>CM060400.1:112259589-113723499 GCA_030545235.1 Helianthus tuberosus | reverse complement strand
CTATATGTTCTATCAATTTGTGTTATACATGGTTTTCTAAGAAACAACCCGTGTTTGCACTCGGGTCTTACCGCTAGTACTATATAATAAAAGAAACCAATAAAAGTAAACTTGTCATTATTCTAGACCATCTACTATTACTTAATTGTAGATAATTACTATTTAATTTAAATTATTAAATTTAATATAAGTTTCAAACATTTAAGAAATTACGGATAAAGTTTCATAAATTATCTTATTATTTATTTATATTAATTACTAGGTAATTCTAGATCAACTACTCTTACTTAATTGTAGATAATTATTATTTAATTTAAATTACCAAATTTAATATTTGTTTAAACTACTAGGTTAGAAATTATATCTTAATAATTGAAACAAATATCGAGCATTTTCGTAACGAGAGTGAAGGGAATGATTTTCTTTCTTAACTAACAATTTATTTATTTAATCTATACATCTATATAAAGCATTTCCCATGGATAAAAATGTAATTTCACTTTAATTTTTTACGACGCCATGTACAAGGTTTCAAGCTAAGTTCCATTCTTTTTAACCCAGCTCCCAAATCTGCCCCTCATTAAGACTGTGGGGGTATGGGGCTTGGGTTGGGGGAAAACGCCCAAGCCACCACACCGGGTGGGCTTGGGTTGGGGCGTGGCCCTTGGGGCTTGGGTTTGAAGCCGGACGTGGGGCGGGCTAGCAATCCTATGTTCCGGGCTCCTATTCGCTTGGTGGCCATGTCATAGCGGGTGTTTAAATTTTAAAATTTAAAATGTAACCGTTTGGCCAAGCCAAGCGGTCACCCCAACCCATCAACATCACTATAAATATAACCCAACCCCACCGGCTACCCCAACCCAAACAATCGCTGTCCACCGCTACCCCAGCCAAACCCCACTTGATCAAACCCGCTACCCCAACCCACTTCAGCGATGGCCTCTTGGACCCACGAAGAAGAGCTAGCTCTCGTCACAAGCGTCGTTGACGCTATGAAGGGGCGACAACCCGGCAAAACACGATATTGGCCGGAAGCCTTTGCAAGCTACCGATATAACGTCGGACACGACCGACACAACTTGAACGCGTGCCAACATAAATGGCGCGAGCTACGGCCCAAGCTCGATCGTTTCAAGGCCTACTACGAAGCCGTTCCGAGCGGCGAGTTAAGCCACGAGGACCGGGTGGCGGTGGCGAACATTGAGTTTCGGGGCAAGGAGCGAAGTCCGTCCGACAAACTCGCGCTTTTTGAAATTTACTTAACGCTCTAGGTTTTTTTTTTTGTAATCGTTTTTAGTTTTTTTTTTTTGTAATTTTTAGGTTTTTTTTTTATTTTCTAATCGTTTTTATATTTTTTTTTATTTTGTAATTAATAAAATTTTAGGATTTTTTTTATGTTGTGTGTATTTTTTTTATTTTTTGTAATTTTTATTTTTAAAGTAAGAGTAGTTGATCTAGAATTACCTAGTAATTAATATAAATAAATAATAAGATTGGGGGGGGGGGAGGGGGTGGCTTGACAGTTTATTAAAAAAAAATTACTCATCTTGGGCGGACCCAGAAAATTTTTTTATGGGGTGCGGAATTTTTATAAAGGTTATTTGTCTATAGTTAAATATTTAAAAACTTTTAGTCCGTGTCATGTTGGATCGGGTCAAGTCTAGTTGAGACGGGTCACATACTAAAGATATAAGACAAATGAATTGTTGAAGTTAGGGATGAGCTCGGTACCGGTACCGGTTCGGTACCGATACGGTACCGGTAGTTGAGGGTAAAAACCGGTAAATATCATTACCGTACCAGACCGGTACCGAAAATGTCAAAAGTCGGTACCGAATCGGTACCGAAAAAGTACCCGGTTCGGTAAATTCGGTACCGACACCGGGTCTGATTTACTCATCCGTAGTTGAAGTTATTCTGGCGTAAAAATCTATACATAAAATAAAGTTATGTATAAAAAATTCTAAAATATAACATAAAACCCTATGTATAAATTTTAAAAATATAAGTTGTATAAGGGTTGAAATATATGTTTTCAATCCTTGAGGAATCTGTTGGTAATTTCTTGTATGAGAAGTGTAGGTTAAAGTTAAAGATCAATAGATTCCGGTTGAGTGAGATTATTCATGATAAAGCTAACGATGATTGATGTATGCAAAATGCAACATATAAATTACATCAAATGAGGCGTAAAACTAACCCTTTTTAGTACTAATGTTGGAAAAAGCGCGTTTCTTTCTTCCTTTTGAATTTACAGGGCCAAACGAGCTTAAAAGAACAAAAGGAGCAAATAAGCAGCCAAAACCAACATAATTACAAAAAGAAGGAATAAACGTGACATGCCCGACCTCTCGGTAGCATCTCCTAAAGCAAAAACAAGGAAACAGAGCCTGACCACGGGGCCGTGCTCAGCTGGGCATGGGGCGTGGTCCGGAGTCTGCACAAAAAGACAAAGCTGCAAAAGCTTCTACGCCCACCATGGGGCCGTGCCCAGCTCTACACGGGTGTGGTCAACTCTAAGATACGCAGATCTTGATAGTACAGCAAAGAGTTGACCACGGGGCCGTGCCCAGGAGACACGGGGGTCGTGTGGGGCCCTCTGCTGACAATTGCAATTAATGAAAGAAGAGAAGATGCTGGCCACGGGCCGTGTTGGCTGGACACGGGGCCGTGTCCGGGGCTCTGTTCTGGCTATAAAAGGGAGTGGTTGGCTCACTTGAAAGGCATCCCTTGACAAACCACAACTCTCTCACTTTGCTACCACTCCACCACCACTACACAACCAACACCCACCAGCATCATCCATATTTAGAGTGTGTAGTAGTCTCGGGATCCAAGATTGATTGTAAGATTTCTTGCCAATCAAAGGCCATGTTTGGCTAAGCCTCTTAGATCACTTGGTAAAGACAAGTCTTTTATGTATTACTTTTGATTTCTAATATTTCGGCACTTTTTATGTGGGTTTGTATTAATGACTTTAATAACTAGTTTTTTATGTTGAAGATGAATTTTTTTAATCATTTTCTCATGGTGTCTTGAGGTTACTTTACTGTCTATATAAAGTAAATGATGTCATCATTCGTGTCTTTACGGTCTATATAAAGCGCGTTAACTACCTGGAAGGGGGTTAGGGGGATGGTTTGGTAAAGTTCTTGTCTCGTTCAGTGTATGATCCTGCGAGGACCTGGTTCAAGCTTACTAGGACCTCCTTCAATACCCAATGGTATTGGATGGCGGGGGTGCGAATAGCTTGAACCCCCCATATGTAAACTACTATTAATACTTTAAACCAGCTTCTTGGGATTGTATCCTTGCTGACTCAAACTAGTTAGCCGAGGGTAACGTCACCTTAAAAAAAGGGGTCTACCACTTTTCTCATTAATAACTTACTTAATTGTCTTTCAATATTCCGACCCTTTGGGATTGTATCCCTGCTGACTCAAACCACTGGGTTGAGGGTAACGTCACCTTCAAAAGAGGGGCCTACTTGTAAGGCCCTAGTTCGTATTTGACAAAAATTCGCAGCGGAAAATTCATGCCATAAAATTTCTTTTATTATAAACTTTATGCCATACTTGAAAGTTCATTTTTAAAACAACTCTTTTATATTGAATACATCAATCTAACTCATTTACATAATAAAACATAACTTATGTGTATCAAATTACATTCTCGGACAATCCCGTACAATCCTTCAAGTGACTCGGTCCTAGATCTCTATCCCTTGATGATCCTCGTGTTTCGTACTACCTGCGCTCACCACATAAAATTCATATCATTAGTACGCATCATAAACATACAAGATTTACTCACGTTTACTTTTCATTCCGTTAACTCTTTACATTTCGGCTTTCCATCCGATCATACAATCCACGGTGAGACTTCTTTGCTATTCCTGCGTTACACTTCATTCACAAGGTACACTATTAATAATATCGATACCCGATCATATTGAAAACTTGCGTACAACCATGCATACTTACTTGCTTACATGCATGCATATGTACCCACATACATACATACATACTTTCAAGCATAACTACATACTTGTATACGTTAATACATAACTACTTCCATACATACCAACACTCCTACTTACATACATACATACATACATACATACATACATACTTTCAAGCATAACTATATACTTGTATACGTTAATACATAACTACTTCCATACATACCAACACTCCTACTTACATACATACATACATACATACATACATACATACATACATACATACATACATACATACATACATACATACATACATATCCTCACCCATGTCTACATCTCCTAAAACATGAAATAAATCAGTCATACTTAGTGTATAAGCGTTTAAAAACGGTCTAAACAGGTTCGCGTTGCATATACAATTAAAATATGAATTTTTCAACATTCTGGAGACCGTGGCGTCGCGCGACGGACTATGGCCCTCGCCGTCACGTCGTGCCACCACCCCATTTTAACAGAATGTTCGCAGCTATTGCTGCATATTCCCAGCACAACTCAGTTTTACAGAAACGAGCATAACTTTCTCGTTTTTGATCCGTTTTACCCGATCCTTTTTCCTACGTGATCGTAATTTAATTCTCCATCACATGGTGTTAACATCCGACATCTGGATTAACAAAATTTTAGACTTTTAAGCTTTCGACTTATTACCTTCTTACAAATATTTGACCCGTTCACGCATTTATCAAAATCATCTGTTTATTTGACCTCCATTTCTCATGAGCCTTATAATCTCAATGTTGTCAATCATAAAAGATTAAATTCTTGGATGTCTTGCATCCTCTTAACCCATTTTTGCTCAAAAGATTATTTTGACCCGTTATGGGTAATTACGCATTAAATGATCTATGACATACAAAACCATACCCTTCGCTTTCATACTTGACCAAATCATTACTCTAATCAAATAGCTTGTTTCCAAATGAATTTTAAGGTCGTTTGCCCTATATACCTATCAAGGGCGTTTTTGTCAACTTTGCTCCATCCTTTACAACAAAGGACTTCATTGCATATTTAACCAATCTTACGACATAACTACAACTATAATCACACGTACCTGGCTCGGATCAAAGCTAAGACCCTTTTTATTACGTCGTCCACTAAGATGCTAGTTAATAGCAACGCAAATCCTTTCGCTATTCTCCCTGTGAATTCTTAATGCTTGACAATACAATCATTAGTCGACATCGTCAAATGGTGTGGTGATAGCTTCACCATTTGACCCGTTAAGTCTAAATGTCCGTTTCGTCCTTGTGTGATTGTAATTATTTCATTATCCCTTCTATGTATCTTATTCTTTCATTGACTCGTAATAAAAAATTACCATAATATCCCTTTACCCCATTTTCTCCTTCAACCATAATTCTTATCATGGACACATGTTCCGACCCGTATCAATACTTATCGGAACATCGTACTTCATTTATAACTTACCATATTCATAATCTATACAATGAATAAGTATTCTACAAGGAGGGTGAAAGCTTAACTTACTTAGCATCCGAATATGCTTCTCGTGCGCATTAGTCCCGTTCGACCCGCTTCTTTCCCAAACTTCCATGTCGCTTATCAAGCATCAACTATCATATATCTTTCTCAAGATGGTTAGCTTATTCATCATTCATCACAACCTTTTCACCACACGGATCTTATATTAAGTTTATCATTTAACCTTTAACATGCTAATCCATCGTTTCTCATCCAATTTCTTTAAACATACATACACATATATGATTTTCAAACATCATTAACATTAGCATATCATTACTTTTATCATATCATCAAAACCTACTTCATAATTACTTTGTTAATCACTTACAAGTAATCTAATCTCAAATTCTTCACAAGTTCATCATACATTTGGTGTGTATACTACCTCCTAAGCATAGTATACAACTAATTCATGCATATCCTTTTAATCTCATAAATAATTCATCAAATTCCTCATTCTAATCAACATGAATCATTCATACAAAAACATCAAACATACTGGTATTTCATATCTTTCAATTCCTATAACAAGAATCCATCATATATATCAAAATACATTAATTATAAGCAAGAATTTGGACATGGATGATTTACCCATGTCATCATCTTCACCATAACCAACGGGTTTCACCCTTAAACATCAAATTAACCTAAATCATGCATAATCCCTGTTCTATATGATGATTCTAACACATACTCGTTCTCAATTTCATACAAATTCGCAATTTACATCATAACCCACTTCGTGAAAGATCACCAATCTAACTTTTAAGACATACCTTACGATCCCCTTGTGAAGGTGATCATTAATCCGTGTTTATTCATGAATTTAGACCTCGATTCACCCTTCAATTTGATGATTCTTCATGCTTAGGGTTTCTTGAGCTCATGGAGCTCCTGCTCGATCTAGAACACACACGAAGTGTGTGTTGTGTGTATGTTATCTTTCATAAATAAAACCCATCTTTCAATCTTAACGGTTTTGGTCCCTCAAATTTCCTTTTGATTGCATACGGGACTAAAAACTCATCATCTTATTACTTATATACATGACACCACTAGGCTAGTTTATTCCTAGTTATTTTATTTATGCTTTCACTTTTACTACTAACGGTACTTTACCCGTTCCTTTATCTTAACCGGGTTCTAAATTACCAAGCCCGTTTTTTGGGTGTTACAAGTCTACCCCCCTTAAATAAGGTTCGTCCCCGAAACCTTTCTCATTTTCATTTACACATACACATCTATGTTTGACTTCATAGTTGCATCATAATTATAAGTAACCATCTTATCTCAATTCATATTTATTCATACAATTAACTTCTTTGCAAGTCTATACTTTCCATGGGATACTTTCACCTAACCTTCTTATTTCCTCGACCCGTTAGTAACAGGTCAATATACATATTTATTTAAACTTACAATAATGCATACTTTCATATGATCCGTTTATAATAGTTCTAACACCTTCATCTCATCCTTTAATATTACATTCTATACATATATTACATAGCATTAAATTTTGCTTCGTTATCGCAACGAGGTTACTATTTCCTGATCATGCATTCGTGCTTAACTCCAAAGTTAACATCATTATTCATTTTCTATAGTTATTTGTACCATACATACTCTTACGTTACCTTCAATTCACCTTATTCATTCTACATTATTATTCCTCTCATTTCATACGTTATTTAATTTGCATAAGCCCACGTGTCACGCAAATTCATTATACGAGAGTTTAACCAATTCTCGAAATTTTCACTTAAAACCTTTGAGATTCATTCCTTAATGACATAGTTTTCTTCTTATGTCAACTATTAGGAATCAAACATTCCGTACTATACCGTACTCATTCCACCATGCATTTTGTAGGGCGTTTTCAATTTACTAATTCATACTTATCTGACATAAATTAAAGCATTTTACTTACCTCGATTTCATTCCATACTTCAGCGATCCGTAAATCAGATCTGTCCACATTCTTCACGAGTGCTAGCCGTACCAGGCTAGATTTCATTCATCCATGCAATGCGCTTCCAATCGTACCCATCCTTCCACCAATTCGATTGGTTTCATCACATCAAGGGTTCTAACATTATCATCAACAATTTTAACAGTTAGCCCATTTCATTTCTCACACGAAATTCTTTCATTCTAGTTACTTATTTCGTCAACCTTCATTTGACTTTTCAAGGCTTAACTGACATTTCTTAATTATCGTATAAGTATTGAGGCACACGTTCGTCCTTCTTTCCATTCATGCTTACTTGCGAAAACATTCATTACATCATTTCGGTATTGTTAGCAAAACTTATCCTTTTTGCTGATACTTAATTTATTGTCCAGGTCATAGCCCGTCATTTATTATGACTCCTAAGAGTCGATTTCTAACACATTTAACACATAGCTTGTTTGAAACTTCTTCCTTTCGTTTAAAATTTAGGTTTGCGTGCCAATTACGATCATTCTTTCATTCAGTTACTTTATATTTACTCATATGACTCGTTTGATGCGACCAAGGTCAAACTATCGGCATATTCTGATATGGGCTAATTTCATCCTTTTTATATTTTTAAATCCGTCCAGCGGTTCCAAACGTACCATTCATACCTTTTCTTCCTTCTATGATTTGAATCCATCTAACGGATTTCAAACATATCATTCATATCTTTCATTCCTTACATGTGTTGAATCCGTCTCGCGGATTCAGACATATCATTTCTACATTTCATTTCCTTGAATCCATTTTATGGATTCAAACATTCCATTCATGCCTTTCATTCCTTGAATTCGTCTCGTGGATTCAAACAGGTCATTCATACTTCATTACTTTCATGCTTCGAATCCGTCTCGTGGATTCTAACATATCATTCATACCTTCATTCTTTTCATGCTTCGAATCCATCTCGCGGATTCTAACATATCATTCATACCTTCATTCTTTTCATGCTTCGAATCCGTCTCGCGGATTCTAACATATCATTCGTACTTTCATTCCTGAAAGTCTTACGTTTCTCTTCACCCTCATGTCCACCTACTACCTAATTCTAACGGACATACCTATAGCAATTATCACGGTCTCAAGAACGTCATATGTTTCTTGTGTACTGGCCAGGTACACAATCCACATACTAGTTTCGTGTAATCGCCACCTTATGTCCGAAGAATTAAGTTTCGGCACGTGTATCATTTTCAAAACTTCATAGCCATATCACTATTATATTTCCTTTAAAATTTTCTTTCACTCGCTTAATTATACCACTTCATACGCCCACATGTTAAATTTACACACCTGGGGTCCATTTGTCTTATCACTTGCCTTGATGCCGCCTCTAGACCGCATTCACGGATCATCCTTTCCAAGCAGTTATGCTTACCTTACACATAATATAACCGTTAGTTTCTTCATATGAATGCATACATACACGTTTTCATTCCATTTCTACCTTTAGATCTTGATCGAGTCCTGGATTGTACGGGTTCCTTATCACAAGAGCACACAGGTTTGAGTTCAAGTACCTATACTCTCATACTTGATTCTCTCAAACCAGTGCTCTGATACCAACTTGTAAGGCCCTAGTTCGTATTTGATAAAAAGTCGCAGCGGAAAATTCGTGCCATAAAATTTCTTTTATTATAAACTTTATGCCATACTTGAAAGTTCATTTTTAAAACAACTCTTTTATATTGAATACATCAATCTAACTCATTTACATAATAAAACATAACTTATGTGTATCAAATTACATTCTCTGACAATCCCGTACAATCCTTCAAGTGACTCGGTCCTAGATCTCTATCCCTTGATGATCCTCGTGTTTCGTACGACCTGCGCTCACCACATAAAATTCATTTCAGTAGTACGCATCATAAACATACAAGATTTACTCACGTTTACTTTTCATTCCGTTAACTCTTTACATTCCGGCTTTTCATCCGATCATACAATCCGCGGTGAGACTTCTTTGCTATTCCTGCGTTACACTTCATTCACAAGGTACACTATTAATAATATCGATACCCGATCGTATTGAAAACTTGCGTACAACCATGCATACTTACTTGCTTACATGCATACATATGTACCCACATACATACATACTTTCAAGCATAACTACATACTTGTATACGTTAATACATAACTACTTCCATACATACCAACACTCCTACATACATACATACATACATACATACATACATCCATACATACATACATACATACATACATACTTTTAAGCATAACTACATACTTGTATACGTTAATACATAACTACTTCCATACATACCAACACTCCTACTTACATACATACATACATACATACATACATACATACATACATACATATCCTCACCCATGTCTACATCTCCTAAAACATGAAATAAATCAGTCATACTTAGTGTATAAGCGTTTAAAAACGGTCTAAACGGGTTCGCGTTGCATATACAATTAAAATATGAATTTTTCAACATTCTGGAACCCGTGGCGTCGCGCGACGGCCTATGGCCTTCGCCGTCGCGTCGTGCCACCACCCCTTTTTAACAGAATGTTCGCAGCTGTTGCTGCATATTCCCAGCACAACTCAGTTTTACGGAAACGAGCATAACTTTCTCGTTTTTGATCCGTTTTACCCGATTCTTTTTCCTACGTGATCGTAATTTAATTCTCCATCACATGGTGTTAACATCCGACATCCGGATTAAAAAAATTTTAGACTTTTAAGCTTTCGACTTATTACCTTCTTACAAATATTTGACCCGTTCATGCATTTATCAAAATCATCTGTTTATTTGACCTCCATTTCTCATGAGCCTTATAATCTCAATGTTGTCTATCATAAAAGATTAAATTCTTGGATGTCTTGCATCCTCTTAACCTATTTTCGCTCAAAAGCTTATTTTGACCCATTATGGGTAATTACGCATTAAATGATATATTACTTACAAAACCATACCCTTCGCTTTCATACTTGACCAAATCATTACTCTAATCAAATAGCTTGTTTCCAAATGACTTTTAAGGTCGTTTGCCCTATATACCTATCAAGGGCGTTTTTGTCAACTTTGCTCCATCCTTTACAACAAAGGACTTCAGTGCATATTTAACCAATCTTACGACATAACTACAACTATAATCACACGTACCTGGCTCGGATCAAAGCTAAGACCCGTTTTATTACGTCCTCCACTAAGATTCTAGTTAATAGCAATGCAAATCCTTTCGCTATTCTCCCTGTGAATTCTTAATGCTTGACAATACAATCATTAGTCGACATCGTCAAATGGTGTGGAGATAGCTTCACCATTTGACCCGTTAAGTCTAAATGTCCGTTTCGTCCTTGTGTGATTGTAATTATTTCCTTATCCCTTCTATGTATCTTATTCTTTCATTGACTCGTAATAAAAAATACCCTTTAGCCCATTTTCTCCTTCAACCATAATTCTTATCATGGACACATGTTCCGACCCGTATCAATACTTATCAGAACATCGTACTTCATTTATAACTTACCATATTCATAATCTATACAATGAATAAGTATTCTACAAGGAGGGTGAAAGCTTAACTTACTTAGCATCCTAATTTGATGTTCGACCCGCTTCTTTCCCAAGCTTCCATGTCGCTTATCAAGCATCAACTATCATATATCATTCTCAAGATGTTTAGCTTATTCATCATTCATCACAACCTTTTCACCACACGGATCTTATATTAAGTTTATCATTTAACCTTTTAACATGCTAATCCATTGTTTCTCATCCAATTTCTTTAAACATACATACACATATATGATTTTCAAACATCATTAACATAAGCATATCATTACTTCTATCATATCATCAAAACCCACTTCATAATTACTTTGTTAATCACTTACAAGTGATATAATCTCAAATTCCTCACAAGTTCATCATACATTTGGTGTGTATACTACCTCCTAAGCATAGTATACAACTAATTCATGCATATCCTTTTAATCTCATACATAATTCATCAAATTCCTCATTCTAATCAACATGAATCATTCATACAAAAACATCAAACATACTAGTATTTCATATCTTTCAATTCCTATAACAAGAATCCATCATATATATCAAAATACATTAATTATAAGCAAGAATTTGGACATGGATGATTTACCCATGTCATCATCTTCACCATAACCAACGGGTTTCACCCTTAAACATCAAATTAACCTAAATCATGCATAATCCCTGTTCTATATGATGATTCTAACACATACTCATTCTCAATTTCATACAAATTCGCAATTTACATCATAACCCACTTCGTGAAAGATCACCAATCTAACTTTTAAGACATACCTTACGATCCCCTTGTGAAGGTGATCATTAATCCGTGTTTATTCATGAATTTAGACTTCGATTCACCCTTCAATTTGATGATTCTTCATGCTTAGGGTTTCTTGAGCTCATGGAGCTCCTGCTCGATCTAGAACACACACGAAGTGTGTGTTGTGTGTGTGTTATCTTTCATAAATAAAACCCATCTTTCAATCCTAACGGTTTTGGTCCCTCAAATTTCGTTTTGATTGCATACGGGACTAAAAACTCATCATCTTATTACTTATATACATGACACCACTATGCTAGTTTATTCCTAGTTATTTTATTTATGGTTTCACTTTTACTACTAACGGTACTTTACCCGTTCCTTTATCTTAACCGGGTTCTAAATTACTAAGCCCGTTTTTGGGGTGTTACACTACTACTATAACTAAGATAATCTCTTAAAAAGTCCGAAAGTCCGAAAATCATCAAATGATACATTAAAGATGAGTTGGATCCAAGTGATTCTATATTGTCTATCTGTTTTTATTTTTATTTATCTTTTCATTTTTAGTTTTATTTTTATGTTTCAAAACTTTTCTCAAAAATTTAGTTCGATTAGACGTTGAGGATAAACCGGTACTAAAAGCTCTTGTGTCCTTGGACGACCTCGGCATCTTACCAACACTATACTACGCTCACGATGGGTGCACTTGCCCAAGTGTGTGTTTAGTGTTAGTATAATATCGTGTTTATAAATTTAAAACTTGACTAATGCGTAAAATGGGCTCAAAACATTAATAAAATCATATCACACCTAACGCACACCAATGATCGAGCCAAGGATAGAGAAGAGAATGCTGATGTTAATGAACAAGTCCAACTCTACGTACCTTCCTGTAGAGAGGATAGCTCAAGACATCGTTGATTAAAAACACCAGTGAAGGTTGAAGATGTTTACCTTCAGCTATTTCCAAGGGAGAATAGTTGGAGATGATCTGAAAGTAAAGACTGAAGATTGAAGATGTAATCTATCGGTTATATCCAAGGGGGAGTCTGTAGATGCAAAATGTCTATAGTCGGTAAATAGCATGTCGGTTTGAATACGGTAATGTGTTCGTGTCAGTTTATTTTTTGAAAGGGTTATTTATATAACAGTTGGAAAGAATAAGGACTTGCAAAAGGGTTATTTCATTTAGGGATCTAAATGAAGTTATGACTTTGTTTAGAAAGTTAGGGTATAAAAAGTCCTTTTGCAAGTTTGTTTGTAACTTCTTCTTCTACACTATTCTAGAGCTTTCACCTTTAAGTGTGTGTTTTTGTTCTTGTTAGATCCAGAGTCTGTATCACGTATATTCATGAATGAATATGTGTTTATTGATTGTGTTTGTGATGAGTGATTACATTTGATTGTGGATTCCGTACACAGTAGATCTATAAGTGTTCATACAGTAGTAGGTGTAGATCCGAGATCCAAAATCAATCCTACAAATTTGGTTATTAACTGAAATAAACCCAACTCAACCGAAAATCAACAATCTAAACGAATAAATCGAAGTTAATTTTTAATTGAAAAATTATTTGTCAATAAAATAGATTAACAAATAACTTCGGTTTCGATTTCTGTTGAGGCTAATAACGAAACCTAACCGAATTGTACACACCCTTGATAGCCTTTGTTTTTCTTGCCGCATCACACGAGCACTCTTCATTAACATATAAATGAAGTCATGCACAATAGTGCTATGTTTGTTAAAACACAGGTTTTGCTTTGTAGGGAAATAAATAACATCACATGATATTAGTTGCTTTAGTATAACTTGCAAGTAAATAAATACAAGAGAACAATATAAGCATTATGAAAGCAACACCATTTACTACATTATATAGTCAGGAGTTTTTTTTTTCTTTTGCATTATATTTATACTTTATGTTTTGCGTTGGGAATGTTTGGTTATCAAATGGTGCCAAGCTTTTTGTTTGATAACAAAGAAACATTTGCTACCTCGTAGGTAACTTTGGGTGGTTGAATAAAAAAAAAACGATTCAAGCTAGTAATTTGAGAAATGTTATATGCTCATAATTCTCACTATTTTAATAACTATCTTGTCTATGCTTCGACTCATCTCTTGTAAACATAAACTTTTAATGTTAGGGTATACGATTATAAGCAACCTCTAATTATATAAAAACTTACTAAAGGGCTTGTAGCCTAGTGATATCAAGGTTAACATGCATGAATATGTTTCTCTTCAAGTGTTTGAGGGTTTTAGTTCGATATCCATGTTGAACAT
Organism: Helianthus tuberosus; assembly: GCA_030545235.1. Classification (NCBI taxonomy): domain Eukaryota; kingdom Viridiplantae; phylum Streptophyta; class Magnoliopsida; order Asterales; family Asteraceae; genus Helianthus; species Helianthus tuberosus. The sequence goes on along the minus strand of CM060400.1, from coordinate 113,709,402 downwards.
TGGTGTATGTTAATGTAAGTTTAGAGAGTATTTGTGACGTTTTTTTAAAGTTATTTAAATGCTTTTCATATTAGAAGTGACATCATAGATTAAGCAAGATAATAATGTTGGTCACACATTATCAAATGTAGTCCTTATTTTAGATATGATAAAAATATGAATATGTGATACAAATGTTAAACACAACTATACATGTATTCATATCTTACATTCTCGAATTATTAGAAACGATGTCCAAATCACAAATCAATGTGATATAAACCCTTTGAGCCGGGTTAGACTCCAAAAAAAATTACAGAGAATTAGAGACACTCTTTTTGAGCCACATTTTCTGTTCTATTCATCTTGAATGCAAAGTACACTATTTAAAGTAAAATAAACAAAAAAAATTTTTTCAGTAATTTTTCAGTTATATAGAATAACAAAGTATAATAATTTACATCGAGATAGTTGGTAAACGGGCAACAAGCAGCGCTGCTACCCCTTTTTTAATAGCAAAACTAAACCTTTTAAAAACTACGTCCATAGATCTCGGGGTCATAACATTACTATGCAAGACCCTTTAAACAATGCAAAATAAAAAGAGTAACTATCCTCTACGTGGGTCATGGATAAAGAAATGCAAACTAAGTGGTGTAACAAACATTTTTTTGAACGGCAAAGAATCTCACGTATAAACCCACCCTGCTTGGTGCTATGTCTAAGGTCGACTCTTCGACCGCCATGAGACCGTCCCGTCCCGTCCCCCCCCCCCCCCCCCTAGATGTCCCTTAAAAATGGCTCAGGTTATGATCGAACCTGCATCTCCACTAGGGAGAGAATACCAATTTACCACTAGACCAAGTTTTCAGGACATGTGGTGTAACTAACATGATAAGTGGTTTTTAAATTCCTGCATGCGTAAATAACGATTCAATGATAACTTGCTGACTTCTTGATGTTTCTTTAATCCATTAAACGGGTAGGTGTTGTAACACTCGTATGGGTGTGGTGTGGTGTGTCGGGTAGAGGTGTACAAATCGGTTTTTTTTTTAAAACCGGTTTCGGTTTTTTCACCCAATTCCGGTTTTTTCACCCAAAATAAAAACCGGTTTTTTTATAACCGGTTCCGGTTACTAACCGGTTTTTGAGGTCCAAAACAATAACTGGTATAACCGGTTGGGACCGGTTTTTAACCGATTTTTCCCAAAAAAAAACGTTTTTAACCGGTTTTTTAATAACCGGATCGGTTAATAACCGGTTTTTGAAGTCAAGAATAGTAACCGGTATAAAAACCGGCGGTTAAAAAAACCGGTTAAAAAAAACGGTTATAAAAAACCGGTTTCGATTTTTTTTCAGTATCGGTTCTAAAACCAGTTTTTTTTATACACCTCTAGTGTCGGGTATGGTGTTCAGTAGTCCGACTCGTATCACAATGGAACAAATTAAATCGCAAACTAACGTTGGACCGTGACAAGGGTGAATGCAAATGACCCTTTACCCACGGTTGGTACACATTTTTTGACCATGGATCGTCTATATCATAAATAAATAATGTTGAATAATACAGTAAAGCCAAATTCAGGGTTGAGGTGATGAAAATCAAGATCAGAAGACAAAATATTGTAAATAATGCCAATGTGAAAATAAAAAAATAAAAAATTCGGTTACACAACAACCCGTTGCCAATGTGAAAATTAAAGGGTCGTATTATTGGCACACCTTGGGGCTTAAATCGACACCCTCAATACGCATCGTATAGGCCTATACGATGCGTATTGAGGTGGGTTCAAACTTCTATGCCTGCCAAAGGCTGCCATTGTCCCCCGCCAAAAAGTAATACGCATCGTATAGGCCTATACGATGCGTATTGAGGGTGTCGATTTAATTTTTTAATTTTTGCAAGGTAGCTTCTTGTCACGCGGTAGCAGCTTTCCGTCATGCGAACGAAGAAGCAGCATTTTGGACATTTGTTGGTCTTCAAACATCTAGGAAACATTATTTGAAGGCGGTCTCTTTGCTTCGTCCACTAGAACTATTTGTGTATGCATTCTTAGGGTTTTTATTATTTGATCAATGGAAGTTGAAATCGGCTTTGTATTTAGCACACAAAAGTACTGAACAACAGAATCAGTTTCTCTTTGCTTCGTCCACTTTCCAAACCGAATAACTAGCAGAACCCGACACTTCTTCTGTGATGATTCGAAACATTCCGAATAACTAGCAGGACCCGACACGTCTTCTGTGATGATTCGAAACATTCCGAATAACTAGCAGTACCCGATAATCACAAGTTGTTGATCTTTGGGTGGTGATTTACTCCCGAACAAACCATGCCCACCTTGACCAGTATAGATAAGCGTATCCCTCGATCCACTTACATTCGAATAACGCTGAGAATCCACATTGCTTATGGCCAGATTCTTTCCTTCAATCTTGGCAAAATCAATGCCTGCTTGTTTCAGTTATTTCTGTTGATCCACAAATTACAACAAATTGTGTCTAATGCAAGGATCTTCGAACGCGGTGTGTACGTTAAATACCGTTCACCGCTTGTTTAGTTGCTTCTCCTGTTAAGTTTCTGATCCAACCGAAATCCACAAATTCAAACAGTTTCACCAGGGGCATAAGATCCGAGGGCCCTATGGGCATACGACCAGTATAGGCCTATACGATGCGTATTGAAAAAGTCAGCCGTCAGACAAGAACTGTATAGGTCTATACTTTTGTTTCCCATAGCCACCGTTTCCGTAGACAAAACAAGGATCGTTCTAATAGATTAAAGAGAATAAACGAACATCAGACGTAATCTTGAAGAAACATAACATAATCCCAGATTGTCTAAAGAAGCGCTTTTATCATGTGTGATCCAGAGGTCGGTTTACTTTGTGTTATAGAACTTCCGAGCTAACATCTGACGTAGCAAATACAATTGTTTTGAGTTTTGTCAGATAATACTTCATTTGTCGAGAAACCATACTGTCAAGAAACTAACATCTTTTAATACTTCATTTGTCGAGAAACCATACTGTAAAGATCTCTACACAAACTCTTCTACATCTTTTAACCAATTGTCCATCACTTAAGACCTTGAAAGATTTGTTGAAATCGAATTTGTGTATCAGAATCAGGTTCTCTACCTTAGATCGGTCATTCCTTGTGATACATGAACGTTTGATTTAATATGGATAACGCAAACAAGTTCTCCACAGTTAGTTATTCAGATCTCTGTTCGGTCATCTTTCCAAACTGCAACACACGATAAGTTTAAACTTTTGTTTGATGGATAACGCAAACAAGTTCTCAACAGTTTGTGACCAGGAATATGTTAAAATACGCTAAAATACGTTACAATACGCTAAAATACGTTACAATACGCTAAAATACGCTAAAATACGTAAAAATACCTTAAAATACGTTAAAATACGTCAAATATACTATTACATACGCAACAATATATTAGAATAATTCAAAATATGCAAAAATACGTCAAAGTACGCAACTAACGATATTTCCACACACGTATACATATAATGCGGCACTATGGAGTTCAAGTGGATTTCAAACAAAATTGTACGTAATCATAGAATAAGATATTCGAACGCAACCGAACGGCACCGAAACGGCTATTGTTGAAGGTATACGTAATAAAACAACAATATATGCGAAAGTTCGGCAAAAAACGAGACGTATACGCGTCGAACCGAGGGAAACACGATAACACTAAATTTGAAATAACACCATATACGATCGTATAGGCCTATGTTGTATCGTATATCAGCTTAATACGAATCGTATAGGCCTATACGATTCGTATTAATCTTTGAATTTTCTCAAAAATACCCCTGAATTTATCAGAAAACCAGGGGTATTTCAGTAAAATCATCGATTAATACGCATCGTATAGGCCTATACGATGCGTATTGAACTATAAATTTCTCAAAAAAGTGTTTCTTCAAATCAAGGATTCCATCATTACAACCACTTGTTTTCAACAGAGATGTAATGCAATGATTCCTCTCAATTGAATAGACCGACACTTGCTTCATAGGACTCACTTAAATCGTCTCGGCTGTTATAACAGTATCAGGTTCTCAAAACAATGATCGTTCTAATAGATTAAAGAACGCTGATATCTTGGAATTGATCTTGGAACAACATACTTTTGTTAAGAAGACGGTCTCTTTGCTTCGTCCACTAGAACTATTTGTGTATGCATTCTTAGGGTTTTTATTATTTAATCATATCGATTGCTATAACAGAATGGATGTGACACACATAGATAGATAATATTCACTGTGGTGGATGCAAGCATAAAGTTAGAAACCGGTTGCGGTTGCGATTTGTATTTCGCATAGCCACTGTTTCCGTAGAAGAACCCGAACGTCTTCATGTTACGGAGAATGTTCTATAAATTGAAGGAAAAGATTTGTTGAAATCGAATTTGACAACTATGACATCTTATTAAAAGTAGCAATCACCTCCAATCATTTCCTGGTTAAATCACACACTATAAAGTTATAAAGTTATCGTTTGTTGAGAATTAAACGCATGTACATGACAAAACAAGGATCGTTCTAATAGATTAAAGAGAATAAACCAAGTACAAAATCATCTGCTTTCTGAATCTGAATCTGAATGTTAACATTGACTCATAAACCCTTAAATCCCAACGCTTCTATGACGATATCAGCGTTGTTTATCACCCTCTGTGAGCATTGGAAGCCCCGACCACTAGCAGAAGAACCCCACACGTCTGCTATGATGATTCAGAGGTCGGTCTCGGGTGGGCATAAGATCCGTGGGCCCTATTGTCGGATATGTGACTCAAGAAAGTCATTGGACTGCCGCCGATGAAGTCAAATGTGATCAAACTTGGACATCAGACGTAAATCTTGAAGAAACAGAACAGAATCTGAATCTGAATGTTAACTTTGACTCGTTCAAGTCATGCAATGTTTCCTCTCAATTGAATAGACCGACACTTGCTTCATAGGACTCACTTGAATCGTCTCGGAAGTGGATTTCGGTTGGGTCAGATCTCTTTGGGTATATTCGAAACCAACTAAAATACGTTGAAGTATTGAATCAACAGAAATAACTTAAATAACTTGAATTATCTCAGAAGTACTAAACAACAGAAGGATGAGATATCGGCGGTTAGCTCGAAGAAGTTTCTCTCAATCAGGTGTTCCATTAGATTTCCCCATTTATCATGTGATCAAACTTGGACATCAGACGTAAATCTTGAGATATCGGCCGTTAGCTCGAATATATGTTTATGCGAATTTAAAGGACAATACTGACAGAGGTGCTGGTCTTTTCTCCCACTGTGCAAACTTGAAAAGGTGTTTCCTTAGACAATCTGGGATTAAGTTCCGCAAATTGGGAACCACATTGTAGACTGGTTGGCTTGAATGGTTTTAATAATACTTGAAAATGGAAATAATCGTGTCAAGATTTTTATCAATCATATCATCGACCAACTGCTCGAAATCCCTTTCGTTTCTCCGGTTCGCATTCGACACAACACAACAAAAAATAAATTCAAAAAAACAGGGGGTTGATACGCATCGTATAGGCCTATACGATGCGTATCAAACCCGCCGCTAGACACAACCTGCACCTGTCAGTCTGCCATGTTTTTTACTTTAATTCAATACGCATCGTATAGGCCTATACGATGCGTATTGAATTCAAAAAGTGTGTAAATAGACAGGAGGGTGTGTAGATAGAAAACCCCAAATTAAAAGAGTACTCTCCTACCCATATAGCCATGGTCCAAAGGTTGTTGTAATAAATCCAAAACAAAGCTCGTTAGCCACTGATGTGAAATTGGTAAAATCACATGGGTTAATTAATGCTGCATGTTTACGTACGTTGCAAATATAACTCATGCCCATCCAAACAATCCACCAAAACATTAACACACACACACACCAAATGGGCACTATTGTTTTGTACCCTGCACCAGCCATGGGCCACCTCGTTTCAATGGTGGAGCTCGGAAAATTCATCATCAAACACCATCCTTCCTACTCTATAATCGTCCTTACCCTCACCAACTCATTCAACACCGGCTCTATCACCTCATATGTCCGTCACATCTCCGCCACCATCCCCGCTATCGCATTCCACCACCTCCCCGACATCCCTCTCGACCTCCAAGCATATCCCTACACGGATTCAGTACTCTTTGATCTTATAAACCGTAGCGTTCACAACGTTGCGGACGCCCTTCAGTCCATTTCCCCTACCGCGTTAATTATCGATCTCTTTTGTACCTCTGCTATGGCTGCGGCTGCAAACCTCAACATTCCGGTTTACTACTTTATTACTTCCGGGGCTTGTTGCGTGGTGGAACTTCTTTATTTCCCCACGCTTGATCGGAATTACCCCGGAAGTTTTAAAGATATGAATAGACTTGTCTATTCACCGGGGTTGCCACCGATAGCATCATCTGACATGCCTGCTGCGGTTCTAGATAGAAGCTCCACGGATTATGCAGGTTTTCTTGAACTCTCGTATCACATGCCCAAATCGGCTGGGATTATTGTTAACACGTTTGATTCGCTGGAACCGAAACCACTTAAAGCGATTCGTGACGGATTATGTGTCCCAGGTCAGCCTACGCCACTGGTTTACTGCGTTGGGCCGCTGCTTGCGGATGGAAGTGAGGGTTTATTGCATGAGTGTTTGAAGTGGCTCGATGGTCAACCTAAAGAGAGTGTTGTTTACTTGTGTTTTGGGAGTGAGGGTTTCTTTTCGAGTGATCAGTTGAAAGAGATTGCTAAAGGGTTGGAGATGAGTGGACATAGGTTTTTGTGGGTGATACGGAGCCCACCAATGGTCAACAATGATGATTTGAGTGTATTGTTGCCAGATGGGTTTTTGGAACGTACTAAAGATAGGGGTCTTGTGGTGAAAAAATGGGCCCCGCAAGTGAAAGTGTTGAGTCACGAGTCGGTAGGTGGGTTTGTGACACATTGCGGGTGGAACTCGGTGTTGGAGGCCACACGTGCGGGTGTGCCCATGGTGGCGTGGCCGTTGTATGCGGAACAAAAATTAAATAAGATTGTGATGGTTGAGGAAATGAAAATGGCTCTACCGATGAACGAGTCTGAGGACGGGAAAGTAGCAGCCGCAGAGGTGGAGAAGCTGGTTAGGCGGTTGATGGATTCGGAGGAAGGGAAGGTCGTTAGGGAGGTGGTGAAGGCTAGGAAGGTGGACGCGGTGAGGGCAATGCACGACAACGGGTCTTCTCTTGTGGCATTGGCGAAGTTGGTCGAGTCATGGCAAACGACAAGGACTCTCTCGTTATCGTGACTGCTTAATGTGTTATACGTGCTCGTGGTCATCGAGTTGATTTTCTCTATCTCAATTGGATCATGAAAATAATTGTACTAAATCTTGAAAATAATTATACTAAGAATAATTTTTAGCTTCAATAAATATTCACTTTTGTATTTTTTAAGTAGAATGGCATTTTAGTTATTTACATGTTAATTCCATCCCACCTCTCGGAAATCTTATTTCTCCTTCACTAATAACTACTCGTATAATATAAGGATAGGGGTTTAATTCAATTACCAAAACCATTGGATTTAAGATATTGCTCCCCTTAAGATCAAGGGTTTGAGTCCCGCCAAAAGGGGGATTTTGTGTTTTTTAAGCCATTAAAAAAAACTAGTATTATAACTTGCGGGCGATGCACCATGGGGCCGTTGCAAACATGGAATAGATAAGTACATGCATTATGTGACGCGTTACACATACAAAAACGTGCATTTCAACGTATTTGATATAACTCAATGTAACCCTTATAAGAATTGTGGTTGGATTAAAACTTAAAGTAAATCGAATTTATACCATACAATCTTAAAATATTATATATGACCCGACTCAAAAATAGAAAACATGCAAAAAAAACATAAAATGTGTGTAAAGGAAAAACTGACATTTGTAATTAAAAGGGATTAATAGGAGTTTTTATAAACCGAAAAAACCACAAAATGACAAAATAAAACACATTTGGAAAAGAGTGTTTTGCATAGTGAAAGGACCATAGTCATAGTCACAAGGTGTAATATATAAACAATATTAATTTTACCCGTGGTGCATTATTATGACGGGGTCGAGACGTAGAGTAACTTTAATTTAAACGGTTGAATAAAAGTGTATTATATTTGACCACACTCGGTTCGGAGCAAAATTTACGTCGAAATGTAGAACAACTGAAAACATACATAAAGTATGCACAAATACGTATTATATTTGACCTAACACATTTCAAAAAAAAAAAGTTTACGTAGAAATGAAGAACAACTCAAATTTATACCCACACACGCATAAAATTAGTTTTTTATAGTAATACCCGCACATAAAAAAATACGCACATAAAAATTAGTATTTTTTATAGTAAAAGAATGAAAGGGGTAAACTCGAGTGCATCAAAATGATAATTTACAGAGTTTTAAACATAAAGACAAATTGTTTCTTTTAAAGAATTAATGAACAAAAGTTACTGAAGAAAAATGTAGTTAGTAAAAAACCTTAATAGGTTAGAAACATGCATTATATATGATATAAGGGTAAGATAGAAACATTAGAAGTTGGGGGGTTTAGCTTGTAAAATAGAGTAGGGGTTAAAAGTGACGTTTGCCAAAATAGAGAGGTAGAGCATAAAACTCTTAAAATATAGTAGGGGTTAAAAGAAACATTCGCCAAAGTATAGACTGTAGCAAATCTGGCGGGAAACCCCACTAACTTTGCTATTTAAGATATATTAGTTGGATGCCCATGCGTTGCGGTTCAGACATCTTGACTAGCTACAAAAGGAAATGTTAGGCAAGCGGAAGGTTAACATTTAAGACTAAATAAACATCCAATTGAACATTCTGGCAGTCAAGGCATCCATCACCGAGTCCTTCTTCTTCAATTCCCAATCCGGCACATACTTCTCATTCCCTGTGGCTTGGTCTCGTACCACTGAGGAGACAAGAATAAACTTTGGCCTCCATCTCCTTCATGGACACGAGCAGAAGCACGAGAAGAGCCCGGGCCCTTACCTAAACAACTCACAGTCTTGTTATCACCACCAATACCAGCTTCCAAAGTACCTATCTCAACAACTTGTATAACAGCTTTCATATTGGTTACTCTCTCTGATTCTTGGAATATCTGAGGGCTTAAAATAGTTTGTGGAGGCTCATCACGAGCAGTTTTGCAACTTGTCACATGCTCGTTCAAATTTTCCAACACCAATCCTAAAGAAGCAGAAAAAGAAAAACATGCATCTTGTTTGTTCAGTATCATATCAGGCTTCGGTTTCTTCTTCTCCAACTCCCCCTCTGGGATTTGTCCTTCCTTTCACTTTCTAGGGTTACCTAAACCTTTGCCAGAACTGAATGTGCTAGATATTACAACCGGTAAAATCACATGGTAATTCCGTACAACTTAACGACTATTTATAAATTTAATTGCGTTCATTTTGGCTTGATTGATGAATAATTAGGTTATACATAGTCTAGCATTTGTAGGACATACTTAAACTTTACAACTGGTGTTGTTACTTTCGTCGTGTCGCGAGAAAATGAACTACTGTGTCCTAATATGTTGGCAAACAATGCTGAAAATACTATTCACCGGAAAACATTATTCATGCAAGGGAGTTCAGAAACTTTCCGAAACAACCAACGAACGATGTGAAAGCATATCATCATAAATATAAGAATAAAAACCATAATTAGGGGAACCATTTGCAACTATACTTTAACTTTCCCCAAAAAAATGCCTAAACTAATAAATTGTACGATCCGCAACATAACTAAAATGCCCGCAATATAAATTTAGCAATTTTGATAATATTGTGATCCATAATCAACGCAAAATGTTATAAACAACACTAAAGATATTAAAGATATCTTCGAAATATTATTAAAGGTATCATCGAGTACCCTACACATATTGTCCGGTAATGAGCCGATGACTAAACTAGTGATATTTTTATCATCCTAACATCTAATATACTAGTCTAGTGAACTAGTTAGAGGTCATTTAACATCATAAATGCCATTAACATCCTAATGGTGCAAGACTTTCACTAATCCCCCTAAATATCTAAACTAAATATCACATGTCTAAATGGAGTTTTTTTTAAATGAAAGCCATGCCCTAGCCTACCATGCCCAAATTTCGGCCAAGAAGGGGCCCACATGCCCCCTTCCCTACTTGCTAAGACCTGATGGAGAGTTGAGGGAAGTATGGTGCTAGAAGATTATATGTTGACTCAAGATTTGCAAGGAGTATAATATCACAACACATTACTTTTCCTTCATTCTTACCACATTAAAAAAAACTCACCAACATCTCCTTCCTCCTCTCTCTTGCTCATGGCCACAAAGCACCACCACCATCCTTATTACGGCCAAGAAGTGGCCCACAGAGCACCACCACAAAGCACCTAGTAGAGACCTAAGTGTCTAATGAGTTAGAACACTTGTATGTTGCACCGCGCATTTGGATACCTATCGCTAGCACACTTATTACATACGCAATACTATGAGTTCATGTACCCCTTTTCTTTTAAACGCTTTTTGGTTTTACAACTCTCGGGGGAAATGCATGTTACGATGGTATGGTTAAGCTAAGGAATGAAACACCTAGATCATGTGCGAATAGGGTTGAACTTCAGCACCATTAATCATTTAGATCGAGGAACGAAAGGGGTAGATCTATTGGGTACTGGCGAGCCCCACTATTGGGTCCGTGTGGTCGCATGTAGTGCTTTTGTGTCCCAGTCGAGGTTAATAGATACTAAATCGTCAAGGGTTATGTGCTTCCTATATCAGCACACATATTAATGTCCTTGCAAAACGTTAATAATCATCGATGTCATAGACGCTTTACATACCATACTTTTACATACGGTTTTCTATACGAACTTTCAAATATTTTTAAGATTCATTTAATACAAAATCAAAACACATGAATTCACAAACTTTCGTCGACTTTTAAACTTACATGTATTTCAGGCAATTAAGTGGGTCTTTGCGCGAATGGTTATCACCAAGAACATGGTTATCAAGTGGGGATGTCATCCGCTTTTGAAGGGTTTGGTCCATATATCTCGTCCTCGAGTGAGATATAGGATGCAAAGCCTTTGTGCTTAAAAACTCTATTTTGTACAAGTCTACTTATGTAAAACATTATAACTTGAAGTTGTCTTTCATTAACAATTTACGACTTGTGAACTTTTATTCTCTTGAATGGATGAAAATCGTGCATATTTTCATTCATATAGTTTGTTTACTTACATCGTATGCAATGAAAACGAATCAAGTTCACACCTTGCGCTTCCGTCTACGACCGGGTGTGACCACCTAAATCCTCAACAATGCCCTTTAGTACCTCCGGGAGAGAAACCTAAGTAAAGGCCAGCTCAAGATCGAGTTCCTCTAGGTCTTCATTGAACAAATCAACCTTTCCAGAACCCTCAGCGATCTTAAGAAGCTTTCCCGGCATGGAGGGGGCAGAAGATCCCGCCCCGGTAGCAATCAGGGGAATGGAAGGCTAGGATATATGAATAGTAGTACCAGTGGCTTGGTTTTCCGGTGGAGGGTCTTGGCTTTTCTAAAAACCCTTTTGTGTTTGCTCCAAAAAAAGGCACATCACGAGGAGTAATATCAAAGAAATCGAAGTTTAAATCCTTTTCATCAAAAGACCCAGCTAGTCTCAAAAAGACATTTTACAAAAATAGAATATGAGACAAAACTCGGAAAATGGTTAATTAAACAAGGACAGTCCAAACGACATGACACCTCACAACACCCACCCTTTTGTCTATATATTATCACTGACCACTTAAAATCATCCTCATCCCAAATCCTACTAATTCGGTCTATGAATAGAATGTGCTCCGAGTACCACTGGATACGGCTATTCATGTCCCTCAAAGCATCCACTAAATCCACATCTACATAAAATCCTCAGGTAACTCCATATCCATAGTCTAATCTTTCAACATGGTTTTCCCATGTTACAACTTCCGTACCAATTTAGTCGATTCGAAGTGGATCAGTTAAACATTCTGTTAGGGAGCCTGGTCATGACTTTTCTGTGTGGTATTCATTCTCGTTCGGCTCATGGAATCACATCCAGCGTGGTGGGAAAAACTCGCAAAATCCAACCACTTCACCTGCTTCATTGCCTCCAACCATTTCCCGTACCTCTATTGAAACACCTCCAGACCATATCTTCCAGCAAGTACTTACCGTCTAACAAAAAAAGTGGTCCTTTCAATGCTTTAGATTGGTCACCTATCCGTTATTACACTCTTCGGACTTCTTACGGTGTCCGGAGGTGTACCAATCTCCGGAGACTCTGAACTCATAGAAATACCTAAACACCTGAAGGTCCAGAACTCTACCCTAGCACGATATGATAGTTCAAAATTACTAATCCTACTTTAACCAAAAGGGTTTACTTGGGAAATATGGACCGCGTGAAAGTTCAGAACCTTCATCAGGAATTTGGTAAAGTGAACTCGATAATTGGCAAAGTCGGATACTCGAGTGTAGAATGTAAACTTCCCAAGGAGAACAGAGTATATAGCTCGGTTAGGTTCAGGAAGGGTAGGGTTCAACGACTTCGAAATATGGTATGTTTCTAGAAATTGGTTAAACTACTTTCGACACATAACATTGAAACTATAACACATATTATCATTGCCAGACATTTTTAAGAGAAAGAAAAAGAAACAAACTTGTAGCAGCAGAAGATAGGTCGCGAAACACAGACTCCGGACCAAATGTGCATACGAAAGTAAAAAAATAGGGTAAAAAGATGAACAGTGTGGGTAAAAATAAAGGGTTTATATAAGAAACACCTTGTACGTAAAACGTGACAACCAAGTGGTTGTCCAATCAAACGTCAGATCTAGACGCCAGTTGGGAACTAGCACGTCACATCTAGAGGATAAAATAACGATCACATGTGGGTCATTTAAAAACATATGCCATGTCAAACCCCAGGCGAATGGCCGTCAGTGACAAGATAAAACCCTCACTAAGCTCCGACCTAGGACTTAGTAGACTTAGGGGGAATTGAAGAGGCTACATAATAGCTCCGGACCAAAATGTCTGGTCTTCCGGACCATGAAAGATTATCAACCGGACAAATACTGTGAGGCTTACAGACTCCGAAGCAAACCACATAACGGCCCGATAGCGACTGCCCCGGCCATGACCATCGGCTGACGTCATCCAAATCAAAGGGTATAAATACCCATATCCAAATACACTTAAAGTACGTTTTTCTGACCTCGGGACTTTACTTTCTTTCTCTATTCCAAATACTTATCCTCACGTCGGAGGGTGGTCGCATAATGGCCCTCCCACCTCTTCGACGAGCCTAACAACTTACTGTTTTGCAGGTCTTCTTCCTTGTTACAAAGATTCATTCCACTGGTCAATCAGAGGGTCTGGTTTTTGCCCTTTGGATCTTTTTAACGACAAAGGGGAGAGGACGACCTCTACGGATTTTGCAAAACAAAAATCATTGTGGAAACCTTGAAGTCGTTTAGAGATGAGTAGTTGCTGACCTATATGGGCGGTCCGAAACCATTTAGGCATATAAAGCAACGGCAGTAACACTCATATTGAAGACAAAGTAGGAGGTAATGGTGAAAAAAATACCTGAAAAGAATCGAACACGGTAAGGTGACCGAACAACCAACAATATTACCATTAGACCATTAGCATTTTATCATTCATAATTCAGGCATAGTTTTTGATATATCATCATCAAACCAAGGGAAAAAACATTATTCATGCTCACTTCTAAATTCTAACTCATATATAGTAGTTAACTTGTGTATAATAACCAAATTTAATTATTAGGTCCCCTAAATAAAAATTTCTAATTATGTCGGTGAATATAAATTTATATAATCTCGCATAAACCAACTAATATTTATTTAAAGAATATTTGAGATAAAAAAACCCTGTTAATTGTTGGGTGTAAATGACTAAACTTGCAACAAAATACCTAGGTAAAGGACTAAACTTGCAACAAAATACCTAGTAAAGGACACCGACTGTCAACAACTAACAGGTTTTTTTTAACTGGGTTGGGTGTAAAGGACTAAACTTGCAACAAAATACCTAGTAAAGGACACCGCCTGTCAACATTCGTTAAAAAGGACACCAGCTGAAAAGTGGTATATAGATAAAGGACAAAACTTGTAATTTTTCTTTTTTTACCAGCAAAGGAGACTTTAATTCGCCAACAAACAACCTTAACAAGAAACTAAGGCTGAACATACACCAGAAAGGAACAAATTAACTACAGCAAACTGATCAGAGCGACGACCCAAAACCCAACCCCCATTATGTGATACCAAGGTCTTCGAACCGTCTCCAATTTTCTGCAGTCAAACCGTTGATTCTGGCCCTTTTAACCATCCACCAAAAGATCTCGTTCTTTATACCTTCGACTGTGAGCGTGACCGAAGTAACTCTCCCTTTAAAGATTTTATCGTTACGACACTTCCATATCCTCCGGAGCGTCTTAAGAAACACCGCCTCAATGATATTTTTAAACCTTTTTGGCTTGTCCACACTGTAACTATGTTGCAGAATTTACTTTAGGGACTGAAACGACCCCGGTATCCCCACCTTCAGCCAAACACAAACGTTCCACCATTCGATATAGCGAACCAACACTTGACAAGGAGATGGTCTGCCGATTCGTCAGCGATGTTCCATAACGGGCATTTCCCATCCCCGAAAGACACTCCCCTGGCCGCAAGAGCCATAGCGGTCAGAATTCTCCCGCTAATAGCTCTCCAAATGAAACAATTTACCTTCGGGATGGCTACCTTATTCCACTTGTTGGGGATGTTCCAGACTGCTCAATTCAGACCGCGCAACCTTCACCGAAAACTTGACCCTCCCGTTGTCCGCTTTCCACATCCATCTGTCCTTATCGTCTTTTAATCTGACCCTAGATATCGTGTTCTGGAGCTGCAAGCATTTCGATTGTTCCGAAGACGACAAGTTGTTTGTTTCCACTTATCGAGCGTGTTGAGAATCCCGTTAGTGCGACACCACCATTCTGAAAGCTTTGATTTTTTATCTTTGGCGATAGCAAACATCTCGAGAAACTTCTCTTTCAACCTGACCTCCTTCACCCAAACATCCTCCCAAAACAAGACAGAGGTCCAGCACCCAACTTCACAGACAATTTTTTTGTTCAAATCCACATTTGCCCCTGAAAAGACTTTGTTGACAGCTCCTATAGTCTTCCATGCTCCTCTGACAGATTGGTTTACTGGGATTAAATTGACCCCTCTACTCGAACCGTGAATCGCTAAAATTACCTTGGCCCAAAGCTGGTCATTTTGTTGTTTGCACCTCCACCACCATTTGGCTAAGAGGCCTAGATTCATATCTTTAACCCCCCCCCCCCCCCGCGACCCCCAACCCGCCCACTTTCTTGCTCGCCAAGATCTTCTCCCATGCCACCCACCGGATCATTTTTGATAAAGAGCCTCCCCCCAAAGAAATCTTCTTCTGATTCCTTCCAAGGTATTAGTAATCGCCTTCGGGGATTTAAAAAGGGAAAATAATAGTTAGGAATCGAACCCAACACCGATTTTTTTAGAATAATTCTACCGGAGAAGGATAACATCCTAGCTTTCCACGAGGATAGCTTGGAATTAAAAAGGTCAATGAGGGGCTTCCAACTCGACACCCGGTTCATACTCACTCCCACTGGCAACCCCAGATAAGATAAAGGGAACTCTCTTTTTCTACAGTTAACAATAGAAGCCATATCCCAAACTTCATCCTCCGCCACTCCGACCCCAAAACCTTACTTTTCGCGAGATTTACCTCGACACCCGACGCCATTTGAAAGCATCTTAGGATCCTATTTAGGCTCCTAAAATTGGACTCCGACCACTCACCAAAAAATAAAGCGTCGTCGGCATAGGAAAGGTGAGAGAGACACAGTCCCCCGTTCGGAAGGCTAACTCCTATCAATGACCCGTGTTGAACCGCTTTGGTGACCATAACATTTAAAGCTTCCAGAACCATGGTGAAGAGGAACGGGGATATAGGATCCCTTGCCTCTCCTTTATGAAGGTCAAACTCGTTCGTAGGGGACCCGTTGTCCAAAATAGAAGCCAGGCCCGTATAGAGAATCCCCCTAATCCATTTGTTCCAAATGGGCGGGAACCCCATATGATGCATTATATTAACCAAAAAACCCCAGGAGACACAATCGTATGCTTTCGCAAAATCCACTTGAAAGAGCAAAATTTTCTTCTTTACTTTTCTGGCCCAAGCTACCACCTCGTTTGTTATGAGCGGACCGTCAAGGATGTTCCTTTCCTTGATAAAATCCGTTTGAACCGGAGAAATCACTTTGTCTAACACCAGCTTCAGCCTATTAGGTATGACTTTCGAGACGACTTTACTAACTACCCCGACGAGAGAAATTGGTCGGAAGTCCGAAAGAGTCAACGGGTCTACGACTTTTGGAATAAGCGCCACAAAGGAGGAGTTGCACATCTTGTTAATACACCCATGAACGTAAAATTCTAACAAAATATGGCTCAAACAAGTCCCAGTAGTGTTTGATAAACTTAAACGTGAACCCGTCCCAGTATTCTGACAAAATACCAAGTTTAGTCCCATCACAGACAAAAGCACAATTTATGTTTTTATTCAAATTGTGCTTTTTATGTTTTTAAAGTGGATTTGCTTTTTGACATAGATTTTGTTAGAAAATATGTCAAGTCAAATATAATAGTTTTCATTCTACAGTACAACGTTGAGTTACCGTATATTTCTAAGCCACCGCAACATACGGCGGGAGAATACTAGTAAGATAATAATAATAATAATAATAATAATAATAATTGTAAATTGTAATTTGTAACTTTGTAATATAATATATATATATATATATATATATATATATATAATTATTTAAAAATCAACTTTAGTAATAGTATAGTTCAGATTTTCTTAATTGAACTATCAAACTTTTCTATATTACAATTTTGCCATAAAAGATTTTCCTATAAACCCCTATACTTTGAAACATTACATTTACCACTCTACACTTTATTTAAGTTAATATTTTCCTTTTTTAACTAATTACTAGAGTAAATTGCTAAAACCGTCTCTAAGGTTTGAACACTTTTCAAATATCCCTCCAAAAACTTTTTTTCTCAACTGAACCACTAAGGTTTCAAAATCGTTGCTAGTGTATCTATTTCTCTAAACCTGTTAAAACTAATGTTAACTGAGGGGTATTTTGGTCATTCTTGTCACTTTTAAAATAAAAATAAAGTAATTATAACTAACCCCCCCCCCCCCCCTCTTCTACTCTCTTTCTGAAACATCACCACCACACCTCTCTCCCCACCGCATCCGCCACCGCCACCTACAACCACCTCCCTCCCTCTTTCTGAGATGCATAATTGGTTTACACTTTACATCCATATATCTTGGATTGAAACAAACAAATCCAATTAGCCTTGGTTGATTCAACTTGGTGGAAAACGCAAGATAGGTTGGTGGTGTTTGGCTGAATAAGATGATGGTGATGGTAGGGATGTGGGGCTGGTTTTAAGATGAGAATGACCAAAATACTCTTCAATTAACCTTAGTTTTTAACAGGGTTAGAGAAATGGATGCATCTAGTAATGATTTTGAAACATCAGTGATCCAGTTGAAAAACAAAACCTTTTTGAGGGATCTGGCAAAAATGCCCAGATCTCAGGGATGATTTTGACAATTTACCCTTATTACTATGATATCTCTAAACTTAAATAGAGCCACTATACAACCCTGAACTTTAATAAAAAAAATTTCTTCTTAAACCAACCCTAATCTTTTCACTTTTCAAAATTTAACAACAAAATTTATATTTTTTCTTTTACCAATCAATGCGTCTTACTTAATTATTTCTACGTTTTCAAGCCGTTGTGGAGCTCGCATAATTAGCCATTACTTGTTTACTTTGCTACCTCTAAACTTTAATGAACTTATCTTACGGTCCGTGAACTATCGTTGTTGCTACGAGTTTTGCACATGTTTGATCCCTGCCGCAACACACGAGTGAGAAACTAGCTACTCGAGATGGAAGAGGAACATTATATTCTGTTTTACTCGCCATACAATAAAGTTAGGTTATATCATAATGTGGATAATGAAAATGACTAAAGCTCGATATTCTGTTAAGTATTAGATGTTCCCACATTAGGAAATAAAATGAAAGTTATATGTTAACTGAAAAGTAAGAAAAAATAGATGTTTGAATGTACTACTTACACGTACAGTTGCCTCAAACAAACCTGACATGCTGGAACATGTTTTTTTTTAATCCGTTTTTTATATTGTAACTTAGGTCTTTAATAATAATATTGTAATCAATGATTGACATGTTGGAACATGTTTTTGTGATAACCTTTCTAGTTGCTAAATTACATTACAATATTGTTAATAAAATAAAAATGTAGTAAAATTCAACGTATTATATGTTGAGGACTCCTATAAAGTAATGTAATACATGGAGTGACAGGAAACATGAAGACATTGAGATGGAGGAACACAAGGAAACATAATCTTATGACGCTTGGACCAAAATATTGCGTTTTTGTTTTATGTATGTAGGCATGTGCTAGGTGCATGCATGCATTGGTCGTTCTTAAATGTTAACTACCGCCGCCGTTGTTAACTACTGCCTTTGATATCTCTGTTTCAGTTATTATTTTATTATTTTGTATATGTCGGTGCTTTTTAATTTCTTTAGTATAATTATAACTAATAATTAGATCCGCACGCGTTGTAACTATGAATTGGATAATCTGATAAGTGATATCTGATTGTGTCAACATTTAAACTAAAGCTTAAATAAAAGTAATAGTCTTATATATTTCATCCATGGATTGGGTTAGGATTTAAACTACAACTTAGATAAAGAATCATAGTCTTATAAATATTTTTTGTTAACTTTTTTTTCTTCAAAAGCTGATGTCCTTGCTAGTTGTTTTACCAGATTTGTCGCTGATGCCAAAATGTCTTCGGTTCTGTTGAGAAAAGTAACATTTCAGTTGTAACCACTGATGAGTTTAGAATAAGAAATAAAGCAACCCACAGTTTTTGATACTAAGGCAAACAACTGATGAAGCCTTGTAAACCACTACTTGTGAAAGGAAAACACTGATGGCTAACAACTGGTGATAAACAACTGATGGAGTAAAACTACTGCTGTAGAGTGTAATCAGTAGGTAGGAGAACAGTTGATTGAAGGTCAGTGTTCAGTTGATTGAAGAGCAGTGTTTAGGGTTCAAGGTCTGATTCTTACATTCTTGTACAGATCAGGGGGTGGTTGTGTAAATTCTTACAACGGTCAGTTGTAACTGAATTTGGAGCTCTTAGTATAAATAGATGGTTTGTAATAGTTGTAGATACTTTTCGATTTCAATTTCTTTTGTAATTTCTTTCTTGTACTTCATTCGTTTTTTGTTTGAATAAGATTCAATCGTTCAATCGTTGATATTAGTTGTATTCTCTGGGTTAATTTCTGGTTGTTTATGTAACAAGTGGTATCAGAGCCAATGGTGGCTCGATTCGAAGAAATTAACGTTTAATTCCGCAATCAGAGATCAAAGATGGTGTCGACGAAGTTTGAATTGGAGAAATTCGATGGGAAGAATGATTTCAGTCTATAGCGTGTGAAGATGAGGGCTCTTCTGGTTCATAATGGTGTGGTAGATGCGCTGAAAGGTGAAGATAAACTTCCTGAAGGATTAAGTGATAAAGAGAAGAAGGATATGCTCGAAAAGGCTCACAGTGCAATCATATTGAATCTTGGTGATCGAGTTCTTCGTGAAGTATCAAAGGAGACATCTGCTGCAGGGATTTAGGCAAAGTTGGAGTCATTGTATATGACTAAATCTTTGGCAAATCAGTTGTATTTGAAGAAGAGGTTGTACACATTTCACATGCCATCTGGAAAGAGTCTTGAAGATCATACAGATGAATTCAACAAGTTGATCTTGGATCTTGAAAACATAGAGGTGGTGTTGGATGATGAAGATCAGGCCATAATATTTCTCACTTCTCAACCATCATCATATAAACACTTTGTGGATACATTGATGTATGGTAGAGATTCTCTGTCCATGGAAGATTTCTTGTCTGCGTTGAATTCAAAAGAATTGAAGAAGAGGTCAGATTCTAAAGAAGAAGGTGGAGATGGTTTGTTTGTGAGAGGAAGGTCAGATCAAAAGAATTACAGCAGTGGTAGCAGAAATTCCAGGTCTAAGTCCAAGTCAAGATTCAAGAGAAGATGTTTTGTGTGTAATTCAGAGAAGCATTTCAAGAAAGACTATCCAGAATACAAGAAAAGAAAGGGTGAAGGCAATTATTCAAGAGGGCAAAGTAGTAATTACTCAAAAGGGCAAAGTAGTCATGTAGATTCTGATGATCAGTCAGAAGGAGGTTATGACAGTGCTGATGTTCTTATGGTCACAAGTGAATGTAACCAAGAGAAGTGGGTAATGGATTTAGGGTGTTCTTTCCACATGACACCTCTGAAAGAAGCTTTCAAAGAATTAAAGAGGGTGGATATGGGGTCTGTGAAGCTTGGGGATGACTGGCCTTGTCAGATTCTTGGCATTGGTACAGTCACAATGAAGACAGAATCTGGCGTTACATTTGATCTAAAAGATGTGAGGTACATCCCTGATCTTAAGAGAAGTTTGTTATCTCTTGGTACTTTATAAAAAATGGGATATCATGTCAGTTTGAGAGATGGTAAAGCTAGAGTCATAAAAGGGTCTATGGTGATGCTGAGTGGTACTAGAATCAAGAACAACATTTATATGTTAGATTGTAAAGTTGTTGATGGGGTGGCTGCTGTGGCAAGTGAAGAAGGTGATGATGAAGCCCTGAAGTGACATAAAAGACTTGGTCATATAAGTCAGCAAGGCCTGATTGAATTGTCCAAACAACAAGTTCTTGGTGATTTTAAGAATTGTGATATAAGCTTTTGTGAAAGCTGTGTTTTGGGCAAACAGAAAAGAGTGAAGTTTAGCAAAGGAAAACATAGTTCTAAGGGAGTCTTAGACTATGTTCACTCTGATCTGTGGGGGCCTGCAAGAACTGAAACTTTGGGGGGTGGTAGATACTTCTTGTCCATCATAGATGATTACTCAAGAAGAGTGTGGGTTTATGTGCTTAAACACAAGAGTGATACTTTCAAAAAGTTTCAAGAATGAAAAGTATTGGTGGAGAATCAAACTGAGAGGAAAGTGAAGAAACTCAGAACAGATAATGGGCTGGAGTTTTGTAATCATGAGTTTGATCAATTTTGCAAATCAAATGGTATTGCCAGACACTTAACCATCCCTGGTACTCCTCAACAGAATGGTTTATCTGAAAGAATGAATAGAACTTTATTGGAAAGAGTGAGGTGCATGTTAGCTACCTCAGGGATGCCAAAGAAGTTCTGGGGTGAAGCTGTATCCACTGCAGCTTACTTAATAAATAGATGTCCTTCATCTGCAATTCAGATGAAGACACCTATGGAAATGTGGTCTGGTGATAAACCTGAGTATGAAGATTTGAAAGTTTTTGGGTCTTTGGTGTATTCACATGTCAGTGATGATAAGTTGGACCCAAGATCTCAAAAGTGTGTAATGCTGGGATATACTGAAGGTGTAAAGGGATACAGACTTTGGAGGTTGTAAAATCCAAAGGTGATTGTGAGTAGAAATGTTCAGTGCAGGGAGAATGTTCTATACAAAGATATCATGGAATTTGTGAATAAAAGTGTATCCAAGATAGATGATCTTCAGTTTGAGGTGGAGCCAGTGTTAAACAGACCAAAGGTGAATGATGAGAGGTCTGGTACAACTCAGGGTGAATTCAGTCAAGAAGGTGGTTCTGATTCAAGTCAGGGTGAGACCAGTCAAAGTGCACCAAATTTGGAGGATTACATTTTGGTGAGAGACATGTCAAAGAGGAGAGTTGTGAAACCACTGAGATACAGAGATCAAGAAGATATTTCTACAGTTGCTTTTGTTGCAGCAGAGAATGAAAGCATCTATGAACCACTAACTTTTGAAGAATCTGTTAATTCAGAAAATAGTAAAAAATGGTGTAAAGCAATGGATGAGGAGATGGATTCTCTGTACAAGAATGGTACATGGGAGTTAGTGAACAAGCCTAAAGACCAGAAGTTGGTGTCTTGCAAGTGGATCTACAAGATTAAAGAAGGTGTTAAACCAGGAGAAGATCCGAGATATAAAGCAAGACTGGTGGCCAAGGGATTTACTCAAAAGGCAGGTGTTGATTACAATGAGATCTTTTCTGCTGTAGTCAAGCATGTCTCAATTAGGGTTATCTTATCCTTGGTTGCATCATTAGATCTGGAATTGGAACAAATGGATGTAAAAACTGCATTTTTGCATGGTAATTTGGAGGAGCAGTATATGGCACAACCAAAGGGATATGAGGTCAAAGGCCAAGAAGATAAGGCATGTTTACTGAAGAGGTCCTTATATGGGCTTAAACAGTCTCCCAGACAGTGGTACAAAAGGTTTGATGAATACATAGTGGGTAGTGGTTTCAGCAAAAGTCCTTATGATAGTTGTGTGTATTACAGGGAGTATAACAGGGGTAAATTTGTCTATCTACTTCTGTATGATGTTGATATGCTAATAGCTTGTGAAAGCAAAAGTCAAATAGAAGAAACCAAATAACTGCTGATGAAAGAGTTTGAAATGAAGGATTTGGGAGAAGGCAGGAAGATACTTGGAATGGAAATTCACAGGAACAGGGAAGAAAAAGTGTTAACACTGTCTCAATCTTCTTATATTGAGAAAGTGTTGAAGAATTATGGAATGGGAGAGTGTAAGCCTGTTACAACTCCTCTTGCAGCTCATTTCAATTTATCAAAGAAAGATTGTTCTCAAACAGATGAGGATAAAGTATATATGAGCAAGGTTCCATATGCAAACACTGTTGGAAGTCTGATGTATATCATGGTCTGCACAAGACCTGATATTGCATATGTTGTTAGTGTGGTGAGCAGATATATGGCTAATCCTGGTAAAAATCATTGGGCAGCAGTGAAGTGGATTCTCAGGTATTTGGCTGGCACAAAGAAAATTGGTTTAGAATTTGGAGACCATGCTTAGAAGAAGGGGAACATGATCAGTGGTTATGTTGATGCTGATTATGCTAAAGACAAAGATAATGGTAGATCAATAACTGGTTATGTATTCTCAGTTATGGGGAATGTGGTGAGCTGGAAGTCTCAGATGCAGCATGTTGTGGCACTATCCACGACTGAGGCAGAGTTCATAGCTTTAACTGAATGGGTAAAAGAGTCCTTATGGTTAAACTGTTTAGTTGCTGATCTGGGGATCAGATTGGATGGTGTGAAGGTCACTTGTGATAATGAAGGGGTTGTTCAGTTGTCAAAGAACAGTGTATTTCATGAAAGAACCAAACACATCAATGTGAAGATGTTTTGGATCAGAGACGTGGTGACTTCAAAGGAAGTGGTGGTCAAGTGGGTTGGAACAGATGTTAACCCAGCTGATGTGATGACCAAGGCTTTTCCAGGTGCAAAGTTTACATTTTGTTTTAACTCATTAAGTTTAGGTTAAACTGAATTGTTACTTAGGTGGAGATTGTTGAGAAAAGTAACATTTCAGTTGTAACCACTGATGAGTTTAGAATAAGAAATAAAGCAAACCACTGTTTTTTATACTAAGGCAAACAACTGATGAAGCCTTGTAAACCACTACTTGTGAAAGGAAAACACTGATGGCTAACAACTGGTGATAAACAACTGATGGAGTAAAACTACTGCTGTAGAGTGTAATCAGTGGGTAGGAGAACAGTTGATTGAAGGTCAGTTTTCAGTTGATTGAAGAGCAGTATTTAGGGTTCATGGTCTGATTCTTACATTCTTGTACGGATCAGGGGGTGGTTGTGTAAATTCTTACAACGGTCAGTTGTAACTGAATTTGGAGCTCTTAGTATAAATAGATGGTTTGTAATAGTTGTAGATACTTTTCGATTTCAATTTCTTTTGTAATTTCTTTCTTGTACTTCATTCGTTTTTCGTTTCAATAAGATTCAATCGTTCAATCGTTGATATTAGTTGTATTCTCTGGGTTAATTTCTGGTTGTTTATCTAACAGGTTCCTTCAAGTGTTAAATGTCTTTTCCTTCCCAATTTTGTTGTTGATGCCAAAATATTGTGCATTGTTGCATATGAAGGCTGAACATTTCCTGTTGTAGTATGTGTGTTGCAAAAGAGAGTTTTTGTGAAGGTTGCTAGCTCTTGTTGCACCTAAAGAATCAGCATGGATGCATCTTGGGTTTTTCTAGCTTGTCAATAATGTTACCTTCAGAAGAACAACATAGTAACAATATTTACTTAAGGAAAAGAAAACCCTTACATTTGGACATTATAGACATATGATAGCCTGAAAATGTGGCAGAACCTATGTCCGAATATGTTCGGTTTCTGATTATTTACCAGACCTGGTAAACGCCTATGTTCATGGTATTCATCGAATATATGGCATTGGCGTTGGATGAGACAACCTAGAAATATCGGTTTTTAGCAACTAACCAAACCAGCTAATCGACCTAATAAGCTAAGGGGAGAAGATAATTAGAGATGGTCTGATGCCATATGTGCTAAATAGGGAAAATGTTTTACTGGCAAATCAGGAAGCGGGTCAAAATGGTTTGCAGATCAATATTATATAGGATTCATTTGAAAACGTTTTGATATCCAACAAATTCAATTTCCTTCGATCTTATTTCTAAGCTTTTATATTGGTCACTTCTAGAGAATATATAAAAACTAATTATGTATAATACATCTAATTGCTAGAAACTAATCCTTTCTCTACTCTTCTACTCGCATTTTCCTAGGGATGTCTTCGTTGGCCACAATGAGATGATAAACGCCTTCAATGAACTTTTACCTATAAGTTTATCAAACACCTCAATATAGATTATAATTATAATAAAACATCTTTTTAGTGTGAACTATGCTAAAGTATTTGGGTGAGCTTTTATTCGTGTTTCGATTTGAGTGTAGTGTTTCGAGAGGGAACCCAGAGTCTCTGACCCAGTTAAACGAAACAAAAACAATATAGTTTAAATAATCTCTTTTTATGCTAAAGTAGTTGGGTGAGTTTTTATTAGCATTTCAATTTGAGTTTTTATTAGTGTTTTCTGAGGGATAAACCCAGAGATTCTTACCCACTTAAACGAAACAAAAACAACATAGTTTAAATTTATTTCGGCCGCCACGATAGATTTAAAAAAATGACCACTTGATAATTTTTATTTCTAGCTACTCTCTAAAAGTAATACAGTTATAGAGTGTGTTTTGTGGATCATCTATAAACCAAGCTGATGTTTTTTACACAAAGCTCCGGCTTCACTATAAAAGAGTAATATATTCAATCCATCCTAATTCAACAAAATTAAATGTAATATTTCAAAGTTCTTACGCAATTAAGATAACATGTCCTAAAGTTGCAACTTGGCATGCGACTTCGGACAAACGAAAACGATGATTTGTGTAATCAACTAAAATAATTACACAAATAAAACCAACCATTCATGCATGAAACATTTAAAAGAAATTGTTATATATGAGACTCATGATTTTGTTAGATATTTTAGTGTAATCGGGGGACTGACTTGGTGATCAAAGCGAATAATAATACACATCTAGCAAGTTAGGAGGTGCGGGAGTGCACGCTTGTTTGAGTTATTATAATTCAAAGTGTACGGGCTCCGCCCGTACTCTACGGGGGTTCCAAGGGGGCAGCGCCCCTGGAAGCAGGGTCCAAGGGGGCAGCGCCCCTGGAAGCAGGGTCCAAGGGGCGGCAGCCCCTGGCTAGGGTCGAAAAATTTATTTTCTGGAAAATGCCATAATTTCGAAACTTCAAATTATGGCAGTTTAGAGGCAGTTATGTCTTAATAAAAATTGAGATAGCTGCCTAAGGCAGTCAACCCCAAAATTCGCATTCAGTTTTTGGTCACAACTCCTGGTTCAATCAATTTCGCAGACAAACATACACTGGTTCTATTCTCGAAATCAGAGTTGTATCCGATTGAATTATTCGGGTGAACCACCGAAATAATTTGATCTGAGAGTGATATCACGCCTCTCTGATCATCCGACAAATTGATAATTCCCCAACAGATTTAACATATTAAATATCAAAGAAGATAGATTATTCTATGGAGTCGCGTTTCACATATCTTCCCAAAAATTGATCTTTTCAAAAACTATGCCGTTTACTTTATAAAGTAACAAAAGACGACCACGTATGAAATCCAACTACTCAAAACACACAGATCAAGTTGCAAATAAGTAGTGAAAAAAAAATCAAATACAATAAACAAAGAAGAAACCCTAGGGCATGAATGAAAAGGAATGCGCAAAGCAAAAATGACCTGACCAACAAATTAAATCTCCTAGATAGCTGCAACTTTAAAGCCCTATACTCGATTTGAAATTTTAGAACGAAAATGGTGAGACCCATTTGTCGAATTCGTTCTAGGGTTGGTGAAATTGGATGATATCTTGATATCTTGTGCAGTTTGAGCTGGGAGAAATCCCTTAAGCAAGACATGTTGTTAGCAGGAGGAAAAAGAACCTGGAGTATACACATGGTAGCAGAGAGGGAAAAGGGGGGAGGGACCAAATATGTAAAAGCCACTGACATTTGGCTTTAAGATAGAAGATAATTACCTATAACCACAAACACAAGGTAGGGGAATAGTGTCAGGCAGTTGTCTCGCACTCCCCCATTAGTCCAATCGGTTTACGATTTTATCCCCGTTTTAAAATTATGATTTTGCCATCAGTTCAAAATTACGTTTATGCCTTCGGTTCAAAATAAAATTATGCTTTTACCCCAGCTAAAACTTACAATCCTCGGTTCAAAACTACGATTTTGCCCCGTTTAAATTTACAATTTTTCCATTAGTTTTGTTTTTTTTTTCTCCCAGTCGAATTACGATTTTGCCCTCAATTTAAATTTACATTATTTCCATCGATTTTGTTTGTTTTCCCAGTCAAATTACGATTTTGCCCCAGTGTAAAGCTGTCTGGCACTCCCCCATTGGTCCAACCAGTTTACGATTTTATTCCCGCTTTAAAATTATGATTTTGCCATGAGTTCAAAATTACGTTTTGCCCCCAATTCAAAATAAAATTCTGTTTTTACCCCCAGCTAAAAATTATATTCTCTCGGTTCAAAATTACGATTTTCCCCGGTTTAGATTAATGACTGACACGACTCTAACTGTTTTTATGTTTGGGGGGGTTCTAAATTTCCTAAAAATGCAATTAAACTAAATATTAATCAACAAATATGACTAAGACACGAAAGGACTTGGATTTAATTCAGATGATGACGAAGGACTACCTAGACTGGAAGTCCGGAATGCTATTAGTTATATTTTAAGTGGACACAAGTTATATGGAACCGGGATCATAAATTGCTAAACCTAAAGACGAATCGAACAAGGCCCCTGACCCTTCTCGAGAAGACACCTATGAAACTCTAAGGGCTGTTAAGAATACCGGTTTAATCTAGACTCCCTTTTGGTTATCTAAGTGTTTTATGTAAAGTACCTTAATATGACCTACTCCCTTACGGTATGAAAATCTAGGGTAACTCGGGTTCTTGATTCTACTCGGTAAACAAGAGTTGGCAAGGCAACTAAGATGGACTCCCTACGAAGGCCTACCTAGCAATTTACCAACCTAGACCTACCGATAATCTCGCACCTCTCAATTGTTAAGATTAGTAGAACACCTAGACCTGCTTAATTATCGTTTCTAAGGTATATCAACCGATTAACCAAACAGATCACAAACGCAAAGTTAATGATCTAGCATAATCCTATTGCATGAAAGACATTCACCAAAGATCATGCGAAGCAACAAACAATAATTAAACAAATCTACACATGCATACACAACAAATCAATAATCAAGTTTGCTACTTTAACATAAAAGATCCATAAATAACAAGTATCCACATTAAAAATCAAAACTTTAACATTCCGTTCATCACAATCTAGGTAGTGTAAGGTTTTTAGCCACAAGTCATGTTCAAGGAAATCAAATCACTAAGTATTAACAAAGAATTCATGGAAAAAGTATGAAGAACTAAAAAAGTAAAGCAAACGGGAAGACAAACCCCGATGATTCTTCTATCTCGTGTCTTCTTGCTTCTCACCAATGATTCCTAGCTCGAAAACCTTGCGAAAACGTGATATCGAAGCTCCAAAATTCATCCAAAATCATTCCAATTCACCTCCAGGGTTAGACATCTTATTAAGGATGTATTTATAGGTTTCCCAGCCAACAACCAGCTCCAAACACGAAACATTCTGTCAAAATCCCCTTCTCGCCACTCGCGAACCAAAACCCTCTCTTCCTCGTGGGCCGCGAGGAAGCAATAAAGTCAACGAGTCAAATACTCTTATCGCGGGGCGTGAGCCAAATGTTTCCCCGCTCTCGTGGGTGGCGAGTGGACTGTTTTCCCCGAATTTTGTTCCTTTTCCAGTTATGGTTCTCCCAATCTCGTTCCGGTACTTGGTTTCTTCGTATTTAGGATTGTTTTCACCTTTTTCAGCATCTATCGTCACACGAGACCTGGTAAACAAAAACAGATCATCAGTATCACATTCTAACTAAAAACTAACTAAAATTTATACAAACTATACAAGATAAATAGATGTATTTTGCAATACATCAAATATTCCCACACTTACTCTTTTTTCGTCCCTGAAAAGGATATATGCTACGGAATCATAGTCAGATTAAATATCCGGTCTCAAAACTCAAGTTATTTAATTACAAATCAAACACATGTTAACTCACGATTGTGGGTATAAGATCCACATAAACTCAACATCGGTTCCTAAGCCCTTATCATGTTTATTTAGTTCAAGTGTGGTTAGTCTACCTAAGGTCTCAAACTAAAAATTCACAGATCCACCTAATCCCGCCTCAAACTTATAAAATAAAAGGAATAACCAATTGGCTATTTCCTAACCGTTTTATACCAAAACTCAAAGAATTTAATATCAAGCTTTCTTCTCTTTTTTTTTCTTTTTCATGAGCACTAGACTTTTGCATACCTAACCCAAAGGTTGTCTCAACCCCGAGAGCAACAACATGAGCTTTGGTAATTTAGCAATTTTTCTTAACTTAACCTAGAGGAAATCTAAATCAGAGTCACCATCCCTAATAAATATTACATAGGTCACGTTTTTATTCAATCTAGCTCATTTAATTAATGGTGCACATATTTTTTTCTTTGACAGAAAATTCTAAGACTTTTAGCTTATAACAGTATTTCTTATACTATTATTGGTGGTTTCGGCTTCTCTATTTCTCCTAAATGAGTACCCATCAGTATCCTAACATATTAATTATTATTAGCTCAAAGAAACCTAAAACCTGGAAGAGCCTACCCACATATCCCAAGTCAAACATGTGCTCAACTTATTATACTCATATTATTATTAGTTGAAAACTTAACATACCTGACTATACTATCATTTTCCGTATTATTTGCAAACTCTAAAACAAGGGACATTTTCTAATTTTTTTTTTATTTTTTTGGATTTTTTTTATTTTGAGTAAATTACAGGTTTTGTCCGTTATGTTTACACCAAATTGCAGGAGGTGTCATTTGCCTTTAAAATTGACGTGTTTTATACTTTATGTTTCAAAATCTTGCACGGTATGTCCTTTGAGCCTAACCCAATTTTTATTTTTTTTGGTTAAATTTGGTCATGTGCCAAGCACATGAGGGCAATTCCCTCTTTCTTCTCTCTCTCTAAGCTCTCCACATTTTCTCTATAAAAAACCACTGACGGAGTGGTGGGAGATGTAAGGTGGTGGGTGTTGAATTGTGGTGGGTTTAGCGATGGTGGGTGGGTGCGATGGTGATGATGGGTGGCGGTCAAGGAAGTGTACGGTGGTGGGTTGTGGATGGTGAAGGTGGGTTTGCGGTGGTGGAGGTGGTGGTGATGTTAGGAGTATTATAGGCGGTGGTGGTCGGAGTGGTGGGTTTAGCGGTGGTGGGAGGTGTACGGTGGTGGGTGGTGGATTGTGGAAGGTTAAGCGGTGGTGGAAGGTGTATGGTGGTCGATTAGGTTGGTTCGATTGTAATGATAGGTGACGGTGGTGGAACGTGTACGGTGGTGGGTGGGTGCGATGGTGATAATTGGTGGTGGTGGTGGGATGTGTACGGTGGTGGGTTGTGGCTGGTGAAGTTGGGTTTGCGGTGGTAGAGGTGGTGTTAGGGGTGTTGCAAGTGGTTGATGTGATTAAAATACAACATATAAATTATATCAAATACGGCGTAAAAGCAACACTTTTTAGTACTAATGTTGGAAAAAGCTCGTGTTTTTGTTCCTTTTAGATTTTCAGGGATAAAAGAACTTAAATTTGCAAAAGGAGCAAAAAGACAGCAAAATCCAACATAAATGTAAAAAAGAAGGAAATGCCATAGCTTGGCAAGCCCCAAATCACATCCAAACCTCAAAATAACAAGAACAGAAGGCTAACACGGGGCCGTGTCCACCAGACACGGGCCGTGTCCGAAGATGGATGCTAGGAAAAAAGAAAGACAACTGCAAAAGACAAAAATGGCAGCCAACACAGGGCCGTGTTAAGCCAACATGGGGCTTGGTCAACTCAAAGATTTACAGCAAGTACTTTGGCCACGGGCAGTGCCGTTGACACACGGGGCCGTGTTAGTATAACATCTGACAAGCAGTTAATGAGGAAGAGAGAGAGAGATATGGGCACGGGGCCGTGCCAGACGAGCACGGGCCATGCTGAAGCTTCTAAAGACAGCTATAAATAAAAGTGCTTGGTTCCACTTCAACTCATCCATTAGCAAACCACTTCTTTCTCACTTGCCACCACTCCACCACCACTACACCACCATCATCCGCCACCATCATCCATTTTTCCATCTTTATAGTGTATGTGTGGTCTCGGGATCCAAGATTGATCGTAAGAATCTTTGTCAAACAAAGGCCATGCTTGACTAAATTCTTACATCACTTGGTGAAGACATATCTTTTATGTTTTTCTTTTATGATTTCCAATCTTTGGCTACTTTTTAATTGGCTATGTATTAATGACTTTAATAATTAGTTTTTTATATTGAAGGCGAATTTATTCACCCATTCTTCATATGTCGTTTACTCAACATATTCATGTCTTTACGGTCTATATAAAGCATGTTAATTTCTGTAAGGGGGTTAGAAGGGTGGATTGGGTAATTCTACGTCTCGTTCAGTGTATAGATTCTGTGAGAACTTGGTGCAAGTTTAGTACTATTCCATGGATTGGCCGGGAATGACTGACCCGACTGAGAGTAAGAAAATGCTTGCACCCCTTATTCATAAACTACTATTAAAACTTTAAACCAACCCCGCAAGGACTGTATCCCTGCTGACTCAGACCAACAGGTTGAGGGTGATCACCGCCTCGTAAGGGGGGTCCACCACAATTTGCATTAATAACTTACTTAATAATCTTTCAATATTCCGATCTAGTGGGATTGTATCCTTGCTGACTCAAACCACTAGGTTGAGGGCAACGTCACCTCTAAAAGAGGGGCCTACTACTATAACTAAGATAATCTCTTAAAATGCCCAAAGTGCGGAAATCATCAAAAGGGTACTTGAAAGATAAGTTAGATCCAAGTGATTCTTTCTTGTCTATCATTTTTATTTTTATTTTATGTTTTCATCTTTTTATTAGTTTAAAAAACCTTTTTTAAAAATTTGGTTCGATTAGACGTTGACGATAAGCCGGTATTACAAGCTCTTTTGTGCTTGGACGACCTCGGTATCTTGTCATCACTATACTACGTCCGCGATGGGTGCACTTGCCCTAGCGTGTGTGTAGAGTGATAGTAGAATATCGTGTTTTATAAATTTAAAACTTGAAATCAGTGACTTAAAATAGCTAAAAATATAACTAAAAAATATAGACACCTGCACGCACGTCAAGTTTTTGGCGCCGCTGCCAGGGACACAAGGATTTTAAGAAAGCTTAAAATTAATGGTCTAATCATTTTTATCTTTTCTTTATAGGTTTTCTTCTTTTTCTTTTAATTTTTCACTTTCTGCAGACTTGACACGGGGCCGTGCAGTCCTGACATGGGGCCGTGTCAACTCTCCAATTTCTAAAAACTATTTTCTGCCATATACAGAGTGCAGCACGGGGCCGTGTCACCCTAACACAGGGCCGTGTCAAACTTTCTGTTTGTAAGAAAATAGTGACCGCCTGATCCCGATGGTCTACATATATATATATATATATATATATAAGGATTTCTTTGATTATTTCTACCCCCGCCACTCTTACGGGTTATGGTGCGATTTTTGTGGGGAGGATCATGAAGAAGCGGAATGTGGCGTTCTAAACTTCACTCCTCACTATTTAGCCCCATCATTTTCCTGTAACGAAACCCCCGAAACGAGTGAGAGTACAAATAAGAGAAATCTCTCCGCCTGAACCCCATCATTCCTCTTTCCTAGATGACCTAGAACTAATAGGTCAAATAGAACAAAGGATCATCCAAAAAATCCAAGAGATAGAATCTTACTTGAAGGCGCGAAATTCATCAAAGATTCCACCGATGGAGGAAAACTCAGGCATACACGACAATACCGAGGTCAACCAAACCTCTACTATAGACGTCCGTGAAAACGAAAGCGATAGTCGTCCCTGTATCGATTCAAGCGTGGCGGTCCCCCTTACCGAGTGTGAATCTGACACCAATAGCATGGACAGAAGAGAATCGACTCACACCTTCTTTAACGAGAGCCCGGAAAAGGTAAATAAGGGAAGACCCCATTTTCCCATTTTTAAAGAAATCTTCTACCTTTCCGACTACCTCTTGCGTTTTCGTACCCCTCGCCTAAGTCTGCGGTATATCCGACAGTACGGTGTTGTTCCAACCAATAAGGAACCACCCGACATCGGATAATTCCTTAAAGATTTTAGATAACCTTAATAAAAGCTCTGACATGGGGCAGTGTTCCTTGAACACGGGGCCGTGCCCACTTTCTTCTAGTAACATGGGGCATGTCGAACTAACACGGGGCTGTGCCCCTCGTATTTTTTCGTCACAGGGCCGTGTCAACAATGACGTAGGCCATGTTCTACTAACGGACAACATTCTCTGACACATGCATCTGGCATGGGGCCGTGCTGCCCAGGCACAGGGTCGTGCCCGCGTGCTGTCACTGTCTATAAAGTTAGCCTTTGGGAGAATGTTTGGAATCATTCTCAAAAGGCAAGATCTCGGAGATTCTTCACATATACCAGAAAAGGTATGTTCTTAAAAAGTTCTCATTTGTCCTTCTTGTCTTTTCCTCTTTTGTGCATTTCTTCTTCTTCATTCTCCATGGACTCCATTGAAGCTTGAAGCTTCAAGCTTCAAAAGCTTCAATAGGAGGATCATACTCTTGATTCTTAGCTCAAATTTTTTCAAATTTACATTAGTAAAACATTATTTTAAGTTATTTAAGTTCAGAAATTTAAAAATTAGTCAAAACTAACTTAACATAATTTTTTAAGAGCTAAGAATCTGGAACAGATGGAGCAGCACGGGGCCGTGCCAGGCTGGCATCGGGTCCTGCTGAATGTTCTGACCTTTCATTTCTTTCTAACGGTTAGTCATTTTCTCTCAAGATGACGAGCCAGCAGAGCGGAACATCATCGACAAGCTCCAGAAGTCAGAGAAGAGGAAGAAGGCTCTCAATCGAGGCCACTCTCGTGAGATACGTGAGTGCCTTAAGAGAGAGCCTTGACGAGATGACATTGGTGGAGGAGGTTCTCATAGACCGAGTGAACTACCTTACCATGGGGCTGGAGGATTGTTTTAGAGAAATCAACCTTTTATATCAAAGGCTGAATATCTTGGCTTTACCTCCCATGGAGCCAATCTTCCCACAAGAAGATTGGAACCTAGCCAATGAGGTCATACAACCTACGGGTTGGGATGTCGAGATTCCAGAACCTCCTCCTATTAATGACACTTTCAAGGTCCCGGTCAATCCCGCACCCGCTCAAGAGGAGGCGGAAGAGGAACCCTTTATCTTACTACCAAGGGAGATTGAGGAAATGCTCAACGACCTCTAGATTGAGTGTTTCCCACGAAAGCTATTAGTCCTCCATCATCTAACATTCATAGATTTAGGAATGTAGCTTTTAGGTTGTTAAAAAATGATCTCAGAGAAGTATTTCCAAGATTCTATCTATCTAGCTTTAGTTTAAGTAGGTTTGTAATTTTTCATTTCCTTGTATGTCACACCCCGATATTTCCACGTATTACCGGTGGGCCCGGTGGGGAGTAACGTGACGTAGTTGATATCATCATAGTCAAACAACACAAATTATAAATGCACAGCGGAAGCAAAAGATAGATTCATTTCAACCAAATAAATTGTAATATTAAGTATCACAAAAAAGTTGAAACAGATCCACAGGCGGATCGAAAGAAAAAGGAAATTGTTCAACAGACTTTAACATCTAGAGCTTGTGAGACTTGATTATTGATGCTTTAAGTATCCAGCCTATTACGTATAGTACCTGCACTTAGCCTTTTTTGGAAAATACGTCAGTTTACACTGGTAAATACAACTTAACTGACTCATTTTGAAAAGAGTTTGAAAATTAATTTGAATGCACTTAGGCAAAAATATCTTTTATAACTTGGGACAATTATTCAAAAATAATCATGTATACAGTTTTCCTTATTTGTCGTCCATCAGGGCCGGTTTGTAAGGCCGGACAAGATTAACTGACACGCCACAGGTATAATGCCCACAAGGTTGATTCCTTTAAGTGGATTACCAGTTTTTACATAATGCAACTGTCAGGTGTACGCCTACACCCCGTGCTTAGGTCGTGGCCATTTCTTTGAATGATGCCAAGGATATCCGGGACATGGTCATTTAACCCCCAAAGGTCATACACCAAATAATACAGAATAAAACGAGTTATGTAAATACATTAATCACAATCCGATTTAAATGACTACATACCCGACCAAGCGGTATTATTATAATACCGTATCCCAAGCCCATATAGGAAAAATAAGTTAAGAGTATTTACCTGAGCTAAATGTAAATTCAATCCCAGCCGTATATCAAATCAGCAAGTACAGATAGCTTTTACTGGGCTCCTAATCTAGAATGAAGGTTTTTAACAACCTATTAGAAACCTAACGGGTCTTTAATTAAGCTTACACTTAGAGCGGTTAGTTTTCAAAAGGAATACACGGTTCAAACGCATGATAAAGCGAAGACCGGTTTAGAATGTGGTTTTGACATGACAAGCTTGTGTGCTTGTTTAATATGGGTAACTTAAACATATTCTGGATTTTGAGATGAAAACGATATGGTTTGACCCGTTTCGGCTAAATTATGCAAACCTGTTACACAAGCCGATCTGAACGCGAAAAGTGCGTAACGGTTAACCATATGAGTCAAATATAAGTTTCCTAAGTTAATATGCCTTAAATATGTTGTGACATCAGTAAGATATCTTCTATTATGCCCAAAACGGATTTAAACTCAAATTACGCCCCTTAGGGGTATTTTGGTCATTTTAAAGGTTATAAAAGAGTTTAAATATAAATCGGAGTTTCGGGTCTGATCTAATCAATAAAAATACTTAATTTACTAAGTTATATCAGTAGGGTATAACCTATGTGTGAAATTTATCATTTCTAACCATACTATGCATCGAAGGGGCATTTTGGTAATTTCACTTAAGCCTAAAAGGTCAAACTGGAAACCTGAGTTTAAAACTTTTGCTTACTGTTAAAATATAAAAATTTACTGAAAATATCAATAGGCATCAACCCTTATATGTTTGAAATAGTTTTATACATACTATGCATTAAAAACGGTTAAAAAGCGATTTTAAGCTATTTCCGGGTTTTATAAGAAAGGCTGATATTTTTATTATTCCAGAAGGCTTAAAATACTTTATTTATTATATTGGATCTGTAGAAAAAGGTTTGGTATCAAAAGGATTTGTAAACCTCATTTTATAGCCTAAAAGGGCAAAACCGACAATTACCGGATCAAGCTTAGAACTCTATGTTATGCTTAGCCTAAAAATAAATAAAAGTCTCCAAAAACCCCAAAATATTATTTAATATCAGTGGGTAAAAATTTTGGTATCAAAAATCGGGTTTAGATAGGCTATACGCTAATTACACCGTTTAATTACTAAAAAGCTTTCTAACTACGCTAATGAGTATAACTCTTAATCTAGACCTCAAACTGATGTTAAATTTTAGGTACAAGTTTATAATTCATTAACTAAGGGTTCTACTCTTTTACTTTTTCAAAAATCACGTTTTAAGGTCATATGGGCATAATAGTCAACATTTAGGCATTTAACGGAAATATGCATATGAATCGGATAACTAATGGACCAAGTTGTATAATCACAGAGGGTTATACTTATATGAAACCTGGTCCTAATAAGGCTCTAAGACATTTCTAAACTATGCTCTAATGGGTCAGAACTGAAAGTTAAATCAAAAGTCTACTTTTGCGACTTTCGGTTCCGAACCGAGCTTAAACTGAAAATTGTCGAGTTGAAAATACTTAGACATGTTCTTACATTAATTACCAAGTTATATTAATGACAAAACAGGTTGCATAGCTTCTACATTGCTAATTATGCATTAATTTGAAAATAAGCTTTCTGTTGACTTTTTGAGATTAACTTTGACCCGACAATTGACCTAGTTAGAGTGGGAATCAGAGGGTGCCCTTTTAAGGGTTTATTGCCCACGTAATTATCAACTCATAGGTACTTTCAATTTGCAATTTGACTGGAAAAATTAAGATTAATGACGAAGTCAAATCTTAATTACAACGGTTTGACTTTTTGGTTTATAAGCTAATTAAAAGAACTAAACAAGGATTAGAACTCTTACTTAAGGTCCTTGCTATCTTTTCTACACTTCTTAATCTTCTCCCAAGTCAGCTACCTCCAGAAATGAGTGCTTGAATTGTTGCAAGTGAATGAGCACTTGAACAAATGAACTCATGGCCCTTATATAGGTTTCTTAGAGCTCCAAGATCATTCCAACAAGGTCTATGGATGTTATGGGATCATTCCAAGTGTCCCTAGGCCCTCAAAAACCATCAAACAAGCCCCTTGAATCGAAAAACAAGCTTTAAAGTCTGTCTAACCGGCAGGAACAGGGAGCTGCCAAGTTTTTCTGATGCTGGCAGTGCTAGGCGGCCCGCGTAAGGGTCCTGCCTGGGCTTACACAACCCGTGTGAGGCCTGGGTCCAGGTTATCAAACTTTCAACAATTGCAATTTAGGTCCCTGGTCCCTCCAAACGTGGTTTTCACTTTATTTCTTGCACTTTTGGCCCTCTAACTTTACTTTTAAGGGCTCCAAGGTATAAAAAAATTGTTAAGTCCTTGGTTAACTTTGTGATCGCCCGTAAAGCCTTAAATTTCAACGTTGACGCTTTTAACCCCTCGTATACGAATATTGTCATAACTTTCTCATACTTTATCGAAACCTTGTGAAATTTTTATCACTTATTCTCGTGAGTATAATTCATCATTACAAAGCTTCGGGTTTGCTAAAAGGACACTCAGAGGTACACTTTAAACATGTTGACACATTTAACCCCTGTAGTTTGTAATCTCTCACTTTCTTCCACAATTAGCTTCGTATGATCCAGGATTCATTCGTTTAAGGGTTTAAACATCATGTAGGGTTATTGAAAGATATATTTATCCATTGTTGACACTTTGAACCCTTTTATTCACATACTTTCTTTGTTTGTCAACCTTAGTCCCTCTAAATCACTTCTTTACACGTTTAAAGTCCATGACACGTGTTGATATATTATTGGACATAAATTTATGAGGTGTTACATCCTCACCCCCTTAAAAGAAATCTCGACCTCGAGATTTACTGAAATAAATGAGGGTACTTTTCCTTCATTGTGGACTCTACCTCCCACGTGTACTCGGGACCTCTTCGGGCATCCCATTTAACCTTTACAATCGGTACATGCTTCCTTCGAAGCTTCTTAACCTGTCGATCCTCGATCGATAAAGGTTTTTCCACAAATTTTAAGCTCTCATCTATATGCACATCCGTATGTGGTATGACTAGTGATTTATCAGCTAGACATTTCTTTAGATTGCAGATGTGGAATACATTGTGAATACCACTGAGCTCTTCAGGTAAGTTTAACTTATAAGCCACTGCTCCTACACATTCGATGATCTTGAATGGTCCTATATATCTTGGGCTTAACTTACCTTTCTTACCATCTCTCCCTTCCAGGGTGATACTTTAAGCAAAACTTTATCACCAACCTCAAACTTTAGAGGTTTTTGCCTTTTATCAGCATAACTTTTCTGCCTATCCCTGGCAGCTTTCAGGCAGTCACGAATCTGGACAATCTTGTCCGTCTTTTCAAAGACTAAGTCAGGTCCTGATAACTGAACTTCTCCTACTTCTGCCCAACAAATAGGCGTTCTGCATTTTCTACCATATAATGCCTCAAAAGGCACTGCCTGAATACTAGTATGGTAGCTGTTGTTATAGGAGAACTCGATCAATGGCAGGTGGTTATCCCAACTACCACCTAAGTCAATCACACATGCATGAAGCATGTCTTCCAAAGTTTGGATGGTACGCTCACTCTGCCCGTCCGTCTGAGGATGGTAAGCCGTACTAAAATTTAAGCGCGTGCCCAAAGATTTTTGGAAACTTTTCCAAAAATGTGATGTGTATCTAGTATCTCTGTCAGAGATAATAGATACTGGTACTCCATGCAGAGATACAATCTTATCTACGTATAATTGGGCTAACATGTCGGAGCTATAGGTCTCCTTAATGGGTAGGAAATTTGCTGACTTAGTCAGTCTATCTACTATCACCCATATTGTATCATTTCCTTTCTTAGTCTTTGGCAACTTGGTGATGAAGTCCATCGTCACCATCTCCCACTTCCAGGTGGGAAGTTCAGGCTGTTGTAGTAAACCTGACGGCTTCTGATGTTCAGCTTTGACTTGAGCCCACGTCAAACATTTGGCTACATAGGTAGCTATAGACTTCTTTAAGCCTATCCACCAATAGTTTGCCTTCAGATCCTGGTACATCTTATCCGCTCCAGGATGAACGGAATATTTGGAACGGTGGGCTTCCTGGAGGATAACATCCCGAAGTCCTCCATAAACTGGAACCCAAATTCGTCCATTTAATCTCAGGATTCCGTCCTTGCTATAGGATAACTGTTCTTCAGTTACTCCTAGCTTTTCATCAGGATAGTTAGCTTCCAACACAGCTTCCTTCTGCGCAGCTAACAACCTTTCATTCAAACTATTCTTTATCTCAATGCTCTTGGCATTGATTCTTATAGGCTTTACCCTTTCCTTTCTACTTAAGGCATCGGCGACTACATTTGCCTTGCCAGGATGGTTGATCTCACAGTCATAATCATTCAAAGTTTCCATCCAACGTCACTGCCTCATGTTTAAATCCTTCTGATTAAACAAGTGTTGAAGGCTCTTGTGATCTGAATAGATCACACACTTGGTACCATACAAATAATGCCTCCATAATTTTACTGCAAATACCACAGCACCCAACTCCAAATCGTGGGTGGTGTAGTTCTTCTCGTGCACCTTTAACTGTCGAGAAGCATAGGCAATAACCTTGCCTTTCTGCATAAGCACACATCCCATACATGTGTGTGATGCATCACAATATACTACAAATTCCTCTATTCCATCAGGCATTGTCAATACTGGAGCATTGCTCAACTTTTGCTTAAGAATGTCAAAGGATTCCTGCTGCTTAGGACCCCAATCAAACTTAATATTCTTATGTGTCAACGAAGTTAGGGGTGCAGCAATCCTTGAGAAGTTTTCGATAAATCGCCCATAATATCCTGCTAAACCTAGAAAGCTACGAATCTCTGTAGGCGTCCTTGGCTCTTGCCAATTCATGACAGCTTCAACATTAGCGGGATCTACTTGGATACCACGCTCACTAATAACATGTCCAAGGAATTGGACTTCACGAAGCCAGAATTCACACTTCGAAAACTTGGCATAGAGCTTTTCCTGTTGAAGCAGCTTAAGAATGCAACAGAGATGCTTCTCATGGTTAACTTGACTCTTGGAGTAAATGAGAATGTCATCGATGAAGACGATGACGAATTTATCCAAATAAGGCTTGCAGACGCGATTCATGAGATCCATGAATGCTGCTGGTGCATTAGTGAGCCGAAAAGGCATCACTAGGAACTCGTAATGGCCATAACGAGTCCTAAACGCAGTTTTGTGTACATCTTCATCCTTAACCTTCAGTTGATGATAGCCTGACCTCAAATCAATCTTAGAGAAGTAGCTTGCCCCTTGTAATTGATCGAACAGGTCGTCGATCCTGGGCAAAGGATACCTATTCTTAATAGTGACCTTGTTTAGTTCACGATAATCGATGCATAAACGCATCGATCCATCCTTCTTCTTTACAAACAGGATAGGTGCTCCCCATGGAGATGAACTAGGTCTAATAAAACCCTTGGCTAGCAAATCATCTAGTTGTGTCCTCAATTCCTTCATCTCTGTTGGTGCCAATCTATAAGGCGCTCTTGCGACAGGCGCTGCTCCAGGGATGATGTCAATTCTGAATTCTACTTGCCTATCTGGTGGTAAACTAGGTAGTTCCTCAGGAAATACTTCAGGGTACTCAGAAATGACGGGAATATCTTCGACCTTGGGCTTCTGTTCATCAATAGTCACCTGTGCCATATAAATGACACAACCCTTCTTCAAACATCTAGATGCCTTGAGCATAGACACTTGCTCCGGCAGTCCATACTGGATATCTCCCTGAATGGTAAGTGACTCACCAGACGGAGTCTTAATCACCACTTTCTTCTTACTGCAGACGATCTGGGCTTGGTTATGCGATAACCAGTCCATGCCTATAACTATATCGAAACCGACTAACTTCAAACGAAGTAAGGACAATGGAAAAGAGTGGTTCCTAATGGATATAACACATCCATCTAACACGGTTGATGCGGTTTCTATGGTTCCATCTGCTAATTCCACCTCATATTTCACACTTAGGGTTTTAACAGGTAAATTCAGCAACTTACAAAACTTATTATCTACAAACGACTTATCAGCTCCTGAATCAAATAGCACTCTTGCATAAACATCATTTATGAGGAAGGTACCTGTGATCACATTGTTGTCCTGAACAGCTTCCTTTCCATCCATCCGGAAGACCCTTGCATTGGTTTTCTTGACCTCTTCAGGCTTCTTGGCGTATTTAGGGCAGTTGGTTTTAATGTGCCCTTTCTCATTGCTGTTGTAGCATGTGGCATCCTTAATTTTCTTGCAATCCACAATCTTGTGCTCTTTGGACTTGCATAACCCACATGCAGCTGGTCCTGACTGAGACTTGGACTCAAGTCTGCATTTTCCAAAGTGGCGTTTTTGGCAAGTCGTGAACTTTGGCTTCTCCTCTGTTCGTTGACTACTCTTTCCAAACTTCTTGGAATCAGTGTTTCCCTTGTGCTTCTTCTCCGACCCTCGTGAGTTATCATCCTCACGCTTTCTCTTACCTTCTTTAGAATTTTTTAGCGATCTTAGCCTGACCGCATCCAAGGTAAGAGACAGAGATAGATCAGCTGCTGATCTAAAAGTAGCAGGTCTTGAAGCCTTAACACTGGCTTTAATTTTTGGGGCTAAACCCTCAATGAAGCGAGCAATCCTTTTGGGTTCTGGGGTTACTAGATATGGAACCAGTCTAAACATGGTATTGAAACTGGTGAGGTAAGCTTGACAATCTAAATTCTTCATTACCAACGATAAGAAATCTGACTCAATCCTCTCAACCTCGTGTTGAGGGTAGCAATTCTCCTTAATGAGAGCAACAAACTGATCCCATGTCAGATTTTATAGTGGAATCTTTCCAGCAGCCTGAATGAGAGACTTCCACCATGCTAATGCCTCTCCTTTGAATGATTGGGATACATACTTCACTACATCTCTTTCAGCACAACCGCTGATATCGACCACGGTGTCCATTTCATCTAACCAAGTCATACAGTCAATTGCCCCTTTCTCCCTAGTGAAATCCCGGGGTTTGCAGGAAACAAAGTACTTATAAGTGCAGGACTTAGCACGTGGTTCCCTGTCAAATACTATTCTCTTAGATGGAACACTGTGTTGATTTGAGGAGTGTTGAACATCCTCTTTCTTGGGTTCATCTTTCTTAGAGGGTGGCTTGCTGTGAGCTTCGGAATGAGTTTTAGGGACAGATTTAGAGTGGGGTACTGATGAGGTTCTACTATGCGTCCCACTAGATTCATTATACTGTCGCTCCATAGCTTTTGCAACAGCATTATCTATTAATGCTTGCAGCTCCGCACCGGTCACATGTATCTTAGTATTTTCATGGTTTTCCACCGGATGACTGTTTATCTCTTCTGACCTAGTCATGTAGCTTTAATTGCTACATAAAAGAAAATAAGGACAAGGTTTATTTGGAAGTCTATACAGTACTATCATTCTTGTCGATTTATTAACCATGGTTTTAATAACTATTTTTTTTGGTCAATTTGCTAAATATATACATATTCAGGATCTTTATTATAATCCTTAGATTATAAGTTAATAATAGCACAAAAAGGCCTAGTCACGTAGACAAGTATAATTTATAAGCCCAGATTTTATGGAATCGAGGCATTAAGGTTTGAATCAAAGTCCGTTACCTTTTCTTGACAGGGAGTTGTAGGCTACCACTGTCTTTAGTCCCAGAGGACGTTAATTATAGCTCGTGGGCACTTCATCCTTAAGGGATGATTATATAAATAAGGGAATTTAGAATAGCCCAATTTAAGAATGACTTATGTGATTTTATCGAAGCACATTTGTCAAGCATGTTAATATGCTTTCAGATGTTAACAAGGTTTTGAATCTTTTAAATAGGTTTTACCATCTTGGCCATGTCTGCAACGACATTTAGGCTAGGTTTTACCTTTAAGATTCTTTTTAATATTTAACGCAGAACAATCCTAAGTTGAGATGTTAATATGGATCTGAATCTAATTTGAGGAACTACCATCTTGGCCCTGTCTTAAGGTGACACATGGCTAGGTCTTGTCCTTTTTAGATTTTGCCATTTTATTATAATGGTAGACCTTATAATAGGAATGTTATTTTAAATCTAACCGTTCCATTAAAATTTAAACAATTACATGGTTGCCCTAAACGGGACTTCAAACTGAAATGACTTGCCCATGCAGGGGCTAATAAAAAAATAACAAAGGAAACAAATAAGGACAAAATAAAATGAATTAGGATTAGTCCTATGTTCTTTGTCTAGACTTGAGAATGTACAACTGTGTAACTGAGATTAAACACAAAAGGCTAGTGTTTAATTCACTCAGTGTTGGCTCTGATACCAACATGTCAGACCCCGATATTTCCACGTATTACCGGTGGGCCCGGTGGGGAGTAACGTGACATAGTTGATATCATCATAGTCAAACAACACAAAGTATAAATGCACAGCGGAAGCAAAAGATAGATTCATTTCACCCAAATAAATTGTAATATTAAGTATCACAAAATAGTTGAAACAGATCCACAGGCGGATCGAAAGAAAAAGGAAATTGTTCAACAGACTTTAACATCTAGAGCTTGCGAGACTTGATTATTGATGCTTGGAGTATCCAGCCTATTACGTATAGTACCTGCACTTAGCCTTTTTTGGAAAATACGTCAGTTTACACTGGTAAATACAACTTAACTGACTCATTTTGAAAAGAGTTTGAAAATTAATTTGAATGCACTTAGGCAAAAATATCTTTTATAACTTGGGATAATTATTCAAAAATAATCTTGTATACAGTTTTACTTATTTGTCGTCCATCAGGGCCGGTTTGTAGGGCCAGACAAGATTAACTGACACGCCACAGGTATAATGCCAACAAGGTTGATTCCTTTAAGTGGATTACCAGTTTTTACATAATGCAACTGTCAGGTGTACACCTACACCCCGTGCTTATGTCATGGCCATTTCTTTGAATGATGCCAAGGATATCCGGGACATGGTCATTTAACCCCCCAAAGGCCATACACCAAATAATACAGAATAAAACGAGTTATGTAAATACATTAATCACAATCCGATTTAAATGACTACATACCCGACCAAGCGGTATTATTATAATACCGTATCCCAAGCTCGTATAGGGAAAATAAGTTAAGAGTATTTACCTGAGCTAAATATAAATTCAATCCCAGCCGTATATCAAATCAGAAAGTACATATAGCTTTTACTGGGCTCCTAATCTGGAACGAAGGTTTTTTAACAACCTATTAGAATCCTAACGGGTCTTTAATTAAGCTTAGACTTAGACCGGTTAGTTTTCAAAAGGAATACACGGTTCAAACGCATGATAAAGCGAAGACCGGTTTAGAATGTGGTTTTGACCTGACAAGCTTGTGTGCTTGTTTAATATGGGTAACTTAAACATATTCTGGATTTTGAGATGAAAACGATATGGTTTG
This sequence comes from Helianthus tuberosus, assembly GCA_030545235.1. Taxonomy (NCBI): domain Eukaryota; kingdom Viridiplantae; phylum Streptophyta; class Magnoliopsida; order Asterales; family Asteraceae; genus Helianthus; species Helianthus tuberosus. The sequence goes on along the minus strand of CM060400.1, from coordinate 113,664,705 downwards.
ATCCGAACGCGAAAAGTGCGTAACGGTTAACCATATGAGTCATATACAAGTTTCCTAAGTTAATATGCCTTAAATATGTTGTGACATCAGTAAGATATCTTCTATTATGCCCAAAACAGATTTAAACTCAAATTACGCCTTGTATGGGTATTTTGGTCATTTTAAAGGTTATAAAAGAGTTTAAATATAAATCTGAGTTTCGGGTCTGATAATCAGTAAAAATACTTAATTTACTAAGTTATATCAGTAAGGTATAACCTATGTGTGAAATTTATCATTTCTAACCATACTATGCACCGAAGGGGCATTTTGGTAATTTCACTTAAGCCTAAAAGGTCAAAACTGGAAACCTGAGTTTAAAACTTTTGCTTACTGTTAAAATATAAAAATTTACTTAAAATATCAATAGGCATCAACCCTTATATGTTTGAAATAGTTTTTATACATACTATGCATTAAAAACGCTTAAAAGGCGATTTTAAGCTATTTCCGGGTTTTATAAGAAAGGCTGATATTTTTATAATTCTAGAAGGCTTAAAATACTCTATTTATCATATTGGATCTGTAGAAAAAGGTTTGGTATCAAAAGGATTTGTAAAACTCATTTTATAGCCTAAAAGGGTAAAACCGACAATTACCGGATCAAGCTTAGAACTCCATGTTATGCTTAGCCTAAAAATAAATCAAAGTCTCCAAAAATCCCAAAATATTATTTTATATTAGTGGGTAAAAATTTTGGTATCAAAATTCGGGTTTAGATAGGCTATACGCTAATTACACCGTTTAATTACTAAAAAGCTTTCTAATTACGCTAATGAGTATAACTCTTAATCTAGACCTCAAACTGATGTTAAATTTTAGCTACAAGTTTATAATTCATTAACTAAGGGTTCTACTCTTTTACTTTTTCAAAAATCACGTTTTAAGGTCATATGGGCATAATAGTCAACATTTAGGCATTTAACGGAAATATGCATATGAATCGGATAACTAATGAACCAAGTTGTATAATCACAGAGGGTTATACTTATATGAAACCTGGACCTAATAAGGCTCTAAGACATTTCTAAACTATGCTCTAATGGGTCAGAACTGAAAGTCAAAGCAAAAGTCTACTTTTGCGACTTTCTGTTCCGAACCGAGCTTAAACTGAAAATTGTCGAGTTGAACATACTTAGACATGTTCTTACATTAATTACCAAGTTATATTAATGACAAAACAGGTTGCATAGCTTCTACATTGCTAATTATGCATTAATTTGAAAATAAGCTTTCTGTTGACTTTTTGAGATTAACTTTGACCCGACAATTGACCTAGTTAGAGTGGGAATCAGAGGGTGCCCTTTTAAGGGTTTATTGCCCACGTAATTATCAACTCATAGGTACTTTCAATTTGCAATTTGACTGGAAAAATTAAGATTAATGACGAAGTCAAATCTTAATTACGACGGTTTGACTTTTTGGTTTATAAGCTAATTAAAAGAACTAAACAAGGATTAGAACTCTTACTTAAGGTCCTTGCTATCTTTTCTACACTTCTTAATCTTCTCCCAAGTCAGCTCCCTCCAGAAATGAGTGCTTGAATTGTTGCAAGTGAATGAGCACTTGAACAAATGAACTCATGGCCCTTATATAGGTTTCTTAGAGCTCCAAGATCATTCCAACAAGGTATATGGATGTTATGGGATCATTCCAAGTGTCCCTAGGCCCTCAAAAACCATCAAACAAGCCCCTTGAATCGAAAAACAAGCTTTAAAGTCGGTCTAACCGGCTGGAAAAGGCAGCTTCCAAGTTTTTCTGATGCTGGCAGTGCCAGGCGGCCCGCGTAAGGGTCCTGCCTGGGCTTACGCGGCCCGTGTGAGGCCTGGGTCCAGGTTATCAAACTTTCAACAATTGCAATATAGGTCCCTGGTCCCTCCAAACGTGGTTTTCACTTTATTTCTTGCTCTTTTGGCCCTCTAACTTGACTTTTAAGGGCTCCAAGGTATAAACAAATATTGTTAAGTCCTTGGTTAACTTTGTGATCACCCATAAAGCTTTAAATTTCAATGTTGACGCTTTTAACCCCTCGTATACGAATATTGTCATAACTTTCTCATACTTTATCGAAACCTTGTGAAATTTTTATCACTTATTCTCGTGAGTATAATTCATCATTACAAAGCTTTGGGTTTGCTAAAAGGTCACTCAGAGGTACACTTTAAACATGTTGACACATTTAACCCCTGTAGTTTGTAATCTCTCACTTTCTTCCACAATTAGCTTCGTATGATCCATGATTCATTCGTTTAAGGGTATAAACATCGTGTAGGGTTATTGAAAGATATATTTATCCATTGTTGAAACTTTGAACCCTTTTATTCACATACTTTCTTTGTTTGTCAACCTTAGTCCCTTTAAATCACTTCTTTACACGTTTAAAGTCCATGACACGTGTTGATATATTATTGGACATAAATTTACGAGGTGTTACATTGTAATATTTTTATTTTTAATGAAAAATGGATGTTTGGATGGTGGTATTTCAAATAAATGTGTTAGAGAAAACGGAAACACCAGATGGATGAAAAATGGAACCCATACACGTAAAACAGAAGCCTCCCGACTCATTTTCTGCAAAACAGTGGCTGCAGCACGGGGTCGTGCTTACCCAGCACGCCCCCGTGCCCAACTTGTTGTCAAATATTTTATAGTCCAGAATGTGGCACGGGCCGTGCTCACCCAGCACGCCCCCGTGACCACCCCACTGTAAGTCTTCTGATTTCGTTTGTTACTAGCACTTTGGACACGGGGCCGTGTCCCCATAGCACGAGGCCGTGCTTCAAGTGCCAGTAACCAAAATTTTTGGTATTTTCATACTTTTTACACATTTTTTTCCAAAATAAATCATTTTTGGGACACATTAGGGACAATGTGTAATTTAAGTGTGGGGGAGAATAATAAAAACCTTGAATCGTTTGTCCAAAATCAAGCCATACACAAAACTCGCCTTGGTTGATGAAGATCCCCATTGGCAGGTAAAGAAGGAATTGTCGCTGCTCGCCAAGCCCCGATTCACATCCAAATCTCAAAATAACAAAGAACAGAAGGCTGACACGGGGCCGTGTCCAAGGGTGGATAATGGGCAGAAGAAAAAGACAACTGCAAAAGAAAAAAAATGGCAGCCAACACGGGGTCATGCTATGCCAACACGGGGCTTGGTCAACTCAAAGATTTACAGAATCTACGACAGTACAACAAGTACTTTGGCCACAGGCCATGCCGTTGACACACGGGGTCGTGTTAGTACAACATCTGACAAGCAGTTAATGAGGAAGAGAGAGAGAGAGATGGGCACAGGGTCGTGCCAGCCGGGCATAGGCCATGCTGAAGCTTCTGAAGACAGCTATAAATAGGAGTGCTTGGTTCCACTTCAACTCATCCCTTGGCAAATCACTTTTCTCTCACTTGCCACCACTCCAGCACCACTACAACACCATCATCCACTTTCCATCTTTAGAGTGTGTGTGTGTGTAGTCTCAGGATCCAAGATTGATCGTAAGAATCTTTGTCAAACAAAGTCCATGCTTGGCTAAATTCTTACATCACTTGGTGAAGACTTATTTTTTATGTATTTCTTTTATGATTTCCAATCTTTGTCTACTTTTTAATTGGGATGTGTTAATGACTTTAATAATTAGTTTTATATATTGAAGGCGAATTTATTCAAATACTCTTCATATGTTCGTTTACTCAACATGTTCATGTCTTTACGGTCTATATAAAGCATGTTAATTAACCCGAAAGGGAGATTAGAAGGGTGGTTTGGGTAATTCTATGTCTCGTTCAGTGTATAGATCCTGCGAGAACCTGGTTCAAGCCTAGTAACACCTCAAGAGTCGGAGCAGGCATTACCCACCATGGAAGAGGTGCAAAAAGCTTGAATCCCTTATTCTTAAACTACTATTAAACCTTTAACCCAACCCCGTGAGGACTGTATCCCTACTGACTCAGACCAACGGGTTGAGGGTGATCGTTGTCTTTTACGAGGGGTCCATCACATTTTGTATTAATAACTTACTTAATTATCTTTCAATATTCCGACCTAGTGGGATTGTATCCTTGCTAACTAAAACCACTAGGTTGAGGGTAACGTCGCCTCCAAAAGAGGGGCCTACTACTATAATTAAGATAATCTCTTAAAATGCCCAAAGTGCGAAAATCATCAAAATGGTACATGAAAGATAAGTTGGATCTAAGTGATTCTTTCTTGTCTATCATTTTTATTTTATTTTTTATTTTCTGTTTTTTTATCTTTTAATTAGTTTAAAAATCTTTTCTCAAAAGTTGGTTCGATTAGACGTTGACGATAAGCCGGTACTAAAAGCTCTTGTGTCCTTAGACGACCTCGGTATCTTGCCATCACTATACTATGTCTGCGATGGGTATACTTGCCCTAGCGTGTGTGTAGAGTGATAGTAGAATATCGTGTTTTATAAGTTTAAAACTTGAAATCAACGAGTAAAAAGAGTTAAAAATATAACTAAAAATATTGACACCCGCACGGACGTCAGGGATGATAGAATGAATGTAAGCAAACCTAATTACCTTTATTCCTAGAATAAAAAGACTGTTTTCAGAGAGAGACTCAACTTAAAAACATAAACCAATAACAAAAAAAATGGTGACCAAGTGATGTAATAAAATAGAAACACATATAAGATGATAAAACAACATATGGAGATAAATACATCATGACAATTATGCAAAGTCCACCTAAAATTGTAGAAATCTAAGCCCCAAAGAGAAAACTCACACATATTTTCTGAAAGTCCTTAACCTCAATGCTATGAATTCACAAACTCTTATCTTGAACCATATCCGAGGTGCAATTCTCAAAACCTTGCCTAATCAACGTACTTGGGGTTAGCTTTGCGTTGATATCTAGCCTAATATTTTAATACATGTTTGGTAGGCTTGAATAGTTGATACATATGAATAAGCTAGCCCTAAAACAATAATTTCGTTCATAGAAATTTAGATTTATTTCTATACGGGTCTGGAATGCTTAAATACTTTATACATGTAAATAAGCTAGCCCTAAAATAATGATTTCGTTCATGGAAATTTAGATCTATCATGTGTAACTGAATCATCTGAAATATATTTTACTAAGTTCATAAAATAAAAATATTTAAGTCAAAAGAGATAAAATAGCACATTTACAGTGTATTTAAATGCAATAAAATCATTTATCTAGCCATATTATTATCATCTTATAGTATTTTAATAATATCTTATATATTAGTTATATATAAAAGGAGTTATATATATAGGGTCGGGATTTAGAGAAAACGCTCAAAAGTGTGAGAACGGTGAGAACGCTTATGGGTCGTCCGATCAAAACAATCCATGGACTAGATTGCGCGGTGGCGTTTTCGTAAATAACATCAATTTTATTAATCTGGCGCGCTTCATTAAGGGTAAAAGAGTCTTTTGACTTAAAATAAAACGCCAAACTCACGGTATTAAAATCCCGCCTTAACACACATAGCACACTTCATCATAAATATAACGCCATAGATATAAAACGCCAAACTTTGTTTTTAACCGATAAAGCTGAACAACCAGTACTGAAACGCGATAAACTTAATTACTGTAATAAAAATCGCGCCTAAAATACGCGCCAAAAACTTCCTATATAAACAAACTCTCAGAACTACTAAAATCCACACCAAAACCCCAAAAACCTATATTTTGCTCTATACCATTCATCTTTTAAACGCCAAAAAAAACAAAATATCAAAGATTCCAATCCATATTTCTTTGATATACACTATTTTCTCAATAAACTTTCGCTCTATGTAATCAGCAAGATCCTCAATATAAACGCCAAAACATACAAAAACCACAAAACTTCAAAACCGCCATTTCATGGGGATTCAGTTTTTGTTCTCAATAAAGTTTAGCTAAACGGGATGGATAACATTGTTACACATCATTCTTGACTGAGGATTAACAATGTTATCCATTTCGTTCAGCAAAACATTATTGAGTTTAGCACGACCAAAATTAGAAGTTTATGGTAGTTTTATTTAGTGGCGTTATTGTTTTTTTTTTTTTTTTTTGGCGTTTGATTTCCTTATCCGATCTTATATTGTTTGTTATGTAACTTCGAAGTAGCATGTTATGAACAAATAGGTAGAAAAAAAAAGATGCAAAAAAAAATGATGTATAAAAATGATGTAAAACACCAAACTGAGATCTGTCTGTGTTCTATAGGATTGAAATATACAAAACGCTAAACTACTCTATACTGGCTCTTGAAGACCATCTGTGTGTGTTCTGTAAGAATGAAAATTACAAAACGCCAAACTACTCTTCACTGGCTCTCGAAGACCTTGTCGATCTTCTTTTAATTACAGCCTGTTTGCATGTCGATGCGTAGAGCCCATAGCCTTTGCAGTTCTGACACTGTCTTTCCTTGGCCCCGAGTTTCGACTTTGATTTCTTTTTGTCGATTGCTATCTCCTGTTTAGATTTTAGCCGCTTCTGAGAACCAGAACCTTTGGATTTATACCCAACAGGGACTCTTATCGGATTCTTGTCGTTTTTATATTGACTAGTTATCTCGGCAAATCTATCCCTAGAACTAGCGGGAGGAGCAACAATCTGCATATCTTGAAACTTCTTCATATAGGATTGAACATGATCCTTGTATAAGGATAGCTCCTCTTTATTACCAGATAAACGGTTCAAAGTATATTCGGTTGAAAAAATAATATCTCGCATCATAGTTTGCTCATCAGGATTAAGCTTAGTCATATATTCACGACTAATTTAGTATTCAGGAGAGCAGTTTGGGGAAGCCTCTTTGCGCCATCTATTCAGAATGTATTGTTTTGGAAATTCCCTAATGTCCATAATTCTCAAAACATAGAATATATGTCTACATAGCAAACCAAACTGTTCAAAACGCCTGCATGAGCAACTGCATGTGCAATCAGACTTACGGAACATTACCTGAAAAATGCCAAAAACAATATCTCTAAAACGCCATGCATAGAATTTTTGTCTAAAAAAGTAAAAAAAACACATTGCATGCGATAAAACGCCATTAACAGAAAACACCATAAAAACCAAAACGCCATTATTTACCTCAAATAAGGACGTACAAGGCTGTTGGAAGTCATTTACATAAAACTTAACAAACCCATCATGCTGATCTTCGTAACGTTAATTTATGCAATCCGCAACTCCAATAAGCTCAGCTTGAACAACACAAAAATTACGTTTTGTGTATATGTCAACAGCTTGCCCTTCCAACAATTTGTAACTACTCTTCAACTGGGTTCTTTTGTATCGAGATTCATGATCATTTTTCCGATGTGTGTGACGCTGTGCTTCTATTGCACTCTCGTAATGCCTCATGAACTCAACAAGAGTAGCTTTCGAATTGCACACTTGACCAAAAAAATGATTATCACTCTCCGACCTGGAAGTCGTTCGCATAAGACCAGACATCTCCTCCATTCTATAGTATGCAGGGATCCAAGATTCCCTAAGTGCAAAAATATCAGATAGCCAGTCATTATCTTCTAAATTGAACTCTGCGATAACCGCTTCCCATTCTGATTCAAACTCTTCAGGTGTGAGAATATCCGTCCACACAACACCACAAATACGTTCTTTAAAATTGGTGGAATTGCATAGCCTAACACCAACCTATATATAACACGAAAACACCATGCATAAAAAAAAACACAAAAGAGAAAACTTAATTAAAAAACACTAACAAGGTAAAAAACGCCATGAATTTTAAAACACAGTGTACCCTAAAACGCCAAAGGTAAAAAAAACATAACCTTCAGAGAAAGTTTATGCATCACATGTCACATGCATAACCGATGCCTCGTGTCAACAAATACAACAGAAATAGCCTTCTTCCATTGCTGGATCTTGGTCAGTGACAACAACTTTTGGTTGAGAACCAACAGCTTTTAGGAAAACTCTCAACAGCCAAATATACGTATCAGCAGTTTCCGATTCCAATAATGCTGCACCAAAGGTAACATTGGAGTGATGATTGTCTATACCAGTGAACGGTATAAACACCATAGAGTATCTGCATATCAAAACACCATGAGAACAGAAAACAATAATAAAACACCATTACATGTAAACTAATAAAATGCCATTGCATGTAAAAAAAATAAAACGCCATTGCATGTAAACTAATAAAACGCCATTGCATGTAAAATAATAAAACGCCAAAAAACAGAAGAAGTTGAATTATAAAATATTACTTGTTGGAATGATGTGTGGCGTCAAACGAAATCACATCACCAAACACGTGGTAATTACGTTTAGCTTGATCGTCACACCAAAAAAGCCCCTTCAAACGATTCTCTTCGTCCGTGATGTAATCATACGAGAAATTAGGCTGGGAATGTTTTTTTTCATTCAAATGTCACACAACCATATCAGCGTCATATTCCCCCATAAACAAGTTAATTTGCCTCTTATAGTTCTTAAATTCAACTTTACTTGCACCCACATCTTCAAAACCGTCAAAACAAGTCTTCATAACATTAAACGCCTTGACGGGACCCAAATTCAGCTTAGACATGCTGTGTATAACATACTTCTGGAGCTGAGTGAGGTGTCGTTCAGTTGGAAGAAAATGCTTATCGGGACGTTCAACAAGTTCATGATTGTGCTCTTCTACAAACTTATATACCTTCCATGATCCAGCCTCATAAAGTACACATAACAGTGCACCACAATCAGTCCTCTTTGAAAAGTTGGATCGCACTACTCGCTCTTTTTGATTGGGGTCCAACGTATCAACCTTCTTGTCCTTGTATAACCCAGATCTCGTACACAAGTAATACTTAATATGTAAGACACCTTTAGAGTTTGTCTTTGTAGTCCCTTTCCTGACTGAAAACCCACACTCCTTGGGATACTTAACATACATTGAATAACAATCATCGAGGCTTGAGAATACCATGTCCTTTGTGGGCTTTAATTCTTCACTGACTTCAGGAATAATAAATGGTAATCCAGTTTTGGGGCAAAGCCTTTGACTCGAGGAAGAAACTTCAACTGAGAAAACACAGTGAGGAACAGAAAAATCAGAAAAAAAAAAACAGTGATGACTCGTAATAACATTATATATTAAAACGCCATTAATTGAATAATAAACAAGACATAATAAACACATAATTTAAAAACGACACGATAAAAAAGCCATGAGATGTAAAACGCCATAATTAACAAATATAATGTTTACACAAATTAACAAAATAGGAATAACTGATGTTCACAAAAACTACTAAATAAAATTCAAAACTAATCAAATAGATGTAAAACACCAATGATCGTAAAAACATAAGAAATATATTAGAACGTAAACGACAATTAAAATTAAAATAGAAAACTCCAATTGTAGTTCTTAATAATTGTTTAAATACAAATTAAAACGCGATTAAATTGCATAATTGAATAATGCTATTGAAAATCATACAACACATTATAAAAAAATAATAATACAAAAAAACGCCATAGAACAATGATAAAAGAACAAAACGCCATATCTGTTGCATGATTTTCTTGAACGAAAAATAGAAAACGCCAACGAATTTTACTTTGTCGAACAGAATCCACGTTAAACGTCATAGATCTGAGAAAGCTTGCGAAGGAGGTAACTGCTAACAATAAATCTTTGGAGTTTTAATTTGAAAGAGATTTATAACGTGAATAAGGAGGGAACGTATAAAAGGACAATCGTACCCCTGCATAACAATTATGCCCCCTTGCCACGTGGTAGGCCAGGATCCGTTCTCACCGTTTTCACACTTTTCACCGTTCTCTCCTGAACCCGTTTATATATATATATATAAAATATGAACTAATTAACCAACTTATGTTATGATCTTTAGACTAGCGGGTGTGGGACGTTGGTTGGGGCGAGATATGCCAGACAACGCTGGCTAAATCACGTCGGGCCAGCGTTGGTGTCACGGCCCCCGACCCGGTTTGACCCGGTCCAGGAGCCGCGGGACAGAAACCCCATGGTATTTATTTAATTTGGCAGCGGAATAATTAACAGGATCGTTTAAAACTTGAAAATGCCCGATTATTTTATTTCATAGTTAGGGACAAACCCCGTAATTTACAATAAGGGAATTTCACTGAGAAACCCCTATTTTACAAAAACATGTTTCCTTATTTTTATTAAGCCACTTCTTCAAGCTTGTAGTGCTACATTTCACTTTTTCCTGGATCACAGCAGATCACCTGAAACATGTTTTTAAAAGGTTTTATCAGCAGGGAAATACTAGCGAGTCATTCAAGTTGCACAAAACGACACATTGTTATAATATATAATATACAGTATTAAGGGTGATTACATTGTTTATATCAACCAATTACCCCAAATCGGTATTTGTCACTCGACTGTATCTGTGACTATGGTCAGATCACCCATTGGCTAACTCGTTGTCCAATGGTGACGGGAAACAAGTAATGTATACAATGTGACAACCGGTGATTTACGGTTCTTAATTACGTGATTAACAGGTGATTAACGCATTAATTAATAGTGTTTACAGCACAACTTAACTTAATTAGGCCTTTGGAGTGCCTAGGAACGTCTATCCGACTTTACAGTGCGCGAATGATGATTTGCGGAGAAACATGCTAAACGTTAAGCGATAACGAAACGAAACCATACGAAATACTGACAACGCCGACAAGTATGGATGTTACACGAATATTTTATGTTGTGAAATTTATTTTGTGAATTTATTGGGCTTCCGTACGGCACAAATATAAACGTGGACTAAAAACGCGATAGCAGGAAACGCATCGGCAATGAAACGAAAGCGACAGAGATGCCTGTCATCTTCAGAACCTATATATGACGCGATATTATGCTCCGTAATAAAATTTTAGTGATTACAGTCGAAACCGGATCGAAAAACGGGTTAAAAACGGCAAACGAGGCATTTTACGCGATTTTACGCAACCGACGAACGAACACGCAAACGTCGACTACCGACCGTATTTTTGTGTATTTTAATTTTTGACGTTAAACAGAGTTCGGGTTTTGACAACGGGTCTCGTAGGAATTACGGGCCGCTTAAACACGGGGATTAAGCTTGTGGGCCCTGGGCCCAAGCCCAACACCCACAAACCTAAACCTACACATAGAGATCAAGACCCTATAAAATCGTATAAAATATCTACAATCCTTCCAAAATCTATGCATAATCTTATAGAATCTCAATATAATCTATCCAAAATATTTTGTGCAAAATTTGCACAAGATCTCTAAAGATTCAATCTTTTCTATAAAACACCCTCCTCCTCCTTTGTCTTGTGCAGACATTTATACACACACATATACAATTACCAAACACCCTCTCATTCACTCTCCTCTCTCTCGATACACACAAATAGAAACACAGAAGTTGAATCAGAACTTTACATCTTCAAGTTGAAACACCCACTCATAACAACACACATCCACTTCCTCTCTCCTATGAGTCCGGCGACCGGAGTCACCGGTGGCTGCCGGCAGTTTGTTCTGGTCCACTCCGACGGGTGAGGCACCCCCCCCCCCTCTGTTACAGATTCAACGACCACCACCACGGTCCGGTGGTGGTGTGGCGGCCATAAACGGAAGAGAAAGAACGGGTGGTGCCGGAGATGGGTTCGAGACCGAGAGGAGAGAGAAAAACCGGAGAAGAAGACGGGGACCCGACGATTTCCGGCGACTGTGTTCTCTGGCAGAAGCGCCGTTTTCCGGCAGTGGCGGGCCGGCGGAGGTGGAGTTATTTCTGATTGACATGCTTCCCGACAACCCCGGTAACACTCGTTTCTGTCTCTCTTCGCTTTCTTTCATTTCTTTTTCTGAGAATTGATGATGAGGGTGAATTGTTGCTAAGAGGATGATGATGATGTTCGAGTCGTGATGTTGATGATAATGACAATGGAATGGTTATGCTGGTTCGGTCATCTCAGATTTCAGTTTGTTTCGGGTCTCGGCTCAGGAAGCCGGATTGGTTCGGGTATGGTTCAGCGAGCTCGGGTTCAACAGGGTTCGTTTTTGGGTTCGGGTCAGCGGTCAGGTCAACGGTTCGGGTCGAATTGGTCAACCCGAGTCAACTCGGTCAAACGCAGGTCAACAGTGAGTTGACTCGGTCAACTCAGTCAAGCAGCTCGACATAAGGACTTGGTAAAACTAATGGCGCGTTTAATATTGTGTTTTTTTTATATAGATTTAATCTTTCGTGAACGAGCTCGAACCGAACTGAATTAGTGTTTATCTTATACCTTGACGTTTTTATGAAAGTTTTATATATTAATGATTGATTATTAATTATATTGTTGAATTTTGAAAATAACGACAACTTGTGTTGTCGGGGGCCGTCCAAAAACAGAGGAAACTCTGCCCGTTTTTCGAGAAAATCCGTAAAATAAAGGGCGTTTACTTATAAACAAAACATGTTTTATTGAGAAACGACGACTAGTGATATCAGGCGACTTATATGAAAACTAGCAAAAGCATATAATTACTTTCGACAACACTTCACAATTTTCGAAAATGACGTTTCAGAAAGTAATTTACAAAAATAAATATAGTATTTATATTTATTTTAAACTTGGATATTTCGACAACTCTTTTATAAAAATAAATATAGTCGGTATATTTATTTCAGATAACAAACCATATGACTTCTTTTATAAAATAAATATAACTATTATATTTATTTTAAACGACTTCAACGCTAAAACTCCATTAAATAAATATAAGTTTTTATATTTATTTCAAGCGCCGAAACGACATATACGTATATTTTTGGCAAATATACACAAGACGTGATATATATAATACAAGTTATTATATATTACTTTCATACGAAACGCGATATATGATACGAGTTTGTTATATGATATTTTCATAGAAATATTCTTTTATACACGTATGACTACTCGAGACGGCTAACACACTTACAACGATATATTTATATATTTTTATATAAATATTTATTCATTTTAAGTCTCTCGGAAACTAAGTCTTTTTCAAGACTTATTAAACTGCTACTGACATTAAACGAGACTTAACACGTATAACTTAATCTTTTCCATTAGGTTAACAACTTACCGTTGAATCGTTCGATTAACGATTCGGTAGAGCTCGGTGACACGTAGACTAGTTACCGCTTTTATTTAGAAACTAATTAGATATTCCGTGTTAGGAATATTGTAGAATGCACGCTAGCGAGTCTCACTTTGGAAACGACATCATGGAGTCGTAATTAGCTAGCTTTGCACATGGAAATTCAGGCGAGTTCATAACCCCCACTTTTTACTGTTTTACATTTTTGTAAATGTTTTCGGGGTGGAAAGACATGCACGTTTTGCAAAAACATACAAAGTTTTGAACTAACGCAAAACTCGTATTTCTAAATCATATTACGGAGGGATTTCGAGGAACACAAATGAATTACGAAAGGTTTATGCTAAACATACCGGTTTTTACAAAACAAATGCTTATTTTCGAAATGTGAATAATTTTCGGTCAGGGTGACCAGGGATTTGGTCGGGGAGACCAGGGATTCGGTCAGGGTGACCAGGGATTGGGTCAGGGAGACCAGGGATTTTCATACATTCAGACATATTACAAAAGGATTACAGACATTTTTATACATGGTATGGTTAGCTTACGGAGGGTTAGAACGTACAGATCATGTGAGTGGGTAGGCGCAACTTGAGATCATTAATCCTCATTGTAGGACCGAGGGACAGGAGCGGTAGATCTATCTGGGTGTAGCGAGCCCAGCCCCCAGGCCAAACAGAACGGACCTCGGGGTGACTTTGTGCCCGACGCATAAATCCGCTAGGTTTGAGTCTTCCTACTTGCACTTCACACATATCAATGGCCTTGCAAACCATTGGTGATCTCTTTATTTCCTTATTTGCTACATACCAGGGACATATATATACTTACAAAACTACTTGTTCATACAAATCAAAGACCATGTTTTATACAAAATTCAAAGCATAGGATTATGCGGGTATGGAGTCAAAGTCAGGGTGGGCATTGACGGTTATACGAACATTACAAATACAAGACTTTACAAATACATGGTTTTTATGAACATACTGTGTTACAAACACAACGTTTCCATATCACTTGGCAAGAAAATGATTTTTAAATTCGTTTTCTCAATACTATTTCAAAAACCGGTTACTCCAAAGATTTATTTCAAATCTTTCACAACTCAAAAGATTTATTTCAAATCTTTTACAAACAAACTATGAACTCGCTCAACTTTATGTTGACTTTTTCGCATGTTTCTTTCTCAGGTTGCTTTTCAAAGTCAAGGCACGGTTGGAATAGGAGGACCATCGAGGATTCGAGTACTTAGCAGGCGTTCAGTTTCTAGAAGTCTTTGCTTATTTGCTTCCGCTGTGCAATGAAGATACCAGTCCAGTCACGCCAGCTCTGATAATTTCGGGGTATGACATACAAAACCCCACATACCGGCAGTAATTGAAGATTACAAAGACTTAATCCCTGTAATTATAACTTTGAAATAAATAGGGTTTTGGAAAGCAATTTGATAAAAAGAGAATGACTCACATTGCAGATTTAACTGGCAGAATTTAGCCTATTGATAAGCCTGATAACCTAAGTTAAATAACAATGCACACGAACTAGGTCAGTAACTAATACAGCACTTACGATAACTCACGAGATTAAAACCATCACAACGAATGACAAAGTGCAATACTTAAACATCCATTGAATTCATGACGAATGACAAAGTATGGCCCTAATGTGGGCAGCACGTAAACATCCATTGGATACTTTCAATCGATCGGACATTAAATCGTTGCAGCGATCAAGTTAGTACCCTGTATCGTAGCAGTGCCTTGATCCCTAAAAGATTGTTTTCTGCAGAATTTGGTCGTTTTGAAGTGAAAATTTCGAGTGCAGGTGAATGCCCCATGCACAGGCTACTTATAGCCTGATTTTCAGTCTTACGCGGCCCGCGAGAGCCTCCTTGTCGTAGATTAGGGCATCCGGGTCACACCTAGGTCTGCCACGTGGCCTTAGCGCTTATCCGGAGATTTGATGAGTTGTCGCGGCCCGCGTGAAAACCAAAAACCTTGTTTTCTTGGCTTTTCATGCACGTTAGGGTTTCAGGGGTCCGGGTTTTCACTTACGGGTCGTTTAGGGACATTTTTGAAGGTCCTTACATCCTCCCCACCTTATTTAGAATCTCGTCCTCGAGATTTATTGAAATAAGTGAGGATATTTTCGCTTCATCTCCCACTCCAGCTCCTAGGTGTATTCGGGTCTTCTTTTTGAATCCCACTTGACCTTAACAAGTATTAGTCTTTTGTGTTTGAGAAACTTGATCTTTCTGTCTTCTATTTGAAGTGGTTTATCCACGAATTTCAACTTTTCATTTACCTGTATGTCTTGAAGAGGTACTACCAGGGATTCGTCAGATAGACATTTCTTGAGATTGGATATATGAAATACATCATGTACCCCTGCTAGCTCTTCTGGTAGTTGTAAGCGATAAGCGACTGGTCCTATTCGCTGGATTACTGGAAATGGTCCTATGTATCTTGGACTTAGCTTTCCTTTCTTACCGAACCGAACTACTCCTTTCCAAGGAGAAACTTTCAGAAGTACCTTATCTCCAACTTGGAATTCCAGTGGTTTACGTCGATTGTCTGCATAACTCTTTTGGCGATCTCGAGCCGTTTTTAGTCTTTCCTTGATTTGAGTGATCTTGTCGGTGGTTTCTTGCACGATTTCAGGACCTGATAATTGACTTTCTCCTATTTCTGCCCAGCAAACTGGAGTTCTACACTTTCGTCCATATAGTGCTTCGAATGGGGCAGTTTCAATGCTTGAGTGATAACTATTATTATAGGAGAATTCAATCAAGGGTAGGTGGTCATCCTAGTTTCCACCAAAATCTATCACACATGCCCTAAGCATGTCCTCCAGGGTTTGGATTGTCCTTTCACTTTGTTCGTCTGTTTGAGGATGGTATGCAGTGCTTAAATTTAGTCGGGTTCCCATTGCTTCCTGGAAACTTGTCCAGAAGTGGGAAGTGAAACGACTATCTCTATCCAATACAATGGAGAGTGGAACTCCATGTAAGGACTAAGGATACTACCTCGTCTACATACAACTTTGCTAATTTTTCCATGCTAAAGGTTTCTTTTATGGGTAGAAAATGAGCTGATTTGGTTAATCGATCCACAATTACCCAAATTGCGTCATTACCTTTTCTGGTTTTGGGCAACTTAGTCACAAAATCCATAGTTATAAGTTCCCATTTCCATATCGGCATTTCTAATGGTTGGAGTAATCCTGAAGGTTTCTGGTGTTCTGCCTTAACTTGTGAACAAGTAAGACACTTAGAAACATATATAGCTATGTCCTTTTTCATTCCTATCCACCAGAAGTTATTTCTTAAATCTTGGTACATCTTATTGTTACCAGGATGCATGGTATACCTAGATTTACGGGCTTCCTCTAAAATCTTATTTCTTAACTCTCCTTGCTTAGGTACCCAAATTCTTTTATTATGGAATCTCCAAATTCCATCACTTCCTTGCTCTAATTCTTTTATTCTTCCTTTCATTCCTTCAGTATCATCCTTGATTGCTATTTCCTGAATATTCTTCAGTTGTTCCATTAAGTCTAATTGTAGACTTAATCTAAGAGCACAAACTCGTCGTTGTTTCTCATGATACTTACGACTTAAAGCATCAGCAACTACGTTTGCTTTTCCTTCGTGATATTGAATATCACAGTCGTAGTCACTTAGGATTTCCATCCATCTCATTTGCCTCATGTTCAATTCTTTTTGCCCAAATATGTATCTTAAGCTTTTATGGTCTGTATTGACAGTAAACTTACTTCCATACAAATAGTGTCTCCAAATCTTAAGGGCAAAAATTGTTGACCCTAATTCTAAGTCATGAGTCGTATAATTTTCTTCGTGCTTCTTTAATTGTCTTGAGGCATACGCGGTTACCTTTTTGCGTTGCATTAGCACATATCCTAATCCTAACTTAGAAGCATCACAATAAACTTCAAAATCTTCCGTTCCTTCTGGTAAGGCAAGAATTGGGGCATTCGTTAACTTTTGCTTTAAAACCTTAAAAGCTTCTTCTTGCCTAGGTCCCCATTCAAACTTAATTACTTTACAGGTTAGCTTAGTTAATGGCACAGCTATTTTGGAAAAATCCTTAATGAATCGTCTATAATATCCAGCTAACCCTAGGAAACTTCTAATTTCCATAGCTGACTGCGGGACCTTCCACTTGGTGATCGCTTCTATCTTGGAGGGATCGACATGAATACCTTCGTGATTCACCATGTGACCTAAAAATTGTACCTCTTGCAGCCAAAATTCACATTTTGAGAATTTGGCTTAAAGCTTCTCTTTTCTTAACAAAGTTAAGAGTGCATGCAGGTGCTGACAATGCTCGTCCTGACTTTTGGAATAAATGAGTATATCGTCGATGAAGACAATTACAAATTTATCCAAGTACGGTTTACAGATCCTATTCATCATGTCCATAAATGCTGCTGGAGCATTTGTTAGTCCGAAGGGCATGACTGTAAACTCGTAATGACCATACCTAGTTTTGAAAGCAGTTTTAGGTATGTCTTCTTCTTGTACTTTCAACTGATGGTATCCTGAGCGTAAATCTATCTTAGAAAAATACCTAGCTCCTTGAAGTTGATCAAAAAGATCATCAATCCTAGGTAATGGGTATCGATTCTTAATTGTAACCTTATTCAATTCCCTGTAATTAATACACATTCTTATTGACCCATCTTTCTTCTTTACAAACAACACTGGAGCTCCCCACGGGGATGAACTAGGTTGTATAAATCCTTTGCTTAATAATTCATCTAACTGCTTTTTCAGTTCTAACATTTTGGTGGGTGCTAACCGATAAGGTGCCTTGGCTATCGGTGTAGTTCCAGGAATTAGATGAATTCTAAATTCTACTTCCCTGTTGGTTGGTAATCCCGGTAGTTCTTCTGGGAATACATCGGGGTATTCTGATACTACTGGAATTTCTTTAAGTTCTTTATCTTTCATGTTAATGATTACCGAAATCATATACACCACTTCTTTTTTCTTGAATAACTGGCCAACTTCATTACTGAAATGAATTTCAGTGGTTTTCACGGCTTATATCCTGTAATCACCACTAATTCTCCAGTGGGTGTATGGATTTCTATGGAATTTTAATCACAAAGAATTCGAGCATTGTTGGCTACTAACCAATCCATTCCTAATACAACATCAAATCCAGCTAAATTCATAGGTAACAGGTTTGCAGAAAATTTATGACCTAAGAGTTCTATCTTTCCTTCTCGCAAAACCTTATCTATGTTAACAAAATTCCAATCTGCCGTTTCTACCGTAAAAACTTGTCTAAGGTTGGTTAAGGGTAGGTTAAGAGCTTGGCAGAATGAAGTATTTATAAAACTTTGGTTTGCACTAGAGTCGAATAATACTTTGGCATAAACGTCATGAACTAGGAACGTACCAGCTATTAAGTCAGGGATTAGCTCTGCTTCCTGAGTAGTCAACTGGAAGGCTCTTGCGTTTTTCTTGGTAGTTCCTTCTGCAGGTTTAGCCTTGTTATCTGCTGGTTTGACCAACTTAGGGCATTCTGGTTTGAAATGCCCAGCTTCTCCACAGTTATAGCAGACCCTTGTTTTCTTTCTGCAATCTTCTTCACGATGTCCTACAGCTTTGCAGAAGTTGCAGGTTTCATTACATTTGCCAAAATGTTTCTTTTTACAGCTTCTGCAGAATGGCAGAGTGGAAGATTGCCTAGTTCCTCTTTTCTTGAAATTGTTATTATTACCCACACGAAACCCTTGGGTAATTTTCTGAGCCAATTCCTTCTTCCTGTTTTCTTCTCACGTACGCACCAGTCCGTCAGTCAAAGTGTTGGCTAATTCCACCGCATCATCGATCGTGCGGGGTCTCGCAGCTTTGACAATATCACGGATTTCGCTAATTAAACCCCAAATGTAGCGAGAAATAAGTACCGGTTCTGGCGAAGCCAGAGTGGGCACAATTCGAGCATATTCTAAAAACTTCGAAGTATACCCTCGGCAATTAACATCCACCATTCGGTGGCTCAGGAATTTATTTGCCATCTACTCTTTTTCATATTCTGGGCAGAATTTTCTTTCCACCAGACGCTTAAACTCTTCCCAACTCGTGGCATATGCCATGTCACTTCCTTTGGCTTGTAATACCGTATTCCACCATTCTAATGCTTCTTCCTTAAAAAGGTGAGAAGCATACATGACTTTATCCTCCTCGGCACATTTACTTATTTTGATTACTGCCTCGGTTTTCTCTAACCAACGCAGCGCCGCTGTCGCCCCCTCATTGCCTACGAACTCAACAGGTTTACAGGCAAGGAATTCCTTGTAAGTGCAACCAGGTGTTGCAACTTTCATTCTTTTGAGAATTAGGGCTTGCGGTACATCATTATCATTATTATTAATGTTACCGCATCCATTTATGCTATTACTGAAGTTGTCTTCATGAGTACGTTTGCTAGGAATAATTTGTTGAGGTTCAACTGGATTTCGAGCAACAGCAAGGATTACTGGAATAGCATTGGCTATTCCCTGAGCAACGATATTCTCGATATCTTGCCTATTCAGAAATTGATCTTTATGGTTTTGTTCAGATTGGTTAACTTCGTTAACGGTTCATTACCAGCGTGTTCCATCTGGTAATTAATATATATAAGTGATTAGGAGAAAATAATTAACAACCAAACATAACAAAACAATCGCACATAATCACATCAACACGTATAGCCAAAATTGTCGATTTTTCGACGTTCGATATTTTATATATTATAATAGGCATCCGTACACACCAGTTATCTTACAAAAGTTTTATTTTTAAGTTATTTCACATAATTATATTTTTATTATTATATTATTATTAAATACACGTTCCCACAACCACATATGATCCCTGTTAGATGGTACTTCAGAAACGACGTTCCCTCTCGTCGTACATCCATGATATCCTTTCTCCCACTTCTCGGATTCTATTCCCTGCGTCCACCAACTCCTCGCCATAATGGCGGAGTTCAGCCAAATTCTCGGATCTCATAGGTGGGTGTAGTGGAGGTTCCGTATCAAATTGGGGGAAAAAGGTATTAGAGTTATTTAGGAGATTTTGAAACAGCCAGTCAGTGGTCCACCATTCCTCCAGCTCTGCTAGTAGAGGTTGGGAGTGGATAATCGGATCTGGGATATCAGGCTCTAGATCAACTGGAAGTTGTGCTTCCGCTGGGTAATTAAAGAGGTTTTTACCGGCAGGTCCGATAAGGTCACTAAGTGCCAGTTTATGATCCAGCTCCTCCCAAGATGACATTTCCTGGTCTTGCCTGGAACTTTCTCCGATCTCTATTCCCTTGCTTTTATCTTTGGGATCCTTCGTTTTTATAACTTTCCGTGTCACTGGTTTCTTCCTGCGCACACGCCTCCAGCCCACTAATCTCCTTCTCTTTTTCGGTTTGGGTTTCTCCGGAGGTTGGGCTTGAAATTCCATAGGTTCATCAGTGTTGGCACAATAACCGGTAAAGTCTCTGGAAACTTCCACATTAACACAATAGAGATTGAGATTCTGAAGAGCTTCAGACAACTTATTCATGCTGTTTAGCAGATATGAAGAAACACACAAAATTCTAAGTTAAAATTTGGTAAATTAAATTCTCACAGAATCACAGAATGGCAACAAGAAAAATTAAATATTAATTACAAATATTTAATACAATTATATAAATAGATTTATTAAAATGAAATATTGCGATTTATATATATATATATCTATTACAAATTACAACTGAAATTCGGAATATACTAGTGGTTATGCATCCGTGAATTATTCTAGTCTAGCTAGGTTATAGGAGTATTCAACATACGTTTATGTAAAGTTTATTCTGTTTCTTTCTTCTACTAGGTTGTTATCTAATGGGTGAAGTTCTTTTATAGTTTCTGGCTCGTAGGTGGCATAGGTGTTGGTACTGGTTTGGCGATTCAACTATAAGTTAACATTTACTGCTGTAGTGGCTAACATGTAGAGATTTTCCCATTGTTCGTCTAATTCATCTTCCCATGGCGGGTTATTACCTGTTTCCTGGGTCTCCTTATTAATTATTATTCCTTTTGTTCGTGACTTCCTTATTTTCTCTTGACTTTTTCTAATAATCCAACTTCTTTTCTTAGTGGTAAGTGGTTTCTCAACTGTGCCTTACGAATAAATATTCCTTCCTCAGTATCTGCTGAGTATCTTGAGGAATTTGATTGGAATGAGGTTCCCTTATCTTTTGGTGAACTATCTAATCGACGATAGATGTCCGAAATTCTTTGCTTACCCATACTGTAAAATAGTCAAATAACACAAAAAAAAACACATAATCACAAAATGACAGTCAGAAAATTAAGTATTTCTAAATACTTAATTGGCTTAAATCAGTGGCTCTGTTACCACCATTTTCTGTCACGGCCCCCGACCCGGTTTGACCCGGTCCAGGAGCCGCGGGACAGAAACCCCGTGGTATTTATTTAATTTGGCAGCGGAATAATTAGCAGGATCGTTTAAAACTTGAAAATGCCCGATTATTTTATTTCATAGTTAGGGACAAACCCCGTAATTTACAATAAGGGAATTTCACTGAGAAAACCCTATTTTACAAAAACATGTTTCCTTATTTTTATTAAGCCACTTCTTCAAGCTTGTAGTGCTACATTGCACTTTTTCCTGGATCACAGCAGATCACCTGAAACATGTTTTAAAAAGGTTTTATTAGCAGGGAAATACTGGCGAGTCATTCAAGTTGCACAAAACGACACATTGTTATAATATACAGTATTAAGGGTGATTACATTGTTTATATCAACCAATTACCCAAAATCGGTATTTGTCACTCGACTGTATTTGTGACTATGGTCAGATCACCCATTGGCTAACTCGTTGTCCAATGGTGACGGGAAACAAGTAATGTATACAAAACCCCACATACCGGCAGTAATTGAAGATTACAAAGACTTAATCCCTGTAATTATAACTTTGAAATAAATAGGGTTTTGGAAAGCAATTTGATAAAAAGAGAATGACTCACATTGCAGATTTAACGGGCATAATTTAGCCTATTGATAAGCCTGATAACCTAAGTTAAATAACAATGCACACGAACTAGGTCAGTAACTAATACAGCATTTACGATAACTCACGAGATTAAAACCCTCACAACGAATGACAAAGTGCAATACTTAAACATCCATCGAATTCACGACGAATGACAAAGTATGGCCCTAATGTGGGCAGCACTTAAACATCCATTGGATAGTTTCAATCGATCGGACATTGAATCGTAGCAGCGATCGAGTTAGTACCATGTATCGTAGCAGCGCCTTGATCCCTAAAAGATTGTTTTCTGCAGAATTTGGTCGTTTTGAAGTGAAAATTTCGAGTGCAGGTGAATGCCCCTTGCACAGGCTACTTATAGCCTGATTTTTAGTCTTACGCGGCCCGCGTAAGATTTAACAGACTCTTACGCGGCCCGCGAGAGCCTCCTAGTCGTAGATTAGGGCATCCGTGTCACACCTATGTCTGCCACGTGGCCTTAGCGCTTATCCGGAGATTTGATGAGTTGTCGCGGCCTGCGTAGACAACCCTTGTGTCTTACGCGGCCCGCGTGAAAACCAAAAACCTTGTTTTCTTGGTTTTTCATGCACGTTAGGGTTTCAGGGGTCCGGGTTTTCACTTACGGGTCGTTTAGGGACTTTTTTGAAGGTCCTTACAGTTGAGATGTGAGGTGGCTAGCTTGGATTGGGTGGTGGGAGATGACTGTTGGGCTAGCCGTTGGCCAACAACTATTTAAAAAAAAGATTCTTTTACTTATATTCTATATAAATCAAACAATTCTTACTCATTTTTACTATCCAAAAATTCAAAAACCACTCCCAACCTCCAAAAACAAATATACACAATGGATTCTTCAAGTTCAAGCGATTCGTATGATAGATTTGTTTTGTCATCCTCATCCAACGACCAGTGGTGGTCCCAGGATTTTTTTCCAATGGGGTCCATTTTTTCGGTGTTTAAAATTTTCATAACAAAATGATAAAATTTTCGGGTCGGTCCTCGTGCGGGTCGGGTCGGAGCGAGATTTGAACTAGATTAAAAAAAACAGAAAAACAAGTTATACAAGGATTGAACCCATGACCTCTTGTTGTTAAGAAGAGAGGTTTACCATTACACTAGCTTTTCTTTTCTTTTCTTTCTATGGTGTCCACCTAATTATATTTATGGGGTCCTAATAAAATTTAATATACCGGATCTACTAATTTTTTAAAAAACATTGGGGTCCGTGGACCCTAATCCTTTCAATGTGGGTCCCCCCTGCCAACGACAGGGCGAAAATATTATTATCAACAGTGGCGATGGTCGTGAAAGCTATTGTTGAAGATTTAGATGAAGGTATTTCCCAACCCAACCCAAACGGAGAAAGGATATTGTTCGTGAACGTGAAAACGCTAACGATTTGCTGGTAAGCGATTATTTCTCACCCGAACCAACGTATGAATAAGTTAGGCCTAAAACAATGATTTCGTTCACGGAAATTTAGATCTATTCCTATACAGGTCTGGAAGGCTTAAATACTTTATACGTCTGAATAAGCTAACCGTAAAATAATGATTTCGTTCATGGAAATTTAGATATATGATGTGTCACTGAATCAACTGAAATATATTTTACAAGTTAATAAAATAAAAATATTTAAGTAAAAAGAGATAAAATAGCATATTTACAGTGTATTTAAATGCAATAAAATCAGTTATCTAGCTATATTATTAGCATCTTCTAGTATTTTAATAATATCTTATATATTAGTTATATATAAAAGGAGTTATATATATAAATATGAACTAATTAACCAACTTATGTTATTATATTTAGAGAGGGGGAACGGTTGTTGCATGGACTACGGAGTGTGAAGAATGAAGATAAAGTAAACTAAAGTCAAAGTTAAATTGGAGGGATGGAAGGAATGAAGAAAGGTTGAAGACATTAAGACAGGATCAAGCAAGAATCAAGGGCGATGGTTTCCTTGATACCATATGCCTTCATTCAATGTATTTTCTCTTATCTCCCTCCCCTTCTCCCTTCCTCTTTTTGGACGGTAACTAATAAAAATATAATGCATATAATATGAGACATTGGACGGTACGTAACTAATAAAAATATAGGGTGGGGATTAAATACAAAGTTTATTTTGGCTAGGAATGATAGGAAGCAATAGGATTATGACATGTGGCAAATTTTAAAATAAAGAGAAAGGGTATTTTAGTCAATCTTATCATTTCTTCTTCCTTCTTCTCCCCAGTTACTTCAAAACCCACCATTTTCAAAACCCACTATCTCTAACCTTTTCTTCACTTACTATCTCAATAATCACTACATTATAGTGCGATTTTCGTCATCAATCAATGATTTAAACACCCGATCAACGTGTTCTTCAGCTTTTTTTTAAGAAAACCCAGTTTAATTTCATTCAAAATCTCGTTTTTTCCCGTGATTTTGAAGATAATCACTCGGTCCGTTCGATTCAATCGCTGATAAGTGTTTCTATCATTCAAATTTCGTCAATCGATGAAGAAATCGGCTTCGATCCATTTAAGAAATTCTTTAATTTCATTTTCACAATCTGGGTTTTTGATTTAGTCATTGCGTTTTACGATCTTGGCGGGGGTCCGGGGGCGGCAACCCCTGCATTTGTAGACAGTTTTATGCCATTGCGTTTTAGAACTGCATTCATGGTTCAGACAATTCACAGACAACTATTGTCCTGGTTCAATGCGTTTTAGAGAGAGCACTTTCTTTGGCGTTTTTATGCCATTGCGTTTTAAAACTAAGACATTTTTATGCGTTTTCTGGTCATTGCGTTTTAGAAAAAACACATTTTTGAAGTGTTTTTAGTCATTGCGTTTTAGGTAAAAACACATTTTTAGGTGTTTTCAGTCCATTGCGTTTTACAGAGAACACTTTCTTTTGTTTTTTTAGGCCATTGCGTTTTAGAAATGAGACATTTTTAAGTGTTTTCTGGCCATTGCGTTTTATAAATAAGACATTTCTTTGTGTTTTTGGTGCATTGCGTTTTAGGTAAAACACATTTTTATGCGTTTTCAGTCCATTGCGTTTTAGAAAACAGACATTTTAAGTGTTTTCTGGCCATTGCGTTTTAAAAATAAGACATGTGTTTGTGTTTTTGGTGCATTACGTTTTACGTAAAACACATTTTTATGTGTTTTCTGTCCACTGCATTTTAGAAACTACACTTTCTTTTAAGTTTTTAGGCTATTGCGTTTTAGAAATAACACATTTCTTTGTGTTTTCTAGTCATTGTGTTTTCTAGTCATTGTGTTTTACAAATAAGACATTTCTTTGTGTTTTTTGTACATTGCGTTTTAGAAAAATGTCATTTTTTAGGTTTTTTTCCATTGCGTTTTACGCAACTGGGTTTTTTCCATTGCGTTTTACGCAACTTGGTTTTCAATTTTTTTTTCGAAAATATAGCAATAGTATACTCGTTTTAAAGATAAAAAACGCTCGTTTTTTTGTGCAATTTTTATAAAAAAATAATGTCATATGAAAGAGTTATTAACGTTTAAAAAATTGGGGGGAATTGGAGGAGAGAGAAACTATTGCCTTGGATTGACTAGAATGCCCTTAAACAAACTTACGCGCCTCTTTTCTTCCCTTCAATTTCCATCATTTAATCTTAGCCCTTGATTAACTAAATGGATGATCAAGATCACTTCCTAGCCTTCTTAGCGAAATAAACTTATTTAATCTTAGCCTTCAATTTCCATCATATAATATTAGACATGAAGTTACAATATTAATAATGTATACGTAAAAAGATCTTATTAATGTATACGTAAATATATCTTATTAGAATATTAGGGGAAGGAATAATGGTTTTTTTGAGCTGTTGTAAATTATAACTCAAAAAAATAGCTTTTTTTTTGTTATGGCTGGAGAGCTCTATGGCTCAAAAAATGGTTTTTTTTTAGCTATTGTAAATTATAGCTCAAAAAATAGCATTTTTTTGTTGGCGTTTTAACTGGGTATTTTCATGGCGTTTTTCTGAATTTGGTGTTTTTATGGCGTTTTATTTGAACACACGGTTCACGTGAGTGGGGTTTTTTTTACAATATTACCCCTTAGTGTAATTTAACATCAATGCCATATGTCACCACCAAAATCGTTCTCACCGTTCTCACACTTTTCACCGTTCTCTCTAAATCCTGACCCTATATATATATATATAGTGAGGTTCATTGGGGAACGCTAAAAAAGTGGGGAACAGTGTAGAACCGACTCAAACGAACTCTGATTGGACTCATTCTAGCGGTGTTGGAACCGGCTCGTCAAACCCTAACTAGAATCTCTTAACCCTAACCCCTAAATCATAACCCCTAAACCCTAAATATATTAGGGTTTTGGCTTTTAGGGTTTAGTTTTAGGGTTTAATGTTTAGCTTTAGGGTTTAGTGTTTAGCTTTAGGGTTTAGCTTTAGGTTTAGCCTTTAGGGTTTAGCTTTTAGGGTTTATAGTTTAGATTTTACGGTTTAGCTTAGGTTTTAGCCTTATTTTTTTAGCTTTAGGGTTTAGAGTTTAGGAGTTAGGATTTAGGGTTAAGAGATCCTATTTAGGGTTCGACGAGCCGGTTCCGACGCCGCTGGAATGAGTCCCATCGGATTTCGTTTGTGTCGGTTCCCCGCTGTTCCCCACTTTTTTAGTGTTCCCCAATGAACCTTCCCCTATACATATATATATATATATAGGGTTGGGCTCGGCTACAAAGTCTAGTTTTCCTACAAAGTGTACAAAGTCATAAAACACCACAATTTCAGCCATAAAACACACTCAAAACCTATAAATAACAAAGTGAAGATCACAAAAACACAATATCCAAACCCTAACAATCCACAAAAACTTCAAACACTCCATCGTAGAAACAATGAATATAAAACACAACATGATAATCAACATAAAACACACTAATGTTAGTCATTCGATAATCAAAGCCTTATCATCCAAAACACAACACAAAACCACAAATATAGCGTTTTAGTAATCTATACTTTGTTATTTTGGGTTTTGAGTGTGTTTTATGGTTTGCAGTATGGTGTTTTATGACTTTTTACACTTTGTAGGAAAAATATACATTGTAGCCAACTCCCACCCTATATATATATATATATATATACATAAATATGTTTTTTAAGCCGAGTAAGAATATTAGAGACCCAAAATATTAGATGCCCAGCGTAGATAAAAAAGATATATGAAACAACCCATATTTTTAGAACTAGATTTCGGATAGATACAAGTCAGGTTTAGAGAATATATAGGCTGAATTTTGAGCGGCGATACATAAGGATATTGACGTTTCTTTTTCTTTGCGTATTGCGATCCATCATCATCAGACCAAGACAAAACTCTGTCAGCCCTTAGGTTTATTTATTTATTTTTTTAGCATATGATGTGAATGATGAGAGCTCATTGTTTATCAAATATAATGTGAATGATTCCTTTTTATATTGTTTTTTAGAGAAATAAAACCTGATGATATTGTTATAATCTCATTCGTTTTTTTATTTTTATATTTAGATGCTGAGCAATTTAGTTATCAAAGATTTTTATTTAAAAGAGTCACATTATTTGTTTGAAATATGAATGATTTGTTTATTCGTTTACTGATTATTAATGATATTGTTAGAAATTGATGATATTGTTACACTATCTTTGTTAGGAAAATATTATTCATCATAAAGAGGAGGCAGTGGCAAAGTTAATTTCTAAAGGGACAACGATAACTACTACCATGGATCACGAGCTCGAAAAGGAGGTAATTAAAAGTGTATGTGCCAAGGAAAAAACAACAAAATCTGCATGGAAGGTAGGCGTTAGACAGGTTTTCAGAAAAATGATTTTTGGATGACATCGGAAGCTGGTTTGTCTCAACCATCTTCAAGCGAGGCAGAAGCACTTCGAAATCAGGTTGCTTTACTAGAAGAGAAATTGAAACAAAGCAATGAGAGATCTGAAAAAGTGTTAATGTTCATGAGCTCAAAGTTTCCGGATTTTGAGAGCTCACTATCCGCACATGTGAGTGGTGGAGCAAATGATTAGGATGGGCAACTCAATGATAATGATAGTTTGATTTAGGATGTGAGTTAGCTAAGACTTATTTTGTTGGTGTTTGATTGATTATTGTTTTGAAGTTTAGGATTGATCTACTAAGTACTATTTACTTATGTGTTTGACTTTTAACTTTATTAAAGTTTAGAATTAACATGCTACAATGTTTTGAATTAAATTTGTTGAGAATGTCATTGCATTTAAGACTCTAATTAGTCCTAAAAAGGAAATATATTACCAGATGTGCATGCATATTATGGACTATCAAATTAGTATCAAACACTATTTTTTAGTCTTCAAAAAACTCATGACCAGAAACAGTCATAGCATAAGTGACTATTTTTTTCTTACTAAATTAACATATTAGGGAGTGATTATCAGTCCCTAAAAATCATATTCGGGATTGAAAAAGTTCTTAAAATATATAAAATTTGAGTCTCTAAAAAAACATATTCGAGACTACATAATGACATCTAAGATTATTTTTTAGTCCCTAAAACATAAATTGAAGACAAAAATTGGTATATTATCAGGGACTGATTCTCAATTTCGAAAAGAACATACTCAGGACTGAAAAAGTTCTTAAAAGATACATATTTTCAGTCCCTTAAAAACATATTCGAAACTAAACAAGATGACATCTATGATTATTTTTTAGTCCCTAATAAAATATATTAAGGAATGAAATGGTATGTTACAGGGACTAATTCTTAGTCTCTATAACGTCTTATTAAAGACTGAATTGTCATGGAACCCAAAGCTAATTAAATGTATTTGGGACAAAATAGACAAGGTTTAAGTACTAATTTTTAGTCCCTGAGAGGCCTAGTATTAAGGACTGATTTTCAGTCACCGACAAAAACATTTCGAGACTGAAATGATGTTGTATGACAAAATAGATTGAGAACTGATTTTATGTGTATAGGAGACTGAATTGTCACACCCCAACCGATGGCGGAAACATCGGGGAGGGGCACTGAGCGAAACAGATTGTCCAGGAGAAATCCATAACAACTAAAATTACCAGATATTTAATGTTATGTCCCATACCATAACATATCAAATAAAACAGTTATTACAGACATGGTATCTCAAAGACAATTAAATTGTTCCGACAACTCAGATTTTATTTAGTTCGTTTCTAGACTCCCCTAGCTTGATTCCATAACAGCAAGCATAGCATAAGCATCCTAAACACCTGTCACATACGTTAAAATAAAAGTCAATACATATAGTATAAAGGTGAGCATACAAGTTTAGTAGTATAATAGTAGCGAAAGCGATTTACGCATAACCAGCATGTAACACATATAAATGTGAAGCAAGTAAGTTATCGACAATGAAATATGCACAGGCGTGACTGCGAGTTGTAGAATGCGCAACACATATCACCACCGTGACACGTGAAGAAAAGCCCTTAACAACCCTTGTCCACGACAGGTGCTGAGTCCAAACTACTCTACTATCGTTGCTAAGGTGTCAGGCAACAATCACTATGTAAACATAACATACAAGCATTCATCGAATAACACGTATAACATGCGAGAGCAGTTAGCGTATAAAAAGTGTTTGCGTTGTGTGATTGATGTGATTTGATATCGGTAACATATGTAACACCCAAAAGTGCGTTAAGAAAAAAGGGATCGAGTATACTCACAGTTCGTGTTTAGTAAATAAACACAAGCTTGGATTGAAGGGAGCGCTAGAGAGTTAGCCTGATCAGAGAACGATAGTGTAAGCGTTGAACAATGCGTAAAACGGTGTGTTAAACAGCGTGTCGAAGTGATGTGGAACGGATAGTGATCCGATCGGATGACCGTCCGGACGGATGACCGTTCAGTCGAATAGTCATTCGTTTGGAAAGGATGTGTTTGTGTATTGTTTGAACTTTGAAGTTTTTGTTGTAGCATTTTGAAATATTTGAAGAGTTTCTATATATCATGTCATCCGGCCGGACGGCCGGCCGGACGGTCATCCGGACGGATGGCCGTCTGCTCGGATGGTGATCCGAGTGGGTTCAGATATTCTTGAAACTTGGAAACTTGTTTAAGTGTTGGAATCACTAGTCACCTGATCGAATAGCCGTTCGATCGGATGGTTATCCGATCGGATGGCTGTTCAATCGGGCAATTGTTTTGGGTTGAAAACTTATAAAATCAGTTAAGTTAAAAGATCTTATCGAGACGTTATGATAACGCGTTAAACAACGGAAACCGCATCTATTCCAACTCATCTGGTCAGATGAGAATCACCCCGTTCGTCCAAACTTAACTGTTCAAGATGGAGTTTCGTGTTCAACCCTTGAATCAGTTATCCTCTCCGATAGGTATCCATTCTCAGTCCGGCACTTCACTAAAGAACGAGTAGAAGGCCCGAACGTGCTCAGATTCTATCGGGTTTGAGTACAAATTAAAGGATGTTTAAAGGAAAGTTTGAAATATTTGAAAGATGTTTAGATTTAGGTGAAATTAGTGTTTAAACATTGTAGACATCCTTTAGATCTGAATTGTTCTTGGTGGAATGAGGTCAACCTTTAGTGTTCATACGAACTTCATGATGACGTCATTGGAACAACCCAAATCAGGTGGGTTTCATGGTGGAAGATTTGTTGGTGATATCGATGGAAAAGTGTGTGTAGATGATAGAAGTACAAGATTTGAGATGAAAACTTACAAGAATCGTGAGGAATCGAGAGAAATGTGGCCTGAGAGTGCGTGGGTCGGAGGAGAGCTGTCACATCATAAACAATGATGTGACAGGTGAGTATTTATAGGTAAGAGGTGAGAAAGGCGGTGCAGGGAATGGGTCGGATGGCCCTTCGATCGAATGATCATTCGATCGGATGGCTTGAGTGAGTTAGTTTCCGACTTTCATTTCGTACGTTGAGCGTTGCATTGCGTTTTGAGTAAGCGATGCGATAGTATTACACATTAGTTACACCATTATCATAACTACTAATAATCATAAAAGTAAACCTTAGATCTCGAGTTCGCGATGAGATTGCGTTGCGATAGAGTTGAGATTGCGTTTGCGATTAACACCATTAACGTAAGTAAACATACACAAGTAACAGATAATGGCACACACATGTAAAACAATATCTATAACCTGTAATTCGATTTGCGATGCAGTAGCGATGTGATAGCGTTTAGTAATTTAGCGTTTAATTACACTTTCGCATTGTTACTTCACATATTAATAAATCGTAAAACAAATAGCGTCAAGCAAAGTATCGATTATCGAGTCAAGAGCACAAGCAATAATTAAGTCAGAAATGACAGATCAGATTAGCAATCTTTTCTTCCTTTGACTTTGACTTGTACTTTGACTTAAAAGTCGAGTTGTTACATCCTCCCCTACTTTAGGGAATTTCGTCCCGAAATTAAGGCGCAGGCGTATCAAATAGTTGTGGATACTTGGCCTTCATATCACTCTCGAGTTCCCAGGTGAACTCGGTGCCACGTTTTCTTTCCCAGCGAACCTTCACTATGGGAATGCGTACGCGTCGGAGTTTCTTGGTCTCTCGGTCCGTGATCTCGACTGGCCTTTCCACGAAGTGTAATGTTTCGTCCACTTGTAAATCCTCATGGGGGACATGTAAATTCTGGTCGGCTAGACACTTTTTGAGGTTCGAAACGTGGAAAGTCGGATGTACGTTGCTGAGTTCCTCCGATAATTCGAGTCTGTAAGCCACTTTGCCAATTCTTTCCAGAATCTTAAAGGGTCCAACATATCGAGGTGCTAGCTTTCCTTTCTTGCTGAATCGGATCACCCCCTTCCAGGGTGCAACCTTTAGGAGTACGTGATCGCCAACGTCAAATTCAAGGGGCTTGCGGCATTTATCGGCGTAATTCTTTTGACGACTTCGAGCTTTCAGCAGATTGTTTCATATTTGGAGGATCTTGTCAGTCGTTTCTTGCAATAATTCAGGATCGGTAATTTACGCATCTCCGATCTTGTGCCATACAATAGGCAATTGACATTTCCTTCCATATAATGCCTCAAATGGTGCCATTTGAATGCTAGAGTGATAACTGTTATTGTACGAGAATTCGACTAAAGGTAAGTGCGAATCCCAATTACCACCGAAATCTATAACATACGAGCGAAGCATGTCTTCAAGGGTGCGAATCGTGCGTTCAGTCTGACCGTCAGTCTGGGGAGGGAAAGCAGTACTAAAATTGAGAGTAGTACCGAGAGCAGATTGAAAAGTTTCCCAAAGACGCTAGGTGAATCGATCATCGCGGTCAGAGATGATGTCCCGAGGTGTCCCATGTCGATAAATGACTTCATCGGTATAGATTCGTGCCAATCGTTCTACCTTGTAGTCTTCCCGTATCGGCAGAAAGTCGGTGGATTTAGTAAGGTGATCAACGATAACCCAAATGCTATCGTGACCTGATGGCGTGCGAGGAAGTTTCATAATGAAATCCATAGCTATACTCTCC
This sequence comes from Helianthus tuberosus, assembly GCA_030545235.1. Taxonomy (NCBI): domain Eukaryota; kingdom Viridiplantae; phylum Streptophyta; class Magnoliopsida; order Asterales; family Asteraceae; genus Helianthus; species Helianthus tuberosus. The sequence goes on along the minus strand of CM060400.1, from coordinate 113,631,954 downwards.
CATTTCCACATAGGGATCTCGGGTTGCACGAGCAAGCCAGAGGGTCGTTGTTGCTCAGCCTTGACCTTCGAATAGGTTAGGAATTTCGAAACATAGATAGCGATATCCTTCTTCATTCCAGGCCACCAATACCTGGTACGCAAGTCCTGGTACATCTTGTCGGCACCGGGATGAATGGAGTACCGAGATCTGTGGGCTTCAGTCAACAATATCTTCCGAAGGTTATTGCGACTAGGGATCCAGATGCGATCGAGATAGTAATAGATACCGTTTGATTTGGTGACAAAGTGAGTTTCAGCACCACACTTCTTCATCTCCTCTCCCAAGGTGTTCACAATGAAGCAGGCGTGTTGAGCATCACGAATTAAAGCTTCGAGGTCGTGTTGGGCTTGGGTATTGCGAACACTATACAGATAGCTTCGTCGGCCTAGAGCAAGGGCAACGACATTTGCTTTTCCAGGGTGGTAACGAATCTCACAATCGTAATCGTTGAGGAGTTCAACCCATCGGCGCTGGCGCATATTCAGTTCCTATTGATTTAAGATATGTTGTAGGCTCTTATGGTCGGTGAAGACCGTACACTTAGTACCGTAAAGGTAGTGTCGCCAGATCTTTAACACAAAAATAATTGCACCAAGCTCGAGATCATGGGTTGTATAGTTCTTCTCATGGATCTTGAGCTGACGAGAGGCGTACGCGATAACCTTGTCCCGTTGCATAAGAACACAACCAAGACCAAGGTTAGAGGCATCACAGTAGACTACAAAGTCGTCGTTTCCGTTAGGCAATGCGAGCACGGGAGCATTTCAAAGCATAAGCTTGAGGGTCTGAAAGGCTTCCTCTTGTTCAGTTCCCCAAACAAAAGGTTTGTCCTTGTGCGTAAGAGAGGTGACAGGAACAATGATCTTCGAGAAATCAGCGATGAATCGGCAATAGTAACCCGCCAATCCGAGAAAAGAACGAACTTCGGACGGGTTCTTTGGTGTAATCCAACTCTTAACTGCTTCGATCTTCGCGGGGTCGACGTGAATACCTTGACTATTGACAATATGACCGAGAAATTGAATCTCCTCAGCCAAAACTCACACTTGGAGAACTTGGCGTAGAGGCGATTTCCTTGAAGTAATTCAAGAACCAAACGGAGATGTTACGCGTGTTCGGATTTTGACTTAGAATAGATCAGGATATCATCGATAAACACGATGACGAAGCGGTCGAGGAAGGGTTTACACACGCGATTCATTAGATCCATGAAAACTGCGGGCGCGTTAGTTAGACCAAAGGGCATAACAACAAACTCGTAGTGACCGTATCGGGTTCGAAAAGCGGTTTTTGGTATATCTTCCTCATGGATTCGTAGTTGGTGATAGCTAGAGCATAAATCGATCATGGAAAAACACGTGGCACCTTGTAATTGATCAAATAAATCGTCGATTCGAGGTAAGGGATAGAGATTCTTGATAGTCATCTTATTGAGTTCCCTATAATCGATGCACATCCGGAACGATCCGTCCTTCTTTTTGATGAAGAGGATAGGTGTGCCCCAAGGAGAGGTGCTAGGGCGAATGAAGCCTTTATCAAGCAATTCATGGAGTTGACTCGAGAGTTCGCGCATTTTGGATGGAGCAAGGCGATAAGGCTCTTTGGCGACTGGATTAGCTCTAGGAATGAGGTCAATTCGAAAATCGATATCAGGAGTAGGGGGTAAACTAGGTAAATCATTAGGAAAGACAGCAGGAAAATCACGAACCACAGGCACCTTTTACTTTGTCTTCACTTTCTTTTCCTTCTCCGCTACTACGATGTGTGCAAAGAAAGCTTTGTATTCCTTGCGGAAATACTTGCTTGCTTGGACACATGACATGAGCTTCAGTTTCTCCGATGGAACTTCTCCATAAACACAGAGTTGGTCACCATTTGCGTGGGAGAAACGAATCATTTTATCGAAACAAACAATTTATGCATGATTTTCACGAAGAAAATCCATGCCTACTATGACGTCAAAACTACCGAGCTGCATTAGGATAAGATTGATTGGGAAAACGTGATTGTTGAGCTCAAGGGTAAAATCACGCAGAACGGAACTAACAGTGACGGTTCTTCCAGTGGCAATCTCTACGTCAAACATCGATGGGAGGTTAACGTGCTTATGGTTTAGGAGCTTTTCGAATTCGAACGATACAAAACAGTTATCGGCTCCAGTATCAAATAAACAGGAAGCATAAATACCATTTACGAGAAATGTACCATTAACCACATTGTTGTCAGCTTGGGTCTGGCGGGCGTTGATATTGAAAACTCGCCCACGGGCTGCTTGTTGAGTTGGTTGTCGCTACTGCTGCTGCTGAGGCTGCTGCTGTTGATGTTGTTGATGCGCTTGTTTCTGCTGCGGCTCTTGTTTCACCACTCTGTTAGGGCAGACATTCACGAAGTGGTTAGGATCACCACACGCATAGCAGGCTCTTGCGTGAGCAGCAGGGGCAGGAGCTGCTTGTTGTCCCTGAGGAGCGAGAAGTGGAGCTGGCAGAGTAGGAGGAGCTTGAACTTGAGCTTGACGGGGACCAGTACGGCAGTTGGCAGTAAAGTGGCCGTAAAGGTTGTAGTGAACACAAAATCGACATGCGATCCCAACATGATGATGATAAGTACAAGTAGGGCACAATGGGTGAGGACCAGTATACGCACATTCTGCAGGAGGTGCGTTGGTCATGGGTGCAGTAATTTGGCAGTTCTAGTTCTGCTGTTGGACAGGCACATCATTGAGAGGAGCGGTAGCAGCTGCACAATTCTTGTTGTTGTTCTTGCGTTTTCGGCGTGAACACTTTGAAGCTTGGGGTGAAGCGGTTTCAGCGGCGGGAGTAACAGAAGTAGCGGTGACTTGATGAAGACTCTTAGCGGTGTTCTTGAAGTAACCAGCCCGAACTCGCTTATCATTAATCTCGGCAGCGAGCAGGAAGGTCTCCTCAATTGTCGTAGTCTTGGCTGCTTGGACGAAATCGGCAACACAATCAGGTAAAGCTCGAATATATTTCTTGATTGTGATTTCGGGAGTTGTGACTTGGCCAGGGCAGATGATGCTAAGCCCATCTTCCCCAGTGAAGTCCTTGGGTCCACAAGCTTTAAACTGCTTGAAACTGAAGGTCTCTTTTAGTGATTCAGTCCTAGATTCCTCAGAGGACTTGCTAGCGATTTCATTAATCTCACTGACGATTTGCGGAATGACCTTAGCCATTTCTTGGCGACTAGCAAGGCGATGCGTTTGTCAGCGTGATTGCGACAAGCAGAGCGAGAAGTATGCGAACCAAATGACGACATTGTCTGCAACAGACATCGTCATAGGATTTAGACGTTACACTCAATCTCACCACACAATATTTAACCAGCGTACTTATAAAGCTCAGGAATACGATCACACACGGCAAATAATCACGGAGGCACATAATTCACGTAGGCACATAAGCACGTAAACACAGAAGCACGTAAGCACGTAGAGCACAAAAGCACGTAATCCACATAAGCACGTATTCCACTATATTTTGCACGTATTCACCTACATGTTTTGCACGTATTCACCTATCTTTCACAATTGCGTAAAGCGATCGAGCGTTGCGAGTGCGAGTAGCATCAGTGAGTATTATACATGTGAAGATCCACTATTTGTTAGCGTTTTGAGATATAGATAGTTGTGCATGTTTATCGAAGCGATGAGCGAAAAACGAGTAAATCACCAAAACCGAAACATATATAAACACATAAAACCACATAAGACACAATAAAATTGATAATTCACAGGGTGAGCGGTGGCGATCCTCAGAATCGAAGCACATAAAAACGGTAAAGCGTAAAATCGGTGATTGCAGCTTGAAAATAGGGTGTCTCGGGTGTGTTAGACTTTAACTACCCAAAGTGATTCGACTATTCTCAGGGACTTCGAGTACACATGTTGGCTTAAAAGACTGTGCTCTCGCCTCAACTTGGGCGAACGACACGCATCCTTTTGGCCATTACGTGAGTCGAGTCGTTGGAATCCATCGAGACATTGGTGAGAGTTTTGTAAAACTTAGTTGAGAGCGGAACAAGTCATTAAGAGGCGGGTTTCACCCCTAACTTAACAACTTCATTCCTGTTGATTTGATAAAATCATGAGATAGGTAGGGAGAACAGCGTCGTGGTATGGTTTTCACACATGACTCAACGCAAATTCTCGTGTTTTATTAATAAAAATGCGCATCGAGTGAGCGATTCTATCAGGAGTTTATGGTTTCCACACCTAGTCTCAACCAAATCACTCGAATTTTTTTCGAAAATCGTGTGTCATCAGCCTTAGGAAAGGCTGAGTGTTTGCGTGAAGCTGTAGTATGCGATGTCCGTGCAACGTCGTGAATTCAGTGAGTGCGAACGAGAGTACAAAGAGTAAGCTCGCGCAAAACCCCTACCGGGTTCGCACAAGGCGGTCTGTTGGCACTTAGACTATAGACTAGGTCGATTCAAAGACATCGACCCAGACTAGGTCGAGTCTTGCCTAATTCCCTATAGTTATGGCTCTGATACCAATTTGTTACACCCCAACCGATGGTGGAAACATCGGGGCGCGGCACTGAGCGAAACATATTATACAGGAGAAATCCATAACAACTAAAATTATCAGATATTTAATGTTATATCCCATACCATAACATATCAAATAAAACAGTTATTACAGACATAGTATCTCAAAGACAATTAAATTGTTCCGACAACTCAGATTTTATTTAGTTCGTTTCTAGACTCCCCTAGCTTGATTCCATAACAGTAAGCATAGCATAAGTATCCTAAACACCTATCACATACGTTAAATACAAGTCAATACACATAGTGTAAAGGTGAGCATACAAGTTTAGTAGTATAATAGTAGCGAAAGCGATTTACGCATAACCAGCATGTAACACATATAAATGTGAAGCAAGTAAGTTATCGACAATGAAATATGCACAGACGTGACTGCGAGTTGTAGAATGCGCAATACATATCACCACCGTGACACGTGAAGAAAAGCCCTTTACAACCCCTGTCCACGACTCCAAACTATAGTACTATCGTTGCTAAGGTGTCAGGCAACAATCACTGTGTAAACATAACATACAAGCATTCATCGAATAACACGTATAACATGCGAGAGCGGTTAGTGTATAAAAAGTGTTTGCGTTGTGTGATTGATGTGATTTGATATAGGTAACGTATGTAACACCTAAAAGTGCGTTAAGCAAAAAGGGATCGAGTATGCTCACAGTTCGTGTTTAGTAAATAAACACAAGCTTGGATTGAAATGAGCGCAGGAGAGTTAGCATGATCAGAGAACGATAGTGTAAGCATTGAACAGTGCGTAAAACGGTGCGTTAAACAGCGTGTAGAAGTGATGTGGAACGGATAGTGATCCGATCGGATGGCCATCCGGACGGATGACCATTCGGTCGGATAGTCATTCGTTTGGAAAGGATGTGTTTGTGTATTGTTTGAAATTTAAAGTTTTTGTTGGAGCATTTTGAAATATTTGAAGAGTTTCTATATATCATGTCGTCCGGCCGGACGGTCATCCGAACGGATGGCCGTCCGCTCGGATGGTGATCCGAGTGGCACTGGTATGTTTTGAAGTTGTGAAATTATTTAAGTGTTGAAATCACATGTCACCTGGTCGAATAGCCGTTCGATCGAACGAATTAAATAAAACCTGAGTTGTCGGAACAATTTTATTGTCTTTGAGATACTATGTCTGTAATAACTGTTTTTATTTTATATGTTATGGTATGGGACGTAACGTTAAATATCTGGTAATTTTAGTTGTTATGGATTTCTCCTGGACAATCTGTTTCGCTCAGTGTCATGCCCCGATGTTTCCGCCATCGGTTGGGGTGTGACAGATTGGTATTAGAGCCATAACTATAGGGAATCAGGCAAGACTCGACCTAGTCCGGTCGATGTCTTAGAATCAACCTAGTCTATAGTCTAAGTACCAATAGACCGCCTTGTCCAAACCCGGTAGGGGTTTTGCGCAAGCATGCTCTTTGTACTCTCGTTCGCACTCGCTAAATTCACAACTTTGCACGAACATCACAAACTACAGCTTCATGCCAGCAGTCAGCCTTTCCTAAGGCTGACGACACACACGATTTTCGAAAACATTCAAGATATTCGGTCGAGACTAGGTGTGAAAACCGCAAACTCTCGATAGAATCGCTTGCTCGACACACTTTTTATTAATAAAACACGAGAATTTGCGTTGAGTCAGGTGTGAAAACCATACCTCGGCACGATTCTCCCAATCTATCTCGTGATTTTATTACATCAACAGGAATGAAGTTGTTAAGTTAGGGGTGAACCCGCATCTTAATGACTTGTTCCGATCTCTACTTGGTTTTACAAAGCTCTCACTAAAGTCTCGATGGGTTCCAATGACTTGATCCACATAATGGCCGAAAGGATGCGTGCAAATCGCCCGGATTGAGGCGAGAGCACAGTCTGTTAAGCCAACACGTGTACTCGAAGTCCTTGAGAATAGTCGAATCACTTTGGGTAGTCAAAGTCTAGCACACCCGAGACATTCTGATTTTCACTAATTATACGCCTTATCGCTTTTATGTGTCTCGATTATGAGGATCGCCACCACTGACTCTGTGAATTATCGCTTTTGTGAGATTTATGTGTTGTATATGATTTTATGTGTTGATGTATGATTCGGTTTTGGTAATCTATTCGCTTTTCCGCTTTTCGCTTCGATAAACACGCACAACTCGCACTGTACACTGATCTCAATACGCTAACAAATCGTACGCTATACTACTCGCTATCGCTACCCGCTACTCGCTCTCGCAACTCTCGATCGCTTTTTCGCAGCTGTGAAGGATAGGTGAATACGTGCAAAATATGTAGGTGAATACATGCAAAATATAGTGGAAAATGTGCTTACGTGGATTACGTGCCTCTGTGCTCTACGTGCCTATGTGCTTCTGTGTTTACGTGCTTAAGTGGACTATGTGTTTGTGCCTATGTGATTACGTGCCTAAGTGTTTGGTGTGTTCCTGAGCTTTATCTAGTAATAATAGGTAGGTTGGTATAGAAAGATTCGATTGTATCTCGTCTGAATCCTACGGTGATGTTTGTTGCAGACAATGTCGTTATTTGGATCGCATACTTCTCGCTCGACTCGTCGCAATCACGTTGACAAACGCATCACCTCGCTAGTCGCCAAGCAAATGGCTAAGGTCATTCCGCAAATCGTCAATGAGATAAATGAAATCGCTAGCAAGTCATCTGAGGAATCTAGGACTGACTCTCCCAAAGCGACTTTCAGTTTCACTGGGAAGATGGGCCGAGTGCTATGTTTCAATGGTTCGACTCGATTGAAGTCACTCTATGACAAAGCGGATATCCAGACAACCTCCGCACTATCAACGCAACTGGTGTCTTCCAGTCTAGGGCACTGGAATGGTGGACAACAGTGTGAAACTGGCGTGTGAACGACGCGGCTTACGAACTTACTTGGGAGGAATTGAAGGAAATCATGATGAAAGAATTATGTCCTCCGCACGAGCTCCAAAAGCTGGAAGATGAGTTCTGGCACATCAAGCAAGAGGGTGGCAACAATGCTGGTCTTACTGCGCGCTTCAAACAGCTTAGCATCATCTGCCCTGGCCAAGTCACAACTCCCGACATCACAATCAAGAAATATATTCAAGCTTTACCTGATTGTGTGGCCGATTTCGTCCAAGCAGCCAAGACTACAACAATTGAGGAGACCTTCCTGCTCGCTGCCGAGATTAATGACAAGCGAGTTTGGGCTGGTTACTTCAATAAAGCCGCCAAGAGTCTTCACCAAGTCACCGCTACTTCTGCTACTCCCGCCGCTGAAACCGCCTCACCTCAAGCTTCCAAGTCTTCACGCCGCAAATGCAAGAACAACAACAAAAATAAGAATTGTGCAGCTGCTACTGCTCCTCTCAATGTTGTTCCTGTCTAACAGCAGAATCAGAACCGCCAAGTTATTGTACCCGTGACCAACGCACCTCCTGCAAAACGTGCATACACTGGTCCTCACCCATTGTGTCCTACTTGTACTTATCATCATCCTGTTGGGATCGCATGCCGGTTTTGTGTTCACTGTAACCTTTACGGCCACTTTACTGCAAACTGCCATACTGGTCCCCGTCAAGCTCAAGTTCAAGCTCCTCCTGCTCTGCCAGCTCCACTTCCAGCTCCTCAGGGACAACAAGCAGCTCCTGCCCCCGCTGCTCACGCAATAGCCTGCTATGCGTGTGGTGATCCTAACCACTTCGCGAATGTTTGTCCGAACAGAGTGGTGAAGCAGGAGCCACAACAGCAACCAGCGCAGCAACAACATCAACAGCAGCAACCTCAGCAAGCAGCCCATGGGCGAGTTTTCAACATCAACGCCCGCAAGGCCCAAGCAGACAACAATGTGGTTAATGGTACGTTTCTCATAAATGGTATATATGCTTCCTGTTTGTTTGATGGTGGATCCGATAACTGTTTTTATATCGTTCGAATTCGAAAGGCTCCTAAACCGTAAACGCGTTAACCTCCCATCAACATTCGACGTAGAAGTTGCCACTGGAATAACCGTCACTGTTAGTTCCGTTCTACGTGACTGTACTCTTGAGCTCAACAGTCACGTTTTCCCAATCAATCTTATCCCAATGCAGCTCGGTAGTTTTGACGTCATAGTAGGCATGGATTTTCTTCGCGAAATCATGCTGAAATTGTTTGTTTCGACAAAATGATTCGTTTCTCTCTCGTGAATGGTGACCAACTCTGTGTTTATGGAGAAGATCCCTCGAAGAAACTGAGACTCATGTCATGTGTCCAAGCAAGCAAGTATCTCCGCAAGGAATACAAAGCTTTCTTGGCACACATCATAGTAGCGGAGAAGGAAAAGAAAGAGAAAGCAATGGAAAAAGGTGCCCGTGGTTCGTGATTTACCTGCTATTTTTCCTGATGATTTACCTTGTTTACCCCCTACTCGTGATATCGATTTTCGAATTGACCATATTCTTGGAGCTAATCCTGTTGCTAAAGCGCCTTATTGTCTCGCTCCATCCGAAATGCGCGAACTTTCGAGTTAACTCCATGAATTGCTTGATAAAGGCTTCATTCGCCCTAGCACCTCTCCTTGGGGCGCACCTGCCCTTTTCGCCAAAAACAAGGATGGATCGTTCCGAATGTGCATCGACTACAGGGAACTGAATAAGCTTACCATCAAGAATCGTTATCCCTTACCTCGAATCGATGATTTTTTTGATCAATTACAAGGTGCTACGTGTTTTTCTAAGATCGATCTATGCTCTGGCTATCACCAACTACGAATCCAAGTAGAAGATATACCCAAAACCGCTTTTCGAACTCGATACGGTCATTACGAGTTTGTTGTTATGCCCTTTGGTCTTACTAACACCCCCGCAGTCATTATGGATCTAATGAATCGCGTGTGTAAACCCTTTCTCGACCGCTTTGTCATCGTGTTTATCGTTGATATCCTGATTTATTCTAAGTCAAAAGCCGAACACGCGCAACATCTCCGTTTGGTTCTTGAACTACTTCAAGGAAATCGCCTCTACGCCAAGTTCTCCAAGTGCGAATTTTGACTTGAGGAGGTTCAATTTCTCAGTCACATTGTCAATAGTCAAGGTATTCACGTCGACCCCGCGAATATCGCAGCAGTTAAGAACTGGATTACACCAAAGAACCCGTCCGAAGTTCGTTCTTTTCTCGGATTGGAGGGTTACTATCGCTGATTTCTCAAAGATCGTTGTTCCTCTCACCTCTCTTACGCATAAGGACAAACCTTTTATTTGGGGAACCGAACAAGAGGAAGCCTTTCAAACACTCAAGCGTATGCTTTGCAACGCTCCTGTGCTCACATTACCCAATGGAAACGACGACTTTGTAGTCTACTGTGATGCCTCTAACCTCAGTCTTGGTTGTGTTATGATGCAACGGGACAAGGTTATCGCGTACGCCTCTCGTCAGCTCAAGATCCACGAGAAGAACTATACAACCCATGATCTCGAGCTTGGTGCAGTTGTTTATGTGTTAAAGATTTGGCGACACTATATTTATGGTACCAAGTGCACAGTCTTCACCGATCATAAGAGCCTACAACACATCTTGAGCCAGAAGGAGCTGAATATGCGCCAACGCCGCTAGGTTGAACTTCTCAACGATTACGACTGTGAGATTCACTACCATCCAGGCAAAGCAAATGTCGTTGTCGATTCTCTCAGCCGACGAAGCTATTTGCATAGCGTTCGTAATACTCAAGCCTAACACGATCTCGAAGCTCTAATCCGTGACGCACAACACGCATGCTTTATTGAGAATACCTTGAGAGGGGAAATGAAGAAATGTGGTGCTGAAACCCAACTTGTCACCAAATCGAACGGTATCTACTACTATCTCGATCGCATCTGGATACCCAGTCGCAATAACTTGCGCGGATTATTGCTGACTGAAGCTCACAAGTCTCGATATTTGTAACACCCCGAAAATGGGTTTGTTAATTATACTAGATTAACCAAAAATAAGCGTGTAAAATACCATAGGTGGTAAAAGTAAACCCAGTGAATATTAGGATTTAAATAAATAAATCTAATATTTATTAAAAGGATGAAAAATACTTTGAGAAAACAAAGTATATAAAAGGCCCGAGTAACGGGACTTAAAATAAAACGGGTTATGAACAAGATAAAATAACTAGGAATAAATAACCTAGTTAGTCACAAGTCTTGTAGTAATAAAGAAATTGGTTAAAACACACTATATGCAACTTGGGGAAAGTAGAGGGGTCGAAAGTGATAAACTAGAAACTAGTTTGTAATAAATAAAATATCAAACACCAAAACACACACCTTGAGTGTGTGTTCTGGTCGACACTTTCAACAGGAGCCAAAGAACTCCCTGGTTCAAACCCTAACTAGCATAAATTCAAGCAAATTGGAAGGGCAAATCACACCCAAATTGAAATCCAAGCACGGATTAGTGATCACCTCAGTGAAGTGATCATAAGGTATGTCAAATTTCACTATTTTATTCCATCTCAAATTCTTGATGAAGTCTAGGAATTCGAAATTTGATCTTGAATGATGGATATTTGGGTGAAAATAGGATGTATGCATGATTAGAAACAAACCCTAGCTAATAAACTAAGGAATTTGAGTGCATGTTAGTAAAACTCATGATCTCTAACTAGGTGTTTAATGGGTTTTGTAGAAACATGATGAACACTAGAATCATGATTATCAAACTAGTGTTATTTGAACTTTATGAAGTTAATCTTGACATTGAACCATGAACTAGATGATTATTTAGTAAAGGATGATGAAATTGGCAAGATATGTAGTCATGGAGTTTGATTATTAATTTTATAAAAATTATGCTCACTAGGTGTTTGATATAATGCCTAAGAGAAAGCCAAATGTTGAAATTTCGAATGAAATGCGCATTTGAATAATATCCCAAATTATGTGAAATAGGAAGCGATAAGGGTTCAAAACATCATGTTGAATTAGACTTAATTGTGTAAATCATGTGATCAAAAGTAGTTGACATTTGATAAGTTAAACTAACCAATGATGAAGTCGAATAGAAGTTTCGATATAGAAAATACGTAAGGTGGAATAGTAGTGTTTGTAAATGACTAATCTAACCACCTTCTAAATGATGACGATAGTTTGACGCTTAACGAGCTAGGTGGCGGCTTGGGGAAAAGAAGCGGGTCAAACGTCTTGAATACATGGAAAAGAGCGAAATCGGATAAAATGTAAGTAAAGCTTACGCCCCACTACATTATTTACAAATTATTTAATTGCAAGTATTGTATATGAATGCTACTAAGTGGTTGGTATATAATGTTCCGACATGATTCAATGAGAGTCGGAACAAGGGAAAATGGTAAGAAATCATGAATTATGGTAAAAGGGGTAAAAAAAAGTAAATTAGTCATGTAATGACGAACAAATAAAAACGAGTTTAAGGGAAAACCGGGATAGGTTTAAAGGAATGAAATTGTAATTAAACACATCTCATACGGATAAATGGTCAATTTGACTAAATGGGTTGAATGGTGTTGTTAACACCATTTGACAATTACATTTGACAATCGCTTGTTGAGTTTTGTAATCACAGGAAATAACATAAGCATGCGTTGCTTTAACTAGAAAGATTTAAAGCAAAAGTTATGTAAACGGGTCAATACCTTGACCTGAGCCAGGTACGTATAAATAAGCTTTTAGTTAAACATACAATTTTTGGTCAAATATTTAGCGAAAGTCCTTCGTCGTAAAGTGAGGGACTAAAGTTGACCAAAACACCCTTGAAGGGTATATTGGGCAAACGACCCATAGGGGTTGTTTAGGAACTTGCATTAAGATTATGGAATCATTAAATATGAATAAAAGTCATAGGAATACACATTCGTGGGTCAAATGCTCAAAAATGGTCATTTGCGTAAATGACCAACCGATGGGTAAAATTGGGAAAAAGGGGTTCATTATGTTAAATCCACCACAAAATAGTTGTGGTGAAATAATTGTAGTTAATTAGACATGGAATTTTTGTAGTGTCAAAAGAAAAGCACAAGTTCTAGACTAAAATGCGTAAATACCCTTAACGGGTCAAAATAAGCATACGAGCGAAAACGGGTTTAAATTGTGTAAAAAACCTGTGACTAGAACCTATTATGATAGACAATATTAGTTTGAAGAGGTGCGTGTGAAATAAGGATCAAACAAATATGTTTGCTTGATAAAATGCATAAACGGGTTAAAATTCGGTAAAAAGGTAATGAGTCGAGGGCTTAGAAGTCTCAAAATTTTCTTATGTTGGATGTAGGATTTTAACTCCATAAGATGGAGAAATAAATTATGGACGCGTAGGAAAAAGAATCGTGTAAAACGAATCAATAACGAAGAAGTTATGGCCGTTTCCGTAAAATCCGGTATTGCTGAAAAATGCAGGACCCAGCTCCAAACCTGCTGGAAACTGGTCTCCCCCATGCCACGCGAGGGAGCAACGTGGCGCCGTCGCGTGGTGCGACGGAACCCTGTTTTCGAGAAAAATTTGTATTTTAAACGGTTTCGCTTCCCGGACTCGTTTAGACACGTTTCGAACTACGTATGACTGATTAAATTCATGTTTTTATTGAATTGTAGGTATAATCTTCAGTACCGGAGGACGATCAAGTTCAACGAAGAACCGAACACGATCAAGTTTCAAGCTTCCGCACTATACATCGTTGTTATGTTAAATAACGAACACACACATGTTATGTTGTATACTATTAATTTTGTAAAAGTTTCAGTGAACCCGTATTTTCAATGTATTTAAAATCATACTTACCCGTTTATCTTCATAAACGCATTAAATATTAATAAGGCTGTTACAAGTTGGTATAAGAGCTCATGGTTAAAAAGTAAAGTGTGTTCGGTTCGAGGCTTCATCGCAAATCCGGTAAGTACAAGTATGTTAATGGTTTAGTATGATTAAAGTGTCATGAACAACACATAGGGTTATCGTGTAATACACGTCACCCCAATGAAAACGATTGTTATAGTTAACGAAATCACGTGCGTTGACACATACAGTAAAAAGCCTTGTATTATAATACGGGCGTTCATTAAAGTCGAAATTACTAACTTTTACAAATGATTTAATTGAAGGACACTCGCATCTAAAGATAGCGGGAGTGTAACAAATCTCGGATATGACGGAGGAACGGTCCGAAGTATGACGAGCAGAGCATACTCGCCAAGGACCCAAATCGCGTAACGGTCGTGAGTAAGGTTAATAGCAAGGAAAGCCCGTTAGGGCAAGCATTACAGGTGCACGTTTTAAGTTTATTGCACGAATAGTAATTTGCAACAAATACGTAGAGACTGACCGTTGCATATGTAAATTAAAAACTTGGAAAAACCTGAATAGAATACCTATCCAGGATATTATTTCCAAGAAAACTAAATAGAGGCGTTACTTACATGGGGTGTAGTGTGAAAATTATAAAAGGTCATGTATATCAGGTGTTGATCGCTTACTCTGGCCAAGTAAGTAGTGAACACGTGGTACCATGAACTTCTTATGATGGACATACTTACATCCGATGTAGTAAGGACGGGGTGAATGGAACGAATTAAAAAGGTACCCAAATGAATTAAATAAGTAAGACGTTTGATTGTAAACGTAAACGTAAGTCGGATGACGGAAGCGTATTACGCTAGAATAACGAGCCCGAGAGAAGGGACAAAGATTAAAGTAAATAAAAATACAAACCAACTAAAGAGAATGCTAAGGCATAAGGGATAAAGTTTGACTGTCATAAGTGATGAAATTTCACACGAACAAGTCAAATGAGTTAAATAAAGAATAACGCTTGTTAATGAAAGTAAGCGCGAACCAAATAAATATAAGCACGAAATATTAAGATAAAAGAACCCGGGTAATGGGTTGTGAATAAATGTGGGAATAAATCGGATAACAATAAGCGGAAAACAGATTGACGTGTAGATGACGTAAGCAGTCGTAGAGTCGGAGGATTAGTTTAAAATGGAAGCGGATGTGGCATTAGACTACGGTCAAGGTCCATAGAATACAAGAACGAAAACGAATTATTTCTAAACTTAAAAAGGGTGCCTTGACACCGTAAGTATATTTTAGAGCGACATGAGTAAAAGATGAATCTACGGGATCATCAAAACCTTCAGGAATTATAAGTAATGATAAGGTCTACGAAACCAAAAAGACCTTTGGGTCGCAGATAGAAAGAAACGAACTGTTGGGGCCTCACTTTAAAAAGGTGAAAAGGAAACGTTAAACTAAAATTCAGTTTTAGTACGAAACAACGTTTTAACAAATATGGGTATTATGAGAGAAATTAGAAAAGGATTAATATTAAAGGATTTCGGTCTTAACACTATTAGGTGTAAAAAAAACGAAACGTTCGAAAAGAAGACTCTCGATGATGAAGGGTTATATAAACTTAAACATGACGTGACATGAAAGTCACTCGTTAAACTTGGGTTATAAAGACGTAAAACATGAGATGGGAGTGATACGCTAAAATTGACAAGGCCGGGAATGGGTAATTATGGATTGAAACCAATGTTGATGAATTATGCAAGTATGTAACTTTGGTTCCGTTACATTATACTTAGATATTGAATGTAGTTAGTAACTCAAAATAATGTTATGAGAAAATGTAGTGTGTTGTAGAAGT
The DNA here is from genome assembly GCA_030545235.1 of Helianthus tuberosus. NCBI lineage: Eukaryota > Viridiplantae > Streptophyta > Magnoliopsida > Asterales > Asteraceae > Helianthus > Helianthus tuberosus. The sequence continues at coordinate 113,616,698 of CM060400.1, read as the reverse complement.
GACGAAGTTCACTAGATAATCAAAACGGGTCAAAAGATTCGTTAAGGCATGTTTGGTTGTCGTTGAAATGGTGGATACCAATAGACAACCAAATGGGACAAACAAAGGTTGATTTGGTAATATAGAAGTGACTTGAACGTCAGTTGATGATTATGGATCATGAGGGCGTAAAACCATGGAATGGTAATGATACGCCAAAGACCACAAACCCAGGGAATGGGTAGGTATGTCTAGAAGTCATAAATTGTAAGTAGTAAGAAGGTATGATGCAAAACTAAACGGGTCAAATAAATAAAAAGAGTACAGTCAAGGAAAAGTAATATGAAATATAACCACGTTATAGTGTGATCTATGAAATGAGAATAATAAAAGTTCGTAAGCCTCAAGAAGGCAAAATGGATATACCCGAGCGATGGGGTATAAAGTAACCGGTGACTAATAAGTCTAACCGCCAAGATACGTAATTAAGAGAGATAAGGGACATAAGATGAAAGTAACGGCTAACGGGGCCTTACACGGGAAAAGCGCATACGCTTCGGACCCAGTCATTACCATACTCTTCTGGTAAGATTATTGAATTCGAGCAATGCTCAAGTAATTACCGAGACTAAGTCCATGGAGGATAAACCTAAGGAAACACGTAAGAAAGGCTTCGAGGACGAAACCACTTTAAGGGGGGTAGACTTGTAACACCCCAAAAATGGGTTTGTTAATTATACTAGATTAACCAAAAATAAACGTGTAAAATACCATAGGTGGTAAAAGTAAACCCGGTGAATATTAGGATTTAAATAAATAAATCTAATATTTATTAAAAGGATGAAAAATACTTTGAGAAAACAAAGTATATAAAAGGCCCAAGTTAACGGGACTTAAAATAAAATGGGTTATGAACAAGATAAAATAACTAGGAATAAATAACCTAGTTAGTCACAAGTCTTGTAGTAATAAAGAAATTGGTTAAAACACACTATATGCAACTTGGGGAAAGTAGAGGGGCCGAAAGTGATAAACTAGAAACTAGTTTGTAATAAATAAAATATCAAACACCAAAACACACACCAAACACACACCTTGGGTGTGTGTTCTGGTCGACACTTTCAACAGGAGCCGAAGAACTCCCTTGTTCAAACCCTACCTAGCATAAATTCAAGCAAATTGGAAGGGCAAATCACACCCAAATTGAAATCCAAGCACGGATTAGTGATCACCTCAGTGAAGTGATCATAAGGTATGTCAAATTTCACTATTTTGTTCCATCTCAAATTCTTGATGAAGTCTAGGAATTCGAAATTTGATCTTGAATGATGGATATTTGGGTGAAAATAGGATGTATGCATGATTAGAAACAAACACTAGCTAATAAACTAAGGAATTTGAGTGCATGTTAGTAAAACTCATGATCTCTAACTAGGTGTTTAATGGGTTTTGTAGAAACATGATGAACACTAGAATCATGATTATCAAACTAGTGTTATTTGAACTTTATGAAGTTAATCTTGACATTGAACCATGAACTAGATGATTATTTAGTAAAGGATGATGAAATTGGCAAGATATGTAGTCATGGAGTTTGATTGTAATTTTATAAAAAATATGCTCACTAGGTGTTTGATATAATGCCTAAGAGAAAGCCAAATGTTGAAATTTCAAATGAAACGCGCATTTGAATAATATGGCAAATTATGTGAAATATGAAGCGATAAGGGTTCAAAACATCATGTTGAATTAGACTTAATTGTGTAAATCATGTGATCAAAAGTAGTTGACATTTGATAAGTTAAACTAACCAATGATGAAGTCGAATAGAAGTTTCGATATAGAAAATACGTAAGGTGGAATAGTCGTGTTTGTAAATAACTAATCTAACCACCTTCTAAATGATGACGATAGTTTGACTCTTAACTAGCTAGGTGGCGGATTGGGGAAAAGAAGCGGGTCAAACGTCTTGAATACAGGGAAAAGAGCGAAATCGGATAAAATGTAAGTAAAGCTTACGCCCTTCTACATTATTTACAAATTATTTAATTGCAAGTATTGTATATGAATGCTACTAAGTGGTTGGTATATGATGTTCCGACATGATTCAATGAGAGTCGGAACAAGGGAAAATGGTAAGAAATCATGAATTATGGTAAAAGGGGTAAAAAAAGTAAATTAGTCATGTAATGACGAACAAATAAAAACGAGTTTAAGGGAAAACCGGGATAGGTTTAAAGGAATGAAATGGTAATTAAACACATCTCATACGGATAAATGGTCAATTAGACTAAATGGGTTGAATGGTGTTGTTAACACCATTTGACAATTACATTTGACAATCGCTTGTTGAGTTTTGTAATCACAGGAAATAACATAAGCATGCGTTGCTTTAACTAGAAAGATTTAAAGCAAAAGTTATGTAAACGGGTCAATATCTTGACCCGAGCCAGGTACGTATAAATAAGCTTTTAGTTAAACATACAATTTTTGGTCAAATATTTAGCGAAAGTCCTTCGTCGTAAAGTGAGGGACTAAAGTTGACCAAAACACCCTTGAAGGGTATATTGGGCAAACGGCCCATAGGGGTTGTTTAGGAACTTACATTAAGATTATGGAATCATTAAATATGAATAAAAGTCATAGGAATACACATTCGTGGGTCAAATGCTTAAAAATGGTCATTTGCGTAAAATGACCAACCGATGGGTAAAATTGGGAAAAAGGGGTTCATTAGGTTAAATCCACCACAAAATAGTTGTGGTGGAATAATTGTAGTTAATTAGACATGGAATTTTTGTAGTGTCAAAAGAAAAGCACAAGTTCTAGACTAAAATGCGTAAATACCCTTAACGGGTCAAAATAAGCATACCAGCGAAAACAGGTTTAAATTGTGTAAAAAACCTGTGACTAGAACTTATTATGATAGACAATATTAGTTTGAAGAGGTATTCACGTCGACCCCGCGAAGATCGAAGCAGTTAAGAGCTGGATTACACCAAAGAACCCGACCGAAGTTCGTTCTTTTCCCGGATTGGCGGGTTACTATCACCGATCATCGCTGATTTCTTGAAGATCGCTGTTCCTCTCACCTCTCCTACGCACAAGGACAACCCTTTTGTTTGGGGAACTAAACAAGAGGAATCCTTTCAAACACTCAAGCGTATTCTTTGCAACTGGTGTGCGTAAAATGCAACATATAAATTACATCAAATGAGGCATAAAACTAACCCTTTTTTAGTACTAATGTTGGAAAAAGTATGAATTTGTCTTCCTTTTGTATTTTCAGGATTAAATGGGCGTAAATAAACAAAAGAAGCAAATATGCAGCAACACCTTCCCAAGCAAAGGAATAAATGTGGCATGCCCGACCCTCGACAACATCTTCTCAAGCAAAAACAAGAAGACAGAAGGTTGACCACGGCCCCGTGCCCAACGGACACGAGGGCGTGGCCAGATGTCTGCAGAAAGGACAAAGTTATAGAAGCTTCTATTCCCGACACGGGGTCTTGCCCAGCTCGACACGGGGTGTGGTCAACGCTAAGCTTCGCGGAATCCAAGCAAATCTTGATAGTACAGATACGCTTCTGCACACGGGGCCGTGCCCAGCGAACACGGGGCGTGTGGAGCTAATGCAGACAAATTGCAATTAATGAAGAAAGAGAAAGTGGATGGACACAGGGTCGTGCCCAATGGACACAGGGCCGTGTCCGGGCTTCTGTACAGGCTATAAATAGGGGTGCTTGGTTCACTTCAAAGGCATCCCTTAACAAACCACCTCTCTCCCACTTCACCCACACTCCACCACCATCACAACACCCACATCCACCACCATCATCCATCATAGAGTGTGTGTAGTAGTCTCGGGATCCAAGATTGATAGTAAGAGTTCTTGATAATCAAAGGCCATGTTTGCCTAAGTCTCTTACATCACTTGGTGAAAACAAGCATTTAGTGTGATACTTTTGTTTTTTAATATTTTCGCACTTTTTATTTGGTTTTGTATTAATGACTTTAATAACTAGTTTCTTATGTTAAAGGTGAAACTTCCTTATCATTTGTCTGTGGTGTCTTGGCATTATTTTACTGTCTATATAAAATAAAAGATTTACACCATTCATATCTCTACGGTCTATATAGAGATATGGTTGCTACCTGGTCGGGGGTTAAGGGAATGGTTTGGTAAGGTTCTTCCCTTGTTCAGTGTATAGATCCTGCAAGGACCTGGGTCAAGCTTACTAGGACCTCCTTCAATACCCACTGGTATTAGATGGCGGGGTTGCGAATGGCTTGATCCCCTCATATGTAAACTACTATTAATACATTAACCCGGCTACTTGGGATTGTATCCCTGCTGACTCAAACCACTTAGCCGAGGGTAACGTCACCTTCAAAAGAGGGGCCTACCACATTACGCATTAATAACTTAATTAATTATCTTTCAATATTCCAACCCTTTAGGACTGTATCCTTGCTGACTCAAACTACTGGGTTGAGGGTAACGTCACCTTCAAAAGAGGGGCCTACTACTATAACTAAGATAATCTCTTAAAAAATGAAAAAGTGCGGAAATCATCAAAGGTTGCACTAAAGGCGAGTTGGATCCAAGTGATTCATCTTATCTATCTGTTTTATTTTTATTTTTATTTTACAGCATTTTTAGTTTTTATTTTCATGTTTAAAACTTTTTTCTAAATTTTTGATTTAATTAGACGTTGAGGATAAATCGGTACTAAAAGCTTTTGTGTCCTTGGACGACCTCGGTATCTTACCAACGCTATACTACGCTCATGATGGGTGCACTTGCCCATATGTGTGTTTAGTGTTAGTAAAATATCTTGTTTTATAAAATAAAAACTTGACTAAAGTGTTAAAAAAGGCTTAAAATATAACAAAAAAATTATATAACACACCGCACACATCAGCAACGCTCCTGTGCTCACATTACCCGACGGAAACGACGACTTTGTAGTCTACTGTGATGCCTCTAACCTCGGTCTCGGTTGTGTTCTGATGCAACGGGACAAGGTTATCGCGTACGCCTCTCGTCAGCTCAAGTTCCACGAGAAGAACTATACAACCCACGATCTCGAGCTTGGTGCAGTTGTTTTTGTGTTAAAGATTTGGCGACACTACCTTTATGGTACCAAGTGTACGGTCTTCACCGACCATAAGAGCCTACAACACATCTTGAGCCAGAAGGAGCTGAATATGCACCAACGCCGCTGGGTTGAACTTCTCAATGATAACAACTGTGAGATTCGCTACCATCCAAGCAAAGCAAATGTCGTTGTCGATGCTCTCAGTCGACGAAGCTATTTGCATAGCGTTCGTAATACTCAAGCCCAACACGATCTCGAAGCTCTAATCCGTGACGCACAACACGCATACTTTATTGAGAATACCTTGAGAGAGGAAATGAAGAAATGTGGTGTTGAAACTGTCGCAACCCCCACCCCCTTATCTGTCCCGGGAACGGGCGTCCGCGAACATTCATTTGTGGTGGTATCAGTTTGTTAATTTATTAATTTGGCAGCGGAAATTACATCAGGACCGTAGTTAGGAAATGTTTATCAGAGTAAAACCACCATATTTTATATTAATAACCACATGGGTAAAACCCAAGTTTCTTTATTACAACATGTTTATAGCGATAAACCCTATTTTATTGAATTTAAAACATCGTCTTTTTTGTAACTTTTATAGCCACATTTTTCCAAGCCGTCAGTGCTCTCCAGCTGGCTTTTTACTAATTGGCTGTCACATTGTGTTACCTGAAATGCGTTTTAAAAACATTTGTCAGTGGGAAATACTGGTGAGTGAATCCCAGTTTAATCAAGAAACATTTTATCAATTAACACAGTATTGAGAGCGATCACATTGTTTATTTCTACACAATTACTCATTCAGTATTGTCAATACTGACTGGTGGGTCATATTACACATTGGCTAACTCGTCGTCCAATGGTAACGTGTTCCACATTTGGTGTACAAAACCCCAACATACTGGCAGTAATTGAAGAACTACAAAGACTCAATCACCGCTTAATCACATTGTAAAACATTTAAGGTTTTGTAAAATAGTTACAAAAAGGTTAACAAAAAGCGGATAAACTCACATTGCTGTTTTAGACTTCTTCTAGGGTTTCCTGGTATTAATCTATAATTTTACACAAATGTACATATGTTAGTATAATAACCCTTTAATTATATTAACGATATCCTCCCCGAGACGGTATTCCAACAACTACGTCGGGCAGAACCACGACAGTTCTTACGGAACCCTGGATCAATTGGGCAGCGTATCTAATATGAAACCGGGGTTATAATACTTACAACGGAGCAGAACCTCGCTAATTAGGGGGTATTATACTCAAATATAATGCCTATAACTTCAGAAACTTGCTTAGAAAGAAAAGAATTGAACGAACAAACTGAAGATCCAAGGCCTGCTACTTATAGGGCCTCATTTCAACTTTTACGCGGCCCGCGTAAACATAAACCACGGGCTACGCGGCCCGTGTAGTAGCCCGGGTAGGTTTTAGGGTGTACGGGTTATCGTATAGGGTTGCCGGGTGTTGGGCCACGTGGCGGCGCATGGTCGTGCCAGATTTCACCAGGTCGCGGCCCGCGTAAGGTTTAAACAAAGGTTTACGTGGCCCGCCTGAAACCCATTTTCTTTGTTTTTTATTTTTTTTTAATGATATAATGTATTTTGGGCTCGGTTTTCACATACGGGGTGTATTTTATGACATATAGGGTATTTTAAAATATATTTGGGTGTCAGAAAAATATTCAGGAGGGATGTTATATCCTCCCCACCTTGTTTTAGAACTCGTCCTCGAGGTCTACTGGAACAGGTGTGGGTATTTCTTTTGCATTTCTGATTCAAGCTCCCATGTGTATTCTGGTTCTCTTTTGGAGTCCCACTTCACTTTGACTAAAACTAATCTTTTATGCTTGAGATTCTTAACTTTCCTATCTTCAATCTGTAGAGGCTTTTCCACAAATTTTAACTGCTCATTTACCTCTATATCTTTAAGAGGTACTATTAGTGACTCATCAGCTAAGCATTTCTTGAGATTAGATACATGAAATACATCATGTATTCCTATCATTTCCTCTGGCAGTTGGAGCTGATAGGCTACAGGTCCTATTCTTTTAATAATCTTGAAAGGTCCAACATATCTGGGACTTAGCTTTCCCCTCTTTATGAATCTTACCACTCCTTTCCAAGGAGAGACTTTTAATAACACTTTATCTCCTACTTGAAATTCCAATGGTTTTCGCCTGTTGTCAGCATAACTTTTCTGTCGATCACGTGCTGCTTTCAGTCGTTCCTTGACTTGAATGATTTTGTCTGTTGTTTCTTGTACTATCTCAGGTCCAGATAGTTGCTTTTCCCCAATTTCTGCCCAACAGACTGGGGTTCGACACTTTCGTCCAAAAAGTGCTTCGAATGGTGCAGCATTTATACTTGTGTGATAACTATTATTATAAGAAAATTCTATCAATGGTAAGTGATCGTCCCAATTACCTCCAAAATCAATTACACAAGCTCTAAGCATGTCCTCCATTGTCTGAATTATCATTTCGCTTTGTCCACCCGTTTGAGGATGATAAGTTGTGCTTAGATTCAACTTGGTTCCCATGTCTTTTTGGAAACTTGTCTAAAAATGAGAGGTGAAACGACTATCTCTGTCAGAAACAATTGATAAAGGAATTCCATGTAAAGAAACAATTTCATTTACATATAATTTGGCTAGCTGTTCCATACTGAAAGTTTCCTTCATTGGTAGGAAGTGAGCTGACTTGGTTAGTCTGTCTACAATCACCCAGATTGTATCACTACCTTTTCTTGTTTTGGGTAACTTAGTAACAAAGTCCATTGTTATCAACTCCCATTTCCACACTGGCATCTCTAGTTGTTGTAACAAACCTGAGGGTTTCTGAAGTTCAGCTTTGACTTGTGAATAGGTTAAACACTTAGAAACATAGGCTGCTATGTCCTTTTTCATTCCTATCCACCAGAAATTCTTTCTTAAATCCTGGTACATTTTATCGCTTCCTGGGTGAATCGTATATTTAGACTTATGGGCTTCTTCTAATATGCGATGACGTAGGTTTCCTAATTTAGGTACCCATATTCTTTTCTTATAGAATCTCCGAATTCCATCTGTTCCTTGTTCTAATTCCTTAATCATTCCTTTTAGTTTTTCAAAATCATCCTTGATTACTAATTCTTGTGCGTTTCTAATCTGCTCATTTAAATCTACTTGTAGATTTAATTTAAGAGAACGTACCCTTTTTGGCTGATCATGATATTTTCGACTTAAAGCATCAACAACTACATTTGCTTTTCCTGCATGATACTAAATCTCACAATCATAATCACTAAGAAATTCCATCCAGCGTCTTTGTCTCATATTCAATTCCTTTTGCCCAAAGACATACCTTAAACTTTTATGATCAGTGAAAACAGTAAACTTTCTACCGTACAGGTAATGTCTCCAAATCTTAAGGGCAAAAATTATAGCTCCAAATTCTAAATCATGAGTGGAATAATTTTCTTCATGATTCTTAAGTTTTCTGGATGCATAGGCTATAACCTTTTGTCATTGCATCAATACACATCCATAACCTAATTTACAAGCGTCACAATAGATTACAAAATCTTCAGTTCCTTCTGGTAACGCTAGTATGGGTGCATGAGTTAATCTTTGCTTAAGGATTCTAAAGGCTTCTTCTTGTTTTGGTTCCCATTTAAACTTAACAGATTTACAAGTTAGCTTAGTTAAGGGAATGGCTATTCTAGAAAAATCTTGAATAAATCTTCTATAATAACCGGCTAGTCCTAAGAAACTTCTAACCTCGGTTGGTGACTCAGGGGTTTTCCATTTGGTAATTGCCTCGATTTTTGTTGGATCCACATCAATTCCTTCGTGGTTCACTAAGTGTCCAAGAAACTGTACCTGTTCTAACCAAAACTCGCACTTTGAAAACTTAGCATAAAGCTTTTTTTTTCTTAATAAGCTTAAAAGTGAGTGCAAATGCTTTGCATGTTCCTCTTTACTCTTAGAGTAAATGAGAATATCATCTATAAAGATAATTATGAATTTATCCAAATATGGCTTACATATTCGGTTCATCATGTCCATGAATGTAGCTGGGACATTGGTTAAACCAAATGGCATGACAGTAAATTCATAATGACCATACCTGGTTCTGAAGGCGGTCTTAGGAATGTCCTCTTCCTGTACTTTTAATTGATGATATCCTGACCTTAAATCGATTTTTGAGAAAAATTAGGCTCCTTGTAACTGATCAAACAGATCATCAATTCTTGGTAATGGATACCGATTCTTAATTCTGACCTTATTCAATTCACGGTAGTCAATGCACATGCGCATTGATCCGTCCTTCTTTTTAACGAATAAAATTGGTGCTACCCAGGGTGATGAACTTGGTTGTATGAATCCTTTCTCCAACAATTCGTCTAATTGTTTCTTTAGTTCTTGCATTTCTGTAGGTGCCAAACGGTAAGGTGCTTTGGCAATCGGTGTTGTCCCTGGTATTAAATGGATTCTGAATTCAACTTCTCTATCTGGAGGTTGCCCTGGTAATTCTTCTGGGAATACATCTGAAATTTGAGATACTACTGGGATATTCTTTAATTCTTTTCTTTTAGTGTTAGTGATTATAGAAATCAAATACACTAATGATCCTTTTCTTATATAACTTGCTGTTTTCATCACAGAGATGAATTTAGTGGATCTAGAGGTTTTATATCCTTTAATTATGATTTTTTCACCCTTTGGTGAATTACTTGTATCGACTTTTGATCACACAAAATACTGGCTTTATTGGCTATTAACCAATCCATTCCTAATACTACATCAAATCCTGGCAGATTCATGGGGTAAAGGTTTGCAATAAATTTCTGATTTAGAATTTCTATTCTTGCTCCCTGCAAGATCTCAGAAATCTTAATGGTTTCCCCATTTGCTGTTTCTACTAGGCATTCTTGTGGAAGTTTAGTTAATGACTGATTGAAAAGTTTGCAAAATGAAGTATTAATAAAACTTTGGTTTGCACCAGAGTCAAATAATACCTTAGCAAAAATATTATTAACTAAAAACGTACCAGTGATCACATCCGGGATCATCTTTGCTTCTTCTGCAGTTAGAACAAATGCTCTAGCATTTTTGGTATTCTTGTTGTTCGTAGCCGAAGCTAATTTTGGACAGTTAGGCTTGATATGACCTTGTTCTCCACAGTTGTAACATATCCTGTTATTAGCTTTCTTCCTGCAGTCTTCTTCCTTGTGTCCCAATATTTTGCAAAAGTTACAGTATATAGAGCATCTTCCTGAATGCTTTCTTTTGCAATTCTTACAATAAGGTGCAGAGGTAGAACCTATATTTTTCCCACGGTTAGAATTTCCAGAACGAAATTCTTGTGTGAGCTTCTGGGTTAGGTTCCTCCTTTGATCCTCTTCTCGTATACGAATTAATTCATCTGTCAAGGTATTGGCTAGTTCTACAGCTTCTTCTATGGTTTGAGGTCTAGTTGCCTTGACTACATGTCGTATCTCCCCGATTAATCCCAAGATGTAACGGGAGATTAACACTGGTTCAGGTGAAGCAAGGGTTGGCACTATTCTAGCATATTCAAAGAATAACTTAATGTATCCCTTACTATCTACACCAGTCATTCTAAGGTTTAAGAACTTGTTTGCTATTTGTTCTTTTTCATTAGGAGGGCATAATTTCCTTTCTACCATGTTTTTAAACTCTTCCCATTCCATATTGTAAGTTCTATTACTTCCTTTAGTTTGGAGAATAGTATTCCACCATTCTAGTGCTGAATTCTTAAACAAATTGGAAGCAAACATTATCTTATCTTCTTCTGCGCACTTGCTTATTCTTAAGACTGCCTCAGTCTTTTCTATCCATCGTAAGGTTGCAATGGCCCCTTCGTTGCCCGAGAATTCCATTGGTTTACAAGACTAGAATTCTTTGTAAGAACAACCGTAAGACACGGTTCTTCTTCTTTTGGGAATGGGCAGTTGAAGTACGGGTCCATTGTTCACACTGTTTTCAGGTTCGGAAGGTCGCTTGCTATCATGTTTACTTTTTTATCCTGCTACCCTAACCGTTTGAATAATTTATGGCATTGCATCTATTATTCCTTGTGCTATTATATGTTGGATGGCACTGTTATCCACTTGGTTTCCATTATTGTTGTTTGGATTTTCTTTACCCGAGTTATTGTTACTCTGGTTATCATTATTCAGATTTCTTTGATTTACTTCATCGGCCATCTGAATTTAAACATTTGCCAATTATTAATATCACAGAATAATTAATAGTTTAAGTAGCAACCACATAATACACATATTGGTCAAAAACGTCGTGCACTGCGACTTTACTCTTTTTATATAATATGCGTCAAATACACACTAAAACAGGAATTTAAAAATTACAACACTATTATGCATCACTAACGACAAAGTGGTCTATACTACAATTTATTATTATTATTACCAACTCCACTTATCATCTTCATGGATATGGATTTCCCCCGAAATCCATCTGACGCTCGTCGTATTTCCAGACGAGTTGTTCTCCTACATACCTCATCATCTCACTACTCTCTAAGATTTCTTCTCCGAAAATTCGGAGTTCTTGCAAGTTCTCTGCACTCATTGGGGGTGCAGGTGCTGGTACTGGATCTGGATACTGTGGCCTGGGATTCTCTTGAGGGTACGGATTCTCTAAAATTTCCCTAATGTATTCATCGTTGTCATAATAGGGATCTAGAGGGTCCAAACCTGGATACGCTGCTATGTTTGGCAAAGTTTCGTCATTTAGATTGTTGGACCGTGTGCGACCCTAAATAGTCAGTAAAGGCAGTTCATCTTTGAATACAGAGGCGAAATCAAAGTAAACAAAGTCACAATAGCTTTATCCTTTCAATTTCCTTTCTATTAATGCTTTCTGAGTAGATTTTGACAGCAATTCGACACCTAGCACATGACCAGGTTCCGCTCCAACTGTTACAAATGACAACAGCCGAAACCTATTTATAGTGCTCCTGATTCCGCTCCAAACTACATGTACATTTCGAGCGGAACCCCTAAGATCACTCTGGAGCGGAATCACCTACTTACATTTGGAGCGAAATCACCACTTACCTATCTGGAGCGGAATCACATAAAACCCAGATTTCGCTTGAAATGACTTCTAGTCATTTCGAGCGGAATTAAAATCTAAATCCACTTTTTTATTTCCAAGCTCCAATCTAACCTATCTAGACCTAAGACTTGATTAAGACGTAGTTAACAGACATTCAGTGCACCAACAGACTCCCCCTTGGATGTTGACGAAATCTTCGGCGTCGAGTCTTCAGTCTTTGTCTCTTTCCAAACTTGTCTTCTCATTGTAAAAACTCTCTTCACAGGCTCAGGAACTCATCCTGGCTCCATCTTTAGTCTTCCCGTTAACTGTTGATCCAGAATGTGAACTCTCCCTTTCACATACTCCCCCTCTCGGAATGTTGAGACTTGAATTCTGGTTCAAACTTTGACTTTTTCATTGCCATGGGGATTCCTGTTACATGCATATACTCTACCCATTATATAAGATATATGACAATAACAGTTTCAATTCAAACTTACCATTTAACCTCATTTAACAGTCTAACCAGTGTTTAGAAATCCACTTAAGTATTCAGGTCCAAGTTAATGACCCTGATTACTCAATTAATCTACCAAGTCCAACTTAATGATCTTGGTTGATTCGAGACAATTCACACTGACATTTTGTTCAATTTGTTTCTGAAAATTCACAAGTTTCAATTTAATGAACTTGCTTCAACTTTTCAATTTCCACAGACTTATCATGTTTAGCTCACGACTCATCATCCAGCCCAGAAACTTCCTGCATCTGCTTCAAATTGTGAATCTGAAGATTAACTCTCCACTTTGGTTTGTCGGAAAATAAAGCAGAAGTGTAAAATCTTTTTGGATTTTAATAAAGCTTCTAAACTAGAAATGAAATACAGAAACTAAAATGCAGTAAAAGTAAACTATTTACAAACATATTTTTGGTTGAGCGTGTTAGGGAATCATATCAGCTATTTGACTAGTCACAAGTACCGTTAAGCTTTAATTTCATACTCAGAATTAAACAATTCGCTTAGATTGTCGATATACTGATCCACTTAAATTCTCACACACATTTCAATCTGTCCAGGATACGGAATTAATGTTTTAGAGACTTAAACTTATACATGTGTCCCACCTCTTGAATATACTCCCGTATCCAGATCCCAATATTCAGTCTTACAGGTGAGTATACCACATATGATATCTGTAAGGGGTTAATAAATTATGAAGAATCATGAGAGCTCAGGTCAGAACTACCGTTCAGCAGAGAGATCATGACTCAACTTTTGGGTGTGTCCCCTTTAGAGGATCTTGTTTACAACAGCATTGCTAAGCAATTTTATTGTCTTATCATATATGCTGAGGGTGATGCTATGTTTCAAGCATTGCGGAAAGTATTATTCGGGGACTAGGTCTGAACTTCCATTCAGCAAAAGTCCCAGAATAATACCCCAGATATCACTGAGTATAAAGACCTAGTATATCAGAAAAAGGAATCTTTCAAACAAGATTTCAGGGGTTACCTATATATCCAAGTAGTGTTCCCCACGAAATAACCAAGTAAGATTTAGGTTTATATCCCAAACAAACCTACTAAATGTGCAAAAACCTATCGGCACATCATCAGCAAGACTGTTTAACGCATTTAAACATTCCATTTCTTTAGCATACAGTAACTGTCAAGCCGATGTACTATCATTTTCCCTTTTTACACAAGCTCTTTTCCAATTTTCTATTGTTTTTGGATTTTGAAAAAATATCTCATGTTTTTGTATTTTTGTCATTTTTTTATTGTTTTTGTATTTTTGTCATTTTTTTATTGTTTTTGTATTTTCAGAAAATATTACCCTATACTCCCCCTAAATACCAAAACAAGTAAAAAATCGACAAACCATTGCAGATTGCTTCTCAACATCATCTACAATGCCTCCTTCATCAACGCCAAGAATCTCTTCCAACACCGATAAAAGCTTCATACCATTCAATTTTAGCAAATACTGAAAACGTGTTTTATCAAATGCTTTGGTATGTAAATCAGCTTTTTGTTCGTCAGTGTGGATTTTCTCAATTCGTATCAACTTCTTCTCGAAACAATCTCGAATGAAGTGATGACGAATCTCTATGTGTTTCGTTTTAGCGTGATGAACTGGATTTTTAGTAATGTTAATCGCTGCCTCATTATCAACAAAGATAGGGGTGTTTAGAAATTGCAAACCGTAGTCGCGCATCTGTTGCTGGATCCACAAGATCTGAGAGCAGCAGCTGCTAGCAGATACATACTCCGCTTCACATGTGGATAAAGCCACAGAGGTTTGCTTTTTGCATTGCCAGGTGACCAATCGTGGTCCGAAAAACTGACACCCTGCTATTGTTGATTTAGCATTAACTTTGCAGCATCCGAAATCTGAATCGGAATATCCTTCGAGCGTAAAGTCGCCATCTTTTAGATACCACAACCCCAACGATGGAGTTCCTTTCAGGTAGCGTAATATCCTCTTGACTATTACCATGTGCGATGCTCTCGGATTAGATTGAAATCTTGCTGCGAGGCAGGTTGGGTACATAATATCGGGTCTTGAAGCTGTCAAATACATCAGCGATCCGATCATGGAACGGTACATCGTTTCATCTACCTTCTCTCCAGTGAGATCAGGGTTTATCCCATGATTCGTTGCTAATGGGGTGGAAGCCAGAGTAGAACCTGACATCCCGAATTTCTCCAAGATATCATGAACGTACTTCGTTTGATGTATGAAAATTCCTTTGGGTAGTTGAACAACCTGCAGTCCCAAAAAGAATTTCATCTCACCCATCGATGACATTTCGAATTTCTGCTTCATTACTTGTTCAAAATCTTTGCATAGATTCTCATTTGTTGACCCAAATATGATGTCGTCCACATATATCTGAACAATCAGAAGATGACCGTCGACTTCTTTGGTGAAGAGAGTGGCATCCACTTTTCCACGAATGAAGCTATTGGCTAGTAGGTGTTGAGACAATGTCTCGTACCAAGCTCTCGGGGCCTGATGTAAACCATACATCGCTTTATCCAGCAAATAAACCTTGTCTTTGTAGATTGGATCGGTGAAGCCCGGTGGCTGACCGACATATACCTCCTCTTTTACCTTCCCATAGAGAAAAGCCGATTTCACATCTAGCTGATATACTTTGAAGTTTTTCCA
Organism: Helianthus tuberosus; assembly: GCA_030545235.1. Classification (NCBI taxonomy): domain Eukaryota; kingdom Viridiplantae; phylum Streptophyta; class Magnoliopsida; order Asterales; family Asteraceae; genus Helianthus; species Helianthus tuberosus. Next base: position 113,601,365 of record CM060400.1, on the reverse strand, counting down.
AGATGCAAACGCTAGGAAGATTCTGATCGCTTCTAGTCGAGCTACAGGAGCATACACTTTGGTGAAATCTATACCCTCCTGTTGACTGAAACCCTGGACTACGAGTCGAGCTTTATTACGAACCACAACTCCTCTATCGTCTCTCTTACACTTGAACACCCACTTAGTGTTTATCTTCCTCTGACCATCAGGAAAATCCACTAACTTCCACACACCTAACTTCTCGAATTGGCTCAGTTCCTCCTGCATTGCATTGACCCAAGAATCTTCGGTAAGCGCCTCTTTATAAGTCCTTGGTTCAATCTGCGAGATAAAACAACTCAATGAGAATTCAGTTTGTAAAGGAGCAACTTTTGAATAAAAACATGTAAGCCCTTTATCAAGCTGTCTTCGAGTGCGGACGCCTGTTTGCAATTCTCCAATGATCAATTCCTCTGGATGGTATGAAAGAGTTCGTGGCATCACTTCTCCTGGAACATCTACATCACCTTCCAGATTAGTAACATTCTGATTTGCACCTTGTTCACTGACTGGGTTTGTTTGACTTGAAATCTGAATTTGCTCCCCCTCAGAATCTGAATCACCACGATCAAATACTGGCATGTTCTCAGATTCTTGATTATCATTCTGTGCCGTCTGATTATCTTGAGCAACTTCATTTTGTTGGACATCATCATGTTCACCAGCATTGCTTGGACCTGCTTCATCATCATTTGAAGTTTGTCGCGGTCTTCTTGAATACTCAGCTGGAAACCTTTCCTGCGATTCTTCATACTATCTCAGAATATCCAACTCGTCAAAGAAATCTTCTTCTTCTTCTGGTTCTTCCATCATGTCAAACGAATCCCACAACTTGTTGTAATTAAAACGCCAAGAGTCACCAGGATTCTGCGGCGGCATTGTAAAACCTTGAAATTCAACATTTGGAGCTTCAATAATCTGCTTCAGACTTGGAACGAAAACTCGTTGTAACGGACTTGCATAACCTATGAATATCCCTTCAATACTCTTCGGACCAAACTTTCCAAAAGGCTCTAGAACAGTACAGGGTGACCCAAACGGTTCAAGATACTTCAGATTTGGTTTGCGGTTATTGATCAACTCAAAGCATGTTTTGTTGAATTTCTTGATAGTGAGAACTCTGTTGAGCGTATAGCATGCGGCGGAAACTGCTTCTGCCCAAAAATTTATCGGTAACTTTGAATCAACAAGCATTGTTCTAGTCGTTTCGATTAGTGTCCTATTCTTTCTTTCAGCTACTCCATTCTGCTGCGGAGTATACGGAGCACTAAATTCATGCAAGATACCTCTTTCATCACAATATTCTTCCATCTTGTTGTTCTTGAATTCAGTACCATTATCACTTCTAATTCTTTTGATACGCCTTTGGTACAGATTTTCAATCTTTCTGAACAATGCCATCAAACTATCAAACGTTTCATCTTTCGACTTCAAGAATGATACCCACGAAAATCTGGAATAATCATCAGTAACCACAAGAGAGTAGAGATCCCCTGTAATACTTTTGACGTTTACTGGACCAAACAGATCCATATGTAGTCTCTCTAAAGGTCTGGAAACTGAATTGACTTGCTTTTTAGGGTGTGACTTTTTCTTCTGTTTGCCTTTGATGCAACTAATGCACTCCCTTTCCAGATGAAAACCTTTCACATGAACACCCAGAACTAAATCATTATGCACCAAGTAATTCATTTTTCTCAGGTGAATATGGCCCATCTTGCGATGCCACAACTGCGATTCTTTCTCCGTTGCTCTAGACACAAAACAATGAGCCTGACCCGTGGTTGTAGTAGCTATGCTCATGTCCAACACGTACAGATCATTCACTCTAGGTGCCCTCATGATAATCCATTCTTCAGGGATAACAAATCCTGGCTTCAAGATCAAACATTCTTTATCAGTGAAGTGAGTGGTATACATCATGTCACATATATGTGAAATACTCAGCAGATTATTCTCCAGCTCAGCAATGTAGTTAACTCTTTCAAACGTAACAATCCCATTGGATAACGTTCCTTCACCAATAATCCTACCACCTTGATTTCCCGCGAATCCCACATATCCGCCATTGAAATTTCTAACATCGTACAACAATGCAGTCTTCCCTGTCATATGTCGAGACGCTCCACTATCCATAATCCATCGTGAAACAGCTCTCAGAAGTTCCTGCACATATCACAAATTGATTTAAAAAAGACATTTCAATAAAGATGCCGATTCATGCTACACAATTACCAACTAGGAAGCTCCGGCAAGTCCAAATTTTAGTGAGATTTTGATGCTACCCAAGCCTCTTTTGACTCAGGTATCTGGACTTTAATGTGAGATTTTGTAGTGTAAAGTGGCGGAAAATTTTTATCATTCATTTTTAAGCTTTCTTCTAATCCAACCTCAACCTTTTTGTATAAGAAAAACTCATCTATCTTAAGTTGACCGGCTGATTGATTTTTCTTTTGAACATTCTTCTTCTCTGGTGGAGTTGAAGATTGTTTCTCCAATTGTTCATAGTAATCCAAAGGAACATCCATCTTTACCGGAATGGTAGAAGACGATTGTTTTTCCGACTCAGAAACCTTTGGTTTAGATGAACTTTTTGACTTTTCAACCACTTTTGGCTTCCATGTTTGTTGAGATGAAGCAACCCGTTTATAGAATTTGTCATTTTTAGTTATCACATTCTTAACAGGTTCAATTATGACTTTTGATTTCTCATTTTTCAAAATTTTCTCAACAACCATTGGAGCTTTTCCTTTTGCATCAACCTTCTTCTTTTGATTCTCAACAACTTCAGTCTTAGGCTTGAAGTTGGTGCAATTTCTTGCAATGTGACCAACTTTGTTGCATCTAAAACATATACGAGTATCAACTACTCAACTTGTGCCTTCAGACTGAGGTTGTGAGGCCCTCTCCTCAAAGAACTCTTCATTTGATTTCGCAAAAATCTTTTTCTATTCATCAGAAAGTGAACTTGAACTGTTCACAAACACTTTCTTCTCAGCAAACTTCTTGTTTTGAAAATTCTTTCTTTGATAGTTTTTACCACCCTGATATCCATCCGACCAATTGTTTCGATTGTTGTTATAAAAACGCGGTGGAACTACAAGTTTCTTGTAGTAAGCTTTATCTTTCTCAAAATTCATTTGCCTTTTAGTTTGTTTTAAACTTTTGACTTCAGACAAATCGATTTCAACCATTTTAAACTCATTTGTCAATTTTGAAACATTTACATTCTCCAGAGGAAACTCAGAATCCGAATACAACTTATCAGATCCCGACATCTTATACATGACAAGATTAGGTTCATCATTTAAGTTGTCTTTGGACTTTTGTTTTGGAATGTATTTGTCCAAGAAACATTCATCATCTTCAGCTGAATCAGACATCAAAACACTTTCAGCTGTGCTTTTAACAATCTTTGTCTGAACACTATCATCAGATGATGTAGAAGAAAATGCAACATCAATTGAATCAAGAAGTTTAACTTCATTCTCATCTTCAAGATTAAACAACCCAGATTGCTTTTTCGAATAATTGTCTAGAACTGGTGGTGGAACTTGATGAAAACCCACCCCGGTTCCATCACAGTATACATCTTCGCCTGCTTTGTTTTTCCCGATGGGTTTGGGAACAATGTGTTGCAAAACAAAGCTTGCAGAGTTGTAACTGTTCAATTTCAAATTGATTCTCTCATTCTCAATCTTAGCTTCTTCAAATTGAAGCTTCAACTTAGCAATCTCATCCAATTGTTTGTTGATTAATTCTTCTTTAATCCTCAAAACACATTGCAATTGGCAATTTTCTTTGTATGTTTTACCGTTTCTATCATCATTATCTTTAACTGTGCTTTTAAGCTTCTCAATTTTTTCAGTAATCTGACGATTTTCAAGAATTAACCTCTCATTTTCTTTCCTAACATTTTCTAGATCAATTTTATCATTCTCAATTTTGTTAGTTAATTCTTTCAATCGTTCAGTTGAAGCTTTCACCATTTTATCACGATCAAGGATTTGATCCTCAACACTTCTGACTCTTGCAGTCAGATCATCAACCTTCTTACCGTTGAGATAAGTGACTGTACTACAAACTTTGCATTCCTTGATGCAATTTTTGCAGTCAACAACACCATTGACTTTCTTACCTGACTCAGTCATTGACGCGTTTGAACTGACCTGGCTTTTAGACTCAGAAACGGATTTAGAATCTACCTCAAGTGCCTTAGCAGCCAGCACCTTGTCAGCCATCTTTCCCATGTTTTCAGCATTCAACTCCTGTGTCGTGTCAATGATTCCATTGTCAATCTTCTTTGTTTTCTCTTTCTCTTCTTTTTCCTTCTCTTCTTTCTCTTTCTCTTCTCCGCTTCCCCACCATTTCCTCTGCCAATAATCATCTTCTTCTTTAAACTCTTTGATTATGGTTTCCAAATCAAGAGTGTTATGATCAATAGCAATGTTTCCCTGGGGGTCAAGATAACATTCCCTATCTGGATCCCATCTATTTGCTCGTTTTGCCTCAGAAAAGATACCAGCTATTCTAATCAATCTGTTCGTGGCCAACAACTTTCTGTGACCATACTTCTGTTCTTCAGTTCTGTTGTCTTTCCAAGGAACAGGTTCAGATTTTGCCATGAATGCATATCCAACCGCATCCTCCTCAGGTAACAACTCACTCCAGTCATAACCTTCATCGTCGTGAATTACAGCAAGAGCTCTTGACTTCTCTTTGTTCTCTTCAAGCTGCTTCAATCTTGGCAGCTCTGATTTATTCTGATGATAAATCGCTTTCTTGTAGTAATCTTCTCTGAACGGATTCTCAGATTCATCAGCATACGTATTTCGGCATTCACGCTTAAAGTGACCTTTCTGTTTGCACTTAAAGCACGTCACTTTAGACTTGTTAAAGCCTAACTTGGTAGAAGGTCCACCAATAGACTTCCTCCCTGTGATCTCCATAAAACGCTGTGCTCGACGAACTGCATTGGCCATACACCACCTTATGTCGATCAGTTCCATCTCCTCAGGATCAATCTGATCATAATCTTCCTTCGTCAGGTTGGTGTTGCCTATCTTCCCTGCTACAAGACTTTCATATGATTATAGCACAGATGCTAAGAAAACCATATGTTGCTTTGCAGACTCCTCGCTGAAGTTTTGAGCGTTCTTTAAGTCTACAGCGATGTTGCATTGAAATAGATTCTTTGCATCAGAATGATTTGCAGATGACGAAGATCCACTGTTAAATCCACTGCTTTGACTCTCTTTGTTTGATGTGTTAACATTTTCGGCAGAAAAAGCTGTCTTGGGAGATGTACTCTTTGGCATCATGCTCTTTGGATAATACAAATCCAAGTTCTGCTGATAAGACAAATGATTGACTTTGTGTGTCTTCTTTAATTCCAACTCATGACTCTCTAGTCTCTCAATCAGCAAGTCCACAGTCAACACTTCTGGCGGCTTGATAGTATTCTTTAGCATCAACGCATAATATTGCCAATCCATCTCATCTGGCAACGAATCAAACAATTTGTCGACTAGCTCATCTTGAGTATAGGAAATTCCATGTCTCGCCAGTTCCAGCTTCAGGTGCCCAAACCTCTCAATCATTTTACAAACGGATTCATTCTTTAAACACCCAAACAAATCAAACTCTTTTCTAAGTAGTTTCTTTTTGTTCTTCACTATTTCTGTACTTCCTAAACATTTGGTTTCTAACTTTTTCCAGAGATCTTTAGAACTGTTGTACTCGATCAAAGATATTATATCTTCTCGAACAGACTGAAATAGCAGTGCAACGCATTTTTGCTCAGCGAAAAATGCCTCTATTTCTTCAGGTGATGTTAGGCTTTCGCCACTTTTGCCTCCATCATTGTAACCATTTTTTAGACTCTTCCAGCTGGGAAAAGCAAAGGCTCTCAACCAATCTTCAAACTTCTTGGCCCACCGACTGTATTCTTCCATAGCCATCAACTTCGGGGGTTTATTATAGGTTCCAAAAGCACTTTCAACCTCCAAGGCATCCGATAACTTTTTCTTTGTGTTTGGCGTGTCCTCATTGGTGTCCTCAAAACTTCGGGGGTTTATTATAGGTTCCAAAAACGCATACATGTGGCTAAACGGGTTCATGAATAGATCATCCATCTTGTACGTACCTGAAAAATCAGTCAAACACTTAGAAAATTTTTTCGAAATTTTGAAAAACAGCAAATTTCGAGCGAATTCAGCTTTCGAGCGAAATCAACAAAAGATGTTCAAGCGAAATCAGATATAGTCTGATTTCGAGCGTAATATGAATGAAATCTGATTTCGAGCGGAATCAGATTGTAACTTTCAAGCGAAATCTGAATTTGACTTAGTTCGAGCGAAAACAGAAGATAATGTTCAGGCGGAATCTGAATTTACCTGATTTCGAGCGAAATCACAAGTAAAAACTTAAGCGGAATCTAATTTTTTGTGTCTTTACAAGCGAAATCACCGAAGTATCTTTTCGAGCGAAATCAAGTTTTTAGGTCATTTTTACCATTTTTACTCCGAATTTTAACCTGATTCTTTCTAGGGTTTGTTAATATTATGTTTTACACAATATATTCGAAATTCGGGCCATTTCAACCGCTAGAACTAGTTCAAATCAGAAAAGTACGAGAAGAAGAGAGTAGAAATGAGAAAATCCGATAGAATCAAGCTGTAATGGTATGAACTCCTTGTCCTGAGCTCTGATACCACTTGTTGGACCGTGTGCGACCCTAAATAGTCAGTAAAGGCAGTTCATCTTTGAATACAGAGGCGAAATCAAAGTAAACAAAGTCACAACAGCTTTATCCTTTCAATTTCCTTTCTATTAATGCTTTCTGAGTAGATTTTGACAGCAATTCGACACCTAGCACATGACCAAGTTCCGCTCCAACTGTTACAAATGACAACAGCCAATACCTAATTATAGTGCTCCTGATTCCGCTCCAACCTACATGTACATTTCGAGCGGAACCCCTAAGATCACTCTGGAGCGGAATCACCTACTTACATTTGGAGCGAAATCACCACTTACCTATCTGGAGCGGAATCACATAAAACCCTGATTTCGCTTGAAATGACTTCTAGTCATTTCGAGCGGAATTACAATCTAAATCCACTTTTTTTATTTCCAAGCTCCAATCTAACCTATCTAGACCTAAGACTTGATTAAGACGTAGTTAACAGACATTCGGTGCACCAACATAGATGGTAGCGTGGTACATAATCCCTAAGATCATCAAACCATGGATCATAATTTGGGTCTAAGGGATTAGGGGCTGGTATCCTAGGTATTTTCTCAGGGTTAAAATCATGCATTTCTACCTCCATCGGCTGAGTGGGAATTAAAGGTAAAGGTTGTGGGGCTACTAGTTGTTCCAGACTTGGGTCGGTAGCAGTTGTTGCTAGGATATGGAAATTAGCTAGGCTTTTATTAAGCATATCCTGTGTATGGGCATCTGACTCTCGCTTAGCGGCTGCTAGGACTCTTTGCTGTTGCAACTTTCGCATTCTCTTTCTACGCTCAAAGGCTCCCTTACTAAACCATCCTCTCTTTTTCTGAGGGAATGGCTCTTCCGTCTGAGCTTTAAAGGCAAACATCCCTTCCTCCTGATCAGCGGAATACCCAGAGAGGGTAGACTAGGAACAGGTACCTTCACTCCTAGGTGAATCGGACAACTGACGATACACGTCTGAGTCCTTGATCACTCATACTGTAAACTAACAAATAGTCAAATAACACATAACAATAAAATACAGATATACACGTATTTTAAAAAAAATTATTTCCTAACAATTTAAATAATATATTGATGTCAGCAGAACACTCCTGTGGCTGAATCAGTGGCTAGGCTCTGATACCACCTTCTGTCGCAACCCCCGCCCCCTTATCTGTCTCAGGAATGGGCGTCCACGAACATTCATTTGTGGTGGTATCAGTTTGTTAATTTATTAATTTGGCAGCGGAAATTACATCAGGACCGTAGTTAGGAAATGTTTATCAGAGTAAAACCACCATATTTTATATTAATAACCACATGGGTAAAACCCAAGTTTCCTCATTACAACATGTTTATAGGGATAAACCCTATTTTATATTAATAACCACATGGGCTCGGTTTTCACATACGGGGTGTATTTTAAGACATATAGGGTATTTTAACATATATTTGGGTGTCAGAAAAATATTCAGGAGGGTTGTTATAGAAACCCAACTTGTCACCAAATCGAACGGTATCTACTACTATCTCGATCGCATCTGGATACCCAGTCGTAATAACTTGCGCGGATTATTGTTGACTGAAGCCCACAAGTCTCGATATTCCATTCATCCTGGGGCCGACAAAATGTACCAGGACTTGCGTGCCAGGTATTGGTGGCCTGGAATGAAGAAGGATATCAATATCTACGTTTCGAAATGCCTAACCTCTTCGAAGGTCAAGGCTGAGCAACAACGACCCTCTGGCTTGCTCGTGCAAACCGAGATCCCTATGTGGAAATGGGAGAGTATAGCTATGGATTTCATTACGAAACTTCCTCGCACGCCATTAGGTCAGGATAGCATTTGGGTTATCGTTGATCGTCTCACCAAATCCGCCCACTTTCTACCGATACAGGAAGACTACAAGGTAGAACGATTAGCATGAATCTATACCGACGAAGTCATTTGTCGACATGGGACACCTCGTGATATCACCTCTGACCGCGATGGTCGATTCACCTAGCGCCTTTGGGAAACTTTTCAATCTGCTCTCGGTACTACTCTCAATCTTAGTACTGCTTTCCATCCCCAGACCGACGGTCAGACTAAACGCACGATTCGTACTCTTGAAGACATGCTTCACTCGTGTGTTATAGATTTCAGTGGTAATTGGGATTCGCATTTAACTTTAGTCAAAATCTCGTACAATAAAAGTTATCACTCTAGCATTCAAATGGCACAATTTGAGGCATTATATGGAAGAAAATGTCGATCGCCTATTGTATGGAACGAGATCGGAGATGTGCAAATTACCGGTCCTGAGTTATTGCAAGAAACGACTAACAAGATCCTCCAGATACGAGACAATCTATTGAAAGCTCAGAGTCGTCAAAAGAGTTACGCCGATAAACGCCGCAAGCCCCTTGAATTTGACGTTGGCGATCACGTACTCCTAAAGGTCGCACCTTGGAAGGGGGTGGTCCGATTCAGCAAGAAAGGAAAGCTAGCGCATCGATACGTCGGACCCTTTAAGATTCTAGAAAGAATTAGAAAGGTGGCCTACAAACTCGAATTACTGGAGGAACTCAGCAACGTACATCCGACTTTCCATGTTTCGAACCTCAAAAAGTGTCTAGCCAACCAGAACTTACATGTTCCTCTTGAGGATTTACAAGTGGACGAAACATTACACTTCGTGGAAAAGCCAGTCGAGATTATGGACCGAGAAACCAAGAGATTTCGATGCTCACGCATTCCCAAAGTGAAGGTTCGCTGGGAAGGCAAACACAGCGCCGAGTTCACCTGGGAACTCGAAAGTGACATGAAGGCTAAGTATCCACAGCTATTCGTTACGCCTACGCCTTAATTTCGGGAAGAAATTCCCTAAAGTAGGGGTGGCTATAACAACCCGACTTTTTGAAGTCAAAGTCAAAGTAAGAAAAGATTGCTAATCAGATCTGTCATTTCTGACTTAATTATTGCTTGTACTCTTGACTCGATAATCGATACTTTGTTTGACGCTATTTTGTTTACGATTTATTTGATATGTGAAGTAACAATGCGATAAACGTAATTGAACGCTAATCTACTTAACGCTACCACATCGCTATCGCATCGCAATTCGAATTACAGATTCTGGATATTGTTTTATGTGTGTGTGCTATTATGTGATACTTGTGCATGTTTATATTTGTTTTGTGGTGATTATTCGCAAACGAAATCGCAACTCTATCGCAACGCAAGCTCATTGCGAAGTGGAAACGCAAGGTTACTTATGTTGTTGTATGTCAGTTATGTTATTTGTGTAACTATTGTTTAATATTATTGCATCGCTTACTCGCAACGCAACGCTCAACGCACGAAACGAAAAGTCGAAAGCCAACTCACTCAAGCCATCTGATCGAAGAGTCTAGAAACGAATTAAATAAAGCCTGAGTTGTCGGAACAATTTAATTGTCTTTGAGATACTATGTCTGTAATAATTGTTTTTATTTGATATGTTATGGTATGGGACGTAACGTTAAATATCTGGTAATTTTAGTTGTTATGGATTTCTCCTGGACAATCTGTTTCGCTCAGTGCCGTGCCCCGATGTTTCTGCCATCGGTTGGGGTGTGACAGGAGGAGAGCTGTCACATCATGAACAGTGATGTAACAGGTAGATATATATAGGCAAGAGGGTGAGAAAGGCGGTGCAGGGAATGGGTCAGATGGCCCTTCGATCGGATGGCTTGAGTGAGTTAGTTTCCGACTTTCGTTTCGTACGTTGGGCGTTGCTGTCACACCCCGATTTCCACGTGTCACCGGTGGGCCCGGTGGGGGAGTATCGTGACGTGGTTGGCAACGTAATAGTCAAACAACACAATATAATAATGCACAGCGGAAGCAAATTTAAATAAGATACAACCGAATTTATTTATTGTAAACAAAGTCACAATTATCCGGTGTTTATCCACAGTAGGATCGAATAATAAAATTATTGTTTATGGTTCAACAGACATCGGCATCTTAAGTTTGCGAGACTTCTAGTGATGCTTAGGAGACTCCCAGCCTATTTCGCCTAGTACCTGCGTTTAATCTTTTTGGGAAAATACGTCAGTTTACACTGGTAAATACATTCAACTGACTCATTTTATAAAATGATTGAAAATTTGTTTGGATGCACATGGCATAAACATTTTGTTTAACTTGGGAGAATTATTTTATATGATAATCTTGTTAACGATTTACATGTTACTTATGCGTTCAGTAGCCCGGACGTATCCGGGTTAAAGATCAATAGACATACCACTGTAAGTGAGTTATACACGGGAGTACGCCTACACCCCGTGCTCAGGTCGTGGCAATCTCGTAAGATAATGCCGAGGATATCCGGGACATGGTCATTAACCCCCCAAAGGCTGTAAAGTAAACACATCTGTTTAAAACGAGCCGATCAAATTATTCAATTAACCACTAAGCGTGGAAGATTTGATGCCCGATCAAGCGGTACGCTATGTACCGTAACCCAAGCCCGTATAGGGAAAATAAGTTAAAAGTATTTACCTTTGCAAGTATAAATCCTTAATTGAATAAACTGCAGATAGCTTTTACTGGTTCTCCTAATCTGGAACGAAGGTTAAATATAACCTATTAGAATCCTAGCGGATCTTTAATTAAGCTTAAGCTTAGACCGGTTAGTTTTAAGGATACGGTTCGTACGCACGATTAAGCGAAGACCGGATAGAATGTGATTTAGACCCGACAAGTTTGAGGACTTGTTTAATATGGGTTTATTATCCACATTCTGGATTTTGAGATAAAAATGATATCGTTTGACCCGTTTCGGCCAGTTTATGCAAACTAGTTACATAAACCGAACCGAACGCGTATAAGGCATAACGGTTAACCGAAAGGGTCGCTAACAGGTTTCCTAAGTTAATACGCTTTAAATATGTTGTGATATCATTATGATATCTTCCATAATGCCCATAACGAGTTAAATCCCTAAATACGCCCCGTAGGGGTATTTTGGTCATTTTAAGGGTTATAAAAGAGATTTATAATACTTCTGAGATACGGGTCTGATTAAATCAGAAAAACATCTTAACTTAACAGGTTATGTCTAATGGTATTAAGTCTTACGTGGCAAAATGGTTTTAATACTAAACTACGCGTTTAATACGCGTATAAAGCCGTTTTAAGCGACGTACGGGTTAAAATACCAATCTGAGTTTTCTAATCAGCAAAACAAGTTCAAAATACTATATTTATTATTTTAAATCAGTGGTAATTGGATTGGTATCAATCGGATTCGTAAAACTCGTTTTATGGCTTAAAAGGGCATATTCGGTATTAACCGAATCAATGCGATAAGCCTAGCTTAAGACCAGCCTAAAAATAATTAAAAATCTTCAAAAATCCTAAAATATTATTTAACATCAGCGGGTAAAAGTTTTGGTACCGAAAATCGGGTTTAGATAGGCTATGCGTTAATCGCGCCGTTTAATTAATAAAAAGCTTATTATTTACGCTAATGCGCATATCTCCTAATCTAGACCTCCGCTTGACGTGAAAATTTACGTACATGCTAAATAATCAGTAACTAAGATTATTGTATTTCCACATTTTCAAAATTCTCGTTATAAGGTCATAAGGGCGTTATGGTCCAATTTAAGCGATTAACGGAAACGTGCGCATGCATCGGATAATCAATGAAACAAGTACAGAGACTTATACTAGCATGTAACCCAACCCTAATGAGACTTTAAGGCATGTCTAATACCAACTAAAACGGGTCAGAACCGAAGTCAACGCAAAAGTCAAGGTTTTGCGCCTTTCGGTTCCGAACCGGGTTTAAACAGGAATTTGTCGAGTCGGGCAAGCGCAAACAAGTTTTTATACTTCTTATCAAGTTATATTAAGTTTAAAATAGGTTGCACGCCTCGCGGATTGCTAGTCGTGCATTAAATCGCATATTGTAATTATGTTGACTTTTTCGGTCAACGTTTGACCCGACAAACGACCTAGTTAGGTCTGGATTTGGTACTTGCCCTTATAAGGGTTTAATACCCATATAATTACCTATCTAATGGTACTTTTAATTCGGGTTACGACTGAGCTATCGATAACTAAACCCGAAGTCAACCGTTTAATACGATATGTTGACTTTTAAGCTAAAAACTAAACTAGAATTAATTTAGAAGGGATTAGAGACTTACTAGATGATTAATGGATGACTAGGAAGGCCTTCAATCAGATTGTAAGCTCCTCCAATGCTCAGATTGCTTGAAATTGATTTGTGAATGAATGTTGTGAATGAATGGGTCCTTATATACAAGTTTCATGCACCACAAGCAAGTGACAACCAAGCCTAGGGCCATCCACAATTGATCAACACATGTAAGTAGTGTTTAGGGATGTCTAGGGGCCATGTATGTGCAAGAAAAACCGGCCAAGGAGGTCACATGTGCGTATAACAGCCAACAGCAGGTCTGCTGTCTCTGGGCACCCCTCGCGTGACGCGAGGGGCCGTCGCGCCACGCGACGCCCTTCTTTGATCAGATTTTTGTTGTTTGTTGTTGGATCGAAAGGGCAGCCGTTATAAACGACTTGTTGACTTAAATTATCAGTAGGGGCCTCCCATAAGTGTCTAAATGCTTGAACATACCCTACCATTATCCAATGTTTCACTTGATTGCATATACAAGACCCGTAAATGACGGTTTATCGTTCATTTCAACAAGGGATCACATCATGCATTTGAATTTTCCTTTAAAGGCAATAATTCCCTGAATTGAGGGTACATAGATGTGTAATTTAATATATCGGGTATTGGGATTTATAATTGAGGTGTTCAGAGGTAATAATTTAACATGACGCCACTTTAAATCCTACCGAAAACATCTTTATTATATCCGGGTTTCCAACGCGTTTTTGTCTTACATGACACGTGTCGTTTTAATATTAAACCCGAAATTTGCGAGGTGTTACATCCTCACCCCCTTAAAATAAATCTCGACCCGAGATTTACTGAAACAAGTAAGGGTACTTTTCTTTCATGGTGGATTCTAACTCCCACGTAAAATCGGGACCTCTTCGGGCATCCCATTTGACCTTTACAAAAGGTATGTGCTTTCTTCGAAGCTTTCTTACCTGTCGATCTTCAATCGACAAAGGTTTTTCTACAAACGTTAGGCTCTTATCTATTTGCACATCTGTATGTGGCATGACATGCGAATCGTCAGCGGAACACTTCTTTAGATTGCAAATGTGGAACACATTGTGAATTCCACTGAGCTCTTCTGGTAAGTTCAACTTGTAGGCAACTGACCCGACACGTTCGATAACCTCGAAAGGTCCTATGTATCTTGGGCTTAGTTTGCCTTTCTTACCAAATCGCATCACCCCTTTCCATGGTGACACTTTAAGTAGGACTTTGTCACCTACTTCAAAGTGAAAATCCTTACGACTTGGATCCGCGTAACTCTTCTGCCTATTCCGGGCAGCTTGGAGATTGTTACGAATCTGGACAATCTTGTCCGTTGTTTCGAATACGATCTCTGGTCCTGATAACTGGACCTCTCCAACTTCCGCCCAACAAACTGGCGATCTACACTTTCTACCGTATAATGCCTCAAACGGCGCAGCCTTTATGCTGGTGTGGTAGCTATTGTTGTAGGAGAATTCGATCAATGGTAGGTTCTTATCCCAGCTACCTCCCAATTCGATCGCACATGCGCGTAGCATGTCTTCCAACGTTTGAATAGTACGCTCACTCTGACCGTCAGTCTGAGGATGGTAAGCCGTACTAAAGTTCAAACGTGTGCCTAAAGATTGCTGGAAGCTCTTCCAAAAATGTGACGTGTACCTAGTATCCCGGTCAGAGATAATAGCTACAGGTATGCCGTGTAGGGCTACAATCTTATCAACGTATAACTGGGCTAACATATCGGAGCTATAAGTCTCCTTGATGGGTAGAAAATGAGCTGACTTAGTCAGTCGGTCAACTATAACCCATATCGTATCATTGCCTTTCCTTGTCTTGGGTAACTTGGTAATGAAATCCATAGTTACCATTTCCCACTTCCACGTAGGAAGTTCAGGCTGTTGTAGCAAACCTGACGGTTTCTGATGCTCGGCTTTGACTTGCGCACATGTCAAGCATTTTGCTACATGGGCGGCCACAGACTTTTTCAAGCCTATCCACCAATAATTTGCCTTTAAATCCTGGTACATCTTGTCAGCTCCAGGATGAACGGAGTATTTGGAACTATGGGCTTCTTGGAGGATGACATCACGAAGTCCTCCAAAAATTGGAACCCATATTCGTCCGTTTAACCGTAAAATTCCGTCCTTGCTAAGAGTTAACTGCTCCTCAGTTACTCCTAACTTTTCATTAGGATAGTTAGCTTCCAACACAGCTTCCTTCTGTGCAGCTAACACCCTTTCTATCAAACTGTTCTTTATCTCCATACGCTTGGCGTTAATTCGTATGGGTTTAACCCTTTCCTTTCTGCTCAAGGCATCAGCGACTACATTCGCTTTGCCGGGATGGTATTTGATTTCACAATCATAATCATTCAAAGTTTCCATCCAACGGCGTTGCCTCATGTTTAATTCTTTCTGGTTAAACAGATGCTGGAGGCTCTTGTGATCAGAAAAGATCACAAACTTGATTCCATAAAGATAATGCCTCCACAGTTTTAGTGCGAACACAACGGCACCCAATTCCAAGTCATGGGTGGTGTAATTCTTTTCGTGCACCTTTAACTGTCGTGATGCATAGGCAATCACCTTGCCTTTCTGCATAAGCACACACCCCATGCCAGTGTGTGATGCATCACAATAAACTACAAATTCTTCAGCGCCTTCAGGTAATGTAAGCACAGGAGCGTTGCTCAACTTCTGCTTGAGAATATCGAATGCTTCCTGCTGCTTAGGGCCCCAAACGAACTTAATCTTCTTCTTAGTTAGGGAAGTTAGAGGGGCAGCAATCCTTGAAAAATTTTCGATGAAACGCCTGTAATATCCTGCCAATCCCAGGAAGCTACGTATCTCCGTAGGCGTCTTTGGCTCTTGCCAATTCATAACAGCCTCTACTTTAGCGGGATCCACTTGGATACCACTTTTACTGACCACATGTCCAAGAAATTGGACTTGTCGTAGCCAAAATTCACACTTAGAGAATTTGGCATAGAGTTTCTCGTGATGTAAAAGTTTGAGAATACACCGAAGGTGTTTCTCGTGGTCGGCTTGGTTCTTAGAATAAATAAGGATGTCATCAATGAAGACGATAACAAATTTATCTAAGTAAGGCTTGCAGACACGATTCATGAGATCCATGAACGCGGCTGGTGCATTAGTGAGCCCAAAAGGCATCACTAGGAACTCGTAATGACCGTAGCGAGTCCTGAATGCAGTCTTGTGAACGTCTTCATCCATAACCTTCAATTGATGATATCCTGATCTTAGATCAATCTTTGAGAAGTAACTTGCCCCTTGAAGCTGATCGAACAAATCGTCGATTCTGGGCAATGGATACCTATTCTTGATCGTGACCTTGTTAAGCTCGCGATAGTCGATGCATAGACGCATCGATCCATCCTTCTTCTTGACAAACAGGATTGGCGCTCCCCAAGGAGATGAACTAGGTCGAATGAAACCCTTAGCCAGCAGTTCATCTAGCTGCGTCCGCAACTCCTTCATTTCGGTGGGTGCCAATCTGTATGGTGCTCTGGCAACTGGTGCCGCTCCGGGAATGATATCGATCCTGAATTCGACTTGTCTATCTGGTGGTAGGCCAGGTAGATCTTCAGGAAACACTCCTGGGTATTCAGAAATGACAGGGATGTCTTCTAACTTCGGTTTAGGTTCCTCCAAAATCACTTGCGCCATGTAAATGACACATCCCCTCTTCAAACACTTGGAAGCCTTGAGCATAGTCACCTGCTCAGGCAGTCCGTACTGGGTATCTCCCCGAATGGTAAGTGACTCACCAGACGGAGTCTTTATTACTACCTGTTTCTGTTTACAGACGATTTGGGCCTGGTTATGAGATAACCAGTCCATACCCAGCACTATGTCAAAACCAGCTAATTTAAACGGAAGTAGAGACAGAGGAAAAGAATGGTTCTTAATGGATATAGTACATCCATCTAACACAGTAGAGACGGTTTCTATGGTACCATCTGCTAACTCTACCTCATAGTTTACGCTTAGGGTTTTGACAGGTAAATTCAACAATTTACAAAACTTCTGATCCACAAAAGACTTATCTGCACCGGAATCAAAAAGTACTCTTGCAAAGACATCATTTACAAGGAATGTACCTGTTATGACGTTATCATCTTGCACAGCCTCCTGCGCATCCATCCTGAAGACTCTGGCGTTAGTCTTCTTAGCCTCCTCAGGCTTCTTGTTATTCTTGGGGCAGTTAGTCTTTATGTGGCCCTTCTCATTGCAACGATAGCACGTCGCATCTTTCATCTTCTTGCAATCCAAGGTTTTGTGTTCCTTGGATTTGCACAAACCACAAGCAAAAGACCTTGACTCGTTATTCGAGTTTGATCCAAATCTGCACTTTCCAAAGTGCTTTTTCTTGCAAGTTTTGCACGTGGGCTTCTCATCAGAACGATGCCCATCTTTCTTCGACTCCGATCCCTTCTTTCGATCACCGTTCCCACGGTGTTTCTTGTTCGACCTACGCGAACCATCATCTTCTCGCTTCCTCTTCTCAGTATCCTTATTCCTCAGCGATCTCTGACGGACCGCATCAAGTGTGAGGGATAAGGAAAGGTCAGTTACAGACCTGAAGGTAACTGGCCGAGAAGCTTTAACACTGGCCTTGATCTCGGGTTCCAACCCACCAATAAAACGAGCAATCCTCTTTGGTTCAGGGGTTACAAGGTAGGGAACCAACCTGGACAGCGTATTGAAGCTTGTCAGGTAAGCTTGGCAGTCAAGGTTCTTCATTACCAATGACAGAAAGTCATATTCAATCTTTTCCACCTCGTGTTGAGGGCAGTAATTGTCTTTGATCAATGCAATGAATTGATCCCACGTCATGCTATACAACGGGATCTTTCCGGAGGCCTCCATCAGAGATCTCCACCAGACCAATGCTTCACCTTTGAAGGACTGTGACACAAACTTCACTATATCCCGTTCAGCGCACCCGCTTATGTCCACCACTGTGTCCATTTCATCCAGCCACGTCATGCAATCAACGGCCCCCTTTTCCCCTGTAAAATCCCGGGGCTTGCAAGACACGAAGTATTTGTAAGTGCAACCCTTGTTACGGGGTCCTTGATGCAGTACCAAGTGCTGGGATGGGTCACTTTGATTGTTGGTGGACTGACGGTCATCACCGTCTTTCTTTGGTCCGTTCTTCTTGGGAGGAGGCTTGTTATGAGCCTCAGAATGTGTTCTTGGCTTTGAGTGTGATACGGAGTGGGTCCTACTCCTGGTACCACTGTATTCTTCATATTGCCTATCTAAGGCTTGAGTGACAGCACCATCAATGATAGCTTTTAGTTCGGCGCCCGTCAATGTAATCTGGGCGTTTTCATTTGGCGCCGCAGTAGGGCTATTGACTTCATTAGAATTTGCCATTCGTATTGAACTGTTACAGAACAAGAACAATATTTTATTTGAAAGTTTATTATAGAATTACCCCCTTAGGGTAACTCGTTAACCATGGTAACAGAGACCCTTCTTGGTTAACTCATTAATCGTATTAATTTAGGATTTCAATTTAAATTTATCCTAAACATATAACAATAACAATATATATATATTAGCACATAAGGCTTGGTCACATGGACAATTTAATATACTATGATTTCTGAGAATCAAGACTTTTAAGGTTTGAACCTAGTTCATTACCTTTATTAGACAGGGAGTCCTAGCTACCACCGTCTTTTGGCTTATATAGAAATGAGCATGGCCCGTAGGCGCTATTTTATCACGTATGGTTGAATATGATCACCTTAATTGATGATGTAAATCCAGGATTCAGAGATCATTATACTGGATTAGGAAACTTCTAAAGAATCCTTATTTATTTTTAAAAAAAATGACATGTGATTTTTAACGAATCACTTCTGCCAGGAGTGTTAACATGTTTTAAGATGTTAACAAGAATTTGAATCTTTTAACCCGGTATTACCATTTTGGCCCGGTCTTATATTTGACACGAGGCTAGGTTCCACACTTTAAGATTCTTAATTAAATAATTACTTAGGCAGATTAAAAGGAATGATTTTAATTTATTTATTTCATTTATAATTATTATATATGCACAAATGGCAAACATGAAATTTATAAAACAACACTCCAATAATTTATAACAACATTACATATCGCCCTAAACGGGTCTTTCACACATGAAATTTGCCCACGTAGGAGCTACAACATAACAACATGCCCACGCAGGGGTCTTACAGAAGACATGCCCGCGTAGGGGTTAACACACTAACAATTGTCCACGTAGGGACTTAAACAAACATAAGTCCACGTAGGGACTAAACATACAACATACCCTCGTAGGGGTTTATGGAAAGATAGACCCACGTAGGGGTCAATACACACAACAAACATACACACATAAATGTCCACGCAGGGACTTAATTTTAAAGTAGACATATACACATAAAGGATTTACTGATCCTTTTTGCTCTTTCCCTTGATTAGGTTCGTCAAGGTCTTGAACATTCCCTGGTTGCGCCGTCGATCTTCCCGTGCCTCATGTCGCACCTCTCTAATACTTTGCAGGATCTCCTGATGCAGTGGTGGCGACATTTGTAGAGACGGCGGGGGTTGTTGGTAAAACGGGGGTTGTGTAGGCATCTGGTACCCCTGGACTGGGTACCCTACTCCCCAAGGACCCCCATACGGTCCATCAGGGTTAATAGCGTTGTAATTAGCAGCTACCAGGTATGGGTCGGCTTCAGCGTAACCGGGGTTAGTGTGGGTCGGTAGCTCAAACGGGTTATACATCGAAGGACCCGTGTATGCTGGTATCTGATTATCGAAACCCATTGGTGGCGGTTGCTGCGCGAAGGGGTTTGATGGTCCACCCATCTGTGGAACTTCTGGAAGCGGCTGATAATTTCTGCCACTTGATTGTAGAGGAGAGTTAAAGTGAAACTCTTCTCTTCGTGTGGACATCCGGGCTCCGGATCTCCTATTTCTTTGCGGTTGTGGAGGCGCCGGCTGAACTGGTGGCGGTGGAGGCGGTGGCGTAACTGCCTCAAACTGGTGATTCCCAGAGGAATCTTGATGATGCTGCTGCTGCTGCTCATGCGGCGGAGAATAGTGAGGCTGCGGCTGCTCATGCGGCGACGAATGGTGAGAAGGTGTATAATACCATTCGTGCCGAGTAAAGATAGCCTGGAAGCTATCTGGACCATTATAGGGTGGCCCGTGATAAATGGAACTATCCGATACCTCGATTGGGTGGTTGGGAGTTCCTGATGCGGGTTCTTCTGGGTCGTCTTCCTCATCCATATCGTTTCCTCCAGAAAAATGGTCCTCCGGCCCCAATGGGTTAAAACCCACTGGTTCTTGTATATAATCCGCCGGGTTAAACTGGCCTTGAAAGATTGGAGTGGGGTCTCCAAAAGGGCGGTGCGACATAGATCGCTGTAACGGTATGTGCGAATGGTGGGGGTCTCTAGGCTCATTTTCTGATTGTGGCCCGTAGGAGTCCTGGGCGGGAGTCGTAGAGCTGTTTGAAACCGACCGTCTTGCCGGTTGAAAGAGACCTCTCTGGTTCCGTCGAGTACCATCACTCTCGGCGGTGATAGGACCTCGTGTATTGGATGGCCCAGCTTCATGGTCGTTGGGGGCAGTGGTCGGCCCCTTTCCTCCTCGTCCTCGCATACGTAAAAATCTTGGCGGCATTTTGTTATTCCTGTCAATAAAGCATGAGATAACAATAGCAAAATATAAAATTTTAAAGGACAAAACAAAAACCCGAAAAGGTGGAATTTGTCCTATGTTATAAGTCTAGACTCGAAAGTTTAGATATGTGCAATTGTGTAACTGAGATTAAACACAAAAGGCTAGTGTTTAATTCACTCAGTGTTGGCTCTGATACCAACCTATCACACCCCGATTTCCACGTGTCACCGGTGGGCCCGGTGGGGGAGTATCGTGACGTGGTTGGCAACGTAATAGTCAAACAACACAATATAATAATGCACAGCGGAAGCAAATTTAAATAAGATACAACCGAATTTATTTATTGTAAACAAAGTCACAATTATCCGGTGTTTATCCACAGTAGGATCGAATAATAAAATTATTGTTTATGGTTCAACAGACATCGGCATCTTAAGTTTGCGAGACTTCTAGTGATGCTTAGGAGACTCCCAGCCTATTTCGCCTAGTACCTGCGTTTAATCTTTTTGGGAAAATACGTCAGTTTACACTGGTAAATACATTCAACTGACTCATTTTATAAAATGATTGAAAATTTGTTTGGATGCACATGGCATAAACATTTTGTTTAACTTGGGAGAATTATTTTATATGATAATCTTGTTAACGATTTACATGTTACTTATGCGTTCAGTAGCCCGGACGTATCCGGGTTAAAGATCAATAGACACACCACTGTAAGTGAGTTATACACGGGAGTACGCCTACACCCCGTGCTCAGGTCGTGGCAATCTCGTAAGATAATGCCGAGGATATCCGGGACATGGTCATTAACCCCCCAAAGGCTGTAAAGTAAACACATCTGTTTAAAACGAGCCGATCAAATTATTCAATTAACCACTAAGCGTGGAAGATTTGATGCCCGATCAAGCGGTACGCTATGTACCGTAACCCAAGCCCGTATAGGGAAAATAAGTTAAAAGTATTTACCTTTGCAAGTATAAATCCTTAATTGAATAAACTGCAGATAGCTTTTACTGGTTCTCCTAATCTGGAACGAAGGTTAAATATAACCTATTAGAATCCTAGCGGATCTTTAATTAAGCTTAAGCTTAGACCGGTTAGTTTTAAGGATACGGTTCGTACGCACGATTAAGCGAAGACCGGATAGAATGTGATTTAGACCCGACAAGTTTGAGGACTTGTTTAATATGGGTTTATTATCCACATTCTGGATTTTGAGATAAAAATGATATCGTTTGACCCGTTTCGGCCAGTTTATGCAAACTAGTTACATAAACCGAACCGAACGCGTATAAGGCATAACGGTTAACCGAAAGGGTCGCTAACAGGTTTCCTAAGTTAATACGCTTTAAATATGTTGTGATATCATTATGATATCTTCCATAATGCCCATAACGAGTTAAATCCCTAAATACGCCCCGTAGGGGTATTTTGGTCATTTTAAGGGTTATAAAAGAGATTTATAATACTTCTGAGATACGGGTCTGATTAAATCAGAAAAACATCTTAACTTAACAGGTTATGTCTAATGGTATTAAGTCTTACGTGGCAAAATGGTTTTAATACTAAACTACGCGTTTAATACGCGTATAAAGCCGTTTTAAGCGACGTACGGGTTAAAATACCAATCTGAGTTTTCTAATCAGCAAAACAAGTTCAAAATACTATATTTATTATTTTAAATCAGTGGTAATTGGATTGGTATCAATCGGATTCGTAAAACTCGTTTTATGGCTTAAAAGGGCATATTCGGTATTAACCGAATCAATGCGATAAGCCTAGCTTAAGACCAGCCTAAAAATAATTAAAAATCTTCAAAAATCCTAAAATATTATTTAACATCAGCGGGTAAAAGTTTTGGTACCGAAAATCGGGTTTAGATAGGCTATGCGTTAATCGCGCCGTTTAATTAATAAAAAGCTTATTATTTACGCTAATGCGCATATCTCCTAATCTAGACCTCCGCTTGACGTGAAAATTTACGTACATGCTAAATAATCAGTAACTAAGATTATTGTATTTCCACATTTTCAAAATTCTCGTTATAAGGTCATAAGGGCGTTATGGTCCAATTTAAGCGATTAACGGAAACGTGCGCATGCATCGGATAATCAATGAAACAAGTACAGAGACTTATACTAGCATGTAACCCAACCCTAATGAGACTTTAAGGCATGTCTAATACCAACTAAAACGGGTCAGAACCGAAGTCAACGCAAAAGTCAAGGTTTTGCGCCTTTCGGTTCCGAACCGGGTTTAAACAGAAATTTGTCGAGTCGGGCAAGCGCAAACAAGTTTTTATACTTCTTATCAAGTTATATTAAGTTTAAAATAGGTTGCACGCCTCGCGGATTGCTAGTCGTGCATTAAATCGCATATTGTAATTATGTTGACTTTTTCGGTCAACGTTTGACCCGACAAACGACCTAGTTAGGTCTGGATTTGGTACTTGCCCTTATAAGGGTTTAATACCCATATAATTACCTATCTAATGGTACTTTTAATTCGGGTTACGACTGAGCTATCGATAACTAAACCCGAAGTCAACCGTTTAATACGATATGTTGACTTTTAAGCTAAAAACTAAACTAGAATTAATTTAGAAGGGATTAGAGACTTACTAGATGATTAATGGATGACTAGGAAGGCCTTCAATCAGATTGTAAGCTCCTCCAATGCTCAGATTGCTTGAAATTGATTTGTGAATGAATGTTGTGAATGAATGTTGTGAATGAATGGGTCCTTATATACAAGTTTCATGCACCACAAGCAAGTGACAACCAAGCCTAGGGCCATCCACAATTGATCAACACATGTAAGTAGTGTTTAGGGATGTCTAGGGGCCATGTATGTGCAAGAAAAACCGGCCAAGGAGGTCACATGTGCGTATAACAGCCAACAGCAGGTCTGCTGTCTCTGGGCACCCCTCGCGTGACGCGAGGGGCCGTCGCGCCACGCGACGCCCTTCTTTGATC
This sequence comes from Helianthus tuberosus, assembly GCA_030545235.1. Taxonomy (NCBI): domain Eukaryota; kingdom Viridiplantae; phylum Streptophyta; class Magnoliopsida; order Asterales; family Asteraceae; genus Helianthus; species Helianthus tuberosus. The sequence continues at coordinate 113,577,777 of CM060400.1, read as the reverse complement.
AGATTTTTGTTGTTTGTTGTTGGATCGAAAGGGCAGCCATTATAAACGACTTGTTGACTTAAATTATCAGTAGGGGCCTCCCATAAGTGTCTAAATGCTTGAACATACCCTACCATTATCCAATGTTTCACTTGATTGCATATACAAGACCCGTAAATGACGGTTTATCGTTCATTTCAACAAGGGATCACATCATGCATTTGAATTTTCCTTTAAAGGCAATAATTCCCTGAATTGAGGGTACATAGATGTGTAATTTAATATATCGGGTATTGGGATTTATAATTGAGGTGTTCAGAGGTAATAATTTAACATGACGCCACTTTAAATCCTACCGAAAACATCTTTATTATATCCGGGTTTCCAACGCGTTTTTGTCTTACATGACACGTGTCGTTTTAATATTAAACCCGAAATTTGCGAGGTGTTACAGTTGCGTTGCGTTTCGAGTAAGCGATGTGATAGTATTACACATTAGTTACACCATTATCATAACTACTAATAATCATAAAAGTAAACCTTAGATCTCGAGTTCGCGATGAGATTGCGTTGCGATAGAGTTGCGATTCTGTTTGCGATTAACACCATTAACGTAAGTAAACATGCACAAGTAACACATAATGGCACACACAAGTAAAAAATTATCCATAACCTGTAATTCGATTTGCGATGTGATAGCGTTTAATTACGCTTTCGCATTGTTACTTCACATATTAATAAATCGTAAAACAAATAGCATCAAGCAAAGTATCAATTATCGAGTCAAGCAAAAGCAATAATTAAGTCAGAAATGACAGATCAGATTAGCAATATTTTCTTCCTTTGACTTTGACTTGTACTTTGACTTAAAAGTCGGGTTGTTACATGAATGACAGTCCCTATTGGTGTCATACAATCGGGACTGAATTTTAGTTACAAATGAAAGTATCTAGGACTAAGCAATTAGGACTGACTTGGGACTGACAAAATCAGTCCCTAATAACCATTAGGGACTGATTTAGGAGTTTTAGATACTGATTTTTAGTCCCCGATAGCGATCTTTTTTTGTAGTAGCGAGAGGGTAAAGATCATTTTGAATGTAAGACTGTTGTTCCAAATGGTACTACTCATAGTGCTATACAATCTTTATTAAAGGAATTTGAGGATGTCTTTGCTACTCCTAATAGTTTACCTCCTTCTAGACCATATGATCATAGGATTGTTCTTAAAGATGAGTCAATGGTTACTATTCAAAAACCTTATAGGTATCAAGCTGCACAAAAAGATGTTAATGGAAAAATGGCTAAAGAATTGTTAGATACATGGGTTATCCAGGGCAGTTCCAGCCCTTTTGTAGCTCCTATGGTGTTTGTGAAGAAAAAAGATGGGTCTTGAGGAATGTGTATAGACTATAGAAAACTTAATGAGGCTACTGTAAAGAATGGTTACCCATACCCCTGGTAGAAGAAATGTTAGATGAATTGGGAGAGATTGTTATTTTCTTTATGTTGGACCTGAGATCAGGGTATCATCAGATCAGGATGTTCCCTAATGATGTGCATAAGACAGCTTCTAGGACTCATGAAGATCATTTTGAGTTTTTAGTTATGCATTTTAGCTTAACAGATGCTCCTGCAACCATCCATTCTCTAATGAACCACAGTTTCAAATAATATCTTAAAAATTTGTTTTAACAAATGCTCCTGCAGCATTTATGGACATGATGAATAGGATATGTAAACCGTATCTGGATAAATTTGTAATTGTCTTCATAGATGATATACTCATTTATTCCAAAAGCGAGGAAGAGCATTCTAAGCACCTGCATGTACTTTTAGCATTGTTGATGAGAGAGAAGTTGTATGCTAAATTTTTTAAATTTGAATTCTGGGTGCAAGAAGTGTAATTCTTAGGTCACTTGATTCATCATGAATGAATTCATGTAGATACCCCAAAGATTGAGACAATTACTAATTGGAAAGTCCCTAAGTCATCTACAGAAGTTAGAAGTTTCCTAGGATTAGCAGGATACTATCGACGCTTTATTCAAGACTTATTAAGGATAGCTGTTCTGTTAACTAAGTTAACATGTAAATCGGTTAAGTTTGAATGGGGACCCAAGCAAGAAGAAGCCTTTACAACCTTGAAGCAAAGATTAACAAATGCACCAATACTTGCATTACCAAAGGGAACTGAAGATTTTGTAGTCTTTTGTGATGCTTCTAAATTAGGATTAGGATGCGTGTTGATGCGACGCGAGAAGGTAATTGCATATGCATCTATACAACTGAATAAGCACAAGGAGAACTACACACCTTATGATCTAGAACTAGGAGCAATAAACTTTGCTCTTAAAATCTGGAGACATTATTTGTATAGTAGTAAGTTTACCATATTTACAGATCATAAAAGCTTAAGGTATATTTTTGGGCAAAAAGAGTTGAATATGAGACAAAGAAGATGGATGGAGATTTTAAGTGACTACGACTGTGATATTCAATATCACGAGGGTAAGGAAAATGTAGTAGCTGATGCTTTAAGTCGTAAGTATCATGAGAAGCTGAAACAGGTACGTGCTCTCAGATTAAATCTGCAGATACATTTAATGGAACAATGAAAGAATACCCAAGAAACAGCAATCAAGAATGATGTTGAAGGATTAAAAGGAATAATGAAGGAATTAGAAAAAAGAACTGATGGAATTTGGAGATTCCATAAGAAAAGAATTTGGGTACCTATCCAAGGAAACTTACGAAAAAAGAATTCTAGAAGAATCTCATAAGTCTAAGTATACGATGCATCCTGGTAGTAACAAGATGTATCAAGATTTGAGAAATTATTGTTGGTGGATAGGAAAGAAAAAGGATATAGCTAGCCACGTTTCTAAGTGTTTAACTTGTTAATAAGTTAAGGCCGAACATCAGAAACCTTCAGGTTTACTTCAACAATTAGAAATGCCGGTATGGAAATGGGAACTGATAACAATGGATTTTGTTACCAAATTACCCAAAACTAGGAAGGGTAACGGCACAATCTGGATGATTGTAGATCGACTAACCAAATCAGCTCATTTTCTACCCATGAAGAAAACCTTTAGTATAGAAAGATTAGCTAAGCTATATGTAGATGAGATAGTGTCATTACATGGAATTCCACTATCTATTGTGTCAGATAGAGATAGTCGTTTCACTTCTCATTTTTGGAAAAGTTTCCAAAACGCTATGGGAACACGATTAAACTTAAGTACAGCTTATCACCCACAAACAGATGGATCGAGTGAAAGGACAATCCAAACATTATAAGACATGCTAAGGGCATGTGTAATAGATTTTGGAGGAAGTTGGGACGATCACATACCATTAATAGAATTCTCCTATAACAATAGTTATCACACAAGCACTAATGTTGCCCCATTTAAAGCACTTTATGGACGAAAGTGCCGAAATCCTGTATGTTAGGCAGAAATAGGAGAAAGTCAATTATCAGGTCCCGAAATTATGCAAGAAACCACTGATAAGGTAATTCAAATTAAGGAAAGATTGAAAATGGCACGAGATCGTCAAAAGAGCTATGTCGATCATCGACGTAAGCCATTGGAATTTCAAGTTGGAGACAACGTGCTATTAAAAGTTTCTCCTTGGAAAGGAGTTGTCTGATTCGGTAAGAAGAGAAAGCTAAGTCCCAGATATGTCGGACCATTTAAAGACATCTAGCGAATAGGACTAGTCGCTTATCAGCTATAACTACCACAAGAAATAGCAGGTGTACATGGTGTATTTCATGTATGTAACCTTAAGAAGCGTTTAGCTGATGAATCACTGATAGTACCTCTTCAAGACAAAGAGGTAAATGAGAAGTTGAAGTTTGTTGAGAAACCTCTACAAATTGAAGATAAGAAGATAAAGAATCTCAAACATAAGAGGTTAGTTCTGGTCAAAGTAAAGTGGGACTCGAAAAGGGGACCAGAATACACATGGGAGCTAGAGTCAGAGATGAAACGAAAATATCCTTACTTGTTCTAGTAAATCTCGAGGATGAGATTTAAAACAAGGTGGGGAGGATGTAACAACCATCGAAAATGACTGAAGGACTCGTGACCGAAACTCCAAACATGCACGACGAGAACCAGCATGAAAAATGAAGAACTCTTGCCTTCAACCACGTCGCGCTACGCAACGGTGTTTACATTATTTGGTCGTGTGACGCTACCGACCTGTGAAGCGACAGGAGACACATGTCACCACGTGGCATGCCTACGTGGTGACTCATGCTACCTATGCCCTAGCTAGACCCTTCGTGCTACGCGAAGGGGTTGGGTTGTTTCGTTCGTGCGACGCGAAGAGGTGAATCTGCAACTATAAAAGGGACGTGCATGGGACTTCAGAATACGCTCACAACTTTCTTTTCTTTCTCTGAAATACTGTCGTCTACCCACTGTACCCAAAGCACTGAAACTCTGCCCGTTATCAGAGTATAACTCGAATAACTGGTACGGTACTTTTTCTGATCGATTGAAACTGATCCAACGGATGTTCAAGTGTTGCCTGTATACGGCTATACTTTGTCATTCGTTGTGGGTTTTAATATCGTGATTATCGTTAAATTTGAATTGAGTTAATAGACTAATACGTGTGCATTGTGTGTTTAATTAGGAAACCAGGCTTTAACCAGCAGGCTAATACAGATACCTTAAATCTACAATGTGAGTCATTCTCTTTTATCAAAATGCTTTGCAAAACCCTAAATGTTTTTCAGTTATAGTTACAGTGATTAAGTCTTTGTATTCTGAAATTACTACCGGTATGTGGGGTTTTGTATACATTACTTGTCTAGCGTTACTATTGGACGACGAGTTAGCTAATAGTAATATGACCACGAGCACATGGATTTGCCCCAATCACAATACTGATTGAGTAATTAATAGATATAAACAAATGTAAAAACTCTTGATACTGTAATTATAACACTGTGTTTTTATACAACTGAATGAACTCACCAATGTTTTTCGCTGATCAAATGTTTTAAAATGCGTTTCAGATGATTTACTGCGAAGAAAGGAAAAAGTGCTATGAAGCACTCCAGCTTAAATAAGCGGCTATGTAAACCTGAATAAAATGTGTTTTTGTAATCAAGGATTTATCCCCGTGAAAATCCTTTGTGTAAATACGGGGTTTACCCCACAGTTTGTGAAATGAAAATTTGGTGTTTTGAAACTCTGATATTTTTCCTGACACCCGGTTCTGAAAAGTTTTCTGCTGCGAATTTAATAAACACCGGTACCGCTTATACCTGCTCAAGGCTCCTGCCCGGGGTAGGGTCGGGGGTCGTGACACCTAGTGTGGTTCTCATAATAAGAGTAAGTGTGTCCCACTTTTCAAGAAGTGACCTAAAAACCTATTACTCTAAGTGGAATTGGAAAAAAAATTTAACGTTTTAATTCAATTATCAAATAGCTAAACCTTTCAAACTGTTGTGTTAAGGTCTCTCCCTTAACATGACTGAAGATCTCATACTATTGGTTGAGAATTTCTCATGTGTTTCAATCACATCCTTTGTTACATCGAATTGTTCTTTGAAAGCATCCCACAACTCTTTTGCGCTATTACAGTGTAATAGGCCGGCGTAGATTTTATTTGGTAGAGCATAGCAACAATACTGAATGCTTTGCAACTAACTCAAACTTTTGATAAACTTGTTCGGAATAGTTTTCTGGTTTCTTTGGCTCTTGAACATTTGGATTTTCAGTACTTGTTACCATTGGAACATTTGGTCCGAATATAACGAACTTCTAGCATCTAGTGTTCTGTTGAGCTAGTACATGAGTCATTTGATGTTTTCAGATATTGTATTCTGATCTGGCAAGCATCAGAGGCTTGTTACTGAAACCATTGGTTGTGGGGATCATGGTTGTTTGTGACATCCTTTCGATCTTTGGGAAAAACAAAGTATCGTTCAAAAACTTTATGAATTTGATACCTTGACTCAGTAACGATAAAACGAATAGTTGGTTATCAATTATGTGAGTTGATCTTTTTGTAATAAAACTGATTATGAAATCAAGTTTAATGTGACCAAGCTCTTATATCAATTGTTAGACGAGCCAGTGGTTTTACCACAATGGGCATTCGGGTGGTGGGTTTCCCTTAAAATTGATGACCGTTCGGATCACCAATGTTATGTTTAGTCAATTATATTCATTTATATTTGTTCATTTATGTTGTTTTGTTTGTTTAAATTGTGTTCTTTTAAGTTTGTTTGTTTATTTTTATTTACGTTCGCGAACTATTTGTTTATGTTTTAAATAAACGAACACAAACATGTCCATTTTCTTAATAAATGAACATGAACAAAAAAATGTGTTCGGTTATATGTTTGTTTTCAGTTAAAGGAATGAACACGAACATGCTTGTCTTTGTTTTCATTCGATTCATTTACAGGCGTATTCTGATATATTGTTTACAATGTAGGAATATAATGACAGCATGTGGATTTACTTCATTCTGACTTTTAGTCAACCCATATGTTGCAAATTATATTTCATAAGGATTTCTATATTGTTACATTTTAATTTATAAGCTGACAATCAACACACGTGCTAAATATACAGATTCAAACCAGGGCATAAAGAAGGGGTTGGATCACTAATAAACATCATGAACACCTTTTGTATAAGTCGTACATAGAATAGCCACATCGCTTCATGAGAAGACTCTTCAAAGACATAAACCACCAACCTTTTTGTGCAAGTTAGACCACCAACATAGACAATGTTAGTAGTCTAACTTGTAAAGAATGTTTAATGAATTATGTACCTTTTGTAACTATCATTGTAGACGTGACTCAAGGAAACAACTACGTGTAACAAACTTCTGGCTTCTATAAGATAAAAGAAGGCGTTGGATCACTAATAAACATCATGAACACCTTTTGTAGAAGTCGTGCATAGAATAACCACATCGCTTCACAAGAAGACTCTTCAAAGACCTAAATCACCAACCTTTTTGTGCAAGTTAGACCACCAACATAGACAACGTTAGTAGTCTAACTTGTAAAAAATGTCTAATGAATTGTGTACCTTTTGTAACTATCATTGTATCTAATGTGATTCAAAGAAACATCTATGTGTAACAAACTTTAGGCATCTATAAGGGGGAGGGGGCATTTAAACCCCTACCCTAAGTTTCACTAAACTTCTTGTGCCACGTCACTTAGATCGTCCACTATCCTCTCCTACCCATTTTAGTGGTGTCACTTAGACCGAGTTAACCTCTTTCTTTTTTTTTCTTTTTTTATTACATAAATAGATATATCATATGAATTTAAAATATAAAAAACAAAAGTTATATAGAAATATCAAAATGCATAATTAAAATTAAAAAGCATACATTATAGATAATTAAATATAGATAAACTACATAATTAAATGGACACAAACTAAATAATAAAACTTAAACAAACTGCATAATTAAATGCAAACAAACTAGAGAAAGAATCATCAACGCCTGAAGAATCGTCGGAGTCGGCATCTGGCTACACAAGTGGTTCTGGGATATGGGGATGATTTCTTAGTAATCGCCAAGGTTCGATATAAGTAAGTATTGTGTTGAATCTGAACTGCTAATCACGACAGGCCTGGGAAATCCTTTGCGCCTCTGTTAAGCCATGACCGTCGCCCATCATAATGTTGTAGACTTGATGAAATTTGCAAACCTCCTTAAAAATAACATGAAATTTTAAGTGAACTTAGTCCGAAGAACAATTGATTTCACCTACACGTTGATGAAATCGTTCAAATAAGGCTACACTAAATTGTTCGGTCATATGCAACAAAAAGTTGATCAATGCTACTTCTTCATCTACGTCCCATGGTCGTCTTGCCATTTTTTAGAGTATATGAGAGTGTATGTATGGTTGGGTATTTGTTATAAAAAATGATTTGAGATGTATATGTATTTTTAGTGACGTAAAGATTTAAAAAAATAATTAAAAAAATAAACACACAAAAGAACACAATATAACATGAAACACACAATATGTACAGGAACGACAAAGTTTTTCAGGGAAACAAACGATTAGTTGACAAGGTGTGTGATGAGATTGTTTCATCCTTGTTTGACTGGATTATTCATAGGTCGAAACACAACGACTAGAGCTGGGTGATGTGGTGCAATGACCCGCTTAACTATACTTAATCTTCTGTTTCATTTTCCTTTCTGTTGTTTGTGAACTTCTATGTGTTCCTGTTTCCAGTGTTTCGCCGGCGGATTTTTTGTTTTGAGTTTCTATAATATTATGCCGTTCTAAAAAAACACACAATATTACCGTTGAACGGTCAAGAAATTAAAAAAAAAACAATATCATGCATAGTAATGTTATGACCCCAAGATCTATAGACGTAGTTTGTAACAAGTTAATCCAACCCATACCCGCCTGTACCCGCTAGACCGGCGACGGTAGGGGTTACCCGGCTTGCTACCCCCAAGCGCCGGGAGTCCCCTAAGATAACAATATGAACACCGCCATGATGTGGCGGATACTACTAGTAGGTAATATCAATTGAAATTGTAAAATGGTGATGATGCCTAGGGCTGGCAATTTTACACGAATACACGACACGAAGCTACACGAAGTTAACAGGTATCGTGTATGGCCTTAACAGGTATCGTGTACCAAACAGGTAGACACGAGATTACCTGTTAATTTTCGTGTATAAACAGGTTAAATACCTGTTTACCTGTTAATACCTGTTAGTACACGTTAAGAAATTAAATTAAATAAAACTCATCAGCCATGTGCGTGTGGGTTCCTTAATTCCTTTTTATTTTCATTCCTCGTTCAATTCAAAAAACATAAAACCCTAAACTCCCTCGGTAACTCTCAGATAGCATGTCGTGTTCGTGTTAACAGGTATTAACAGGTAATTTTCGTGTATAACAGTCGTGTTAACAGGTATTAACAAGTAATTTTCGTGTATATCGTGTCGTGTTCGTGTTTGAAAAAAAGGACACGATATCGTGTCGTGTTCGTGTATGGGATTTCGTGTATCGTGTCTTATCGTGTCGTGTCTTATCGTGTACGGGTATACACGATATGCCAGCCCTAATTGATGCCAAAGAAAAAAGGTTGGTTCTTCGATTGCACAAGACAAGAAAAGGATTTACAGTTTACTGGTTACATCATCCTACAATGGCGATTTTCACATACAAGTGATCTAATTACACAGAGTTAGTTTTTTCACAGACCAAAACTTATCTAATTTCATCAACAACTTTTCCCGCCAATTTCCTTTTTCAAATGTCATGTTCTTCAATTGAAATTCGAGGCAGGCTGGTTATTTGATGGAGCACTTCCAGATCTAGAAAGTACACAACCTGGTGCAGGCGAGTTGTATGATCTCTTGCAATGCAGAATAGCGTCTCGGATTCCATCCTGTTGTTCTAATGCAGAATCATCATTCTTCATTACAGGCGTTTGCAGAATCGCAGACGCCGAACGGCTCTTACCTAACCGCTTTCGAACCTCTCGGAACACTGCGCCACCGCCACCGCCTCTTTTCTCTTCTTTCCTCGGAGAAAACACCGATGACGCCGGAGACGACGACGGCGTAGTAACAGATTTCTCCGATAACCTCGATTTCTCACCACTCCGTTTCGAAACCTTAGCTTTCATCCGATTCAAGTATTTATTCACAACGTCCTTCGAAAACCGCTTCGAAGGCGTCTGATCCGTTTCCAGAAGCTTCTCCGTCATCAATTTACACCTCAAACTGTTATCTCTCTTCAACAATGCTCCAATTTTAACCTCTTCTATCTCCGGTTCCGGTTTCAGATCATTCCGAAACCCTAGCATCACCAGCCGAAGAGGCGAGAGAGGCGTTTTCGAGTTCGGTGAATCAAACGAGAAAATATTCGTCTTATCGTTAATCTTGCTCGTATAAACCTCATCTGGCGATGAAAACCTGAAACTCGCGTTCGATTCACGGCTACAAAAGCTAAAACCGTTGAAACTTGGAGATCCGCCATAACTGTACTCGTTCTCATCGGTGAACACCAGATCGAAGAACGACTCTTCGTCGTCGATTGAAGAATCAAAATCTCCGGAAGCTGTTACATCTCCGCCACCACCGGTGGCTCTCCAGAAGTTTAGCAGGCTGAAAACGTCCATTGTAGGGAAAGCCAGAGTGATTGATTAAAGAAGAAATGGTTACAGAGGTTTCTGCAGTGGGATAGATACAGTAGAGTGAGTATTGAGTGTTTTGTTTGATTGGTTGATTTGTATTTATATGAGTCATGGAGGTGATGGGTGAGGAGCATGTGAGTTTTTTTACAAGGGTAGATGCTATGTATAAACATTAGCACTTTCTCCCATTATTTTTCTTTTCAAATTTCAATGATCTCTATGTGATCAAATGTCACAAGGTTAATTAATTTTATTTTTTAATCAATGATCTCGGTTAGAATATGTGATTAAATGTGACAAGGTTAATTGATTTTATTTTTTTTAATTAGTTGTTAGGATCAAAAAATCTTAACAAGGGTAGAGTAGATACTGTTTTGTTCAGATGATTAGAATACAAGAAAATGATTGCATTATTGTTTAAATAAATAGTCGACAAGTTTTAGTACATGAACATCTTAGGCTAAATAAATCTCGTAATTGTTGTTAACCAACTTACAAAAAAAAAAAAAAAATCATGTTGAAAGCAGGCCATGAAAATTTACTAGTATTAATTAGTGAAAATGTTTTGTAATATCATTTGAGTGTCTGATACATATAAAAACATAAAAACTTGGGATGGCAAACCAACTCGAACTCGATAGGTAAACCGAAACCTAGAGCATTTGGGACGGTCATTCGGAAATATGACTGAGTATGAAATTAGTTTAAAAATATTTAACTTGTATAAGATAAGTATGGTATTAGACGATATTTGTCCAGATTATCCAAAATATATGAGTTTAAAATATGACCAGTTTTTGCCCCGCCCGCGATGCGGGGCAATAGACCGAATATTCCTCTCTCATAACATGTATGTGTGTACAGAGAGTAAAATCGTAATTATATTTTGAACTGGAGGCGAAATCATAATTTTAAACTGAGAGCAAAATCATAATTTTGAGCTAGGGGGAAAACATAATTTTATTTTGAACTGTGGGAAAAACGTAATTTTGAGCTGAGGGCAGAATCGTAATTTTGAGCTAGAGGAAAAAACAACATTTTATTTTGAACTGGGGGCAAAAACGTAATTTTAAACGGAGGGCAAAACCGTAATTTTAAACTGGGAACAAAATTAAAAATGAGTTTTTGAACACAGGGCAAAAGCGTAATTTTGAGCAAGGGGCAAAATTATAATTTTATTTAGAGCTGAGGGCAAAACCATAATTTTAAACTAAGAACGAAAGCGTAATTTTAAACTGGGAATAAAATTAAAATAAAATGGGTTGGTCTAATAGGGAAGTGCCAGGCAAACGTAATTTTGAGATGAGGGCAGAAGCGTAATTTTGAGCTAGAGGAAAAAACAACATTTTATTTTGAACTGGGGGCAAAAACGTAATTTTATCGGAGGGCGAAACCATAATTTTAAACTGGGAACAAAATTAAAAATGAGTTTTTGAACCGGGGGCAAAAGCGTAATTTTGAGCTAGGGGCAAAATTATAATTTTATTTTTAGCTGGGACAAAAACGTAATTTTAAATGAAGGACGAAAACGTAATTTTAAATTGGAAATAAAATTAAATAAAAAATAAGTTGGTCAAATAGGGAAGTGTCTGGCAAGGCAAGCTGCACTATTCCCTGGAATTGTAAATGTATATGTAGGTAATTTGTGCTTTTTTTATTTGAATTGCTTAAAACAACTAACTCACTATCCTTCGAACTAATTCCTAAGTTTACATCGTAACGTTACCTTAAGACTACAACCTTGAACGTATGAGAAGATATGATGTTTAACTTAAGACTACAGCCTTAGTCCTTCGGTAGTCGTGCAGGCATGCAACATATAACGCCAAAGCCAAGCATGGCGTCCCGTCGCGCCACCTCACACCTCCCCTGGGGCATTATACGACGAAAATCTAGAATCTCGCGAAGAGTATAACCGGTGAAAAAGGTTGGGATTTGTAATTATTACCGTTGAATGGTAATATTCTTTATTATTTTTTTAACAATCAAAACATTATATATACCTTTCATCCCTATTATTTTTAAACCATTCATTTTATAAAAAGGAAACTCCAGATTTTTATACCACTCTCTCTACTATGTACCCCTACAACCGTGGTTTCGTTCCACATAAATCTAGCGGCGACCTGAACCAAACGAACAGTCCTAACCAACTCGTTGATCCGGTTTCCACCCGACCAACCGCCTATGGAACCGGGTTTGTCGAGTATAATCACAACCAAACTGGGTTCATGAACCTCTTGAGCCAACCCCTCTCATAGCACCCAAATCAATACGGTTGGAATCCAAACTTCAACATGGGAGGTTATAGCTCATCACAAGTTTTTGGCTCGTAACAAACGAGCCCGACTTCGTCCCTGAGATACAAACGGAGACACGACCGAATGAGGATGAGCCGGAGACACAACCGAATAAAACCAAACGCAACAAACAGGTGTCACATAAAAATGAAGAAATAACCGAGATCCGAACAAGAAAAATAGCGCAACCATGGGATGATGAAGAGGAGTACGCGTTAGCCCGAGCTTGGGTCGACATATCGGAGGATCCCGAAATTTGTAAGATTTTTATAGACTTTTTTTATTTTTAACTTATAATAAGTAGTTTATTTTTTTTTTCATCTTTTTTAGCAAACAACCAAAATAAAACTGTGTCTTGGAGACGAATCCAAGAACTATTTTTCGGGTCTCATGGGTAGGGGAAAGATTACTGGCAACTGGATTTGATATCGGGCAAGTGGACTGATATTAACAACAAATCAACAAATTTTCTATGGATTTATCAGCATTAAAGAAACGATTGGAAAAGCGACGAGAGCGACGAAGATATAATGCGGTCGGCTTTAATAAAATATCAAGCGGCACGTGGGAATTCCCATACTTTAGGTTTGTAAGCTTCTTCATAATAGTTCTAAATGGGCCAACGTCCATATGATGGTAAGAACTTCTTCCACTAGGTTGGGAAATAGAAGGCCGACAAAGAAGTCAAAAACCTCCGAGTCGGTCGAACTTGAAACGCCAACGTCTGATGCTTGAAACGTCGACTTAAACGATGTTAATCCGTTATTTTCGGGGAAGGAAGGGGCGGATAAGCGAGTGGCGGTACAAAATCGAGGAGACCAAAGTCATCGTCGAGGGGACCTGACTTGAGTCAAGCGTTTTCCGAGATGAACCAACGCCTTCAAGACATACGCGACCTCGGTGCACTACGTATGAAAGAGACCAGGAAGTGGTCGAGCTTATGAAGGATATACAATATGAGAGAAACTTTGAGTTTTAATCGAAGCCACACGACCGACCACCTAACCGGAAAGGCCTTGGAAATGGCTCTACAAAGAAAGACAACCATCGCAAAGAAATATGGACTTTGAGTTTTAGAGTGTTTTTTTAATTATTGTAATGTTTTTTTTTTTATTTAATGAAGTGTTATTTGTTTTTTTTTTTTATAAATTTAGAGACTAAATAAAAAGTTAACAAAAATAAAAATTAAGTATCGAGGGGTTTATGAGACTTCATCCACCACACATCCATGTTATATAATCCCCATAAACCCCTGCATTTCACTTTTTTTTATCATTTGTCACATAACTCTCTAAAGTGGGGTTATGTAATGTTACCACTACATATGGTCTTAAACACATGATTAGATACACCACTACTATCATGGGCAAAACTTTTAAGGGGCAGCAGGGGGCCGCCAGCCCCCCTGAACTTTCCGCTCAGTAGTGGAGAGTATATAATTTTCATATAGAAATTTTTGGGTATATACGTTTTCGATCCTCCGATTTTATAGAAATTTTTAAGCCTGGTGACTTCCACCCCTCGGTCAAAAATCTCAAAATTCGCTATTGACTACTACACAATGGCGAAGTATAGAAGGGGCGGGGAGGGGCGCCCGACCCCCCGAACTTTTCGCTCAGTAGTGTTATATATGTAGTTTTCGTATAGAAATTTTTGGGTATATACGTTTTCGACCCCCTGTTTCTATAGAAATTTTTTGGTATATACGTTTTCGACCCCCCCCCCCCCCCCCCCGCCCCTCTCGCGTCATTCGAGTCAAGCTTCGCCACTGCTACTACACACTTCAAACAGCTACTCTAAAAGCTCTTTGGTGGGTAAGTTTAGGTCAAAGGTAATAAAATGTAGGGACAACATTTTTACGTTTACTGAAAATAACCTTTTACCACTAATGTCGGGCCAAAGCCCGTCATGTAAGAATAAAATAAGACTGTAAATAAGAGTTATAATTGAAAAGTGAATAGAGGGGCAGAAATAAAGTGCATGCAAAAGTAAAGAGAGTTTATCATCACTTTTGATTATTTTTTCTTCTACCACCATGCATACAACTATACAACATAACAATGCATTGTTCTGTTTGAAAGAAAATAAATCCCAAAATCAAAAAGTTCTTTTTTAAGTTATGGCATTAGTATATTAACATACAATCAAATAATAATAATAATAATAATAATAATAATAATAATAATAATAATAACAATAGTAATAGTAATTATGACGGGGGTAAGCCTTAATAATATGGCTAAAACATATAACCATTCAAAAGGTTAAAGGGTTCAAAACCAGCGAAACATTGTGAGCAGAAGAGAACAAGCACAGTAATCAGTCACATCAACTGATAATTCACCAACTCACCCGCAAAAGTAACGTGCACCAAAGAAAACAGCCTTTTACCCGTAGGTCCAAAGCCTTCAACCCCAAAATGGGTAAGCCTCCTACTGCAGCAGAGGTTCACTAAGTCAAAGGTTTCCCCTTTGGGAAGAAACATTCTCTAAAAATAACATCCTACATCATTCATTTCGGACATTCCTGATCAATCCAGATCTTCTTGGATCTATTATCTTCTCTCTTGTCTCTCGAGAACTTGCTTTGTGCATACGTCTCTTCTTCGCTTCAAAAGTAACAATTTACTTGCCCTTATATCCGAGGCTGAACCACCTTCAGCCGAAGATCTCAAGTAAACAACAAACATAATTAGTGAACCTTCTTCTACATCTAGCAAACGTAGGAGGACCCCACGACCTGTGTTAGGCAAACTTCAACTCTTGAAGCCTTTTGCCTAACCAGCCAGTCCACTACTTCAGGTCTCGTATTTGTTGTAACAACAAGTTGGCGCCCACCGTGGGGCTACGCCACTCATTTTTCTCAAAAGAAGACCTGTAGTGTAGCTTCATTCTCTCTGAAATCACATGTCCGAAGGAGAATCTCCGGGAGAGGTAAACCAAGTCGCACGTACCTCTACCCCCAGCACTAGCCAAACTCATGTGGCTATACCTACTTCGTTCTCGACACCGGGGAGCACTCCAACGGTAGCAACATACCCCGAGTTTGTCTCCTTCCAACCACCGACCCCGTCTCGTTCGGGAGTCCCATCTCCTAATGTCAGTGCATCTAACACTCCCACACGTATTGACCTTACCCCTGAAGGGGTCGCTAACAACTTCCTACAGTTAAGGTCTCTCCTTAACCAATACGTGAACTGGGAAAGGGACAAAGGAGTAAGGATTATGCTAGATTATGACGAACCAGAACCACTGTTGTCTCCTGGACCGCCCGTTCTTCCTTTCACAAGCTCACAACCAGCCGTGTCCAGAAATGAAGCTGGTCCCAGCCATCCACTTCCAAATCCCAGTCCATATACATTTGCAAGGCCAGATCCAACATCTTTTCCTCTTTCTTCTTCTCAGCCAGTTGCAACCGGTGCACCATTGGGGCATGAGCTAACTTTGGATCAGTTGTTACAATCTCCTGTTGCAAGCCTTCCACCTCCAGCAACAACCACATGGGAACAAGCCTTATCTGTTCTCCTTTTAGCACGAAGTGCCGTTATGAGTGCTCCCATAGGGGTGAACTATACAGCGGCACCTGAAAACCTTCAAGGCTTCAACCTCATGCCACAAATGATGTCCCAAATGATGGAAAGCTTCCCTTGGCAGCACTTCATTAACCAGGTGCTGGCCACCCAGGGGAATGCTAACAACAACCCGGGCACAAGAACAGAAGAGGATTTGGCCAAACCATACAAACTAAGCAATCTGTCATACTTTTCTCAGCAAACTGCTGATTACAATTTCCAAACTAGGATAAAGATGCCTTCACACATACGAACCTATGATGGAACGGAAGATCCAGAATATCACCTTCAGATCTTCACAGGGGCAGCAAGGATAGAGAAGTGGTCCAACGCTGAATGTTGCTTAATGTTCATGCAAACCTTCGTTGGATCTGCTTGGATCTGGTTCAACGACTTACCAGCCCGAATCATTCGAACCTTCGATGATTTAAGCAAGGGTTTCTTGGCTAATTTCTCACAACAGAGGAGATATGTGAAGGATGCCACTGTGATCTTCCAGATCAAGCAAAAGAACGATGAAAGCCTCAGGGATTTCATCGAGAGATACAAAATAGAAGGTTTGACGTATGCGGGAGCTGATGAGAATATGAGGGTTGCAGGCTTCATGAATGCAATCACCTCTAAGTATCTCACCAGGGACTTTAACAAGTGCCTGCCCAAAACCTTGGAAGAAGCCCTTGAAAGGGCTGAAGCTCACATCAGGGGAGAATAGTCGATTGACATCAAGGAACAAAGAAAGAGGGGTCCCAGCTGGAGGCATAACAACCCCAACCGAAAAAGAGGTAACTACAGTTCTTATGATAGACGCTCTCGAAACTCAGACCTTCGAAGGTCTGAAGGTTGGAACCCTTCAAGCAAGGACAAGGTTGTGAACTTCACAACCTTGACCAAATCTCCTTTAGAGATACTTGCCACTGCAGAAGTCAAGCATAGTTTCCGACCGCCAAGACCCCTGCCCAAGAGCAAAAGGAATGAAAATTCTACTCAATTTTGTGAATTCCATGAAGAGAAGGGCCATCATACCAACGACTGCTTTCAACTCAAAAAGAGAATCGAGGAAGCAGTCAAGTCTGGAGAACTTGCCCACCTTGTCATGGGGGTAAAAGATAAAATGGGAGATAGAAAAAACAAAGAAGTAAACATGGTGAATGTCACTGAAGGAACCCCCACCAAGCGGTAACGCTTGGAAGCTTTAGAGCTTCAATGCTTGTGCTTCCCACCCCCACAAAAGGGGCTTCATTCAAACCCCTTGGTAGTAGAAGCCACTGTGGGGATGTTGAAAACAAGTAAAGCATACATTGACACGGGTGCAACAATAGAAATAATGTTTGAGAAATACTTCAACCAACTCAGTGACTAGGAGCGTTCAAGGCTTCAACCAGCTGAGTCATCCATCAAAGGCATTGTTGACATCCCCATCGATCCTTTGGGCCAACCGACACTCAATGTATACTTCAGGGAAGGGGAAATGGAAAGAACCAAGCCATTTACCTTCATCGTAATCAATATGCCTTCCACCTACGATGTTATCATAGGAAGGCCATGCCAAAGTGAATTTAGCATGGCTGTCTCTGTTGGCCAAGGCATTGTCAAGTTCCCCACCAAAAGAGGAATTGCAACCCTTCAACCAACCCAGGAAGCCCTCATGGTTGAAGGGGAGAGCTCAGGAAAAAATGAAAGTGAAGAACAAGGTTGGGCCATTAACCCTAAGTATCCCGAACAAAGGATAAGGGTTAACACCAACCTCACTCAAGAAACTCTCTCATACCTTAAGAAGCTACTGACCCATAACATGGACATCTTTGCTTGGTGTCCTGATGATATGATTGGCATCCCTAGGGATATTGCCAAGCATGAGCTTAAAATCCCACCAAATGTGAAGCTCATTGTTCAACAAAAAAGGAGCCTTGCCCCTAATCGAAGTGCAGCTGCATGCAAAGAGGTTGAAGGGTTGGTACAAGCTGGCATACTCCGAGAGGTCAAATACCACTCTTGGATAGCCAACCCAGTGATGGTCAAGAAGCCCGATGGGTCATGGAGAATGTGCATCGATTTCAAAGACTTGAATAAGGCATGTCCAAAGGATTGTTATCCTTTGCCCGGAATTGATCTCAAAGTAGATTCGCTTACAGGGTTCCCGTTTAAGTGCTTCCTTGATGCCTATAAAGGCTACCACCAAATTCAAATGAAAAAAGAGGATGAAGAGAAAACGGCCTTCCATACCGATAAAGGTATTTTTTGCTACCAAAAGATGCCTTTTGGCCTAAAATATGCAGGTGCAACTTAACAATGATTGGTGGACAAAGCGTTTGTTGAGAAAATCGGAAAAAACATGGAAGCCTATGTGGATGACCTGGTAATCAAAAGCAAGACTGAGGGCCAAATGCTTGACGACATTCAAGAAACGTTTCGAAACCTTAGAAAGATAAACATGAAGCTAAACCCGGTGAAATGCTCGTTTGGGTTTGAGGAAGGCAAGTTCCTGGGGCACATTGTAGGCAAGCAAAGCATAAAATCCAATCCCAACAAGGTCAAAGCTATCATGGATACAAAGTCACCACAAAGCAAAAAAGAGGTTGAAAGCTTGAACGGCAAGTTGGCAGCCTTGAAGCATTTTATCTCTAAGCTGGCAGAAAGATCCCTTCCCTTTTTCAAAACCCTTCAAGGGTGTACAAACAAAAGGGACTTCAAGTGGACAGAAGAGGCGGAGGAAGCCTTCAACCAAATGAAGCAGCACCTGGCTTCACTGCCAAACATTGCAGCTCCTGAAACAGGGGAATTGATCTCTGTCTATCTATCAATCGCTGAGGAAGCAATCAGTGCAATCCTGACCATCGAAAGAAACAAGGCTTAGGTACCTGTTTACTTCTTCAGTAAAACCTTAAAGTTGGCATAAACCAAGAATCCCCCACTAGAAAAACTTGTTCTTCATTAGTCAAAACAGCTAGAAGGCTTCGGAGATACTTTCGAGCACATCCCATACAAGTAGTCACGGACCAACCAATCAAAAATGTGCTTGAAAAACCTGAAACTTCTGGACGTTTAGCCAAATGGGCTGTGGAACTAGGTGAACACAATATCACCTATGTCCCAAGAAAAGCTGTAAAAGCCCAAATCTTGGTTGATTTCATTTTGGAAATGCCCAAAGAAACAATGACAGAAGTCAATACAGCCTCCATTGAACCCTCTCACCCCCATACCCGGAAGCTTTTTACCGACGAAGCTTCCAGCGTTGAAGGGTCAGGAGCATGGCTAGTTCTAATTGATACAAATGAATTGGAGTTCACGTATGCCCTTCGTCTTGAATTTCAGACTATAAACAATGAAGCCGAGTATGAAGCATTGATTGCTGGACTCAAGCTTGCAAGAAAAATGGGTGTCAAAAATCTTCAAGTCTTCACAGACTCATTTGTTTCAAACCAAGTGATAACTACATGGCAAAAGAACCAAACATGAAGAAATACTGTGAAAATCCGAAAGAGCTTATGAATGCATTTGAAGCATGCACAATCAAACAAGTTCCAAGATCACAAAACAAAAAGGCTGATGCACTAAGCAAACTTGCTTCATTAACCTTTGCCCATCTCACCAAAAAGGTATTGGTTGAAGTGTTGAAGCAGATCATCGCTTCAAGAGCTCGAAGTACAAGATGTCATCACTGAAGAAGGCACAAATTGGATGACCCCTTTGATCAAATTCCTCATAAATGGTGAACTACCAAGTGATCAAGTAGAAGCCGAAAGGGTTCGAATAAGGTCAAGATAATATGCGTTGCAAGAAAATATCCTTTACAAAAAGGGTTACCTTGCACCATTGCTTCGTTGTGTTGGCCCGGAACAAAGTCAATACTTGATTAAGGAGGTTCATGAAGGAATTTGTGGAGCTCATTTTGGCCCAAGATCAGTAGTCTCAAAGTTGATGAACCTTGGGTATTTTTGGCCCACCATGCATCGAGATGCAAACGAGCAATTGAAAAAATGTGAAGCCTGTCAAATACATGCTCCAGTGCCAAAAAGCCCAAAGCATGACTTGGTTCCCATCTTATCTGCCTGGCCATTCCACAAATGGGGAATGGACATTGTTGGACCATTCCCTCCGGCCAAAGGAGGAGTCAAATTCCTTCTAGTAGCAGTGGACTACTTCACTAAATGGCCGAAGGTGAAACCACTGGCAAGGATAACAGGAAAGCAAATCATTGATTTTGTATAGGAAAGCATCATTTGCCGATTTGGGTTACCAGGAGTATTGGCCACGGACAATGGAAAACAGTTCGCTGAAAAGCCTTTCAACTAATGGTGCAAAGAGTTCTAGATAACACAAGTCTTCAGTTCTGTGGCCTACCCTCAATCCAACGACCAGGTTGAAAGAACAAATTGAAGAATTGTGGAAGGCATCAAAACACGATTGGGAAAGCATGACACCAATTGGCTTGAAGAACTCCCAAACGTGTTATGAACAATCAGAACTACTGAAAAAATAAGTCACAAGAAAACACCTTATAGCTTGGTGTTCAGATCTGAAGCCGTAATTCCAGCAGAAATAGGAGTTACAACAAAGAGAACGTTCAACATTGATCTAGAAGCAAACAAGCAAGAGAAGATGTTGAACTTGGAACTCCTAGAGGAAGTACGGGATCAAGCGGCCATTCAAGAAGCAAGGTGCAAGCAAAAGATGGAATCCTACTACAATGCCAGGGTAAAGCATGAACGATTCAAGCCTGGTGACCTAGTCCTTAGAAACAATGAGGAAAGCAAGAAGGAAAGCTAGGGAAAACTTGGTCCCAAATGGGAAGGACCATATGCCATCCTTGAAGCTCACAAGGGAGGATCCTACAAGCTAGCTGACTGAAATGGCAAAAAGCTTCCCAGGCATTGGAACGGCAAAAACCTTAAAAGGTTCCACCTCTAGAAACATGTGTTAGAGAAAAAAAAAAGTTGGCAAAGTGTTGTTTTTGTTCCCTTGTAATTTACACACTTTGATGAATGAACAATGAGGTTCTTGTTTAAACTTGTCTTTTTATCCTATGATCAGGTTGAGAACCTAGCAAAAAACTCCATGACAAGGGTCATGTAAGGGGATGAGCTCCCAGGCCACATCACTCAATAGGTTCAAGGGTTGAATGGACCTATATAAGGGGTGAGTTCCTATATCAATACAACTCCATGGGACTTAGAAATTTTTCAACAAACTTGTCTCATAGACGGGTCTGAGTAGCCTTCACCAAATGTTCCTTAAGCCTTAGAAAATCTTTCAAAAAACAAACCATAATCAACAGGCTTACGAACCAAAATCAAACCAAGTAAAATGATAAATAGGATAAGTGTTAAGCCTTCTTGTTAAAAATATCAAGGCTAAGTGACTGCAACACTGAACCCTTCAAGGTATAGATAACATAAGGAAAACACAACACCAACAAAGACAATTACATAAACAAAGCAAAAGAAAAGGAGCAAAACAACAACACAAAAGTTGTATGAAACTTAGAATTCAAAACACCTAGTTAAGCACCAAGCTACAAGCATCAAGAAACACCTGGAAGCCTCGAAGGCTTCAAGCTGCAAGTTGCTTAACCAAGTTCCTCTAACAGAACCAAGGCAACATAAAAAGTTACAAAATAGAACAAATACTAGCAAATTAAAACATAGCATTAGGGGCCTTAAGGGCCTTAAAACCTACAAATTGTGCAATAAAGCCTTCAAGGCTTCAACCACCATAGGGACCTAAACGGTTCCCTCCCAAGATACAAGTTTTAAAAACATACAAACATGAAATTGTTTTAAGTGCTAAGAAAGCTACGAATATATTGTTTAAACACCAGCAGAAGGCTTTGAAGCCCCAGAACCATCACTTTTACCTTTCTTGGCCTTCGGACCACCATCACCTCCAACCGCTGAACCCTCGAGGCTTGCTTCTTTGAAAACATTGACATCATCTGAGAAAGTCTCTTCACTATCACCTGAATGAGAACGCTTCTTGGACAGGGAATCAAGCACTTCGGCACAGACCTTCTCATTTAGCCTAGCTGGTTTCAGTTCCTGTAAGACGGAAAGAGGTTTACCAAAGCAAGATGAAACTTCGCTTACATAAGGGTAAGTCAGCCTTTCCATCTGATGAACAGACTCCTTAAAAATCTCAAAAGATTTAGGGTGAAACAAACGAGATTGTTCTAAGGCTTGACCAGACTCATGAAGTTTGAAACCAGCAACCAAGCCCAAATGTTTCCAATAGTTCAACAATTTGGTGTAGACCTCCCCAAGGGCAGAGTTAAATTCAGTAGAGTGAAGGAGATAAGTGACAAGCTGCTGGAAGCCTTGCTCAATAAGCCACTGGTTATCACCAGTAGCTTGAACCACAGAGGTCTTCAAGCCTTCCTTTTCCTCAACAAAGGCCTTCTTTTGAACATCCAAGGCTTCCCTATCAGCCTTCAGCTTCAACTTATCCGCCTCAAAACTATTCTTCAAATCATTAATCTCAATCTCATGCCTTCTGGGTCAACTCACCAACCTTCTTAACTCAAGCTTCCCCCTTCTTCAAAAAACCATCAATGTCCTTTTTCATAGCAGCCATAGAAGCCTTCATCTTTTCCTTCTTCTTTGAGAACTCTTCATACTCCTGCATTCCTTTACGAAAGCGAGTGACACCTTTAGCCACTAGGGTAGAAAGGTTACAGGAGCTCAACATCAACCTTGAAAGCATGGTGTCACCCACCATCTCTGATAAGGCACCTCGGACACCAGGAGGAGCGAAATTAGCCAACACGTCAGCACAAACACTTGCATCTTTAAAGTTGTCCCCAACCTTAACACTCCAATTCGGAACATAAACCTCATCTTCACTCAAGCCTTCAACATCCTTGCTTGATGAACCTTGAACAGGGGTTACTGTGACCTTCTTGCCTGAAGCTTTCTTTTTACCAAGCACAACTAAGTTCTTCTCCTTCTCAGCATCAGGGCCTTGACCCTCAGAAACTTCAATGTCATCACTCAATTCCACAGGATCAGAAGAAGTGGATTGAGAAGCACTCTTCAACATACGGCGAGCAGAATGACGGGTCAAAGCCTTAGGAGCAGCAGTCGTGGTAAAACCCTTGACATTTGGAACACTAACATACCCTGCATCTTCAAATCTGTGTTCAGAACCCCTAGCAACTGCATCATCACCCTCTGCAGCTTGAGCATCCGTAAAAACAACATCTGATGTGTCGTCACTCTTCACAAAATCCAATGCAGACATGACTGCAAAATTCATAAGAAAGAAAAACATAAGCAAACAATTCAAAGGAATGTAAAAAGTAAAGCAGGGGAAATGCATACCCTGACCACTCCTTATTAGAATCGGATCTCGATCAGGCTTATCCCACAATTTGCTAATACCCAACAAAACTAGCAAATGTTTAGGAAAAGGCCGAACCCTTGAAGGACATTGTCGGATGGCCTTAAGAAAATAATCATTCAAATCAGACTCAGAGGATTCTGGTTCATTGAGAACGGCATCTGGGTGTCTCCACACCATTTTAAAGGGTACAATTGACTCTGAAACCCAGAAGAACCGGTCTTTCCAGGCACCAAGGGTGGTAACCATGGAAGAAATCAAACAAGTGTTGACTTTAGGTGTTTCGAAGGTAAACCAATCATCGTTCTTCGCCAAACGGAAGAATCGGCGAAACAACAACAAAGAGGGATCATAACCAGAAGCCCGACATAAAACTTCAAAATGTAAAACCCTAGCCATACCTTTTGGATGGATTTGACCAAACCAAACTCGGTAATACTCTAAAACATTCAATACGAAGGTTGAGAAGGGATGACGAAGATTGGAGAATTCGAAGTGGCGACAGTGTAAAGCAATAGACCCAGAAGGGCATTGATCAACGGACTTGTCACAACCCGGTGCAACCGGATTGAATTTTAAACCAATGCCCCACTCCATACAAATGGCCTTTCCTTCCTCTTGAGTGAGGCGAGAAAAACTAACAGAAAGATCTTTACGTGCACCCATGATCAAAACAAAGAACAGAAAAAACGAAGAAAGAAAAATGATGACTAACCTGAACGAAGGAAGAAATAACCGGAACACTTGGAGAAGATAAGTGAAAATATTATCAAGTGAAAGTAAATGAGAAATAAATATTAAAAAGGAAGTTATAATTACCTATTGTGTAATTACAACCGCCAACTGAAAAACTGCCACCCATCACATCAGTTGTCAGTTCAAAATTCAAATTCTCAACTGTTCCCAACCCTTGAAGCCTTGAAGTCTTTAAGCAATAAAAAACAATGTGTAAAAGTCAGAGGCATTTGCGCATACACCCCAAACACCTCTGACTTGGGGGGCTGATGACGGGGGTGGCCCAAGCCTCCATAATATGGCTAAAACATATAACCGCTCAAAAGGTTAAATGGTTAAAGGGTTCAAAACCCGCGAAACATTGTGAGCAGAAGAGAACAATCACAGTAATCAGTCACATCAACTGATAATTCACCAACTCAGCCGCAAAAGTAAGGTGCACCAAATAAAACAACCTTTTACCCGCAGGTCCAAAGCCCAAAATGGGTAAGCCTCCTACTGCAGCAGAGGTTCACTAAGTCAAAGGTTTCCCCTTTGGGAAGAAACCTTCTCTATAAAAAACATCCTACATCATTCATTTCGGACATTCCTGATCAATCCAGATCTTCTTGGATCTATGATCTTCTCTCTTGTCTCTCGAGAACTTGCTTTGTGCATACTTCTCTTCTTCGCTTCAAAATATAACACTTTACTTGCCCTTATATCCGAGGCTGAACCACCTTCAGCCAAAGATCTCAAGTAAACAACAAACATAATTAGTGAACCTCCTTCTACGTCTAGCAAACATAGAAGGACCCCACGACCCGCGTTAGGCAAACTTCAACCCTTGAAGCCTTTTGCCTAACCAGCCAGTCCACTAACTCAGGTCTCGTATTTGTTGTAATAATAATAATAATTAGTGTATTACTGTTTCAGTTTTAAATAGACAAAATTGCAGAAAACAACCTTTATGTATACCCCAAACTGCACTTTATACCTTTCACTATGAAATCCGCCAAAACCAACCTTTACGTTCATGTTTTGTTACACATCACAACCTTTACACCTAACCTAGTCAAAAAAGTCAGTTAAGTTACCCCATGTGCGATGCATGTGAGGGTATTATAGTCTTTTCTCATTGCCTTTCATTTAATATAGTTTTTCTCATTGCCTTTCATTTTAAAAAACTAATATATCCAGAAATAAATAATTATACGACATACACAAACCTCCCAACCCTTCTCCTACCTTCAGCCACCCCTGTGATTAAAACCCTAAATCAATGACAACACCCCCAAACCCAATTCTTTTCATCTGAATCAGCTCCCCCTTAAATCAATAACATCGATTTCCTTATCACAAGTTCGTAACCCTTTTTCTCTCGAGCCCTAGGCCACCACATTTATTCTCTTCTCTGTCCACGCTCTTCGATTGAAGTCTCATCACCTATTCGATCGCCGACGTCTGAACCTTAGATTTCTGCTAAAGTAAGTTATGATTTTGGTGGTTCCCTTTTTCTGTTTTAGTCTTTTCCCAAAGAGAGATTGGATGAGAGATAAAACACAGAGAGAGAAAGAGAGTTGGAGAAAGAGTCGGAGTGAATAAAGAGGCGGAGGCGACCGGTGATGATGGTGGTGGTATCATCGGTGACGAAAACGGGAACAATGATGGGTTTGGAGGTGACAAAGACGGCGACTGTGTTATGATAGAGAGGAGATCAGAGACGAAGAGAGAGAGAGAGAAAGATAGAGATCAGAGTGGACGTGGCAACGGATTTGATGACTCCGCTTGCCACAACAGCGAATTTGTGGATAGAGATCGAATGAGCACTTAGTGTCGATACCCGAATCAACGAATTGATATCCAATTTGTCGTTTGAAGTTCGGTCAAAACTCTGATCTTGGAGAGAGGTTATTGATTCGTTAAACTCTGTTATAAGTTGAATTGGGGGTTTTGTTCAATTGTTTGGGTATAAGTTGAATTGGGGGTTTTTATTGGTTTGATGGATTGAGGTTTATAGAGACGCTGGTAACTGCACATCGATAACAGTATGATCTCTGATTTGATGAGATGTAAGATGTTTTGATCTTTTTGTTTTGGTTAGGGATGTTTTGGTTAGGGATCTCGATATAAGAGGGAGGTTGGGAGGATTGTTGCTAAGAGATAGAGTTAGAGAGAGACGACGTGCGTTGATTCAAGCCGATGGCGGAAGAGATTATCGATTCAAGTCGATCGTTGATTCATGCCGGCTGGATTCGGTGGTGACGGTGGCTGAATTTGGTGGTGGTGGGGGTTTGTTGAATAGAGAAAGAGAGCCAAGAGAAAAAATAAGGGGTATATATATATTAGTTTTTTAAAATCTGATTTAATTATTTATTTAAATATATTATTCAAAGGAAAAGACATATATGCCCTCACATGCATCGCACATGGGGTAACTTAACTGACTTTTTTGACTAGGTTAGGTGTAAAGGTTGTGATGTGTAACAAAACATGAACGTAAAGGTTGGTTTTGGCGGATTTCATAGTGAAAGGTATAAAGTGCAGTTTGGGGTATACATAAAGGTTGTTTTCTGCAATTTTGTCTTTTAAATATCATTGGTTTCTTTAGGTAAAAAGGTGAAAAATATTTGACAGTAAGACTGATTATGGAGGTTGGGTAATCTTTTTGGCTTTATCCATAATACAGATCAACATTTATTTAGGGTAAATTAAAATTTTCGTCCGTTATATTTATACTAAATTTCAGTAGATGATCTTTATTTTTAAAATTATCAAGAATCACGCTATAAGTTTTTAAAAACCTTGTTCCGCTTGTCTTTTGCCCTAATCCGTTAATTTTCAGTACTAAAGCATGTCATGTGGACCCCACGTGAGGGCAATATTGTCTTTTTTCATCCCTTTTTTATTTCCCCTCATATAATTTATAAAAAACACATTGAAATAATAAATTAAAAAAAATGACTATATATATAAATACACATCTAAACTTTCCAATCACCACCGTATGGCCACCAACAACCACTCTCCCCCAGCAGCAAGACACCACTGCCATATCCCCACTCATCTTCGTCTCACTCTGGTGACTAACCTAATCAGTCACCGCTAAACACCTCCATTGGTCATTGATCATCCACCCATGCTTACCCCACCTCCGTTCACGTTTTTTTTTTCGGCAACGACCACCAAGAAGGTCGTCGGCAGCTAGAGATTCTTGGTAAAGATCGTCTGTTTCTTTTTTTTTTAAGCAACGACCATTACGAGGACCCTTTAGCCAACGACTAGATTTGAAGTTGCAGGTTCAGATCTGAAAATACACGTTTCTTTGTTTCTCGTTCTCGTACTCTCTCTCTCTCTCTCTAACAACCCGACTTTTCGAAGTCAAAGTACAAGTCAAAGTCAAGTAAAAGTCAGGTTGTTATTCAAAGCTGTCTTTTCTTGCTTAATTATTGCTTTGTACTCTCGAGATTCGACAAACATTTTGATAGTTAACGCTATTTTAAGCTACGATTTATTATGTGAAGTAACAATGCGATAAACGCAACTAAACGCTATTTTACTAAACGTTATCACATCGCTATCGCCTCGCAACTCGAATCGCAAACAATTAATGTTGTTCTATGTGTGTGTGTTATTATGTGCTTACTTGTGTGCGTCTTGTATATGCTTTGGGATGTTATTCGCGAACGCAAATGCAATCGTAACTCTATCGCAACGCAATCTCATCACAAACTCGAAACGCATATTACTTTTATGCTTGTTATGTGTTATGTTATTTGTGTAACTATTGTTTAATGTTATCGCATCGCTTACTCGCAACTCGCATAAACACTACGCAACGCTCGATGCACGAAATGAAAGTTGGAAAACTAACCCGCGCAATCCAACATATCGAACGACCATTCGATCGAATAGACATCCGACCGGATGCCCATCTGATTGGATGGCCATCCGATCGAACGGCCATCCGACCCACTTAACCTCCACCGCCTTTCTCACCTCTCACCTATAAATACCCATCTGTCACATCAACTGTTCATTGATGTGACAGCCTTATCTGACCAGCACGCTCTCAAGCTCTTTTCTCTCGATTCCACGTGATTCTCGTAAGTTTTCACTATAAATCTTGTACTTTCATCATCAGGACACACTTTCTCATCATCTTCTCCATCGAATCTTACATTTTCACCGTGAAATCACCGGATTTGGGCTAATTTAAGGTGACGTCACCTCGGTTTCTTGTGAACACTGAAGTGTGACATCATCACATCAAAGTTAGTCCACATCTAAAGGATTTCTACATGTTTTTACACTGATTTCGTCTAAATATAAACATTTAACAACTTATTCAAATTTTCCTTCAACATTCTTCACTTTTTACTCAAAACCATTAGAATCTAGACTCGTTCAGGCACTTTACTGATCCTCTAGTAGAGAACCGGTCTGAGAACAGATTTCTACTGAAGAAATGACTGATTCACGGGTTGAACATGAAACTCCGTCGAGAACAGTTAAGTCTGATCGAATGGGGTGATTCACATCCGATCGACTGAGTTGGACTTGGTATGGTTTCCGTTGTTTAACACGTCGTCTCCCTTAAACCGCAAAACTTTTAACTTAACTGATTTTACAAAGTTTTCAGAAAAACTGGTTGCTCGATCGAATAGCCATCCGATCGGATGACCATCCGATCGAATGACTATTCGACCAGGTGACTTGTAAGTTCAACACTTAATCGATATTTCAAAACTTCAAAGAATATCACTTTCAATCAAATAGCCATCCGATCGAATGACCATCCGTCCGGATGACCATCTGATTGAATGACTTGAACTATACTACAATGAAAACTTCAAAGTCAAACATTTTACAAATACACTTCCTCAATCGAATGACCAACCGACCGAATGGTCATCCGTCCGGACGGTCATCCGATCGAACCACCATTTGATCGCTCATCTCACTCGACATGCTAGTTTACGCACTGTTCAACGCTTACACTATCGTTCTCTGATCAAGCTAATCTTCACGCGCTCCCTTCAATCCAAGATTGTGTTTATTTACTAAACACGAACTGTTAGTATACTCGATCCCTTTTTGCTTAACGCACTTTTGGGTGTTACATACGTTACCTATAACAAATCACACAACGTAAACACTTTTAAACGCTAACCGCTCTCGCATGTTATACGTGTTTTCGATGAATGCTTGTATGTTATGTTTACCCAGTGATTGTTGCCTGACACCTTAACAACGATAGTACTATAGTTTGGACTCAGCACCTGTCGTGGACAGGGGTTGTTAAGGGTTTTACTTCACATGGTCACAGTGGTGATAATGTGTTGCGCATTCTACACTCGCAGTCATGTCGGTTGCATATGTCAGTCGATAGCTTACTTGCTTCACATTTCTACGTGTTACATGTTGGTTATGCATAAAACGATTTCGCTATACCATATGCTATTAAACTTGTGTACTCACCTTTACACTCTGTGTATTGACTTATTTTAACGTGTGTGACAGGTGTTTAGGATGCTATCCTCTACTCGATGAACGAAGTAGGTGGTTTAGAAACGTCATTCAATAAAATCTGAGCTGTCGAAACAATTATTTGTCTTTGAGAACAATGTCTGTAATAACTATTTATGCTTTATATGTTTATGGTATGGGACGTGAACGTTAAATATATTGTCACTAATAGTGTTATGGATTCTCTTGGACAATCTGTTTCGCTCAGTGTTGCGCCCCGATGATTCCGCCATCGGTTGGGGTGTGATAGATTGGCATCAGAGCCATAACTATAGAGAATTATGAAAGACTCGACCTAGTCCGGGTTGATGTCTTACAATTGACCTAGTTTGTAGTCTAAGCGCCAATAGACCGCCTTGTGCGATCTCAGTAGGGGTTCCGCACGAGCTTATTCTCGAATTCGCTAAACTACATCTCCGCGCGAACACCGCATACTACAGCTTCGCGTTAAACCATCTTTTCCTAAGGCTGGAACACTACTTAGCTTTTCCTAAAGGTAACAACACACACGTTTTTGAAAACACTCGCATAACACAACAGAGTGATTTGGTCGAGATTAGGTGTGAAAACCGAGAACTCTCGATAAAATCGCTCGCTCGACGCGCATTTTTACTATAAATACGAGAATTTGCGTTGAATCAGGTGTGAAATCCATATCTCGACGAAATTCTCCCTATCTCTCTCTCTCGTAGTTTTACCACACAACAGGAATAAAGTTATCAAGTTAGGGGTGAAACCCAAATCTTAATGACTTGTTCCGCCCTCTATTTTGGTTTCACAAAACTCTCACCAAAGTCTCGATGGATTCCAACAACTCAGTTCACGTAGTAACCGAAAGGATGCGTGTCGTTCACCGTATGTCGGTGAGAGAGCACAGTCAATTAGGCCAAAGCTTGTACTCGAAGTCCTTGAGAATAGTTGAATCACTTTGGGTAGTCGATGTCTCACACCCAGACACTCTGTTTCGATTCTGAACTCGCAGACGCTGACTCTGTGAATTATCGATTTTATGTGTTTTATCTGGTTTTAAATGGTTATATGTTTCGATTTTGGAGACTTATTGCTTTTCACTTACCGCTCTGTTAAATGTGCACAACTCGCACTGCACACATATCTCAAAACACTAACAAATCGCAGACAATCTATGAACCCTTGCATGCTATGTTACTCGCACTCGCAACCCTCGAACACATTTCGCAAACTTGAAAGATAGGTGAATACGTGTAAAATATGTAAGTGGATACGTGCAAAATATAGTTGAATATGTGCTTCTGTGCTTTATGTGCTTATGTGGATTATGTGCCTATGTGATTATGTGCTTATGTGTTAGACGTGTTCCTGATGCTTTATCTAGTGATAATAAGTATGTTGGTGTGGAGAGATTCGATTATGTCCTCTGAATCCTATGACAATGTCTGTTGCAGACAATGTCGTCATTTGGATCTCGCACTTCTCGCGCTACTCGCCGCAACCACGCTGACAAACATATCGCATCGCTAGTCGCCAAGGAAATAGCTAAGGTCATTCCGCAAATCATCAGCGAGATGAACGAGGTGAAGAGCAGCTGCTCTGTTGAATCCAATAGCGACTCTCCGAAAGCTCCTTTTAGCTTCAAGCAATTCAAGGCCTGTGGCCCTAAGGACTTCACTGGTGAAGACGGACCCGGCGCCATGTTTCAGTGGTTTGACTCGATTGAAGTCACTCTTCGTCAAAGCGGATGCCCAGACAACCTCCGCACTGTTAACGCAACTGGGGTCTTTCAGTCCAGGGCTCTGGACTGGTGGACTGTCGAACGAAACAGGCGAGGTAACGATGCAGCCTATGGACTTTCCTGGGAGGAATTGAAGGAAGTCATGATGAAAGAATTATGTCCCCTACATGAACTCCAGAAGCTGGAAAACGAGTTTTGGGGAATCAAGCAAGAAGGTGGCGACAATGCTGGTCTTACTGCTCGCTTTAAGCAGCTTAGTATCATCTGCCCTGGTCAAGTGTCAACTCCCGACATCGCAATCAAGAAGTATATCCGCGCTCTACCTGGTTGTGTTGCGATTTTCTTCAAGCCGCCAAGACTACTACCATCGAAGAGACTTATCAACTCGCCGCTGAAATCAATGATAAGTGATTTTTGGCTGGTTACTTCAAGAACACCACCAAAAGTCTCCATCAAGTCACCGTTACCCCCGCTTCTGAAACTACCGCATCTCAAGGATCGAAATCCTCACGCCGCAAGCGTAAGAGCAACAACAACAAGAACTGTGTTGTCACCGTCGCTCCTCTCAACGCTGTTCCTGCCCAACTTCAGAACCATAACCACCAAGTAGCAGCACCCGTGACCAACGCACCGCCTGCAAAGCGTGTGTATACCGGTCCTCACCCTCTGTGCCCTACTTGTACTTACCATCACCCAGTTGGGATCGCTTGCCATTTTTGTGTCTACTGCAACCTCTACGGGCATTTTACAGCGAACTTTCACACTGGTCCTCATCAGTAAGCTCAAGTTCAAGCTCCTCCTGCACTGCCAGCTCCACTTCCCACTCCTCAGGGTAACCAAGCAGCTCCTGCTTCCGCTGCTCATGCACGAGCCTGCTTCGCATGTGGTGATCCTAACCACTTCGCAAACGTTTGCCCAAATCGAGTGGTGAAGCAAGAGCCGCAGCACAACAAGCAGCCCGCGAAAGAGCATTCAACATCAACGTTCGCCAGGCTCAAACTGACAATAATGTTGTCAATGGTACATTTCTTGTTAACGGTATTTATGCTTCGTGTTTATTTGATACTGAGCCGATAACTGTTTTGTATCGTTTGAATTCGAAAAACTCCTAAACCGTAAACTCGCTAACCTCCCAACGACGTTCGACGTAGAAATTGCCACCGGAAGAACCGTCACCGTTAACTCTGTTCTCCGTGATTGTACTCTTGAGCTCAACAATCACGTCTTTCCGATCGATCTTATTCCGATGCAGCTTGGTAGTTTCGATATCATAGTAGGCATGGATTTTTTTCTTGAGAATCGTGCTGAAGTTGTTTGTTTCGATAAGATGATTCGTTTCTCTCTTGCTAATGGCGACCAACTTTGTGTTTATGGCGAAGTATCTTCGAAGGATCTTAAACTCATGTCTTGCATTCAAGCAAGCAAGTATCTCCGAAAGGAAAACAAGGCTTTCTTGGCGCACATCGTAGTAGCAGAGGAAAAGGAAAAGAAGCCAATGGAAAAGGTACTTGTGGTTCGTGATTTTCCTGTTGTCTTTCCTGACGATTTACCTAGTCTACCCCCGAGTCGTGGTATTTATTTTCGTATCGACCTCACTCCTGGAGCTAATCCAGTTGCTAAAGCTCCCTATCGCCTCGCTCCGTCCGAAATGCGTAAACTTTCGAGTCAACTCCAGGAGGCTTGATAAAGGCTTTATACGCCCTAGCACATCTCCTTGGGGCGCACCTGTCCTTTTCGTCAAAAAGAAGGACGGATCGTTCCGAATGTGCATCGATTATAGGGAACTCAATAAGCTTACTATTAAGAATCGCTATCCCTTACCCCGAATCGACGATTTGTTTGATCAACTGCAAGGCGCTACATGTTTCTCTAAGATCGATCTACGCTCAGGTTATCATCCGTTACGAATTCAGGAAGAAGATATACCTAAAACCGCTTTTCGAACCCGTTACGGCCATTATGAATTCGTCGTTATGCCCTTTGGACTTACCGACGCACCCGCGGTTTTAATGGATTTGATGAATCGCGTGTGTAAACCCTTTCTCGACCGCTTCGTCATCGTGTTTATCGATGATATCCTTGTCTATTCAAAGACGAAAACCGAACATGCGCAACATCTTCGTTTGGTTCTCGAGCTACTCCAAGCGAACGCCTCTATGCCAAGTTCTCCAAGTGTGAATTTTGGCTTGAGGAGGTTCAATTCCTCGGTCACATCATCAATAGTCAAGGCATTCACGTCGATCCCACGATGATTGAAGCAGTTAAGAGTTGGATTACACCGAAATCCCCGTCCGAAGTTTGTTCTTTCCTTGGATTGGCGGGTTATTACCGACGATTCATCGCTGATTTCTCTAAAATTGTCGTCCCGCTTACCTCTCTGACGCATAAAGACAAGCCTTTTGTTTGGGGAACTGAACAAGAGGAAGCCTTTCAAACTCTCAAGCGTATGCTTTGCGACGCTTCTTTACTCGCCTTACCCGATGGAAACGATGACTTTGTAGTCTACTGCGATGCCTCTAACCTCGGCCTTGGTTGTGTTCTCATGCAACGGGACAAGGTTATCGCGTACGCGTCTCGTCAGCTCAAAATCCACGAGAAGAACTATACAACCCACGATCTCGAACTTGGTGCAGTTGTTTTTGCGTAAAAGATTTGGCGACACTACCTTTATGGTACTAAGTGTACGGTCTTCACTGACCATAAGAGCCTATAACACATCTTGAACCAGAAGGAACTGAACATGCACCAACGTAGATGGGTCAAACTTCTCAACGATTATGACTACGAGATACGTTATCACCCAGGCAAAGCAAATGTCGTTGCCGATGTTCTCAGCCGACGAAGCTATTTGCATAGTGTTCGTAATGTTCAAGCCCAACACGACCTCGAAGCTCTAATTCCTGACGCTCAGCACGCATGCTTCATTGATAACACCTTGAAAGAGCAAATGAAGAAGTGTAGTGCTAAAACCCAACTTGTCACCAAATCTAACGGTATCTATTGCAATCTCAATCGCATCCGGATCCCAAGTCGCAATAACCTTCGGGAGATATTGTTGACTGAAGCCCACAAATCCCGATATTCCATTCATCCCGGTGCCGACAAGATGTACCCGGACCTTCGTCTTCAGTATTGGTGGCCTGGAATGAAGAAGGATATCGCCATCTATGTTTCGAGATGCCTAACTTGTTCGAAACTCAAGGCTGAACAACAACGACCCTCTGGCTTACTCGTACAACCTGAGATCCCTATGTGGAAATGGGAGAGTATAGCTATGGATTTCATTATGAAACTCCCACGCACGCCATTAGGTCACGATAGCATTTGGGTTATTTTTTATCGTCTTACGAAATCTGCTCATTTTCTGCCGATACGAGAAGACTATAAGGTGGAACGATTAGCACGGATCTATACCGACGAAGGTATTTGTCGACATGGGACACCTCGTGATATCATCTCTGACCGCGATGGTCGATTTACCTCGCGCTTTTAGGAAACTTTTCAATCCGCTTTCGGTACTACTCTTAATCTCAGTACCGCTTTCCATCCCAGACCGACGGTCAAACTGAACGCATGATTCGCACCCTTGAAGATATGCTTCGCTCGTGTCTTATAGATTTTGGTGGTAATTGGGATTCGCATTTACCTGTAGTTGAATTCTCGTACAACAGTAGTTATAACTCTAGCATTCAAATGGCACCATTTGAGGCATTATATGGAAGAAAATGTCGATCGCCTATTGTATGGCACGAGATCGGAGATGCGCAAATTACCGGTCCTGAGTTATTGCAAGAAATGACCAACAAGATCCTCCAGATACGAGACAATCTCTTGAAAGCTCGGAATCGTCAAAAGAGTTACGCCGATAAACGCCGCAAGCACCTTGAGTTCGAAGTTGGTGATCACGTACTCCTAAAGGTTTCACCTTGGAAGGGGGTGATCTGGTTCGGCAAGAAAGGAAAGCTTGTGTCTCGATACGTTGGACCCTTTAAGATTCTGGAAAGAATTGGCAAAGTGGCCTACAGACTCAAATTACCAGAGGAACTCAGCAATGTACATCCGACTTTCCATGTTTTGAACCTCAAAAAGTGCCAAGCCGAGCAGAATTTACATGTTCCTCTTGAGGATTTACAAGTGGACGAAACATTACACTTCGTGGAAAATCCAGTAGAGATCATGGACCGAGAAACCAAGAAACTTCGACGCTCACGCATTCCTATAGTGAAGGTTCGCTGGGAAGGCAAACGCGGCGATGAGTTCACCTAGGAACTCGAAAGTGATATGAAAGCTAAATATCCACAACTATTCTTTCCGTCTGCACCTTAATTTCGGGACGAAATCGCCTAAAGAAGGGTAGGTTGTAACAACCCGACTTTTCGAAGTCAAAGTCAAAGTACAAGTCAAAGTCAAAGTCAAGTAAAAGTCAGGTTGTTATTCAAACCTGTCTTTTCTTGCTTAGTTATTGCTTGTACTCTCGAGATTCGACAAATGTTATGTTAGTTAACGCTATTTTAAGCTACGATTTATTATGTGAAGTAACAATGCGATAAACGCAACTAAACGTTATTGTACTAAACGCTATCACATCGTTATCGCCTCGTAACTCGAATCGCAAACTATTAATGTTGTTCTATGTGTGTTTGTTATTATGTGCTTACTTGTGTGTGTCTTGTATATGTTTTGGTATGTTATTCGCAAACGCAATCGCAACTCTATCGCAACGCAATCTCATCGCAAACTCGAAACGCATATTACTTTCATGCTTCTTATGTGTTATGTTATTTGTGTAACTATTGTTTAATGCTATCGCATCGCTTACTCACAACTCACTTAAACGCAACGCAACGCTCAACGCACTAAACGAAAGTTGGAAAACTAACCCGCGCAAGCCAACCGATCGAACGACCATTCGATCGCATGGACATCCGACCGGATGACCATCCGACCGGATGACCATCTGACCGGATGACCATCCGATCGGATGGCCATCCGATCGAACGGCCATCCGATCGAACGGCCATCCGATCGAACGGCCATCCGACCCACTTAACCTCCACCGCCTTTCTCACCTCTCACCTGTAAATACCCACATGTCACATCAACTATTCATTGATGTGACAGCCTTATCCGACCAGCACGCTCTCAATCTTGTAAGTTCACTCTAAATCTTGTACTTTCATCATCAGCACACACTTTCTCATCATCTTCTCCATCGAATCTTACATTTTCACCGTGAAATCACCGGATTTGGGCTACTTTAAGGTGACGTCACCTCGGTTTCTTGTGAACACTGAAGTGTGACATCATCACATCAATGTTAGTCCTGATCTAAAGGATTTATACATGTTTTTACACTGATTTCGTCTAAATCTAAACACTTAACAACTTATTCAAACTTTCCTTCAACATTCTTCACTTTTTACTCAAAACCATTAGAATCTGGACTCGTCCAGGCTCTTTACTCATCCTCTAGTAGAGAACCGGTCTGAGAACGGATTTCTACTGAAGAAACGACCGATTCACGGGTTGAACATGAAACTCCGTCGAGAACAGTAAAGTCTGATCGAATGGGGTGATTCCCATCTGATCGACTGAGTTGGACTTGGTATGGTTTCCGTTGTTTAACATGTCGTCTCTGTTAAACCGCAAAACTTTTAACTTAACTGGTTTTACAAAGTTTTCAGACAAACTGGTTGCTCGATCGAATAGCCATCCGATCGGATGATCATCCGATCGAATGACTATTCGACCAGGTGACTTGTAAGTTCAACACTTAATCGATTTTGCAAAACTTCAAAGAATATCACTTTCAATCGAATAGCCATCCGATCGAATGACCATTCGTCCGGATGACCATCCGATCAAATAACTTGAACTATACTACAACGAAAACTTCAAAAGTCAAACATTTTACAAATACACTTCCTCAATCGAATGACCAACCAACCGAATGGTTATCCGTCCGGATGACCATACGTTCGGACGGTCATCCAATCGAACAACCATCCGATCGCTCATCTCACTCGACACGCTATTTTACGCACTGTTCAACGCTTACACTATTGTTCTCTGATCAGGCTAATCTTCACGCGCTCCCTTCAATCCAAGATTGTGTTTATTTACTAAACACGAACTGTGAGTATACTCGATCCCTTTTTGCGTAACGCACTTTTGGGTGTTACATACGTTACCTATAACAAATCACATAAACACACAACGCAAACACTTTTAAATGCTAACCGCTCTCGCATGTTGTATGTGTTTTCGATGAATGCTTGTATGTTATGTTTACACAGTGATTATTACCTGACACCTTAGCAACGATAGTACTATAGTTTGGACGCAGCAGCTGTCGTGGACAGGGATTGTTAAGGGTTTTACTTCACATGGTCACAGTGGTGATAATGTGTTGCGCATTCTACACTCGCAGTCATGTCGGTTGCATATGTGATTGTCGATAGCTTACTTGCTTCACATTTCTACGTGTTACATGCTTGTTATGCGTAAAACGCTTTCGCTATACTATATGCTATTAAACTTGTGTACTCACCTTTACACTCTGTGTATTGACTTATTTTAACGTATGTGACAGGTGTTTATGATGCTATGCTATGCTTGATGAACGAAGTAGGTGGTTTAGAAACGTCATTCAATAAAATCTGAGTTGTTGGAATACTTATTTGTCTTTGAGAACAATGTCTGTAACAACTATTTATGCTTTATATGTTTATGGTATGGGATGTGAACGTTAAATATATTGTCACTAATAGTTTTATAGATTCTCTTGGACAATCTGTTTAGCTCAGTTTCGCGCCCCGATGATTCCGCTATTGGTTGGGGTGTGACTCTCTCTCTCTCTCTCGCCCTCCCCCTCATAGATTTGTCTCGATTTGCGACGGGGGACTGAAATTGGGGTTGGGCATAGCGTTTAGTTTGGTGAAGATCTTCTACACTTGTAGTAGCGATGCAAAGCGTTATGTATAAAGAAGAAAAAGAAGTGATGCAAATGTTACAGATATGGGATTTTCAGTGGCGAGATAGGTTCTAAAGTGAATCATGAGCAGGTTTTGAGATGAGTTTAAAAATTAATTAAAAGGAAAAGAAACCCTAGATTCATCATTAGGGAGTGGAGGATCCAAGGGTGGAAGCCATGGCAAATTTAGGATATCTGAGATTCGCTATTTGAGAGGAAACAAAATTAGCAATCCATTTCCGGTTGCATAGTCACCCGAATGATTAGAAGCATCATGATTGGTTTTTTTTCTATTTCTTATTCTTGTTCTTCATTTGTGTGTGGGTGTGGATAGGGATGCAAATGAGTTCAATTTTCATCCAACGGTTCATTAACCGTTCGGCAGAAAGTTCTTTTAATAAATGAACGAACACAAACAAAAAATTCGTTCGTTTAGTTAACAGAACGGACGTGTACATAGGTCGCGTTCATTCATTTATGTTCGTGAACATTCCGTAATGTGTTCATTTGTGTTTGGGTTTTAAAATTTATATATATATATATATTAATAATTAATAATATTTATTTATTTATTTTGTGTTTTATTAACCAAGGTCCCACACAAACAAACAAATGAAACTACAAACCCAGAAACCCTAAGCATTTTTTTTTTGCAACAGCGATTCATAATGTTCATGAGAGTGTTAAACACGTGAGTGCCTCCCCGGGTCGATTGCCTTTGTTACTTATGTTTATCATAATTATGTTAAGTACTTAAGTATGTTTGGATAATTATGTTGGTATATTTTAGGTGGATCTACTTAGTGTCTTTGATGTCGATCATATTCGAAATTTAATATATGTCCGTTTGTGTTTGTTTATGTTCATTGGCGTTTGTTTATGTTCATGAACACTTGTTTCTGTTCGTGTGTGTTCATGAATGCCCATTTGTGTCTGTGTTCGTTCATGAACGTTCGTTTGTGTTTGATGCCTAAAATTAACAACTGAACACGAACATAAATCTCGTTCGGTAAGCATTCTCAACACATGTATATCCTTAAGAAACGAACACGAACAAGGCCTTGTTCGTGTTCGTTCGGTTCATTTGTAGCCCTATGTGTGGGGTTAAATAACAGATGGGAGAAGGGTGGCAGAATAGTGAATGAGGAGGGGTTGATTTTTATTTGTATAGATAATAAGGTTTCTTTGGCTCTTCAACTCTTGGATCTTCGGTACTAGGTACCATTGGAATATGTGGTCCGAATATAACGGACTTCCAACATCCAGTGCTCTGTTGAGTTGGAACATGTGTCATTTGACATTGCC
This sequence comes from Helianthus tuberosus, assembly GCA_030545235.1. Classification (NCBI taxonomy): domain Eukaryota; kingdom Viridiplantae; phylum Streptophyta; class Magnoliopsida; order Asterales; family Asteraceae; genus Helianthus; species Helianthus tuberosus. Next base: position 113,538,184 of record CM060400.1, on the reverse strand, counting down.
AGATATTGTATTCTGATATGCCAAGCATCGAAGGCTTGTTACTGAAACCAGTGTTGTGGGGATTGTGATTGTTTTGAAACATCCTTTTGATCTTTGTGAAAACAGAATATCGTTCAAAAACTTTGTGAATTTGATACTTTGATTTTGTAATTCGATTCAACGAACAATTGGTTATCAATTATATGAGCTAGTCTTTTTGTATTAAATTAATTATGAAATCAAGTTTACTGTGATCAAGCTCTAATACTAATTGTTAGGATCTAATTTTCGATTTATGTGTGAAATGATGAAGTGTTAGTGAATTTAATGAATTATAAATGAAAATAGAATGAATTGCAGCCGAAATAAACACAAACACAAATTTGGAAAGTTGTCATAATGTTTCCTAGGATCTCTTTTATCTTGGCAATGGGACTCTTCTTCATAAGCTTCGCCTGGTGAAGTGTCTATTGTTTAATGAGTTTCAGTTCGTCGTTAACGTCAACATAGTCCTCACCGCCAGCTTATAAAGGTGTCATGTCTAACTTTCTCCAAAATAGATTTATCGACCCTAGTGAAACTTCGTTACCTAAATTGAAATAACAACCAATTGCAAACATGTAAGTCATGGTGTAATGAAATACTACAAGATAAGATATAGTCCGTGCAAGGATATATTACTTGTCTTTAATATTGTAACAACTGACATGCACAAAAGGCACACCACAGCTAGTGAACAGAAGAAAATCGCATGTAACGTTAGCACCTTGCAACTTCTCTATCATTTTCATCTCACCAACTAACAAATCCAGGCTTGGATGAGAAACATTCCTTTGTAACAAATAAAAATGTGGTATTTTGTGGTGATCTATAACATGACGTCTACTTCTCCTAAAGCTTAGTTTTATCTATGAAATTTGTCCCTATTGCTAGCCATATGATATGGTGTGAAACACACATCTTTTCCCTTGTATGTTGTACATTATTATAGTTAATGTATATTTACTTTTGTATGTTTTGGCTTGTACTTACCTGCATATGGGTTTTATAAGTGTTTGTGTGCAGATGGAGCAAAAACGAGCTAAAACGTTAAAGAAACGAGAACACATGAGAATGTTTGGGCTTAATGAAGGATTCTTATTGAATGCAAATGGATATTTGAGAATATTATATGATATAGAATTGAATTACGAAGACGTAGGCGAAAACAGTGAAGAAAACAAAGTTGAAACGAAGAAGTTAAGAAGAAAACGATATATTAGTATCTGATACTCGTTGCGTCACGTGACGGGAAACTCCAAAGCCCTCGTGCGACGTGAGGGCGTGCCTAATCAACAAGAAAATCTTCATCTTTAATCCTATTTAAGCCCACAATTAACCCTAATGCGAAACAAACTTATCCCAGACGAATTTTAGAGGTTCCATAGGTGATTTTGGGTGGAAAGAAGGTGCCGGGATCGTTTTGACATTCTGGGTTCATGATTTTCACTCTAGCAAATAATTGGTTCGTTATTTATATTTAACTTTGTGTTTTCGATACGTTTGGACATGTTTTACTTTATATTGATGAACTTGTTACTGTTCTTGATTATGATTCTTGGTTTGAAACTTTGCTACTGCCTTGGTTAAGATAATCATACAAGTTTGATTTGTTTTCTATTGGTTTGGGAACTTTGATTGTGGATTAATAATGATTTAAAGTCTTTGGTTTTCATGATCTTTCGTATATGCGTATTTAATCTTGTTCATGAATAATTATTATCCATCTTGTTGCTAGTTGAATGTCTTTCAAATTAATAATAGTTGCATGCTAGGTCATTTATCGTGTGTCTTTGACTATTAGATGGTTTGCTAGACGTAGTGAACCATATGGATATAACCGTAATTTGAATAGGGTTAAGTATTCTACCAAACTCGATAGCTGTGAGCTGAGAGGTTGTCGATCCGTCTTTAGTGTTAGATTGCTAGGGTTAGATGCTTTGTGAGAAGATCGTCTTAGTTTCCCTTCCACTATTTGCTTATCGAGTCTAATCAGGAATCCTTAGTTACCTGTGACTTTCGTGCTGTGAGGTAGATTGTCTAGAGGGTACTTTATTATTATAGTAGGAAAACCTGTGAGGGAATCCTCTAAATCGGTAGTTTAACAGCTTTTAGGTTTCCATAGGTTTTTTTCTCGAGAAGGGTCGAGGGCCCTTTAGGTTATCCTTTAAGTTTAGTATTTTAAGATCCTAGTTTCCACAATATTTCCATAACCGATAGAACATGTCAAACATGTATAGGAATCTGACCTCGGTAGTGTCCTTCCCATCATCTAATCATATCCTCAATCTTAGTTCGTGTCTTAGTCGGCGTTAGTTAATTTTAATTAATTGCATTAGGTTATTAGGAACCCCCCTCAAAATATAAAAAACAAATAAAGTCGAGTCAGTTGATAGTAATCGAGTCTAATATTCGTAATTAGTAGAGTCTCATGGGTTCGATACTCGGACATACTTAAGCTTTACTACACCGACTGGTACACTTGTCGGTTATGTGGTATAGGTTTTAGAGAGTCTTAGTTATGAATTTAAAACTTAGAGTGTCTACTTTAGGGTTAAAATTAGTTAGTTTAATTAGATCACTTTGAGCACATAAACATACGGTACAACCTTGTCTAACTTGTTGTTTGTTACGTTAAGGTGTTTCTTCAAAAACGAGTGTTGGCTAACTCTTTGTCCAATAGTAAAGATTATCAAGTAAGGGATATTGGCCTCTAATAATCCCAAGTAGACGTCATTGGTCATTGGCCATTGGCAGTCCCACCTTTTTTTATTCCCCCTGGCAGTCCCACCTTTTAACTATTTTTCCTCCACCGGTCTTCAGTTAAAAAAACTTAATGGGATTAAGTTTTTTTCCAAGTTACAAACTAATGTTTTATGGCTTTTGATTAGAACGAGGATACGAGTCTATTGATGTAAAACTTACCTCAAAAGGCCTTTCCAAACGATGAAAACGGTGTTTCAATTCGGGTGATTAAACTTCTAATTAACAAAAATCTAGTCGTTTGGAGCACCAGTTCGAGGTAAGTTTTACATCAATAGACTCGTATCCTCGTTCTGATCAAAAGCCCTAAAACATCATTTTGTAATTCGGAAAAAAACTTAACTCCATTAAGTTTTTTTAACTGAGCACCGGTGGAGGAAAAATAGTTGAAAGGTGGGATTGCCAGAGGGAATAAAAAAAGGTGGGGCTGCCAATGGCCAATGACGTCTACTTATTAGAGGGCAATATCCGATCAAGTAATGTATACAAAACCCCACATATTGGATGTATTTCATAATACAAAGACTTAATCACTGTAAATACAACTTGGAAAACATTTAGGGTTTTGAAAGTATTTAATGACTCACATTGCAGAATTAGGGTTTTTAGTTATTGCCTCCTGGTTTAATTCTTGGGTTCCTAAATAAACACACAATGCAACAAGTATTAGTGTATTAACCCAATTCAACTTTAACGATAATCCCGAGATCAAAACCTCAACGTAGTTAACAATGTTTAGCCATTCAGGCAGCACTTTGACATATGTTGATTTGTTTTAGATCAATCGGACATGGTATCGTAGCAGTGATCAGGGTTAGCACACTTTTTACGGAGCAGAGTTTCGAGGTTTAGGGTTTCAGTATTTATGTAATAGAATGAGAGAAAGAAGTTGAAACTGAGCAGATTGAAATGTCCATGTTCTGCTCATTTTATAGCTAAAACTGAAGGTCGTCGCGTCACGCGACCCATTTCACAGATCACTGTCGCATCACGCGGCGGGGTGATTTAGGGCATAGGTGGCATAAGTAACCACGTAGGCTTGCCACGTGGTGCTATGTGTCTCTGGGTGAGAAAAAAAGCACCGTGTCGCGTGAAGGTCTTTTACAAATCTCGCCGCGTCGCGCGACGATAACCAAAACTGAATTTTCGTTATTTTTCTTGTTGGTTTTCGCCATACATGTTCAGGTTATCGGTTATGACATGTTATGGGGCCTTTTTGAGAGACGTTACATTTTTGTTCTAGGTAAGCGATTGGTGGGTCGATTAGGGTCTGCTTTTATACAAATCGATACAAGAACAAAGGAAATTTGTGTTTTGATTCGGATTTCGTAAGTTATCGAATTTGAAGATTTTGAAAGATTACACCTTGTTTTGGTTCGATTGCATAGATATAACGAGTTCATTATATCCCCCGGATTCGTTTTTATCAATAAGGAAACACAATTTCAAGGTTTTTGCACAAGATCATATCAAATCAATGTTGAGTTTGTTTTGAAACTAAGCTTGGGCGCCAAGCTGCTACTGCGAAAAAGAAGCACTGGGCTTGGGGATCTGTGTTAAATAAAAAACAAAACACAACAAGCAGTGTAGTGGTGTTTGCGCTGATCTCGTAAACGGGTGAGACCCGGGTTCGAGTCCCGCTGTCCACCGGTTTAACCTTTTATTTTTGTTTTATATAGATTTTAAAATTTACAGTGAGGCCCCTCATCTTGCATTAATACAATTAATTAGTCGCTACTTAATTATTTGTTTTCTTCTCATTATCTATAATACAACTAGTCTAAGTACCCGTGTGTTACACGGGTAGCTAATAAGAAAAATAACTACTTTAACATTGTTGACGTAAATATTTTAATTATATAAACGTTGAAATATTAACGAAAATGATATAGGGTACACCAAATAATCGAAATACATGAATACTAACGTAAATATCAAATTAAAATGAAGTGTTTGATTGAAGTTGAAGTTGATCCGTTCCTAACTAATTATAAACCGAGTTCTCTCTATTGAGTGAAGCGTTTGAGGAGGAAACACTCCTTTCCAAGTCCCGAAAATATGTCCCATTAAATATACTGTAGAATCAACATGTCTATATGTCTTACAGAAAACCTATACAATGAAAATATATAAATATCAGCATAATTCATTCATCATCACATAAGAAATTGCATGATATATATACACAATTGTCGCGCTTATATATATATTGAAACAGACTACGCAAAAGTTGGGCTTACAAAAGTGTCCTTTACTTGCAACAATACCACATTCTCTTCTTCTAACTCACTACTAAAGGTTCCATTTTATCTTGCCATGCCTAAACATACACCCATTAAGAATGAAGGATTATAAAAGTTGACACCAAAATACCACCTTACTTAGAAATGGAGAGTTAATTACATGTTTGTGTTCTCTGGACCTCGTTGCAAACTCTATTCTTAATCCTCCTTTACCCTTGTTGAGCAGCCTTATCTAACATGACTTTTTTGAACATTAATATAACCAATTTCATATACAATCTCCACTTTAACTCAAACTGAATCAAAATAGCAATTGATTACAAATAACACCAGCTTTACCCAATTCCCCGTATGTAGTAACGACCACTATCCTTAGCCACTGTTCAGAACAAAATGATCGCTATGCCTTGACTGGCTCCTGAGTTGTGATGCTCACTAATACAAAGGGGGAAGAGCGAATGAGCAGAGACTGGGGGAATTAATTTGGCACAATTCAAAAAAGCTTGGGCACTTGGGCCACAACCACTAAACTTATGGGTTGTCCAGTGGGCACATGCCCACCCTCCTTTGTTAATGAATTATCCACCAATGCCTCGTTGCTAATCTATGCATCAGTTACTTGAAAATTAATTAGTAAACACATTATACACACCGAACAATAGGGCTGATTGGATTTTTTCTAATACAGAGACAATGATTATACAACTAAAGAAATCGACACATTCAAATGCAAATTACTATTTTTTTTTCTTTTTCATGTGATATTATCCATTCAAAACATTAGGGCTGACAATTTTACACGAATACACGACACGAACCTACACGAAGTTAACATGTATCGTGTATGGCCTTAACAAGTATCGTGTACCAAACAGGTAGACACGAAATTACCTATTAATTTTCGTGTATAAACAGGTTAAATACCTGTTTACCTGTTAATACCCGTTAGTACACGATAAGAAATTAAATTAAATAAAACCCATTAGCCATGTGCGTGTGGGTTCCTTAACAAAGGAGGGTGGGCATGTGCCCACTGGACAACCCATAAGTTTAGTGGTTGTGGCCCAAGTGCCCAAGCTTTTTTGAATTGTGCCAAATTAATTCCCCCAGTCTCTGTAAGTCTCAGATAGCATGTCGTGTTCGTGTTTTTGTTTGTGTTAACAGGTAATTTTCATGTATAACAGTCGAACAGTTGTGTTAACAGGTATTAACAGGTAATTTTCGTGTATATCGTGTTCGTGTTCATGTTCGTGTTTGAAAAAAAAAGGACACGATAAGTTATCGTGTCGTGTCCGTGTATGGGATTTCGTGTATCGTGTCTTATCGTGTCGTGTCTTATCGTGTACGGGTATACACGATATGTCAGCCCTACAAAACATCAAATAATCTCATTATAAGTCTCAGTCTACCGCTTTCTTTTCATTCCCATTCCATTTGACCCATTCAGTCTTAGATCTAATTTGATATTCTTGATTTAATAGACTTATACACCGTCTCAATTTAACAATTAAGTTGACATGCAATCTGTACACATCAAGTTAGAGCACTCACATTGGATTTTGTATATTGAGCCTTATCTTTAAAATAATACAAAAAAATAAAAGAATAGCACAATCAATGTAGGTAAGTTTAACTCATGAGAACCATAGTATCGTGTTATACAAAGCTTACTTGGTGTTGTTGCTGTTAATTATATAGAAATTGGATGAATGAATGATTGAAGTCAAGATTTATAAACTCGTTAAATAATTAGAAACTGACATGAAAAAATTTTGAATAAAAAAAGAAGACATGAGAATATGATTCTTTTTTTTCTGTCATAATGTTCGGATCGAATAGAACAGAAACCAAGCTAAAAAGGCAATAAAAACTGAAATTTATTGATACGAATCATGAATAAGAACATAATGTGAATAAATTGTTACAAAAAATATAAACTAAACAGAGTAGTTAAATAACATTCTTTCTTTAAATTTAATCATACCATCAACCTATAATTATATAAGAAAAAAAACATCACATAAATGGGTACAGTAATTTAAAGACCTTGTACTAAGAAAATATGACCCATTAAAGTTAATGCATAGACCAAAGCAACCTATTCATAAGTATTAGAAACTAACCGGTGCTGACGATGTGGGCAGGTGTATTTAACCAGCAGAGTCCTAAAACAATAGGCAAGAAACACATATATGGGACAACCCAATACACATTAGAAACCTGACCCAAGCAAATTGCACTGACGTCCTTAGCTCCGACGTCCTTAGCTCCATGAATAAGTGAACCCATCTAACTATGCTAGCTTCCCACTGTCAGCCTAAAAATCATTCAAACATACCATCAACCTACAAATCATTAATTCTAACACTACAATGGCTAGAAAACCTAAATACCTATGTGCTTTTGTGTTCAAAAACTTTTCGGGGAAAAACAAAACTTAACTTGATGATAGTTTGTATCATAAATATCTTAATTGTTCAATGAGCCAAGACTTCTAAGAAGACAAAAGATATATAATGAGCTTATACTTGCTCAACCCAGAGCTTAAACTTGTTGCATTCAGATTACATAAAGACTATTAATTGTAATATTGAACATCACCCGCTACCTATGAAGCTAATAATTTTACATCAGATAATACTTTTGCAGCAAAAAAGAATTTTAACATTCACCAGTACATTAGGGATGAGCAAATCGTTCCCGGTACCGGTACCGAATTTACCGAACCAGGCACTTTTTCGGTACCGACTTTTAGCATTTTCGGTACCGGTTTTTACCCTCAAATACCAGTACCGTACCGATACCAAACCGGTACCGAACCGTACCGGTATCGAACCATACCGAACCGGGTATATTCGGTACCGGTACCCATTTTTGGGGATTTTCGGTACCGGTTCGGTACTGGATGGTACCGAGCTCATCCCTACAGTACATCCACATCCTCCTCATACACAAAAAAAGATTAAAAGAACATAGTGCACTTTAAATTCATTTTCATCATAAATAGCAATTCTACTTACAGAAAGACACACACACGCCCAGAAAGCCAGTTAAAATTTTTTTGTGGATTTTTAACTTGCTTTCTGGCTGTGTGTGTGTCTTTCTGTAAGTAGAATTGCTATTTATGATGAAAATGGATTTAAAGTGCACTACGTTCTTTTAATCTTTTTTAACTGATTAACAGGGTCAATGGATAAAAATCCACAAAAATTATGAAAAAATGAAATGTAAAGTCAAGCGCACCGCCAAATTCTGAGCGAGTAGACTGGACAACCACCCCATCTAGCGTACGAACAGTGCAATGATATATGACCTGCACAAAACAAAACATTAATAAAAGAATGCAGTTATGCTCTCTCTATGGCACCTTACATACTTAGGCAGTTAGGTTCATAACAAAGGTAATTGTAGTAACAAATTAGTTCAATTACTGCCACATATTATTCAAGTACTGGCAAAAAGGGGTCTAATTTCTCCAACCATTTAAAATACCATTCGCCTTATGAGACGAATTTGACAGCTTTCGCACTTTCAAAGAAATGTTACAATAACTTCCATATTGATCTTATTGCAGACATGGATTTAACTGGTTATTCATCCCAAAACTACAGATGTTCATCGAAAAATTGCTAGAATTGTCATTTAAACCTATCAACTAACAGTTAAAATTATATCATCATCATCATACTCAGTAAATCCCACCAATAGCAAAGCTAACAGTTAAAATTATCTATGCACTAAATCCAAATAAAAAAATAATACAAAAAACACAGATCATGAATACAGATGCACAAATAGAAATCAATTTGAAACCTGATCACCATCAGAAGGCATAGCATCACCACCTCCTGGTCTTATCACAGCCTTAATCAATCCTCCTGGAACCATCTTCTTTCTCCTAAATAAATTAAATTAAACAAACAAAAAAGTAGGCTTTTTTTTATTTTAAGCTAAATAATGAAAATACGGGGATAAATTTGAAAAATTAGAATTTAATGGGTCTAAGCACATCAGATGAAGAAGGTTTAAATATCAACTTTGACATGTTATGGTTTGTCAAAAGTTTATGGAATAACTAATTATGATATGACTTGTCAAAAGTTTATGTTTGTAAAACTCAGCAATTTACTTTGGCAAGACTATTTGACTCACCCGTCACAAATCTGATGTACTCATAAACACATTCTTGGATTGTTTCTTTCGTGTTGCTAGAGATGACCCTAATCAAGGATTAATGGGGTCAGTAACCTGCAATAAAAAAACCATTGACCTCAAAAACTCACAACAATCCAGTAGCCACAGTGGATAATGCATCTAAAATCAATTGAAATAAACTAATAATGAACATTACAACAGCTATGAAATCGTTTCTGTAATCATATTCACCAAATTCTACACTCATTTCTAGTTGAAACAGCTTTTAATTTGATCACAAAAAATATAAAAAAAGAAAGAGCCAAAAATCGGCGGAAATAAGCACATCAAAACTTAGATCGACAGAGGTATTGAATTTTCGACACGTGTGCGGATGTGTGAATCGAAACCTGTTCATTGATGGTTCGCCGGAAGACTGGTCGGAGGTCTGAAATACCGACGTGAGTCTTAAGCAATGCGTTAATCAAAATTTAGACCGGTATAGGTGTCGAGTCACGTGACATATTGATGTGTTCAAAATGTAACATTTAAATTTCATCAAATGAGGCATAAAACTAACCCTTTTTAGTACTAATGTTGGAAAAAGTGTGCGTTTGTCTTCCTTTTGTATTTTCAGGATTAAATGAGCTCAAATTAACAAAAGAAGCAAAAAGGCAGCTAAATCTAGCATAAATACAAGAAAAGGAACAAACGTGGCATGCCCGACCCCCCTCAACAGCATCTCCCAAAGCAAAAACAAGAAGAAAGCTGAGCATGGGGCTGTGCCCAGCTGAGCACGGGGCGTGCCCAGCCCGACACGGGGCGTGCCCAGCTCAGCACGGGGCAGTGCTCAGGATGGACAGCCCTGGCACTAAAGACAAACCTGTAGAAGCTTCTATTGCCCACCACGGGGCCGTGTCCAGTGAACACGGGGGCGTGGCGAAAGTACAGCAGGCGCATTAATTGTAATTGCGAATTACAATTAATGAAGAGAGAGAATGTCAGACGGGCACGGGGGCGTGTCCAGCGGACACGGGGCCGTGCCCAGCCTTCTGTTCAGCCTATAAATAGGAGTGCTTGGTTTCATTTCAACTCATCCCTTGGCACACCACCTCTCTCACACTTCATCCACCACCCACCACCATCACAACACCATCATCCACCACCATCATCCATTGTCCATCGTAGAGTGTGTGAGTCGTCTCGGGATCCAAGATTGATCGTAAGAGTTCTTGACAATCAAGGCCATGTTTGCCTAAGTCTCTTACATCACAGTCTCTTACACAAAGTGTCTAGTATAATTCTTTTTATTTCTAATCTTTTGCACTTTTTATTTGGTTTTGTATTAATGACTTTAATAACTAGTTACTTATGTTGAAGGTGATCTTTCCTTATCGTTTGTCCGTGGTGTCTTGGCATTATTTTACTGTCTATATAAAATAAAGGATTTTCACCATTCATATCTCCACGGTCTATATGGAGGTATGTTGGCTACCTGGTCGGGGGTTAAGGGAACGGTTTGGTAAAGGTCTTGCCATTGTTCAGCGTTTAGAGGTCCTGCAATGGACCTGGGTCAAATTTAGTAGGACCTCCTTCAATGCTTCACGGTATTGGATGGCGGGGGTCCAAACTCTTTGATCCCCTCATAAGTTAACTACTATTAATACTATAACCCGGCTATTTAGGACTGTATCCCTGCTGACTCAGACTACTTAGCCGAGGGTAACGTCACCGCCAAAAGCGGGGCCTACCACAATACTGCATTAATAACTTAATTCATTATCTTCCAATAATCCACCCTTTTAGGATTGTATCCTTGCTGACTCAAACTACTGGGGTGAGGGTAACGTCACCTTCAAAAGAGGGGTCTACTACAATAACTAAGATAATCTCTTAATTATGTGCAAAAGTGCGGAAATAATCAAAGGTTATACTAGATACGAGTCGGAACCAAGTGATTCATCTTGTCTATCTGTTTTTCTTTTATTTTTATTTTCAGCATTTTAGTTAGTTTTTATTTTTCTTAGCTTAAAACATTTTTCTAAACTTTTTTTTATTTTGATTAGACGTTGAGGATAAACCGGTACTAAAAGCTCTTGTGTCCTTGGACGACCTCGGTATCTTACCAACGCTATACTACGCTCACGATGGGTGCACTTGCCCATATGTGTGTTTAGTGTTAGTAAAATATCGTGTTTTATAAATTTAAAACTTGGCTAAAAATAAGTGTTAAAGGGGCATAAAATATACACCTAATATATATAACACTTCACACGCATCACATATATACACATATATTGGAAGACATGTATGGGTGTTGATTTTGTAGTTTGATAATGAGTTCTCAACTGGACTTAACTTGAATGCATAAGCCTCTTAGAGTTAGGTTAGTCTATTAATTGAAAACTCTAAGTATAATAAAAATAATCAAAAAATGACTAAAAGACCAAACTGGGTAAACACCTTTAAAATTTTCCAACTGATAACTAAAATGAGTTGAGGTCAGAATGTCTCTTAATTAAAGTTTTTAAGTAATCTAAAGGCATAAAGTTTATCTAATATTAAAAATTAAGTTTGGAGATCATAGTGACCACATATAGAAATGTTGGTGCATACATCTGTCGTCTTTGTCTTATATCGAGTCTCGGGTCCGTTGCAGATCTGAACAAGGATGATGTCATCATTCTTGATGATGACATCATATATATGACATCACAATTTCTCATCAGCACATGAAACAGAAAGTTATATCACAAGAAGACAAAATGGACTTGAAATAGAATTTAGTTAGATTCGCTTGAAATGTTTATTGTTGAGTTCGCTTGAAGTAGGTCCGCTTGAACATGTATGTCGCTTGAACGTGTAGGTCCGCTTGAAAGTGTATGTGTTATTTCAAGCGGTCTAGCATGCACTATATATATGTGTCATGTATGTTCATTTGAAGCGGACAGACATAAGTATAGGAATTGATACCGAAGTGCTGCCGGTATTTCTCGTGAATGTAATAGCTGTTAAATCAATATACAAGAGGATTAAAGTGATATTCAAGCTATTTCATAGTCAGTTTCTTATTTTCCGCATCTGAAACTGATAAAATCTCTTCTGAACGACTCGTTTGGGTCACAAACCGATCCTACAAGTGGTATCAGAGCTCAGGAGGAAGAGATCTTGCCAAAACAGCCTGTTTGCGTCACTTTTTATGATTTCTACACCATTCTTTTTCAAAATTAAAAATTTTTCATGGTTAAAATCAGCTGAAATTCACACATCTTGTGCGTAATCATGTATTAACAAATCCCGGAAAGTTTCTGTGTTAAAATCGACTTAAAACTGGTTAAAATCATAGTTTCGCTTGAAATCTGTTCGATTTTTGCTGACGTCATTGACTGTTCAAGCGAACATAACACCGTGAGTCCGCTTGAAACTGGTATCTCGCTTGAAAATTCACCATGTCCGCTTGAAAAAGACTGTTCACTTGAAAAACAGTGTTGAGTCCGCTTGAAATTGACATCTCGCTTGAAAATACATTGAAAGTTCACTTGAACCTACATTAAGGTCTGATCTCGCTTGAAACGACTGCTTGAATCACTTGTTCGCTTGAGTGTGTACGTCGAGTTTTGTGTAAATCATTAAACGAGGGTGCCAGTACTTCGGGAAATGAAATCACATGTTTATGTCAGTTTGAATGTGATTCTCGTAAACTGTCATGGCTATTTCACGTTTTGTCGGTTTAATGGATATTACGGCCCAATCACAATTTGATGGTCTTAAAGTGTCTCGGTCCAATTTATGGTTGCATGTGAAATAGTATTGGTTTTATCAAATATCAGAATTTACGTGAACAACAGAGTTTGTCGGCCACATTCTAAAAAGGGTCCAATCAGATTGTATGGTTTGAGTTAAGTCACATGAAGTGAAATTCCATTCATGACATCACGTGATTTTTGTTGTTATCAAAATTGCATGTGACAGCCAGCTTTAATTTGAGATAAATGTTCAATAGAATTCGTGTAAATCAGAAACTGCTTCAGCCCATGTGATTTTGTTCGGCCCAATGAGAATTAAATAGTCATAATTGTTGTTGGATACATGTGATAAGTCTTTTACATCGGCCCAATCAATTTGTCTAATTACGAGTTAAAGGCCCATTTGAGTACAGAAGTTTGCATCTATTCATCTTGAAGTGGAACGAGTCCGCAAATCTTCGACACGAGTCTTCGATTGATTTCATCAACACACTTTTACGTTCTCAGTTTGTTTAAACTGATTGTTTGTTTGTTTGTTTCAGATATTTTTACGAGGTGAACCAGTTCGTTTGAAAGATTATTTGAGAAATTCTTCGACATTGAATCATGAGTGAAGAATTTTACAATGCATTTGCAACATCCCCGACTAGTCCAGCTGCCATTACTCAAAACATGAACATGGAAAATGAAACCGAAACCTTACAAAAACCCCCGAAGCTAATGAGCATAGAAGAGTATTATGGATGGAAAGACAGATTCGAAAACTGGGTTCAAGCTAACCATCTCAGATCTTGGGAGTGCATTTTGAAGAAATATGTATTACCACGTACTGATCTGCAAGCTGATTGAAAGATACTGCCACTTGGTGCGATCCATGTCGATGCTTAGTATAACAAAAGATCGTGAAGAGTGGGTAGACAAGTTAGCTGATGCTTTACCACAAAAGGAATGGGGCACATACTTGATGATTTTGAAGAACACTGGGGTTTATGATGGGTTAACGATTTCTCAGTTTATCGAGAAGATTGAGGGTCAAGATTTGGAACAGCAGAAGATCGCGAGGATGAACAGTCCAAGTGGTCAACAGGATGTAAAAATGTATTACAAAGGCAGTGTTCCAGAAGTTGAAAGAAGCCCTAAAATTCAAACTGCATTTAGTGTTGGAGATTCATCTGAAAAAGTTGATCAAAGTTCTAAAAGTAGCAGTGGTTTCTCTTCATACCCGAGTGTCAATCCAAAAGATACTACATCAAGCTTTCATTCTCAAAGCACAAAGACTGGAAATGGTTATGTGATACAATGCAATATTGCTTTGAATCTTTCTGATGGTCAAAGTTTTTCAGAAGAGGTTGCTAAAGATCACATGGCGTTGCTTGGTTCCATGCTACTATCTTATGAAGGTTTGGTTGCAGGGCGGATCGGGAATCCTATGCTCACAAAGGAGGATTACGATCAGATAGACGCCGAAGAAATGGAACTAATGGACATCAAATGGTGTCTAGCTAGTGTCTTGAGGAGAGCAGAAAAGTTCAAACTGATTACTGGAAGAAATGACTTTCTTGATGCACATGTTTCTACTTTAGGTTTTGATAAATCTAAAGTTACTTGTTTTCGATGCAGGGAGAAAGGTCATTTCAAGAGAGAATGCAAGAATAGGGAGGCAAGTGAAGCTAAGAATCCTTTCGGAAAAGATGACTATTATCGGAAAGCCATATATCAACAAGTTGGTCAACAACAAAAGCAAGAACCACAAGTGGCTCATGGTAGAAAAGTGATCGAGGATTCAAAAAGAGCATGTCTGGGGAATCAAGAGAACTTTAACTGGAATTTTCAAGATGATGAAAAATTGCCTGAAGGTTTTAGCTGGGATATGTTTGTGAATGATAAAGGAGATTTCAAAGCATTCATTGCTAAAATTTTGAAAGAACCAGATATGTTTACCACATGGATGAAGTCTGTTGGTGAAACTGTAAAGAATGAAGTTGAAACATTTGTTTCATCAGAAGAAGGATCACAAAGTGCAGATGAAAGTTCACAGAGTGATGAAAGTTCAGAAAAGGAAGTTGTTTTTTATCAAACACCAGTTGATTCTGGTTCTTCGGATGATAATTCTGACAAATCAGTAGAGTTTGATCAAACACCAACTGATGACAGTAGTGATGATGAAGAAGAACGACATATTAATGTTGCTAAAACTTATCTCTCTCCTGAAAGTTTTCATTTTTATTTTGCAGATCGATTGGAGAAACTGAAGGAGAAACGGGCTGCAAAAGAACAAAAAGAAATGAAGTCTGAAAGTGTTGCTGAGGAGACTGTTGAGATTGAGCAGGAAGGTGAAACAGATAAGGTGACTGAAGCTGAGGAAGTTGTTGAAGTTGAAAAGATCATAGAAATTGAAAAGATTGTGGAAGTCATCAAGCCTTGCACAAAGTGTTTGGAACCTTGCAAGGAATGTGCAGCAAAAGATGAAAAGTTGGCTGAGCTTGAAAAGATGAAAGAGCAATTACTGTTCAATCTAAATTACGTGAAAGAATCTTATGATGTATTGAACAAAACAGTAACTGGTCTTCAAAAGACTAACTCTGAGAGAGAAGATGCACTGCAAATGCTGAATGCTGTGATGATGACAAAGCAAAAAGCTATAAATTTCTACATCGAAGAAAGTGCAAAGTGGAAGCAAGAGTTGGAGACCGAGAAAATTGAAAATGAGAGAATCAGACGTTTATTACAAAGTTACTCTAGTTCTGATTATCTTATTGGTCGAATCTATCCAACTGTTGCAGGTTTTGAAGCCTTTAAAGATGAAGAGAAGCCTAAGAAGAAGGATACTGGTAAGAAACCGAGTGCTAGCTATAACAAGTGTCCGCCTCCGATCTGGGAAGGTTATTCTCCCAGAAAACCAAATGAGGAGCAAGTTCAAAAGGCAGTCAATATAAAACTAAAGTCTGATATAACCGATGAATTACCAGAAAACATTGACGTGGTTTTTACATCGTCTGACACTGATCATGAGTCTGAGTTAATCAAAAAGGTGGTCGATCAGGTGTTGGATACAGATGAGGAGTCTGAGTCAAAGTCTGAGTCTGGAGGTTCAAGTTCATTGGTCAACAGTCCAAAGTCGTCGGTTAAAAGAGCTTACAGTAAAGAGTCTTTGTTATCAAAAGCAAATTTGGATGATGAAACATTTGAAGTAGCATACACTTTAAATGATTCTGACAAATTATATTCTGACAAAGAGTTTCCAATAAGAAGTGTTAGATTTGAAATGATCAAAAAGGTTTTCAAAATGACAGAAATTAAGATTTCTGAAATAAAAGATTTAAATCTTATTGGAAAACCTAAAAAATACACTTCAAGAGTACAACAACGATTAAACAAGAAAAAGGGTTACAATTCTGGTTCTGGTTTTCAAAAGAAACCAAACCATAATGGTAGCTACAAAAAGAAAGGATTAGGTTTTATTCCACCAGAAAATTATAAAAATGAGAAAAATTCTAAAACAAAAACAGAATTTGTTTCAGGAGGAGGTGCAGACGAAGAACAGAAGAAACCTTTCTGGAGACAATCAAACCAGGAGTTTCTTGCTGAGAAGAAAAGGAATGGAACTGGAGTGTTTTATCCAAAAGAGACTCGAACCTGTTTCAAATGCAATGAAGTTGGTCACATTGCATGGAACTGTCTGCAAAATGCTAAAACTAAACAGGGAGTTTCTGAAAAACTGAAAGAAATAGTTGTTGATGTTGAACCACCAACCGAAAAATTCAAAATGTTTGAAAATTCAACTTATGAGGTTGGTGAATGTTCTAAAAAGAATTTTTACAAAAAGAGAGCAAAAGATAACCAAATGTGGGTTGTCAAGAAGGGTGATGTAAAAGTCGGCGATGAATCTGGTTCCACAAAGCCAGAAGAGCCACAAGATGAGGTAAAAGAGGTAAATTTTGTATCTTCAGTGAATGATGATGAATTTCCATCACTGACGTTTGAAAAGATTAAGCAAAAGGTTGGTAAGGTTGAGATTTCAAATCAATTCTTTTCTGATAAAAAGGAATTTGATGTTGAAAAGGTTTTCAATGGAAATGTTAAGAAAATTTTTGGGAAAATGCTTGATGGGAAAGTAAAAGGGGTTAAAGATTTTTACGCAACAAAGAAAGCAACTTTTAACCCAACTGAACAAGAGCTAAAGGAGCTAAAAACACCCAAGGTTGGTCAGACTTGGGTGGAAATTCTTTTCCCTTGAACATCTGACTTGCCGGAGATCCCAAGTTAGTAATCGTGGATCAGGAATCGGCATCTTTCTTGATAATTGATGTTTTGTGAATGAATTTTATAATGGTTAAATTTTGGTAAGTCATACTGCAGGAATTGCCGGAGCTTCCAGGTTGGTAAGTGCGAAGCTGGAATCGGCATCTTTATCGGTAAAATGATTTTGTGTAGATGTGGTATTCCTACAAGTTGGTTGATGAAGTTTTACACCTTCAAGTGGTAAATCAAGGACATTAAGTTGTACTTGTTTTTCCTTCAAATGGTTAATCAAGGTCATTGGGTTGAACTTGATTGAACCAAACTTACAAGAGGTATTAGAAGAACAATGTGATGAACCAAACCCCTAACTTTACTAGTGATAAAACCAACAAAATTTATTTTCCGGAAAAATCATTTTGGTTAAAACAAACTTAAGTGTTTTGAAATCATAATGAGAAAATAGTTTTGTGTAAGGGGGAGTTCTGATTGTTTATGCCAAGTGGATGGCGAATTGAAGCGATTTGATATCGGTTGTCAAGTTTTTGTACAGTTTATTTTCAAATTTCCTGAAATGTGTTTGCATTTTAGGGGGAGTAGAAATTTCTGAAAATCCAAAAACATTTGAAAATTTGAAAAAGACAAAAACATGATAAAATCAAAAATGAGTTTTTGTGTCAAAGAAGAGGAAATGATAGTACATCAGTAGACAGTTACAGTATGCTAAAGAATTGTATTGTTTAAATAGCGTTAAACGGTCTCACTAATGATATGCCGATAGGTTTTTACACATTTAGTAAGCTTTTTCGGGATATAAACTTAAATTCAAACTTGCTTATTTTGTGGGGAACACTACTTGGATATATAGGTAACCCCTGAAATCTCGTTTGAAAGGTCTCTCTTTCTGAGATACTAGGTCTTTATGCTCAGTGATATCTGGGGTATTATCCCGGGACTTCTGATTTTGCGGAAGCAATGGCCTAGTCCCCGGAGAATACTTTCTGCTTGCTTGAAAAATAGCGCCACCCTCAGCAAATTGATGAAACAATAAAATTGATAGTCATTGCTGTTGTAATCAAAAGATCCTCTAAAAGGGACACACCAAAAGTCAAGCCGTCATCTCTCTGCTGAACGGAAGTTCTGACCTGAGCTCTCATGGTTTCATACTATAATTTATTCCCTTACAGATATCATCTGTGGTATACTCACCTGTAAGACTGAATATTGGGATCTGGATACGGGAGTATATTTAAGAGGTGGGACACATAAATGAGTTTAAGTCCTTAAAACATCTAACTCATATCCTGAATCAGTTGAAATTTGTGTGAAAATTTAAGTGGATCAGTATATCGGCAATCTAAGTGAATTGTTTAATTCTTAATGTGTAATTAAGCTCAACGTTACTTGTGACTTGTCAAGAACTGATATGATCCTCTTACACAAATTTCACAAAAATATTGTCTGTAAATATTTCTTTACTGCATTTCTTAATATCTCAAAATCCAAAAAGATTTTCAGTGTGTTTTAGCATAATTTTTGAAAAATCCAAAAAGATTTTCGGCAACTGATGTTGGAGAGCTGATTTTCAAAATTCTAAGTGCTAGACTTGATGAACAAATGGTTTGGGAGAATGTGTTTTGAAAAGAAAAATGATTAATTTTTTGCAAATGGTTCATCAGAATTTATCATTGATAAATCATTCTGGTTTAATTTGAGAGAGAATCTGTGTTTATAATTTTGTTAAATGTTAAATTTGTGAAATTTATTTCTGGGATAAGAATGTGCAGGTGTAGCCAGGTTTCGATCTTGAACTTGATGATAGAGAGACAGGTTCCGATACCTGAGGACTTTGTGATTTCAACATGCCAGACTGCGATCCCAGTATATCGAAAGGGGGAGTCTGAAGACATCCGAGTAGAGATTGTTTGTAGGGAGTCTGTTGATTCTGAAGAGGAGAAGAAGATAAAGTTTGAGGATGCTTACACTGTGAGATATTTCAGAGAGCGTTCAGACTGATAAAGACTGAAGACGTTGAAGACTCGATAATTAAGACTCGTCAACATCTGAGGGGGAGTCTGTTGGTGCATACATCTGGCGTCTTTGTCTTATATCGAGTCTCGGGTCCGTTGCAGATCTGAACAAGGATGATGTCATCATTCTTGATGATGACATCATATATATGACATCACAATTTCTCATCAGCACATGAAACAGAAAGTTATATCACAAGAAGACAAAATGGACTTGAAATAGAATTTAGTTAGATTCGCTTGAAATGTTTATTGTTGAGTTCGCTTCAAGTAGGTCCGCTTGAACATGTATGTCGCTTGAACGTGTAGGTCCGCTTGAAAGTGTATGTGTTATTTCAAGCGGTCTAGCATGCACTATATATATGTGTCATGTATGTTCATTTGAAGCGGACAGACAGAAGTATAGGAATTGATACCGAAGTGCTGCCGGTATTTCTCGTGAATGTAATAGCTGTTAAATCAATATACAAGAGGATTAAAGTGATATTCAAGCTGTTTCATAGTCAGTTTCTTATTTTCCGCATCTGAAACTGATAAAATCTCTTCTGAACAACTCGTTTGGGTCTCAAAACGATCCTACAAGAAATTTGGTTTTGAAATAGATTACAACTACTCGAACTACTTGTAGATTTTATAAATCAATATGATGCAGCCAAAATGCACCTCAATCCCAAATTGTAAACCTTATATAGATGCACTGAGTACCAGGATAAGATAGTAGGGCGCCTGCAAAATGACATCTATATTCCCAAAACTCGAATCCTAAGACCTCCAGTCCACCCTACACGTACCCATGCCCAGCCAAATACAATTATAACAGTAAAACTCGCAACAATTATCAACCCAAAAAGCCTTGGTTTAACCACGCACCCCCTCTTCATTCCAGCCTAGCACTTTTATCTCCTTAATCTACCTCAATTATAGTATATAAATATATAAATCTCCTCTAATCAACAATATTGCATTGAAAATAAAAGTGGGCAGCCGGTTAGTAACACATACCCGATCCCGAATCAAAACTCACAAAGCTGAAACCACATCTTCCTGTCAATCAATACGATCATTAGCTTCTTCAGCAAACAACACAAATAGATGAGGTTAACGAAGGTGGACTGAAATAGTTACGAAAGTGAAACCACAGGGACTGTTTTCGCAATTTTTAAACTAATGGACTGAAATAGTGATTTTTAACAAACCACAGGGACGAAAAACGTAATTAACTCTTACTTTGTAATCAAAATCAATTAATATTATGTTCCCAAAAGAAATTTTAAAAATGTGTAGTAAAAATCTAGTAGCAACATGATGATCGACTAAATGATGGTAGGCACAACAACGAAGCAGCAACAACACGTCTAGATTATCCTCGTTTTCTTTAAGTGCAAATCTTGATTTCGAAACTGCCCCTACATAATCCTTTGCAGCTGGTAACAACCTCACATTTAGTATTTTAGTCTAAAATTTAAACAAAATAATAACGAAATACTCAACCTCTTTAATCAAAATAACGAAATATTCAATGTCTGTACCATGTCCATATTTTTACCTTTGAATTCTTCATGGCTTCTCTTTTAAGCCTCTTCGACTCTTGCACCATCTTTTACATCTATCTTTCTTCGTATGCAAGTGCTTTTTGAGCACATGCTACCATTTCTATCTCTATTAACAAAATAATAATTTATATGTCTTCTCTTCTCTAATCTGTCCTTCCACTCACAAAATATAAGGAAAAGGGTATGAGCAGCAAACAATAAATACCTGAATATAAGGCATGAAAAGTTAGTCTCTAAATTTAATCCCCATTTTAGAGAATAGGATAAAGTCCCATATTCGGTATTTTTTTTTTTAAGTTTCTCTAAATTATATGGATTGAGATGTGATACGGAATGGGATGTGAGTGATCTAAGAAGCAGTATACGTTGTACCTCATCAAGAACACCAGCTCAACTATGAACCATAGTAAAAAAAAACGCACCACACTCACTTGAAGCACATCTATTTCAGCAAATAAAAGTTGTATTGCCATGTTCTAATGATTCAGGCACTATACATAACGCCACTTGATCTCTAAGAATCATCAAGGTTAGGCCATGGACAACATAGATATGATTATTATATTTCACTTTGACTTCCCTTAGTCTTTTGAGAGCAGAATAATACAGACAATTTTTTTTAACAGCAGAAAACTGCACTTTTTGCAACTACAAAAATGCAGCAAAACTACAATATTTCACTACAACTAAATGTGGCAAATTAATAATTTCAATAGCAATAAAACTCAACATTCGCTGTACTACATGAAGCATAAAGGTAGTAAGAAAGAAAAGAAGAAAAAGAAAAACATACCGATTGGGAAATTACATTGAAACTGATCAACTTGTATTAAAAAGGGCTATCACAAAAAAAAAAACATGTGTTAATCAGTAGAGAGTGCTAAAACTATAATTCAATAATAAGCATCACTTTCTCTTGCACTTACAAAAGCCAGTTTCTCTAGCCATTTCTTATATCTAAAAGCATCAAGTAGTCATTAGGAAGTAAAAGAGGAAAAGCATAAAGATGGTGTTGTTTTCTTCATCAACTCTGCATTTTCCAACTTGTGAACCCCATTTATTCACGTCAACACCACTTCAGCAATGAATTTAGATTCTTTTTTTCCTCATCATATAAGGCGTTTCACTGAATATACACACAATTTAGTTTCTGCTCTAAAGGTACTTGGCACGAATAGACTCAAAAGAAGTATAATTGCAGTTGCATTTTGAATGTAGTAGATTTTAGTATTCCAGATTCGTACCTTTTTGTCTTTGTCGACTCTGCCATTTCTTCATGCGAGAAGATCAACATGATAGAATCAACGAAAAGAATTGTACCTTACCGATGACGAAATCATAAAAATGGTTTAAAGAATCAATAGCCATGCTTGCTCATGATAATCCATTTTTTCTTAATTTAATATCCAATCCAATCGAAAGCATGGTAAACATACCATATCAAACACAAGCATTCAATATAGTGTGATTTCACTAACAAAGAAAATAGTAATCAGTTGGGTTAAGTAACAATAACTAACCCTGTCCCATAAACCTATGCCTTGTTGTCTGGCTTGTTCTTCAAGGCGTAGCAGTTCTGTATGCTTGGGAGTCACCTCTCCTGTAAGAGGATTTTGCGCTTAACTCAAGATTTCAATACATTATTTTCTTAATAGTACATTTGGTTCTAGTTCTAAGCAAAACATCACATGGAACGTTAAAAAACTAAGTTTGCATGACGAATCTAAGTTTTACCTTCCGAGCTAGAAGGCGTTGGTAATGTTGCTTTGATTCAGGCTCTTTCATAAGATTTACCTTCAAGAACGAAAAAAAAAATAGTTGTAAATCAAATTTAAGGAAATAAAAAAAAACATATAAATCTTGGTAATTTGTAGGAATAAGAAAGTAAATAACCTTTCCCTTTAAAACTATCCAATTAGAAATCAATAGTTCACTATTTTAACATCTCCACCTCAAACAGCTTCAATATTTGATACCTTGTTAATAAACAAATCATCACTTTATGGGAAACAGAAATGACTAACTTAAACAAATTCGATTAAATGATAATAAAAATCTATAGCAATCAGACCAGAATTACTCTGCACTTGAAACAATTATGCCATCAGACCAGAATTACTCTACACTTGTTATCGGAAAGCAGCTTGGTTCACAACAACCCATCTTGATTTAGGTTAACTTTATTCCAGTGAGACCCCAACTCTAAAGTCACGTATGTACATAAAAGTCAAAGTAAAACACACATGGCATATAGAAAGTGAAAACTTTCTATATCCTACCAACAATGAAAAGAAGATGAACATCATAAACCTTCGCAAAGTCAGCATAATAAAGTGAGGAATCTGAAGTGGCAGAAGAAAAATACCAGCAGCCTACATAAGCTTGGAAAAGACGTAATCATTACGTGCCCAGCAGCCAACCAGCAGAACTTACACACACGGGGCAACAAACATCATAACTGATCATCAAAGGACGAAGAAAACCTAACAAACACATATAAGAGAACTAAATGAATTAACCAACAAACAAATAACTGAATTGTGTCCTACGCACAAAAATCCAGTAACCTTTAGCTAAGAAATGCTGAAAAGTTCCTCAACCACCACCCCTGGTCATAAAATTATCTAATAAATATAAAAGAACATACTTCAAGGAATATAACAACCTTGATATTAAGATATGGTTTAAAATAACTGAATATGACAACATTATGGAACATGGATTCATTATTGATGTTAAATAGAGAGATTCACACACAGGGCCGAAAGCAATTAGCTGAAAAGTAAAGAAAAAACACATTTTTCTAATTTTTGGTAGAAGTATAAGAACAGTTTGCACCTCTTGGCCCGTTTAACCGATTTAATCTGTTTGACACATTTCCATGATATGAATTGGTTAAAACTTAAAATTGTCACCTATATAGTTGATAGGTTTTCAACCATTCGACGGAATCCGAAAAAATAAGGAAAACGACATGGGTGAGTTTACCATTATCTTATAACAAATTCCCCTTTTTAATGAACAAACTAAAATTCACAAACAAAATGAAGAACTTGATTAAACCTATAAGCGAAGAGCCAAACCTGAATTAACGGGTGAGAACAAATGGTTGAACTTAAAAGCTCCATCAACGGCGAACACTACAAAACAAAGGCAATTCCATCAACGACGAACACTACAGAACATAATGAATGTCTGATCTGAACTCCAAAGTAAAACATATTCCATTTAGTTACCTAAGATTGTTCATAAACTTCTATAGGGAAATAAAGTCTTATACGTAATTAGCATAAGAAAGTAAAACATTGTTTTCAACAACTACATTGTAAACCGAACCATGAAAATCCCTACTAAGAGTTGCAAACAAAGCTTTGGTGCGGAAACAACAACATTTCAAATGCTATGGTGAATAAGGGATGAGAAATCCTCATATAAGTGGTCCAAATGCGCTTCTTTTTTAGAGAATGCTTCTCTAAGAACATCTAAAGCATCACAATGTGAAAAAACCTT
Organism: Helianthus tuberosus; assembly: GCA_030545235.1. Lineage (NCBI taxonomy): Eukaryota > Viridiplantae > Streptophyta > Magnoliopsida > Asterales > Asteraceae > Helianthus > Helianthus tuberosus. Next base: position 113,513,948 of record CM060400.1, on the reverse strand, counting down.
CTCTTTTTCAAGTGTATCCGAAAAAAATTCTATCAATCATCTTAGGCGTTAGTCAGAAGAATAAGGAACATACAAAAATATAAATAAAAAAATGGAAAAATGGCCAGCAAACAGCAACACTTGACTAATTTAAATTCAAGGGTCTCTAGCTTATTGTATTAAATAAGAATTCAAATTAAAGATCTTAGGTGCATCTAGTTAATAAAACCATGCAGAATAATCCATAAGAAAAATAATAATCTATCTGAGATTCAAAAAGGTACAACCTCTTCAACAGCTTTCTCCCTCAATCGTTCAATAGATTCAAAAAAGCGCCTGAGCTCTGCAAACAAAAAAAATCAAAATCTTAATAAGCAACAACATAAAAATTGAGACAAAGGAAATTAGGGCTTTCTTATAACTACTAAAAACACACAATCAGGGCTTCAATCCGAACAATATATCAACATAATCCATAACATAAGAAGCAATTGCAAGAAAACACTAACCGATGATTCAGATTCGAAAACTGATGAAGCGATTTGGCGTTTGAATCTCCGATTGAACATAATAATCTGTACATACGCGATAATAATGGTAAGGTATTCATGGTGTTGGAGAAGATTTTCAACTGATTGATGATTGATTGAAGTTTCCATATGAGTAGCATATGAGCGGTTTCATATTGAATGACGGAGAATGCCCTAAAATCCATTTGCCGCTCATGAAACTGAATGAGAAAGGAGAGAAAGCAAATTGCCGCCTAAAACACAATTATCTGGCTAAATAGCAATGCCACATCATAGTCAAATAGTCAAAGTTATTTTGCTTTAGTAATAGAGATAGATTACCAACTTTTATAAGTAGTACTTTGATTTTTCTTTTTCTTTTTTTTTTTTTAACTTTTACCCCTCCACTTTTAGCATTGATGCTTAGAACTCCTTAATTTTTTAAAGACTATATAATCGAGTTTTAAGGGTTTATTTTCATATACATATCGGTATAAATCAAGTTGGTTTACGTTTCGACATAAATTTTTCTCGGAAATTAGCCAGTTCAAATATAATATGTTCTTATGCTTATTATTATGTACGTTTTTTGTTGGCCTATGTTTTGACGAATTTTTTTTCCGGGAAATGAGTTGGGTCAAATATAATACGTTTTCGTTCTTATTTTTATGTATGTTTTTAGTTTGACGTAAAACATTATCAGAACGCCGCAACAATGCACGAGACAATTTACTAGTTATATAACAATAACTAAAACTAACTAACCTAGTAATGATTTGCTTTAGAATGTTTAATGGACTAATTAAGTTTTATCAATTACTAGTATAACTTTTAAATACTTATATTTATATATTAAAATTAAATATGATAATAACTAAATAGATAAAATAAAATCGATTCCATTATTATTTAATATGCGAAAAATCCCCGGTTTTGTAAGGTTAAAATCTGATTTTAAATGGGTCGGATTTCGAAGATCCGTTTTTTATGGATGTTACATTATCTATCATCTGTGTTGATTTACACTGGTTTATGTTAGGGAACTGTTCTATTTTATTTTAACAAACGAATATGATCTAGAAAATCCGTTCGCTCTAATTTTCCTTTAAGACCGTGGGGTATGGTGGGGCTTGGGTTGGGGCATTTGTTGACACGTGGAATGGGAGCCCTCCCACCGCCTGGTTACGTGTCCGCGGGGTATGGCGGGGCGTGGGTTGGGCTTGGGTTGGGTGCACCGCGTGGCAGAATATTCAAAAAAAAAAATTACAAAAAATTTATAAAAATCACACAACATTTATAAAAAAAATACCTACAACTTCATTAAAATTTAAAAAATTACATAATCCTAAAAATTACAAAATAACAAACCTAGAACGTTAAATAAATTTCAAAAAGGTCGATCTTGTCGAACGTCTTTCGCTCCTTGCCTCGAAACTCTATGTTCGCCACCGCCACCCGGTCCTCGTGGCTTAACTCGCCGCTCGGAACGGCTTCGTAGTAAGCCTTGAAACGCTCGAGCTTGGGCCGTAGCTCGCGCCATTTATGTTGGACTGCTTGGCCAAGCCAAACGGTTTGAATTTAAAATTCAAACTTTTCATATGGCCCGCTATGACATGGCGGGGTCAGCGAATAGAAGCAAGCCAGCTTGACCGCCCCACGCCCGGCTTGAAACCCAAGCCCAAGGGCCACGCCCCAACCCAAACCCACCCGGGGTGGTGGCTTGGGCGTTTTCCCCCAACCCACGCCCAAACCCCCGCCCCATACCCCATAGTCTAAATTAAACGAACAAACTCAAAGATAGTGAAGTAAACTTTGTTTTTTAAACTTATTGATACATTGTCTTCATGCATCATAGTGGGCCTATTTAGAAACTTGGTTCAAAAGTATATTCTTTTAGAATGTATCTTCATTTGTTATTTATGATTAGAAAAAAAGGATATACCAACGCATAAAGGGATAGATGCGTGTTTGTTCATCAAGTTAGACATACCAACCATATTAATTTCTTTTTACTTTGGAATTAATTGATGATCATTCATCATCCATGGCCACTCTCATCATACACCCCTCCCCTCATCTATTCTCACATGAAACCCAGAGACAAAAAAGATCCGAATCCGAAATCATGATCTTTTGGTTATGATGAAAAACTCATATCTTGGTTTTCATTTGCACCCTCCAAAATCTTTCATGTACTCTTCAACTATGCTACTTACATTGGTAAGATATTTTTCCTCTCATCGTCTTCTGTCATATATGTAAACAATATACACATATGCAAAATCTCATCTATGAATTGTGATAACAATGTTATATGAATATGATGAAAATAGATGAATCAAGCATACATGTGGTGAGATTTTCTGAATTAGACAACTGTCTTTGTACTTTTAGCATTCTTGGTATCAGTTAATTACAAGTACGTATGATTTTGCATTGTCAGTGACCCGTCTATCTTATGTTAAACCGTATGCCTGATGTGGAATATCGATTTATTTTCTTACCTTAGGGTGAGAGGGGCACTCCTCTAAGAGGGGAGTGACCTCACTTACACACACCCAATCACCACGCGCCACGTCAACTCCCCCCTTAACTCCCCCCACACCCTCAATTTGATGACGGCACTCCTCTCTTGGGGGACTTGGTTTTATTTTTTTATATATAAATATTTTTATAAAAGTAAAACATAATTTAAATAAATTAAAACTAAATAAAAATAAAAAATAGAACATTTCATTTAATTAAAAACAAATTTGAAGGGTATTTTTAAAAGTAATAAAAAAATTATAAAACATTTCATTATTTTTCTTCTTCTTCTTCTTTCTTCCTCCTCCCCTTCTTCTTCTTCTTCTTCTTCATATTTGTTCTTCTTCTTCTTCATATTTGAAAGTGTAACAGGTCTCAAAAATTAACTCACAAACTCAGCATGTATATTAGATTATCACAAGGAAAAAAACAAAAACAAAAAAAACAAAAAAAAGAAAAACTCAAATATATACAAATCTCATCGGTGAACTCTCCCCGCTCCCGCTCCCCCTCCCCGATTTGATGGCGGCGGTGTTCCCGCTCGGGGACTTGGCTCACCGCACGCCTCCCCGCTAAGTGCCCCGGACACCCTTAGTTAATCATCGAACTTAATTAAAGAACCCAACACTCAATTGGATAGTTCACCAACGACAAGAAGATTTGTGTACTTTTGAGATATTGATGAGTCAACCAACACTAAATTGGATAGTTCACATATGGAAACAACATGTGAGCTTTAAAGCCCATCAAGAAGATTTGTGTACTGGCCCGAAATCATTATGTGGGATTCGTGTACTTAGAATCTCCGGCTAATTTTAATAATCAGTTATACAGTTAATTTAACTTTTTGACTTTAAGTGGTTAATGCTTTAACCGGTTATTACTTTAAACGATTACTATTTTACCGGTTCGGTTAATAAACGGGTTATTTTCGGTTAATAACCTTTTTTTATTTTTCGGTTAACCGGTCTACCGGTTAAAAAACCGGTTCCTATACTGAATATCAATAACCGGTTACTAACCTACAGTTAAAAATAACCACTAACCGGTTATTCCTCGACCGGTTAATAACCGATTACGGTTAAATAACCTTATTAACCGGTTATTTTGTGCACCTCTATTGTCAGTTACTCGTCTATGTTATAAACAAACGTGACCAGCCCTTGCTCAGAGTTATAAACTCCTTTGCCATGAGCCAAATCATCTCAGAATGTACCTTCATAACTTATTTTAAAACAACCCACACTTGTTATTTAAGTGATAAATAATATAATAACAATTATAACTAACAGTAAATTTGCCTGCCATAAAATATTAATCATCTAAACTCCCTTTTAAGTATTTGTAGACATGGTAAGATAAGTGCAACCAACAATATTTGATGTTAAAATGGATGCTTTCTACAAAGATTAAAGAAAAGACCAAACAAGGGATATGATAAATGGAATCCCACAATAATTTGGACTTGCACCAGATCCAACATGATTTTGACAATTGCAAATTGATCCCTAAAGCTTGATGCAGTCACCACTTGTCCATCAAGAGAAATAACATGCCTCTCAAATAAAAAAATATATAAAATATTAAGTTCACCATAAAATTATTATAACTCAATTAATAGGCTGATAATGTAATTTTTAGGAGTCAAAAACAAAATCGGCAAGCCACCTCTGTGAAAATACGAAGAGCATTTAAACTTGTAACATCAGTATCCCAAGAAGATCCTAGTGCTACAACTTTTATTTCTTCAAATCACATATAACACTGAATATAAAGTAACAGAATTTATATATATTTTAAAACTCTTAGGTTAAACTTTAAAATCTAAAAAAAAAAACACAACCCTTGCTATTATTTACCCAGCTTTTTAAAATGGACCGTACATGAGGGTGCTAATATTTGACTTATTTTTAAAAAGACTCATTGGATGTGTCAAACATAGTATCCAAGATCACAACAACCTTTCCTTTGATATCACCAATCAGATTCAATACCTAAAATTACATGTAATTAAACAAAAGATATTAAAAAAAGTTCATAGATAATTATATAAGCTGATAAAGATTGGATGTATGTGGTCGCAAACTATAACCACCATAGCTCACAGTTTTGCTATTCTTTTAATAACTTGAAACTTTATCAAAGGGAAAACATAATAGAAACCCAATACCGAATTAACAATACCTTATCTTTTCCTCAAAAACATGGGTAGTAGGATTACCATAACGCCCTTACTCAAAGCTAAGAGTCCTTTTTGCTAGTTTATAACCAAAAGTGTATTTGCAGTTTATATTTCTACATTTTGCATCTCTACTATTTGAATGTAAATTGGGCGAATCAGCTGCAAACAACACAAGAGAAAAACTTATTAAGTTGTGTCATAGTAGCTGACAATCGATCTCATGAATTGTTCCTCAGAAGTCCAAAATGCAACAATACCTGATACCTTGCTGAAGGGGTAAGGTCCCAAAAACCTTGTAATAAATACTTGGGACCATACCACAACCTTGCCTTTCAGCCTTTTTACCTTGCGCGGCCGCGCACTGGTCTTACCAAAAGAAAGGCTTAAGATGCCAACAACAGTCAACACTTGCGCGCCCAAAGGAAATCATAAAGCCTTGCGCCTTTCCTCCATAAAACAAAGGATAAAAATCCTGAGTTAGACACTTTCGCCTAATATTCAGACTTGGATATTATTTGCCCAGACTTGGGATTTATTTATTTAGCTGATTCCACACGATAAGGAGTCACACCAGATTGCAGCAGTAATCTTCTAGAAGGAATTCAATCGTGCACCACTAAGACGGTTATAACCGTCTGGACACGTGTCGCACCCTCAGGCATCCCTGAAATCACAATGATAGCATGTAATTGGAGAGTAATCTCCACTTAATCACTTTACACGTGGCAAAACCCCAGCCATCGATCTAAACCACGATCCGTGTGCACTCACGACAGATCAAGAAGCTTGACGAAAGGAAATGCAACCGCTTACGGGGTTAGCATCTTCCGTCAACTTTTCACTAACGGGTTTTCCCGCCCAAAGACTCCCGGCTATAAATATGAGAACTATTCAGGTATGAAATTCAAGTTACACTCACTTCTACAATACATCTTCTTCTTCATAACCCATACTTATTCTCACACCGGAGTCGGGTCAAGGAGAGAACCCCTTTCTCCCCTTGGCGAGGCTAACGGTGCTTCTTTTTTGCAGAGTTCACCGGAGAAGGAGATCAATTGTAATCGAATCAAACGAGAGAGAACAAACCCCTTTATGCAGATCCAAACCCCCTAGATATTTCGATCCCGGTCGTTTATCTAGTGTTTCTTCACTTGCTAGCTCCATAAGGATCTCCCATGACCTACCTTTCATCTCAGAATATGTGTATCAAATAACATACATAATCGAAGAATACTATACAAACTTAAATAATATATTCGGAATAACCAAGCGTAAACTAACAAATGACATGTGAAACGTAAAATAAGAGGTGAGTAAAACATTACTGAGAGGGCTTTCAAGTGGACGAACAAATTCGGATACAGTTCGGCGAGCAACGAATCGAGCTTTTAAGCAGAAAACGAACCAACCGAAACGAAAAGGGAGGGTTTCGGCGATTCATCTGAATTTGATAACGCTGATGGCGATGTTAACCATACCAAAGCGTTGCGACAATTATCTGAAGGAGATTTTGTAGGGGCTGGAGGAGTTGCAGTGTTGATTGTACCGGCGGTTGAGGATCTTTGCAATTTAGTATATTTCTTGAGAAATGAGGGAGAGGGGGTCTTTTGAAAGACAGGGGGTGAAGAGAAACCGACGGAATCCAATAATCACGGGGAGGTTATAGGCGACGTGGGGGAGGAAAATGGGAGGCATAAAACTGCCGAGAACTGGTACAATAGCAGTTAAAAAATGAAGTTTAAGTGAATGGTGAAGATTGATTTGAGAGTTGATTAGACGTAATGGTTCATATATATATATATAATTGAAGAACCCAAATTTGGGTAGTTTCATATGGGCTAACTAAACCAACATAATGTGGGCTTTAAAGCCCACCACAAATCATGAGGGCCCAACAAGAGCCCACAACGAACCCTAACGTCGTCACTTTAAACGGAATTCCCGCTCACTTTTATCTCTCACACCAGCTCCACATCGGTTTCCGTGAAAAGCCACTAGCTTCGGGTCACCCAAACCTAAGGCTCGGTTCCGAACCTCCAACTTAAACCTACAGATATTTATTCATTTCATTTCTCTTCACACACACACAAACGAGTTTTTTTCAAACAGTCTCTTGATTTCCGGCGGCGAATCTCCGTCAGATCCGGTAACCGATCATCCAGAAAATGGCCGATAACGTCGCCGGTGAACACGAACAACATGAGCACGAACCATCATTTGTTGAATCTGTGACGGAGAAGATCACCGAAACGTTTCACAAAGAAGATTCATCGGATTCCGACGGTGAAGCTAAGAAGAGTTCACCGGTTACCGATCTCAAGGATAAGGTTTACCGGCTGTTTGGAAGAGAGAGGCCTGTTCACAAGGTGTTAGGAGGCGGCAAAGGTATATATACATTTTACTGTGATTTGTAGATCTTCGTGATTTATAAGTGTTTGGTGAAGTAGATCGTACGCTTTGTTGTTAATGTTGTTATTGATTTGTGATTAATTGTGTTGATTGTTAGTTTTAGTTTAGGTCGGTTGACTTATTATTTGTGATCTAGATTTGCAATGATTATAATTCGATTTTGCATTTTGAGTTTGAGTAAACATAATTGCTAGATTCGCTGTATGCTGTATGTGTTGAATGTGTATCGATCGATCGATTTAATGGATTAGTTTTTGAACGATGTAGCTATGGATTTTTGTGAATTTGTAATAATTGCAAAAGGAAGGCTTTTATATATCTTTTTTTGATGCAGTTTCTGTGAACTGTGTTAGATTTGGTATACCAATTAATGTCAATATTTGTTCTCTGTTTTGGTATAATGAAAATTCTAATGAGTTGACACACTTACAAAATGGTTTGGTTTTACTGGCTGGGAATTCAACCTTTTTCACTTTCATTCAAAGTTGTAGTTTGCTTTAGGTTGTATGAATTCGTACACTGTTATACATAAGGTTAAATGGCCTGTTCTAGGTTTCAAAACTTTCTCAAACAGTCAGAATGTCAAAATTCAACCATTAATTTGGTTGAGTTTACTGATTTATATTGGCTGGGTGGTTCGATATGTTTTATTTAACTGCTTATGAACACTTATTTTTCAACAATTTCTTAACTATAAAATCTGGTTGCTTTTATAGTTTAGTGTATTTACTGACATGTGCGTTCCTGTCGCACTTTTTTAAGATATAATGCGGCAATTGCGATTGTTTGTTTGCTATAAATTTCATTTTTGAAAACTAGAATAGCTCTTTTGATATAAATGAGTTCTTGCGTATTAAAGTAAGAAGATTTAAGCTTTGTAGTCTTGTGACATCTTATACATATAAAATCTTTCATGACAGCCGCTGATATATTTTTGTGGAAGGACAAGAAAGTTTCTGCTGGCGTTCTCGGCTTTGCCACTGTGATATGGGTTCTTTTTGAATTGGTCGAGTATCACTTGCTTACACTAGTTTGCCATACTCTAATATTATCACTGGCTGTTCTTTTCTTGTGGTCTAATGCTGCCAGCTTCATCAACAAGTAACCTGCCACAGTTTTCTTTTGTCATTTTCTGGTAATTTTGACCTGTATCCATCTTTGCCTGATCTCTATTTTTTGAAAATGTCTTCAGGTCTGCACCGAAGTTCCCAGAAGTTGCTCTCCCTGAAGATATTGTTCTTGGTGTTGCTTCGGCTATCAGGACTGAAATCAACACTGGTTTAGCAATCCTTAGGAACATTGCTTCTGGCAAAGATTTGAAGAAGTTTCTTGCTGTAAGTATAGTTTTTTTTGTATGTATCAAGGGTACTAAACGGATCATGATTCATCGGGTTCAACCTGACCTGAGCCTGAAAATTTTAGACGAACCCGAACACAAACACGTGCGTGGGTTGACCCAAACACGATCTATTCATCCTGAATTTTTAATTTTTATTATTATTTTTTTTCGCAAGTTAATATATTAAAATTTAAATTCACTAAAAACGCTAATGCATATAATATGATTATATTTAAATTATAAATTCTTCTTTCAATTTCTATTGTTAAGTTATAATTATGAGATAAAATAAACACCCAATTTAATTATGACATAAAACATATAGTAAAAAACTATATAATATAAATATGTGTTAAATGGGTCAACCTGCCAACCTGACCGGGTTGACTCAAACCCGACCCAGGTGATTGCGCTAAACAATCCATTTACTTTTATCAGGTGATTGCTGGTTTGTGGGTGCTATCGATTTTGGGAAGCTGCTGGAATTTCTTGACCTTGTTATACACAAGTAAGAATCTTTTTCATCTTTATGTTGTAAATTTGTACATTCATTGCCATTCGAGACTGAGTACATCTTTTTTCAGGCTTTGTTTTGCTGCACACGGTGCCTTATCTATATGATAGATATGAGGACAAGGTTGATGCATATGCTGAGAAAGCAGAGGCAGAGATCAAGAAGCAATATGCAGTATTCAATGTTAAGGTTTTGAGCAAGATTCCTGTTGGGGCATTGAAGCAAAAGTTTGCGTAAAGATGATCTAGCGGCGCCACTAGTTTCAGGTGACTGGCTAGTCGGGTCTTTGGACTTGTTTGTTATATTTATAAACTAGGAACCGTGTATTTCATTGATTTGCTGATATGTTTTGGTGAATCCGTGATAATTTAAACATGTTCAGTTATCATGTGATGAAGTTTTAGACGTTTAAATCCCCTTTTGTATTGTAACTGTGGGCAGATGGTTCTGAATGAAAGGGGATGTAATTTTGTATCCTATTACCTGTTGGATTGAATTGAGTTTAGTTCGTTTGTTTCTACTTTGATATTTGATTATGGGTTTATTTGGATGCTTTAAAGTTTTTACGATTGCTTATTTTTTATTTGGGTATATAGCAGGTTATTTTTTACTGCTCTGGGTTCTCGAATAGTTGAGCACCACCGTCATTGTGCCACTCACTAAATGCTGTTGTAACGCTAAGTTTTGGAGTGTTAGGTTTTGTTTTAGAATTAGATTGTACATGTGTATGTGTATGTATAAGATTGGTGAATAGAAAATTAATATATCACATACAGTATCTTTTCAACTGTAGCCTCTTCATTTTCAACCATATCATAATCACCCGTCCATCTCATCTACTCCTGCCCATATCATCTCTTCTCCCGCCTTGTTCTTTTCCTTTCCACCAGGTATCGTTTACAATTTCATCTCAGATTACGTGCCCTAACCCCAACTCTAACCCCAAATTCATTAAGGCTTTTGTTGAGAAGAATTACAAGAACTGAAGAAAGCAAACCCTCGTTCTTTTCCTTTCCATCAGGTATCGTTTACAATTTTATTTTCATCTGACATTTGTTGGCTCTACAATTATAGAAGTTAGGTAATGGTAGTTGATTATTGGAATAGTATAAATATACCATTTTTAGGTGTTTTAGACATGTTTTAGCCTTGTTCAAGGAATCAAGGCTATTTTTGGTTGCTTCCAGGTATGTTAGGGGTTTTAGACATGTTCAAACAAATACAGACGATTTTAGTCCGGAAGCTGAGCGTTATCTTCTGAAACTGCGCTTGTCCAGGCGAGGTGCTTCCCTACGCTGCGTTTCGGCACCTAGTTCGTCTTTGACAACACAACGTTTAAGCAAAACTTGAGTAGATGCAATCTTTAAACATTTCGTGGTTTGGCTCACAAAATTTAGATAGCTGACACTTGGAATGAACTGCCTGTGCAAAATACTTATGATTAAGAGATCATTATAAAAAAGAATAAGATGAGAGTCAATAGTTTTAAGCTCTTACACTATGCGTAATTCCAAAAAAAAACTTAGATCAGATGGTGTATTTCTATAGCAATGGTGCAAATTATAGAACATGTTCATCACATACTATGCAGTTAATATCGGTGATCTATCGGTTATATCGATCCCCTAATAAAATATTGGTGTCAAATATCGGTCAGAACATCGGTACCAGTATTATCGGCGATAGTGACCTATATTTGATCAATATATCGCCGATATATCACTGAATTATTAGTGTTGAATTGATATATATATATATATATATATATATATAGTGTGAGGTTCATTGGGGAACACTAAAAAAGTGGGGAACAGTGGGGAACCGACTCAAACGAACTCCGATTGGACTCATTCCAACGGCGTTGGAACTGGATCGTCGAACCCTAACTAGGATCTTTTAACCCTGAACCCTAAATCATAACCCCTAAACCCTAAATATATTAGGGTTTGGCTTTTAGGGTTTAACTTTAGGGTTTAGCTTTAGGATTTAGATTTAGGGTTTAGGGTTTAGCTTTAGGGTTTAGCTTTAGGTTTAGCCTTTAGGGTATAGCTTTTAGGGTTTATAGTTTAGATTTTACAGTTTAGCTTAGGTTTTAGCCTTATTTTTTAGCTTTAGGGTTTAGAGTTTAGGAGTTAGGATTTAGGGTTAAGAGATCTTGGTTAGGGTTCGAGGAGCCGGTTCCAACGCCGCCGGAATGAGTCCAATCGGAGTTCGTTTGAGTCAGTTCCCCGCTGTTCCCCACTTTTTTAGTGTTCCTCATATATATATAGGGAGAAGATCATGCGAGAACCACCTCTTATTGTGAGAACCGCGAGAACCAATGTGAACACACCAAAAATGCCTAAAAATAGCTAAATTTTTTTTTTTTGATTTTTTTAATATTTTTTAGGTTAAAATCGCTACTTTTCGAACCCAAAAAAAAAAAAAAATTTTTTTTGGCTTCGAAAAGTAGCGATTTTAACCTAAAAAATATTAAAAAAATCAAAAAAAAAATTTTGGATTTTTTTTTTTTGATTTTTTAGATTTTTTTAGGTTTTTTGGGGGTTTAGTTTTTAGCATTTTAGCTTGGGGGGGGGGGGGGGGGTTTAGGTTTTTTTTTGGGGGGGGGGGGGGGGGTGGGGGTTAGTTTTTTTTTTAGGTTTTTTTAGCTATTTTAGGTTGTGTTCACATTGGTTCTCGCGGTTCTCACAATAAGGGTGGTTCTCGCATGAGCCCCTCCCTATATATATATATAGGGAGCCGCTAGAATGAGAACCACCACGAGTTATGAGAACCGCGAGAACCAAGTGCCACGGAGGGGCGTTGACCACGATTTTTTTTTACAACTAGATCCGTATATTTTAACAACATTCGTAAAAAAAAAAATTCAAACGGCGCGCCCGAGGGGGTAGTTTTTTACACCCAAAGTTTGTAAAAAAAAAGAAAAAATAATAAAAACACCAAACTTTGGGTGTAAAAAACTACCCCCTCGGGCGCGCCGTTTGAATTTTTTTTTTTTACGAATGTTGTTAAAATATACGGATCTAGTTGTAAAAAAAAAAATCGTGGTCAACGCCCTTCCGTGGCACTTGGTTCTCGCGGTTCTCATAACTCGTGGTGGTTCTCATTCTAGCGGCCCCCTATATATATATATATAGGGGAATGTTCATTTGAGAAGAAATTTAACGTGAGAAAAAAAAAGAAGAAAGGGCAAATTAGTAAAATACTATTTCATTTATAACTAATATAATTAATTATTAACTCTTTAATTAATTAATCAACTAATCATTACTTATCCTACATATAATCTACAAAACCTACATATATCAAAATTTTCCTACATATACCCTAAACATTATAAAATTTTATCCTACATAGTCGAAATTTATCCTACACACCTCGAAAATATATCCTACATAACTCGTAATTTATCTTACACAACTAGTAATTTATTCTACACTTTAAATTAAATTGTTTTTTTTAATTTGAAAAATGTATATATTTTGAAACGAAGTTACAAATTTAATTTAGTTAGTTATTAAAGGGGAAGAATACAAATTCATGATTTTTGTAAGTTTACCAATATACCCTTATATTAAAATTAAATGCAAATATTAAATGAAGTAAAATGAAGCATTCTTATTGGTTGAAACTTCTTCTTTTTCCTTCTTACAAAAAAATTCTTCTCATTTTAACCCTTCACTATATATATATATAGGGGAGGGTTCATTGGGGAACACTAAAAAAATGGGGAACAGGGGAACACTTTTAAAAATTATACTTAACATGTTAAAAAAATATTTTTCTAATTTTTTTTCGGCGCTTTTTCTTATAAATACAAGTAGAAACATTTTTGATAAAAAAAATCAAAAACTAAAAATATAAAAAAATGTTTAAAAAACAGTTATATCTTATAGAATTAACTTAACATGTTAAAAATAATTTTTTTTAAAATTTTTTTTAGCGCTTTTCTTTATAAAAAGGAGGAGAATCTAGTCGAGTAAAAAAAATATTTTTTCTAAAAATTTTTTTTTAGCCTTTTTTTAATTGTTTTTTTTAATATTTTTAGTTTTTGATTTTTTTTTATTAAAAATGCTTCTACAAGTATATATAAGGAGAAGCGCCGAAAAAGATGTTTAAAAAATTAATTTTTAACATGTTAAGTTAAATTTTTAAGAGTGTTCCCCGGTTCCCCACTTCTTTAGTGTTCCCCAATGAACCTCACACTATATATATATATATATATATAAATTCTGCATGATATTAAAATTACCGATATCCTACCGAGATAACATATATCTCAAATATCGGTCATTGACCGATATCCGATATTTTACCTCATTAACTGCATAGATCACATATGAATTTTTGTTCAAATCCATGAGTTTTTGCACAGTTTTAAGTTTATCTGCCCAATGTAAGCCAAATTATGCTCTTGACACGTGGTATATCTTACTCTAAAAACCTCTCTAGCCGATCTCAGAAGTTGCCAGAAAAGATAAAAGAGGGACAAAAGGCAAAGCAAACTATTTCTTTCTTAATTCGGGGATTTGTTCTCAAATAACACAACTTTCAAACACTATTATGTATCTAAGCAGATGTTAAACGAATTTTTGTTTCAGTATTGCTTTTTTTGTTCTTTCCTATCTATAGGTACTAGTATTGATTTGCAAGTAAATGTGCTTTTTTGTTTCAATAACGTTAAAAAGCGAAGGCCGGTTAATCATGCATCATGTGGTGGCGTTGATAGCCGAAAGACAATGTGGTACATAGTTATGCTAATCGGCTTTTGTCCCAATTGCTATTGGTGGGATATACTGACACTGAGTATGATGATGATGATGATGATGATGATGATGATGATGAACTGTGATATACATATCTATACTATATTATAATGTATGAGGGATGAGTATTTTAAGATAACTAAAAAATAAGAACTTCCCCCCCTTTATTTATAGAAAGACCCTTAAAATGAGGGTAGTTTGTTCTTTTAAACACTATTTATTTTTTAGCCCCTAAATTTATTACACTTAAATCCCTAAGGTTTGATCTAAATTATAGATAATTAGTTACAATTCACCCATCCACAACAAAATTATAATTTTTTTTACGTATTCTTGACATATCTTATTGTCACGGCCCCCGACCCGTTTTGCCTGGTTCGGAAGCCGCGAGACAGAAACCCGTGGTATTGGTATTTACTTGGCAGCAGAAATTTCAACAAGACCGTTTGTCAGAAAATAATGTCAGAGTTTTAAAAGAAAACACCGAATTATTTTATTATAGTTCTAGGGACAAACCCCGTATTTTACAAGAGAGAAATTTCACTGGGAAATCCTCTGATTACAGAAAACATGTTTATTTCTATTTACTAAGCCACTTTATTTAAGCTGGTGTGCTACGTGACACTTTTCCTTTTCTTCACAGTAAATCACCTGAAACATGTTTTAAAAAGATTTGATCAGCGAAAAATACTGGCGAGTGCATTCCATTTATATAAAAGACACATTGTTATAATACACAGTATTAAGAGCGATTATAATTGCTTCTGTCTTATAATTTCTGACCAAGTTGTCACTCGGCCGGATCTATGATTGTGGTCATATCACTATTTAGGTCCGTTCACCTAAAAGTGACGCTTGATAAGTGATGTATACAAAACCCCACGCACCGTTAGCAATTTAAGATAACAAAGACTTAATAACTGTAAGTATAACAGGAAAACATTTAGGGTTTTGAAAGCAATTTAATAAAAATAGAATGACTCACATTGCAAATTTAAACTTGTTAGAGTTGTCCTACTGGTTAAGCTTGATAAAACTAATTAAATAGACAATGCAAATGAAACTAGGTTAGTAACTTAATTCAACATTTACGATAAGTCACGAGATCGAAACCTTCACGAAGAATGACAAAGTATAGCCCAATGTAGGCAACATTTAAACATCCATCGGATCGGTTTTAATCGATCGGATATTGTATCATAGCAGTGATGGAGTTATTACCCTGTTATCATAGCAGAGGTTCGAGACTCGGTTTGTATTTTTGAAAGAAACAAAGCATATATCAACGTAACAAACGAATTTTTTACGTCGTAACAAGCAAATAGTTCAAGTGCCAACCCCTGGGATTTATACTGAATTTTTATCCCTCCCGCTTATCGCGCCGGCTGCCATGGTCCCTGTCGCGTGTCGTGACGGCTACCCTTTTAGGCTAGGGTAGCCTTGTGTCGTTTATAGCCTGGGTGAGTTGTAAATTTCAAAATTACGTGTTCTAAATCAGTGTCTCGAGGTGTAAATCAATTAGGGGATTCCCCCCTTGAGTCTTAGGGGGCCCTGTTGCTGGTTTCGTCCGTTTTTCAAATTTCGGGTCGCACCGCACCACTTAGGGGGTTTCAATTAGGGTTTCTTAGTGTGCCTTTTTAGGAATGGAAATTTGCGAGGTTCTTACATCCTCCCCACCTTGTTTTAAATCTCGTCCTCAATATTTACTGAAAGAAGTAAGGATACTTTCGTTCATTTCTGATTCCAGTTCCCACGTAAATTCAGGTCCTCTCCTTGAATCCCATTTTACTTTGACCAAAATTAATCTCTTATGCTTGAGATTCTTGACCTTTCTGTCTTCTATTTGCAAAGGTTTTTCAACAAACTTTAACTTTTCATTTACACTGTATCTTGAAGAAGTACTACCAGTGATTCATCAGATAAACGCTTCTTAAGATTAGATACATGAAATACATCATGTACACTGGTTAACTCTTCTGGTAGTTGTAATTGATACGCGACCGGTCCTATTCGTTGGATAACTATAAATGGTCCTACATACCTTGGACTCTGTTTACCTTTCTTACCGAATCGGACTACTCCTTTCCAAGGAGAGACTTTTAATAGCACTTTGTCTCCAACTTGAAATTCTAACGGCTTACGTCGATTATCGGCATAACTCTTTTGGCGATCGCGGGCCGTTTTTAGCCTTTCCTTGATTTGAGTTATCTTGTCGGTGGTTTCCTGCACAATCTCGAGACCTGATAATTGACTTTCTCCTATTTCCGCCCAACATACTGGAGTTCGGCACTTTCGTCCATAAAGGGCTTCGAAAGGGGCAGCATTAATGCTAGTATGATAAATGTTGTTATAGGAGAATTCTATTAAGGGTAAATGGTTGTCCCAATTCCCTCCAAAATCTATAACACATGTTCTTAACATGTTTTCCAGGGTTTGGATCGTCCTTTCACTTTGTCCATCTATCTGGGGATGGTATGCTGTACTTAAATTTAATCGTGTCCCCATTGCTTATTGGAAACTTGTCAAAAAATGTGAAGTGAAACGACTATCCCTATCTGATACAATGGAGAGTGGAACTCCATGTAGTGATACCACCTCATCCGCATATAACTTAGCTAGTCTTTCCATACTAAAGGTTTCCTTTCATTGGCAAGAAATGAGCGGATTTGGTTAATCGATCCACAATTACCCATATTACATCATTACCTTTTTCTTGTTTTGGGTAATTTAGTAACAAAATCCATTGTAATTAATTCCCATTTCCATACAGGCATTTCTAGTTGTTGAAGTAAACCTAAAGGTTTCTGATGTTCTGCTTTAACTTGTGAACAAGTTAAACACTTAGAAACGTAACTAGCTATGTCCTTTTTCATTCCTATCCACCAAAAATTATTTCTCAAGTCTTGATACATCTTTTTGTTACCAGGATGCATCATATACCTAGATTTATGGGTTTCTTCTACTATTCTATCTCGTAAATTCCCTTGTCTAGGTACCCACATTCGTTTCTTATGGAATCTCCAAATTCCATCAGTTCCCTGTTCTAATTCCTTCATCCTTCCTTTCATTCCTTCAGCATCATTCTTGATTGCTGTTTCTTGAATACTTTTCAGTTGTTGCATTAAATCTAGTTGCAGATTTAACCTAAGAGCACGAACTCGTCTTTGCTTCTCATGGTACTTACGACTTAAGGCATCGGCTACTACATTTGTTTTTCCTTCGTGATATTGAATATCACAGTCGTAATCACTTAAGATTTCCATCCATCTTCGTTGACTCATATTCAATTCTTTTTGCCCAAAAATATATCTTAAACTCTTATGATCTGTAAAGACAGTAAACTTACTACCATACAGATAATGTCTCCAAACTTTAAGGGCAAAAATTATTGCTCCTAATTCTAAGTCATGATTCGTGTAATTTTCCTCATGCTTTTTCAATTGCCTTGACGCATACGCGATCACTTTCTTGTGTTTCATTAACACACATCCTAATCCTAATTTAGAAGCATCACAATAAACTACGAAATCTTCTGTTCATTTTGGTAAGGCAAGAATTGGGGCATTTGTTAATCTTTACTTTAGAATTCTAAAGGCTTCCTCCAGCTTAGATCCCCATTCAAACTTAACAGTTTTACAGGTCAACTTAGTTAATGGTACAACTATCTTAGAAAAGTCTCGGATAAAACGTCGATAGTATCCAGCTAATCCTAGAAAACTTCTAACTTCTGTAGCAAACTTCAGAACTTTCCAATTTGTGATAGCTTCTATCTTGGAAGGATCTACGTGAATGCCTTCGTGATTAACCATGTGGCCTAAAAATTGCACTTCTTGTAACCAAAATTCACACTTTGAAAATTTGGCGTAAAGCTTTTCTTTTCTTAACAGGGTTAAGAGTGCATGCAGGTGTTCACAGTGTTCTTCCTGGCTTTTGGAATAAATAAGTATATCGTCAATGAAGACAATTACAAATTCATCCAAGTACGGTTTACAGATTCTATTCATCATGTCCATAAATGCTACAGGAGCATTTGTTAACCCAAATGGCATGACTGTAAACTCGTAGTGACCGTACCTCGTCCTGAAAGAAGTTTTAGGAATGTCTTCTTCCTGTACTTTTAGTTGATGGTATCCGGAGTGCAAATCTATTTTGGAAAAATACCTAGCTCCCTGAAGTTGATCAAAAAGATCATCTATTCTAGGTAACGGGTATCGATTCTTAATAGTAACCTTATTTAATTCCCTATAATCGATACACATGCGCATTGACCCATCTTTCTTTTTCACAAACAACACCGGTGCTCCCCAAGGGGATGAACTGGGTTGTATAAATCATTTTCCTAACAATTCATCTAATTGCTTTTTCGGTTCTAACATTTCTGTTGGCGCTAAGCGATAAGGTGGCTTAGCTATTGGAGCATTGGATGAATTCTGAGTTCTACTTCCCTGTCTAGTGTTAATCCAGGTAGATCTTCTGGGAATACATCGGGTATTCGGATACTACTGGAATTTCCTTAAGTTCTTTGCTTTTAGTGTTAATGATTATTGGAATCATATACACTATGCCTTGCTTTCGTTCATAATTAGCAACTTTCATTACTGAAATGAACTTCATTGGCTTTCGTGGCTTATCTCCTGTAATTAAAATCATATCTCCTATTGGCGTACGAATTTCTACTAAATTCTGATCACATAGGACTCGAGCATGGTTGGCTACTAACCAATCCATTCTTAACACGACGTCGAATCCTGCTAAATTCATAGGTAGAAGGTTTGCCGAGAACTTATGCCATGATAATTCTATTTTTCCTTCTTGCAAGACCTTATCTATACTAATAGGGTTTCCTTCTGTCGTTTCTACCATATAAACTTGACTAAGTTTGGTTAATGGTTGCTTAATAGTTTGGCAGAATGAAGTATTTATAAAACTTTGGTTTGCACCAGAGTCAAATAATACTTTTGCATAAACGTCATGGACAAGGAACGTAACAGCTATCACGTCAGGAATCAAATCCGCCTCTTGTGTTGTCAACTGAAAAGCTCTTGTATTTTTCTTATTAGTTCCATCAGCCGCTTTCGCTTTGTTTTCAGTTGTCTTGGCTAATTTAGGGCAATTTGGCTTAAAATGCCCTGACTCTCCGCAATTGTAGCAGATTGTAGATTTCTTCCTGCACTCTTCCTCTTGGTACCCAGGTATTTTGCAGAAGTTGCAATATCCCTTGCATTTTCCAAAATGCTTTCTTTTACAGTTGCTGCAAAATGGCGGGGTGGAAGACTGACCGACTCCCTTTTTCTTGTAGTTACTATTATTACCCGAACGAAAACCTTGGGTAATCTTTTGAGCCAATTCTTTCTTCCTATTTTCTTCTCTTGTACGAACCAAGCCGTCAGTCAAGGTATTAGCCAGTTCGACTGCATCGTCGATAGTTCGAGGTCTAGCAGCCTTGACTATGTCACGGATTTCGCTAATCAATCCCCAAATGTAGCGAGAAATAAGTACAGGTTCTGGCGAAGCCAGCGTTGGTACTATTCTTGCATACTCGAAGAATTTCGATGTATACTCACGGCATTTAACATCCACCATCCTGTGGCCCAG
This sequence comes from Helianthus tuberosus, assembly GCA_030545235.1. Classification (NCBI taxonomy): domain Eukaryota; kingdom Viridiplantae; phylum Streptophyta; class Magnoliopsida; order Asterales; family Asteraceae; genus Helianthus; species Helianthus tuberosus. The sequence continues at coordinate 113,494,129 of CM060400.1, read as the reverse complement.
GAACTGATTTGCCATTTGTTCCTTTTCGTAGGAAGGACAAAATTTCCTTTCTACCAGTTCCTTAAATTCTTCCCAACTCATGGCATAAGCCACATCACTTCCTTTAGCCTACAACACCGTATTCCACCATTCTATTGCCTCTTCTTTGAATAGGGGGGACGCATACATCATCCTGTCTTCATCTGCGCACTTACTTATTTTGATCACAGCTTCTGTCTTTTCTAACCAGCGTAGTGCAGCAGTTGCTCCTTCATTGCCCGCAAATTTGGTTGGTTTACAGGCGAGGAATTCTTTATAAGTGCCACCAGACGTCATCATCTTCATCTTTTTAGGTAATGGGGCTTGAATTACATTATTATTATTGCCTCCATTTATGCTATAACTAAAATTATCGTCGTGGGTGCGTTTGCTATTGTCGGCTTTGTGTCACACCCCGATATTTCCACGTATTACCGGTGGGCCCGGTGGGGAGTATCGTGACATAGTTGATATCATCATAGTCAAACTACACAATTTAAATGCACAACTGAAGAAAAATATGAATCACATTACAAACCGAATATAAAGTAATATCAAAGTATTGCAAACGGACTGTAAAGGATCCACATGCAGATCAAATAAAAAGGAAACATAGTTCATCAGATTTAAAATGCATCCAAGCTTGCGAGACTCTTATTGATGCTAAGGAGAAGCCAGCCTATTTCGATTAGTACCTGCACTTAACCTTTTTGGGAAAATACGTCAGTTTACACTGCTATATACAATTAACTGACTCAGTTTGAAAAGGTTTAGAAAAAAAATTGATTTGAATGAACAAGGCACAAAACATTTTATAACTTGGGATAATTATTTATATATAAACTTGTAAAAGAATTACATGTTCGTTATACGTTCAGTAGCCCGGGTTGAATACCAGGTTAAAGATTAATAGACACACCACATGATATAGTCCCGCGGTGAGTTATTCTCGTAACCGTCGGTTATACCTTTTTATTTATATATATGCACTGGCGGGTGTACGCCTACACCCCGTGCTAAGGTCGTGGCCATTTCATGAATGATGCCAAGGATATCCGGGACATGGTCATTAACCCCCCAAAGGATTTAAGCAAACACAACAATTTAAACGAGTCATCTCAATAAAGTAACCTTCATACGATTAAAAATTCAATGCCCGACCAAGCGGTATTTTATATACCGTACCCCAAGCCGTATAAGGGAAAATAAGTTAAAAGTATTTACCTTTGCAAGTAATAATCACAGATAGCAAGTGCACGTAGCTTTTACCAGGTCTCCTATTCTGGAAAAAAGGTTTTTAATAACCTATTAGATTCGTAACGGGTCTTTAATTAAGCCTAAACTTAGACCGGTTAGTTTTAAAAGAAGATACGGTTCAAACGCACGATTAGGCGAAGACCGGAATAGAATGTGATTTAGACCCGACAAGTTTGGAGACTTGTGTAATATGGGTAACCTAAATACATTCTGGATTTTGAGACAAAAATGATAAGGTTTGACCCGTTTCGGTCAATTTATGCAAACTAGTTACATAACCGAACCGAATGCGAAACATGTGTAACGGGTAACCATAAGAGCCATATACAGGTTTCATAAGTTAATATGCCTTAAGTATGTTGTGACATCAGTAAGATATCTTCTATTATGCCCAAAACGGATTTAAACTCAAATTACGCCCCATAGGGGTATTTTGGTCATTTTAAAGGTTATAAAAGAGTTTAAATATTAATATGAGTTACAAGTCTGATATAATCAGTAAAAATACTTACTTTTATAAGTCATAACAGTAGGGTATGGCATATATGTGAAATTTACCTTTTATAACTAAATTATGCACTGTAAGGGTATTTTGGTAATTTCACTTAAGCTTAAAAGGTCAAAACTGGAAACCTGACTTTAAAAACTTTTGCTTACTATTAAAATATAAAAATTTACTAAAAATATCAGTAGGCATCAAACTTTATATGTTTAAAATAGTTTTAATACACACTATGCGTTAAAAACGCGTAAAAATGCGGTTTTAAGCGATTTCTGGGTTTTTAAAGAAAAGCTGATATTTTTTTATTATTCCAGAAGGCTTAAAATATTTTACTTATCATATTAGATCAGTAGAAAAAGGTTTGGTATCAAAAGGATTTGTAAAACTCATTTTATAGCCCAAAAGGGCAAAACCGATAATAACCGAATCAAGCTTAGAACCCTATGTTATGCTCAGCCTAAAAGTAAATAAAAATATTCAAAAATCCAAAAATATTATATTACATCAGTGGGTAAATAGTTTGGTATCAAAAATTGGGTTTAGATAGGCTTTATGCTAATTACGCTGTTTAATTAATAAAAGCTTTTCATTTACGCTAATGAGCATAACTCCTAATCTAGACCTCAAACTGATGTCAAATTTTAGGGACAAGTTTATAAATCAGTAACTAAGGTTTCTATTCATTTACATTTTCAAAAATTACATTTTAAGGTCATATGGGCATAATAGTCAACATTTAAGCATTTAACGGAAACATGCATATGAATCGGATAACTAATGAACCAAGTTGTATAATCACAGAGGGTTATACTAACATAAAACCTGGTCCAAATAAAGCTCTAAGGCATTTCTAAAACATGCTACAATGGGTCAGAACTGAAAGTCAAAGCAAAAGTCAAATTATGCGACTTTCGGTTCCGAACCGAGCCTAAACAAATAATTGTCGGGTTGAACATGTTTATACATGTTCTTACATTAATTACCAAGTTATATTAGTGATAAAACAGGTTGCATGGGTTCTACATTGTTAATTATGCGTTTATTTGAAAATAAGCTTTCTCTTGACTTTTTAAGATTAACTTTGACCCGACAATTGACCTAGTTAGAGTGGGAATCAGAGGGTGCCCTTTTAAGGGTTTATTACCCACATAATTACCAACTCATAGGTACTTTCAATTTGAGATTTGACTGGACAAATTTAATTAATCACGAAGTCAAACTCTAATTATGATGGTTTGATTTTAAGCTAATTAACTAAGCAAAAGTGAATTAAGGAAGGTTAAGGACACTTACAAAGGTCCTAAGCATGACTAGTGACTCCTAGGAAGTGTGCTTGAGCTCCAAAATTCTCTAGAAGTGAAGTTGAGAAGTTTGCAAGTGTATGTGTCCAATGTTGCAAACTTGGGAGCTCTTATATAGTGAATTTGATCCCCTAAGATGATGTTGGTGCGTACGTCTGTCGACTTCGTCTTGTATCGAGTCTTGTATTGTATTAGATAGATCATGGCACGAAATACGAGAAATATGTGTTTATGGCTATTTCGCACGAAATGACATATTGTCATTTCGCACGAAATAGCTATTTCGTGTGAAGTTGATTTCGCGTGGATTGTTTCGTGCGAAATAGGCTTGCCTATAAATACTAGTGCCTTGGTTCTCATTTGGTACGAAAGTAACGATCTGATTCCGGCAACGAAGTGTTGCCGAAGTGTCTCCAGGCTGTAAAACATTGTGTTTTCAATAAAAGAGACAGTTTAAAGTGAATCTATCTGAAATAACTCCAATATGTTTGTTTCCGCCTCTCATATTGTATGAGTTCTCTTCTGATCAACTCATTTGGGCCAGTAAACGATCCTACAAGTGGTATCAGAGCTCAGGAGGAAGAGTTCTTACCATTTCAGCTGCAAATTCTGATTTCTACACCTTCTTTTCAAAATTAAACTTGATTTCTTGGTCAAAATGATTTGAACTTCTCACATTATATGCGAAACTGTGTTTTAACAAAGCCTTGAGAGAATTGGACTTAAAATTGGACTAAAACCTGATCAATTTGACAAAAAACATGGCCGAGATGATGACATCAGCAGCATTTCGCACGAAATAGTACATTGATTTCACACGAAATAGCTTGAGTTACTTTCATTTCGCATGAAAACACTATTTCGTACGAAAATAACATTCTCATTTCGTATGAAATCATCTATTTCGCACGAAATCAGCTTATTTCGCATCAGACTGGTATTTCGTTTGGTCATTTCGCACGAAATCAGTCATTTCGTGTGAAAAGGGTATTTCGTGTGAACTGTTTTCATTTGAAGTTGTCTTCCAGGGTATTTCGTTTGAACATGTATTTCGTGTGAAGAAATTGATTTCGCACCAAAGTTCATTTCGTGTGAAAAGTGTTTTCGTTTGAAACTCAAAATTTGTGAAACTTGTTGCCGAAACACGGAAAAGGAATTTTATAAAGCATTTTCTACTGCACCGAGTACTCCTACTACTGTTACTCAGAACTTGAACATGGAAAATGAAACGGGCACAATGCAAAAACCACCAAATCTCATGAATATTGAAGAATATAAAGGATGGGAGGAGCGTTTTGAAAACTGGGTTCAAGCAAATTATTTGGATGCTTGGGAGTGTGTTGAAACGAAATATATTAGACCGTTGAATGATGATGAAGAGGAGTTTGCTATTAAAGATCTAAGTGTTGATGATAGAAAGAAATACAAAAATGAAAAGATGATGATTAGTCTATTGCATCAAGCTGTTAAAGAAGATATTTTAGTTTTATTGCAACACAATGGGAGTGCATATTCAATTTGGAAAGCATTAAAATCAAAGTTTGTAGGGAGCCAAGAGATGATTAAAAACAAAAAATCGCTTTTGAAAAAGGAGTTCGATCTATTTCGTGATTTAAAAAATGAAAGCACCAAGCAGATCATAGAAAGATATTGCAATTTAATTGTTAATATGAAAAGGTTGAGCATCATAAAGGATAATGAAGAGTTGATTGAAAAATTGGCTGATGCGTTGCCACATGAAGTTTGGGGCACATATCTTATGATGTTAAGGAACAAGAAAGGGTTTAGTAATCTAACACTGAGCAAGTTTATTGAAAAACTTGAAGCGCAAGAGATGGAACAACGGAAGATCTCTAGAATGAAAGATTTTGATGGTGAACAAGACATTGGGCTATATTACAAAGGAGGTATCAGTGACAAAACCAATCTTTCACCAAAGATCGAAACTGCTTTCAATGCAAAAAGTTCATCTGGAGAGTCATCTCAAGGATCAAACAACAAAACGGGATTTTCTTCATATCCATCATTTGATCCAAACTTTTCAGCAACTATAAATGGAAAGATGTTACAATGCAACATTGCATTAAACCTTGAGAATGGTCAGAATTTCTCGAAAGAGGTTGCAAAAGGTCACATGTCTTTGTTGGTGACTGTGTTAGAATCATATGAAAGTTTAGTTGCAGGAAGGATCGGAAATCCAATGTTGACTAAAGAGGATTACGATCAGATCGATGCTGAAGTGATGGAATTAATGGATATTAAGTGGTGTTTGGCTAGTGTGCTGAGAAGAACTGAAAAATTCAAACAGATCACGGGAAGAGATGATTTCCGTGATGCAAATGTTTCTACTTTAGGTTTTGATAAATCTAAAACTACTTGTTTTCGTTGCAGAGAAAAAGGGCATTTCAAGCGAGAGTGCACAAAGCGCGAAGCAAGTGGAGCTCAAAATCCATTCAACAACAATGATTACTATCGAAAAGCGATTTATCATCAAGTTGCTCAACAACCAAATCAACAACAGACACAAACTGCACATGCTAGGAAGGTGATTGAAGAGGAATCATCAAAGAAAGCATATTTGATGAACAAAATGATAAATCAAGATGATGAAAGACTTCCAGAAGGTTTCACTTGGGAAAATTTTAGTTAGGATGATTATGATCCTAACAAGAAGTCAAATCATAAAGCATTTGTTGCTCGAGTTGATGAAGATAATGATAATGATGATTATTATGCAAAAAGAATGAAAGAGCATTTAAGAATGCTAGAAGAGAGTGACAGTGATGATGAAAAAGTTAGAGTGAAAAAGAAGAAAGTTCAAAAACCAGTTAGCAGGGATGATGAAGAAGTTCGTGTGATAAGGAAGAAAATAAAAGATAATCGAGTTTTTAAAGTTGAAGCAGAAGCTGATGCACAAAAGATTTATGTGAAATGTGAAAACTGTGAAGCAGTGAAAAAGCAAAACAGTACTTTGATTCATAACATGAACAGGTTGAAAGAATCATATGATGTTCTAAACAAAGCAATGAATCAATACAATCAATCAAGCAGTGAACAAGCAACAGCTATGAAGACTCTTCAGGGTGCTTTCATGACAAAGCAAAAACTTGTTAACAATTACATTGAGAAGTGTGCTGTACTGGAACAGAAACTGGAAACCCAGAGGATTGAAACAGAAAGAGTAAATAGGTTGTTAAAAAGTTACTCATGTACTTCTTATGTTATTGACAAGATTTATCCAACAGTGGAAGGCATGAAGGCATTTGATGAAGAAATATCTGAAGAAAATAAGAAGAAGACTGAAGTGAATGATTCTGGTAAGAAAAAAGGTTTCAGTTACAACAAGTGTCCACCCCCGCTTGAAAATGGATATTCTCCTAGAAATCCAAATTCAGAAAGAGTAAAAAAGGCAACAAACTTACAGTGGGAGTCTGAGCTATCAGTTAACTTGCCAGAAAACATTGATGTCACTTTTACATCTTCTGACACTGATCATGAGTCCGAATTAATAAAGAAAGTGGTCGACCAGGTGTTGGATAAAGATGAGTCAGAGGAGTCAAAGTTTGAATCCGACACGTCAAGCTCAAAAGTCAAAAGGGAGAAACGGGTTTACAATAAAGAATTTTTGTTATCAAAATCTAATTTGAATGACGAAACATTCAAAGTGGCTTATACTTTGAATGATTCTGACAAATTATATTCTAATGAAGAATTTCCAATAAGAGGTGTTAAAACTGAAATGATCAAAAAGGTTTTCAAACTAACAGAAATTAATATTTCTGAAATAAAAGATGTAAATCTTTCTGTAAAACCTAAAAAGTACACCTCAAGAGATCAACAGAGGTTAAACAAGAAAAAAGGTTACAGTTCTGGTTCTGGTTTTCAAAAGAAACCAAACCATAACGGTAATTTCAAAAGGAAAGGTCTCGGTTTTATTCCACCAAAAAATCATAAAAATGAAAAAACTTATAAACCAAAAACTTTTTTTGTTTCAGCAACATCATCTGAAGAAGAAAAGGAGCAATTGTTCAGAAAACAGACAAACAAAGAATTCCTTGCTAAGAAGCAGGAAGAAATGAAGAAGGAAGTTGCTCAGAAAAAGGAAACGAGAACCTGTTTTCAATGCAAAATAGTTGGTCATATTGTCAGGAACTGTCCAAAGGCAATCCAAACAAAACAGGGAGTTTCTCTTAAATAGAAAGAAAAGATGGTTGAAAATGAACCACTAACCAAACAATTTAAAGTTTTCACAAATTCGAAGTTTGAGGTTGGTGAGTGTTCAAAAGGTTTTTACAGAAGAAAAGTGAATCTTGACAACCACAAGTGGGTTGTTAAGAAATCTGATGATAGTTCTAGCAATGATTATGATTTGTCAAAATCAGATGAGCTATTTTCAGGCGATGAATCTGATTCCACAAAGTTAGAGGAGCCACAAGTTGAACCAAAAGTTGAGAAATCAGTTCCGCCATTGGATGATGAAAATTTTCCACCTATGCGGGCTGAAAATTTGAAATCTAAAATTGGAAAACTCGAAATTTCAAATCAATTTTTCTCTGAAAAGAAAGAATTTGATATTGAAAAAACCTTTAACCCCACAGTGCAAAACATTTTTGGAAAAATGATTGACGGGAAGGTAAAAGAAGATGAAAGGAAAGAAACCGAGTGTTAATAACTCGGAATCTCCCAAGGTCTGTCAGGCTTGGGAGAACCTCCTTAATTGAAAAACCTGACTTGCCGGAGCTCCCAAGTTAGTAATCGCGGAGCATGAATCGGCATCATTCTTGAAAAATTGTTTTTGAAAATTGAAAATTTTTCACTAGTATGACTTGCCGGAACTCCCAGGTTGGTAAGTGTGGAGTAGGAATCGGCATTTTGAGATTTCAACCTACAAGTGGTAATTGTTGGTAAGCAAACCGACAAGTAGTTGAAAGAGAGGTTTTATCTACAAGTGGTTAATCAAGGTCATTAAGTTGAACTTGATTTAACTTTCATTCAAATGATTGGAAAACAAAGTGATGATCACATCCCCATTTTTTACAAGTGGTAAAATCAACAAATCTTATTTTCCGGAAAAACCATTTTAATTAAAACAAACTTAAGTGTTTTGAAATCATAATGAGAAAATAGTTTGTTGTTAGGGGAAATTCTTACTGTTTAAGCCAAGTGGATGGCGATTTGAAGTCATTCATATCATGTTGTCAATTTCTTGTACAGTTTGTTTTCAAATTTTTTCAGAAAATCAAAATTGAAACATATTTTGATTTTAGGGGGAGTAAAAATTTAGGAAATTTCGAAAATTTGAAAAATCCAAAAACATGATAAAACCATATAAAGCCAAAAACATGATAAAATCAAAAATGAGTTTTGTTGTGAAAAAGAGGAAATGATAGTACATCAGTGAACTATCACAACATGTTAAAGAATTGGTAAGTTCAAAAGTGATAAACGATCTCACTAATGATATGCTAGTAGGTTTTTGCACATTTAGTAGATTGTGTCTAGATATAAACATAAATTTCAAACTTACTTATCTCGTGGGGAACATCTCTCGGATATATGGGTAACCCCCGAAATCTTGTTTGAAAGGTCCCTCTTTCTGAGATACTAAGTCTTTATGCTTAGTGATATCTGGGGTATTATCCCGGGACTTCTGATTTTGCGGAAGCAATGGCCTAGTCCCCGTATAATACTTTCTGCTTGCTTGAAATATAGCACCCCCTCAGCATAAAAAATGATGAAACATTGCAAAATGCTAATCATGTACTGTTGAAGAAAAGATTCTCTAAAGGGAACACACCAAAAGTCGAAGCCATCATCTCTCTGATTTTGCGGAAGCAATGGCCTGAGCTCTCATGGCCCTCGCATTTAACCCTTTACAGATATCATCTAGGTATACTCACCTGTAAGACTGAATATTGGGATCTGGATACGGGAGTATATTCTGAGGTGGGACACGCGTATAAGTTTAAGTCTCTAAAACATTAATCTCGTATCTCGAATCAGTTGAAATTTGTGTGAAAATTTAAGTGGATCAGTATACTGACAATCTACGTGAATCGTTTAGAACTTAAAATGCTTATAGCTTAACGGTGTTTGTGAGTTGTCTCAAAAACTGATATGATCCTCTTACACAAACTTACAAAAATATTGTATGTAAATATTTCTTTACTGCGTTTTCTTTCAAGTTCAAAAGTCTAAAAATATTTTTAGTGTGTTTTAGCATTAATTTTGAAAAATCCAAAAAGATTTTCTACAACTGATGTTGACGAGCTGATTTTCAAAATTCCGAGTGCTAAACATGATGAACAGGTTTGGGAGAGTCTGTTTTAAATAAGAAGAATTTTGAATGTTTGACTACAAGTGGTCATCAGAAATTTTTAAATGTTAAATCATTCTATTACTGCAAGTGATATAAATTTGCAATTTAAAAAAAAAATACGTGAAACTTATGTTTGTGGTAGAGATTGTGCAGGAATGAAGTTTGAGAAAAGCCAAGTTATGATCTTAGAATCTGTGAGAAGTGAATTCCAGACTGCAATCCCAGCTTATCGAAAGGGGGAGTCTGAAGACGCTGATACTGAAACAGGATAAGACCCAGGATTACGATTCTGAGGAAAAAGAATCAAGAGATCTGATCAAGAGAATTAGAAAATTCGAGTGCCAGGTTGTGATTCTGATCCTGTGGATAGAAAAAGAGATAAAGATTGATAGAAGATGCTTACAATGGAGAATATTTGGAGAGAGCGAGAAGACTGATAAAGGTTGAAGGTTTGACAACCGAAGACTCGATGCCGAAGACTTCGTCAACATCCGAGGGGGAGTCTGTTGGTGCATATGTCTGTCGACTTCGTCTTGTATCAAGTCTTGTATTGTATTAGGTAGATCAGGGCACGAAATACGAGAAATCTGTGTTTATGGCTATTTCGCACGAAATGACATATTGTCATTTCGCACGAAATCAAATGGTTATTTCGCACGAAATAGTTATTTCGTGTGAAGTTGATTTCGCGTGGACTGTTTTGTGCGAAATAGGGTTGCCTATAAATACTAGTGCCTTGGTTCTCATTTGGTACGAAAGTAACGATCTGATTCCGGCAACGAAGTGCTGTCGAAGTGTCTCCAGGCTGTAAAACGTTGTGTTTTCAATAAACGAGACAGTTTAAAGTGAATCTAGCTGAAATAACTCTAATATGTTTGTTTCCGCCTCTCATATTGGACGAGTTCTCTTCTGATCGACTCATTTGGGTCAGTAAACGATCCTACAGATAATGCCAAGGAAGTCTACAGGTGTTTCCAGATCAAGACAAGTGCCCCTATTGCATGTTAAACCATTGGGGCAGCCCCTGGTATGCAGAAACAAGGTTTTGAGTCGGTTTAACAGCCTTAACAGGCATCTGCAGGTGAAAACTGTCGCTGGCATGCTCACGCGGGCTGCGTAGACCCTTAGGTAGTCTTACGCGGGCTGCCTGGCTAGGGGTGAGCAAAAGGAAAAACCCGACCCGACCATTACCCGACCCGACCCGAGAACCGATCAAACATAAAATACAGAACCGATTCACTACCCTAAATATAGGGTCGGTTCCGGTCCATAGGTCAAAGTCGGGTTTCACCATGAAAAGAACCGAGAACCGACCCGACCCTATTTTATATGAAAAATTGGAACCGATCTAAATATCTAGGTACTTGGGTTCGGGTCGGGTTGGGTATATTTTCGATTCGGTTCTCGGTTATTTTCGGTCCGGACCTAAACTTGCTCACACCTATGCCTGGCCCTCCAGAACCAGCCAAACAAGTTTCAAGTATTTACATTTCAGCCCTTGGTCCCTTCAAACGTGGTTTTAACTTGTTTTCTTGCATTTTTACCCCTTTAACTTTACTTTTAAGGGTTCCTTGGCATAACCAAACACCGTTAAGTCCTTGGTTATCTTTGTGATCACCCGTAAAGCCTTAAATTTCAACGTTGACGCTTTTAACCCCTCGAATACGAATATTGTCATAACTTTCTCATACTTTATCAAAACCTCGTGAAATTTTTATCACTTATTCTAGTGAGCATAATTAATCATTACAAAGCTTCGGGTTTGCTAAAAGGTCACTCAGAGGTATACTTTAAACATGTTGACACATTTAACCCCTGTAGTTTGTTATTTCTCACTTTCTCTCACAATTAGCTTCGTATGATCCATGACTCATTCGTTTAAGGGTGTAAACATCGTGTAGGGTTATAGTAAAGTATATTTATCCTTAGTTGGCACTTTGAACCCCTATATACTCATACTTTCTTTGTTTGTCAACTTTAGTCCTTCATAAGTAATCTTTTACACGTTTAAAGCTCATGACACGTGTCGATACATTATTGGACATAAATTTACGAGGTGTTACATCCTCACCCCCTTAAAAGAAATCTCAACCTAGAGATTTACTGAAACAAATGAGGGTACTTTTCTTTCATTGTGGACTCTACCTCCCACGTATATTCGAGACCTCTACGGGCGTCCCATTTAACCTTTACAATCGGTACATGCTTCCTTCGAAGCTTCTTAACCTGTCGATCCTCGATCGACAAAGGTTTTTCCACAATTTTTAAGCTCTAATCAATGTGCACATCCTTATGTTACATGACTAGTGACTCATCAGCTAGACATTTCTTCAGATTGCAGATGTGGAATACGTTATGAATACCACTGAGCTCTTCAGGCAAGTTCAACTTATAAGCCACTGTTCCGACACATTCAATGATCTCAAATGGTCCTATATATCTAGGGCTTAACTCACCTTCTTACCAAACCGCATCACTCCCTTCCAGGGTGACACTTTCAATAACACTTTATCACCAATCTCGAACTTTAGAGGTTTACGCCTTAAATCTGCGTAACTTTTCTGCCTATCCCTGGCAGATTTGAGACGATCTCTTATCTGCACAATCTTGTCTGTCGTCTCCAGGACTATATCAGATCCTGTTAGTTGGACATCTCCAACTTCTGCCCAGCAAACGGGCGTTCTGCACTTCCTTCCATACAAAGCTTCAAATGGTGCAGCTTGGATACTTGAGTGATAGCTATTATTGTACGAAAATTCAATCAGTGGAAGATGTTCATCCCAACTTCCACCTAGGTCAATAACACAAGCCCTTAACATATCTTCTAGCGTTTGAATTGTACGCTCACCCTGACCATCCGTTTGAGGATGATATGCTGTGCTGAAGTTCAATCGAGTGCCTAGTGATTGCTGAAAACTTTTCCAGAAGTGCGATGTATACCTTGTATCCCTATCAGAAATGATAGACACTGGCACCCCGTGGAGAGATACAATCTCGTCCACGTACAGCTGAGCTAACTTATCTAAGCTGTGTGTTTCCTTAATAGGTAGGAAGTGAGCTAACTTAGTCAGTCTATCCACTATCACCCAAATAGTATCATTCCCTTTATTTGTCTTTGGTAACTTGGTAATAAAATCCATTGTCACCATTTCCCACTTCCAGGTGGGAAGTTCAGGCTGTTGTAGCAAACCTGACGGCTTTTGGTGTTCAGCTTTAACTTGCGCGCACGTCAAACATTTGGCTACATAGGTAGCTATAGACTTCTTCAAGCCTATCCACCAAAAATTTGCCTTCAGATCCTGGTACATCTTATCAGCTCCAGGATGAATGGAGTACTTAGAACTATGGGCTTCCTGGAGGATCACATCCCTAAGTCCTCCACAAATTGGGACCCATATTCATCCATTTAACCTCAGGATTCCGTCCTTTCCATAGGATAACTGTTCAGCAGTTACTCCTAGCTTCTCATCAGGATAGTTAGCTTCTTGTACAGCTTCTTTCTGCGCAGCTAACAACCTTTCATTCAAACTATTCTTTAATTCAATGCTCTTGGCATTGATTCTTATGGGCTTCACCCTTTCCTTTCTACTTAAGGCATCAGCAACCACATTTGCCTTTCCTGGATGGTATCGTATTTCACAGTCATAATCATTCAAAGTTTCCATCCATCGCCGCTGTCTCATGTTCAAATCCTTCTGGTTGAACAGATGTTGAAGGCTTTTGTGATCAGAATAGATCACGCACTTGGTACCATACAAGTAATACCTCCATAGTTTTAGTGCAAATACAACGGCACCCAACTCCAAGTCGTGGGTGGTGTAATTCTTCTCGTGCACCTTTAACTGTCGAGAAGCATAGGCAATAACTTTGCCTTTCTGCATAAGCAAACATCCCATACCTGTGTGCGATGCATCACAATAAACCACAAATTCTTCTATTCCATCAGGCAATGTCAACACTGGAGCATTGCTCAGTTTCTGCTTAAGTATATCAAACGATTCTTGTTGCTTAGGACCCCAATCAAACTTAATATTCTTTCTAGTTAACGAAGTTAGGGGTGCTGCAATCCTTGAGAAATTCTCAATAAAACGCCTATAATATCCTGCCAGACCTAGAAAACTGCGAATCTCAGTGGGCGTCTTCGGCTCTTGCCAATTCATGACAACATCGACCTTAGCGGGATCCACCTGGATACCACACTCACTAATCACGTGTCCAAGAAATTGGACTTCACGAAGCCAAAATTCACATTTTGAAAACTTGGCATAAAGTTTCTCTTGTTGAAGTAGTGAAAGAATACAACGAAGGTGCTTCTCGTGGTCAGCTTGAGTCTTCGAGTAAATAAGAATATCATCGATGAACACGATGACAAATTTATCCAAGTAGGGCTTGCAGACGTGGTTCATGAGATCCATGAACGTTGCTGGTGCATTAGTGTGTCCAAAAGGCATCACTAAGAACTCGTAATGACCATAACGAGTCCTAAATGCAGTCTTATGCACATCTTCATCTTTAACCTTCAGTTGATGATAGCCTGATCTCAAATCGATCTTGGAGAAATAACTCTCCCCTTGAAGTTGGTCGAACAGATCGTCGATCCTGGGCAATGGATATCTATTCTTGATAGTGACCTTGTTGAGCTCGTGATAATCGACGCATAGACGCATCGATCCATCCTTCTTCTTCACAAACAGGATTGGTGCTCCCCAAGGAGACGAACTAGGTCTAATAAAACCTTTTGCCAACAAATCATCTATTTGAGTCCTTAATTCTTTCATCTCAGTTGGGACTAACCGGTAAGGTGCTCTTGCAACAGATGCTGCTCCAGGTATAATGTCGATTCTGAACTCCACTTGCCTATCTTGTGGTAAACCAGGTAGTTCTTCAAGGAAAACTTCTGGGTACTCAGAAATGACAGGGATATCTTCAATCTTAAGCTTCTGCTCATCAATAGTTACCTGTGCCATATAAATGACACAACCCTTCTTCAAACACCTAGATTCCTTGAGCATAGACACTTGCTCAGGCAGTCCATACTGGGTATCTCCCTGAATGGTAAGTGATTCACCAGACGGAGTCTTGATCACCACTTGCTTCTTGTTGCAAACGATCTGGGCTTGGTTCTAAGATAACCAATCCATGCCTATTACTATGTCGAAACCGGCTAATTTCAAAGGGAGTAAGGTCAAAGGAAAAGAGTGGTTCCTAATGGATATGAAACATCCATCTAATACAGGTGATGCGGTTTCTATGGTGCCATCGGCTAATTCAACCTCATATTTTATGCTTAGGGTTCTAACAGGTAGGTTTAACAACTTACAAAAGTTATCATCAACAAATGACTTATCTACTCCAGAATCAAATAACACTCTTGCATACATGTCATTGATGAGAAAGGTACCTGTTATCAGATTATCGTCCTGAACAGCTTCTCTTGCATCCATTCGGAAGACCCTAGCATTGGTATTTTTCCCTTCTTCAGCCTTCTTTGCAAACTTTGGGCAGTTGGACTTAATGTGCCCTTTCTCGTTGCAGTTGTAGCACGTTGCATCCTTGATTTTCTTACAGTCTAATGTCTTGTGCTCAAAAGATTTACAAATCCCACAAGCTCTCGGCTGTGACTGGGATTTTGATTCATATTTGTATCTCCCGAAATCGTGCTTCTTACAGACTTTACACTTGGGCTTATCACTCGACTGTTGACCATCCCTTTTAGTTCTAGAACTCTTTTTGTGGTTCTTGATTTAACATAACTCTCTTAGATGGAACACTCCTTTGGTTTGATGAGTGATGAGAATCACTTTTGTGCTCGTTATGAGTTCTAGAGGGTGGTTTTGTGTGTGGTACCGACTGAGTCCTGACCTGGGTACCACTGGATTCTCTGAACTGTCTATCCAGAGCTCGCGTAATAGCATTATCTATCAATGCCTGTAATTCTGCTCCTGCTATGTTGACTCTGGAAGTGTCATGATTATCTCTGTGGTGGCTGTTGACTTCGTCTGACCCAGGCATGTAGCTTGATTGCTACATAAAATAATGATTTTTCAATTTATTCAGAGGTCTATAACAGTTTTATCATTATAAATGATTTATTAATCATGGTATTAAGAAACCATTTTGATTTATTTGTTAAGCATATATATATATATATTCAGGATTTTCATTATAATAATCCTTAGTTACAATTAAAATATATTAATGGCAAAAAGGCCGAATCACATGGATAGTTTTAAATTTTTAATCATGATCTTATATGATCAAGGTATTGAGGTTTTAATTATAATTCATTACCTCTCCTTAACAGGGGGTCGAAGACCACAACTGTCTTTTATCTTATATGACAATGAATATAACCCGTAGGCATTACCTTCCTATGGATATTTAATATAATAAAAGAAATTGGAAGAATCCAATGTAAGGATGACTTATGCGATTTTTATCGTATCGCAATTTGTCAGGAATGTTAACATGTTTTACAGATGTTAACGAGGATTTGAATCTTTTAAATAGGTTTCACCATTTTGGCCATATCTAGAATGACATGTGGCTAGGTTTTACCCTTAAGATTTTTATTATTTTAATATAATGGTAGGTCTTATAAAAGGAATGTTATTTTTCATTTATTTTACATATTATATTTATGCATATAATTTATCAAAAATGAAAATTTAAATTTAACCATTCCACTACAAAAATTTAAACAAGTACAGGTTTGCCCTAAACGGGACTTCTACAAGAAATAACATGCCCACGCAGGGGCGAAATAAGCTAACATACCCACGCATGGGTTAAACAGAAAAACATGCCCACGCAGGGGCGGAATACTGAAAGACATGCCCACGCAGGGGCTTGATTACAACACTAAAAGAAACAAATAAATAAATAAAGGATTTAATGATCTTTTTTGCTTTTTCCCTTGATTAGGCTCGCCAAACCCTTGAAAATTCCTCGGTTTTGCCTACGTGATGTGTGTAAAATGCAACATATAAATTACATCAAATGAGGCATAAAACTAACCCTTTTTAAGTACTAATATTGGAAAAAGAGTGTTTTTGTCTTCCTTTTGTATTTTCAGGATTAAATGAGCTCAAAAACACAAAAGAAGCAAAAAGACAGCTAATTCCAACATAAATACAAGGAAAGGAACATTAGTGGACTGCCCAACCCCTCAACGGCACCTTCCAAAGCAAAATAGAGAAGTCAGAAGACTTAACACGCCCCGTGCTCAGCCAGCACGGGGTCGTGCCCAAGAAGCAGCAGAAAAGACAAACCTATAGAAGCTTCTATTGCCCACCACGGGGCCGTGCCCAGCGGACACGGGGGCGTGTCGAAAGTACAACAGGCGCATTAATTGTAATTGCGAATTACAATTAATGAGGAGAGAGAGTGTCAGACAGGCACGGGGCCGTGCCCAGCTCTCTGTTCAGCCTATAAATAGGAGTGCTTGGATTCATTTCAACTCATCCCTTGGCACACCACCTCTCTCACACTTCATCCACCACCCACCACCATCACAACACCATCATCCACCACCATCATCCATTGTCCATCGTAGAGTGTGTGAGTCGTCTCGGGATCCAAGATTGATCGTAAGAGTTCTTGACAATCAAGGCCATGTTTGCCTAAGTCTCTTACATCACTTGGTGAAGACAAAGTGTCTAGTATAATACTTTTTATTTCTAATCTTTTGCACTTTTTATTTGGTTTTGTATTAATGACTTTAATAACTAGTTACTTATGTTGAAGGTGATCTTTCCTTATCGTTTGTCCGTGGTGTCTTGGCATTATTTTACTGTCTATATAAAATAAAGGATTTTCACCATTCATATCTCCACGGTCTATATAGAGGTATGTTGGCTACCTGGTCGGGGGTTAAGGGAACAGTTTGGTAAAGGTCTTGCCATTGTTCAGCGTTTAGAGGTCCTGCAATGGACCTGGGTCAAATTTAGTAGGACCTCCTTCAATACTTCACGGTATTGGATGGCGGGGGTCCAAACTCTTTGACCCCCTCATAAGTTAACTACTATTAATACTATAACCCGGCTATTTAGGACTGTATCCCTGCTGACTCAGACTACTTAGCCGAGGGTAACGTCACCGCCAAAAGCGGGGCCTACAACAATACTACATTAATAACTTAATTCATTATCTTCCAATAATCCATCCGTTTAGGATTGTATCCTTGCTGACTCAAACTACTGGGGTGAGGGTAACGTCACCTTCAAAAGAGGGGCCTACTACAATAACTAAGATAATCTCTTAATTATGTGCAAAAGTGCGGAAATAATCAAAGGTTATACTAGATACGAGTCGGAACCAAGTGATTCATCTTGTCTATTGACCGGTGGTCCGTAGGACAACCTTTAAATGAGCTAAATATGTGCATATCCCATATTTTACACGGTTATGTATCGTGAATGTGATAACTACGAGTGTTCGTGTGTTTTACAGGTAAATCGCTTAATTCGGTTAAATTGGAACCCGTAGGCTACGGACGAAAGAAATGCATGCAAAGCCAAAGAAACATAATGCTGGGATCGTAACTTGCGGACTCAATGCATAGCTTACGGCTTGGAAAGAATAAAAGGAACAGAATGTACAAACCGTAGCTTACGGTTTTGTTCCGTAGCCTACGAGTAGAATTAAGATGGCAGCGCTTTAGTGATTTTTTATTGAAGGGTTTTGGACCCTAAAGTCAATGCACATAGACACACAAATCCTTGGGATGAAAAAAATATACACGCAGGCATAGGTTTCTGTTGCTGAGGTTTTTTTTTAGTCAACAACATCAATCATGCAACAGTAATACATGTGGAGTGCATTATCTACATTAATAAGACAATACATATACAAGAATTGGCGGCTGTGCACATGGAGGAGATTATTATTTTGATAAAAGAAAAACATAATTCATTGGATTTAGTGGGCCGCTTGAGATTGGCCTAGTGGATCATGTGACCAAACAATTTTAATTATCATCATCATCAACAACAGTTATCATCACGTGGATTGTTTGGAGATAGTCAACAGATGTGAGAAGTGGGCCGATTTGGAGAAGCACAAAAGGTCAAGACTTAAACAATTGAAAAGATAGCACATGACTTCTTAGAAGACATTATCAAATTAATAAAACAACACATCATCCTCACGTGACTTTGAAAGGAAGATTAGAAAGGGAGAGCATATGTAACTTATCACATTGAATGTTTTTTATGGAGTTTGAAGGGGACTTATGATTGGAATCGGTTACATCTGAAGGGGGAAACGAATAGGGAGAAGACTAGTTATTCTCTTGTTTTTTTTTGGTTGGTGATTCTGGGGGAACATTAAAAAACGAATTTTATGATGTTGCTTGAAGCCATGAGTGGCTAAACGTTTGTGATCATCCTGGATTGAAGGTTTTATCTTAGACATTTCATGTTTGATGTTCCTAATTTCTAGAATAACAATCTTTATCTTTATGGTTTGTTTGTTATGGTGTGTGATTGTTTGTTAGTAACTTGTTAATTCTTGCATTGAACTAATTAGAAACCATACGTTCTTGGTGCCGTTGGCAATCAAGATATCATGGGTATAGTTAGGCTTGGGTAAGGGTTGATTGATCATCCGGTAACAACCTCACGTTCTAGGAATCTGAGTACTTAGTTCCCTTTCATCACTGCAAGTAATCACGCATGAGCTATGTCTATGTAGTTCTTTCTAGTGGAATGATAATATGAATGTCGAAACAAACCGGAAATCTAGGATGGTCATTTGTCTCTAATTTGCTTACAACCAAACTTTTCTCTTGAAATTTACTTAGTTTAATTTAGTCTAAAACCAATTCACTCACATAAACTCTTGAATTTTATTTCTCTTGCAATTAGATTAATTTAGTTAAAATTAGATAACTTTCAAATAACACACATTCCACAAACTCCCTGTGTTCGATACCCACTTGCCACTATCTATATAGTTGTTTTTGGGATTAAATTTGCGTGACCCACGACAATCACGTCAAATTTTGGCGCCGTTGCCGGGGAGTAGTGCGCAACGTGTGTTATCTTGTGTATTAGTTTGAAAATAAAATTAAAAGAAAAAAAAATTAAAAAAAAAAACCAAAAAGATTTCTTTTATGTTCATGATTTACACTTGGTAGTTGAGTTGTGTTGTGCAGGATGATAGGGCATTACACAAATTTCAGCTTATTTACGTGTAGATTGTGTGGGGGTCCACGACATCCATGTATTGGTTGCCACGAGGCTCACTACAGGAGGGCGCATGGAAAACCGGTGTCTTATGTTTCACAGCTTCCACCTCCATCATACGTTGACGATTATGAATCAGAAATGGAGGATGACTATTATTCATTTGGATACGATCGGGATGAGGAAGTTTATTATGAGGAAAGGATGGATGGTCTATGTTTTTGTTGCGGTCGCGATCACACTTATGATTATGATGTGTGCCCAGTGTATTCGGAAAACCCGAAGTATTGGAATAAAAAGATGATGGAAGCGCGCATCTATAGACCGTATCAGGGATATCGACAATATCATCCCGAAGAATATTCTGAGCCCGAGGGTGTTTATGTTTATGAGACCGAGGAGGAAAAAGAGCTTGCTGTATTGGAAGTAACTTTGTCCAAACTCGAGCAATATTTAGCAACACCCAACCTGTCTGATGAAGACCGAATCAGCTGCTTAGTTTCTAAGTGTTATACTTTAAAATTGAAGATAGAGATAGAAGAACGCCTCTCACCATTACCTGACGATATTAGAGATTATTCTCACATGAAGGAGGAGGTTGTGGAGGATAATACCACACCAATGAGTCCTTTATCTGATGAAGAGTCACTTGTAGATCAGATGATGTGTGCAGATTATGAGGTAGAGCAGGCTGATGGGATGGATATGTGTACCGAACCTCTTCCCATGATTCAAATTAACAAGTGTGGGGAAGAGGGTTCGAGAAACAAGATGAGAAGGGTGAAACTACCAGACATTAAGGTACATGTCATGAAGTGGACTAGCAAAGCCCGCAGGAGCAGCTTTAACATGCCAAATAGACTGACAAATCTATGGAGATGGCATGTAAATTTCCGGGCATTTGTTGGAAATGTTGCGGGTAAGTGTGCATTAAGACCACCATAACGCATATCAGGTATGGTCTGGCTGAAGACCTTTAAACTTAGCGCTCTCGGGAGGCAGCCCGAGGATGTAGAGTATTGTATTTGTGTTTTGTTTTGTTTTGTTTTGCTTTGTTTGGTTTTGTTTTGGTGTTGTGTTTGTGTGTTGGCAGGTTATTACGTTTCAACCCTCGCGGATGCAATGATTCAAGTGTGGGGATGTTTGGCAACATCCCTGTTGAGATATCGGCGAATCTAAGAGATGTTTTTGAACCGGTTCGATCACCGCAGCTGCATCACTACCAACACTGCTGATTTACTAATCAGGTCGTGTCTTGTTCTCATCTTGTGCCCTTTGTATATATTCATGTTTAAGTTTTTGGTTGGGCGGTTGGGTGGTGTTTTGATGTGTTTAGTTTATGGGTTGTGAAGGAATTGGTGGTGTTTTTAATAATTAAAATAAAAAAAAAGAAATTTGGGGTTTGAGAGTATAAGCAATTGTTGATGTTCTTGGTTAAAGCGATCTTTTCCTCAAAACCATACATTGGGACAATGTATCCCAAGTGTGGGGATGGGGGAATTTTTGAGAATTTTAAAATTTTTGTAAATTCAAGCGAAAAGTGTAAAAATTTGAAAGCTTGATATTGTTCCATTTGACACACCGACACCCATTCCTAGTTTTTTCTTGGTGAGGATTTGAGCCACACATGATTGTTATTGATATTTCATTGTTTGAGTGGCGGTGTGTGTTGTGTGTTAATAGAACTTGTGTATGAATACTTGTTAAATCCTAGAATTAGCATGCTTTTGAAAATGATAGGGGGACTTTTAGGAAGCCTCGTCTAGATGTGAGAGAGTGCGGGATTGGTGGGTTGGACCTCATACTTTACATATATGAGCTTGGTATTGTGAGGGGTGGGGGTTTGGTCTTTAGAAAGCCATGGTTGAGCCTTAGACCATTCGATTGTGACCCAAACCTACTTCCTACAAAATTTTACCTTTTGAGATGACCCGGTTTAGGAGATTTAGTATGTAGTATTGATGTTCTTGTATATATTGTTGAGTTTGATGTGTTATAAAAAAAAATATAAAAAAAATGAAATGAAATGAAAAAAAAAAGAGAAAAAAAAAAATTGTATTTAGTTGCAATAGTAGTTGAGAATGTTGAAGAAGTTGTGTATATATTTGATGGTTGCTTTGTTTAGTGGTAGAAATAAAAACCGGGTCAAATCAATTAGCTCTCGCATATATATTCCACCATTTTACTACCTTTACACCTAGCCCCGTTGCAACCCGCAAGTCCCTTTGATTCTAAAGCATGTTAGATATTTGTTAGGAGGAAACTTGATTTGTATACAAGCTTATTGTCGCGCACACACACACACGCATTGAGTGGTTTAGCATTATGTGCTAATATTTCTTGTCACCGAGAGTTTTTGTGAGGGGTGTGTCTTGTGGTATAATTGAAAGTTAGTAAAAGGACGATACATTTTAGCTTGGTTTGCATGTTGATCGCTTGTGGTTTTGAAATAGTTTTTGAATCGGTTGCTTGGGACAAGCAACGGGTAAGTGTGGGGATGTGACCGGTGGTCCGTAGGACAACCTTTAAATGAGCTAAATATGTGCATATCCCATATTTTACACGGTTATGTATCGTGAATGTGATAACTACGAGTGTTCGTGTGTTTTACAGGTAAATCGCTTAATTCGGTTAAATTGGAACCGGTAGGCTACGGACGAAAGAAATGCATGCAAAGCCAAAGAAACATAATGCTGGGATCGTAACTTGCGGACTCAATGCATAGCTTACAGCTTGGAAAGAATAAAAGGAACAGAATGTACAAACCGTAGCTTACGGTTTTGTTCCGTAGCCTACGAGTAGAATTAAGATGGCAGCGCTTTAGTGATTTTTTATTGAAGGGTTTTGGACCCTAAAGTCAATGCACATAGACACACAAATCCTTGGGATGAACAAAATATACACGCAGGCATAGGTTTATGTTGCTGAGGTTTTTTTTAGTCAACAACATCAATCATGCAACAGTAATACATGTGGAGTGCATTATCTACATTAATAAGACAATACATATACAAGAATTGGCGGCTGTGCACATGGAGGAGATTATTATTATTTTGATAAAAGAAAAACATAATTCATTGGATTTAGTGGGCCGCTTGAGATTGGCCTAGTGGATCATGTGACCAAACAATTTTAATTATCATCATCATCAACAACAGTTATCATCACGTGGATTGTTTGGAGATAGTCAACAGATGTGAGAAGTGGGCCGATTAGGAGAAGCACAAAAGGTCAAGACTTAAACAATTGAAAAGATAGCACATGACTTCTTAGGAGACATTATCAAATTAATAAAACAACACATCATCCTCACGTGACTTTGAAAGGAAGATTAGAAAGGGAGAGCATATGTAACTTATCACATTGAATGTTTTTTATGGAGTTTTAAGGGGACTTATGATTGGAATCGGTTACATCTGAAGGGGGAAACGAATAGGGAGAAGACTAGTTATTCTCTTGTTTTTTTTTTGGTTGGTGATTCTGGGGGAACATTAAAAAACGAATTTTATGATGTTGCTTGAAGCCATAAGTGGCTAAACGTTTGTGATCATCCTGGATTGAAGGTTTTATCTTAGACATTTCATGTTTGATGTTCCTAATTTCTAGAATAACAATCTTTATCTTTATGGTTTGTTTGTTATGTTGTGTGATTGTTTGTTAGTAACTTGTTAATTCTTGCATTGAACTAATTAGAAACCATACGTTCTTGGTGCCGTTGGCAATCGAGATATCATGGGTATAGTTAGGCTTAGGTAAGGGTTGATTGATCATCGGGTAACAACCTCACGTTCTAGGAATCTGAGTACTTAGTTCCCTTTCATCACTGCAAGTAATCACGCATGAGCTATGTCTATGTAGTTCTTTCTAGTGGAATGATAATATGAATGTCGAAACAAACCGGAAATCTAGGATGGTCATTTGTCTCTAATTTGCTTACAACCAAACTTTTCTCTTGAAATTTACTTAGTTTAATTTAGTCTAAAACCAATTCACTCACATAAACTCTTGAATTTTATTTCTCTTGCAATTAGATTAATTTAGTTAAAATTAGATAACTTTCAAATAACACACATTCCACAAACTCCCTGTGTTCGATACCCACTTGCCACTATCTATATAGTTGTTTTTGGGATTAAATTTGTGTGACCCACGACAATCACGTCATCTATCTGTTTTTATTTTATTTTTATTTTCAGCATTTTAGTTAGTTTTTATCTTTTCTTAGTTTAAAACATTTTTTTTTCTAAACTTTTATTTTGGTTAGACGTTGAGGATAAACCGGTATTAAAAGCTCTTGTGTCCTTGGACGACCTCGGTACCTTACCAACGCTATACTACGCTCACGATGGGTGCACTTGCCCATATGTGTGTTTAGTGTTAGTAAAATATCGTGTTTTATAAATTTAAAACTTGGCTAAAATAAGTGTTAAAAAGGGCTTAAAATATACACCTAATATATATAACACTTCACACGCATCAAGTTTTTGGCGCCGTTGCCGGGGACACAAGGATTTTAAGAAAGTTAGGAATCAACGGCCTAATCATCTTTTATTTTTCTTTTTAATTTTTTAGGATTTTCTTAGTTTTTCAGCTTCTGCAGAGCTCAGCACGGGCCGTGCCCAGCATCATCACTGGCAGTTTTTATTTTATGAGTTACAGAGAGCTGAACACGAGGCCGTGTCGGTGCAACACGGGGTCGTGTCCAACTCCCAGTAATAGGGATCCAGAAATCAATCACTGTGCCTCTGACCACGGGCCGTGTTAGCTGAGCACGGGGCCGTGGTGAATATTCTGACCAACGTTCTTTTCTGTCTTTATTGCAGGACTTGGAACCTAGGCGCCATATTTGAACCTCCTACGTAGTGCATGAGCTCCAGTTCTAGTAAAGACATAAAAGAACCTCTAGAAGAACCCGAACGCTTTCTCAGAAAAAGACTTAAAGCCAAAAATCAAGAGAAAGTCTCGGGGGATCCACTTCCAATGGCGGACCAACGTACCCTCATGGATTACCTACGGCCCACCGTAGGCAATCTCGGCGCCGCTATCAACGCACCGAATGTCGAAGCCAACAACTTCGAACTTCGGCCGCATTTGATACAAATGCTCCAAAACTCCGCAACCTTCCACGGGCTTGCGGACGAGGATCCCCATCTACATATTACTAACTTTTTAGAAATATGTGATACCTTTCGGATCAATGGAGCATCAAATGACGCCATCCGCCTACGAATGTTTCCATTTTCACTAAAAGACCGAGCTAAGGCTTGGCTTAACACCCTCCCAGTTGGATCGGTAAACACTTGGGATGAACTTGCCCAAAAGTTTCTATATAAGTATTTCTCTCCTTCTAAAACGGCTAAATTAATGACTGAAATTAATACATACTCACAAGAGGATGGGGAATCCTTATATGAAACTTGGGAAAGGTTCAAGGAGCTTCTAAGAAAGTGTCCTCATCACGGTCTAGCGGTGTGGCAACAAGTATCCACTTTCTACAATGGGTTGTTGCCACACACAAGACAAACACTTGATTCAAGCTCCGGGGGACTTTTAGGTAATCGTCGCCCAAATGAAATATATAATCAAATTGAGGAAATTGCTCAAACCAATTTTCAGTGGCACACTCCCCGAGGTAATAAATCTATTGCCCCGGGCGCCCATAAGGTTGATGAAAGCACCTCTTTACAAGCCCAAATCGAGGCCCTCTCTTCAAAAATCAAAAAGCTAGAAATGACAAAAACGGCCTCGGTTATGGCTTGTGAAGGGTGTGGTGGGTCACATGAAAATTGGAGTTGTATGAAAGAATTAGATGAACAAACAGAAACGGTAAACTACATGGATAATAGACCTAGGCCGTCGGGTCCTCCAACGGGGACCTACAACCAAGGATGGCGTAACCACCCAAATCTTGGTTGGAGAGATCCCGGCAATAGTAGTAACCAACAAAACCAACGAACTAATTTTCAACAACCACAAAATTTCTCTCAACAACAAGGTGGAAGAGAAAGGCTTGAAGATACTATATCTCGCCTCATCTCTAACACTGAAAAGAAAAACTCGGATCGATTTCAACAATTGGAATCGAATTTTAGAAATCAACAAGCTAGCATTCAAAACGTTGAAAAACAATTAAATCAACTAGCTCAAAATTTCTCCGAGAGACCACAAGGCGCGTTACCTAGTAATACCGAAACCAACCCAAAGGCACAAGTACATCTCATCACATTAAGAAATCGAACCGTGGGTCCCGAGGATGCTCCATTGCCGCCAAGTGAAAGAAGCCATTCTAGCCAGCCTGTGACCCCTCCTGCGCCAGAAAAGGCTTCTCTACCAACTCAAGAGGCCACCAAGACTCCTCCTATTCCGTACCCCGGTAGGTTAAATCGTCAAAAGACCGATGAGCAATTCGCTAAATTTGAAAATTTGCTAAAACAATTGCATGTTAATATTCCTTTTATCGAGGTCCTAACCCAAATGCCTAAATACTCTAAATTTATGAGGGATTTCCTCGCAAACAAAAGGAAAATTGAATCATTGCAATTAGTTAACTTAGGCGAAGAATGCTCCGCCTTAGTGCTCAACAAACTTCCACAAAAGAAAATCGATCCCGGGAGTTTCACAATCCCTTGCTCGATTGGGGGATCTCCCGTTCGTAATGCATTAGCCGATCTTGGGGCTAGCATTAACCTCATGCCCACATCAATGTTCAAACGACTCGGCCTAGGAACAACAAGACCTACAAAGATGAGCATACAACTCGCCGACAAATCCGTCAAATTTCCACAAGGTGTCGCTGAGAATTTATTGGTAAAAGTTGACAACTTCGTTTTCCCAACCGACTTTGTCATCTTAGACATGGAAGAAGACACCGATGTCCCTCTCATCCTTGGGAGGCCATTTCTAGCCACCGCCCAAGCGGTGGTGGACATGAATGACGGAACGTTAACATTGAAGTTTGGGGATAAGGAGGTGAAGTTTGAATGTGGAAAAAGAATTGAGGACGAAGACCCGGTCAACTACATGCAGGTCATAGACTCAAGCTTGGATGATGCTCTCCGACGATGTAACATGGGATGCAATACATCCCACTTGGGTGACATATGACCGGTTTTGGGTCTAGCCAAGGACCCTTATAAACGTGGCGCACCACGGAGGCATTCCGCGGAACTATCCTTAGTTTAATTTAGATTAATTTTTATGTTTTCTAGTTAGTTTTAATTTTCAGGAATAAAACACACTCATGGTGGTAAAGGATGAAAAGGGGAACGAGAAAAATGAACTCATGCACAAGAACAAGGCAACCCGACAATTCTCTCCATTTCAGAAGGTTCAACACGGGCGGTGCCCAACCAACACGGCCCCGTGTCCAGACTTCTGTTTCTCTTGTTTTAATTTTGTTACTGGCACTTGAACACGGGGCCGTGCCCGGACAACACGGGGCCGTGTTCAGCACCCAGTAACAGAAAATTTTTGCTTTTTACACCATTTTACACATCTAATCAACCTAAAAATTTATTTTTGGGACACATTGAGGACAATGTGTAATTTAAGTGTGGGGGGGGATGCTAAAACCTTGAATTTTGCAAGTCCTAAATACAAGCCTTCCACAAAACTCTATTGGAACCGCTAATCACCCCAAATTTTTTTCAAAAATTTCATTTTTTTTACTTGTCTAGGTTTAAATCGGGAAATTCAAGTTCTCAAAAAGGTTATATTTTTACAAATTTACAACCGATAGCGTAGCGATAAAAAGAACCCACATAAGAAAATTATGAAAAGGCATGGCAAACTTAGTTAAAATTTGATTATATATACTTGATCACATAAAAACCCATTCCCACAAAAGTGAGTTTTGAGCCTTTATTGAGCACAATTACATATCATTAAAACTAAATGCTCATTTTTCGTTTCTTGTGTGAATAGCCGCTTGGTTCTTACGACTCTAGAACTTGCCATGACGATACATTCCCGGTCCTTATTAACTTAAACCCGAGTAAGTAAATGATGGAGGCATTAGGACTAACCTTTTTTTTTATTTCTACACCATTATTTTTTCTTTTTCTTTTACCACCTACCCAAAAATCCCCCTAGTTAACCCCTTTGAGCCTAAACCTTTTCATTTCATCACCCAAACCACAAACCCTTTTACCCACCAAAACTTTTTTTTAACCCTTTGTTTTAGTAACAAGTTCGGTTTTTCGTATGAAAAAAAAAATGTGTTGATGATGAAGCAAAAAAGAAAATAAACAAACAAGTTCGTCAAAAATAACTTTGTTTGAATAAAAGCTTCATCAAAATAAAAAGTTGCAAAAATAGAAAATCTTACGAAAACCGACACTTGTTACGTTTTTTCACCCTTTTTCTACTAACCACTAACCACTATCCCAACCACCTACCTTTAACCCAAGCCTAACCCTTAACCCACAAAGCCCTCTTGATATTTACAAAGGTATAAAAGTTAAAAAGGAGGAGGATTGATTGCTTGGCAAGCTTATGGTAGGAATAAGTTCCATGCCGCTCTCGAGTGATTCACTAAAAATACACCTTCGGCCGAGTGTGAGTGATTTCTCCCGTGA
Source organism: Helianthus tuberosus (assembly GCA_030545235.1). Lineage (NCBI taxonomy): Eukaryota > Viridiplantae > Streptophyta > Magnoliopsida > Asterales > Asteraceae > Helianthus > Helianthus tuberosus. Next base: position 113,465,969 of record CM060400.1, on the reverse strand, counting down.
GGTATGTGAACTTGTATATAAATGGAATATTAAAAAGGCATGTTATGCCCAAATAAGTAATTTCTCCTATGAAAAGTTCTACATAAATCATTACGAATAGGATTGTAAATAAATAAAGATAAAACCCAAAAAGATCTTGGATTCCCGACACTCTACGACAAGCCCAAAACCTTCTCTTCTACCTATTCCATTTGGGAGTGTAAGCCACATATTAAAGAGTTTTGCTTGAGGACAAACAAAAGTTCAAGTGTGGGGGTATTTGATGTGTGTAAAATGCAACATATAAATTACATCAAATGAGGCATAAAACTAACCCTTTTTAAGTACTAATATTGGAAAAAGAGTGTTTTTGTCTTCCTTTTGTATTTTCAGGATTAAATGAGCTCAAAAACACAAAAGAAGCAAAAAGACAGCTAATTCCAACATAAATACAAGGAAAAGAACATTAGTGGACTGCCCAACCCCTCAACGGCACCTTCCAAAGCAAAATAGAGAAGTCAGAAGACTGAACACGCCCCGTGCTAAGCCAGCACGGGGCCGTGCCCAAGAAGCAGCAGAAAAGACAAACCAATAGAAGCTTCTATTGCCCACCACGGGCCCGTGCCCAGCGGACACGGGGGCGTGTCGAAAGTACAGCAGGCGCATTAATTGTAATTGCGAATTACAATTAATGAGGAGAGAGAGTGTCAGACAGGCACGGGGCCGTGCCCAGCGGACACGGGGCCTTGCCCAGCTCTCTGTTCAGCCTATAAATAGGAGTGCTTGGATTCATTTCAACTCATCCCTTGGCACACCACCTCTCTCACACTTCATCCACCACCCACCACCATCACAACACCATCATCCACCACCATCATCCATTGTCCATCGTAGAGTGTGTGAGTCGTCTCGGGATCCAAGATTGATCGTAAGAGTTCTTGACAATCAAGGCCATGTTTGCCTAAGTCTCTTACATCACTTGGTGAAGACAAAGTGTCTAGTATAATACTTTTTATTTCTAATCTTTTGCACTTTTTATTTGGTTTTGTATTAATGACTTTAATAACTAGTTACTTATGTTGAAGGTGATCTTTCCTTATCGTTTGTCCGTGGTGTCTTGGCATTATTTTACTGTCTATATAAAATAAAAGATTTTCACCATTCATATCTCCACGGTCTATATGGAGGTATGTTGGCTACCTGGTCGGGGGTTAAGGGAACGGTTTGGTAAAGGTCTTGCCATTGTTCAGCGTTTAGAGGTCCTGCAATGGACCTGGGTCAAATTTAGTAGGACCTCCTTCAATACTTCACGGTATTGGATGGCGGGGGTCCAAACTCTTTGACCCCCTCATAAGTTAACTACTATTAATACTATAACCCGGCTATTTAGGACTGTATCCCTGCTGACTCAGACTACTTAGCCGAGGGTAACGTCACCGCCAAAAGCGGGGCCTACCACAATACTGCATTAATAACTTAATTCATTATCTTCCAATAATCCACCCTTTTAGGATTGTATCCTTGCTGACTCAAACTACTGGGGTGAGGGTAACGTCACCTTCAAAAGAGGGGCCTACTACAATAACTAAGATAATCTCTTAATTATGTGCAAAAGTGCGGAAATAATCAAAGGTTATACTAGATACGAGTCGGAACCAAGTGATTCATCTTGTCTATCTGTTTTTATTTTATTTTTATTTTCACCATTTTAGTTAGTTTTTATATTTTCTTAGTTTAAAACATTTTTTTTTCTAAACTTTTATTTTGGTTAGACGTTGAGGATAAACCGGTATTAAAAGCTCTTGTGTCCTTGGACGACCTCGGTATCTTACCAACGCTATACTACGCTCACGATGGGTGCACTTGCCCATATGTGTGTTTAGTGTTAGTAAAATATCGTGTTTTATAAATTTAAAACTTGGCTAAAATAAGTGTTAAAAAGGGCTAAAATATACACCTAATATATATAACACTTCACACGCATCACTACGCCCTTCCCGAACCTCTTGCTGCACCTGATTCAACCTTTGAAGAATCTCCTGATGCTGCGGTCGTGATATCACTGGCGGCTGCGGGGGCTGCTGAAACAGCAGAGGTTGAGGAGGTGGCGGTTGTTGATACCCATAAGGTGGGTACCCATAGGGTGAATATCCAGCTTGATATGGGACTCCAAAGGGCCCCTCGGGATGGAGAGCATTGTAATCCCACGCTGCCTGGTACGGGTCAACATTAGCGTAGTTGTAGTTGGTGTGAGCCGTCTGCTCAAAGGGATTATACGCCGCCGTACCGGTGTATGTAGGTATTGGGTCACCAAAGCCCAATGGTGGTGGCGCGACAGGCGCAGAGTTTACTTCCGAGACAAGGTTTGAAGGCCCACCCATCTGCGGGTCTTCATGGAGTGGCAGTTAGCGGCTGCCACTTGAAGGTGGAGGGGTGCTGATACGCACTCCTCCTCGCACGAACATCCGTGCGTTCGATCTTCTTCGCCTCGGTGGCTCCGGAGGCTGTTGCTGAACTGGTGGTGGTGGCGGAGTGACCGTGACGAAACGAGAATCCTCGGAGGGAACCTGCTGCTGCTGCGGTGAGTTGTGGTAACTGTGAGTAAACACCCAGTCGATCTGTCTGAACCTCTCGTCATAGCTGTCGGGACCATTGTAAGGTGATCCCATAAAAGGTGACCCATCCGAAATTTCGATGGGGTGGTTAGGGGTCCCGGTTAGAGGCTCGGCGAGATCCGTGTCTTCGTTCATGTCCATCGCATGGTCGCCCGAGAAGTGGTCTTCAGGTCCTAGTGGGTTAAAACCCACTGGTTCTTCAATGTAGTTTGCCGGGTTGAACCGGCTTCGGAAGACAGGTGTCGGGTCATCGAATGAATGGTGAGGGCGGGATCTCTGGAGAGGGATGAAAGATGGCTGCGGGTTATGGGGCTCATTTTCAGAATGATGCCCGTAGGAATGGTGATAGGATGGTGACGAACTTAGCGAGACGGATCGCCTCACTGGCTCTATATACGTCCTCCAATGCTCTTGAGGACTCGTACTCATTGAGGCCGGTGGGGTTCGTCTGTGTGATGGCCCGGCTTCATTGTCGTGGCCTGTGATTGGTGCCTTTCCTCTTCCCCTTATGAACCTTGGTGGCATGATTGAACCTGTCAACATAAACAAAGATAATAACAAGCAAATATATAAAGGACAAAATAAAACAAATCAGGATTTTGTCCTAAGTTCTTTGTCTAGACTCGAAAATTGAGGAATGTGCAACCGTGTAACTGAGATTAAACACGAAAGGCTAGTGTTTAATTCACTCAGTGTTGGCTCTGATACCAACCTGTCACACCCCGATATTTCCACGTATTACCGGTGGGCCCGGTGGGGAGTATCGTGATGTAGTTGATATCATCATAGTCAAACAACACAATTTAAATGCACAGCAGAAGCAAAAGATGAATCACATTACAAACTGAATATAAAGTAATATCAAAGTATTACAAACGGACTGTAAAGGATTCACAGGCGGATCAAATAAAAAGGAAACGTAGTTCATCAGATTTAAAATGCATCCAAGCTTGTGAGACTCTTATTGATGCTAAGGAGAAGCCAACCTATTTTTATTAGTACCTGCACTTAACCTTTTTGGGAAAATACGTCAGTTTACACTGGTAATACAATTAACTGACTCATTTTGAAAAGGTTTAGAAAAAAATTGATTTGAATGCACAAGGCACAAAACATTTTATAACTTGGGATAATTATTTATATATAAACTTGTAAAAGAATTACATGTTCGTTATACGTTCAGTAGCCCGGGTTGAATACTGGGTTAAAGATTAATAGACACACCACATGATATAGTCCCGCGGCGAGTTATTCTCGTAACCGGCGGTTATACATTTTTATTTATATATATGCACTGGCGGGTGTACGCCTACACCCCGTGCTAAGGTCATGGCCATTTCATGAATGATGCCAAGGATATCCGGGACATGGTCATTAACCCCCCAAAGGCTTTAAGCAAACACAACAATTTAAACGGGTCATCTCAATAAAGTAACCTTCAAAAGATTAAAAATTCAATGCCCGACCAAGCGGTATTTTATATACCGTACCCCAAGCCCGTATAAGGGAAAATAAGTTAAAAGTATTTACCTTTGCAAGTAATAATCACAGATAGCAAGTGCACGTAGCTTTTACCGGGTCTCATATTCTGGAACAAAGGTTTTTAATAACCTATTAGATTCCTAACGGGTCTTTAATTAAGCCTAAACTTAGACCGGTTAGTTTTAAAAGAAGATACGGTTCAAACGCACGATTAGGCGAAGACCGGAATAGAATGTGATTTAGACCCGACAAGTTTGGAGACTTGTGTAATATGGGTAAACTAAATACATTCTGGATTTTGAGACCAAAATGATAAGGTTTGACCCGTTTCAGTCAATTTATGCAAACTAGTTACATAACCGAACCGAATGCGAAACATGCGTAACGGGTAACCATAAGAGCCATATACAGGTTTCCTAAGTTAATATGCCTTAAGTATGTTGTGACATCAGTAAGATATCTTCTATTATGCCCAAAACGGATTTAAACTCAAATTACGCCCATTGGGGTATTTTGGTCATTTTAAAGGTTATAAAAGAGTTTAAATATTAATCTGAGTTACAAGTCTGATATAATCAGTAAAAAATACTTACTTTTATAAGTCATAACAGTAGGGTATGGCATATATGTGAAATTTACCTTTTATAACTAAATTATGTACTGTAAGGGTATTTTGGTAATTTCACTTAAGCTTAAAAGGTCAAAACTGGAAACCTGAGTTTAAAAACTTTTGCTTACTGTTAAAATATAAAAATTTACTAAAAATATCAGTAGGCATCAAACTTTATATGTTTAAAATAGTTTTAATACATACTATGCGTTAAAAACGCGTAAAAAGGCGGTTTTAAGCGATTTCTGGGTTTTTAAAGAAAAGCTGATATTTTTATTATTCCAGAAGGCTTAAAATATTTTACTTATCATATTAGATTAGTAGAAAAAGGTTTGGTATCAAAAGGATTTGTAAAACTCATTTTATAGCCCAAAAGGGCAAAACCGACAATAACCGAATCAAGCTTAGAACCCTATGTTATGCTCAGCCTAAAAGTAAATAAAAATCTTCAAAAATCCCAAAATATTATATTACATCAGTGGGTAAATAGTTTGGTATCAAAAATTGGGTTTAGATAGGCTTTATGCTAATTACGCCGTTTAATTAATAAAAGCTTTTCATTTACGCTAATGAGCATAACTCCTAATCTAGACCTCAATCTGATGTCAAATTTTAGGGACAAGTTTATAAATCAGTAACTAAGGTTTCTATTCATTTACATTTTCAAAAATTACGTTTTAAGGTCATATGGGCATAATAGTCAACATTTAAGCATTTAACGGAAACATGCATATGAATCGGATAACTAATGAACCAAGTTTTATAATCACAGAGGGTTATACTAACATGAAACCTGGTCCAAATAAAGCTCTAAGGCATTTCTAAAACATGCTACAATGGGTCAGAACTGAAAGTCAAAGCAAAAGTCAAATTATGCGACTTTCGGTTCCGAACCGAGCCTAAACAGAAAATTGTCGGGTTGAACATGTTTAGACATGTTCTTACATTAATTACCAAGTTATATTAGTGATAAAACAGGTTGCATGGGTTCTACATTGTTAATTATGCGTTTATTTGAAAATAAGTTTTCTGTTGACTTTTTAAGATTAACTTTGACCCGACAATTGACCTAGTTAGAGTGGGAATCAGAGGGTGCCCTTTTAAGGGTTTATTACCCACATAATTACCAACTCATAGGTACTTTCAATTTGAGATTTGACTGGACAAATTTAATTAATCACGAAGTCAAACTCTAATTACGACGATTTGACTTTAAGCTAATTAACTAAGCAAAACTGAATTAAGGAAGGTTAAGGACACTTACAAAGGTCCTAAGCACGACTAGTGACTCCTAGGAAGGGTGCTTGAGCTCCAAAATTCTCCAGAAGTGAAGTTGTGAAGTTTACAAGTGTATGTGTCCAATGTTGCAAACTTGGGAGCTCTTATATAGTGAATTTGATCCCCTATGATGATGCCAAGGAAGTCTACATGTGTTTCCAGATCAAGACAAGTGCCCCTATTGCATGTTAAACCATTGGGGCAGCCCCTGGTATGCAGAAACAAGGTTTTGAGTCGGTTTAACAGCCTTAACAGGCATCTGCAGGTGAAAACTATCGCTGGCATGCTCACGCATGTCGCGTAGACCCTTAGGTAGTCTTACGCGGGCCGCATGGCCCTCCAGAACCAGCCAAACAAGTTTCAAGTATTTACATTTCAGCCCCTGGTCCCTTCAAACGTGGTTTTAACTTGTTTTCTTGCATTTTTACCCCTTTAACTTTACTTTTAAGGGTTCCTTGGCATAACCAAACACCGTTAAGTCCTTGGTTATCTTTGTGATCACCCGTAAAGCCTTAAATTTCAACTTTGACGCTTTTAACCCCTCGAATACGAATATTGTCATAACTTTCTCATACTTTATCAAAACCTCGTGAAATTTTTATCACTTATTCTAGTGAGCATAATTAATCATTACAAAGCTTCGGGTTTGCTAAAAGGTCACTCAGAGGTATACTTTAAACATGTTGACACATTTAACCCTTGTAGTTTGTTATTTCTCACTTTCTCTCACAATTAGCTTCGTATGATCCATGACTCATTCGTTTAAGGGTGTAAACATCGTGTAGGGTTATAGTAAAGTATATTTATCCTTTGTTGGCACTTTGAACCCCTATATTCACATACTCTCTTTGTTTGTCAACTTTAGTCCTTCATAAGTAATCTTTTACACGTTTAAAGCTCATGACACGTGTCGATACATTATTGGACATAAATTTACGAGGTGTTACACTTTGGAAGGTTCAGCTGGATTTTTAACAGCTGCTACAATTGCTGGGATAGCATTGGCTATGCCCTGAGCAACTATGTTTTCTATGTCCTCTCTATTTAGAAAATTTTCTTGGTTATTTGGTTCCGGTTGATTAACTTCATTTGCCGATTGATTAACTGCGTTGGCCATCTGAATTATAGACATAATACTTTGATTAATATCATAGAATAGGCAGCAAATAAATATAAGCATCGTAATCACAACACAACTGAGTCAACACGTATAGCCAAAACTTTCGAGTATTGCGACATTTATATATTTTTATATATGTATATATGCATCAGTACAAACCACGTATTTACAGACATTCTATTTATTAGATGATATTATACATTATATAATATATATTTATTATTTATTTATATTATTTTATATATTTTTTTCACAACATATTTTTATTATACAAACACCTATACTATCGTTAGCCCGCCTCAAAAGTGGAACTCCCTCTCGTCGTATTTCCAGACGAGACCTTCACCCACGGTTCGGATTCGGTTTCCTGCTTCCACCAACTCTTCGCCGTAATGGCGCAGTTTAGCAACATTTTCTGGGTTCATGGGTGGATAAACAGCAGGAGTAGGTTCATACTGTGGGTAGTAAGGATTGGGATTGTTCATGAGGTTTTGGAAATGCCAATCGTTGGTCCACCACTCTTCAATGGGGTCAGGAAGAGGTAGTGGGTTGACAATAGGTTCAAGGATGGCAGGTTTCAAGTTTGCAGGAAGTTCAGTTTGGACGGGAACATTTACAAGGTTTTTATCGGCTGGGCCAAAAAGATCACAGTTTGCCAGCTTCCTATCTAGTTCCTCCCAGGGTGGCAGGGCTGGAGTCTGTTTAGAGCTTTCCCCCACCTTCTCTTTTCCCTTTGGTTCAATGTTTTTCTTCACTTTTTGAGCTGCAAGTTTTTTCTTTCTCCCCCCTTTCCAATCTAAAAGCCATCTTCTCTTCTTTGGTTTGGGTTTTTCCTAGGCTTGGAACACCATGGGCTCATCGGTCTCAGCTTGGTACCCAGTAGCTTCCATTTCAGTGGAATGTGTTGATGCATATTTTTTCTATCGCCTTCGTCAATCTGAACTGTAGTGAAGAATTGAAGAAACCGAGTCGTAAATGTCTAATATTTAGTGAGAAAGGCAAGGTGGCAAACTTGTAATTAATGAAGTTTCATTAAAGTTGCCTTGACCTATAAATAGGAAGTGTTAGTGTTATGTTTAAGACTTTTGCTCATTTGTGATTTTGAAGATCTAATTGTAGAGAGAGAAAGTCTAGAGAGAGAAAACTCTCTCAAGTGATTGTACACGTGTATTTTCAATAGAATCAAGGTTCTAGTACGTTCTCGTGTGTTCGGTCACGCACGTTCACGGATTCCGCACGTCGAACGTGTCGTTACGCAATCGAACGGTGTCAAAACCGATCCTACAAGTGGTATCAGAGCCAGTTATGAGTGTGTTTGCTTGAATCAGTTGGTTTTTACTCACAAAAACTGATTTCTGGACGAAAACACGGACAAAATGGACTGAGTTTGTCATAGTGTGTGTAAAAGTGTGTTTTAACAAAGCCTTGAGTAATTCAGATTAAAAATCGGACTAAAATTGACAAAAATGACTTGAAAACCAGATTTCGCTTGAGCGAGCAGACTAATTGTTGATATTTTTGAAGCGAAAACGTGGATTTCGCTTGAAATCTTCTGTTTGCTTGAAGCGAAATTGTATATTTCGCTTGAGGAGTCTGTGGTTAGCTGAAAATTTTGGTTTGAAGCGAAACCATAGATTTCGCTTAAGATTTTGCTATTTGAAGCGAAATCATACTGTGTTTGATTTGTTGTTTTCGCTTGAAATCTTCTGTGATTTCGCTTGTAGTTTGAGTGATTTCGCTTGAAATTACTGAAAGTTCATAGTGTTCGTGAACTTGTTCTAAAATCTGATTTTGTGAAAAGTGTGTGTGTGAAAATTTTAAAACTACTCGGTAAATTTCTAAAAATGGAAAACCAAGAGTTTTATAACTTTTTCTCGGGAAATGGTATGGTAGCAGGACAAACTTCGGGTAGTGTTTTACAAAACGTCAACATGGAGAACGAATTGGGAACAATGCAAAAGCCTCCTAAACTCATGAACATCGACGAATATTCGAGTTGGGCAGGAAGATTTAAAACGTGGGTTCAAGCTAATCATTTTGAGAGCTGGTTAAAGATTGTGGATAAATATGTACCTCCTGTTAATGCTATGGGTCATCCAAAAGGGATTGCAGTTTTGAATCAAACGGAACAAGCTGACTTTAAGACTGAAAAGAAAATGATGAGCATCCTTCAACAAGCAATTAAAGAAGACATCTTGGTACTATTACATCATGAAGACAATTCAAAATCTCTTTGGGATAAATTGTTGTTAAAGTTTGAAGGAAGTGGAGAAATGATGGAAAGCAAGAAGGCATTGATAAACAAGCAGTTTGACATTTTCACGGGAATGAAAGGAGAGACCACAAAGCAATTGATTGAACGATACTGTCATTTGGTTTTGGAGATGGGTAGATTGAAGATAACCAAGACAAATGAAGAGTGGATCGACAAATTAGCAGACGCGTTACCTTATGATGAATGGGGAACGTACCTGATGGTGTTGAAGAGCAATACAAATTTTGCTGACATAAATTTGAGTGATTTCATTGAGAAAATTGAGGCACATGAATTGGAACTATCAAAGATCAAACAAATGAATTCAGCAAATGTGCAACAAGACATATCTTTGTATTACAAAGGAAGTATTCCTGTTGCAACAAATCAAAGTCCAAAGATACAGACGGGTTTTAGTGCTGATGTAAATTTGGGTGGTTCTACAAACACTCCACAATCAAACAAGCCTTCACCATTTGTGAACTATGATCCAAATTTCAAAGTTCAAGAGCAGTCTTCACCTCAAAGCTCTACAAGTTCAAGTAATCAGGCTTATGTTTCTGGGGTGCAGTGCAACATCGCGGTGAATATTAAGAATGGAAATGAAATTACTGAAACTGCCGCAAGACAACACATTGCGGTACTTGCTTCCGTTCTAGAAGCTTATGAAGGCTTAGTGGCGGGTAGGATTGGTAATCCTGATATGACCAAAGAGGATTATGACCAGATTGACCCGGAGGAACTTGAACTGATTGATATAAAATGGGGCATGGCAAGTTTGGTTAGAAGAGCACAACGGTTTATGGAGATTACAGGCCGGAACAGTTTATCAGGCCCTGATCAGAAGTTAGGGTTCGACAAATCGAAAGTTACGTGCTTCAAGTGTAAAGAACGTGGTCATTTTAAGAGAGAATGTCCGAATCGTGAAGTAAACAATCATCAAAACCCGTTCACCAATGACTACTACAAGCAAGCAAGCAATCTATCATCGATCAAATCAACAGCCTACTGTTCAAAGATCACAAATTGAGAATAAACCAGAAAAGGCGATGATTGTAAATCAAGATGATGAGAAGGTAGCTGCAGGTTTCAGCTGGGATAAATATATTCCTAGTAATGATGAACAAGCAATGATGGCTGAAGTTGTTGAAATTTCTGAGACAGTGTCTGAACCGAAAACAGTTATTGAAGATGTTTCTGTAGTTGTTGAAGAGGTTTCTGTTGAAAAAGCAGACAATTTTGAAGAAATGACTGCTGAAATTCATCAATCTCAATCTGAGCAGGAGGTATTAACTAATTCTTTGAAATCTATCATGCCTCCTAAAATTTTTGAATCTTTTGCAGATTTCTTTGAAGAACCGACAACTGGATTGTGTCCAAGATATGAGGAGAAGAAAGAATTTGTTGAAGAAATGATAGATGTGACAAAGGAAATGACCGTAGACACTTTGAAAGAAATTGCTGACAAAGCTCTCATGGCAAAACTGAGAGAGGTAGACTCAGAATCTGAGGAGTCTAAGTCTGTCAGTAGTGAGTCTGTCAAACGAGAGGAATCTGGAGTTCAGGGAAACGAATCAGTCAAACTGTCTGAGTCAGAGTCTGAGAATGTCGGTAAACAAGATGTGAAAAATGTTTGTCATGAACAGGTTGTTGAAAAAGTTGTTTCAATTCCTGAAACACCATGCCAGAAGTGTTTACAACCTTGCATGGAGTGTCTTGAGAAAGACACTAAGCATCAGGAAATGAAACATCATGTAGACATGCTAAAATTTGATCTGAGCGAAGTAAAAGAAGCATATGACAAATTGGCTAAATCTATCAAAATGATTCAGGATGAAAGTCTTGAAAATGATAAAGCCACGAAATTGCTAAAATCAACTGTTTTAGAAAAACAAGTGGAAGTCAATTTTCATTTGGACACCATTGCTTCATTAAAAAGGGAATTGGAGTTAACAAAAATTGAAAATGATAGAATTGATAAGAAGTTGATGAGTTATATAGCATCTTCATATGTGATTGAACAGATTGTCCCAAAACAACCTGATGAAACACCAGTCTTTAACAGTGTTCCACCCCCAATGTGGAATCATTACACATAGAAATATCCAGATGGGGTGGAAGCTGCTTTGAATCTCAAATTGAGAACAATTGAGGATGATTTGCCTGAAAGCATCGATGTTACATTCTCTGCATCCGACACTGACAACGAATCACAGATTATCAAAACTGTTGTCGATCAGGTGTTAGATGAAGAGATTGATAACTCTGAGAAGTTACAATCTGAGAAAGGTGTTACAGATTCTGAAGATGAGAGTAATTTTTTAGAACGTTTTATACCGAAATCAGACAAGAGTATGAATGATGATCCGATTATGGTGGTTTACACTATGATTGGAACTGACAAACTTTATTCTGATTTTGAGTATCCTCTTCAGAATGTGAAAATTGAGAATGTTGAAAAAGTTTTTAGGTTGGTTGAAATGAACATTGATGAGGTTAATAACAAAGAATTTTTTTCAAAAACTAAAAAATCATTTGTTACAACACGTGTCAACAACTTTGGGAAAAAGGAATGGGAAGGTAATGGTTACAAGAAAAATGGTAACAACTTTAAAAACAAAGGAATTGGTTTTGAGAAAAAGTTGGCTAAGAAGGTTGTCAAGCCAAAAGATAAAATGAATGATGTTTTTGTTGTTGGTCCAAGTGTTGATGAAGAAAAGGAATACATTTTTAGTCAAAAAGCAATTGACGATTTCAATGCAGCAAAGAAACTGAAAGAAGAGTCGTTCAAATCAACTTTTGTCGAATATGATAAAAGAGTTTGCTATCGCTGCAATGAAATCGGACACATGGCAAAACAATGCAAGAAAGTTTTTGAAAAACCTGTCATTAAACCATTTGTTAAAAAATCTCAACCTAAGTCACCAGTTAATACAAAGGGCAAAAAGCCGATGGTTTCACCAATTCGAATCTTGAAAAGGGGTGAATCATTGAAGTCAGAAGATAAGCTGAAATCAACATTTGAGATTGGCGAATCTTCAAAGTCCCAAATGACTTCAAAGATTTATCCAAAAACGAAAACTTTTGAGAATCAATTTTGGGTTGTAAAATCAAAACCATCGGTCGAGGAGAAAAAGATGGAAAACATTTTGAAAAATGAAACAAAAGTTGGTGAAACCAAATCACAATCAGTTGAGGTAAAGAAAATGGAAAATGAGTTAAAGTTTGATTCAAAAGCTTTTAATTCTACTGTTCAAAATATTTTTGGAAAAATGGTTGACAGAAAAGTCAAAGGAACAAAGGAATTTTATGCATCAAAAGTGGGTGCTAATGATAAACAAGAATTTGAATCTGAGCTTGATAAGTTTCTTGCAGAGTTTCCTCCTATTAAAGAAAATATGCTAAAATCAAAAGTGGAACCTGTTGCTTCGAATGTCACATTTGACTTTCCTAAGATTGATAAAAAGTGTGATGTAGTGTTTGGAAGTGTTTCAGAAGTTAAAAAGTCATGGAGTTCATTGTTTGAATGAATTTGATATGATATGTGCAGGGGCTGCCCAAGTCAATTCTATCAAAATGGATCATGGATAGTGGTGCGTCAAGGCACATGACTGGGACGCTTGCTTTGCTCTATGATGTAAAATCCATCAATGGAGGTCATGTAGGATTTGCTGGGAGTCAAGGTGGAAGAATTGTTGGTCAAGGAATTTTGACAAATGGTGTGATATCTTTTGACAAAGTAAACTACATAGTGGAGTTGACTAACAATCTACTCAGTATTTCACAGATTTGTGATAAAGATTTCAGTGTACATTTTACAAAAACTGAATGTGTGGTTTTGAAACCAGGGTTTAAAATCCCTGATGAGATGGTGTTGTTGCGTGCTCCACGTGAGTATGATCTTTATTATCTTGATATGAGCACAGCAACGCCAACGTCTCATCAGAAACAGTGTTTTGTGTCTAAAAACAAAGCAACAGAAAAGGATTCAATCATGTGGCATCGTAAGATGGGCCACATTCATGTTCGCAAAATGAATTTTTTGGTTCATAATGATTTAGTTGAAGGTGTGAACTTTAAAAATTTTCATTTAAATGATGATTGCATTGCATGTAAGAAAGGTAAGCAGGTTCGGAAGTCACATCCTTTGAAGGTCATGAATTCGATCAGGTTACCTCTTGAGAGATTGCACATGGATCTCTTCGGGCCTGTCAATGTTAAGAGTATCAGTCGGGATTTGTACTGCTTGGTGGTTACAGATGATTTTTCAAGATTTTCTTGGGTTGTGTGCTTAGAACGGAAAGATCAAACATTTGAGTCTTTGATGATACTTTTCAAGAAGATGGAAACAGTATACAAACTGCCTATCCGGAGAATTAGAAGCGACAATGGAACTGAATTTAAAAACAACAGAATGTACGAGTTCTGCAATGAAAAGGGAATTCTTCATGAATTCAGTGCGCCGTATACTCCACAGCAAAACGGCGTAGCTGAAAGAAAGAATAGAACCCTAATCGAGACCGCACGTACAATGTTAGCAGATTCCAAGCTACCTATTTTCTTCTGGAGTGAAGCAGTATCTGCAGCGTGCTATACACTGAACAGAGTCCTTACTGTCAAGAAGTATGGAAAGACATGTTTTGAGTTGCTGCATCGTTACAAGCCAAATCTTGAGTTCTTGGAACCTTTCGGATCACCGTGTACGTTTATTGATGAAGACGGAAAGTTTGGGGCAAAATCAAATGAAGGTTTCTTTGTAGGTTATGCCAGCCCACTAAAAAGGGTGTTCGTACCATGTCTGAGCAAGGTGATTCAGGTGCTTCATGTGGATTGTCAGAAGCATACTCCGTCACCACAACTTCCCGGACAAAGATTCCTATTTGACTACGATAAACTCTGGGAATCGTTTCATATGCCATCCGAGCCGAGTGAGGAGGAAGTCGCTCTCATGTATTTGTATCAACAAAGTCATTTGTCAGAGCCAGAATCTAGACCGCTAGATGTTCCTACGCCCACCGTGGGTACTCATGATGATGAAGTCGGACCAAGTGAAACCGTTCATATACCACCAGAGGAATCAGAGGAACCAGCTCCGTCATTTGACGTTTCTGACGACTCAGAGGAGGAACCCGCTCCTACCTTTGACGAGGAACCAAATGAGACAACAGAAGAGACTGTTGACCAAATCGTTGATCTTGACATTTCAAATCTGGAATCGGAAGTTGTAGTGCCTGACAGTGCAATGCCACGAACGTTATCCTATCATCCCTCAGAACAGATCATTGGCGACTTGCAAAGTGGTGTTAAAACTCGACACCAAATAGATCAAGCTCTTACTTGTTTTTATTCATCTATTGCTGACATGCAAAAAGAGGTTTCTTTAAAATGTTTTATCTCGCAGATAGAGCCCAAGACATACAAAGAAGCATTGACCGAGGAGAGTTGGGTTAATGCAATGCAGGAGGAGCTACAACAGTTTCAAAAGCTAGGTGTCTGGGAGCTTGTTGATCTTCCACCAAATCAGAAGTTAATCAAAACAAAGTGGGTTTTCAAATGTAAAAGAGATGATCGAGGAGTCGTGGTGAGAAACAAAGCAAGACTGGTAGTTCAAGGATTCAGTCAACAAGAAGGAATTGATTACGATGAAGTCTACGCACCAGTTGCAAGGCAAGAGGCAATTCGGATTTTTCTGGCCTTTGCATCATGGAAGAACTTTAAAGTATATCAACTTGACGTGAAATCTGCTTTTCTATATGGAACTATCAAAGAGGAAGTGTATGTGGGGCAACCGCCAGGTTTCACAGACCCACAGCACAAAAACAAGGTATTTCTACTGGACAAGGCGTTATACGGACTTCACCAGGCCCCGAGAGCCTGGTATGAAACGCTATCGACATACTTGTTGGACAACGGGTTCACAAGAGGTACAGTAGATAGCACTTTGTTTATTAAAGAAAAAGAAAACCATTTGTTGATTGTGCAGATTTACGTGGACGATATCATTTTTGGATCCACCAACGACGATATGTGCAAAGAGTTTGAGCTAGTGATGAAGAAAAAGTTTGAAATGAGCTCAATGGGCGAAATGAAGTTTTTCCTCGGGTTGCAGTCCAGCATCCACTCCCCTTGCACAAAATCATGGGATTTGTCCCGATGAGAATGGAGTAAAGATGGATGAAACATTGTACCGATCAATCATTGGTTCCTTGATGTATCTCACAGCTTCTCGTCCGGACATCATGTATCCGACATGCTTATGTGCCAGATATCAGTCGAATCCGAAGCAGTCACACCTGACAATCGTGAAACGAATACTACGGTATTTGAAAGGCTGCCCAAACATTGGTTTGTGGTATCCTAGATTAGGTGACTTTACTTTATCCGGTTTCGCTGATTCAGATTTCGGAAGCTGCAAACAGAACGCAAAGTCCACCACTGCCGGGTGTCAGTTCTTAGGAACTCGACTCGTTACCTGGCAGTGTAAGAAACAAACCACTGTAGCGCTTTCTACTTGTGAAGCTGAATACGTTTCAGCTTCCAGCTGCTGTTCGCAGATCCTTTGGATCCAACAGCAAATGCGTGACTTTGGTTTGCAATTCTTAGATACTCCAATTTTCGTGGACAATGAAGCAGCCATTAATATTACTAAAAATCCGGTTCACCATTCAAAAACAAAACACATTGAAATCCGTCACCATTTTATTCGAGATTGTAACGAGAAAAAATTAATTCGGATTGAATATGTGCACACCGATGAACAGAAAGCGGATTTCTATACCAAACCATTTGATAAAAAGAGGTTTTATTATCTTTTAAAATTGAATGGAATGAAAAATCTGCAATCTGGGAGGGTTGTTGAATGTGATGCCGAATTGGACGGCGATCTGACGTGAACTTTTGTCGTGTTGTCAATTTTGTTTGTACAGTTTATTTTCTGCTTTTCGATAAAAACAAAAACACAAAAATATGTTTTTATTTTTAGGGGGAGAAAGTTTGCAGAAAAATAAAAAAACATGATAAAATCTATAAAAACCAAAAACATTTGAAAAAGTAAAAATGAGTTTGTGTATAAAAGGGAAATGATAGTACATCAGCTAAACGGGTACAGTACGCTAAAGAAATGTAAAGTATAAATGTGTTAAGCAGTCTTGTAGATGATGTTCCGATAGGTCTTTACACATTCAGTAAAAATGTTCGGGATATTAACATAAAATTACTTGCTTTTATGTGGGGAACACCTCCAGGATATATAGGTAACCCCTGAAATTTCGTTTGAAAGGTTTCGTATTCTGATATACTAGGATTGTTTACTCAATGATCTCTGGGGTATTATTCCAGGACTTCTGCTGAACGGTGGTTCTGACCTAGTCCTCGAATAATACTTTTCGCAAATGCTTGAAATATAGCATCACCCTCAGCATATATGATAAGACAATAAAATTGCTTAGCAATGCTGTTGTAAAAAAGATCCTCTAAAAAGGGGACACACCAAAAGTCGAGTCATGATCTCTCTGCTGAACGGTAGTTCTGACCTGAGCTCTCATGATTCTTCATAAATTATTAACCCCTTACAGATATCATTTGTGTTAAATCTTTCCTGTAAGACTGAATATTGGGATCTGGATACGGGAGTATATTCTGAGGTGGGACACATATAAAAGTTTAAGTCTTAAAACATTAAATTCGTATCCTGAACAGATTGAGAAATATGTGAAGATTTAAAGTGGATCAGTATATCGGAAATCAATGCATATTGTTTAATATTGGTAATGTAACTCAGCTTAACGGTACTTGTATCTTGTTGGCAGCTGATATGATCCCTTAACACGCTCACAAAAAGATTGTGTGTACATAGTTTCAGCTTATTCAGTTTAAAATCCAAAAAGATTTTAATTTTTCTTTTTATTTTCGACAACTGACATTGGGAATCGAAAGTTCAAAGTCTTGTGCAGATCAAGTCTGAGATTGATGAGGATTGGGTAAGCTTGTGATGCAGATGATGATGTGATCTCTGCAAGTAGTAGTGATGATGATGATGGAGATGATGATCAAGATCAAGGTGCTTCTGGTCTGAAAATTTCTAAGAAAACAACTGAAGAAGCAATTGATGATTTATTACAAGATGATGCAAATGTTGAACATGATAGTGCACCAAGTGAGGGGGAGCGTGGTGATGATCAAAATGTTGATCAAACTGAAAAGTTGATTCTTAGATTGGATACATATCGGGAAGAAGGAGAGCATTTTCATAACTATACGCTGGAAATCATAAAAGAAATGACTCGAAGAGATCATCCAGAGTTCAAGTTTGATTTCGAAGAAGAAATGAATTCTGATTTAGAAAGAGAGCTGAATGAGTTTGATGCTGATCATTATGATGATTATGAATATCGATATGTTGAAGATGCTGATCTGTATGACAGAGTAGAAGTTGAAGACTGGGAAGATGATGAAAGTGTACATGAAGATACTTCTCAGTTACCTACACTGATGGAATTTTTCACTGAAGAGAATCGGGATGAGTTGAGGAGAAAAGTTGCTGAAGTTATTAAAAATTTTAATCCTGATGGTACAAAGAAAGACTTAGAGAAAGAAGAGAAAAGGAAATGGTTTAAGGTTGATCATGAAAGAAAGTTCAAAAGACCATTGAAGTTTTATCAACAGGATCGAAGTATTTCCTTGGGAGATATTATTAGTTGGGGCTTTCTACCACACGTGAATGCTTATGCAGTCAGAAGAGAATGTGGTGTTCAGTATTTTGAAAAGCTGTTTGATCTTATGTCACTCCCATGGTGGGATGTTGAGGAGTTATCACAGGTTAAAGCTTTGGAATATCCTGTGAGGAAGAATGACATTAAAATGTGGGGGTTTATCAGATTTCAATCTTTTAAGGGATTCAGATTCTGGAAGCCTCATCGTCCAAAGATTATTCCAAGAGTTAATCCTGAAACTGGTGTTGTAGAAAGGATTCTTAATATCAAGAAGCCAAAGACAATGAAGATTATACCAGTACCTCCAATGGAACAAGAATTCTATAAAGGATTTATACATTGGGTATATAGTTGTCTGTCTACTGAAGCAGTGATCTCGTATCAAGCCGGAGGTAAGCTTAGAGAAATTCGTGTCTTTGATCCAATGTGGCTTGTTAATTGCTCGGCAAAAGATATAGAATGCTTGTTCATCAACAAGATTCATCATTCGCCAAAAGATAGAGATCAGGCAATGCAGTTTCAGAGAGTTGTGAATGTGTGTTTTCAAAAGAATATCAATTCTGGAACTAAGTGGAAGTCATCTTGGTGGGCTTTGGAGAAGAAAGTCAAAAAGAAAGCTGAAAAGGAACGTAAAGCTCGTGAAGAAAAGGATAGATATCTTCGGGAGACATTTGCTCAAAGGCAAGCTGCTGAAGAAAAGAAAAGAGATGATGATAATGAAAAGCTTAGGAAGATGTTGTCAAGGAAACCTAAGCCTAGAGAAGAAAAATTCAAGTCCATGTGAAGAACTAGACTAAAGACTCCGGCTTTATCCAAGGGGGAGTTTGTTGATACATGATGTCTAAAGCCTACGTCATAAGTCTAGGGTCTAAATATGTCAAGAATGTAAAGTGTAGGGGTCTAAATGTAAGTTTAATTTAGTGTTGATAGGGTTTCGCTTCAGGGTATGTAATGTAAGCCTCAAGCGAAATCAAGTGATGAGATTTCGCTTGAGACAGGTTGAAGCGAAATCCAGTTGCCTATATATAGGCCAGTGTAGTTCTCAGTTGGTAATGTAAGCCTCAAGCGAAATCAAGTGATGAGATTTCGCTTGAGACAGGTTGAAGCGAAATCCAGTTGCCTATATATAGGCCAGTGTAGTTCTCAGTTGGTATGCATTCCGAGAAGTTGTAACGAAGTGCTGCCAGTTTTCCAAGTCAATATATAACAGAGAACAAGTGTTAAAAGTGAATCTTTTCTGTTTTCTACACTCTTCTGTCTGATTCTAAGCTGTTTAGATGTTTCCGCCATCTAAATAGTGTAAACACATTCAAATTGACTCATTTGATCGGTCAAATCGATCCTACAATTGGTATCAGAGCTAGGAGCTCGATTGCGCTGACCAAATACATAAATTCGTACCAGAATTAAGCGAATTCAGATCCGATTTTCATCAAATTCTTCATATTCTACTACTTTTTCACGTTTTTGACGGTTTTTCGTCAAATTGAACGGGTTTTACTGGTCCGAATCGGATAATTTTTTAGTATAGTGTGCGAAAATACATGTTTTAAAACCCTACCAAGTTTCAAATCAAAACTCCAAGCCGTTTTGGAGTAATTCGTTTTTTTTGTGTCCGATTTTCTGGAAATCAGCGAGATTTCGCTTGAAATCTCACCATTTGCACAGGTCTCGCTTGAATTAATCAGATTTCACTTAAAAATTCTTGATTTCGCTTGAAGATAATGAATTTTTGAAGCGAAATCTAACATTCCGCTTGAAATTAGTGAGTGTTTGAAGCGAACTAATTGATTTCGCTTGAAAAATAGAGGTTGCTTGAAGCGAAACACACGATTTCGCTTGAATTGACGAGACTGATATCACTTGAAAAGACAACTGCTTGAATGTTGTCTGTGTCTGCTTGAAAACAGTTTGAAAAAGTTCTAATCTGTGTGATACATCAAAAACGTGGTTGTCAGTATATTGGGAAGTGGTTTATCACGAGAATTCTGAATGCATTTATCTTGATAACATCAATTTACATGTGATGATGTGGATTTACCGAACAAGACATTTATTTGAAATTGAAGTGTGCATGTGAATATATTTCTCTTGTCAGTTTTTTACATGTGACTGTTCTGATTATTAAAGTAGTTGACCACTTTGCATTAGATCACACTAATCGAAATTGAAAGGTTCAATGAAAAGTGTCGGTCATTAAATACATTCGAGAGAACCAAGATGCAGGTGAGATAAAAACAAATTAAAAATTGGTGTCGGCTGAGTGATGTATTTGGTCCAATCATATAGTTTGATTTGAGGTGTTGTAAATCGAATCTGATATCACATGATGTTAGTTTATCGGTTTATGTGATTGTGATATAGTGGGTTTGTTTTACCAATGTTGTACATAAGACAGAAAGTTGATTTTGTTTAGATCTCTTATTGAATCCCAATTTGATTCAAAGGTGTTCAAGATTAAAGTGCAACAAATCGAGTGGCAATTCAAACTAGTCGCCACCTAATTCTAATTAGTTCTACTTGTTTGTGTTTAAAGTAATTTGTCAAGTTTCGGATATATTTTCAAAAGAATTCTTCACGTGATCTTTTGTTACCGGATTGTTGTCACTGAAACATGGATTGTGAGTCGTATCGTGTTCAGAGTCTAGCAGATATTGCACATAACAAATTTGATAATTTTACAGGTATCAAGGGAGAGTCTACAAAAGAATTGATTGAAAGATACTGCCATCTAGTTTTGGAAATGGGAAGATTGAAGATAACCAAAACTAATGAGGAATGGATTGACAAGTTGGTAAAGGTTTTACCGGGTGATATATGGAGAACGTATTTGTTAGATTTGAAAGAGAGATATTTAGACGTGACTTTGAGTATGTTTATCGAGAAAATCGAAGTTCAAGAACTTGAGGCCCAAAAGATTAGAAATACGAAATCTGAAGAAAATGATCAAATGATAGAGAAGCTAGTTGATGAAATTTCAGCTTTGAAGGTTGAGAAGAAAGCTGATGATGAACAGATTCTGGAGTTGCAAGTGAATTGTGAAAAGCTGAAAGTTGAAAATGACAAACTGTTAAATGACATGAACAGTTTGACATTGGAAAACAAAGTTTTGAAAGAAAAGGAAAAAGATTTTGAAAATGAAAATTTGAAAATTGAAAAAGATTTTCAAAATCAAATCAAGATTCTAGAAGATGAGAGAGATATTTTTGGTAAAGATAATCTTGAAAAACAAATTGAAATCAATTCTCATCTTGCTAAAATCATTCAGCTTGAAAAAGAAGCTAAAAGTGATCGGATTAAAATTGCTGAGTTAGAAAGTAAGTTGAAAGGTTTTGTGATTTCTGCACCTTATGTGTGTCCAGAACCGATCAATTCAGATTGTGATGAGAAAACTGATGATGAAAATGAAAAAATTGAGAAAAAATTCCAAGGAACTGTTCTGCAATCGACTGAAAAGGGTGAATGCTCTATGCAAAAACCTTTGAAGAAGAAAGTGGAACAGAAACAAAAAGTTAAAAAATCAGAAAATGTTCAAAACCAGATTAAAAACTCATCAGTTCAGTCATCCAATCGTTATAAAAAACCACAAAAAGTTGAAAATTTAAACTCACAAAAAGTTGGTGATATGTGGTGCAGGTTTGACCACAGTACTTCAAAGCCAAATCCAGCTTTCAGGAGGAGTGATGATTACCACAAAGCCAGACAATGCTATGATCTGAGTGTTTGGTGTGAAGATGGTGAATGGTACGATAACAGAGTGTGTTACTCTTGTGGTAGTCAAGGACACATTGCTGTTAACTGCCAGAATCAGTGGTTTGAGACGAGGAAATGCTATAACTGCCAAATCAAAGGACATATTGCAAGAGATTGCCCAATGAGATCAACTGAAAGATCGAGGGCTGCATCTCAGAAAAAGGTGATAGAATCAGTCAAAGTCAAAGAAAAGCCCAAGGAACTGAAAGTTTCAGAACAGAAAGTGAAACTTTCACAAGGGCAGAAAGACCGACTGAGAAAGAAAAGAAAGAAAGCAAAAGAGTATCTTGAAAGGATTTTGTCCTCGGATACAACTGGTAAAACAGATAAAAGTTCTGGTAAATCGTCTTGCTCGCTAAAGGATGACAAATCAAGCAAAACGAATTCATCAGATACAAATCTGAGGACAGAAGAGAGAGTGAAGAAAGAGAAAGTTGGTGGCGATGAATCTGTTTCTTTGGAAACAAAGGAGCCACATGTCGGCGATGAATCTGGCTCTTCAAAGTCAGACAAGCCACATTCAGGCAATGATTCTGGTATGGTAAAACCAGAAGAGCCATGTGTTGAGGTAAAAATGGAGAATTCAGGTTTAACAATGGATGATGTAAACTATCCACCATTGTTGAACAAGAATTCTAAATCACCCAAGGATCGTCAGGCTTGGGTGAATCTGTTTAAATGAAAAACCTGACTTGCCGGAACTCCCAGGTTGGTAATTGGGGAGTAGGAATCGGCACATTTCTTGAGAAATTTCACTCTGGTGATTTTTCGCCTTACAAGTGGTTAATTAAGGACATTGAGTTGTACTTGATTTAACTATCTTACAAGTGGTAACTGTGTTTGTGATAAACCTACAAGAAGTTGAAATCAATATGATGATTAACCCCAAGTTTGTGAAACGGCACACAAAACTAATTTTCCGGAAAAACCATTTTGATTAAAACAAACTTAAGTGTTTTGAAATCATAATGGGAAAATAGTTTGTTGTTAGGGGGAGTTCTGATTGTTTATGCCAAGTGGATGGCGAATTGAAGCAATTCTCATCATGTTGTCACGTTTTTTTGTACAGTTTTTTTTTTCAAATTTTCCGGAAAATCAAAATTGAAACATATTTTGATTTTAGGGGGAGTAAAAATTTTAAAAAAATTAGAAAATTTGAAAAGTCAAAAACATTAAAAAATTCAAAATGAGTTTTGTTGAGAACAAGAGGAAATGATAGTAAATCAGTGGACTATCACAGCATGCTAAGGAAATGGAAAGTTAAAATGTGATAAACGGTCTCACTAAAGATGTGACGATAGGCTCATCTAGACTAGTAGATTTGTGATAACGATACAAACCTAAATGAAAAAGCCTAGTTCTAGTGGGAAACATGGTCAAAAGCATAGTACTTAGTTTTGTCCTTCTTGATTGTGTGCCTACTCGGTAATCGCTGATTGTCGTAAGACATAAAACTGGTTAAGTTTGTGAACTTTCACAACTTTGCTGAAAAGTCGCTGTGATTGTGCATTTTATTTTGCAAAGATTTAAACTTGTTTTATTTCTTTATTTTGTTTAAGCATCGGACATCCTCTGCGTATACGTGAGTATCGACCTGGATGTTGTTGCCTAAACGTTCTGCTTTATTTTCTTTGGTGTTTCGTTTAAGCTTTGGACCTCCTCTGCGTATACGGGAGTATCGACCTGGTGGTTAAAGCCTAAACAACTTCAACTTGTTTTATTTTTCTTATTTTGTTTAAACATTGGACTTTCTCTGCGTATACGGAAGTATCGACCTGATTGTTAATGTTTAAACATTCTGCTTTATTTTCGCACATATCACAGTTGATGAAAGTTTAAAGGCATTACTTGAGTTAGTGTATTGCATGATGAGGGGATATGCTGAGATCGTGGGGTCCATAAGAATTTAGTGCTATCTTAATATACCTTAACGTATCGGTAAGCATGTCGAAAGTTTTTAGATTGAGCTTAAGAGGACAATTATATCGTCAATCAACGTGAATCGTTTAGAACTTAAAATGTTTAAAGCTTAACGGTGCTAGTGATGTGTTTCAAAAACTGATATGATCCTCTTTCGCAAACTCACAAAAATATGATTGTACATATTTCATTTCTGCATTACATTTCTCTTATTACCAAATCCAAAAAGATTTTAGTGTATTTTAGCCTAATTTTTGAAAAATTCAAAAAGATTTTTGACAACTGATGTTGAAAAGCTGATATTCAAAATCTCAAAGGCTAAACAAGATGAACAATTGGTTTGGTTAAGATGATGAGAAGTTGAAAGATAATCCTCAAATGTTTAGATGATTCATTAACTTGAATCACAATATTGTGTGTTATATGATTGTCTTACAAGAGGTTGAGATGTGTAGGTTTTTGATTCTTTGGCTACGGAAAGCAAGGTGTCGATCCCAAAAGCACGGAAGCTTGACGAAAGGGGGAGCCTGAAGAGACTACCGAAAGGGGGAGCTGAAGCTGAAAACAGATCCACCGGGATTCTGTTCAAGCAAGAGGAAGTCTGTGTTTGCTGAAGTAAAGAAGAATCAAGAGAGAGAGAAAGACAAGTCACTACAAGTTTGTCTAAGGATTGACTTCGGCAATATCCAAGGGGGAGATTGTTGATGCATATTTTGTCTATCGCCTTCGTCAATCTGAACTGTAGTGAAGAATTGAAGAAACCGAGTCGTAAATGTCTAATATTTAGTGAGAAAGGCAAGGTGGCAAACTTGTAATTAATGAAGTTTCATTAAAGTTGCCTTGACCTATAAATAGGAAGTGTTAGTGTTATGTTTAAGACTTTTGCTCATTTGTGATTTTGAAGATCTAATTGTAGAGAGAGAAAGTCTAGAGAGAGAAAACTCTCTCAAGTGATTGTACATGTGTATTTTCAATAGAATCAAGGTTCTAGTACGTTCTCGTGTGTTCGGTCACGCACGTTCACGGATTCCGCACGTCGAACGTGTCGTTACGCAATCGAACGGTGTCAAAACCGATCCTACAGAATGTATTGAGAAATTTTGGAGCACCTCCGATAATTCATTCATATTGTTAGTCACACATAAGGAAACACAAAAGTTCCAAATTAAAATTTAATTGTTGCAATTAAATTTCACAGAAGCACAAAATTTCCTATCTAAAAGTTAAGTATTTTTCTAATACTTAATTTTGCTTAAACCAGTGGCTCTGATACCACCTTTTCTGTCACGGCCCCCGACCCATTTTGCCTGGTTCGGAAGCCGCGGGACAGAAACCGTGGTATTGGTATTTACTTGGCAGCGGAAATTTCAACAAGACCGTTTGTCAGAAAATAATGTCAGAGTTTTAAAAGAAAACACCAAATTATTTTATTATATTTCTAGGGACAAACCCCGTATTTTACAAGAGAGGAATTTCACTAGGAAATCCTCTGATTACAGAAAACATGTTTATTTCTATCTACTGAGCCACTTTATTTAAGCTGGTGTGCTATGTGGCACTTTTCCTTTTCTTCACACTAAATCACCTGAAACATGTTTTAAAAAGATTTGATCAGCGGAAAATACTGGCGAGTGCATTCCATTTATACAAAAGACACATTGTTATAATATACAGTATTAAGAGCGATTATAATTGCTTCTATCTTATAATTATCTGACCAAGTTGTCACTTGATCGGATTTATGAATGTGGTCATATCACTATTTAGGCCCGTTCACCTAAAAGTGACGCTTGATAAGTGATGTATACAAAACCCCACGTACCATCAGTAATTTAAGATAACAAAGACTTAATCACTGTAAGTATAATGAGAAAACATTTAGGGTTTTGAAAGAAATTTAATAAAAATAGAATGACTCACATTGCAAATTTAAACTTGTCAGAGTTTTCCTACTGGTTAAGCTTAATAAACCTAATTAAATAGATAATGCAAATGAAACTAGGTTAGTAACTTAATTCAAAATTTACGATAAGTCATGAGATCGAAACCTTCACGACGAATGACAAAGTATAGCCCGATGTAGGCAGCACTTAAACATCCATCAGATCAGTTTTAATCGATTGGATATTGTATCGTAGCAGTGATCGAGTTATTACCCTGTTATCGTAGCAGAGGTTCGAGACTCGATTTGTATTTTTGAAAGAAACAAAGCATATATCAACGTAACAAATGAATTTTTTACGTCGTAACAAGCAAATAGTTCAAGTGGCAACCCCTGGGATTTATACTGAATTTTTGTCCCTCCCGCGTGTCGCGCCGGCTGCCATGGTTTCTGGCGCGTGTCGCGATGGCTACTCTGTTAGGCTAAGGTAGCCTTCTGTCGTTTATAGCCTGGGTGAGTTGTAAACTTTTGAAATTACGTGTTCTAAGTCAGTGTCTCGAGGTGTAAATCAATTAGGGGATTCCCCCGTGAGTCTTAGGGGGCCCTGTTGCTGGTTTCGTCCATTTTTCAAATTTCGAGTAGCACCGCACCACTTAGGGGGTTTTAATTAGGGTTTCTTAGTGTGCCTTTTTAAGAATAGAAATTTGCGAGGTTGTTACACTTATAAACTATACTGTTTAAAAAAAATCCAAAGATAGCATGACGACCTACACATTTTTGTCAACGTTTTGGTAGTTGTCTTGTTCAATATCGACGCACATATTAAAAGGTACAAGTCGATAATGCTTTAATGTGCATGTAATTAATACTTGTGATCTAATGCACCTAATCTACAAAGATGGGCTCTATCCATGCAAACAAAAACAAACAGAATTAAAAGTACCATAATATAAAATGAAGATACTATGTGTCACATTTTATTTTATTAAAACTGCCGAGTATCTATACTTAGATATACCTTATAAAAACTTAAAACTAACCACACAAACTTCCTAAATAAAGGGGTGGCAAATCTAAAATTAAAACCTAATGCACTTCTATGGTTACTATTATAAAATACATTACAGGATACCCCTATATCTATTGCTAAACAAAGTTAAAAAAAATGGATCCAGTTCTGAATTCAATTGTTGCGAAAAAACAAGCATGCGAGACTGAAAATTTTAAGGTCAGTTCTGTTATATCGCAACAATGAATAATTGTTTTCTTTTATTTACTTTTATGACAATGTTAACTTATTTGATTTTTCAGTTTCAGTTGCATGATGAATATGCCAATTTAAACAACTCATTTGTCGAACAAGCTTTTAAGGTATTGATTTTGCTGGTTTTTAAGTATTATTTTTGCGTATATATTTCATATTAACATGTTCGTTATGTTATTATATGTGTGTTTTATTACAGGATGATGGTGATAAAAGTGTTAATATTATTTCTTATGGTGCAATGTTTAGTCCATACAAGTCTAATTTTCAACGTGAATTTAGTGAATAGGTAATTTTAAGGTTTATTTTTTTTTTTTAACTTTTGTATTAAATTTTTTGTCCTTTTTAAGGATTGGAAGTTTAAGACACAAAGGAAGAGACCCAAGAGACTCTCTGAATAGAAATGGAGTGAGGTTATTAATTTAGACGATTCTGAGGACAATAACAAAGAAGAGGAATTAGAAGATACTGCCGATTCAAGCAAAAACCCGAAAACTCAATTAAAAATATCTTGAGTGTCAATTCATAAGCGGAACAGATTTCATGCAGTCTAATATGAATTGTATCAAGTGTTTTTATGTTTTTTTCATTTTCAGTTGTTATGTTTGATCTAGACGTATGAATAAAGTTTATTTTATATTTGAACTTTATTTTTGGCGTTAATATAATGCAGTTATTGACTATATTAATAAAGTTCAAAATAAAGTTGGTATCATAAATTTACAAGTCAACTGAAGTTATATCAGTTAATATCCTAAATTTTCAATAAATATATATTGTAGTTAGATATAGTCAAGCTGAAATTATAAAATATTTCAGTTATTCTTGGATATTAATCTAATAATTTGTATTTCTTAATTAAAAAATAATAAAGTAATAAACTTTAAAGCTAAACTAAAAAACTGAACTTACTATGATATAAAGTTAATAAAGATGTAAACTTTTAACTTCCTATTTTTTTTATAAAAACTGTTTTTAAAATTTTATAAAAATATAAATTATATATATATATATATATATATATATAATTTAACAATTAAAATTAAAGGTGTAAAACGTACTTACGAGTCAACTACTATTTTTTATTTTTTTTTTATAAAAACAAAAATTTTAAACTTAAAGTTTATTGGATGAGTACCTTGTGGATATTTAAAAATAGTTATGAACTTTAAAAAATAAAATTATAAAGTTTATTATTTAACCAACAAAATAAACTTACTTTACAACTATAACAACTTATCTTTTATTTTTTGTCATTTGATTATTATTTTTTATTAAAAACAAAACTTTACAATGTAAAACAAATTTTTACTTTATTTATAAACAAAACATTTTGTTTTTATAAAAAAATAATTCTTTTATAAACATTTTTTGTAACAAGTAATATAATTAAAATACTCCAGAAATTTACAATCTTTAATAGATAAATACTAAATTGTATTGCAAATTTTTGGAAATTATAAGTTCAACTATATTGTTATAGATAATATTAGTCAGTTTCAAAAGAATTCTTTACCAACTTGACTAGATACAAAGTAGATTGTGTTTCATATTTTTAGGGATTATATGTTAAAAGTAGACTAATATAGATAAGATTAGTTAGGAATTAAAATCTGAACTTAGTATGATATAAAGTTAATAAAGATATAAACTCTTAACATCCTATTTTTTTTTATAAAAGCCAGTTCTTGAAATTTTATAAAAATATAAATTTTTTATATCTGTAAAAAACCGAAATTTAACAATTTAAGTTAAAGCTCTAAAATGTACTTACGAGTCAAATACTATTTTTTATTTTTATAAAAACGAAAATTTTAAACTTAAAGTTTATTGGACCAGTACTATGTGGATATTTAAAAAAAATTATGAACTTTTAAGAATAAAATTATACTTTATAATTTAACCAATAAAATAAACATACTTTATAATTATAACAACTTATATTTTATTTTTTGTATTTTGATTATTAATTTTCATAAAAAAACAAAATTTTGTGTCTTTTGATTATTAATTTTTATAAAAAAAACTTTACATATGTGTAACACTTATGACATATATCCACCACAATATATGTTATTATAAATATTATACGAATAAGAAACCTATCAGAAATGAGTGCCGCAATGCAAAGTGTCACCCCCGCCACATCGTGCGGGCACACTACTAGTATACATATATATTTTTTAAGTCTAGTATAAACATCAAATAAATGATCTTTGTATCCTATTGTAGCTTTGAGTATGGATTCACAAGACCAAGGTATGTACTACACCAACCTTCTTCATGGAAACTCTATTGTAAGCCTTGATGACTCTCCACCCTTACCCACTAATCCAATCAGTGTTAAGAAATCAACAAGGGGTGTGAATTTCATCCCGAAAGAAGACAAACTACTTGTCTCCGCCTGGCTTAATCATAGCCTTGATGCTATTCATGGAACGGATCAGAAATACTCCCAGTTATGGGAAAAAATCTTGGAGTACTTTCAGCAACATAAAGAAACCACAACCGAGCGAATGATCAAGTCAAATCGACGGTCTTGTATTCAAAAGGCCACAAATAGCTTTTGTTCTTGCCTAGCTCAGTTGAACGATTAAATCAAAACGGCATGACTGAGCAGGATAAGGTAAAATAATCCACAATCAACTTGTTTTAATAGTATTTTATAATACATTATTTTGTTCTTCTAACATTTATTTTATTTGTTTAAATGCAAGTTTGATAAGGCAAAAATTATGTACCAATCAGAAGAAAAGTGCAACTTTCTATTCGAGCATTGTTGGAACCTATTAAAGGACCAACCTAAGTGGATTTTGTGGGATGCTGCAAAGCAAAGGAAGACGATGGTCCCACCCCCGACCCCAACCCCATCCCCAACGCGAAATGTCATTGAAGATGAAGTTGTCGAATTCGATCGACCAATGGGTAAGAAAGTTGCTGTAAAAAAACGAAAAACTGAAGGTAAGCAAACTGAGGAAATTATTCAACTCAGAAAGATGAAGTTTACACTTTTAGAGGAGGCGCAGGCTCAAGAGAAAGAGTGTTTTCGTCTTTAGACTAAGAAGATGGAGTATGATAAGAAAGCGGAAGATGAAAGGTTGAGGATACTTTCAGAAAAGTTAAGTATTGAAGGTGAGAAAACAGAGCTTGCAAAGAAGGAATCGGACCAGCGGATTATGATGATGGATGTGAGCGGTATGACAGAAATCCAACGACTGTATTTTGAAGAACTTCAAAGGGAAATCGTAATGAGGCGCGACCATGCCTGAGATAATCAGCTTTGAACCGAACACTAGCGCGTTTTTTGGGTGCTACACAGAAATATTACCATCTATATTTTGGTGTTACAAGGAAGTATTACTAGACATATTTTGTAGCTTTGTCTAACCTCATACTTTTGTGTTGTTGGTGTTACGTGTAAATCCATTGTGTATCTGTTAAAAAGGTCAAACTTGGCATGATTTGGTATTGATCTTAAACTATTGTTTGTAGTCTGATGGTAATGAAAATGGATGGTATGATATTTGATTTGATCATGATTGTTTGTAGTCACAACTCATAACCGTGTTACGTATTAATGGTATTACACTTAGTTTATTGTTATTATGTATTGTATTTTATAGCCATCTTTATAGTAAATCAAATTAACACTTTTTTTCATCAAAGGTCCAAACCAGTTACGCGTCGAACCCAGAAACCCAAACGGATGCAAACTGGTTCAGAACGCTGCAGAAACGTGGTAGCCTGCAGAAACGTTGTAGCCTGCAATGCCAAAAAACACTGCAGAACGCTGCAGTTTTTTTAAGGTTTTTATGCTGAAAAGCAGTTTTTTGGCGTTTTATTGCTGGAAAACGGACACTTTTTTAGCATTTTCTGCTGAAAAAAACCTGCAGCTTTTTGTCATTTTTTGCTAAAAAACCGGTCCAAAAACCTGTAGAAAAGCTGCAGCCTTCAGTGCTGAAAAATGCTGCAAAATGCTGCCTATTTTTGACATTTTATGCTGAAAAACATGTAGTTTTCTAAAGGTTTTTATGTTAAAAAAACATGCAGTTTTTTGGCGTTCTATTGCTGAAAAACCGGCACTTTTGTAGCGTATTTTGCTGAAATAAACATGTCGTTTTTTGCTGAAAAACCAGTCCAAAAAACCTGCTAATAACTGTAACACCCCGAAAACGGGTTTGGTAATCAAACCACGTTAATACTAAAGGACGGGTAAAGTACCAATAGTGGTAAAAGTAACCCGGTAAATATTAGGATTTAAATAAATAAATTTAATATTAAATAAAGGTTGAACGAAAACTTTTGAGGAAATAAAAGTTTATAAACAACCCGAGATAACGAGACTTAAAATAAACTGAGTCGCACCTGATGTGTGCAAAATGCAACATATAAATTACATCAATTGTGGCATAAAACTAACCATTTTTTAGTACTAATGTTGGAAAAAGTGTGCTTTTGTTTTCCTTTTGTATTTTCAGGATTAAATGAGCTCAAATTAACAAAAGAAGCAAAAAGACAGCAAAATCTAACATAAATACAAGAAAAGGAACAAACGTGACATGCCCGACCCCACGACAGCATCTTCCCAAGCAAAACAAGAAGACAGAAGACTGAACACACCCCGTGTTCAGCCAGCACGGGGGCGTGCCCAAGTGTCAGCAGAAAAGACAAAGTGGTAGAAGCTTCCATTGCCCACCACGGGGCCGTGCTCAGCGGGCACGGGGCCGTGGTCAACTATAAGATTCGCAGAATCCAGGAAAATCTTCATAGTACAGATTCGCTTCTGCACATGGGGTCGTGCTCAGCGGACACGGGGGCGTGGTCAACTAATACAGACAAGCTGCATTAAATGAAGAAAGAAAAGGATGTGGACACGGGGCCGTGCCCACTGGACACGGGGCCGTGCCCGAGCTTCTGTTCAGCCTATAAATAGGAGTGCTTGGCTCAAGCTCAAACCATCCCTTGGCACACCACCTCTCTCACACTTCACCCACCACCCACCACCACCATAACACCATCATCCACCACCATCATCCATTGTCCATCATAGAGTGTGTGAGTCGTCTCGGGATCTAAGATTGATCGTAAGAGTTCTTGACAATCAAGGCCATGTTTGCCTAAGTCTCTTACATCACTTGGTGAAGATAAAGTGTTAGTGTAATACTTTTTATTTTTAATCTTTTCGCACTTTTTAATTGGTTATGTATTAATGACTTTAATAACTAGTTTCTTATGTTGAAGGTGATTCTTCCTTATCGTTTGTCCGTGGTGTCTTGGCATTATTTTACTGTCTATATAAAATAAAAGATTTTCACCATTCATCTCTCCATGGTCTATATGGAGGTATGTTGGCTACCTGGTCGGGGGTTAAGGGAACGGTTTGGTAAGAGTCTTGCCGTTGTTCAGCGTTTAGAGATCCTGCAAGGGACCTGGGTCAAATTTAGTAGGACCTCCTTCAATACTTAACGGTATTGGATGGCGGGGGTCCAAACTCTTTGATCCCCTCATAAGTTAAACTACTATTAATAATATAACCCGGCTACTTAGGACTGTATCCTTGCTGACTCAGACTACTTAGCTGAGGGTAACGTCACCTTCAAAAGAGGGGCCTACCATAATTTGCATTAATAACTTAATTACTTATCTTTCAATAATCCGACCCCTTAGGATTGTATCCTTACTGACTCAAACTACTGGGTTGAGGGTAACGTCACCTTCAAAAGAGGGGCCTACTACAATAACTAAGATAATCTCTTAAATAAGTGCAAAAGTATAGAAATAATCAAAGGTTACACTATACACGAGTCGGAACCAAGTGATTTATCTTGTCTATCTGTTTTTTATTTTTAGTTTTATTTTTCAGCATTTTAGTTAGTTTTTATTTTTTCTAGTTTAAAACCTTTTTCTAACTTTTTGATTTGATTAGACGTTGAGGATAAACCGGTACTAAAAGCTCTTGTGTCCTTGGACGACCTCAGTATCTTACCAACACTATACTATGCTCACGATGGGTGCACTTGCCCATATGTGTGTTTAGTGTTAGTAAATATCGTGTTTTATAAATTTAAAACTTGGCTAAAAAAGTGTAAAAAGGGCTTAAAATATACTTAAACTTATATATACGCTTCACACGCATCAAGTTTTTGGAGCCGTTGCCGGGGACACAAGGATTTTAAGAAAGTTAGGAATCAACGGCCTAATCGTTTTTCTTATTTTTCATTTTCTAGGATTTTTCTTAGTTTTTCAGCTTCTGCAGAACTCAGCACGGGCCGTGCCCGCTGAACACGCCCCGTGCCCAATCATTGGAACTGGCAATCATGTTTTAAGTCAGACAGTAAGCTGAACACGGGGCCGTGCCCACTCAACACGCCCCCGTGCCCAAGATTCAGTTACTGAAAACAGAACCGTAAGATCCCATCGGTTGGTAATTTCTGACACAAACATGAGTGATACTGATACTTTTTACTTTCGGCACTCTTATGGTACGTGGTGCCAATTATGTGGTGGTACCCATGAGGAATTAGAATGCTATTTTCTAAATTATAAGCCCCACTATATAGACCCATCATCTCCTTGTATCCTTAAGAGGGGCGAAAGTAAAAATAATCTCTATCTCTCCCTCGAATGCTCCCAACCAGATTTTCTAGGAGAAATGCTTCTTGATGAACTATTTCAATTAAAAGATCTAATTCTTAATTGGTTAAAAGAACTTAGGATAGATTTCAATAATTTATCTCAAGATAATAACCAAGAAGAAGTGTTGGAATCGCATTCAAACAACTTCGTTGTCCCCGACGATACTTTTAACTCTAGTAAGGACTTGAGCGATAGTCGTCCCTGTGTCGATTGTGCCGTGAAGGACTCCCCATCAACTTCGTTCGATGCATACATAGACCTGAGCGTTTGACATACACCTTCTTTAACGAGAGCTCGGAAAAGGGTTGGACTTGTCCACCTACATATAGCATAGGAATCACCCTCACCGACAACCTCTTGCGTTCTCATCTTAATCTAGACCAATTAAGGTATCTTAGGCACTTTGGGGTTGTTCCATCCAGTAAGGAACCGCCCGATCCGGAAAAGTTCCTTGAAAATAGACAAACTTCATAAACAACTCTTCGACACGGGGTCGTGCCCAGGTCAACACGCCCCCGTGTCCACCAAAAGAGTCCCTTCTGACTTCTGTCAGAATACGAACAAAATGTGTCAGGATCTTGCCTACACACGGGGTCGTGTCCAGCATGCTGTCGTTTTCTATAAATGCAGCCAAGAATCCTGCACATTTGGACCATCCAGGGACAAAGATTTGAAAGGATTTTCCAACTTACCATCCTAGGTATGTTCTAAAAGAAGGTTCTAACAAACATCTTGTCCTCTCCTCTTTTATCCATTACCTTCTTCTTTATCTTTCTTGCAACAACACCTCCATTAGAGCTTGATTTCAAGCTTTATTGTGATGTTTGTTGAATTTTTGTTCAAGGAATCTTGTTAAAAATAAGTTACACAACATTGTTTTAAGTTATTTCTGTTCAAAAATGCTTCATAAGTTGGGAAAATAATTTGAAACTTCAAGATTCCTTGTTCTAAAAAACTGCAGAAAGTTGAACACGGGGCCGTGCTCATTGAGCACGGGGCCGTGTCCGTGATACTGTTTCATTAAAACAAACTATTTTTGGTTTATTTTCGTAGAATGTCTAGCCAAAACAGTGGAACCTCTTCTGCGCACTCCAGAAACAGTCGAAGGGAAATGAGGCCATCAATTGAAGCAACTCTCGTAAGATACGTGATGGCGTTACGTGAAGCTCTTGACGAGATGACTTCGATAGAGGAGGTCCTAATAGACCGTATAAATTATCTTTCGGTGGGGTTGGAAAACAGTTTTCAAGAAATAAACCTCTTGCACCAGAGGTTAAACATTCTTGTAACACCTCCCATGGAACCAATCCTCCCTCAAGAGGATTGGAACCTAGCACTTGGAATCCATAATCCTACCGGTTGGGACGACATTCCAGCGGAACCTCCTCTTGAAGATCTACAAGAAGTCCCGGTGGAAGTTGCACCTCCTCAACCCGATGCCAATGCGCCCGCTTTTCTTCTCCCTAGGGAGATAGAAGAATGGCTCTCCAACGTGTCAGGAACCCATGACCGGAGAAAGAATTTTTTCAAGCCACATTTAACCGAGGGATTTACCTTTTCAGAAATTTTGCTAATAAAATAAGTAGTAGGCTAGAACTTCTTGGTTTAGATTTCTTATGTTTCTTTGACCTAACTATCTAGTATTTTAATTTTAGGACTATTATGTAATTCTCTCTATGACTTAATGAATGATGGTTTTAGTTAATTTGGTGTTTGGATGGTGTTGAAATGAATAAAACACACTTGAGATGGCAAAGGATGCAAGGGAAACTTGAACCAGCACCCCATGCAGGAAAACAGGACCATCTGACAAAATTTCTTCATTTACAGTAAGTTCGGCACGGGCCGTGTCCGCCCAACATGGCCCCGTGCTGCACAGTCTGCAGAAATACCCAGTTTAGGTAAACTGGACACAGGCCGTGCTCACCCAACACGCCCCCATGTCCAGGCTTCTGTTTCTCTTGATTTAATTTTGTTACTGGCACTTGAACACGGGGCCGTGCCCGGACACCACGGGGCCGTGTTCAGCGCCCAGTAACACAAATTTTTTGCTTTTTCACACCTTTTTACACATTCAATCAACCTAAAAACTTATTTTTGGGTCACATTGAGGACAATGTGTAATTTAAGTGTGGGGGGGATGCTAAAACCTTGAATCTTGCAAGTCCTAAATACAAGCCTTACACAAAACTCTATTGGAACCGCTAATCACCCCAAATTTTTTCAAAATTTTTTCATTTTTTTACTTGTCTAGGTTTAATTTGGGAATTTCAAAATTCTAAAAAGGTTATATTTCTACAAATTTACAACCGATAGCGTCATGATAAAAAGAACCAACATAAGAAAATTATGAAAAGGCATGACAAGCTTAGTTAAAATTTAATTATATATACTTGATCACATAAAAACCCATTCCCACAAAAGTGAGTTTTGAGACTTTATTGAGCATACAAATACATATCATTATATTAAATGCTCATTTTCCGTTTCTTGTGTGAATAGCCGCTTGGTTCTTACGACTCTAGAACTTGCCATGACGATACATTCCCGGTCCTTACCAACTTAAACCCGAGTAAGTAAATGATGGAGGCATTAGGACTAACCCTTTTTATTTCTACACCATTATTTTTCTTTTTTTTTTTACCACCTACCCAAAATCCCCCTAGTTAGCCCCTTTGAGCCTAAACCTTTTCATTTCATAACCCAAACCAAACACCCTTTCACCCACCAAAACTTTTTTTCATTTTTTACCCTTTGTTTTAGTAACTAGCTCGGTTTTTCGTATGACTTTTCAAAAAAAAAATGTTGATGATGAAGCAAAGGAAAATAAACAAACAAGTTCATCAAAAATAACTTTGTTTGAATAATAGATTCATCAAAATAAAAGTTACAAAAATAAAAAGTCTTACGAAAACCGACGCATGTTACGTTTTTCGCCCTTTTTACTAACCACTAACCCAACCACCTACCTTTAACCCAAGCCTAACCCTTCACCCAAAAAAAAAGTCCTCTTGATATTTACAAAGGTATATAGTTAAAAAGGAGGAGGATTGATTGCTTGGCAAGCATATGGTAGGAGTAAGTTCCACGCCGCTCTCGAGTGATTCACTAAAATACATCTTCGGCCGAGTGTTGAGTGATCCCCCGTGAGGTATGTGAAATTGTATATAAATAAGAATTTTAAAGAGGCATGTTATGCCCTAATAAGTAATTTATCTTATGAAAAGTTTTAAATAAATCATGACGAATAGGATTGTAAATAAATAAAAATAAAACTAAATAAAGAATCTTGGAAATCCCGACACTCTATGACAAGCCCAAAAACCTTCTTTTCTACCCATTCCATTTGGGAGTGTAAAGCCATATTATAAAGAGTTTTGCTTGAGGACAAGCAAAGATTCAAGTGTGGGGGTATTTGATGTGTGCAAAATGCAACATATAAATTACATCAATCGTGGCATAAAACTAACCCTTTTTTAGTACTAATGTTGGAAAAAATGTGCTTTTGTCTTCCTTTTGTATTTTCAGGATTAAATGAGCTCAAATTAACAAAAGAAGCAAAAAGACAGCAAAATCTAACATAAATACAAGAAAAGGAACAAACGTGACATGCCCGACCCCACGACAGCATCTTCCCAAGCAAAACAAGAAGACAGAAAACTGAACACACCCCGTGTTCAGCCAGCACGGGGGGCGTGCCCAAGTGTCAGCAGAAAAGACAAAGTGGTAGAATCTTCCATTGCCCACCACGGGGCCGTGCTCAGCGGGCACGGGGCCGTGGTCAACTATAAGATTCGCAGAATCCAGGAAAATCTTCATAGTACAGATTCGCTTCTGCACATGGGGTCGTGCTCAGCGGACACGGGGGCGTGGTCAACTAATACAGACAAGCTGCATTAAATGAAGAAAGAAAAGGATATGGACACGGGGCCGTGCCCACTGGACACGGGGCCGTGTCCGAGCTTCTGTTCAGCCTATAAATAGGAGTGCTTGGCTCAAGCTCAAACCATCCCTTGGCACACCACCTCTCTCACACTTCACCCACCACCCACCACCACCATAACACCATCATCCACCACCATCATCCATTGTCCATCATAGAGTGTGTGAGTCGTCTCGGGATCTAAGATTGATCGTAAGAGTTCTTGACAATCAAGGCCATGTTTGCCTAAGTCTCTTACATCACTTGGTGAAGACAAAGTGTTAGTGTAATACTTTTTATTTTTAATCTTTTCGCACTTTTTAATTGGTTATGTATTAATGACTTTAATAACTAGTTTCTTATGTTGAAGGTGATTCTTCCTTATCGTTTGTCCGTGGTGTCTTGGCATTATTTTACTGTCTATATAAAATAAAAGATTTTCACCATTCATCTCTCCATGGTCTATATGGAGGTATGTTGGCTACCTGGTCGGGGGTTAAGGGAACGGTTTGGTAAGAGTCTTGCCGTTGTTCAGCGTTTAGAGATCCTGCAAGGGACCTGGGTCAAATTTAGTAGGACCTCCTTCAATACTTAACGGTATTGGATGGCGGGGGTCCAAACTCTTTGATCCCCTCATAAGTTAAACTACTATTAATAATATAACCCGGCTACTTAGGACTGTATCCTTGCTGACTCAGACTACTTATCCGAGGGTAACGTCACCTTCAAAAGAGGGGCCTACCATAATTTGCATTAATAACTTAATTAATTATCTTTCAATAATCCGACCCCTTAGGATTGTATCCTTGCTGACTCAAACTACTGGGTTGAGGGTAACGTCACCTTCAAATGCGTGTGTGTGTGTGCGACAATAAGCTTGTATACAAATCATGTTTCCTCCTAACAAATATCTAACATGCTTTAGAATCAAAGGGACTTGCGGGTTGTAACGGGGCTAGGTGTCAAGGTAGGAAAATGGTGGAATACATATGAAAGAGCTAATTGATTTGACCCGGTTTTTATTTCTACCACTAAACAAAGCAACCATCAAATATATACACAACTTCTTCAACATTCTCAACTACTATTGTAACCAATCACTTCTTTTTATATTTTTCTCATATTTTTCTTCTTTTTTTTTCTTTTCTTTTCTTTCCTTTTTTTATATAAGATATAAGAACTCACACAATATGCAAAAACATCAACATTCACAACTAGACTCCTAAACCGGGTCATCTCAAAAGGTAAAGTTTTGTAGAAAGTATGTTCGGGTCACAACCGAATGGTATAAGGCTCAAACATCGCTTTCTAAAGACCAAACCCCCACCCCTCACAATACCAAGCTCATATATGTAAAGTATGAGGTCCAACCCACCAATCCCGCACTCTCACACATCTAGACGAGGCCTTCCTAAAAGTCCCCCTATCATTTTCAAAAGCATGCTAATTCTAGGATTTAACAAGTATTCACACACAAGTTCTATTAACACACAACACACACCGCCACTCAAACAATGAAATATCAATAACAATCATGTGTGGCTCAAATCCTCACCAAGAAAAGACTAGGAATGGGTGTCAATGTGTCAAATGGCACAATATCAAGTTTTCAAATTTTAACAATTTTCGCTCGGATTTACAAAAAAAAAAATTAAACTCCCAAAAATTTCCCCCCATCCCCACACTTGGAATACATTGTCCCAATGTATGGTTTTGGGAAGAGTTGATCGCTAAAACCCTTCAACATCAACAAAAGCTTTAAATCTCAAACCCCAAATTTTTTTTATCATAAAGCAAACGAACTAACTACCAATATTTCAAAGCTAAAGAACATAACAAGACTAAGGAAAGAGTACATTGACCTGGTGAAGTTTGCTGCAACAGATGTTGTAGATAATCCGACTTCCTATCACCACCTTCACCCAAATATCCGCACATCTTCCCCACACTTGAATGTCGCCATGGCCCTGAAACATAGAAAGATAAAAACAACAAGATCAATATAAAACCCCGGGTTGCCTCCCGAGCAGCGCTAAGTTTCGAGTCTTCAGCCAGACCGTGCCACCACCATTTATGGTGGCTCAAAGAATCGGTTCCTATCACCTCCCCCACTGTAGCTTGTCATTGGGCAAAATGCATCCGTCTCATTTTGACTCGGTGGGTAATCAAATACACTCCTGCTTGAACCCATATGTGTTTCTTCACGGTCCGGTGGGTGTTTTTTTCTCATTCTTTGAAACACATTTTTCATACAATCACTAGACTCACCACCCTTCCTCTCAATGGACTCATAACTAATCACTCTAGTTTGAACATCAAAGTACAACTTACGGTTCTTTTCGGTCATGGTAATAATCTCGTCTCTACAATTAATTTGAGCATTTGCTGTGTATAGAAACGGTCGACCTAAGATTACCCTTTGTTGTGATGCCATGTTGGTAGAAGCATAGTCCAAAACTAGAAAATCCACCGGGTATTCAAACTCCCCCAACTGAATCTTAACATTCCTAACCATTCCCCGTGGACGCCCCCAACTTCCATCCGCCAAGCTCACCATGGTGTCTATACCTTCAAGTGGACCAAAGTCGTACATATCGTATAAATCGCTCGGTAGCACACTCATGCTTGCCCCGTAGTCCAACAATGCGTGAGGGATTTTTAATTTTCCCACACGGATAGGCACGATTGGCGCTTCATACTCTTTATCATTCTCGACTTCGTCATCTTTTTCCAAACCTGCATTCACTTGATACGAAGAAGTTAGCAATGTTTCATTAAATTTAGTATTTGGAACGGTGCTTACCACATTGATGTTAATGTTTTTCGTGTTCTTGGGATTTGTCACCGTCTCAATTTGTAGTTGGCCTTTTGCTTTCTTCAATATCGCCACGTCACTCGCAAGTTGACCCATTTGAGTGGTCAACGATTGGATGCTTTTGTCACGAACCTCGTCCTTTTGCATCCGAACCTCATCACGTTGATTCATTCGTTGCATTTCACTTTGCATCACCTTCAACATCTCCATTACTTCGTTTCCACCCGAAGAGCTTTGACCCGTTTGATATTGCCTTTGAAATCCTTGGTTTCCTTGGAAATTC
Organism: Helianthus tuberosus; assembly: GCA_030545235.1. NCBI lineage: Eukaryota > Viridiplantae > Streptophyta > Magnoliopsida > Asterales > Asteraceae > Helianthus > Helianthus tuberosus. The sequence goes on along the minus strand of CM060400.1, from coordinate 113,425,445 downwards.
GGGTTAGCTTGATTTGAAGGGTTCCCATAGCGAAAATTTGGGTGGTTCCTCAACCCGGGGTGGTAGGTATTAGAATTCATGTTGTTGTAGTTTCTACCACCCCCTCCTTGACTTTGACCTTGAACCGCATGAACCTCTTCATATTGCCCTTCCATCATTCCTTGGCAATTTTCAGCCGCATGACCTATTTCATTACACAAAGCACAAACGTCATAAATTTGATTAGTAGTTTGAACATTACCATCATCTATTGCGAGCACTTGAGGTCGGGCAATGGCCGGTCGCGCTCTCCTCGATGCTTGAGCCTTTCTCTTTGATGTACTTGCCATATTCTCCAAGAACTCCCAATCATCATTTTCATAATTTGTGCCAAAAGTCCCACCGGTAATGGACATTAACTCTCGAGCATCCTCGGCACTCAACCCCTCGTGGAAGGCATTCATCAACTCCCAAAGTTCAATCCCATGGTGAGGGCAATTTTTAATCATCATATTGAAACGTTCAAATGCCTCATGGAACATCTCACCATGTTGTTGTTGGAAGCTCCTCAATCCTTTTCTAGCATCGTTGGTCTTTTGGGCGGTGTAAAATTCGTCTAAGAAAATTTGCTGCATCTCCGCCCAAGTATATATAGATGCTGAAGGTAAAGTGTAGAACCACTTCTTTGCCTTATCCTCCAAAGAAAATTGAAATAGTACCAACTTGATATCATCGGCCGAAAAACCTTGACTCCCAAAAGTATTGCACATTGAGTCATAGGCCTCTAAATGGAAATATGGTTCCTCCGTTGCTAGCCCTTTGTATTTCGGCAAACTTTGCAAAGAATTTGTTCTTACTTCAAAGGTTCTCCCTTGGTTGTTGTGAGGGATACCCACCGGTGACGGGTTTTGAGTAATTATCGGCCTGAAATGTGCTTCTATTCCCCTTGCTTGTTCCCTAAGATGCCTTCTTGGAACACCCAATCGACCCCTTGGACGAATAGGACCCATAGGTCTTGGTATATGCCCTTGTGGTACGAACGGTGGTTGAAATTGTTGTTGTGGCATCGGTGGTTGTTGAATTGGCCTTTGAAATTGTGGTTGTATATTTTGTGGCCGAACTTGTTGCAATGGAATAGGGCGTTGCATTGGTGGCCCCTGTGGCCTTGGCCTAATGTGTTGTCGTATGAGTTGTTGTTGCGGTATTCCACCAACACTTGCCATCCCTTGAGATTGACTTTGCACATAACCGAACTCTCCTTGATCACCATAACCTTCATAAGCGTACCCATCTTCATCATAGCCCTCAAAATCTTCGTATCCTTCCTCATATCCATCTCCCCCTATACACGAAGTTTGCCCAATTGGAAGGGTTGAATATTGAAATCCCGCTTGGTTCGATGGTCTAAATGTTGAAGTAGCATGGACAATGGTTGTATTTGGTGGTATTGAATAATGGGAAGATGATTGACCGAAAACTGGGAAGAAATGAGTGAGTGGTGGAATCGTAGTAGATGGGCTAAAGGAAAGATTAGGTTCATTTTGAGTAGTAATCGGTTGTGTGGTGTTAGATGGTGTAGTGTCATGAGGTGGAGTAGGAATTGTAGTGGAATTTGGTATGGTTGTGTTTGGTGATGGTTGTGTGGAAGTAGGTATAAATGATGAGGTCGTTTGACCCGTTGTGGGTGGTACTTGTGTTTCGTCCATGATATTTCTTGGTGTAATGGGTGAAGTGCGTGAACCAATGATTATGTTTTCCCTTAGTAAAACTCTGTTTTGCCTTAGCGTTCTTTCGATTTCCGGATCAAATGACAATGGTGACGCTTTGTGAGAGCCTCTAGTATGCATGCACCTGTAGAACCTGCACACTAAACACACCAGTGTAAACCCGAAAATAACAAAGCAAAACTAACAAACTGACACACGTTGCGCACTACTCCCCGGCAACGGCGCCAAAATTTGACGTGATTGTCGTGGTACACGCAAATTTAATCCCAATAACAACTATAGATAGTGGTAAAAGGGTATCGAACTCAGGGAGTATGTGGAAAGTGTGTTGATTTTATAGCTTTGCGATTAAACTACAATTAACCTAATTTGCAGAAAATAAAGATCAATGAATTGGATTGTTGTTTTAGAAAACTAAATTAATAACTAATTGCAAATCAAATGTTGGTTGTTAAACAGATTAGGAGAAAGCAATGACCATCTTAGGATTCAGTTTCTTTAAACAATTGTGTGAAATTCCAACTAGAAAGGGTTACATAGACATAACTTGTGCATAAATAATCGAAGTGATAAAAGGGAACAAAGTACTCGGATTTATAAACGCGAGGTTGTTTCCCGATGATCAATTAATCAATAACCAACCCTAACCCTTCCCGTGATATCTCGATTGCCAACGGCACCAAGAACGTACGATTAAGACTAGAAATTGCACTATCGATTAACAAGCTACAAACAATTATGCATACACCATGATATTCAAGAAACGCAAGTTATCATTCTAGAAATTCAGAAATAAACACACAAAAGTTCAAGAGAAACCTTCACCTAAGATGATCACTGAAAGTTTTAGCCACACATAACTTGGTGAATCATCATAACAATAAGTTCAATGTTCATACGAATCAAAATCACAAACCGAATAATAGAAATTGTCTATAACCAAGCCAAGATAGCCAAAATCGCCCCCAATGTGTTCTCTAACCGACCAATGATGAGAATAGTTGAAAAGACACCATAAAACTGATTAAATGAGGGCAGTTACGTTTTCCTCGCAGCCTCCACCGTAAATTACGGTACCACCGTAAGTTACGGTGGACCAAAAAGTGTTACGGTGGGTCTCTACTGCCTTACGGTGGACGAAAAATGCCGGGGTCTACCGTAAATTACGGTACCACCGTAAGTTACGGTAGGCTTCAGCATGAAATTTTGTTTTCAGCATAACTTTTTCGTTTCAACTCCGTTTTCTTCACCGTTTTCGCCTCCGTTCTCGTAATTTCGTCCTCTATCATGCTATCTTCTTAATTCTTCAGTTCTAATAAATTATTTTCTTCATGTATTCTCCATCTTTCAATCTCTAATCCAACCGCGCCTATTCCGAAGCTTCATTTCCACACTTTTAAGCTCCGAATGTACCTGAAACATAAGCAACCGTAGTTATCTAATTCAAGATAATTACACAATTAAATGAGGGATAAACTTGTCTTTTAACATCATAGAGGGTTGTCCTACGGACCACCCGTCAGGGTGCAATCAGACGCACGACCGTGCGTCACCTGGATTACCTTGCACGACAAGTCGCACCCTCGTTCATTGCCGGTTTTATTTATGAAACATACATAAAATGTGTATGTGCAAACACTCAATGCCTCGTCAATGAAATGTGTAATATCATAAGCTTGTCATAAGATCTCGTCTCCACCAACTAACATGCGAAAAAGTGTAAATCAAGAGGTCTTTACGGGTTGTAACGTTAGGCTTGGGTGAAGGGTATGGAAATGGAAATTTAAAGTGGCGAAATGGTTAAAACTTGGTAGCTACGTTTAACAAGCGCAATACAACAAAACTATACATACAAACGCCTTAAAAAGGCTACTTACGCGACAACGAGCTCATAAACAAGATTTCATCATTTTATCAATCAAAATTGCTCGAATTTTGTCTACTTCACCCTATTTTAGGGTGTTTTTTTTAAAGCATAAAAACTAATGGATTTATACAATGAAACATAAACAATAACAAGCGCTAGTTAAACGATTATTTTGACCGAGTTTCAACACTAAAAGGTTTAAAACATAAAAAGGCTAAATATGGCTAAGTGGGGGATAATATTGGGTAGACAAAGGTAAACGGGAAGGCTCGACATGGTTAATCCTAAAGGGTAACGTAGGGTTTACGGGAAACACAACACAAGGAACAAGGTTAACAACAAAGGGGTAATCTAAGTGCCTCTATCACTTCTACACAATTCCGCAAGTTCATGGTCTTAACAAGCATACTAGTGACACGTTCTAAATTACACATAACATCCGGCTCACTCCTATCCGAAATGAACAAATATATAACAATATCAAGGCTCAAACATGCTCACGTAACGGAAGGAAATGGGTAAAAGTGTGAAAACTATCATGCAAGTCTTTCTTTGTTTGTCACGCTTTCCGGTTTTCTTTTCAAAATTTATTTTGCTTGTCGAGTTTTTATCAAGTCCGAAGCTTTCTAAAACACAACTAACCGGTTTATTTACTAAAATATATACATAAAGCATATATTTTTTAATGATTTTTTTGATTTTTTTTAGAGGACAAACAAAGTTAACCCCCTCCCCACACTTGAACTTCGCATTGTCCCCAATGCGAAACCCGAAATATAGAGAAAAAGGATAATAGTACTCCCCTCAAGATGAGTTCTGATGAAACGAGACTTCCAAAGCAGTATCTGTCATGTGCTCCGGTCCAAGATTTGATAGCCGAAATCTGCAAGCATGTCATATGGTGCAGCAAAACAGAATAGAAACAAATAAACTAAATAAACCATAATGTACACAAATATAAGTACTAAAATCCAAACAAATACAAGACATAAAGTAAAGCGTATGAAAATAAGAGTACATAACCGAGGGTGTTTGACATAACAACCAAAATAAACACCCGAAATATAAAGTATGGAAATAATAAAACCACAAACGACCAACTCCACCGTCTCCTACTTGTCGTCACCATCATCATCTCTCGTGAAGGACGGGCCCGTATCTCCATAACCAGGTGGGTTCCACGGTGGGAACTGTGGGGGATGCTGAAAGTAGTCGGGATATGCATGATGCATCTCCCTGAATAGGTATGAAAATCCAGCACTCACCCCCTGGTACAAACTGTCATGGTTCATCCTGATCTGATCCTGAGTAGCCCTAATCTGATCCTGACTAGCCCTGATCTGGTCTTGACTAGTCCTAATCTGGTCAATATAAACCCCATGCTGCTCCTGATTAACCTGCATTTGTTGGAACTGCTGGTAAAACTCAGGGTAAGAGGGAATGCCCTCGGGCCACTCCTGGTGGTGGTATCCATGGTGCTGCGGTGAATGTGGTGGTGTGTGTGGCTGGTGTTGCTGCTCTTGATGCTGCTCCCCCATTTCTTCATCCTCATCCTCCGCTTTAGCCGGAGGCAACGGGTCCCAGACCTCGTTGTTTAGACCCCTCAATCTATCCCCGTGATCCAACTCAGCAATCAACCCCATCGCCTTCAATGACCGAATATCCACATACACACCTTCGGTCACCAGAGTGAGACTCTCAAGCACCTCATCAGTCATCAAGCCTAAGTTGTAGGCAATTTCGGTCACATAATGACCGCCGTGTATCTGACTGTTGGGTGTCCTCCCTGAGCACTTCACAAAATATTCAGCCATCCTTACGGCTAGGTTGATGTGTACTCCATCAACCAGCGCGTACAGAAATATCAAATCAGGCGTTGGACAGTTCCCCAAACTGTCCATACGGCCGCAAATGGTGTGGCTAAACACATGATGCATCACTCGAACCAAAGGGTCTTTCAATCGTGAAGCTTTAGACATTCTCGGGTCGTAAGGGCCACCGACTGCATTTTGGGCCCAAAACGCAGCCCGTGCTTCATCAGATGGAAAGGTAAACTGCTCCGTGAAGAATTCGGAATCCATGTCTTCTCTCGTGTAAATTCCAAGCCTCTTACCCAATCGACCCACTGACCAAGTGTGCCATTGTCCACCCAACCTGAAAGTTATCTGCTCCTTGTAGCGAAATTTTGGCCTTCTATGAGTAATTGGTTTTTCGTAGGCATATGTGGAGAAGAATTCTATTGTTGGCTCAAGATAAATGGGGCAGCTGATAGAGACAAGATTCGCAAGCGGAATAGTGAGCATGTTTTCAAGTCTGTCATGCTGATTTAGCTCCCTCATAACCTCCCAATCCAGCCTCCGGGGGACTCCGAATTGGCCTCGCCTTCTCCATAAGGCGTCACGTCTCGGGATACAAAGAGCTTCTTTCTCATCATCGGGGTTAAATTGCAAGAAAGGATGGTCCATCTGTAAGAGGAATATCGTTAGAAAGGCGGGAACAGGAAAAATTTCACTCAAAAACAGCAGCATACGTGATTATGAAGATTCTGTATTTCTGATCTGGGCCTGTCGCACGGACGTGCGACGAGACGCACGGTCGTGCGTCGCCGAGAACAAGCAACGGTGGCCAACATATGTCAGATCTGCACGAAGTGCGACCAACGGCACAATCGTGCATCATCGAGCCAACCTGAAATCCATCGTGAACAGCCGACAAGGCATGACCGTTCCATACGAGGAACGACCGTGCAACTCGTTTATCTGCATATTTCTAACCCCGACTCTGAACAGTCTGATTTTCCAAAAATCAACAGGTTTTTATGCAAACAAGGGGCAGAGAATCAACCGGGTGTTCACGAGATATGAGATTCTTGCAAGGGCTAGGGTTTCGCTTGTGTTTATGAAGGGAACCCTAAAACGCCTTGAAGAATCAGACAAATCTAACCTAGAAAGCGAAGAAACAGAAAATCTACAAGAAGGAACGTACCGTGCGAAGAAGTGTGTGATTTGAGGCCAAAACGGTCTGGAACGGCTGGTGCGACTAGGGTTTTCGCGAATTGTGAATGGGGGCTGCAGATGAGGGTATTTATACTACCAAATGACAAAATTGCCCTCAGCCTGACGAACGGTCGGTCGACCTATCGCACGGTCGTGCGTCACCGACATCGCTCAAACCTAGCACGCTGTTCTCGGAGATGCACCGGGGGTATGACTCGTCGTGCAAGCCAGCCTGGAAACGCACGGTCGTGCGACTCGAGGCACGGTCGTGCAACAGCTGCATATCAGTTTTTTCTGCAGAAGCCATTTCCAGCAACTGTTTTGGCCGTTTTTCGCCATTTTTTCAACACGCAAACTGTTTAATCAATATCGCAACATAGAACCTTCTCCCGTCACGTCTAAAAATGGAAACTAACGTAAACTACCAAACACAACTAAATTACACTAAAACTAGAAAAACACATAAAAAGACGATATTACCCCTAAAGAGTCAAAGACTCTCTTGCTACATTTTTAGTCCGCGAGTCAGTAGCGTAGACTCTCTCCTCCCCACACTTATGATGTGTGCGGGGTTTGGAGTGTGTGATTTGAGGCCAAAACGGTCTGGAACGGCTGGTGCGACTTGGGTTTTCGCGAATTGTGAATGGGGGCTGCAGATGAGGGTATTTATACTACCAAATGACAAAATTGCCCTCAGCCTGACGCACGGTCGTTCGACCTATCGCACGGTCGTGCGTCACCGACATCGCTCAAACCCAGCACGCTGTTCTCGGAGATGCACCGGGGGTGCGACTCATCGTGCAAGCCAGCCCGGAAATGCACGGCCGTGCGACTCGAGGCACGGTCGTGCAACAGCTGCAGATCAGTTTTTTCTGCAGAAGCCATTTCCAGCAACTGTTTTGGCCCTTTTTCGCCATTTTTTCAACACGCAAACTGTTTAATCAATATCGCAACATAGAACCTTCTCCCGGCACGTCTAAAAATGGAAACTAACGTAAACTACCAAACACAACTAAATTACGCTAAAACTAAAAAAACACATAAAAAGACGATATTACCCCTAAAGAGTCAAAGACTTTCTTGCTACATTTTTAGTTCGCGAGTCAGTAGGTAGACTCTCTCCTCCCCACACTTATGATGTGTGCGGGGTTTGGAGTTCTATGACCTCCACCGCCGACTCTATCGGCCCGGCAACGTTCAACTTCAACCGATGTCCATTTACTTTGAATGTAACGCCGTCTGCGTTCTCTATTGCAACAGTACCATACGGAAATACCTCTTTAACTGTGTATGGTCCTGTCCAACGTGAATGAAGCTTCCCTGGAAATAAGCGCAGTCATGAATTGTAAAGAAGAACAAGATCACCCGCTTGGAATTCTTTGTGGTCCTTCAAGCGTTTGTCGTGAAATTTCTTCATGCGCTCTTTGTAGAGGACGGAGCTCTCATAAGCTTGTTGTCGCAGCTCCTTCAATTCATGGATCTGGAGAAACCGGGCTTCACCTCCGGTTTTCAAGTCCAGATTCGCGGTTTTCAAAGCCCACATAGCTTTATGCTCCAACTCTACTGGTAAATGGCATGCTTTTCCGTATACCAACCTAAAGGGAGTGGTCCCTATAGGGGTCTTGTAAGCTGTACGGAATGCCCACAATGCCTCATCGAGTTTGTACGACCACTCCTTGCGGTTTGCACCAATAGACCGCTCAAGGATGCGCTTTAGCCCACAGTTAGTGACTTCCACCTGCCCGCTCGTCTGCGGATGATAGGGTGTGGCCAAACGGTGATGCACACCATAATGGGACAAAGCTTTTTCAAGCTGTGTATTATAGAAATGAGTCCCTCTGTCACTAATAAGCGCTTTCGGAGCGCCAAATCGGGCGAACAAACTTTTCAAGAATCTCACGACCACCCTGGCGTCATTTGTGGGTAAGGCCTGTGCCTCCGCCCACTTTGATACATAGTCAACTGCGACCAGGATGTACTTGTTACCTCGTGAGGGGGGGGGGGGGAACGGTCCCATGAAGTCTATCCCCCAAATGTCAAAGACTTCACAAACCTGTATCCAGTTTTGGGGCATTTCGTCGTGTGCCGATATATTCGTCGCCCTCTGACAGGCATCGCACGCTTTTACCAAACTCTGCGCGTCATGAAAAATAGTAGGCCAATAAAACCCGGAATCCAACACCTTCTTGGTAGTGAAATTGGCTCCATGGTGGCCTCCGGTAGGTCCCTCGTGACAATGGCGAAGAATATCGGTCGCCTCTTTCCCAGAAACACATCTTCTGATCACCTGATCAGCACCCACCCTGAATAAGAAAGGATCGTCCCAAATGTAGTGCTTGACATCCGAAAAGAATTTCCTCTTTTGCTGGTGAGTTAACCCTTTAATCAGAATCCCGCAAGCAAGGTAGTTCGCGAAATCGGCGAACCAAGGTGACTCATCGTATATCTCAACACTCATCAACGACTCGTGTGGGAAATTGTCATTGATGGAATCCCAACACGAGTCCTCGATGTCTCCATGCTCTAACAGAGATAGATGGTCAGCCGCTACATTCAACACACCCTTTTTGTCTTGAATTTCAATATCAAACTCTTGCAGCAACAAGATCCATCTGATTAGACGCGGTTTAGTGTCCTGTTTGCTGAAAAGATATCTGATGGCTGCGTCATCAGTATACACAACGGTTTTTGAAAGCACCAAATACGATCTAAATTTGTCAAATGCGAAAACAACTGCCAAGAGCTCTTTTTCAGTCGTGGTGTAGTGCTCCTGAGCGTCGTGAAGAGTCTTGCTCGCATAATAGATTGGGTGAAAGTGCTTTTCCTAATTTTGTCCCAAAACGGCCCATATAGCGTAATCACTCGCGTCGCACATAATTTCAAACGGCTGACTCCAGTCCGGTGCAACTAAAATAGGGGCCTCAATCAACTTTTGCTTGAGAAGGTCAAAAACCCTCAAGCAATCATCTCCAAAGATAAACGGAGCGTCTTTCTCCAACAAATGGGTCATGGGCCTAGCGATTTTTGAGAAATCTTTGATGAATCGCCTATAGAACCCCACATGACCAAGAAAGCTCTGTATCGCTCTCACAGACGTGGGAGGCAGAAGTCGTGAAATAACGTCGACTTTAGCTGGATCTACCTCCATACCAGCCCGAGAAATCTTATGTCCCAGAACTACGCCCTCTTTCACCATGAAGTGGCACTTCTCCCAGTTCAGGACCAGATTAGTCTCTTCACACCTCATCAACATCTTCTTCAAATTTTCTAAGCAATGATCGAAGGAATCCCCAAATACCGAAAAACCATCCATGAAAACCTCCATAGAATCCTCGATCATATCATGAAAAATTGCAACCATGCATCTCTGGAAGGTCGCTGGTGCATTACACAACCCAAAAGGCATACGCCTGTAGGCGAATGTGCAGAAGGGGCAGGTAAAGGTAGTCTTCTCCTGATCCTCAGGAGCAATAGGAATTTGGAAGTACCCAGAGAACCCGTCCAGGAAACAGTAATACAACTTCCCCGACAGACGTTCCAACATCTGATCGATGAATGGAAGCGGGAAGTGATCCTTACGAGTAGCGTCGTTGAGTTTGCGGTAATCAATGCAAACTCGCCACCCAGTGACGGTACGGGTAGGAATTAGTTCATTCCTATCATTTGAGACTACAGCCATACCACCTTTCTTGGGTACAACCTGCACTGGACTCACCCACACAGAGTCAGATATAGGATAAATCATCCCGGCATCTAACAACTTAATCACTTCTTTCTTAACCACGTCCTGCATATTTGGATTTAAACGCCTCTGATGCTGTGCACACAGCTTGTACTCGTCTTCCATCAAAATCTTGTGAGTACAAAAAGAAGGATTGATGCCTTTGATATCCATGATTTTCCATGCAATGGCTCTCTTATGAAGTCTTAGAACCTCAAGAAGCTGATTCTTTTCATCATTTTCCAATGATGCCGAAATTATAACCGGTAAGCGACGCTCCTCATCAAGAAATGCATACTCAAGATGTGGCGGGAGTTCTTTCAACTCCAAAGACGGTGGATCTTCAACCGAAGGTTTTGCTTTCTCTTCTTCTACATGGCCAATTTCTAGAAACCGCTCCGGACTCTGGGAACCATCGTCACCAATCTGATAGACTGGCTGCTCGAAATCGTGGCCCTCCTGCGTAATGCCAATCAGGTCCCCACACGACAGACGTGTGTCCGAATCAATCTCGTCAACAGTACCTTGAAAATGAGAGCACACACATGCATCGACAATGTCGACATAATAAAGCTTGTCATCGTGACTTTGCAGATGCTGCATCGATCTTTTGATATCGAATGTCACATGCTCGTCATTCACTCAGAGCGTGATTTGGCCAGCTGCCACATCAACAATCGTCCTCGCAGTATTGAGGAACGGTCGCCCAAGTATTAAAGGTACTCTTGAATCTTCGTCCATGTCAAGAATAACAAAATCCATGGTGAAAACAAATTTCTCGATTTTTACAAGCATGTTTTCCACAAATCCACGCGGATACTTGATTGAACGGTCTGCCAACCGAATGCTCATCCTAGTAGGTGGCGGCTCACCCAGATCCAGTTTAGTAAAAACCTTATATGGCATAAGGTTGATACTCGCTCCCAAGTCAGCCAATGCATGGCTAACAGACATGTTTCCAATCAAACACGGGAGCGTAAAACTACCCGGATCTCCCATTTTCGTGGGCAGGCGGTTTTTTAGAACGGCAGAACAAGTTTCATTCATCACCACCACCACACATGATATATCCTCGAGCTTCTATTTATTCGAAAGGAAGTCCTTAAGGAATTTCGCATATTTTGGCATCTAGGCCAAGGCTTCAACACACGGTATATTAATGTGTAGTTGCTTAAACAACTCAAGGAACTTACCGTATTGCTCGTCATTCTTCTGCTTCTTCAGCCTGCCTGGATAAGGTACTGCAGGAGTGTAATCTTTGACCGGCTCCTTGACTTGTGCTGTACTTGCTGGGCGTAGCCTGGCTTGCACCTCGTCCAGTGTGTCAGTCGGGACCGCTTCAGTGATCGGTGATGTGTCTGATATGACGGGTTCGGTAGTCTTTCCACTCCTGGTCATGATCGCATTCACATGCCCACCCGGGTTTGGTTCTGTGTTGCCCGGAAGACCGCCCGGAGGTCTTTTAGACATCATCTGCGCAAGCTGACCAACCTGATTCTCGATATTTTGAATCGAGGCTTTGGGACTCCTCCTTTCTACCTCATGAGAAAGAAAACGATCCTCGCTCTGCTGGTAGCGTTTTTCAGCCAACTGATTCACACTCGATGAGCTAGTAAGAAGCTGAGCCATCATATCCTCCAGCTTGGAACTATACTGAGGGGCCAGCTGCTGGGAACTACTCCCACTGCCCGGATTCGGATACGAATATGGACGCTGCTGGTTAGGTTAGTTGTATTGCTGGAACTGTTGACCCTGACCCTGCTGCGGCGCTGGAGCGCGCTGAGTGAACCCCAATGGGTTTTGATTACCAGTATTTGCTCGCCACCCAAAATTTGGGTGATTTCTCCATCCGGGATTATAGGTGTTGCTGTACGGGTTGTTCTGCGGCCTCACCTGATTACTCACAAAATCTACTTCTTCGTGGCCCTCATACACGACTCCCTGAAAGCATGCACCAGTCTCGTGTGACACTCCACACTGGTCACATCCTGAGCCAGCCTGCGCAACCAACTGGGATCTGTCGAATTTTAATGCAAGAGCCGGGATTTGTGCAGTAATGGCCGTATAGTCGTCTACAGCATGAACTCCTCCGCGGGATGATGATGATGTAGCCCGACCTCTATCTCCTTCACGACGAGAGCTAGACTTCAACGCAGCTTTTTCAATGATATCATAAGCCTCATTCGGTGCCTTCGTTCCTAAATCGCCTCCTGCGTTCATGTCAAGACCAACTGTCTCTTAGAGAATCCATGATGTGGAACATCAAGTAACAGATCCTTAAATCTCTCCCAAGCCGTGTGCAACGACTCTCCCTCATCTTGGCGAAAGGTCACAACCCGATTTCTTAACTTGGTTGTCTTCTCAGGCGGAAAGTATTTTTGCATAAACAGCTCCGCCAGCTCATTCCAGGTCCTGATGGACCCAGCTGGTAATGACATAAGCCATTCTCTGGCTTTGTCACGCAATGAGAATGGAAACAACCTCAACCAAACAGCATCCTCCGAAAGATCTCTAATCTTAAACGTGGAACACACTTGGAGAAAAGCCGCTATATGTCGTCCGGGATCCTCATGCTCACGCCCGTCAAACTGCACTAAATTCTGCACCATATTAATAATACTAGATTTAATTTCAAAAACAGGTGCATCTATAGTAGGTCGTAGGATACTCGGCTCCAGGCCTGTCGCTCCAGGCTGATTTGATTCATTCAAAGGTCGTTCGTCGTCTGCCATGATTGCGTTCCATGCTGCCCCTGAGCCCTCGGCTTCAGCGGGTACTACCTGCTCCTGCTCACCAGTTGCGAGTAGCAGCCCAACCGCACGCCTTCTCGCACGAAGACGTCTTCTTAGATCACGCTCGGGCTCGTCTGACGGTTCAACAACTTCTGGAGCGGGGGTCGGGAACATCAACCTGCAAACGAAAATTTGACACAATGAATATTTTATTAATATAATAATGCTGTTTTTTTTTTTTGCTGAAAAGAAACAGAATATTATTTAAAATGGGCTGGAAATTTTTATAAAAATTCGAAAATGGGCCCGAAATTTTATAAAAATTACAACAATAACAATAATCGAATCGGCTAATGTAGAAATGATTTTTCAAAGCCGAAAACTCAAAGAATAAATAAATAAATAAATCCGGATCAAATAAATAAATGGAACAAAAATTTACAAGTGTACAAAATAATCTCGAAAATGAATAAAATGAATTAAAAGCAAGAAATATTAACAAATAAATAATCAAGAAAATATTCACAAATATTAACAAGTATATACACCGATAAAACAATGACTCGGGTCGTTCCTAAAGCTCGCCATTTCCCCGGCAACGGCGCCAAAAACTTGACGTGTGCGCGACTACACATATTTTTACAATGAAATTACACACGATTTGGTTTTAAATTTATAAAAGTGATTATTACTTTTACATCAAAACACACACGAAAGAGGCAAGTGTACCCCGTCATATATGTAGTAAAGTATCGGTAAGAACCAAGTTTCGATCCAAGGAAATGGGCGGAGAAATAATACTAGACCATTGTCACTAAACTACCGGTAAAAACATAAGTTGTTTGATTTTTAATAAACTAAAGTAAGCATAAACAAATACTAATAAAACATAGTAGAAAATAGAAAATAGCCTTGCTTAATACACAACCAAAGTATGTCAACTAAGTCGGTTTTGGCACTAGAAGCATTCGGTCAATTTTCCATTTTAAGACAATTAGTATCCCTTTCGGAAATCCTAACATGACAATCATTCGGAAAGCTAAAACGATAAACACACTTTAACCACCTAAAATTGTTCTTTAACGTGCAATTGATAAATGTCTATGAAAATCTCTTAAAAATAAGTTAGTCATCCGTTAGGAGTTTTCTAACCGCACTTAATCAAGGAAAGCGACACCGATAAACACAATGCAACCACCGAGACAAGCATAAACTAAATTAAATCACAACCGAGTTCATTTTACAAATCTTGCACATAAATTCACCAAGAAAGCAATTTTGGCCTAAACTACTAACTAAGCTAACAAATCATGGCAAGAATTTATAACGACACCATTTAACCCGTTAAGGTCCTTACGTGACGGCAAGCTTTCTTGTTTAACAATAATTACATTTTATTAAACTACTAACTGATGGGTGTTGAGTGTTATATATATTAGGTGTATATTTTAAGCCCCTTTAACACTTTTTTAGTCAAGTTTTAAATTTATAAAACACGATATTTTACTAACACTAAACACACACATAGGCAAGTGCACCCATCGTGAGCGTAGTATAGTGTTGGCAAGATACCGAGGTCGTCCAAGGACACAAGAGCTTTTAGTACCGGTTTATCCTCAACGTCTAATCAAAATAAAAAGTTTAGAAAAATGTTTTAAACTAAGAAAAATAAAAACTAACAAAAAATGCTGAAAAATAAAAATAAAAGAAAAACAGATAGACAAGATGAATCACTTGGTTCCGACTCGTATCTAGTGTAACCTTTGATTATTTCCGCACTTTTCCACTTATTTAAGAGATTATCTTAGTTATTGTAGTAGGCCCCTCTTTTGAAGGTGACGTTACCCTCAACCCAGTAGTTTGAGTCAGCAAGGATACAATCCTAAAGGGTCGGATTATTGAAAGATAATGAATTAAGTTATTAATGCAAATTATGGTAGGCCCCTCTATTGGAGGTGACGTTACCCTCGACTAAGTAGTCTGAGTCAGCAGGGATACATTCCTAAGTAGCCGGGTTATAGTATTAATAGTAGTTAACTTATGAGGGGATAAAAGAGTTTGGACCCCCGCCATCCAATACAATTAAGTATTGAAGGAGATCCTACTAAATTTGACCCAGGTTCATTGCAGGACCTCTAAACGCTGAACAATGGCAAGACCTTTATCAAACCGTTCCCTTAACCCCCGACCAGGTAGCCAACATACCTCCATATAGACCGTGGATATATGAATGGTGAAAATCTTTTATTTTATATAGACAGTAAAATAATGCCAAGACACCACGGACAAACGATAAGGAAAGATCACCTTCAACATAAGCAACTAGTTATTAAAGTCATTAATACAAAACCAAATAAAAAGTGCGAATATATTAGAAAATAAAAAGTATTACACTAGACACTTGTCTTCACCAAGTGATGTAAGAGACTTAGGCAAACATGGCCTTGATTGTCAAGAACTCTTACGATCAATCTTGGATCCCGAGACGACTCACACACTCTACGATAAACACACTTTAACCACCTAAAATTGTTCTTTAACGTGAAATTGATAAATGTCTATGAAAATCTCTTAAAAATAAGTTAGTCATCCGTTAGGAGTTTTCTAACCGCACTTAATCAAGGAAAGCGACACCGATAAACACAATGCAACCACCGAGACAAGCATAAACTAGATTAAATCACAACCGAGTTCAATTTACAAATCTTGCACATAAATTCACCAAGAAAGCAATTTTGGCCTAAACTACTAACTAAGCTAACAAATCATGGCAAGAATTTATAACGACACCATTTAACCCGTTAAGGTCCTTACGTGACGGCAAGCTTTCTTGATTAACAATAATTACATTTTATTAAACTACTAACCATTTCTAGTATCATGGTGCACACATTTTAACCAAGCTAAACTAGTTAACCAAGTTTAAAGTTTACTAATACAAGATTAATTAAGCTTCATTTTTCAACTATCTTCACTAACCAAATACCAATCATCCAACACAATTACTTATAATCAATAAATCAATATCAATAACAAGGTTGCAAACTAATCATCAAAGATTAACATAGAAAATACTTCCAAATGTCATTACAAACAAAGATTAACATACTAATGGTTATAATCAAGCAAGGGATTGTTGTGTTTTTGCCCAAAGGCTACAATAATACATAAACATTAACAAAATC
Source organism: Helianthus tuberosus (assembly GCA_030545235.1). NCBI lineage: Eukaryota > Viridiplantae > Streptophyta > Magnoliopsida > Asterales > Asteraceae > Helianthus > Helianthus tuberosus. Next base: position 113,409,238 of record CM060400.1, on the reverse strand, counting down.
ATGGAAAGATTAGAAAACCAAACCATAAACAAGCATAAGATTAAGAATCTGGAAGATAACGAAGCTAATCGGTACAATGTGGCTTGAATCCGGGTGAAATCAGAAGCCTCCGGAGCCTGAAAATCGCCAGAATCGCTTCCAAAATGTCCAGAGTTACGAGCAGAATGTTTCTGCAAGTTTTTATATAATTTCGATGTCGCACGGTCGTGCGTCCTGTTGCACGACCGTTCTTCCTGAGGCACGACCGTTCGTTTCCGGGTTCTTGTTGCACGGACAACTGCACTAGTCGTTCAGTTCCGGGGTTTGGCTGGCCATCGAATCCGCATGTGGTGCAATCAGACGCACGACCGTGCGTCACCTGGATTGCCTTGCACGCCAAGTCGCACCCTCGTTCATTGCCGGTTTTATTTATGAAACATACATAAAATGTGTATGTGCAAACACTCAATGCCTCGTCAATGAAATGTGTAATATCATAAGCTTGGCATAAGATCTCGTCTCCACCAACTAACATGCGAAAAAGTGTAAATCAAGAGGTCTTTACGGGTTGTAACGTTAGGCTTGGACGAAGGGTATGGAAATGGAAATTTAAAGTGGCGAAATGGTTAAAACTCGGTAGCTACGTTTAACAAGCGCAATACAACAAAACTATACATACAAACGCCTTAAAAAGGCTACTTACGCGACAACGAGCTCATAAACAAGATTTCATCATTTTATCAATCAAAATTACTCGAATTTTGTCTACTTCACCCTATTTTAGGGTGTTTTTTTAAAGCATAAAAACTAATGGATTTATACAATGAAACATAAACAATAACAAGCGCTAGTTAAACGATTATTTTGACCGAGTTTCAACACTAAAAGGTTTAAAACATAAAAAGGCTAAATATGGCTAAGTGGGGGATAATATTGGGTAGACAAAGGTAAACGAGAAGGCTCGACATGGTTAATCCTAAAGGGTAACGTAGGGTTTACGGGAAACACAACACAAGGAAAAAGGTTAACAACAAAGGGGTAATCTAAGTGCCTCTATCACTTCTACACAATTCCGCAAGTTCATGGTCTTAACAAGCATACTAGTGACAAGTTCTAAATTACACATGACATCCGGCTCACTCCTATCCGAAATGAACAAATATATAACAATATCAAGGCTCAAACATGCTCACGTAACGGAAGGAAATGGGTAAAAGTGTGAAAACTATCATGCAAGTCTTTCTTTGTTTGTCACGCTTTCCGGTTTTCTTTTCAAAATTTATTTTGCTTGTCGAGTTTTTATCAAGTCCGAAGCTTTCTAAAACACAACTAACCGGTTTATTTACTAAAATATATACATAAAGCATATATTTTTTAATGATTTTTTTGATTTTTTTTAGAGGACAAACAAAGTTAACCCCCTCCCCACACTTGAACTTCGCATTGTCCCCAATGCGAAACCCGAAATATAGAGAAAAAGGATAATAGTACTCCCCTCAAGATGATTTCTGATGAAACGAGACTTCCAAAGCTGTATCTGTCATGTGCTCCGGTCCAAGATTTGATAGCCGAAATCTGCAAGCATGTCATATGGTGCAGCAAAACAGAACAGAAACAAATAAACCAAATAAACCATAATGTACACAAATATAAGTACTAAAATCCAAACAAATACAAGACATAAAGTAAAGCGTATGAAAATAAGAGTACATAACCGAGGGTGTTTGACATAACAACCAAAATAAACACCCGAAATATAAAGTATGGAAATAATAAAACCACAAACGACCAACTCCACCGTCTCCTACTCGTCGTCACCATCATCATCTCTCGTGAAGGACGGGCCCGTATCTCCATAACCAGGTGGGTTCCACGGTGGGAACTGTGGGGGATGCTGAAAGTAGTCGGGATATGCATGATGCATCTCCCCGAATAGGTATGAAAATCCAGCACTCACCCCCTGGTACAAACTGTCCTGGTTCGTCCTGATCTGATCTTGAGTAGCCCTAATCTGATCCTGACTAGCCCTGATCTGGTCTTGACTAGTCCTAATCTGGTCAATATAAACCCCATGCTGCTCCTGAATAACCTGCATTTGTTGGAACTGCTGGTAAAACTCAGGGTAAGAGGGAATGCCCTCGGGCCACTCCTGGTGGTGGTATCCATGGTGCTGCGGTGAATGTGGTGGTGTGTGTGGCTGGTGCTGCTGTTCTTGATGCTGCTCCCCCATTTTTTCATCCTCATCCTCCGCTTTAGCCGGAGGCAACGGGTCCCAGACCTCGTTGTTTAGACCCCTCAATCTATCCCCGTGATCCAACTCAGCAATCAACCCCATCGCCTTCAATGACCGAATATCCACATACACACCTTCGGTCACCAGAGTGAGACTCTCAAGCACCTCATCAGTCATCAAGCCTAAGTTGTAGGCAATTTCGGTCACATATTGACCGCCGTGTATCTGACTGTTGGGTGTCCTCCCTGAGCACTTCAGAAAATATTCAGCCATCCTTACGGCTAGGTTGATGTGTACTCCATCAACCAGCGCGTATAGAAATATCAAATCAGGCGTTGGATAGTTCCCCAAACTGTCCATGCGGCCGCAAATGGTGTGGCTAAACACATGATGCATCACTCGAACCAAAGGGTCTTTCAATCGTGAAGCTTTAGACATTCTCGGGTCGTAAGGGCCACCGACTGCATTTTGGGCCCAAAACGCAGCCCGTGCTTCATCAGATGGAAAGGTAAACTGCTCTGTGAAGAATTCGGAATCCATGTCTTCTCTCGTGTAAATTCCAAGCCTCCTACCCAATCGACCCACTGACAAAGTGTGCCATTGTCCACCCAACCTGAAAGTTATCTGCTCCTTGTAGCGAAATTTTGGCCTTCTATGAGCAATTGGTTTTTCGTAGGCATATGTGGAGAAGAATTCTATTGTTGGCTCAAGATAAATGGGGCGGCTGATAGAGACAAGATTCGCAAGCGGAATAGTGAGCATGTTTTCAAGTCTGTCATACTGATTTAGCTCCCTCATAACCTCCCAATCCAGCCTCCGGGGGACTCCGAATTGGCCTCGCCTTCTCCATAAGGCGTCACGTCTCGGGATACAAAGAGCTTCTTTCTCATCATCGGGGTTAAATTGCAAGAAAGGATGGTCCATCTGTAAGAGGAATATCGTTAGAAAGGCAGGAACAGGAAAAATTTCACTCAAAAACAGCAGCATACGTGATTATGAAGAATCTGTATTTCTGATCTGGGCCTGTCGCACGGACGTGCGATGAGACACACGGTCGTGCGTCGCCGAGAACAAGCAACGGTGGCCAACATATGTCAGATCTGCACGGCGTGCGACCAAAGGCACAATCGTGCATCATCGAGCCAACCTGAAATCAATCGTGAACAGCCGGAAAGGCATGACCGTTCCATACGAGGAACGACCGTGCAACTCGTTTATCTGCAGATTTCTAACCCCGACTTTGAACAGTCTGATTTTCCAAAAATCAACAGGTTTTTATGCAAACAGGGGGCAGAGAATCAACCGGGTGTTCACGAGATATGAGATTCTTGCAAGGGCTAGGGTTTCGCTTGTGTTTATGAAGGGAACCCAAAAACGCCTTGAAGAATCGGACAAATCTAACCTAGAAAGCGAAGAAACAGAAAATCTACAAGAAGGAACGTACAGTGCGCAGAAGTGTGTGATTTGAGGCCAAAACGGTCTGGAACGGCTAGTGCGACTAGGGTTTTCGCGAATTGTGAATGGGGGCTGCAGATGAGGGTATTTATACTACCAAATGACAAAATTGCCCTCAGCCTGACGCACGGTCGTTCGACCTATCGCACGGTCGTGCGTCACCGACATCGCTCAAACCCAGCACGCTGTTCTCGGAGATGCACCGGGGGTGCGACTCATCGTGCAAGCCAGCCCGGAAACGCACGGTCGTGCGACTCGAGGCACGGTCGTGCAACAGCTGCAGATCAGTTTTTTCTACAGAAGCCATTTCCAGCAACTGTTTTGGCCGTTTTTCGCAATTTTTTCAACACGCAAACTGTTTAATCAATATCGCAACATAGAACCTTCTCCCGGCACGTCTAAAAATGGAAACTAATGTAAACTACCAAACACAACTAAATTACGCTAAAACTAGAAAAACACATAAAAAGACGATATTACCCCTAAAGAGTCAAAGACTCTCTTGCTACATTTTTAGTCCGCGAGTCAGTAGCGTAGACTTTCTCCTCCCCATACTTATGATGTGTGCGGGGTTTGGAGTGTGTGATTTGAGGCCAAAACGGTCTGGAACGGCTGGTGCGACTAGGGTTTTCGCGAATTGTGAATGGGGGCTGCAGATGAGGGTATTTATACTACCAAATGACAAAATTGCCCTCAGGATGACGCACGGTCGTTCGACCTATCGCACGGTCATGCGTCACCGATATCGCTCAAACCCAGCACGCTGTTCTCGGAGATGCACCGGGGGTGCGACTCATCGTGCAAGCCAGCCCGGAAACGCACGGCCGTGCGACTCGAGGCACGGTCGTGCAACAGCTGCAGATCAGTTTTTTCTGCAGAAGCCATTTCCAGCAACTGTTTTGGCCGTTTTTCGCCATTTTTTCAACACGCAAACTGTTTAATCAATATCGCAACATAGAACCTTCTCCCGGCACATCTAAAAATGGAAACTAACGTAAACTACCAAACACAACTAAATTACGCTAAAACTAAAAAAACACATAAAAAGACGATATTACCCCTAAAGAGTCAAAGACTTTCTTGCTACATTTTTAGTTCGCGAGTCAGTAGGTAGACTCTCTCCTCCCCACACTTATGATGTGTGCGGGGTTTGGAGTTCTATGACCTCCACCGCCGACTCTATCGGCCCGGCAACGTTCAACTTCAACCGATGTCCATTTACTTTGAATGTAACGCCGTCTGCGTTCTCTATTGCAACAGTACCATACGGAAATACCTCTTTAACTGTGTATGGTCCTGTCCAACGTGAATGAAGCTTCCCTGGAAATAAGCGCAGTCATGAATTGTAAAGAAGAACAAGATCACCCGCTTGGAATTCTTTGTGGTCCTTCAAGCGTTTGTCGTGAAATTTCTTCATGCGCTCTTTGTAGAGGACGGAGCTCTCATAAGCTTGTTGTCGCAGCTCCTTCAATTCATGGATCTGGAGAAACCGGGCTTCACCTCCGGTTTTCAAGTCCAGATTCGCGGTTTTCAAAGCCCACATAGCTTTATGCTCCAACTCTACTGGTAAATGGCATGCTTTTCCGTATACCAACCTAAAGGGAGTGGTCCCTATAGGGGTCTTGTAAGCGGTACGGAATGCCCACAATGCCTCATCGAGTTTGTACGAGCACTCCTTGCGGTTTGCACCAATAGACCGCTCAAGGAGGCGCTTTAGCCCACGGTTAGTGACTTCAACCTGCCCGCTCGTCTGCGGATGATAGGGTGTGGCCAAACGGTGATGCACACCGTAATGGGACAAAGCTTTTTCAAGCTGTGTATTACAGAAATGAGTCCCTCTGTCACTAATAAGTGCTTTCGGAGCGCCAAATCGGGCGAACAAACTTTTCAAGAATCTCACGACCACCCTGGCGTCATTTGTGGGTAAGGCCTGTGCCTCCGCCCACTTTGATACATAGTCAACTGCGACCAGGATGTACTTGTTACCTCGTGAGGGGGGAACGGTCCCATGAAGTCTATCCCCCAAATGTCAAAGACTTCACAAACTTGTATCCAGTTCTGGGGCATTTCGTCGTGTGCCGATATATTCGTCGCCCTCTGACAGGCATCGCACGCTTTTACCAAACTCTGCGCGTCATGAAAAATAGTAGGCCAATAAAACCTGGAATCCAACACCTTCTTGGTAGTGAAATTGGCTCCATGGTGGCCTCCGGTAGGTCCCTCGTGACAATGGCGAAGAATATCGGTCGCCTCTTTCCCAGAAACACATCTTCTGATCACCTGATCAGCACCCACCCTGAATAAGAAAGGGTCGTCCCAAATGTAGTGCTTGACATCCGAAAAGAATTTCCTCTTTTGCTGGTGAGTTAACCCTTTAATCAGAATCCCGTAAGCAAGGTAGTTCGCGAAATCGGCGAACCAAGGTGACTCATCGCATATCTCAACACTCATCAACGACTCATGTGGGAAATTGTCATTGATGGAATCCCAACGCGAGTCCTCGATGTCTCCATGCTCTAACCGAGATAGATGGTCAGCCGCTACATTCAACGCACCCTTTTTGTCTTGAATTTCAATATCAAACTCTTGCAGCAACAAGATCCATCTGATTAGACGCGGTTTAGCGTCCTGTTTGCTGAAAAGATATCTGATGGCTGCGTAATCAGTATACACAACGGTTTTCGAAAGCACCAAATATGATCTAAATTTGTCAAATGCGAAAACCACTGCCAAGAGCTCTTTTTTAGTCGTGGTGTAGTGCTCCTGAGCGTCGTGAAGAGTCTTGCTCGCATAATAGATTGGGTGAAAGTGCTTTTCCTTCTTTTGTCCCAAAACGGCCCTTATATCGTAATCACTCGCGTCGCACATAATTTCAAACGGCAGACTCCAGTCCGGTGCAACTAGAATAGGGGCCTCAATCAACTTTTGCTTGAGAAGGTCAAAAACCCTCAAGCAATCATCTCCAAAGATAAACGGAGCGTCTTTCTCCAACAAATGGGTCATGGGCCTAGCGATTTTTGAGAAATCTTTGATGAATCGCCTATAGAACCCCGCATGACCAAGAAAGCTCTGTATCGCTCTCACAGACGTGGGAGGCGGAAGTCGTGAAATAACGTCGACTTTAGCTGGATCTACCTCCATACCAGCCCGAGAAATCTTATGTCCCAGAACTATGCCCTCCTTCACCATGAAGTGGCACTTCTCCCAGTTCAGGACCAGATTAGTCTCTTCACACCTCATCAACATCTTCTTCAAATTTTCTAAGCAATGATCGAAGGAATCCCCAAATACCGAAAAATCATCCATGAAAACCTCCATAGAATCCTCGATCATATCATGAAAAATTGCAACCATGCATCTCTGGAAGGTCGCTGGTGCATTACACAACCCAAAAGGCATACGCCTGTAGGCGAATGTGCCGAAGGGGCAGGTAAAGGTAGTTTTCTCCTGATCCTCAGGAGCAATAGGAATTTGGAAGTACCCAGAGAACCCGTCCAGGAAACAGTAATACAACTTCCCCGACAGACGTTCCAACATCTGTGTGTGCTCTCATTCTCAAGAAGCTGATTCTTTTCATCATTTTCCAATAATGCCGAAATTATAACCGGTAAGCGACGCTCCTCATCAAGAAATGCATACTCAAGATGTGGCGGGAGTTCTTTCAACTCCAAAGACGGTGGATCTTCAACCGAAGGTTTTGCTTTCTCTTCTTCTACATGGCCAATTTCTAGAAACCGCCCCGGACTCTGGGAACCATCGTCACCAATCTGATAGACTGGCTGCTCGAAATCGTGGCCCTCCTGCGTAATGCCAATCAGGTCCTCACACGACAGACGTGTGTCCGAATCAATCTCGTCAACAGTACCTTGAAAATGAGAGCACACACATGCATCGACAATGTCGACATAATAAAGCTTGTCATCGTGACTTTGCGGATGCTGCATCGATCTTTTGATATCGAATGTCACATGCTCGTCATTCACTAAGAGCGTGATTTGGCCAGCTGCCACATCAACAATCGTCCTCGCAGTATTGAGGAACGGCCGTCCAAGTATTAAAGGTACTCTTGAATCTTCGTCCATGTCAAGAATAACAAAATCCATGGTGAAAACAAATTTCTCGATTTTTACAAGCATGTTTTCCACAAATCCACGCGGATACTTGATTGAACGGTCTGCCAACCAAATGCTCATCCTAGTAGGTGACGGCTCACCCAGATCCAGTTTAGTAAAAACCTTATATGGCATAAGGTTGATACTCGCTCCCAAGTCAGCCAATGCATGGCTAACAGACATGTTTCCAATCAAACACGGGAGCGTAAAACTACCCGGATCTCCCATTTTCGTGGGCAGACGGTTTTGTAGAACGACAGAACAAGTTTCATTCATCACCACACATGATATATCCTCGAGCTTCTATTTATTCGAGAGGATGTCCTTAAGGAATTTCGCATATTTTGGCATCTAGGCCAAGGCTTCAACAAACGGTATATTAATGTGTAGTTGCTTAAACAACTCAAGGAACTTACCGTATTGTTCGTCATTCTTCTGCTTCTTCAGCCTGCCTGGATAAGGTACTGCGGGAGTGTAATCTTTGACCGGCTCCTGGACTTGTGTTGTACTTGCTGGGCGTAGCCTGGCTTGCACCTCGTCCGGTGTGTCAGTCGGGACCGCTTCAGTGATCGGTGATGAGTCCGATATGACGGGTTCGGTAGTCTTTCCACTCCTGGTCATGATCGCATTCACATGCCCACCCGGATTTGGTTCTGTATTGCCCGGAAGACCGCCCGGAGGTCTTTTAGACATCATCTGCTCAAGCTGACCAACCTGATTCTCGATATTTTGAATCGAGGCTTTGTGACTCCTCATTTCTCCCTCATGAGAAAGAAAACGATCCTCGCTCTGCTGGTAGCGTTTTTCAGCCAACTGATTCGCACTCGAGGAGCTAGTAAGAAGCTGAGCCATCATATCCTCCAGCTTGGAACTAGACTGAGGGGCCTGCTGCTGGGAACTACTCCCAGTGCCCGGATTCGGATACGAATATGGACGCTGCTGGTTAGGTTAGTTGTATTGCTGGAACTGTTGACCATGACCCTGCTGCGGCGCTGGAGCGCGCTGAGTGAACCCCAATGGGTTTTGATTACCAGTATTTGCTCGCCACCCAAAATTCGGGTGATTTCTCCATCCGGGATTATAGGTGTTGATATACGGGTTGTTCTGCGGCCTCACCTGATTACTCACAAAATCTACTTCTTCGTGGCCCTCATACACGACTCCCTGAAAGCATGCACCAGGCTCGTGTGACACTCCACACTGGTCACATCCTGAGCCAGCCTGCGCAACCATCTGGGATCTGTCGAATTTCAGTGCAAGAGACGAGATTTGTGTAGTAATGGCCGTATAGTCGTCTACAGCATGAACTCCTCCGCGGGATGCTGATGATGATGATGTAGCCCGACCTCTATGTCCTTCGCGACGAGAGCTAGACTTCAACGCAGCTTTTTCAATGATATCATAAGCCTCATTCGGTGTCTTCGTTCCTAAATCGCCTCCTGCGTTCATGTCTAATCGCTCATGTTTATTGTAGCTAAGCCCTTGATAGAATGTCAAGACCAACTGTCTCTTGGAGAAGCCATGATGTGGAACATCAAGTAACCGATCCTTAAATCTCTCCCAAGCCGTGTGCAACGACTCTCCCTCATCTTGGCGAAAGGTCACAACCCGATTTCTTAACTTGGTTGTCTTCTCAGGCGGAAAGTATTTTTGCATAAACAGCTCCGCCAGCTCATTCCAGGTCCTGATGGACCCAGCTGGTAATGACATAAGCCATGCTCTGGCTTTGTCACGCAATGAGAATGGAAACAACCTCAACCTAACAGCATCCTCCGAAACATCTCTAATCTTAAACGTGGAACAAACTTGGAGAAAAGCCGCTATATGTCGTCCGGGATCCTCATGCTCACGCCCGTCAAACTGCACCGAATTCTGCACCATATTAATAATACTAGATTTAATTTCAAAAACAGGTGCATCTATAGTAGGTCGTAGGATACTCGGCTCCAGGCCTGTCGCTCCAGGCTGATTTGATTCATTCAAAGGTCGCTCGTCGTCTGCCATGATTGCGTTCCCTGCTGCCCCTGAGCCCTCGGCTTCAGCGGGTACTACCTGCTCCTGCTCACCAGCTGCGAGTAGCAGCCCAACCGCACGCCCTCTCGCACGAAGACGTCTTCTTAAATCACACTCGGGCTCGTCTGACGGTTCAACAACTTCTGGAGCGGGGGTCGAGAACATTAACCTGCAAACGAAAAATTGACACAATGAATATTTTATTAATATAAAAATGCTGTTTTTTTTTTGCTGAAAAGAAACAGGATATTATTTAAAATAGGCTGGAAATTTTTATAAAAATTCAAAAATGGGCCCGAAATTTTATAAAAATTACAACAATAACAATAATCGAATCGGCAAATGTAGAAATGATTTTTCAAAGCCGAAAACTCAAAGAATAAATAAATAAATAAATCCGGATCAAATAAATAAATCAAACAAAAATTTACAAGTGTACAAAATAATCTCGAAAATGAATAAATTGAATTAAAAGCAAGAAATATTAACAAATAAATAATCAAGAAAATATTAACAAGTATATACACCGATAAAACAATGACTCAGGTCGTTCCTAAAGCTCGCCATTTCCCCGGCAACGGCGCCAAAAACTTGACGTGTGCGCGACTACACATATTTTTACAATGAAATTACACACGATTTGGTTTTAAATTTATAAAAGTGATTATTACTTTTACATCAAAACACACACGAAAGAGGCAAGTGTACCCCGTCATATATGTTGTAAAGTATCGGTAAGAACCAAGTTTCGATCCAAGGAAATGGGCGGAGAAATAATACTAGACCTTTGTCACTAAACTACCAGTAAAAACATAAGTTGTTTGATTTTTAATAAACTAAAGTAAGCATAAACAAATACTTATAAAACATAGTAGAAAATAGATAAATAGCCTTGCTTAATACACAACCAAAGTATGTCAACTAAGTCGGTTTTGGCACTAGAAGCATTCGGTCAATTTTCCATTTTAAGACAATTAGTATCCCTTTCGGGAATCCTAACATGACAATCATTCGAAAAGCTAAAACGATAAACACACTTTAACCACCTAAAATTGTTCTTTAACGTGCAATTGATAAATGTCTATGAAAATCTCTTAAAAATAAGTTAGTCATCCGTTAGGAGTTTTCTAACCGCACTTAATCAAGGAAAGCGACACAGATAAACACAATACAACCACCGAGACAAGCATAAACTAGATTAAATCACAACCGAGTTCATTTTACAAATCTTGCACCTAAATTCACCAAGAAAGCAATTTTGGCCTAAACTACTAACTAAGCTAACAAATCATGGCAAGAATTTATAACGACACCATTTAACCCGTTAAGGTCCTTACGTGACGGCAAGCTTTCTTGATTAACAATAATTACATTTTACTAAACTACTAACTGATGGGTGTTGAGTGTTATATATATTAGGTGTATATTTTAAGCCCCTTTAACACTTTTTTAGTCAAGTTTTAAATTTATAAAACACGATATTTTACTAACACTAAACACACATATAGGCAAGTGCACCCATCGTGAGTGTAGTGTTGGCAAGATACCGAGGTCGTCCAAGGACACAAGAGCTTTTAGTACCGGTTTATCCTCAACGTCTAATCAAAATAAAAAGTTTAGAAAAATGTTTTAAACTAACAAAAATAAAAACTAACAAAAATAAAAACTAACAAAAAATGTTGAAAAATAAAAATAAAAGAAAAACATATAGACAAGATGAATCACTTGGTTCCGATTCGTATCTAGTGTAACCTTTGATTATTTCCGCAATTTTGCACTTATTTAAGAGATTATCTTAGTTATTGTAGTAGGCCCCTCTTTTGAAGGTGACGTTACCCTCAACCCAGTAGTTTGAGTCAGCAAGGATACAATCCTAAAGGGTCGGATTATTGAAAGATAATGAATTAAGTTATTAATGCAAATTATGGTAGGCCCCTCTATTGGAGGTGACGTTACCCTTGACTAAGTAGTCTGAGTCAGCAGGGAAACAGTCCTAAGTAGTCGGGTTATAGTATTAATAGTAGTTAACTTATGAGGGGATCAAAGAGTTTGGACCCCTGCCATCCAATACCATTAAGTATTGAAGGAGATCCTACTAAATTTGACCCAGGTCCATTGCAGGACCTCTAAACGCTGAACAATGGCAAGACCTTTACCAAACCGTTCCCTTAACCCCCAACCAGGTAGCCAACATATCTCCATATAGACCGTGGAGATATGAATGGTGAAAATCTTTTATTTTATATAGACAGTAAAATAATGCCATGACACCACAGACAAACGATAAGGAAAGATCACCTTCAACATAAGCAACTAGTTATTAAAGTCATTAATACAAAACCAAATAAAAAGTGCGAAAAGATTAGAAATAAAAAGTATTACACTAGACACTTGTCTTCACCAAGTGATGTAAGAGACTTAGGCAAAGATGGCCTTGATTGTCAAGAACTCTTACGATCAATCTTGGATCCCGAGACGACTCACACACTCTACGATGAACAATGGATGATGGTGTTATGGTGGTGGTGGGTGGTGGGTGAAGTGTGAGAGAGGTGGTGTGCCAAGGGATGGTTTGAGCTTGAGCCAAGCACTCCTATTTATAGGCTGAACAGAAGCTCGGGCACGGCCCCGTGTCCAGTGGGCACGGCCCCATGTCCACATCCTTCTCTTTCTTCATTTAATGCAGCTTGTCTTATTAGTTGACCATGCCCATGTGTCCGCTGAGCACGACCCCGTGTACAGAAGAATCTTTGTACTATGAAGATTTGCCTGGATTGTGCGAATCTTATAGTTGACCACGGCCCCGTGTCCGCTGAGCATGGCCCCGTGGTGGGCAATAGAAGCTTCTACCACTTTGTCTTTTCTGCTGACACTTGGGCACGCCCCCGTGCTGGCTGAGCACGGGGCGTGTTCAGTCTCCTGTCTTCTTGTTTTGCTTGGGAAGATGCTGTCGTGGGGTCGGGCATATCACGTCTTGTTCCTTTTCTTGTATTTATGTTAGATTTTGATGTCTTTTTGCTTCTTTTATTAATTTGAGCTCATTTAATCCTGAAAATACAAAAGGAAGACAAAAGCACACTTTTTCCAACATTAGTACTAAAAAAGGGTTAGTTTTATGCCACAATTGATGAAATTTATATGTTGCATTTCGAACACATCAAATACCCCCACACTTGAATCTTTGCTTGTCCTCAAGCAAAACTCTTTAATATGTGGCTATTACACTTCCAAATGGAATGGGTAGAAAAGAAGGTTTTTGGGCTTATCTTAGAGTGTCGGGATTTCCAAGATTCTTTATTTAGTTTTATTTTTATTTATTTAGAATCCTATTCGTCATGATTTATTCAAAACTTTTCATAAGATAAATTACTTATTAGGGCATAACATGCCTTTGTAAAATTTTATTTATATACAAGTTCACATACCTCACGGGGATCACTCAACACTCGGCCGAAAATGTATTTTTGTGGATCACTCGAGAGCGGCATGGAACTTACTCCTACCATAAGCTTGCCAAGCAATCAATCCTCCTCCTTTTTAACTTATATACCTTTGTAAATATCAAGAGGACTTTGTGGGTGAAGGGTTAGGCTTGGGTTAAAGGTAGGTGATTGGGTTAGTGGTTAGTAGAAAAAGGGCGAAAAGCGTAACAAGCGTCAGTTTTCGTAAGACTTTCTATTTTTTTTTTCACTTTTATTTTTATGAAGCTATTTTTCAAACAAAGTCATTTTTGGTAAACTTGTTTGGTTATTTGCTTTTTGCTTCATAATCAACTTTTTCTCCTTTTTTTTTTTAAAGTCATACGAAAAACCGAACTTGTTACTAAAACAAAGAGTTAAAAATGAAAAAGGTTTTGGTGGGTAAAAGGGTGATTGTTACGGGTTATGAAATGAAAAGTTTTAGGCTCAAAGGGGCTAACTAGGGGGATTTTTGGGTAGGTGGTAAAAAAAATAATGGTGTAGAAATAAAAATGGTTAGTCCTAATGCCTCCATCATTTACTTACTCGGGTTTAAGTTGGTAAGGACTGGGAATGTATCGTCATGACAAGTTCTAGAGTCGTAAGAACCAAGCGGCTATTCACACAAGAAACGAAAATGAGCATTTAGTTTAATTTATGTAAGTGTTTGCTCAATAAAGGCTCAAAACTCACTTTTGTGGGAATGGGCTTTTATGTGATCAAGTATATATAATCAAATTTTAACTAAGTTTGCCATGCCTTTTCATAATTTTCTTATGTTGGTTCTTTTTATCACGACGCTATCGGTTGTAAATTTCTAAAAATATAACCTTTTTAAGAACTTGAATTTCCCGAGTTGAACCTAGATAAGTAAAAAAAATTGAAATTTTTTGAAAAAATTTGGGGTGATTAGCGGTTCCAATAGAGTTTTGTGTAAGGCTTGTATTTAGGACTTGCAAGATTCAAGGTTTTAGCATCCCCCCCACACTTAAATTACACATTGTCCTCAATGTGTCCCAAAAATAAGTTTTTAGGTTGATTGAATGTGTAAAAAGGTGTAAAAAGCAAAAAAATTTGTGTTACTGGGCGCTGAACACGGCCCCGTGTTATCCGGGAATGGCCCCGTGTTCAAGTACCAGTAACAAAATTAAATCAAGAGAAACAAAAGCCTGGACACGGGGGCGTGTTGGGTGAACACGGCCCGTGTCCAGTTACCTGAACTGGGTCTTTTTCTGCAGACTGTGCAGCACGGGGCCGTGTTGGGCGGACACGGCCGGTGCCGAACTTACTGTAAACGAAGAATTTTGTCTGACGGTCCTGTTTTCCTGCATGGGGTGCTGGTTCAAGTTTCCCTTGTATCCTTTGTCATCTCAAGTGTGTTTTATTCATTTCAACACCATCCAAACACCAAATTAACTAAAAACCATCATTCATTACGTCATAGAGAGTTACATACTAGTCCTAAAAATGAAAAATAAAACAGAAAATAAAAGTTAAAAGTCCTAATATTAAATAGGTCAAGTGATCCGTAAAATCTTCCTAAGGAGCCCTACTTCTACAATAAGAACCAAAATTCCGGAAATAGATTTCCGGTCTAAAAGCCTTGTAGAACTCCAAGCCGAACGGTGTCCCTTAGATGTTGCTAGAGCCATTCTTCTATCTCCCTCGGGAGAAGGGAGGCGACTTCATGTTCCTCGACATCTTGTGGAGGAGGAGCGACACCAATCGGAACCCCTTGTAGTACGTCTCGAGGAGGCTCCGGATGTAGGGGGTACCATTCGGCCGGAATGATGACTTCCGGCACCACATTCCATGCCCTTTGGGTGATAATCGGCACCAAAGGAGGAGAGGCGAGGATGTTCAACCTTTGGTGCAAAAGGTTGACCTCCCGGAGACATCCTTCTAGTCCCACCGTCAAATGATTAATGCGGTCGACCAATGCCTCTTCCACACTTGTTACATCATCAAGGGCCTCTCTTAAGGCGTAAACATAGTTTACAAGAGAATCTTCAACCGTTGATGATCTTCTCCCCTGCCGGTTGTTTCTGGAATGCGACGAAGAGTTTCCGCTTGTTCTGCTTGCCATTCTGAGAAAACATACCAAAAAGAGTTCAACTTTATGGATCCAGTACTTCGGACACGGCCCCGTGTTCAGATATCTGCAGGATTTATGAACAAGGAATCTTGGGGTTTCAAATTGTTTTTATGATTTTTGAAGCGTTTTTGAACTTAAACAACTTAAAATATTGTTATAGAACTTATTTTTAACAAGATTCCATGATCAAAATCTAACAAACATCTCAATAAAGCTTGAAATTATGGAAGTTTCAAGCTTTAATGGAAGTATGAGGAAAATTGAAGAAGATGAAAGTGGATAAAAGAGGAAAGGACAAGAAGATAGTTGAGAAACTTCTTTTAGAAAATACCTAGGATGGTATGTGAGAATATTCCTCAAATCTATGTCCCTGGAATGGTTCAAATGTGCAGGATTCTTGGCTGCATTTATAGAAAACGACAGTACGTTGCGCACGGCCCCGTGTCGGCTGGACACGGCCCCGTGTGCAGATGGAATCCTGACACATTTTTGTCCGCATTCTGACAAAATCAGAAAGGAATCTTTGGGTGGACACGGGGACGTGCTGACCTGGACACGGCCCCGTGTCTAGAAGTTGTCTCAAGGAATTCGTCTATTTTCAAAGAACTTTCCCGGATCGGGTGGTTCCTTACAGGATGGAACAACCCCAAAGTGCCTAAGATACCTTAATTGCTCTAGATTGAGACGAGAACGCAAGAGGTTGTCGGTGAGGTGATTCCTATGCTATATGTAGGTGGACAAGTCCAACCCTTTTCTGGGCTCTCGTTAAAGAAGGTGTATGCCGAATCGCTCAGGTCTATGTATGCATCGAACGAAGTCGATGGGGAGTCCTTCACGGCACAATCGACACAGGGACGACTATCGCTCAAGTCCTCACTAGAGTTAGGAGTATCTTCGGAAACAACGAAGTTGTTTGAATGCGTTTCCAACCCTTCTTCTTGGTTATCATCTTGGAAAAGATTATTGAAATCTTTCCTAAGTTCTTTTAACCAATTAATAATTAGATCTTTCAGTTGAAAGAATTCATCGAGAAGCATTTCTCCTAGAATATCTGGTTGGGAGCATTCGAGGGAGAGATAGGGATTATTTTTACTTTCGCCCCTCTTAAGGATACTTGGAAATGATGTGTCTATATAGTGGGGTTTATAATTTAGAAAAAAGCATTCTAATTCTTTATGGTTACCACCACATAATTGACACCACATAGTACCATAAGAGTGCCGAAAGTAAAAAGTATCAGTATCACTCATGTTTGTGTCAGACATTACCAACCGTCAGGATCTTACGGTTCTGTTTTCAGTAACTGAAACTTGGGCACGGGGGCGTGTTGAGTGGGCATGGCCCCGTGTTCAGCTTACTGTCTGACTTAAAACAGGATTGTCAGTTCCAATGATTGGGCACGGGGCGTGTTCAGCGGGCACGGCCCGTGCTGAGTTCTGCGAAAGCGGAAAAATTAAGAAAAATCCTAAAAAAAATGAAAAACAAGAAAAACGATTAGGCCGTTGATTCCTAACTTTCTTAAAATCCTTGTGTCCCCGGCAACGGCGCCAAAAACTTGATGGGTGTTGAGTGTTATATATATTAGGTGTATATTTTAAGCCCCTTTAACACTTTTTTGTCAAGTTTTAAATTTATAAAACACGATATTTTACTAACACTAAACACACATATGGGCAAGTGCACCCATCGTGAGCGTAGTATAGTGTTGGCAAGATACCGAGGTCGTCCAAGGACACAAGAGCTTTTAGTACCGGTTTATCCTCAACGTCTAATCAAAATAAAAAGTTTAGAAAATTGTTTTAAACTAAAAAAATAAAAACTAACAAAAAATGCTGAAAAATAAAAATAAAAGAAAAACAGATAGACAAGATGAATCACTTGGTTCCGACTCGTATCTAGTGTAACCTTTGATTATTTCCGCACTTTTGCACTTATTTAAGAGATTATCTTAGTTATTGTAGTAGGCCCCTCTTTTGAAGGTGACGTTACCCTCAACCCAGTAGTTTTAGTCAGCAGGGATACAATCCTAAAGGGTCGGATTATTGAAAGATAATGAATTAAGTTATTAATGCAAATTATGGTAGGCCCCTCTTTTGGAGGTGACGTTACCCTCGACTAAGTAGTTTGAGTCAGCAGGGATACAGTCCTAAGTAGCCAGGTTATAGTATTAATAGTAGTTAACTTATGAGGGGATCAAAGAGTTTGGACCCCCGCCATCCAATACCGTTAAGTATTGAAGGAGATCCTACTAAATTTGACCCAGGTCCATTGCAGGACCTCTAAACGCTGAACAATGGCAAGACCTTTATCAAACCGTTCCCTTAACCCCCGACCAGGTAGCCAACATACCTCCATATAGACCGTGGAGATATGAATGGTGAAAATCTTTTATTTTATATAGACAGTAAAATAATGCCAAGACACCACGGACAAACGATAAGGAAAGATCACCTTCAACATAAGCAACTAGTTATTAAAGTCATTAATACAAAACCAAATAAAAAGTGCGAAAAGATTAGAAATAAAAAGTATTACACTAGACACTTGTCTTCACCAAGTGATGTAAGAGACTTAGGCAAACATGGCCTTGATTGTCAAGAACTCTTACGATCAATCTTGGATCCCGAGACGACTCACACACTCTACGATGGACAATGGATGATGGTGGTGGATGATGGTGTTATGGTGGTGGTGGGTGGTGGGTGAAGTGTGAGAGAGGTGGTGTGCCAAGGGATGGTTTGAGCTTGAGCCAAGCACTCCTATTTATAGGCTGAACAGAAGCTCGGGCACGGCCCCGTGTCCAGTGGGCACGGCCCCATGTCCACATCCTTCTCTTTCTTCATTTAATGCAGCTTGTCTTATTAGTTGACCACGCCCCCGTGTCCGCTGAGCACGACCCCGTGTGCAGAAGAATCTTTGTACTATGAAGATTTGCCTGGATTGTGCGAATCTTATAGTTGACCACGGCCCCGTGTCCGCTGAGCACGGCCCCGTGGTGGGCAATAGAAGCTTCTACCACTTTGTCTTTTCTGCTTACACCTGGGCACGCCCCCGTGCTGGCTGAGCACGGGACGTGTTCAGTCTCCTGTCTTCTTGTTTTGCTTGGGAAGATGCTGTCGTGGGGTCGGGCATATCACGTCTTGTTACTTTTCTTGTATTTATGTTAGATTTTGATGTCTTTTTGCTTCTTTTGTTAATTTGAGCTCATTTAATCCTGAAAATATAAAAGGAAGACAAAAGCACACTTTTTCCAACATTAGTACTAAAAAAGGGTTAGTTTTATGCCACAATTGATGAAATTTATATGTTGCATTTTGAACACATCACTAACCATTTCTAGTATCATGGTGCACACATTTTAACCAAGCTAAACTAGTTAACCAAGTTTAAAGTTTACTAATACAAGATTAATTAAGCTTCATTTTTCAACTATCTTAACTAACCAAATACCAATCATCCAACACAATTACTTATAATCAAGAAATCAATATCAATAACAAGGTTGCAAACTAATCATCAAAGATTAACATAGAAAATACTTCCAAATGTCATTACAAACAAAGATTAACATACTAATGGTTATAATCAAGCAAGGGATTGTTGTGTTTTTGCCCAAAGGTTACAATAATACATAAACATTAATCTAAATGCTTGAAAGATTAACAAAATCAAGGAAATATTAGAAAACCAAACCATAAACAAGCATAAGATTAAGAATTTGGGAGATAACGAAGCTAATCGGCACAATGTGGCTTGAATCCGGGTGAAAGCAGAAGCCTCCGGAGCCTGAAAATCGCTAGAATCGCTTCCAAAATGTCCAGAGTTATGAGCAAAATGTTTCTGTTAGTTTTTATATAATTTCAATGTCGCACGGTCGTGCGTCCTGTTGCACGACCGTTCACTTTATGCATTATTGGAGGTATGGTGCACCATACTGCATGACGTCATCAGATCTTGACCGTTCTTCGGTCCCGCACGACCGTTCTTCCTGAGGCACGACCGTTCATTTCCGGGTTCTTGTTGCACGGACAATTGCATTGGTCGTTCAGTTCCGGGGTTTGGCTGGTCATCGAATCCGCACGGGGTGCAATCAGACGCACGACCGTGCGTCACCTGGATTTCCTTGCACGCCAAGTCACACCCTCGTTCATTGCCGGACTGGACTGCATTAGTCGGAGATGCACGGTCGTTCATTAGGTCGCACGACCGTTCCACATGCCCAGGTCAGAATTCTAACAGAATGTTTGCAGCTTTGTCGTTTTGTCCGGAAAGTCCTCGTTTTCACTATCATCTTGTCTGGTATGCTGTTTTAGGCCTGTAAACAAAAGTATACATGATTAAGTATCCGAATGACGGTTTTACGGCCGAAAACGCATAAAATGGGGGACTAAAATATGTGTAAATTAGCGAATATCACACGCAGTCCATTGTAAAGAGCTCCCTGGGTTCAAATATCGGCATGACTAGGTGCGGGATGTTTTGTGGGACATCCCGAAAGTAGCGGGGATTTCTTCTAAGAAAGAGGCTTCTGTGAATTTCCCATGAACCCTATGGAAGGGAGATCTATTCTGCGACCAGTGGATCTGTGTCACACCCCAACCAATGGCGGAATCATCGGGGCGCGGCAATGAGCAAAACAGATTATTCGAGAGAAATTCCATAACAACTACTTTACCGAATAGTTAAACATTACGTCCCATACCGTAACCTATTAAGCAAGCAAGTTATTACAGACATAAGTATCTCCAAAACAAATAAAACTGTTCCGACAACTCAGATTTCAAATAAAAATAAATTGTCTTTGTTGGTTTCTAGACTCTCCTAAACTCGGTTCCACAAATCAAGCGTCCTAATAGATAGCATCCTAAACACCTGTCACAAACGTTAAAATAAAGGTCAATACACATAGTGTAAAGGTGAGCATACAAGTTTGATAATAGCATATAGAGTTCGAAATTGTTTACGCATAACCAGCATGTACAACGTATAATGTGAAGCATGTAAGTTATCGACAAAGATCCTATCAATACCAATGACTGCGAGTTGACTGCGAATAGCGAGTGCGCATCACATGTCCACCACTGTGAACACATGAAGTAATTGTCCTTAACAACCGCTGAGTAAACAGGTGATGAGTCCAAACTATAGTACTATCGTTGCTAAGGCAGGTAGACAGCAATCAATGTGTTAACATAACAAACAGGCATTCATCGAGTCACGTATAACATGCATTAGAGGTCAGCGTATAAATAATGTTTGCATTGTGTGTTCAATGTGATTTAGAATAAGTAACGTATGTAACACCCAAAAGTGCATAAAGCAAAAAGGGATCGAGTATACTCACAGATAGCGTTTAACTTAATAAACAATGTCTTGGATTGAAGGGAGCGCTTGAGAAATTAGCCTGAACAGTTAATGATAGCATAAACGATGAGCAGCGCGTAAAACGGTGGAAGTGTACCAAGGATCAGATGGTAATCCGATCGAATGGCAATCCGATCGGATGGCCAGTCGATCGGGTGGCAATCCGTTCGAATGGTCATCCGATCGGATGGCCATTCGATTGGATTGGCACCTTGTTTGGAGAAGATGTGTTTGTATATGCTGGTTTGTACTTTGAAGTTTTCGTTGTAGCATTTTGAAAATAGAGAAGTATCTCTGTCCTTCAGGTCGGTTGATCGAACGGCGGCTCGATCGGACGGCAATCCGATTGACGGGGCTTCTCAGTTGAGAACAAGTTCACAGCAGGACGGTCACTCGATCAGATGGCTATCCGATCGGGTGGCAATCCATTAGTTACTGATGGTCTTTGAAAATTGATTCAAGTACCAAAGTCCGAGACGTCACTCGATCGGGTGGTCGTTCGATCGGATGGCAATCCGATCGGACGGCAATCCGTCCTAACGGTCAGATCGTCTTGACACTTGATTTCGTTTGAAGTTATGTAGTTTTGAACGAGACGTTATGATACCTGGTTCGAACAACAGAAAACCCCATCTCGTCCCAAGTGATTCGATCGAACAGGAACCACCCTAGCCCGACCGGTCCATGGTTCGAGACGGTTGTTCGTGTTCAAACCCGAAATCGGTAGTCTCTTAGATGGAATTCAGATCTGGAACTAACACAACACTAAGAATGAGTAGAAGATCAGAACAAGCTTTGATTCTATCGGGTTTGAGTGCATTGAGTGTAAAAGAGTTGAAAGAAAGTTGGAAAACCTTCTCTCAATCCTTTTAACCATGAATTTGTGTAGATCTGTGCGAAAATATTGATTGTTCATGTGGAAATCCTTCATATCTAAGTTGTTCTTGGAGAGATGAACCCCACCATTGAAGTTCATAAGAACTCCATGATGACATCATCCTAGAGCACCTCAAATCTAGTGATTTCACGGTTAAAAGTTGAGATTCAAAGGTGAAAATGATGTAGAAGTGCGTGTAGATCATAGAAGTACAAGATTTAGGTTGGAAACTTACAAGAATCGAGAGAAATCGAGAGAAATGAGGGCTTGAAGTCGGCTGGTCGAACAAGAGGGCTGTCACATCACAATGATGTGACAGGTGGGTATTTATAGGGTTTCCCAAAAAGGAAAGTAGGGAAAGAGGCAGGTCGATCGGGTGGCAGTCCGATCGGGTGGCAACGCGATCGGATGGCAACCCGATTGGATGGCAATCCGATTGGATGGCCACTCGATCGGTTGGCCACTCAACCCATGAGTTCGGCGCGATGAGTTTTGTTGTTTCAATTCGCGTGTTGAGCGTTGCGATGCAATTTGAGAGAGCGATTCGATAGTATTATCCATTAGTTACACAAATAACATAACTATTATATCTAACATACAATCACTATAATTAACTTACGTTTAGCGTCTTCGATTCGATTGTGATGCGATAGATTGCGATTGTGATTAACACCTCAACATAAACATAACATGTGCAAGTAACACATAGGCAGCACACACACGTAAAATAATATCCAGAACACATAATTCGAGTTGCGATTGCGATAGCGATAAGCGATAGATCGATTAGACATGCGATTAAATAGCGATTAAACCTCGATTATTAGTAGGTACTCCACATAATACAACTAAAGCAAATAAATAAATAAATTCGATTACAAGTCAAAGAAGTCAAAACAGTAGTTGAGCAAGGAGTGACAGATCGCAATTAGCAATCTTTTCTTCCTTTGACTTTCGAAACACGGGGTGTTACAGCCTCCCCTACTTAAGGGAATTTCGTCCCGAAATTAGGCTTTAGCCGTAATAAACAACTGCGGGTACTTCGCCTTCATGTCGCTTTTCGAGTTCCCAGGTAAACTCGGCACCGCGTTTGCCTTCCCAGCGGATCTAACAATGGGAATGCGTGAGCGTCTGAGTACCTTGGTTTCTTATCCCACGATTTCGACAGGCTTTTCCACGAAGTTTAGTGTTTCGTCCACTTGCAAGTCCTCAAGAGGGACATGTAATTCTTGGTCGGCCAGGCACTTTCTGAGGTTCGAAACATGGAAAGTCGGGTGGACGTTACTCAGTTTTTCTGATAGTTCGAGTCTGTAGGCCACTTTTCCAATCCTTTCTAGAATATTAAAGGGTCCAACATATCGAGGCGCGATGATGTGTGTAAAATGCAACATATAAATTACATCAAATGTGGCATAACACTAACCCTTTTTAGTACTAATGTTGGAAAAAGTATGCTTTTGTCTTCCTTTTGTATTTCAGGGTTAAAAGAGCTTAAATGAACAAAAGAATCAAAAATGCAGCTAAATCTAACAATAATACAAGAAAAGGAATAAACGTGGCATGCTCGACCCCACAACAGCATCTTCCCAAGCAAAAATAAGACATCAGAAGGCTGAACACGCCCCGTGCTCATTGAACACGTGGGCGTGCCCAAGTGTCTTCAGAAAAGACAAAGCTGTAGAACCTTCTATTTCCCAACACGGGGGCGTGGCCAGCGGACACGGGGCCGTGGTCAACGCTAAGATTCGCAGAATCTAGGCAAATCTTGATAGTACAGATACACTTCTGCACACGGGGTCGTGCCCAATGGACACGGGGCCGTGTCCGGGCTTCTATGCAGGCTATAAATAGGGGTGCTTGGCTCACTTGCAAACCATCCCTTGGCAAACCACCTCTCTCACACTTCACCCACCCACCACCACCATCACAACCCACATCCACCACCATCACAACCCACATCCACCACCATCATCCTTCATAGAGTGTGTGAGTAGTCTCGGGATCCAAGATTGATCGTAAGAGTTCTAAGGACAATCAAAGGCCATGTTTGCCTAAGTCTCTTACATCACTTGGTGAAGACAAGCATTTAGTGTAATACTATTTATTTTTAATCTTTTCGCACTTTTTATTTGGTTATGTATTAATGACTTTAATAACTAGTTTCTTATGTTGAAGGTGAAACTTCCTTATCATTTGACCATGGTGTCTTGGCATTATTTTACTGTCTATATAAAATAAAATATTTTCACCATTCATATCTCCAAGGTCTATATGGAGATATGTTAGCTACCTGGTCGGGGGTTAAGGGAATGGTTTGGTAAGCGTCTTGCCTTGTTCAGTGTATAGATCCTGCAAGGACCTGGGTCAAGTTTAGTAGGACCTCCTTCAATATCCACTGGTATTGGATGGCGGAGGTCCGAACTCCTTGATCCCCTCATATGTAAACTACTATTAATACTTTAACCCGACTATTTAGGATTGTATCCCTGCTGACTCAAACTACTTAGCCGAGGGTAACGTCACCTTCAAAAGAGGGGCCTACCACATTATGCATTAATAACTTAATTAATTATCTTTCAATAATCCAACCCTTTAGGATTGTATCCTTGCTGACTCAAACTACTGGGTTGAGGGTAACGTCACCTTCAAAAGAGGGGTCTATCTGTGCGAAAATAATCAAAGGTTACACTAAAGGCGAGTCGGATCCAAGTGATTCATCTTGTCTATCTGTTTTTATTTTTTTTTCAGCGTTTTTAGTTAGTTTTATTTTCTTGTTTTAAAACCTTTTCCTAATTTTTTGATTTGATTAGACGTTGAGGATAAACCGGTACTAAAAGCTCTTGTGTCCTTAGAGGACCTCGGTATCTTACCAACACTATACTACACTCACGGTGGGTGCGCTTGCCCATATGTGTGTTTAGTGTTAGTAAATATCGTGTTTTATAAATTTAAAACTTGACTAAAGTGTTAAAAAGGGGCTTAAAATATACATAAAAACCTATCACACCTAACGCACATCAAGTTTTAGGCGCCGTTGCCGGGGACACAAGGATTTTAAGAAAGTTAGGAATCAACGGCCTAATCATTTTTTTTCTTATTTTTCTATTTTTGTAGGATTTTTCTTAAATTTTCAGCTTCTGCAGAACTCAGCATGGGTCGTGCCCGCTGAACACGCCCCGTACCCAATCTTTGGTACTGACAATCCTGTTTTAAGTCAGACAGTAGCTGAACACGGGGCCATGCCCAATCAACACGCCCCGTGCCCAAGAATCAGTTACTGAAAACAGAACCATAAGATCTCGACGGTTGGTAATTTCTGACACAACCATGAGTGATACTGATATTTTTTACTTCCAACCCTCTTATGGTACGTGGTGTCAAATATGTGGTGGAAATTCTAAAGATTTAGAATGCTATTTTTTTAAATTACAAGCCCCACTATATAGACCCATTGTTTTCCTGTAGCCTTAAGAGGGACGAAAGTAAAAATAATCCCTATCTCTCCCTCGAATGCTCTCAATCATCCCTTCTAGGAGAAATGCTTCTTGATGAATTATTTCAAATGGAAGATCTAAGTCTTAATTGGGTAAAAGAACTTGAGATGGATATCATTAATTCACCTCAAGACGATACCCAAGAAGAATTATTGAGATCGCATTTGGATAAAAACAACTTCGTTGTTCCCGAAATCACCTCTAATTCTTACGAAGACTTGAGCGATAGTCGTCCCTGTGTCGATTGTGCCGTGAAGGACTCCCCATCGACTTCTTTCGATGCATACATAGACCTGAGCGATTCGGCATACACCTTCTTTAACGAGAGCCTGGGAAAGGGTTGGACTTGTCCACCTACATTTAGCATAGGAATTACCATAACCGATAACCTCTTGCGTTCTCGTCTAAATCTAGAGCAATTAAGGTATCCCAGGCACTTCGGTGTTGTTCTGTCCAGTAAGGAACCGCCCGATCTGGATAAATTCCTTAAAAATAGACGAAACTTCATAAACAACCTCTAGGCACGGGGCCGTGTCCAGGTCAGCACGCCCCCGTGTCCACCAAAAGATTCTCGTCTGACTTTTTGTCAGAATACGGACAAAATGTGTCAGGATCTTGCCTGACACGGGGCCGTGTCCAGCTGACACGCGGCTGTGTGCAGCGTGCTGTCGTTTTCTATAAAGGCAGCAAGATTCCTGCACATTTGAACCATTCCAAAGACAAAGATCTGGTGGGATCTTCACACATACCATCCTAGGTATATTCTAAAGAAGGTTCTCAACACCCATCTTGTCTTTTCTACTTTTGTCCATTACATTCTTCTTCAATTTTTCCTTCAATACCTCCATGAGAGCTTGAAATCACCATGGTTCCAAGCTTTATCATGATGTTTGTTAGATTTTTATTCAAAGAATCTTGTTAAAAATAAGTTTGCAACATTGTTTTAATTTATTTCTGTTTAAAATGCTTTAAAAAATCAGAAAATAATTTGAAACTCCAAGTTTCCTTGTTCTTAAAATCTGCAGACAGGTGAACACGGGGCCGTGCTCATTGAGCACAGGGCCGTGTCCAATGTACTGTTCCAGTAAAATTGAACTCTTTTCGGTCTGTTTTCTCATAATGGCGAGCAGAACTAGCGGAACATCTTCATCACACTCCAGGAACAACCGACAAGGGAGAAGGTCATCAACGGTAGAAGACTCTCTTGTAAACTACGTTTACGCTTTAAGAGAGGCCATTGATGAAATGACGGGAGTGGAAGAAGCATTGGTCGACCGTATCAATCACTTAACGGTGGGACTAGAAGGATGTCTTCGAGAGGTCAACCTTTTGCACCAAAGGTTGAACATTCTTGCTTCTCCTCCTATGGTACCAATCATCACCCAAAGGGCATGGAATGTGGTACCGGAAGTCATCATACCGGCCGAGTGGTACACCATACACCCGGAGCCCCCTCGAGACATATTACAAGGGGTTCCGGTTGGTGTCACTCCCCCTCTACAAGATGTTGAGGAAAATGAGCCCGCCTTCTTCCTCCCAAGAGAGATAGAAGAATGGTTGTGACAACGTCTAGGGGACACCCCTAGGTTCGGAGTTCTACAAAGCCTTTAAATACCGGAAAGCTATTTCCAGAATTTTGATTCCTATTGAAAGAGTAGAACTCCTTAGGATGATTTTATGTATCACTTGACCTATTTTAGGACTTTAAGTTTTTATTTTTCTGCTTTGTTTTTAATTTTCTAGGACCCTATGTAATGTGTTATTTTTAATGGAACGATGGTTTTAATTAAATTGGTGTTTGGATGATGTTGTAATGGGTAAGACACACTCAGGATGGTGAAGGATACTAAGGGAGACTTGAACCAGCACCCCATGCACAAAAACATAGCCTCCCGACAATTTTTCTTCGTTACAGCAAGTTCAGCACGGGCCGTGCCCAGCCAACACGGCCCCGTGCTGAACAATCTGCAGAAAGTCGCCCAGTTCAGGTAACTGGACACGGGGTGTGTTCGCTGAACACGCCCCCGTGCACAGGCTTCTGTTAATTTCTGATGATTTCTGTTACTGGCAACCTGAACACGGGGCCGTGCCCAGTAACATAAAATTTTGTTTTTAACACACATTTTACACATTCAATCAACCTAAAAACATATTTTTGGGACACATTGAGGACAATGTGTAATTTAAGTGTGTGGGGGGGGGGATGCTTAAATCTTGAATTTTGCAAGTCCTAATTACAAGCCTTACACAAAACTCTATTGAAACCACTAAACACCCAAAAAATTTTCCAAAAATTTTTCATTTTTTTTACTTGTCTTGGTTTAATTTGGGAATAACAAGTTCTAAAAATGTTATATTTTTACAAATTTACAACCGATAGCGTCGTGATAAAAAGAACCAACATAAGAAAATTATGAAACGGCATGACAAATCTAGTTAAAATTTGATTATATATACTTGATCACATAAAAACTCATTCCTACAAAAAGTGAGTTTTGAGCCTTTATTGAGCATACAAATACACATCTTTAAACTAAATGCTCATTTTTTCGGTTTTTGTGTGAATAGCCGCTTGGTTTTTACGACTCTAGAACTTACCACGACGATACATTCCCGGTCCTTACCAACTTAAACCCAAGTAAGTAAATGATGGAGGCATTAGGACTAACATTTTTCTTTCAACACCATTATTTTTCTTTTTTTTTACCACCTACCCAAAATCCCCCTAGTTAACCCCTTTGTGCTTATACCTTTTCATTTCTTAACCCACAAAACAAACACCCTTTACCCACCAAAACCCTTTTTCATTTTAAACACTTTATTTTAGTAAAAAGCTCGGTTTTTCATATGACATTCCTTATCAAAAAAAAATGAAGTCAAGAAATAAACAAACAAGTTCATCAAAAAGAACTTTGTTTGAAGAATTGCTTCATTAGAATAAAAAGTCATAAAAATAAAAAATAAATTAATAAAAAAGTATTACGAAAACCGACGCTTTTTACGCCTTTCGCCCTTTTCTACTAACCACTAACCCAACCACCTACCTTTAACCCAAGCCTAACCCTTCCCCAAAGTCCTCTTGATATTTACAAAGGTCTATAGTTAAAAAGGAGGAGGATTGATTGCTTGGCAAGCATATGGTAGAAGTAAGTTCCACGCCGCTCTCGAGTGTTTCACAAAAATATATATTCGGCCGAGTGTTGAGTGACCTCCCGTGAGGTATGTGAACTTGTAAATAAATGGAATTTTAAAGAGGCATGTTATGCCCAAATAAATAATTTTTCTTATGTAATGTTCTAAATAAATCATAACGAATAGGATTGTAAATAAAATAAAAATAAAACCTAATAAAGATCTTCGATTCCCGACACTCTAGACAAGCCCAAAACCTTCTCTTCTACCCATTCCATTTGGGTGTGTAAGCCACAAAATAAGGAGTTTTGCTTGAGGAAAAGCAAAGATTCAAGTGTGGGGGTATTTGATGTGTGTAAAATGCAACATATAAATTACATCAAATGTGGCATAAAACTAACCCTTTTTTAGTACTAATGTTGGAAAAAGTGTGCTTTTGTCTTCCTTTTGTATTTTCAGGGTTAAAAGAGCTTAAATGAATAAAAGAAGCAAAAATGCAGCTAAATCTAACAATAATACAAGAAAAGGAAAAAACGTGGCATGTCTGACCCCTCAACAGCATCTTCTCAAGCAAAAACAAGACATCAGAAGGCTGAACACGCCTCGTGCTCATTGAACACGGGGGCGTGCCCAAGTGTCTGCAAAAAAGACAAAGCTGTAGAAGTTTCTATTTCCCAACACGGGGGCGTGGCCAGCGGACACGGGGCCGTGGCCAACGCTAAGATTCGCAGAATCTAGGCAAATCTTGATAGTACAGATACGCTTCTACACACGAGGTCGTGTCCAGCGGACATGGGGTCGTGGTCAACTAATGCAGACAAACTGCAATTAATGAAGAAAGAGAAGATGGGTGGACACGGGGCCGTGTCCGGGCTTCTGTGCAGGCTATAAATAGGGGTGCTTGGCTCACTTGCAAACCATCCCTTGGCAAACCACCTCTCTCACACTTCACCCACCCACCACCACCATCACAACCCACATCCACCACCATCATCCATCATAGAGTGTGTGAGTAGTCTCGGGATCCAAGATTGATCGTAAGAGTTCTTGACAATCAAAGGCCATGTTTGCCTAAGTCTCTTACATCACTTGGTGAAGACAAGCATTTAGTGTAATACTTTTTATTTTTAATCTTTTGCACTTTTTATTTGGTTATGTATTAATGACTTTAATAACTAGTTTCTTATGTTGAAGGTGAAACTTCCTTATCATTTGTCCATGGTGTCTTGGCATTATTTTACTGTCTATATAATATAAAGATTTTCACCATTCATATCTCCACGGTCTATATGAAAATATGTTGGCTACCTGGTCGGGGGTTAAGGGAATGGTTTGGTAAGCGTCTTGCCTTGTTCAATGTATAGATCCTTCAAGGACCTGGGTCAAGTTTAGTAGGACCTCCTTCAATACCCACTGGTATTGGATGGCGGAGGTCCGAACTCCTTGATCCCCTCATATGTAAACTACTATTAATACTTTAACCCGGCTATTTAGGATTGTATCCCTGCTGACTCAAACTACTTAGCCGAGGGTAACGTCACCTTCAAAAGAGGGGCCTACCACATTATGCATTAATAACTTAATTAATTATCTTTCAATAATCCAACCCTTTAGGATTGTATCCATGCTGACTCAAACTACTGGGTTGAGGGTAACGTCACCTTCAAAAGAGGGGCCTACTACTATAAGTAAGATAATCTCTTAAAAGTGCGAAAATAATCAAAGGTTACACTAAAGGCGAGTCGGATCCAAGTGATTCATCTTGTCTATCTGTTTTTATTTTTTTTATTTTCAGCATTTTTAGTTAGTTTTATTTTCTTGTTTTAAAACCTTTTCCTAAATTTTTTATTTGATTAGACGTTGAGGATAAACTGGTACTAAACGCTCTTGTGTCCTTGGACGACCTCGGTATCTTACCAACATTATACTACGCTCACGATGGGTGCACTTGCCCATATGTGTGTTTAATGTTAGTAAATATCGTGTTTTATAAATTTAAAACTTGACTAAAGTGTTAAAAAAAAAGGGCTTAAAATATACATAAAAACCTATCACACCTAACGCACATCAAGTTTTTGGCGTCGTTGCCGAGGACACAAGGATTTTAAGGCAAGTACGCGTCCCAATTACCACCGAAATCTATGACACACGAACGGAGCATGTCTTCAAATGTACGAATCGTTCTTTCAGTCTGACCATCGGTTTGGGGATGGAAAGCGGTACTTAGATTAAGGGTAGTACCGAGAGCAGAGTGAAACGTTTCCCAACAACGCTAGGTAAACCAACCGTCGTGGTTAGAGATGATGTTGTAAGGCGTCCCATGTCAACTAATGATCTCGTTGGTGTAGATTCAGGCTAATTTTTCTACCTTGTAGCCTTCTCGTATCGGTAGGAAGTGAGCTGACCTAGTCAAACGGTCAACCACAACCCAAATGCTCTGATGACCAGATTGAGTACGCGGAAGTTTTGTTATGAAGTCCATGGCTATACTCTCCCATTTCCACATCGGGATTTCGGGTTGAACAAGTAAGCCAGAGGGCCTTTGATGCTCAGCCTTGACCTTGGAACAGGTCAGGCACTTCAAAACATAGATTGCGATATCTTATTTCATGCTCGGCCACCAGTACTTGTAACGCATGTCCTGGTACCATAAATGGAATATTGAGATTTATGGGCTTCGTCCATCAGAAGTTGACGCAAGTTCGTACACTTAGGAATCCAGATTCGATCCAAGTAATGAAAGATACCATTCGACTTATTCTTGAGTTGGGCGCCATCGTTTAGAATTCTTTCCTTCTTCAAAGTTCGCTCGGTGAAACAAGCATGCTGCGCGTCACGGATAAGAGCTTCGAGATTATACTGGGCTTGGGAATTACGAACGCTAAGCAAGTAGCTTCGCCGACTGAGAGCATCGGCCACGACGTTTGCTTTGCCTGGATGGTAACGAATCTCACAGTCGTAATCGTTGAGCAGTTCTACCCACCGGCGTTGACGCATATTCAATTCTTTCTGGTCAAAGATATGGTGTAGGCTCCTATGATGGGTGAAGATCGTACACTTGGTACCATAAAGGTAGTGTCATCGAATCTTTAACGCAAAAACAACTGCGCCAAGCTCGAGGTCGTGTGTGGTGTAGTTCTTCTCGTGGATTTTGAGCTGTCGAGAAGCGTACGCGATAACCTTGTCTCGTTGCATGAGAACACAACCAAGACCAAAGTTCGAGGCGTCGCAGTAAACCACGAAATTGTCGTTTCCGTCGGGCAATGAGAGCACGGGAGCATTGCAGAGCATGGTTTTTAGGGTTTTTAGGGCTTCCTCCGGTTTGGTTCCCCAAACAAAAGATTTATCCTTATGCGTAAGGGAAGTTAATGGCACGACGATCTTGGAGAAACCTTCGATAAAATGGCGATAATAGCCTGCTAGTCCTAGAAATGAACGGACTTCAGACGGATTCTTGGGTGTAACCCAACTCTTAACTGCTTCGATCTTCGCAGGGTCAACGTGGATACCTCGACTATTGACAATGTGACGGAAGAATTGAACCTCCTCCAGCCAAAATTCACACTTGGAGAACTTGGCATAGAGACGGTTTCCCTGGAGTAACTCAAGAACCAAACGTAGATGTTGCGAGTGTTCAGCTTTTGACTTGGAATAGATCAGGATATCGTCAATGAATACGATTACGAAGCGATCAAGAAAGGGTTTGCACACTCGATTCATCAAGTCCATGAAGACTGCAGGAGCGTTAGTCAAACCAAAAGGTATGACAACGAACTCGAAATGACCATAGCGGGTTCGAAAGGCAGTTTTGGGGATATCCTCTTCTTGAATGCATAATTGACGATAGCCTGAACGTAGATCGATCTTAGAAAAACATGTAGCACCTTGTAGCTGATCAAATAAATCATCGATTCGAGGCAAGGGATAGCGATTCTTGATTGTCAACTTATTCAACTCCCTATAGTCGATGCACATCCTGAACGAACCATCCTTCTTTTTGACGAAAAGGACAGGCACGCCCCATGGAGAGGTGCTAGGGCGAATAAAGCCTTTATCAAGAAGTTCCTAGAGCTGGCTTGAGAGTTCAGGCAATTCTGAAGGAGCGAGACGATAAGGCGCTTTAGCAACAAGGTTGGCTCCAGGAATGAGGTCGATTCGGAAATCGATATCACGAGTGGGCGGTAACCCGGGTAGATCATCGGGAAAAATGTTAGGAAATTCACGAACAACGGGGACTTGATCCACGTAACAACCCACACTTTCATGCGTTGTTACTACTCGATATACTCGTTACGCCTAGCACCAGAGATTCGGATCATAATGTAACTATATCGCATGCACCGCTATTCGAAGGATAATCGCATACTTTCGAAATACAATATTGCTATACTATACACTATTATCACACTAACACTCATGGAGGCATTGAGTGAGGACCTATTCTACCCTCCTCAGTGGCCGTGAATGTGTCGAACGTAAACAATTAACGCTAACAAAGACTCCTGGGTGAGTGCTATAGCTCCAGTTGTCGTAACGATGATGGCAATACGAGTAAGTGGTACCCTGTCAGTCTTTGTGGCAAAACACAATAACGTTCACAATGACATCAAGGAAGGACCTATACTACCCACCTCGATGGCCGTAAAACGTCGCTAATAATCGCATACTCAAATCAAAAACCGATTGTTATATCGAAACTTTGGGGATATGGATACGTAAATACGACCCTTAGTGATATATATACATATATAATAATAATAATATAAATTAACTATGAAAAGCGTGTACTTCGGAAACTATCGAAACGATAAAAAACGGAGAAATCCATCGCGCCGGAGTGGCCATCCGGATGGACTGACATGTCCAACCGATCGGACAGGACAAGTCTAACCGATCGGACAGGACATGCCAACTGATCGGATGGACCAACCGATTGGACAGACATGGTCCAACCGATCGGACGGGCATGTCAGCCGATCGGACTTGCATGTCAACCGACCGGACGGTCATGCCAACCGATCGGACGGTCATGCCGACCGATCGAACGGGTCGTCCGATCCGGGCCAACCTGCCCTCCTTTCCTTCCTCCTTGCCTATAAATACCCCTCATTCACCCCAAACACACTTGTGTTCACTGTTGCTGCTCGACCAGAAGTTCCAACCCCTTTAACTCTTGATTCCTCGCGATTCTTGTA
This sequence comes from Helianthus tuberosus, assembly GCA_030545235.1. NCBI lineage: Eukaryota > Viridiplantae > Streptophyta > Magnoliopsida > Asterales > Asteraceae > Helianthus > Helianthus tuberosus. Next base: position 113,375,831 of record CM060400.1, on the reverse strand, counting down.
AGTTTTTAACTCAAATCTTGTACTTCCTTGATCCTTAACCAATCCTACACCTTTCTACCCGTTAAATCTCCACTTTTAACCATGGGATCTCTGGATTTTGGGCATTCTAGGGTGTTGTCACCATGAAGTTCTTATGAACTTCAAGGGTGATGTCATCCCAGGAAAGAACGACTCAGATCTGAGTGATTTCCATGCGTTTTTACATAAATCAAGTCTAAATCTATGTTTTCTAATCACGAAGTGGTGTAATTCCTAAGGAATTAAGGTGTCTTGAAGATGATGTCACCCTAAGTTCACATGAACTTCAAAGTGTGACCTCATTCTTACCATAAACAACTCGGATCTAAGTAAATTCACCTGTTTTATAACAAATCTCACCAAACCTAAGTTACCTAACCATAGTGTGTGTGATTTCGGATTAAACTTGAGAAAAGCCATCAAGAACAGCCAGATCTGATGGAACGGGGTGGTTCCCGGCCGTTAGAACGGGACGGACTTGATGGAATTTCGGTTGTTTAGCATGAAGGAACACCGTCCCAATCAAAACCGCTGAAAAACCTTCAAAATTAGTCAAATATCAGTTGGATAGGCTGCCAGCCGATCGGACAGCAGCCCAGTCGATCGGACAGGCTGCCAGCCGATCGGATAGCAGCCCAGTCGATCGGACAGGCTGCCATCCGATCGGACAGTAGGCCATCCGATCGGACAGGAGGCCATCCGATCGGACCAGCCCATCCGATCCATGTATCATCCGATCGGATGAGCCCATCCGAACGGATGAGCACCATCCGACCGGATAACTAACTTTTCAATGCTATTCTCGCTTAACCGTGCATCGTTTACTATATCCTCCAATGATTAACACAGAAGTACTCGCAACCGACTCAATCAAGTTGTATTCTCGCTAAATACGCACTGTGAGTATACTTGATCACTTTTTAATCGCATTTTGGGTGTAACATACGTTTCTAGCAAATCGAACTTATCAAACAAATTATTCAATCAATCAAATTATCACTTGCGAATAACTGTTATGCATAGATATACGTGATGCTAGTTGCATATGTGCTAGGGCTTATACTCGCGACGTCCCACCATGACTAGTATAGTACTATTGCGCCCGACGGGGTCTAGTTTGCCATCGCATATTCGAGCATCGAGGACTTAGTTGGTAGTATCAGCTTTGTGAGTATATATGTCGTGTGTTACGTTCTTGCATATGGAAATTCGCTACACTTTTATGCTATACTTATCAAACCTGTATACTTGCCAATACTTTTGTATTGACAAATATTTTAACGTATGTTGCAGGTTAGATCGCAGACTATATCAAATCAAGCTAGGAAGTCTAGAAACTCAACCAAAATCTAGGTTGTCGGATTTGTATTGTTCGAGAGGACAAGAAATCTGTGATAACTTATGTGATTGTATTATTTGTAAGTATGGGATAACAAATGTATTAAATATTATCGCAATATAGTTGTTATGGATTCTCTTAAGCAATCTGGTTCGCCTAGTGCCACGCCCCGATGATTCCACCATCGGTTGGGGTGTGACAGATTGGTATCAGAGCCATAACTATAGGGAATTAGGCCAGACTCGACCTAGTCCGGTCGACGTCTTAGAAATTGACCTAGTCTATAGTCTAAGTACCAACAGGCCAACTCGTACGAACCCAGTAGGGTTTGTATCGGGCCTACTAGATACTCTAGATCGAAATTGCTAAAAGCTATAACTTTGTGTGAACACCGCGTACTACAGCTTCACACGAAGAAGCCTTTCCTAAGGCTGGAATACTACTTAGCCTTTCCTAAGGCTGACACAATACACGTGTTTTCAAAAATACTTGCTCACTCAGCGCATTTTTCTAGCACAAGAACCTTTCATCGAGTTAGGAGTGACATCCACATCTCGACGAAAGTCTCCATTTCGAAATCTAGTGGAACTCACGAATTTATTCGAAGAGCATAACCACAACTAGGAACAAAGCTGTTAAGTCAGGGGTGAACCCGTACCTTAATAAGCCGTTCCACTCTCTAAATTGGTTTTCAAAAGCTCTCACCAAGGACTCGACTATCATGATAACTCGAGCCACGTGATGACTAGGAAGACGAATGCCATGAGCTGCATCCCAGTGGAAGCATGGAGTCTTCTAAGTCAACGCGCGTGCACGAACTTGTTGAACGTAGTTGGGTTACCTTGGGTAGTCGACGCCTAAACACCCAAGGCACTCTATCATACGAACCGTCGATCTTACCAATGGTTAGAACTTATTTACGTTTGAAACCTTACGCTTTATCAATTTAACGATTTTCACTCCCTGCTTTATAAACGCACAATTCGCACAGCCATCGCAATCTAAAACGCAACCCGAATGTTCGCAACAAAACTAATGCGTAATCTATTGCCATCGCTATCGTTTTCTCACTTCAACGCGTCCTCGCTTATTCTAAGTCGACCTGTATGTGTATGATTACAAATTACAACTATATAAATACATATAAGTACGTATAAACAACAAGTCATTGTGTGAGAACTTAGGAATTTCGTGTTTCCTATGTGGCTCCTATGTGAATCGCATTACTATTATACTATCGCATCAAGTTTGAACGCGCTCAAATCACAACGCAAACTCAAAAATCATTATGATCGAATCTCACTCCAAGTCTCCTTCTGTCTAGATGCCTTCCAACAACTCTACTTCGAGAATGTTAGCAAAGAGACGAGCCAAACGAAGGAGCGAAAAGAGGATTGCTTCACTTGTGACCAGGGAAGTGGTCAAAGTCATTCCTCAGATTGCCACACGAGTTCACTCTCTTATCAACTCTCGAACTTCGGAAGACGTTAAGACAGAAGAGCCGCAATCTACATTTCTCTACAAACACTTCAAGGCCTGTGATCCGATGGTTTTCACAGGGGAAGGAGGTGTTTCTCAACTACTCCAGTGGTTCGACTCTATCGAACTTACCCTTCGTCAAAGTGGGTGTCCCGATAGTTTCCGTACTACTTGCGCTACCGGAGTATTTCAATCACGAGCACTCGACTGGTGGACCGCCGAACGCAACAAACGTGGGATCTCTGCGGCATATACTCTCTCTTGGGATGAGCTGAAAGAGCTCATGAAGAAAGAGTATTGTCCCCCTCATGAAACCTAGAAACTAGAAAACGAATTTTGGGAAATCAAGCAAACCAAAGGTGACAACGCTGGCTACACCGCAAGGTTCAAACAACTTAGCATAATCTGCCCGAGCCAAGTCAACACTTCAGAAAAAGCCATTTCGAAGTATATTCGCGGCTTGCCCGAGTGTGTGGGTGATTTTGTCGAAGCTGCAAGACCTGCTACTATCGAAGAAACCTACCGCTTAGCCGCAGAAATCAACAACAAACGACTCATGGAAGGATTATTCTCAAGGAATCTTGTCAAGCCAGCTCATCAAGCAATCGCCATTAATCCTTCAGGCGAACATGTTGACGAATCTTCTGATGAATCTACTGACGAATCTTCTGACAAATTCGCTGCCGATTCTTCTGACAAATCTGCCGACGGATCTTCCGACAAATCAGCCAAAGACTCTGCAAGTGAGTCTTCAGACGAATCCTCCAACGACGACACCTCATCGCAAGACACCGACAAACCCAGCCACAAGCGAAAGACTTCAAGTCCGAGCTCATCAACAACCGAACTGCTGCAACCGAAACCTCTTCAAGCAGTTCCGATGTTTCCAAAACGAGCTTACACTGGAGCTCATCCTCAGTGTTACTCGTGTACCTATCATCATCCAGTTGGGGTTGACTGTCGCTATTGCAATAACTGCAATTGTTACGGTCACTTCACCCGCAACTGCCGCATCGAACCGTGAACTTGAGTACAACAACAACAGCTCCAGCAAAAGTCTTCCGCATCAGACATATAGCAAGCGTAGGATAAAGTTGTAATGATACGATTTTCGACGTTAATTTCTAAGTTTTGAACCTACTCTATTTACTCGATGTTGCCACGATGTGTAACATTAACTCTCGTTTTCGTTTTCTCTATCACACTCTAGTCGTCGCACTAGACTAGATTCACACACACATTATATACTATATAACGAAATAATGTGTTTTACCCTCACTACACTCTTGGAACGAGGTACGATAAACGTGCAAGGAACGATTAATCACGGGTGCACACGGGATTATTTGGGTCAGTGCACGGAGATCGTAGTGAATTCTAAGGTGCCATAAGAGTTTTGACGAAGTATGACACCAAATCACGGGATCTAAGTAGTAGGGGTCATGCAAGGTGTGCTTTATCATACTACCAAAGTTTCGTGAAGAAAGTGCCACGTAGAGTTGAACGTTATTAGACCTATTACACTATTGTGATTATTTTCAACACACTACACTCAATCGCAAGGCGTAACAACTGAAATTGCATCAACACAAGACTGGTCGTAAGTCAATAGCAATCAATCTCATCAAGCACATTAACGCTCACGGTATCGTCAGTTGAGGACCTATTCTACCCTCCTCGATGACTGTGATGCGTCGCAACGTAACGTTAAGCTTATTCGTGTTGGACCGTTGTACGACCTCTAAAAGTCAGTTAAGGCGTTCATCTTTTAATACAAAGGCGGAATCAATGTATACAAAGTCATAACAGCTTTGTTCCTCTTAATTTTCTTTCTATTAATGCTTTCTGAGTCTTTATAATGATTTTCTGACAAAAATTCAGCAGCACCTTGACTCACATACAATGACAACTGATGTTCGCTTCAAATGACCAACACACCTATATATAGAGTGCTTGATTTCGCTTGAAGCTTGTTGAAGCGAAATCTTGTGTGTTGATTTCGCTTCAAGCATACATAAACCCACTCAAGCGAAATCTCTTGTTTTCAACATAAAAACCCTAACTTAAATCCTATTGTGTGATCATTCAAACAATCCTAGACACAAGACTTGATAATGACATAATCAGCAGACATTTAGTGCACCAACAGACTCCCCCTTGGATGTTGATGAAGTCTTTGGCTTCAAGTCTTTGTCTTTAACAATCTTCAAACATTGTAAAAACTCTCATCAATCTCTATCTTCAAACTTCCCTTTGACCGTTGATCCAGACTCCCCCTTTCACAGACTCCCCCTCTCGATATGCTAGAATCTGAGAAATCTGGTTCAAGCTTTAACAATAAGCTTCCGTGGGAAATAATGAAGATCAAACCTGTTACTCAACCAGCAAACATAACCATTCTATCTTTTCAACAATAAAACACAAACTCAATCAGCTTTAACAATCCACTCAAGTATTCAGGTCCAAGTTAATGACCCTGATTACTCAATTAATCTACCAAGTCCAAATTAATGACCTTGGTTGATCTTGAGACGAAACACACTGATTTTAAAAAAAAATTTCAAACATTTTCTGAAAATAACAAGTATCAAGTTAATGAACTTGTTTTTATCATTTCAAACAATTCAAACTTCTTTAAAGTAAGCTCTCCTCATTCTTCAGTCCAGAATCTCCTGCATCTGCTTCAAACAACTGAGAATCCAACAATCAACTTTCCACTTTGGTTTGTCGGAAAATAAAGCAGAAATAAAATCTTTTTGGATTTTATCAAAGTGTTCTAAACTAAGAAATGAAAAACAGAAAACTTAAATTTCAGAAAGTAAACAAAGTAAACTATATACAAACATATTTTTGTGAGCATGTCAGGGAATCATATCAGCTTTTTAGACAAATCACAAGTACCATTAAGCTACATTTCATACTCAGACTTAAACAATTTACCTCGATTGTCGATATACTGATCCATCTTAAATTCTCATACAAAGTTCAACTTACTCAGGATACGATTTAGATGAATTAAGAACTTAGATTATTCATGTGTCCCACCTCTTGAATATACTCCCGTATCCAGAATCTCAATAATCAGTCTTACAGGTGAGAATACTACAATGATATATGTATATAATTTAGGTATGCGAGGGCCGAGGGATCTCAGATCGATACTTCCGTATACGCAGAGAGATATCAGCTTCGACTTTTCGGTGTGTCCCCTTTAGAGGATCTTTTTGCTTACAACAGCAGCATATATCAATTTTATTGTTTCAGCGTGCTGAGGGTTTAATGCTGTGTTTCAAGCATTGCAGCAAGTATTAGCCAGGGACTAGGTCAGAACTACCGTTCAGCAGAAGTCCCGGAATAATACCCCAGACATCATAGAGTATAAAGACCTAGTATATCAGATTACGAAACCTTTCAAACGAGATTTCAGGGGTTACCTATATATCCAAGTAGTGTTCCCCACAAATTCACAAGTTTGAATTTAAGTTTATATCCCGAATAAATCTACTAAATGTACGAAAACCTATCGACACATCATCAGTAAGATTGTTTAACTCTTTTAAACTATTCAAATCTTTAGCATATTGTGATCGTCTAGCTGATGTACTATCACTTTCCCTATATACACAAGCTCTTTTTCATTTTATCATGTTTTTTTATTTTTGCATTTTTACTGTTTTTGTATTTTCTGAAAATAAACTATGTACAAACATCTACTCCCCCTAAATACCAAAACAAGTAAAAATTCGACAAACCATTGCAGATTGTTTCTCGTCTTCATCCGCAACAGTACTCTCATCAACGCCAATTATGCCATCCGACACCGACAGAAGCTTCATACCATTCAGTTTTAACAAATATTTAAACCGATTTTTATCAAAAGCTTTGGTATGTAAATCAGCTTTCTGTTCATCAGTGTGGATTTTCTCAATTCGTATCAACTTTTTCTCAAAACAATCACGAATAAAGTGATGACGAATTTCTATGTGTTTAGTTTTAGCGTGATGTACTGGATTTTTAGTTATATTTATAGCGGCCTCATTATCAACAAAAAGAGGTGTGTTAAGAAACTGCAAACCGTAGTCGCGCATCTGTTGCTGTATCCACAAGATCTGAGAGCAGCAACTGCTAGCAGATACGTACTCCGCTTCACATGTAGATAACGCCACAGACGTTTGTTTCTTACACTGCCAGGTAACCAATCTAGGACCAAAGAACTGGCATCCTGCAGTTGTTGATTTTGAATTGACTTTGCAGCATCCGAAATCCGAATCGGAATACCCTTCGAGCGTAAAGTCGCCTTTTCTAGGATACCACAACCCCAATGAAGGAGTTCCTTTCAGGTAGCGCAATATCCTCTTCACAATGATCATATGCGATGCTCTTGGGTTAGACTGAAATCTTGCTGCGAGGCACGTTGGGTACATAATATCAGGACGTGAAGCAGTTAGGTACATTAAAGAACCTATCATGGATCGGTAAAACGTTTCATCAGCCCTGTCTCCGGTGAGATCTGGGTGAATCCCATGATTTGTTGCAAGTGGGGTAGCAGCTGGAGTAGAACTTGACATCCCAAATTTCTCTAGAATATCATGAACGTACTTTGACTGATGAATGAAAATTCCCTCAGGAAGTTGTTCAACTTGTAATCCCAGAAAGAATTTCATCTCCCCCATTGATGACATTTCAAACTTCTGCTTCATCACTGATTCAAAATCTTTGCATAGATTTTCATTTGTCGACCCAAAGATTATATCGTCCACATAAATCTGAACTATCAGAAGATGACCATCAACGACTTTAGTGAAGAGAGTGGCATCCACTTTTCCACGAATGAACTTGTTGGCTAGTAGGTGTTGAGACAAAGTCTCGTACCAGGCTCTCGGGGCCTGGTGTAAACCATACAGCGCTTTGTCCAATAAGTAGACCTTGTTTTTGTGGATTGGATCGGTGAAGCCCGGCGGCTGACCGACATAAACCTCCTCTTTAACCTTCCCGTAAAGAAACGCCGATTTAACATCCAACTGATAAACTTTGAAGTTCTTCCAAGACCCAAATGCTAGGAAAATTCTGATTGCCTCTAGTCGTGCTACAGGAGCATAGACTTCGGTAAAATCAATCCCCTCCTGTTGACTAAATCCCTGAACAACGAGTCGAGCTTTGTTCCTTACGACAACTCCTCTATCGTCCCTCTTACACTTAAACACCCACTTGGTGTTAATTTTCCTATGACCATCCGGCAAATCAACTAACTTCCACACTCCCAATTTCTTGAATTGACTAAGTTCCTCCTGCATAGCATTGACCCAAGAGTCTTCAGTAAGCGCCTCTTTGTAAGTTCTTGGTTCAACCTGCGAGATAAAACAACTTAATGAGAATTCAGTTTGCAAAGGAGCAACTTTTGTATAAAAACATGTAAGCCCTTTATCAATCTGATTTCTAGTGCGAACTCCAGCTTGTAATTCTCCTATGATCAACTCCTCTGGATGATATGAAAAAGTTCTCGGCATCACTTCGCTTGGAACATCTACATTTCCCTCCAGATTAGTAACATTCTGCTCTGCATCTTGTTCACCAACGTGGTTTGTTTGACCTGAAATCTGAATTTGCTCCCCCTCAGAATCTGAATCTGAATCACCATGATCAAATACTGGCATGTTTTCAGCTTCTAAATTATCATTCTGAGCCGACTGAATATCCTGAGCAACTTCATTCTGTTGGACATCATCATGTTCACCAGCATTACTTGGACCTGCTTCATCATCATTTGAAGTTTCCCGTGGTCTTCTTGAATACTCAGCTGGGAACCTTAACTGCGACTCATATTCACGCAAAATATCCAACTCATCAAAGAAATCTTCATCATCCTCTGATTCTTCTCTCATGTCAAACGAATCCCACAGTTTGTCATAATGATAACGCCATGAATCACCAGGATTCTGCGGCGGCATTGTGTAACCTTGACATTCAACATTTGCAGCTTCAATAATCCGCTTCTCACTTGGAACGAAGACACGTCTTAATGGATTTGAATAACCAACAAATATTCCCTCAATGCACTTCGGACCAAACTTCCCAAAAGGCTCTATAACCATACAGGGTGACCCAAACGGTTCTAGATACTTCAAATTCGGTTTGCGGTTATTGCTTTGTAGGGTGTGACATTTTCTTCTGCTTGCCTTTGATGCAGCTAATGCACTCCCCTTCCAGATGAAAACCTTTGATATTAACTCCCAATACCAAATCATTGTGCACCAAGTGATTCATCTTCCTTAGGTGAATATGCCCCATTTTACGGTGCCACAATCTTGACTCTTTCTCAGTTGCTCTAGACACGAAACAATGTGCTTGACCAGTAGTTGTAGTTGCTACAGACATGTCTAACACATATAAATCATTCACTCTAGGTGCCCTCATAATAATCCATTCTTCAGGAACAACAAAACCAGGTTTCAAGATCAAACATTCCTTATCAGTGAAGTGAGTAGTATACTGATTGTCACAAATCTGCGAGATACTAAGCAGATTGTTCTACAGCTCAGTGATGTAGTTAACTCTCTCAAACGTCACAATTCCATTAGATAACGTTCCTTCACCTACAATTCGACCACCTTCATGACCAGCAAATCCCACATAACCACCATTAATATTCTTCACATCATACAGCAATGCAGTTTTTCCTGTCATATGTCGAGATGCCCCACTATCCATGATCCATCTTGAAATGGCTCTTGGAAGATCCTGCATAAAACAAACTACTACTTAAACAACTTCAAGAAAGATGCCGATTCATGCTTCGCAATCCAGGAAGCTCCGGCAATTCAAACTGCTTATTCGAACATGGTGTCCACCCAGGCTTCATCAGCCTTAGGTGTAACCTTGACTCTAGCAACCTGAATTTTGAAATTTTCAGCCTTCAAAGATGGAAAACTTGCATCATAATCAACCGAAATTGATTCGTCAGCCTTTTTCACTTCAGAAGTTGAAATTTTCATTTCAGTTTTTGGTTTCCAAACTTGTTGAGATAATGCAACCCTCTTGTAAAATTTGTCATTTTTAGTTACCACTTTCTTTACTGATTCATTTTTCAATTTGATGTTGTCATTTTTCACATTCTTTTTCTCAACAACGATTTGTGCTTTACCCTTCACATCAACTTTCTTCTGTTGAAACTTCACATTTTCAGTCTTAGGCTTCACATTGGTACACTTTCGTGCAATGTGACCCACTTGATTACATCTAAAACATGTACGAGTATCAACACCTAGACTTTTGCCTTTAGACTGATAATGTGAAGCTCTTTTCTCAAAGAACTCTTCATTTGATTTAGAAAAAATTTCATTTTCCTCATCAGAAAGTGAACTTGAACCATTTACAAACACCTTCTTTTCAGCAAACCTTCTGTTTTGAAAACTCTTTTTCTGATAACTCTTACCACCTCGATAACCACCCGACCAATTGTTTCGATTGTTATTATAAAAACGTGGTGGAACAATAGGCTTTTTGTAATAAGCTTTATCTTTCTCAAAATTCATTTGCCTTTTTGTTTGTTTCAAACTGTTCACTTCTGACAACTCAACTTCAACCAATTTGAAAACATTTGTCAGCTTGTTCATGTTAACATTCTCAATGGGAAATTCAGAATCCGAAAACAACTTATCAGATCCAGCCATCTTGTACATTACAAGACCCGGTTCATCACTTAAGTTGTTTTTGGACTTTGATTTCTGAATGTATTTGTCCAAGAAACCCCCATCCTCCTCAGAAGTGTCACAATCCGGTTTAAGCACTTTGTCTATCACACTTTTCACCACATCACTTTGGACACCCTCGTCATTGGAAGATGTGAACGTGACATCAATGTTTTCAGGAAGTTTAACTTCACTTTCTTCCTCAATTTCCAACAAACTAGACTGCTTTTTCGTGTAATTGTCTAAAATTGGCGGTGGAACTTTGTGAAAACCTACACCCGTTCCATCAGAAAATACATCCTCGCCATCTTTGTTTTTCCCTATAGGTTTAGGAACAATATACTGCAAAACAAAACTTGCCGATTTATAGCTGTTAAGCTTCAACTGGATTCGTTCATTCTCAATTTCAGCTTCTTGAACTTTAAGTTTCAGTTTAGCAATTTGATCCAGTTGTTCATTAATCGATTCTTCTTTTAATCTCAAAACAGCTCTTAGATGTTCATTTTCTTTAAATGTTTTGCCATTACGATCATCACTATCTTTGACAATGCTTTTCAATTTCTCAAACTTTTCAGAAATTTGACGGTTTTCAAGAATTAACTTTTCATTTTCAGATTTTATTTTTTCACGTTCAGTTTTATCATTTTCAATTTGAGTCGTTAATTCTTTAATCCGTTCAGTTGAAGCTCTTACACTTTTGTCACGATCGAGAATCTGATTTTCAACATTTCTAACCTTTGTTGTCAGATTCTGGATTTTCTCATTGTTAAGATACGTGACAGTGTTACAAAAATTGCATTGTTTGGTGCAATTTTTGCAATCAGCATTCCCTTCAAACTTGTTACCTGACGCATTTGTTGACACACTTTGACTGACCGACCCCTTTGATTTAGTAACAGAATTAGGATCTACCTCAAGTGCTTTTGCAGCTAGCACTTTGTCAGCCATCACTCCCAGGTTCTCAGCTGTCAACTCTTGCGTAGTATCAATTATGCCTGTATCAACCTGCTTTTCTTTCTTCTCTTTCTCCTCTTTCTCCTTTCTCTCTTTCTCTTTTTCTTCTTCAATCATTTTCGAAGTTGGAGTTCCCCACCACTTATGTTGCCAATATTCATCTTCTTCTTTGTACTCCTTGATAATGGCTTCGATATCTAGCGTTTTGTCATCAATTGCAATGTTGCCATACCTATCAAGATAGCACTCTCTATCTGGATCCCATCTGTTTGCTCTTCTAGCTTCCAGAAAGATACCAGAAATTCTGATAATCTTGGTTTCAGCAGTCATCTTCCGATAGTGATACTTCTCTTCCTCAGTACGATCATCTTTCCATGGCTTAGGTTCATCATTGCTTGCCATGAATGCGTAACCAACCGCATCTTCTTCCGGTAGAACTTCCTTACTCCAATCATACCCCTCATCATCATAAATCACAGCAAGAGCCCTTGATTTGTCTCTATTATCTTCAACTTGCTTCAATCTAGGCGGCTCAGATTTATTCTGATGATAGATTGCCTTTTTGTAATAATCATCTCTGAAAGGGTTCTCTGACTCATCAGCATAAGCGTTTCGGCATTCTCGTTTGAAGTGACCCTTCTGCTTACATTTGAAACAAGTCACCTTCGATTTATCGAACCCCAGCTTGGTAGAAGCACCACCAATTGTTTTTCTTCCAGTAATTTCCATGAAGCGTTGTGCACGTCGAACTGCACTTGCCATTGCCCAACGAATGTCGATCAGCTCCATTTCTTCAGGATCTATCTGATCGTAGTCTTCTTTCGTCAGATTTGTATTCCCGATTTTTCCAGCCACCAATCCTTCGTAGGATTCCAAAACAGATGCCAGAAAGACCATTTGTTGCTTGGCTGACTCCGCATTAAAATTCTGTGCATTCTTCAAATCTATCGCAATATTGCAAGAAAACTTCGCATCAGAATGATTTGCAGAAGATGTAGATCCACTGTGATAACCACTATGACTTCCACTGCTTGAGTTGCTTTGACTTTCTTTGTTTGCTGAAGAAACGTTCTCAGCAGAAAACGCAGTCTTTGGAGAAGTAGCTTTCTACATCATACTCTTTGGATAGTATAAATCCAGATTCTGCTGATAAGATGAATTATTGACTTTAAACGTTTTCTTCAGCTCTAGCTCATGACTTTCCAGTCTTTCAATCAACACATCTGGAGTCAAATCTTCTGGAGAAATAGTGTTTTTCAACATCAGCGCGTAATATCTCCAATCCACTTCGTCTGGTAATGAATCAAACAGTTTATCCACAAGTTCTTCATCAGAATACGTGATCTTGTGTCGAGCAAGCTCCAGTTTCAGATGACCAAACCTTTCAATCATTTTACACACCGATTCATTTTTAAGACAACCAAACATATCAAACTCTTTCCTAAGAAGTTTCTTTTTGTTTTTTACAATCTCTTTGCTTCCAAGACACTTCTTTTTGAGTTTTTCCCATAAGTCTTTAGAATTAGAGTAATCTATCAACGAAATGATGTCTTCACGCACCGATTGAAACAATAATGCCACACATTTTTGCTCAGCCACAAAATTATCAATCTCTTCAACTGATCTTAATGCTTCACCATTCTTCTTTCCTTGGGCAAAACCATTTTTCATACTTTTCCAGCAAGGAAAAGCAAATGCCATCAACCAATCTTCGAACTTTGTTGCCCACCTGCTATAATCTTCTATAGCCATCAGCTTAGGAGGTTTGTTCAATGTTCCAAATGCGCTTTCGGACTCCCAAGCTTCCTTTTTTCTTTCTTTCTGTGGACTTTTGTTTGCATCACTTGAAGAAGTATCGTTGTTTCCTGAACTGCCCGTGAATGCGTACATATCACTAAAAGGATTCATGAAAATATCATCCATTTTGATCGTACCTGAAAAATTAGTCAAACACTTAGAAAATTTTTAGGTTTCGAAAATAGAACAGTTTCAAGCGAAATACTTGAAGTTATCAGCTTCAAGCGAAATCAGTCAGCAAGACTGATTCAAGCGAAATCCTCTATTTCGCTTCAGCTGATTTCAAGCGAGACCAACTGTTTCGCTTCAACTATACAAGTTTCAATCCAAACGGTTTCAAGCGAAACAAACTATTTCGCTTCAGGAAGTCTGTTTCGCTTCAGAGAGAATTCAAGCGAACCAAGAACACAATACTATTTCGCTTCAGAGTTTCAAGCGAAATTGTCCAAACAGTCAGATCTGAAGCGAAATCAACTAAAACCTTCGAACACTTTTCAAGCGAAACCCTGTTTTAGGTTAATTTTATCATGTTTTAATCTGAATTTCAGTTCGAATCTTTGTAGGCTTTGTTAATACTATGTTTTACACGTTATACTCGAAAATTAGACCATTTCGACCGTTGGAACTTGTTCAGATCTGAAAAATGTAAAAAGAAATGAGTAGAAAGAAGATAATCCGCTGCTATGGTATGAACTCCTCGTCCTGAGCTCTGATACCACTTGTTGGACCGTTGTACGACCTCTAAAAGTCAGTTAAGGCGTTCATCTTTGAATACAAAGGCGGAATCAATGTCTACAAAGTCATAACAGCTTTGTTCCTCTTAATTTTCTTTCTATTAATGCTTTCTGAGTCTTTATAATGATTTTCTGACAAAAATTCAGCAGCACCTTGACTCACATACAATGACAACTGATGTTCGCTTCAAATGACCAACACACCTATATATAGAGTGCTTGATTTCGCTTGAAGCTTGTTGAAGCGAAATCTTGTGTGTTGATTTCGCTTCAAGCATACATAAACCCACTCAAGCGAAATCTCTTGTTTTCAACATAAAAACCCTAACTTAAATCCTATTGTGTGATCATTCAAACAATCCTAGACACAAGACTTGATAATGACGTAATCAGCAGACATTTAGCAATTCGGAACAAAACTCGACTAATCGCAAACGTTTATCATGTGTATCTCGCAACCTCTATCGCTTATTATGTGAATCTATATCGTTTGCCGTGTATCAATCTATCGCTATACCCGTGTTAAGTTAGCACGCATGACCTCGCTTCACGAGATGAAGCTCATGTGGTTAAAGCAAGGTGTTTTAGTCATATCAGCAGCCTTTCATGGAAGAAGGCCATGTGGGGTCTAATGTTAGTTAAACTTTGTGGTGTTAATCAATCAAAATCGAACCGCATACCTTCGTCGCTTGCAACGCAACAAACTGCCGCTTATCGAAATTTGTTTGTCGTCGCCGTCGTTACTAGTGTTGTGTTATGTTATTCGCTTAATAACCTAATCGCTTATCGCTTATCATGTATAGTCTACCGCTTATCGCTCGCTTGGTGTTCATTGCAGTCTGTGTGGTATTAATACGCGTGACATCGCTTCACGAGGCAAAACTAACTTGGTTAAACGTGGTGTTTCACCATGTTAGCAAACTCTCGTGGAAACGTGCCATGTGGTTTTAAAGTGGAATCTAATCGAAAACGCGCTATTCGCTTATTGCTTATCAACTCGCCGGATTAACCTATTCGATTCTATCTTATGCTCGGTCCGACTTTCTATTGACTGGGCCGAGTAAACGCAATTCTATCCATGTCATATCGGCGCACATGACACCGCCTCACGAAACGGAAGTAATATGGGCAAAACATGGTGGATACGCCGCTGGTACTTCCTATATATAAGTGTTTTAAACGGATTAACAAACTTTCATGGGAAAGTGCCAAGTGGGGCTTGGTGATTAACTATCTTTTGTACTGATTAAAACGTCTTTTACAAAAATTTTTGATTTAAAACCAGTGGACAAGTGAAATTTTCTCACGACGTGGAGTTAACATCGAATTAGCTTAACTCCATGTCCAAGAAAAGTGTCATAAGCCCAGTTTTCCTTAAACTTTTTGTAACACCTCGAAAATTTACGTCCAATAATGTATTGACACGTGTCATAGGCTTTGAATATGTGAAAAGGTGCTTAAGAGGGACTAAAGTTGACAAACAGTGAAACTATGTGATTATAAGGGTCCAAAGTGTCAACAACGGATAAATAGGTCCTACAATAACCCTACATGGTGTTTATAATCTTAAACGATTAGATCATGGATCATACAAAGCGGAAAATGAAAGAAAGTGAGGAATTACAAACTACAGGGGCTAAAAGTGTCAACATGTTGAAAGTATACCTCTGAGTGATCTTTTGGCAAACCCGAAGCTTTGTAATGGTAAAATATACTCACTAGAATATGTGGTAAAAATTTCATCAAGTTTCGTTATCGTATGAGAAAGTTATGATCAAAACCGTGCACGAAGGGTTAAATGCGTTAACGTTGAATTTCGTGACTTTTCGGGTGAGCACAAAGTTAACCAAGGACCTACCCAAGTTTTTAAATGTCCCAAGGCCCTTAAAAGTCAGGTTTAAGGGTCAAGAGTGCAAAATAAATAGCCAAAACCACGTTACAAAGGACAAGGACTGAATTGTAATTGATAAAAACTTGTTAAGCTGGTAAACGACTTGTACGCGGCCCGCGTAAGGTCTGTCGCCGCCCGCCTACAAGCTGCCAGCGACAAAATCAGCGACAGATGCCAGTTCAGGTCTGATTTCGAGTTGCCAACAGCTGGATCCGATACCTGAGCCTCACCAATGGATGTACATGCATTTAGGGGCACTTGGACTCATCCTAGAACACTTGTAGACTCTTGTGGCAGCCTCACATGAGATCAAAATTGTTATAAAGTGGACTTGAAGTTGCAAACAATGAACACTTGCATTCACAAAATTCACAAGACAACTTCTGGAGCTCTCTGGACATCAAGCCAACTTCCTAGGGGTCTCTAAGCTTAATTAGGACTCTTGTAAGTGTTCATAACTCTTTCAAATTCGTTCTAGCTTAGTTATTTAAGCAAAAGTCAAGCCATCGTAATTTAAGTTTGACCTTGCGATTAAACGAAATTTGCTCAGTCATTTCTCGAATTGAAAGTACCTACAAGTTGGTATTTATGTGGGTAACAAACCCTTAAAAGGGTACTTTCAGATTCCTACTCTAACTATGTTAATTGTCGAGTCAAAGCTTGTTTCAAAAAGTCAACAGAATTATTATTTGCAAATTTAAGCATGATTAGCAATGTAGGGTACATGCAACCTGTTTGATCATTAAAATAACATGGTAATTAATGTAAGAACATGTCTCAACATGTTCAACTCGACAATTTTCAGTATAAACCCGGATCGGACCCGAAAGTCGCATATTTTGACTTTTGCTTTGACTATCAGTTCTGATCCGTTCATGCATGTTTGAGATCTGTCTTAGAGCTTATTTTGGACCAGGTTTCATATATGTATAACTCTCTGAGATTGTACAACCTGGTTCAATACCTATCCGATTTATATGCATGTTTCCGATTTATGCTTAAAGTTAACTATTATGCCCTTTTGACTATAAAATGTGATTTTTGAAAAAATGAAAGAGTAGAAACATTTGTTACTGATTTATAAACTTGCACCAAAAATTTGATATCAGTTTGAGGTCTAGATTAAGAGTTATGCTCATTATCGTAATTTCAAAGCTTTATGTTAATTAATTGGTGTAATTAGCATATAACCTATTTAAACCCACTTTTTAATATCAAACTTTTTACCCAATGTTATAATATAATATTTTGGGATTTTTAAAGATTTTTATTTAATTTTTGGCTGAGCATAACATAGGTCTCTAAGCTTAATTCGATTAATACCGATTTTACCCTTTTAAGCCATAAAACGAGCTTTATAAATCCTTTAGACCCCAAACCTTTTTCTACTGATTTTATTTGATAAATAAAATATTTTAAGCATTCTGGAATTATAAAAATATCAGCTTTCTTTTACAAACCCGGAAACGGCTCCAAATCGCCTTTTTAAGCGTTTTTAACGCATAGTATGTACTATAACCATATTAAACATATAAGGTTGACACCTACTGATGTTTTTAGTATATTTTTATAAAATAACAGTAAGTACAAGTTTTTGAACTCAGGTTTCCAGTTTTGACCTTTTAAGCCCTTGTGAAATTACAAAAATACCCCTAAGGTGCATAGTTTGGTTTTAAATGATAAGTTTCACATATGGGTCATATCCTACTGTTATAACATGTTAAATTAAATATATTTACTGTATAAACCAGACCTGTAACTCAGATTTCCAATTAAACTCTTTTATAATCTTATAAATTACCAAAATGCCCTTATGAGGCATAAATTGTGTTTAAATCCGTTTTGGGCATAATAGAAGATATCTTACTGATATTATAACATATTTAAGGCATATTAACTCAGGGAACTTGCATATGACTCTTTTGGTTACCCGTAACGCCCTTTTCGCGTCCGGTTCGGTTTATGTAACTAGTTTGCATAAATTGACCGAAACGGGTCAAACTTTATAATTTTTGTCTCAAAATCCAGAATGTGTTTAGTATACCCATATTATACAAGTCTTCAAACTTGGCGGGTATAAATCACATTCTATCCGGTTTTCTCTTAATCGTGCGTTTGAACCGTATCGTCCTTAAAACTAGCCGGTCTAAGCTTAAGCTTAAATAAAGACCCGTTAGAAATCTAATAGGAGATTATAAACCTTTGTTCCAGAATAAGAAGAACCAGTAAAAGCTACCTTCACTTGCTAGTTGTGATTTATACTTTACTCAGGTAAATACTTTTAACTTGTTTTCCCTATACGGGCTTGGGTTACGGTATATAAAATACCGCTTGATCGAGCATCAAATCTTACACCTTTGGGTGGTTAAATGAATAATTTGAACGGCTCGTTTAAACAGTCTTGTTCACTTAAAGCCTTTGGGGGGGTTAATGACCATGTCCCGGATATCCTTGGCATCATCTTATGAGATGGCCACGACCTGAGCACGGGGTGTAGGCGTACACCTGTCAGTGTATAACTCTATAATGTGGTGTGTCTATTGATCTTTAACCCGGACAAGATCCGGGCTACTGAACGCACAAGTAACATGTAATTCGTTCACAAGATTATATTGCATAATTATCCCAAGTTATAAAAAGGTTTTGTGCCACGTGCATTTCAAATCAATTTTCAACCTTTTCAAAATAAGTCAGTTAAATTGTATTTACCAGTGTAAACTGACGTATTTTCCCAAAAGGTTAAGTGCAGGTACTACACGTACTAGGCTGGCTGTCTTCTAGAGCGTCCACAATAAGTCTCGCAAGCTTGGATGACAATAAAGCTGTTGAACAATATCTTATTTTATTTTGATCCGCCTGTGGATCCGTTTAAACTAATTGTGATATTTAATATTACACTTTATTAAAGTTGAAATAAATCTATCTTTGCTTCCGTTGTGCATTTATATATTGTGTTGTTTGTCTATGATGATACCAACTACGTCACGATACTCCCCATCGGGCCCACCGGTGACACGTGGAAAATAGGGGTGTGACAGGTTGGTATCAGAGCCAACTCTGAGTGAATTAAACACTAGCCATTTGTGTTTAATCTCAGTTACACAATTGCACATTCCTCGATTCTCGAGTCTAGACAAAGAATTTAGGAACTATCCAAATTTTTGGTTTTATTTCTAACTTTGTCTTATATATTTTTGTTGTATCACTTGTTTGTTTTTGACAGGTTATCAACATGCCGCCACGTATGAGAGGAAGAGGAAGGGGAAATGGAGCACATGTAGCCCCAAACGACCACGAGGCCGGACCGTCACACCGGCGAACACCTTCAGACCCCCATAACACAGATGCTCAAGATCTTTGGAGGTCTTTTATTGAGCCTGCTAGGCGCTCGGTATCACTGAGTACCTCCCCATCAATCCCACAATCTTTTGGGCCTTATTCCCAAAATGAACCCCAAAACTCTCACCAGTCCTTCATACCTCTCCAAGGACACCAATCACCCTTTGACCAACCATCACCTGTTTTCCAGGGCTTGTTCAACCCTGCTGACTACCTTGGTGTGCCTATGGGTGTTAACCCACTTGGGCCCGAAGACCACTTTTCTGGTGGCAACCCGATGGACATCGATGAAGATACCGATCCTTCAATGCCACTATCCGGAACTCTGAACCACCCCATCGAGATTTCTGATGGGTCACCTTTCATGGGATCACCATACAATGGTCCTGACAGCTTTGAGGAGAATTTCAAGCAGTATGACTGGGCATTTACTCCCAGTTACCATAACTCTCCCCTGCACCAGCCACACCACTCTCCCCTGCACCAGCCACACCAGCAGCCACAGCAGCAGCAGAATCCTTCAGAGGATTCCCGACTAGTCGCGGTCACTCCGCCGGCAGCACCACCTCGGCTTCAGCCTCCCTCGCCCCCGAGGCGAAGGAGAACTACCTTGCGAATATCCATACGAGGGGGAATACGCATCAGCACCCCTCCACATTCAAGCAACTGCCGGTACTCGCCTGTCCACGAAGAACCGAAGACGGGAGAATCTTCACACCCCATCTCAGAGGTGAACACTGCGCCAGTTGCGCCACAGCCACCATTGGGTTTTGGAGACCCAATTCCCACTAACACTGGCGTGGCTGCATACAATCCCTTCGAGCAGCTGAACCACACAGGCTACAACTTTGCAGAGGATCCCTACTGGATAGCAGCAAACTCCAACACTCTCCACCAGGAAGGTCCCTACGGAGGTCCCTGGGCTACGGGACAATCGACCTATGGATACCCACCATATGGGTATCAACAACCGCCTCCTCGACCTCCGCAATATCAGCAGCCTCCTCAAGCGCCGGCAATGTCACCGCCGCAATTTCAAGAAATCCTTCATGAGATACATGAGGTGCGACAAGAGGTACGGCATGAGATGCGGCAAGAACGAAGGCATAACCGGGGGATGTTCAAGAAGATGGTGGATTTGATCAAGGGTAAAAGCAAGAAGGATCGCTGAATCCTTTGTTTGTTACTTATTTTAGTTGTAATCATGTCCCTGCGAGGACATTTATTTCTGTACTCTGCCCCTGCGTGGGCATATTATCCTTTCTGTTCTGCCCCTGCGTGGGCATGTTTTTCTATTTTGACCCCTGCATGGGTTTGTTTTGTTAGTTGGCCCCTACGTGGGCATGTTGTTTATGTAAAAGTCCCGTTTAGGGCAAACTCGTACTAGTTTAATTTTGTTTGGAATGGTTAATTTAAGTTTTTCATTTATAAATTATGCATGAATATAATATGTGAATAAATGAAAAAAAATAACATATTTTGATTTACCATTTTGATATTAATAAGAATCTTAAAAGGTAAAACCTAGCTTGAATGTCATATTAAAGACCTGGCCAAAATGGTAGAACCTGTTTAAAAAGATTCAATCTCTGTTAACATCTGCAAATATGTTAACATTCTTGGCTAGTGTGGTCCGCGAAATCACACATGTCACCCTTTTTATTAATTACCCAAATTTATATTTTTATATATATTTGATTATGACAAAATACCTACGGGTTATAATTAATGTCATATAAAACAAAGGCAGCTGTAGTTTACAGACTCCCTGCCAAGAAAAGGATTGGTTTTTATTTTATTCAAACTTTAATCCTATCAGATCTAAATTTATAATTTAGAAATTTGTCTACGTGACTAGGTTTGTTGTGCCAATATTTTATTTCATTCTAGGATAAAGTTACTAATAAAAAGTCCTGAATGAAATACTTAACAAATTAACTAATATGGCTCTTATTTACCATGGTTAATAAATCGTCAAGAACGATAATACTGTTTAGGCTTCAAAAATATACCTTGTCCTTATTTTTATGTAGCAATTAAGACTACATGGCTAAGTCTGAAGAATTAAACAGTCGTCTAGCGGAAAATCCTGAAAATGCTAAGATACTTGTAACTGGTGCGGAGTTACAAGCAATAGTGGAAAATGCTGTTAATAAAGCCATCGAGAGGCAATATAGTGAATCGAGTGGTACTCGAACCAGGACCAGATCAGCTCCTCACTCTAAGCCAAAAGTTCACTCTAAGGCTCATAGCAAACCGCCCTCTAAGAAAGATGAACTTAAGAAAGATGAGCTCAAGAAAGATGATGATCGACACTCATCAAATCAGAACAGTGTTCCTTCAAAAAGGATGGTGTATGATGACAAACCTCACACCAAGTCCTGTACTTATAAGTACTTTGTTTCTTGCAAACCCCAGGACTTCACCGGGGAGAAAGGAGCAGTAGATTGTATGACTTGGTTGGACGAAATGGATACGGTTGTAGACATCAACGGTTGTGCTGAAAGGGACGTAGTAAAATACGTATCCCAATCATTCAAAGGAGAAGCACTGGCGTGGTGGAAGTCTCTTATACAAGCTGCTGGAAAGATCCCACTCTACAATCTATCATGGGATCAATTCGTTGCTCTCGTTAAAGATAATTATTGCCCGCAGCACGAAGTTGAGAGAATTGAGTCAGATTTCCTATCTTTAGTGATGAAGAATTTAGACTGCCAGGCGTACCTCACCACTTTCAATACCCTATCTAGGTTGGTTCCATACTTGGTAACCCTAGAACTAAGAGGATTGCTCGCTTCATCGGGGGTTTAGCCCCAGAGATTAAAGCAAGTGTTAAGGCATCAAGGCCTGCAACCTTCAGATTAGCAGTTGATCTATCTCTCTCTCTTACCCTGGACGTAGTCAGGTTGAGAGCACTCAGGAATTCAGAAGAGAACAAAAGGAAGCGTGAGGACGATACCTCACGAAGATCAGGTAAGAAACACCGAGGTAATGACGACCACAAGAAAGGGTCGGGATCTAAGAGAGATGGGCAACAATCGGGAGATAAGCCCAAATGTAAAACATGCAAGAAGAACCATTTTGGGAGGTGTCGATTTGAGTCGAAATCCCAGTCTCACACGAGATCCTGTGGGATTTGCAAATCTACTGACCATAAGACTTTGGAGTGTAAGAAGCTGAAGGATGCAACATGTTATGGTTGCAACGAAAAAGGGCACATAAAGTCTAATTGCCCAAAGAACACCAAGAAAACTGAAGATGGGAAAAAGACCAATGCGAGGGTCTTCAAAATGGACGCTAAGGAAGCTATTCAGGATGACAACGTGATTACAGGTACTTTTCTCGTAAATGATGTTTTTGCTAGAGTATTGTTTGATTCTGGAGCAGATAAGTCCTTTGTAGATAATAAGTTCTGTGAGTTGTTGAAATTGCCTGTAAAACCCTTAAGTGTGAAATATGAGGTGGAATTAGCTGATGGAACCATAGAAACCGCCTCAACTGTTTTAGATGGATGTGTTATATCCATTAGGAATCACTCTTTTCCTTTGTCCTTACTTCCCTTTAAGCTAGCCGGCTTTGATATAGTCATAGGCATGGATTGGTTATCGCATAACCAAGCCCAGATTGGTGCAATAGAAAGCAAGTGGTAGTCAAAACTCCGTCTGGTGAGTCACTCACCATCCAAGGAGATACCCAGAATGGATTGCCTGAGCAAGTGTCTATGCTCAAGGCATCCAGATGTCTGCAGAAGGGTTGTGTCATTTATATGGCACAAGTTACTATTGATGAGCCAAAGCCCAAGATTGAAGACATCCCTGTCATTTCAGAATATCCTGAAGTTTTTCCCGAAGAACTACCTGGTTTACCACCAGATAGACAAGTGGAATTCCGAATTGACATCATGAGATCCTTATAGGTTAGCACCAACGGAGATGAAGGAGTTAAGGACGCAATTAGATGATCTGCTAGCCAAAGGTTTTATTAGACCTAGTTCATCTCCTTGGGGAGCGCCGATATTGTTTGTCAAAAAGAAGGATGGGTCGATGCGTCTGTGCATCGATTATCGTGAGCTGAATAAAGTCACTATCAAGAATAGGTATCCTTTGCCCAGGATCGACGATCTGTTCGATCAATTACAAGGGGCAAGCTACTTCTCTAAGATCGATTTGAGGTCAGGCTATCATCAGTTGAAGGTCAAGGATGAAGATGTGCATAAGACTGCATTTAGGACTCGTTATGGTCATTACGAGTTCCTAGTGATGCCTTTTGGGCTCACTAATGCACCGGCCGCATTCATGGATCTCATGAATCGCGTCTGTAATCCTTACTTGGACAAATTCCTCATCGTCTTTATTGACAACATCCTTATTTACTCGAAGAACCAAGCTGACCACGAGAAACCCTTCGTTGTATTCTCAAACTTCTACATCAGGAGAAACTCTACGCCAAATTTTCGAAGTGCGAATTTTGGCTTCGGGAAGTCCAATTCCTTGGACATGTGGTAAGTGAGCGTGGTATCCAAGTGGATCCCGCTAAGGTAGAAGCAGTTATGAATTGGCAAGAGCCGAAGACACCTACTGAGATTCGTAGCTTCCTGGGTTTAGCAGGATATTATAGGCGTTTTATCGAAAACTTTTCAAGGATTGTTGCGCCCCTAACTTTGTTGACACGTAAGAAGGTTAAGTTTGATTGGGGCCCTAAGCAGCAGGAATCCTTTGACATTTTGAAGAAAAAGTTGAGCAATGCACCAGTGTTAACATTGCCCGATGGCATAGAAGAATTTGTGGTGTATTGTGACGCATCACACACTGGTATGGGCTGTGTACTCATGCAAAAAGGAAAGGTTATTGCCTACGCTTCACGACAGTTAAAGGTACACGAGAAGAACTACACCACCCACGACTTAGAACTGGGTGTCGTTGTATTTGCATTGAAACTATGGAGGCATTACTTATATGGAACCAAGTGTGTGATCTATTCAGATCACAAGAGCCTTCAACATTTGTTCAATAGGAAGGACTTGAACATGCGACAAAGACGATGGATGGAAACTCTAAATGATTATGATTGTGAGATAAAATACCATCCAGGCAAGGCAAATGTAGTTGCTGACGCCTTGAGCAGAAAAGAAAGAGTAAAGCCGATAAGAATCAATGCTAAGCGCATTGAAATAAGGAATAGTTTGAATGAAAGGGTGCTAGCAGCACAGAAGGAAGCTGTGCTGGAAGCTAACTATCCTGAAGAAAAACTGGGAGTAACTCAGGAGCAGTTATCCCATGACAAGGACGGAATGCTAAGATTGAATGGACGAATATGGGTTCCAGTTTATGGAGGACTTCGGGATGTTATCCTCCAGGAAGCCCACAGTTCCAAATATTCTGTTCATCCTGGAGCTGATAAGATGTACCAGGATCTAAAGGCAAACTATTGGTGGATTGGTTTGAAAAAGTCTGTAGCTGCTTATGTAGCTAAATGTTTGACTTGTGCGCAAGTCAAAGCGGAACACCAGAAGCCGTCAGGTTTGTTACAACAACCTGAAATTCCCACATGGAAGTGGGAGATGGTGACAATGGATTTCATCACCAAGTTGCCAAAGACAAGGAAGGGAAACGATACTATATGGGTCATAGTAGATAGACTGACTAAGTCAGCACATTTCCTACCCATTAAGGAAACTTACAGCTCAGACATGTTAGCTCAATTGTACGTGGATAAAATTGTAGCATTGCATGGCGTACCATTGTCAATTATCTCGGATAGAGATACGAGATACACCTCTCATTTTTGGAAAAGTTTCCAACAGTCTATGGGCACGCGCTTGAATTTTAGTACGGCCTACCACCCACAGACAGACGGGCAGAGTGAGCGTACTATCCAAACATTGGAAGACATGCTTCGTGCATGTGTGATTGATTTAGGTGGCAGTTGGGATAAGCATCTGCCATTAGTCGAGTTCTCTTATAACAATAGCTACCATACTAGTATTAAGGTTGCGCCCTTTGAGGCATTATATGGTATAAAATGCAGAACACCCATTTGTTGGGGAGAAGTAGGAGATGTTCAATTGTCAGGACCAGATTTGGTCTTTGAAACAACGGACAAGATTGTCCAGATTCGCGATCGCCTGAAAGCTGCCAGGGATAGGCAGAAAAGCTATGCGGATCCAAAACGTAAGTCTTTTCACTTCGAAGTAGGTGACAAAGTATTGCTTAAAGTATCACCTTGGAAAGGGGTGATGCGATTTGGTAATAAAGGCAAGCTAAGCCCGAGATACATAGGACCTTTCGAGGTTATCGAACGTGTCGGGTCAGTTGCTTATAAGTTAAACTTGCCTGAAGAGCTTAGTGCTATACATAATGTTTTTCACATCTGTAATCTGAAGAAGTGTTTCGCTGATGAATCACTGGTCATACCGCACACGGATGTACATATAGATGAAAGTTTGAAATTCGTGGAGAAAACACTGTCAATTGAGGATCGACAGGTGAAGAAGCTTCGAAGGAAGCATGTGCCTATTGTTAAGGTTAAATGGGATGCCCGTAGAGGTCCCGAATACACATGGGAGGTAGAATCCACGATGAAAGAAAAATACCCTCATTTGTTTCAGTAAATCTCGATGTCGAGATTTCTTTTAAGGGGGTGAGGATGTAACACCTCGAAAATTTACGTCCAATAATGTATTGACACGTGTCATAGGCTTTGAATATGTGAAAAGGTGCTTAAGAGGGACTAAAGTTGACAAACAGTGAAACTATGTGATTATAAGGGTCCAAAGTGTCAACAATGGATAAATAGGCCCTACAATAACGCTACATGGTGTTTATAATCTTAAACGATTAGATCATGGATCATACAAAGCGGAAAATGAAAGAAAGTGAGGAATTACAAACTACAGGGGCTAAAAGTGTCAACATGTTGAAAGTATACCTCTGAGTGATCTTTTGGCAAACCTGAAGCTTTGTAATGGTAAAATATACTCACTAGAATATGTGGTAAAAATTTCATCAAGTTTCGTTATCGTATGAGAAAGTTATGATCAAAACCGTGCACGAAGGGTTAAATGCATTAACGTTGAATTTCGTGACTTTTCGGGTGAGCACAAAGTTAACCAAGGACCTACCCAAGTTTGTAAATGTCCCAAGGCCCTTAAAAGTCAGGTTTAAGGGTCAAGAGTGCAAAATAAATAGCCAAAACCACGTTACAAAGGACAAGGACTGAATTGTAATTGATAAAAACTTGTTAAGCTGGTAAACGACTTGTACGCGGCCCGCGTAAGGCCTGTCGCGGCCCGCCTACAAGCTGCCAGTGACAAAATCAGCGACAGATGCCAGTTCAGGTCTGATTTCGAGTTGCCAACAGCTGGATCCGATACCTGAGTCTCACCAATGGATGTACATGCATTTAGGGGCACTTGGACTCATCCTAGAACACTTGTAGACTCTTGTGGCAGCCTCACATGAGATCAAAATTGTTATAAAGTGGACTTGAAGTTGCAAACAATGAACACTTGCATTCACAAAATTCACAAGACAACTGCTGGAGCTCTCTGGACATCAAGCCAACTTCCTAGTGGTCTCTAAGCTTAATTAGGACTCTTGTAAGTGTTCATAACTCTTTTAAATTCGTTCTAGCTTAGTTATTTAAGCAAAAGTCAAGCCATCGTAATTTAAGTTTGACCTTGCGATTAAACGAAATTTGCTCAGTCATTTCTCAAATTGAAAGTACCTACAAGTTGGTATTTATGTGGGTAACAAACCCTTAAAAGGGTACTTTGAGATTGCAACTCTAACTATGTTAATTGTCGAGTCAAAGCTTGTTTCAAAAAGTCAACAGAATTATTATTTGCAAATTTAAGCATGATTAGCAATGTAGGGTACATGCAACCTGTTTGATCATTAAAATAACATGGTAATTAATGTAAGAACATTTCTCAACATGTTCAACTCGACAATTTTCAGTATAAACCCGGATCGGACCCGAAAGTCGCATATTTTGACTTTTGCTTTGACTATCAGTTCCGATCCGTTCATGCATGTTTGAGATCTGTCTTAGAGCTTATTTTGGACCAGGTTTCATATATGTATAACTCTCTGAGATTGTACAACCTGGTTCAATACCTATCCGATTTATATGCATGTTTCCGATTTATGCTTAAAGTTGACTATTATGCCCTTTTGACTATAAAACGTGATTTTTGAAAAAATGAAAGAGTAGAAACATTTGTTACTGATTTATAAACTTGCACCAAAAATTTGATATCAGTTTGAGGTCTAGATTAAGAGTTATGCTCATTATCGTAATTTCAAAGCTTTATGTTAATTAATTGGCGTAATTAGCATATAACCTATTTAAACCCACTTTTTAATATCAAACTTTTTACCCACTGTTATAATATAATATTTTGGGATTTTTAAAGATTTTTATTTAATTTTTGGCTGAGCATAACATAGGTCTCTAAGCTTAATTCGGTTAATACCGATTTTACCCTTTTAAGCCATAAAACGAGTTTTATAAATCCTTTTGACCCCAAACCTTTTTCTACTGATTTTATTTTATAAATAAAATATTTTGAGCATTCTGGAATTATAAAAATATCAGCTTTCTTTTACAAACCCGGAAACGGCTCCAAATCGCCTTTTTAAGCGTTTTTAACGCATAGTATGTACTATAACCATATTAAACATATAAGGTGGATACCTACTGATGTTTTAGTATATTTTTATAAAATAACAGTAAGTACAAGTTTTTGAACTCAGGTTTCCAGTTTTGACCTTTTAAGCCCTTGTGAAATTACCAAAATACCCCTAAGGTGCATAGTTTGGTTTTAAATGATAAGTTTCACATATGGGTCATATCCTACTGTTATAACATGTTAAATTAAATATATTTACTGTATAAACCAGACCTGTAACTCAGATTTCCAATTAAACTCTTTTATAATCTTATAAATTACCAAAATGCCCTTATGAGGCATAAATTGTGTTTAAATCCGTTTTGGGCATAATAGAAGATATCTTATTGATATTATAACATATTTAAGGCATATTAACTCAGGGAACTTGCATATGACTCTTTTGGTTACCCGTAACGCCCTTTTCGCGTCCGGTTCGGTTTATGTAACTAGTTTGCATAAATTGACCGAAACGGGTCAAACTTTATCATTTTTGTCTCAAAATCCAGAATGTGTTTAGTATACCCATATTATACAAGTCTTCAAACTTGTCGGGTCTAAATCACATTCTATCTGGTCTTCGCTTAATCGTGCGTTTGAACCGTATCGTCCTTAAAACTAGCCAGTCTAAGCTTAAGCTTAAATAAAGACCCGTTAGAAATATAATAGGTGATTATAAACCTTTGTTCCAGAATAAGAAGAACCAGTAAAAGCTACCTTCACTTGCTAGTTGTGATTTATACTTTACTCAGGTAAATACTTTTAACTTATTTTCCCTATACGGGCTTGGGTTACGGTATATAAAATACCGCTTGATCGAGCATCAAATCTTACACCTTTGGGTGGTTAAATGAATAATTTGAACAGCTCGTTTAAACAGTCTTGTTCACTTAATGCCTTTGGGGGGGTTAATGACCATGTTCCGGATATCCTTAGCATCATCTTACGAGATGGCCACGACCTGAGCACGGGGTGTAGGCGTACACCTGTCAGTGTATAACTCTATAATGTGGTGTGTCCATTGATCTTTAACTCGGACAAGATCCGAGCTACTGAACGCACAAGTAACATGTAATTCGTTCACAAGATTAGATTGCATAATTATCCCAAGTTATAAAAAGGTTTTGTGCCACGTGCATTTCAAATCAATTTTCAACCTTTTCAAAATGAGTCAGTTAAATTGTATTTACCAGTGTAAACTGACGTATTTTCCCAAAAGGTTAAGTGCAGGTACTACACGTACTAGGCTGGCTGTCTTCTAGAGCGTCCACAATAAGTCTCGCAAGCTTGGATGACAATAAAGCTGTTGAACAATATCTTATTTTATTTTGATCCGCCTGTGGATCCGTTTCAACTAATTGTGATATTTAATATTACACTTTATTAAAGTTGAAATAAATCTATCTTTGCTTCCGCTGTGCATTTATATATTGTGTTGTTTGTCTATGATGATACCAACTACGTCACGATACTCCCCACCGGGCCCACCGGTGACACGTGGAAAATAGGGGTGTGACACTTTTACAACGTCAAAACAAAATCCTTCTTAGGACATCGGTTCGACATCGAATTCAGCTTGAACCCATATCATAGGAGAGTTTTCGTAACCCTTGTTTTCATCTTCGAATTCCTTAAAAATGTTTAAAAACTTAAACTCCCTTGCAACATCGGTTAACATCGACTCCGTTGACCTCACGTTAAAAGGAAAATTTTTCAAGATTTTCATCCGAACTTTCTTTGAATATCTAAAAACGAACGCTTCTTGTAACGTTGGTTAACGATCGACTCAGTTAATTCTACGTCATGAGAAACCTTTCAAGTTCTTTAAGTTACAATCGCATCAAACTAACGGATTCTTCACAACACGAGGTACTTTGGAACGCCAACTCGTGGGAGGTTACCTTCGTCTTTACGTCGCTTCCTCGCTATCGCAATCGATCCCTCTTATTCAAAACGCTCTCGCTTGTCAACTCATAGTCGATTCACTCGCTGTGTCGCTACTAATGCAGGATCAACTCTTCAAAGTCTACCTGTTGGATTAATTTCAGGACGAAATTTCCTATAGTAGGGGAGACTGTAACAACCCGCACTTTCATGCGTTGTTACTACTCGATATACTCGTTACGCCTAGCACCAGAGATTCGGATCATAATGTAACTATATCGCATACACCGCTATTCGAAGGATAATCGCATACTTTCGAAATACAATATTGCTATACTATACATTATTATCACACTAACACTCACGGAGGCATTGAGTGAGGACCTATTCTACCCTCCTCAGTGGCCGTGAATGTGTCGAACGTAAACAATTAACGCTAACAAAGACTCCCGGGTGAGTGCTATAGCTCCAGTCGTCGTGACGATGATGGCAATACGAGTAAGTGGTACCCTGTCAGTCTTTGTGGCAAAACACAATAACGTTCACAATGACATCAAGGAAGGACCTATACTACCCACCTCGATGGCCGTAAAATGTCGCTAATAATCGCATACTCGAATCAAAAACCAATTGTTATATCGAAACTTTGGGGATATGGATACGTAAATACGACCCCCCTTAGTGATATATATACATATATAATAATAATATAAATTAACTATGAAAAGCGTGTACTTCAGAAACTATCGAAACGATCAAAAACGGAGAAATCAATCGCGCCGGAGTGGCCATCCGGATGGACTGACATGTCCAACCGATCGGACAGGACAAGTCCAACCGATCGGACAAGACATGCCAACCGATCGGATGGACCAACCGATCGGACAGACATGGTCCAACCGATCGGACGGGCATGTCAGCCGATCGGACTGGCATGTCAACCGACCGGACGGTCATGCAAACCGATCGGACGGTCATGCCGACCGATCGAACGGGCCGTCCGATCCGGGCCAACCTGCCCTCCTTTCCTTCCTCCTTGCCTATAAATACCCCTCATTCACCCCAAACACACTTGTTTTCACTGTTGCTGCTCGACCAGAAGTTCCAACCCCTTTAACTCTCAATTCCTCGTGATTCTTGTAAGTTTTTAACTCAAATCTTGTACTTCCTTGATCCTTAACCAATCCTACACCTTTCTACCCGTTAAATCTCCACTTTTAACCGTGGGATCTCTGGATTTTGGGCATTCTAGGGTGTTGTCACCATGAAGTTCTTATGAACTTCAAGGGTGATGTCATCCCAGGCAAGAACGACTCAGATCTGAGTGATTTCCATGCGTTTTTACATAAATCAAGTCTAAATCTATGTTTTCTAATCACGAAGTGGTGTAATTCCTAAGGAATTAAGGTGTCTTGAAGATGATGTCACCCTAAGTTCACATGAACTTCAAAGTGTGACCTCATTCTTACCATAAACAGCTCGGATCTAAGTAAATTCACCTGTTTTATAACAAATCTCACCAAACCTAAGTTACCTAACCATAGTGTGTGTGATTTCGGATTAAACTTGAGAAAAGCCATCAAGAACGGCCAGATCTGATGGAACGGGGTGGTTCCCGGCCGTTATAACGGGACGGACTTGATGGAATTTCGGTTGTTTAGCATGAAGGAACACCGTCCCAATCAAAACCGCTGAAAAACCTTCAAAATTAGTCAAATATCAACTGGATAGGCTGCCAGCCGATCGGACAGCAGCCCATCCGATCGGACAGCAGCCCAGTCGATCGGACAGGCTGCCAGCCGATCGGACAGCAGCCCAGTCGATCGGACAGGCTGCCATCCGATCGGACAGCAGGCCATCTGATCGGACCAGCCCATCCGATCCATGTATCATCGGATCGGATGAGCCCATCCGAACGGATGAGCACCATCCGACCGGATAACTGACTTTTCAATGCTATTCTCGCTTAACCGTGCATCGTTTACTATATCCTCTAATGATTAACACAGACGTACTCGCAACCGACTCAATCAAGTTGTATTCTCGCTAAATACGCACTGTGAGTATACTTGATCCCTTTTTAATCGCATTTTGGGTGTAACATACGTTTCTAGAAAATCGAACTTATCAAACGAATTATTCAATCAATCGAATTATCACTTGCGAATAACTGTTATGCATAGATATACGTGATGCTAGTTGCATATGTGCTAGGGCTTATACTCGCGACGTCCCACCATGACTAGTATAGTACTATTGCGCCCGACGGGGTCTAGTTTGCCATCGCATATTCGAGCATCGAGGACTTAGTTGGTAGTATCAGCTTTGTGAGTATATATGTCGTGTGTTACGTTCTTGCATATGGAAATTCGCTACACTTTTATGCTATACTTATCAAACCTGTATACTCGCCAATACTTTTGTATTGACAAATATTTTAACGTATGTTGCAGGTTAGATCGCAGACTGTATCAAATCAAGCTAGGAAGTCTAGAAACTCAACCAAAATCTAGGTTGTCGGATTTGTATTGTTCGAGAGGACAAGAAATCTGTGATAACTTATGTAATTGTATTATTTGTTAGTATGGGATAACGAATGTAGTAAATATTATCGCAATATAGTTGTTATGGATTCTCTTGAGCAATCTGGTTCGCCTAGTGCCGCGCCCCGATGATTCCGCCATCGGTTGGGGTGTGACAATCCACTTCCTTAACTTCCTTTTTCTCCGCTACTACAATGTGCGCCAAGAAAGCTTGGTATTCCTTGCGGTGATACTTGCTATCCTGGACACACGACATGAGTTGGAGTTTCTTCGACGATACTTCACCGTAAACACACAATTAATCACC
Source organism: Helianthus tuberosus (assembly GCA_030545235.1). Lineage (NCBI taxonomy): Eukaryota > Viridiplantae > Streptophyta > Magnoliopsida > Asterales > Asteraceae > Helianthus > Helianthus tuberosus. The sequence continues at coordinate 113,343,187 of CM060400.1, read as the reverse complement.
ATTAGCGAGCGAGAATCGAATCATCTTGTCGAAGCAAACAACTTCAGCATGGTTTTCACGAAGAAAGTCCATGCCTACCATGACGTCGAAACTTCTGAGCTGCATCGGAATAAGGTCGATAGGAAAGGTGTGATTGTTGAGCTCGAGGGTGCAATCACGAAGGACAGAATTGATAGCGACGGTTCTTTCGGTCGCAAATTCAACATCGAACGTCGAGGGGAGATGAGCGCACTTACGATTGAGGAGCTTTTCGAATTCAAGCGATACAAAACAGTTATCTGCTCCAGTATCAAACAAACACGAAGCATATATACCATTCACAAGAAACGTACCATTCACCACGTTGTTATCGGCTTGAGCTTGACGGACATTGATGTTGAAAGTACGTCTGCGGGGTGTTGGGGGTTGTTATTGTTGCTGAGGCTGCTGTTGGGGTTGTTGCTGTTGTGGCTCTTGCTTGACCACTCGGTACGGGCACATGTTGGCGAAGTGGTTGGGATCACCACACGCATAGCAAGCTCTAACATTGACCGCGGGTGCCTGAGCTGCTTGATGGCCTTGAGGAGCAGCAAGGAGAGCTTGATGAGCAGGAGCTTGACCTTGGGTTGGAGCAGGGTTTTGACGTGGACATGTACGGCAGTTGGCGGTGAAATGGCCGTACATGTTGCAATGGGCACAGTATCTGCAGGCGATTCCCACTGGGTGGTGATAAGTATAAGTAGGGCATCCCGGGTGAGGAACAGTGTACGCACGCTTTGCCGGCGGTGCGTTGGTAACCGGGGCCGCTACTTGGCGGTGTTGATGTTGCTGAGGAGCTGGTACAGCTTGAAGTGGGGCAGCATTGGTCATAGCACAGTTCTTGTTGCTGGAACTGCTGTTGTTCTTTCTCTTGCGTCTCGAAAGCTTGGATGACTGAGGAGCGGTGGCGGTTTCAGAGGTTGAAGCAGTAGTAGCTTGATGCAGATTCTTGGGAGCTTTATCCCAGACACCAGACTTGACTCGCTTGTCGTTGATCTCAGCAGTGAGCAAGTAGGTTTCTTCAATCGTTGTTGTCTTTGTTGCTTGAACAAAGTCAGCCATGCAATCCGGAAGAGCACGGATATACTTTTTGATGGTGATTTCGGGCGTCTTGACTTGATCCGGACAGATAATACTCAACTACTTGAAGCGCGCAGTCAACCAGCGTTGTCACCATCCTTCTGCTTAATATGCCAGAATTCATCCTCCAACTTTTAGCGCTCATGGGGGAGGGCAGAACTCTTCCATCATCACGTCCTTCAACTCATCCCATGATAGCCCGTAAGCTGCATCATTTCCGCATTTGTTTCTCTTGGCAGTCCACCAGAGTTAAGCGCGGGACTGGAAGACACCAGTTCGTTGAGAGTACGGAGATTGTCAGGACAGCCACTTTGGCGCAAGGTGACCTCGATAGAATCAAACCATTGGAACATGGCCGTAGGACCATCTTCTCCAGTAAACTCTTTCGGTCCGCAGGCTTTGAACTGTTTAAAGCTAAAAGCAGCTTTGGGAGTATCGGTCCTGGACTCTTCAGAAGATTTGCTTGCATTCTCATGAAGTTCACTGACAATTTGAGGGATAACTTTCGCCATTTGTTTAGCAACCATAGAGGCGAGGCGTTTATCTTCCTGTTTTCGACGTGCGGCTTGGGTAGCGCGAGATCCAGATGATGACATTGTCTGCATCAGACAGCGCCATAGGACTCAAAACACTATTCGATTATTCCTAGTATAGTCTAGCGATTTACCATAAAGCTCAGGAACACGTATCCACATAAACACAGATTCACATAGGCACATAAACACATAAACATATAATCACGTAGAGCACAGAAACACATAGGCACGTAAGGCACAGAAGCACATGAGGCAGTCAGAATACAGAAACCTAACTATATGTTGCACGTATTCCCTATCCTTCACAGCGCGTATAGCGATTAAACATAGTGATTGCAAGTATCGAGCAGCGATTGCGAATAATGACCAGCGATTTGTTAGCGTGTTGAGATAGATGTGCAGTGCGAGGTGTGCGCGTTGATCGAAATGAACAGCGAAAATGAATAAATCACCAAAATCGAGACATGTAATCACATAAAACACGTAAAATCCACATAAAATCGACAAATCACAGAGTTGGCTGCGACAATTCCAGAATCGAAACATATAAAATTCGAGGATAGATTGTCTCGGGTGTACTAGAAATCGACTTCCCAAAGTGATTCGACTATTCACACGGACTTTTAGTACACACTTTGGCCTTCGGGACTATGCTCTCGCTTCGATTTGAGCGTTCGACACGCATCCCTCCAGTCTCCGTGTGACCTCAAATCGTTGGAGTCCGTCGAGACTTTGGTGAGAGTTTTGTAAAACTACATTGAGGAGTAGAACGAGTCATCAAGGTTCGGGTTTCACCCAAAACTTAGCGACTATGTCCCTGCTTATGTGATGAAATCACGAGATAGATAAGGAGTTTTGCGTCGAAGTATGGATTTCACTCCTGGTTCAACGCAAATTCTCTTGTTTTATAGTAAAAAAATAGCAATTCGAACGAGTAATCTGGTCAAGAGTTTGCGGTTTTCACACCTAGTCTTAACCAGAGTTTGCAAGTAAGCTCGTACAGACCCTTACTAGGCATGCACAAGTCGGTATGTTGGTACTTAGACTACAGACTAGGTCGTTCTAAGACATCGACCTGGACTAGGTCGAGTCTTGCCTAATTCCCTATAGTTATGGCTCTGATACCAATCTGTCACACCCCAACCGATGGCGGAATCATCGGGGCGCGGCACTGAGCGAAACAGATTGTTCGAGAGAAATTCCATAACAACTACTTTACCGAATAGTTAAACATTACGTCCCATACCGTAACCTATTAAGCAAGCAAGTTATTACAGACATAAGTATCTCCAAAACAAATAAAATTGTTCTGACAACTCAGATTTCAAATAAAAATAAATTGTCTTTGTTGGTTTCTAGACTCTCCTAAACTCGGTTCCACAAATCAAGAGTCCTAGCAGATAGCATCCTAAACACCTGTCACATACGTTAAAATAAAGGTTAATACACATAGTATAAAGGTGAGCATACAAGTTTGATAATAGCATATAGAGTTCGAAATCGTTTACGCATAACCAGCATGTACAACGTATAATGTGAAACATGTAAGTTATCGACAAAGATCCTATCAATACCAATGACTGCGAGTTCACTGCGAATAGCGAGTACGCATCACATATCCACCACTGTGAACACGTGAAGTAATTATCCTTAACAACCCCTGAGTAAACAGGTGATGAGTCCAAACTATAGGACTATCGTTGCTAAGGCAGGTAGACAACAATCAATGTGTTAACATAACAAACAGGCATTCATCGAGTCACGTATAACATGCATTAGAGGTCAGCCTATAAATAATGTTTGCGTTGTGTGTTCGATGTGATTTAGAATAAGTAACGTATGTAACACCCAAAAGTGCATAAAGCAAAAAGGGATCGAGTATACTCACAGATAGCGTTTAACTTAATAAACACTGTCTTGGATTGAAGGGAACGCCTGAGAAATTAGCCTGAACAGTTAATGATAGCATAAACGATGAGCGGCGCGTAAAACGTTGCAAGTGTACCAAGGATCGGATGGTAATCCGATCAGATGGCAATTCGATCGGATGGCCAGTCGATCGGGTGGCAATCCGTTCGGATGGTCATCCGATCAGATGGCCATTCGATTGGATTGGCACCTCGTTTGGTGAAGATGTGTTTGTATATGATGGTTTGTAGTTTAAAGTTTTCGTTGTAGCATTTTGAAAATAGAGAAGTATCTCTGTCCTTCAGGTCGGTCGATCGAACGGCGGCTCGATCGGACGGCAATCCGATTGATGAGGCTTCTCAGTTGAGAACAAGTTCACAGCATGATGGTCACTCGATCGGATGGCTATCCGGTCGGGTGGCAATCCGTTAGTTACTAATGGTCTTTGAAAATTGATTCAAGTACCAAAGTCCGAGACGTCACTCGATCGGGTGGTCGTTCGATCGGACGGCAATCCGATCGGACGGCAATCCGTTCGACGTTCAGAACCTTAGAATTTTGAATAAAAGCTTAAGTGTGGAGTCCAAGTGCAACCCGATCGGATGGCCGGTCGATCGGATGGCAATCCGATCGGATGGCAATCTGATCAGACGGCAATCCGTCCCAACGATCAGATCGTCTTGACACTTGATTTCGTTTGAAGTTTTGTAGTTTTGAACGAGACATTATGATACCTGGTTCGAACAACAGAAAACCCCATCTCGTCCCAAGTGATTCGATCTAACAGGAACCACCCTAGCCCGACCGGTCCACGGTTCAAGACGGTTGTTCGTGTTCAAACCCGAAATTGGTAGTCTCTTAGATAGAATTCAGATCAGGAACTAACACAACACTAAGAATGAGTAGAAGATCAGAACAAGCTCCGATTCTATCGGGTTTGAGTGCATTGAGTGTAAAAGAGTTGAAAGAAAGTTGGAAAACCTTCTCTCAATCCTTTTAACCATGAATTTGTGTAGATTTGTGCGAAAATATTGATTGTTCATGTGGAAATCCTTCAGATCTAAGTTGTTCTTAGTGGGATGAAGCCCACCATTGAAGTTCATAAGAACTCCATGATGACATCATCCTAGAGCACCTCAAATCTAGTGATTTCACGGTTAAAAGTTGAGATTCAAAGGTGAAAATGATGTAGAAGTGCGTGTAGATCATAGAAGTACAAGATTTAGGTTGGAAACTTACAAGAATCGAGAGAAATCGAGAGAAATGAGGGCTTGAAGTTGGTTGGTCGAACAAGAGGGTTGTCACATCACAATGATGTGACAGGTGGGTATTTATAGGGTTTCCCAAAAAGGAAAGTGGGGAAAGAGGCTGGTCGATCGGGTGGCAGCCCGATCGGGTGGCAACTCGGTCGGATGGCAACCCGATCGGATGGCAATCTGATCGGATGGCCACTCGATCGGTTGGCCACTCAACCCATGAGTTCGGCGCGATGAGTTTTGTTGTTTCGATTCGCGTGTTGAGCGTTGCTATGCGATTCGAGAGAGCGATGCGATAGTATTACCCATTAGTTACACAAATAACATAACTACTATATCTAACATACAATCACTATAATTAACTTGCGTTTAGCGTTTCGATTCGATTGCGATGCGATAGATTGCGATTGCGATTAACACCTCAACATAAACATAACATGCGCAAGTAACACATTGGCAGCACACACACGTAAAACAATATCCAAAACACATAATTCGAGTTGCAATTGCGATAGCGATAAGCGATAGATCGATTAGACTGGCGATTAAACCTCGATTATTAGTAGGTACTCCACATAATACAACTAAAGCAAATAAATAAATAGATTCGATTACAAGTCAAAGAAGTCAAAACAATAGTTGAGCAATGAGTAACAGGTCGCAATTAGCAATGTTTTCTTCCTTTGACTTCAATCTTGACTTTGACTTTGACTTTCGAAACACGGGGTGTTACAATATGCTCGTCTTTGGTTGGGCTGGGGGGAAACATGCTTGTGTGGACCTCACGGGGGTTTCCCCTTTGGTTGGTTTAAGGGAAAACTGGTTTGTAGCTAGGCAATTATCTAAAAAAGCAGAATCAAAGAAAGTGGATAAGCGCACTAAAGCTTGCGCATAGAACCAACATGTATTTGCCCAGTTTGCTTTTGATACCTTTGGCTCCCTAGCACCAGAAGCTATCAACTTCTTGACTAGGGTCCAACGGGCAGGAATTGTTCATCTACAGGGGGGAGGGGTTTGTCTTTGGAAGGTTAGGGTTTGCAATTTAGAAATGGGTGGTGGACGCAACTTGTTACCCGTCTATCTTCCCTTTTGATGTAACTTGGCAAGTTTTTTAGTGAAATAAATTGAAAAGTTTAATTGCTAAAAATAAAATTATGATCTTATCTTAGGGGTTAATCACGAATATTATGCGGTGGTTTAGTATTGTGAATTATGCATTTTATATGTGATTATGACAAATTGTGTTGATACCTGTGTAATGATCATATGTTTATTATGTGCATGATCATAATATATGTAATGCGGGGTGAGGGTATGGTAAAGTACTAAATGTCTATAAGAACATAGTGGGGTTTTTATGGCGTGGATTGGGCCCAAACCACCAGGCCAACCCCCCATGGGCGTTTGTTTTCATGTTTTTTTTTAGGTATGGCTATTAAAACGACGGATGAAAAATTGGTAGAACAATAAAAAATTTCTAACTTATTTATCATAATATTATTTGTTTTATATTTCTAAAAAGATAATAATTGGATGATCATTATTGTTAGGCATTATGGGACATTATACCGCTACACCCATTTTTACATTCATCTTTCATAATGCTCTATATGTCACATTTCACTTCATGCCTAAGGGAGAGACATTATGATAATGCCCCACGACACATTCATCTTCCATAATGCTCTATTGTATGTTGTAGAATCATGTTATGATTTTATGTAAATAAAGATGTGCCATGTCACTTGAATTATGTAATTGATTGCCATGAGGATAAATAGTACAAACTAATCATGTAAATAAAAGGTGTGAATGGTTTGGCTAAGGTGTTGTGCGAGGGTTTCTAGTAGAATTGTTATCGAGACTGGGACGCGTAGATAATGGTCAAGCATAACCACCTCACTACCATTAATAGTTAACCTAAAGGTTTAGGTAAGGGTGTGGTGTGTAAGAACCGTTCACGTAAATAAATAAAATAAACAAAATTTTATTATAAAGATTACAATACAGAAATAGAAAAAAGCAAAATTACAGTACTATTACAACTGAAATAATCGAAATACAAGAAAAAACGAAGATGAAGCAAGCTGAGTCACGTGTTCAACACGCTTCCCTTAAAACAAATTCCGAGTCTCCCATGGGTACTCGTTTTATTTCACAGGGTACAACAGCCGGAGCAGTAGTACTGCCGGAGTTGGCCTACAACCCGAAGGCTACCTTGAAGAGAGTAAGAGCAGGATCAGAAGTTGGAAGAAGATTGTTTGCATGTGTTGTATGTTGCTGGTGTATCTTCTACAGTGACTAAGAGGCTGTAGGCTGTATTTATACAGCCTCTGATTCGAAACAGCCAAAGACAAATTAAATGAGAGGTTTAAATTGCATTAAACGCCTTCAATGCAATTTAATACGTCATTTAATTCGCAGTCAAAACCGTTTGACTCGGCGGTTTCAAAGCTGAACTGTAACTCCACTGTCATTCAATGCTGGAAGCTTCTGCGCGTGCGCGCGCCCCCTTGCGCGTGCAAGTCTGATCGCTCATCAGCGCGTGCCCCATTTTGGCTTACTCCCATGTGCGCGTGCGCCATTTTGGCTTACTCCCATGTGCGCGTGCGCCACACTGGCTCAGGTCCATGCGCGCGTGCGCCACGTCACCTGTGAGCCTATACGAGCACGCCACACACTCGTGCCGTATTGGCTCACTCTGGTGCGCCGCACACGTCACATCAGGCCCCATGCTCCATGCACGCAACCGCGCGCCTTCATGCCACGTCACTAACCACCTGGTCCTTGCAACCCTTGTGCTCGACCACGCGCACGTGGTCAAAAATACAAAGGCGGCTCTCAGGCGGCTCGCGGCGATTCTAGCGTGCGCAATCAAAGCGCCACATTGCGCGAGAGCGGGTTAGGGTGCCCTTCGTGAGTACACTTAGTGTGTGCTTCCATGAGACAATAAAGATGGAGAGTTTCCACTTAAATACCCATTTAAGTTTCATCTCTCCTCCTATGTGGGACAAGGTGCAACTTTCCCTTTTTTCAGCATTCAATGTTTCAAACACCCAACTTTGAGCATTGATATCGCATTCATCTTAGCTCTGTTTTTGGACGTGGTTTAGTTCGTTGCGAAGCTCTTCCAACATAGAACACAAACCCACAAATAAATATATAAAGAAACCTCTGTTTCTTATATTTATTTTAAGTCCAAAATAGGAAAAAATCATCTTTCTATATTTGTGAAAATTGTTTTTTTCACCAATTTTTCCAACATGGGGGTTATGGTTGGGACATGATTCGTCAACTAGGAACATGAATGGAAGGCTACACCACCCCCTTGCTTGATCCACCATAGTTTGCATGGATTAAATCATGACAACCATGGTCCTCCTTTCCATTTTTCAATAAATCATTTCTTTTTTCTTTAGACAAAAATAAATTAAAATAAATAAGGGGCTAGTGGTTTTGGTCATGACCACACCCTTAGGGTAATGGTTTTGAATGGTAGATTAAAGGTGGGTGACATGACACTGACGTGGAGGGTCATGGTAGTCATGTGGGTTATGACCACACCCTATAGCCTAAGTGGTTTGTAAATATGATCTTTGATGAATCTTGAAAGAAGTGTTCTCATAAGTTAATGACCACACCCTATAGCCTAAGTAGTTTGTAAATATGATCTTTGATGAATCTTGGAAGAAGTGTTCTCACAAGTTAATATCAAAAAGAAGGGTTGAGTTATAATACAAAGTATTTAAAAGTAAGAAGGGTAAGAAGCCACCAGAGAATGACAAGTGTCCTAGGAGGAATTAAATGGAAAGGGTAATTTTGTCTACAAGAGGAAAGAGAATATGCACATGCAAGTCACATGTTATTCCCCCCCCCCCCCCCAATTTTTAAACGTCCGTAACTTTTTTATACATCATTTGTTTTTAAAAAAAATTATACCATAAAATCGAGTGTTTTTTTATCTTTAATATGAGTACCATATTGTTATATTTTTCAAAAAAAATTCAAAAACCCAGTTGCATATTACACAATAGACATGATGTAAAACACAATGTAAAGTGATCAAAAACACAATCAATGACAACAGATAAAGACACAATGGACAACATACTAACACCCAATGACCATAACGTATAACACAATGACAATAACATATAACACAATAAGTATCAGACTAAATAAAAATACAATTGATAACAACAGATAAAAGACACAATTAATGACAGCAGATAAAAGACACAATGGAGAGCAGATGAAGACACAATGGAAAACAAACTAAAAACATAATACACAACAAACTAAAACACAATGAACAAAGATAATAAAAAAATTGAACAAATTATTAAAACACAATGGACAACATATTAACACACAATGAATAACATATTAAACACAATGACCTGAACTAATAACACAATTTATAGAAAACCCAAATATAACACGATCTTCATTGTGTCATATATTGTGTTATAGGTTCTTATAAAAACGCAATGGATAGAACCCAAATTAACATTGTGTTATAGGTTTTGATAATAACACAATGGACATGATGTAAAACACAATGTAAAGTAGATCAAAAACACAATCAATGAAAACAGATAAAGACACAATGGATAACATACTAAAACACAATGACCATAACATATAACACAATGGCGATAACATATAACACAATAAGTATCAGACTAAATAAAAACACAATTGATGACAACAGATAAAAGACACAATTAATGGCAGCAGATAAAAGACACAATTAATGACAGCAGATAAAAGACACAATAGAGAGCAGATGAAGACACAATGGAAAACAAACTAAAAACATAGTACACAACAAACTAAAACACAATGAAAAAAGATAATAAAAAAATTGAACAAATTATTAAAACACAATGGACAACATATTAAAACACAATGAATAACATATTAAACACAGTGACCTGAACTAATAACACAATTTATAGAAAACTCAAATATAACACCATCTTCATTGTGTCATATATTGTGTTATAGGTTCTTATAGAAACGCAATGGATAGAACCCAAATTAACATTGTGTTATAGGTTTTGATAATAACACAATGTATAGAAACTCTACTGACCAAAACCCAGTTAAAAGACACAATGACTTGAACCTTTAACACAATGCAAAAAAACCCAGTAAAAATGAAAATTTTTATTTTATTTTTATATGATAATATGGTACTCATATTAAAGATAAAAAAAGCTCGTTATTATGGTGAATTTTTTTTTAAATGTCGTATGAAAAAGTTATGGACGTTTTAAATCGATGGAGGAATTGGCATGTGCCTTGCATGTGGAGAGAGAAAATCCATAAATATATGATTCCCTTTATGCCCTTCTATTATCTTATTTTCCCTACAACTAATCTCAACCCTCCACATCTAAGATCAATGGACTAGAATCCTTCTTACCCTTCTTATTTATTTTATCCTTTGTATTTGATTAAAAAAAAGAGATTAGGTCATAGTTGCCCTAGTGGGACAAAAAGAGATTAGGTAATAGTTGCCCTAGTGGGACAAGTTGTTTGAATTGTAAGTGTGAATTATGTGTTAACATGATATAATTAGTGGTAGAGTTGGTGTTTATTAACACTGGATTAACAACACCTAATTTTGCACACCAATCCTTATCATCCTTGGAAGGTAATGTGTTGAGAATCTTATGCAACTCTAAGGGAGAACAGAGATAACATCTCCAGACTATCTAACAAAGTAGCTAGCAGCGCATCTTAGGCATAGAAGTTTTTTATGGTTTCATTAGAAGTTTGTTGTGGTTTCAAGTATTGTAATTTGTAAAGTAACGTTATTTTGCAAATGGGCTTAAGAAGTAAACGAGGAGACTTTTTTTCTAAAAAATTTTCCATCTTTTCAAGCAAGTATTTTAGTCACATAATCTAAATTTTTTTTGTATTAAAGTAATTCATAGATGGATTTCCACTTGGCCAATTAAAAACAAATATGTGTTGGTAATCGAACATGCGAATCACAAGTTTGAATATAAAAGAATTGAGAATCAAGAATAATAAACTTGCTTGTATTGAATGAAAAAGTGATCAATTACAATTGACATACATGAACCCTATATATACTATACGAATAGATGCGATTGTAGAGACATATCTCTTCACGGACGGTTGCGACTCTTGAACTTGCGGTTGAGATTGATCTTGAAGAGGTGTGTCTCCTTGTGAAAAATCACGTCTCTTTGTTCCTGTGATGTTTGCCGCCAAACTGAAGGGGTGCGACCAGAGAGATGTCGATCCCTTTAGTTTGTAGGTTTCAAACTTTCATTTTGTCGCTTCCGGTCCTCGTACTTTCTAACTAATCTAATTACAACATAAAACAACCATCTACTAATTACAGAACGACCCCTATACCTATATTTAGTTTAAAAACACCAATAATATGTGAACTACTTACTAACAAAACGAACAATATTAGTTTTTACCAAATATACGTATTAGTTGTTACAAGAATACGATATTACTAGAATGCCAAAATATACGATATTACGTATTAGTTGTCCCAAAATCTATCACTACAAACAAACTACTTATAGATTTTAGAATACAATGCACTATAAAAATCAACCAAAAATCAAACCATATAATTTACAACAAAATGACTTAATAATTTCCAACCCTCAGTCCACTGTCTAGATGTATTACAAAATAAATCAATAGACATAATTATGTTACATTTCACATTTCAACTCCAACAACAACAATAAACAACACTTTCGGATTGGCATTACCATTTATAGGAAGTACGTCAACTGTTCTTTCTTTCTTGAACCCCCTTCACCATATAACTCATTCCACTGTTTCAGCTCACCCATTACACATCCCTCCCCAGCAAAACTTGCTGCCACCTGTGTCACCATTATCCAAACATATTACATATTGAGGAGCAGCTAACATTCAACTTGTTTATATAAATCTATAGTTTACCTGATTCTTTGCCTGCCTCATATCTTCCATGTTTAAAGCTCTCAGTTTGATCACACTTTCGCTCTCTTCCTCATCGCCTTTCTTCTCCTTTAACAAAAAAGAAATGCATTTAAGTTTTTTTATTTTCTACATAAAACCCAAAAAAAATATGGAATTATATTAAGAAATAACTTACAATATTTTTTTGCTTCTCTTGCTGCATTAGCTCTCTCACAGGTCGATAAGCTGCTGTTACACACAAATTCTGTTTCAGTAGTTAATGCCAACACCCCTTGCCAGTTTTATACATATACACACATATATTCAATTAAATAGTTAAAACAGAATAAAACACACCTTAAGATCGCTTCCGCTATATCCTTCCGTCATTACTGCAAGCTCCTTAAAGTCCAAGTCTTCTACCTTTTCTTTTGCAAGGAGCGTTTTCAATATCGTTTCTCTGCTTTCCACCGACGGTAGACCCACCATGATTCTGTACATCAAATATAGCATAATGTAACTTTCTTTGGGACATGACATGAAGTTCAACGGATTTGAGGTCATAAACGGGTCAATATGTTAATGACAAGGTTAAACATGTGTCAAAACAGTTTTGAGTTTAACCTGCCTAACCCATTTGTGACACCCGTAAGCATACGTGCATGTCCCATTTAATTAATCGTGTTAAAGGTCAGTATCACACATTTAAGACCCGTTTACTAAATGACATAGTTTTATAATTTTTAGAACAGTTGAAGGTTATGGACTGTTCTTTAAAATTTTACGCATTGTAACTCTTGATAACTTTTGTTTTGTTGTGTTTATTACATCTTACTATTTGTTAACATTGTTAAGTAAGCCATGCCAATTATCGTGTTAAACATGTTATGTCTTGTGTGCTATTGAATTGTTTATATTTAACTGTGTCAAATAAAAAATAAATAAATTCTATAAAAAAAAATAGTTCAAACCGCCTTTAAAACATGTTTGTATTAGTGTTTAAGCAAATGACACGTTTGTGAATATACCTGCGCTCAAACCGTCTAATGATGGCTTCATCAAGATCAAACGGTCTATTCGTGGCAGCAAGAACAAGAATCCGTTCACCAGGTTTAGTCAACAATCCATCCCAATGTGACATAAACTCGTTTTTAATCTTCCTCATGGCTTCATGTTCGCCAACTCTGGTTCGCTGACCAAGCATACTATCAACCTCATCCACAAATATTATAGTTGGAGAAACTTTGGCAGCTAGAGAGAACAAAGCTCTCACATTCTTCTCATCTTCCCCAAACCATTTTGACGTTATTGTTGACATTGATACGTTTATAAAGCTGGCTCCAGCTTCATTCGCGATTGCTTTTGCCAGCATCGTTTTGCCAGTGCCCGGAGGGCCGAATAGTAATATTCCACGGCAGGGTTTAAGAAGACCTCCATTGAAAAGGTCTGGTCTTCTAAGAGGAAGCATTACTAGTTCTTGAAGTGATTCTTTTATCTCATCTAATGCTCCAATGTCTGCAAATGTTACACCGATCTCGTTCGCTGGGATAACTTCGGGTCTTATGCGTTTTTCAAATTCGTTGTCGGGGACCTCCTGTTTCAAGTGGGTTAATGTGGTTTTAATAAAAAAAAAAATTTGTTTTGAAATTAGTTAGGAGAAATTGCTGCCTTAATAAAGATAGTAACACAAAGGATATACCGGTTTTGGAGGAACTGATTTTTCTGTCTCGTTTTTGTTATCGGATTTTGATGCAGCATTTTCTTCTCCATTTGGTCCCTACATGAAAGATAAACGGGTCAACAGGATCAAAGGAAAAGTATATTTAGTATATACAACTTCCTAAATTATAAATTATTTATATTGTTGTTTCTGTAATCCTAATTAATGCATTTGTTAATAAGAAAAAAAAAGTTTAAATGAATGGAAAAAAAAATTATCGGGTCAACCCAACCAGATGTGTCATTAGCCTACTAGCCGCACTAAAAAATTAGTCACGTTAGACTGGATACATATTTACGCGTTACCCAACCCGTATATTTTGTCACATACAGCAAAATGCTGACTGCAACATACCTTTGATGAGTCAGCGTTTGTTTCCAGCTTTAGAGTATCTTTTCCACCATAACCCTCTTGGAAGATGTTCAATCCATGTGACAAGCTGCAAAACAGTTAGATCAGTAATCATACAGCACTCTAATTGTTCTTAATTTATGACAATAACAAAAAGATTAGAGGAATAATGTTATCATTCATTGCTAGTTAATGATCATAATTATTGTAAAAAATATATTAAGAATCCTAAGCTGATATTGCCTAATTTGTATGTACCTGGTAGATGATATGATGAGCTTTCCATTTCGGTACTCCGGATTTTTTTCACTCATCAAATGAAACGAAAGTGCAGAAACCACTATTTCTTCAATGTAATTACTGATAAACACTGTGTCCGCGTGACAGATTGAACCTAAATCGTCACACTCGAGGTCGTTTGCTGCTAACACCTCAGCAATATGATTTTTGTTCTCTTCAAACTGTATGTCCTTCATTTGCTCTTCTAATTGTGCTTTCCAGTTTATGAGATGACACTCATCTTCAGGAGGTTTTATTTCAATATTGTAAGGAAATAAGGAAGCAATTTTCTCGTTGACTTTAGTATTTGTAGTTTCGTCATATGGGTTCACCATCCTGGAACCAAGAACTAATGTTGACCCTGATAGTTTTTTCAACATTTTTTCGAACAGTTGATACGTCCGTGGGGATTGAAGAAACCGCTCTATGTCTTTAATATAGAGAATGATCCCATTTGTTTCGGAAAAAGAGACTAAAACCTGCAAAGCGTTTATGGATACATTTATAGGGGTGTGAAGAGTGAAGTATAATACCCAAAAAATGTAATGTTATATGCTAAGCAGTTAATGCGGTAAAAAAATTAGATATCGGTCAAGGACCGATATTTGAGATATAGGTTATCGCGGTGGGATATCGGTAATTTTAATATCATGCAGAAGTTATTTTATAGCAATTTAACACTAACAATTCAATATACTCTCCTACCATTAACAAATTAACCTTTTGCAACTTGAAAAACACTAACAATTTTAGCAAGTAGAAACTGATTAAGACTTAAAACACCAACATTTAACACTAACAATAACAATTAAGTCCTAAAACAATATAGCAGCAATTAGAAGAAAGAGGTATGGTAGAACTAAGAAGAAAGGTATTGATATCGGAAATATCGGTGATATATCGGTCAAATATCAGAAATATCAGTCAATATCGCCGATAATATCGGTACCGATATTCTGAACGATATTTGACTCCGATATATTATACATGGGGACCAATAACCGATATTAACTGCATAGTATATGTACAGAAAAAAAATGTTTTTTACCATTGTATATAAGTAATCTTCTACAACAGATAAAGTGATAATGACGAAAAGGTGAAAATAAGTTAAATTTTGGTGTAGTAAACCTTTGACTCAAATGTTAATTTTCTGGAATTTTCTACATATCATTGAAACTTACCTTGTATAGTGCTTGCAAGAAATCTCTCTCGTCAAAAGGACAGTTGCTTACACGCTTGACAGAAGCTAAGACAAGTAAACATGATTCAACAAATGAGTAACTTGCATAATGACCTTATATTTCATGGCTTCAAATCATCAATTACTATTGAAATAATGGAAGATGAAAATAGCAACCTAAATTTGAAGGGCTGGGAGAACTGATGGCACCTGCATCAGAAGAAACAAAGGCATTTCTATGATGCTTTGTTGGATGATTAATGGTTTCAGTACTCCTGCAAGATTTATGATGAAATTCGTGTTTATCAACTAAAGCCAAGAGAATATTATTATGATCAGATGATGCTGATGTGGCAACCATACCTGGATTTGGCAGCTGTGCCACTGCTTTGCTTACTTGAAGCTCCTGAAATTACAGACAATCATTTCATATGAAGTTGTTCAAAGAATCAAAGAAGAACAGACTATTTTTCAGAATGAATGCTATGATCATCACTAAAACCCTTGGGTTAAACTTATGATTTGTGAATATCAACAAAATGGCCAACCGGTTATTGATATTCTCGAATTCTTACAAGCAAACTAAGCATGCTTAACATGATGAAGAACAGAAGTAAACAATTTTACTAAAGTAAGGTTGGTGAGTGTCATCATGATAAGCAAGCTTGTCTACAACATAAAAACAAAAGTCTATCATTCTTTTTTATTTTTTTGAAAAATATCTAATCATACAATCGTTTTCATACCTCCACCATCTTCTTTAGCTGTTGAGAAAGATCCAAGTAAACTGGACACTTGCTCCAAGGCCATGTCTGAGATGGACCTTTTACCAGACTATACAAGTAATTATTTATCAGAACATATTCATATTCAAACAAAAGCATTTAATAGTATTTAGCTTCTGACAAACTTATCTTTCACTTACAGAGTCTTTCTTAAGGCCGTACTTGCTTTGCATCTGTGGGTAAATGCCAAACATTAGTACATCATAGTAAATTCTGAGCTTGAAAAAAGAACTAGCCTGCATCTGTGGGTAATTACCTTTACAGAAAAGTTTACGATGTCTAACATCAACAGCTTTGCTTCAAAGTCATGTGACAGAGCCTTTGCAAGCTTTTGATGATAAAATTCTTCACAGGGTAAACATACAGAACACAATTAGTTTAATCACGCAATAACTGAGTTATAACAGTTGGATGCTAGGAAGAGATGACCTACCAGCAGGTCCTGAGAGTAATATAGCCCTACTTGCAGGTGAAAGATTTCTGGTATACTTTGAAACATCCAAGTGTTTCAAATGAACATATGCAGCACTTGTTAACAACCACCGTGTTCGCTCACTGCATTTCATTTAACAAAAATAAGGAAGGTGCAAGACATACATCACACAGAAATTCAAAACAACTTTAAATAGTGCTTATATGAAATGCAATCCATGAATTGTTTCTTTTTATTTTCAAATTCAAAACCTATGCCACCTTCATAACCTTCTTCTAATCCGAATTTTCAACTGATTTTGAGATTAATCCCAGAAAAAAGTCATTAAAGACAAATTTATTGGCTTAATATATACAATCACACAAGATATTCATCAGAATTACAGTACAACTCAAGATGAAGATAATGATAGATACATAGATAGGGCAAATACTAAATATAGATTCTAAAAATGCCACAACTGGTATAATCGATAATACTAAATGAGTTCCTCTGCCATTTACAAACAAATCACACATTTGTAACTGAAACCGAACAAATCATACACTAATTCAAACAAATCTAACAACAATTTTCGGCAAAATCAATAAGTAATTTATCCGCATCGATTTGAAAATTGCAAGTTAAAAGCTCAAGGAGTTGTGTTCTCATCACACAAGATATTCATCAGAATTACAGTCAAATTCAAGATGAAGATGCTGATAGATACATAGATAGGGCAAACACTTAATATAGACCGTAAAAATGTCACAACTGAGTTAACAGCATGTATCAAACGAGCTACTCAGTCATTCATTGACAAATTGCACATTCCTCACATAATATAACTGAAACTGAACAAAATCACACGCTTATTCAAACGAATCTAACAACAAATTTCAGCAGAAACCATAAGTAACTTAACCGTATCGTATCGATTCGAATACTGAAAGTTACAGCTCAAGGAGTCGTGTAACTGTGTTCGCATCACGCAATGAAAACTGAAAATAATCACGAACATCAATCGATAAACGTATAACTGTATAAATTCTAACTAGAATAACGGTTAACGAACGTGTTTCACCTGAGATAATAAGGAAACTCCTTAAGCGTATCCTTCTCATCTTTACCGTCAACAATAAGCCGGAAAAGCTCATGCTCAATTTGCGCCGCCGTGACACCGTCGTCCACGCTGCCGCTACTCCACTTGTTCACTCCGAGCCCTAACCCTACGCCTACACCAACGCTCAATGCCGACAACAAAATGTGCTTCTGCTCCATTTCTTCTAAATCTCAACTCGATCTACTAACCGAATCTCGCCGATCTCGGTTCAAATCATTCAAATTACGAACGATAACTTAATTGAATCTGGTTCAGTAATCATGCCAAAGAGAACGTAAAACAGATTTGAAAAGTTTGATTGTGGGGCAAGTGTGGAGAATGAGACGTTGTTGTTGTTTTAAGAGAGAGAAAGTGAGGAAGTGGATATATAGAGATAAATGTGTGTATGTATATATAGAGAGAGAAGGTGAGGTGAATTGTGTGTTTTGATTGGTGGAACACTAAGCAATTCTACTGTTGACTTCCTGAGTTAACCGGGCAGACTTTAATTTGGTGGGAAGGAACCTTAGATCCCGCAAATTCGGTAATATATACCAGAATCTAATTTAACCAATCACTCGCTATGGTATCAATTGAACCTATTATTATTATTATTATTATTTTTTTTTTATGTTTAGTAAGGGATCATGATATTCACATATGCTTTTGTCAAAGCGTAGCGTTTAAGGTTTTTTTTTCCAGACAAAAGGTGATGTGAGTTGATGTGACTTTGATACGAAGTTTGATTCGGTACAATGTTGTCAGCCAGGTCACGAGAAACCCTAAGCGCGGCGCTTGGCCAAAGCGCGGCGTTTTGACCCCAAATTCGGGTGCTTTAAGTAAGCAGACCATGCATGCATTCGACATTTCATTCAAATTCCAAAGGCCTTAAAGTGTTTCAAACAAACGCGTATGTTGTTGTTTTAGTGGCGTTTCTTCAAAATACGATGTCGTGGTTTCGCAACTACCTTTTCGGTGAATACTCTGACGAGTCCGTTGTTCCAGATTCTTACGAGGGGACCGCTATTTCTGACTCATACGAGAAATCGGCCCCGTCCAACATGAGGGAGGAGGAGGTTGTCTCTGGCATTCGTTATCGTGACAATACGGTGCAGCTGGACTTGAATATCCATGTGGAAGACTCGTACGTACAACACGACTATTCGAATTACGGATACGGAGGTGAACCATATCCTCAGGCTGAATATCCGGGCGTCAGTATCGAGCATGCGTTTGACGCACACGTTTGAGGGGATTGGTGTGTGGTTTCAGAAGCGAGATTACCAGATTTTTCACCCTGAGGTGTTGCCGGAGGTGATCCCAATTGTTATTGAGCTTAGGGACGAAGTACTAGCGCCTGCGGCTGTTCAGGCTGTGGCTCGGCAGGCTCAGCTTGAGCCTCTGGGCCTAGCTCGGCCTTAGGATCAGGCTCAGCCTCCGCATTCGCCTACGGCAGATCACGTCATTGACGACGAGATCCCGTCACCGCCTCCGTCGCCACCTCTGCACCCGCCGCTTCGATCGGTGCGTCCGACATTCTGAGCGATACCAGATGTGGATCATTGAGACGCTCATATATCTCCAGGCTCACATGGAATTGTCGCCCCATCCACTGCCACTGTTTGTTTTTATTTTGTGTTAGATATTCAGTTGTACTTTTGTTTTGTATGTACAAACTGATTTTATATATATTTATGCAGTTGATCTTTTATTTACACGATGTTTGTTTGGATTGTTTGCGTTTATTTCATACGTCTCTTTCGCAACTTATTGTACGTTGTTTTAATTAAACATGTTCTTGTAGTTTAACAAAATAAAATCGGTTAACATTTATAAAAATAATGGCATAAAAAAACGTATCTTATAAACGACTCTTATAAATCAACTATAACCGGTACACTCACATTAAACGAACGTTATAAATCAATTTTAAATTATATATGTTTTTTTTTAAATAAAACACAAATCTACAACTTTTCAAAAAAAAACATAACCAAACAACAAACCAACACCCTATTTTTTCCACCAAAACCTCACTTTTTCCACCAAAAAAACAGACAGACTCACCTATACGCTGCACTTTGGCTAAAACGCACCACTTCGGTACAAGGTCTGACAGGTTCAGTCATTGTCTGTTGACTTTACATCACGTCTTATCCCTCATCCCTAACACTATTCTTAAATATAAAAAAAAAACATAAAAGAAACATCTACATTTGATTCCTCATCCACATTCCCATCCCCCATGTTTCTTTACGATAAAACAAGCTAATTTCTCAAATTTCTTTTTCACTATTCATCCTTTATATTATTTTCTATATTTTTATACAAAGATGTGAGTAGAAGAAAAAATAAAACCTCACTATTCATCCTTTATATTATTTTCTATATTTTTATACAAAGATGTGAGTAGAAGAAAAAATAAAACCGTTCACAATAAGATATTCCAAAAACATCCAAAACATGTCTAGTTAGCTCTCATATCATAAAAACTTTTATTCTTCAAAACACCAAAAACTCACCTAATAAGAAAACTTAAAAACATATAAAAACATTGTCACGTCATCATCACCTTTTACCCTCATTTTTAATTACCAAACTTTTTAGTTTACATAACTATATTAAAAAGCTGAAAATTTAAAAAAGTAAAAACTAAGTCAAAATTCAAAAAATGTAAATAATGTTTGAAGATATGAAAAAAAATCAAAGTAGTAAAGATAGTACAAATAATAGATTATTTAATTTAAAGTAAATATTAATAAATCTAATACTTATGGTTTATAAATAAAGTGTTGTTGATTAATATATTTAAAGGTTTGTTTTTTTTTTTCTATTATCCAACCCCCACCCTTTGGCGCCACCACCTGACAACATGCTCGCTTTTTTTATTATTCTTCTACAAATATAAATGTCAAATACACATTGAAAAAAATGATGCTCACACTAAGAAAAAATGGATGATGTGTAAAAGTATTAAAAAAAACCCTCAAAAAAATGAGCTATTGTGGATGATGCTCAAATAAAAAGAAGAGAATGGAATAATGATATATATAGAATAAGATGTAGGCGGTTTTTTTAAAATAATAAATAAATTTAAAAATATATGATTTTTAGTTAAATTATATAATTGATAACGAGGGACAAAGTGTAAATGCTCTTACAAATATAAATAACCCAATAATAATTCATATTAATAATTTAATCAATTACAATTGAATGTTTTACTTTTGTTGTAAAGAACAATTTCACTAGCATAATTATCATATATTTATATTTATTAGTTTGGAATATTATGGATTAGTGAATCATAGTTCAATTATTAATATTTAATTTAATGTGCAAATAAAGAATTATTAACTAACTTTAAACTAAATATCATGAATTGTTATAGCTTTGTATTAACTGTAATAATGTGTTTTTCTCCTTATATCATAAAATACAAGAAAGGATTTTGTACAAGACAAAATGTCTTTGCGAAGCATATTTGAGAAGGAGGAAGTGACAAGTTTTATTGGCATGAAATGTAAATTTGTTTTTGTTAAGTGAACTATTTTCTCTTTTAATTTTTAGATGTACGTTAATATTTTTTAAAATAAATTATACCGTATTAACAAACGTTTCATTCTCTTCAATTTACAGGATTTTGAATACCCATCACGTTATTACAGGATTTTGAATACCCATCACGTTATTACGTGATTTTGAATACACAGTACCCATTATATGATTTTGAATACACAGTACATGACTACGTGATTTGTGATTTGTGAATACCCATTACGTAATTATACATTGAACATAAATCATTACACATTCAATATAAATTCATTAAGTGATTACATTTTCAATATGATTTGTTATAATTAATGTTATTACAATTATGCTTATTAGGTGATTACACGTACAATAATAAGAACTTGTTACGTGATTAAATTTCTAATATACGACATTATGTGGTTATTATAGGTTGATTTGGTTAATGTTTTGTGTATAATTTATTATTAATACGTGATTATACCTGAAATATTAAGTATTCCATATGAAATATTATGTATTACGTGTTTTGTTTTTACGTAATCACTCATTGGGATTTCACGTAAAATACTATAATGAAATCATGTAATCACGAAATGGATATTCAAAATCATGTAGTCACGTAATAATACATAGTCAACTATTGTTACGTAATTACGTAATCACTTAGTGGGGTTTCACATAAAGTATTATAATGAAATCATGTAATGGGCATTCAAAATCACGTCACTTACTAGGTATTCAAAATCACGTAATGGGTATTCAAAATCCTGTAATTTTTTAAAGAAAACTATAACAATAGGATGCTCGAGTTAAAGAGAATGAAATGCTCGTTAATACGGTGTAATTTAAAAAAATAGAGTTAATTACACAAATGGGTCATGTGGTTTATAGCTAGTTTCGTCTTTGGGTACTAACTTTTTTTTAACATGTTTAGGTCTCATGGTTTCAATTTTGTAACACCTTTGGGTACTAACACCAAAATTAGTTAATTAATGACCAAAATGCCCTTGCTTTTTTTTTTAAGATTATCAATGTAACACATTTGGGTACTAACACCTAATTTTATTTAAGATTACAAAATCTTATTATTTTTTTTTATTTTCATCTTTTTATTATATCTCTTAATTAACATAAAGTCTATTTATTTTTTTATTTTCATATTTTTATTAAATTTCTTATTTAACATAAAATCTACTAGTTACACCAGTAAAATCTACTAGCTATATAGTTTTATGTAAATTAAATATTTTACTCGTTTTAAATAATGTAAACCTTACTCGTTTTCAATTTTGGATAGATAGGATAGATAATAATAAATATAGAAACTGTATAAGTTCTAAAATAGTAAAATGTAAATGAATAAAAAAACGAGTTAAAAAAATGTTTAATTTTTTTTCATGAAAGATATTTATTATTATCAATCATATCTATCCAAAATTGAAAACGAGTAAGGTTTACATTATTTAAAACGACTAAGAAATTTAATTTACATAAAACTATATAGTTAGTAGATTTTCATATTTTTATTAAATTTCTTATTTAACATAAAATAATGTAAACCTTACTCGTTTTCAATTTTGGATAGATATGATTGATAAAAATAAATATCTTTCATGAAAAAAAATTAAGCCTTTTTTTAACTCGTTTTTTTATTCATTTACATTTTACTATTTTAGAACTTATACAGTTTCTATATTTATTATTATCTATCCTATCTATCCAAAACTGAAAACGAGTAAGGTTTACATTATTTAAAACGAGTAAAATATTTAATTTACATAAAACTATATAGCTAGTAGATTTTACTGGTGTAACTAGTAGATTTTATGTTAAATAAGAAATTTAATAAAAATATGAAAATAAAAAAATAAATAGACTTTATGTTAATTAAGAGATATAATAAAAAGATGAAAATAAAAAAAAATAAATAGATTTTGTAATCTTAAATAAAATTAGGTGTTAGTACCCAAATGTGTTACATTGATAATCTTAAAAAAAAAGCAAGGGCATTTTGGTCATTAATTAACTAATTTTGGTGTTAGTACCCAAAGGTGTTACAAAATTGAAACCATGAGACCTAAACATGTTAAAAAAAAAAGTTAGTACCTAAAGGCGAAACTAGCTATAAACCACAGGACTCATTTGTGTAATTAACTCAAAAAAATATTAACGTGTGAAAAAGTAATAGCCGTTTGAAAATCAAAGGGGCGAGAAGTTCAAGTGAGAGAAGACCAGAATACTCTTTCTATATTTGTTTTTTCAATTTTGAATCTCATATTTAACAAAATGTCAACGTCTAATTTTGAACCATCGATCCTAGAAGATCAATGAATAAGATTCTCCCTTATACTCCGCACGCAAATTGTGTCTTGTATTTGATTCTCTACCCATAAAATATTATACACAAACGTATTATGTGATCAAACTAGTAGATGCCCCGCCCGCGTTGCGGGGCGATGGCTGAATAATTCTCAATCAATTAAGAAAAGATTACTATAATTTTGCTATGAAAAAAAAAACGATGATAAGACCGGAATTTTTGACTCAGGGCAAAACTATAAATTTTCAGGACTAATGAGCCAGTGTTAGGCAGTTAGAGTTATGCGCTGCCTGTCACACCCCAACCAATGGCGGAATCATCGGGGCGCGGCACTAGGCGAATCAGATTGCTCAGGAGAATCCATAACAACTATTTTGCGACAATAATTAATGCGTTCATTATCCCATACTAACAAACAATTACAATCACATAAGTCATCACAGATTTCTTATTCTCTCGAACAATACAAATCCGACAACCTAGATTTTTAGTGAAGTTTCTAGATTTCTTATTCACTTGCGATCTAACCTGCAACATACGTTAAAATAATGTCAATACAAAAGTATTGGCGAGTATACAGGTTTGATATGTAATAGCATAATAGATTTAAAAGTGATGCGAATCTCCTACATACATAAACGAGATATACGACATACATACTCACAAAACCGATACTACCAGCTAAGTTCTCGATGCTCGAATACGCGATGGCAAACTAGACCCCGTCGGGCGCAATAGTACTATACTAGTCATGGTGGGACGTCGCGAGTATAAGTCCGAGCACATATGTAACTAGCATCACGTATAACTATGCACGTAAGTCATTCGCAAGTGATAAGTAGTTTAAACATTTGATATAATTCGATTTGATAGCAACGTATGTTACACCCAAAAGTGCAAAAGCAAAAAGGGTTCAAGTATACTCACAGTGCGTATTCAGCAAGAACTCAACTTGGTTGGATTAATTTAGAGTGCGCCTGATTTAGTATGAACACGGAGTGGTAGGGTAAGCGAGGTGCGGTGAAAAGTTGAATAATAAGGCTAGTGGTAATCCGATCGGATGGCTATCCGGTCGGATGAGCTGGTTCGGTTGGTCGGTTGGCATGTTATCCGATCGGTTGGCATGTTGTCCGATCAGTTGACGTGTCGATCGATCGGTTGACATGTTGTCTGATCGGTTGACGTGTCGACCGGTCGGTTGACATGTTGTCTGATCGGTTAACATGTTGACCGATCGGTTGGCATGTTATCCGACCGGCTGACATGTTGTCCGATCGGCTGACATGTTGTCCGATCGGCTCACATGTTGTCCGATCGGCTGGTTTGAAGTTGGTTTGTCGTTCGATCGGACAGCAGTCCGATTGGACGGCAACTCGTTCAAATTTTCTGATTACGTCACACTAAATTGTTTCTAGAAAGGATACCGGTGAATTGACTGAGACGATGTGTCGTCGTGTTAAGATACTGAAATTCCATCGAGTTCGGCCCGTTCTGTCGGCCGGGAACCACCCTGTTCCATCAGATCTGGCCGCCCTTGACGGTTTTTCCATGTCTAATCCCGGAGTCACACATCACCTTGATTAGATACATAATACTCTAAGTGAGTTTGTTATAAAAACACGTGGAAATTACTCAGATCTGAGTCGTTCATGGTAAAATGAGGTCATACTTTGGAGTTCATATGAACTATTGATGACATCATCTTTGAACACCTCAAATCAGTAGATTTCACGGTTGAAAGTTAAGTTTTAAAAGATAGAAAGGTGTAGAATCGAGTGTAGATCATAGAAGTACAAAGTTTAGGTTGAAAACTTACAAGAATCGCGAGAAATCGAGAGATGAAGGGGTTGGAGCGTCTGGTCGAACAGTAGCAGTCACATCAAGTGTTCTTGATATGACCGAGGGGTATTTATAGGCAAGGAGGAGGAAAGGATGGTGAGTGGGGGCCGTCCGTTCGGCTGGCCCATCCGGTCGGCTGGCCTAGCCGTTCGGCTAGCCCATCCGTCCGGATGACCGATCCGTTGTCCTTCGGCGAGCTGCGTTTAGGTGTTCCGTTTCGATCGTTAAGGGTTGCGATAGTTTTGTTACACTATTCTGTGTAGATATGTATGTATTTATTATAATTAATCACAAAAAGGTCGTATGTACGTATTCACGTTTCTAAGTGTTCGTTTCGAGTGTGCGTTGTGTTATGACGCGTCACGGCCATCGCGGAGGGTAGAGTATGTCCTCCCTCGACGTCATCGTGAGCGTTAGTATATGCGTTGTGCCACAATGACTGACGGGGTACCACCTGCTCGTATTGATATCGTCGTCATGACGGCTGGAGCTATAGCACTCACCCGAGAGTCTTTGTTAGCATTAGTTGTCTGCGTTTTGACACATCAGGGCCATCGAGGAGGGTAGAATAGGTCCTCACTCAATGTCATCGTGAGTGTTAGTGTTTGCGATGAGATGTAGCGATAATGTATTGCGAAAATATGTGATTATCCTTCGAATAGCGATGTATGCGATATAGTTACATTATGATCCGAATCTCTGGTGCTAGGCGTAACGAGTGTAGCGAGGAGTAACAATGCACGAAAGTGCGGGTTGTTACAGTCTCCCCTGCTTTAGGAAATTTCATCCCAAAATTAATCCAACAGGTAGACTTTTGAGAGTTGATCCTGTATAAGTAGCGATACAGCGAGTTAATTGACCGAGAGTTGACAAGCGAGAGCGTTTCGAGTAAGAGAGATCGACCGCGATAGAGAGAAGCGACGTAATGACAAAAGGAGCATCCCACGAGTTGGCGTTTCAAAAGTACCTCGAGTCGCGAAGAATTTGTTAGTTCGGTGCGATTGAAATTTTAAGGAACTTGAAAGGTTTCTCATAACGTAGGGTTAACTGAGTCGATTGTTAACCAACGTTGCAAGAATCGTTCGTTTTTAGATATTTAAAAGAAATTTGGAAGGAAATCTTGAAAATTTTTCTTATAACGTAGGGTCAACTGAGTCGATGTTAACCAACGTTGCAAGAAAGTTTAGGTTTTAAACATTTTAAGGAATTCGAAAATGAAAACTGGGGTTACGGAAACTCTCCTATGACATGGGTTCAAGCTGAACTCGATGTCGAACCAATGTCTTAAGAAGGATTTCGTTTTGTTGTTGCAAAAGCTTTTAAAGAAGACTGGACTTATGAGACTTCCCTTGGGCATGGAGTTAAGATGATTCGATGTTACCTCCACATCGTGAGGAAATTTCACTTGTCCAATGGTTTTATGTAACACCCCGAAAATATAAATCCTTATATTAAAATTTATGTTGGTGCAGTTGTCTGTCGACTACATCTTAGTTCGAGTCTTAGGCTAGGGCTGATTGTAGAGTGATTGGAAATCAAGTAACACATAAGTATAGTGAGGTTCGCTTATGTGTCAATAGTCTGGTCCGCTCATAGGGTAATAGTCTGGTCAGCTTTTATGTCACTTGTGAGGTCCGCTTATACGAACATATTATGTCTGGTCCGCTTTTACAGACATGTCCATAAAAGCGAACCAGAAAGTCTATATATAGGGGACCATATGAGCCATCCAGATAAGTTCTGTGTATGTGTTTTTGAAGGTGTAAAGGCGAAGCCCTGCCAATTTGTCTCCGGATCTTGTAAATTGTTAGCAGATTAATAAACAGAGACATTAAGTAGTGAAATCAAGCTTTACGAAGACCGAATCAATGAATTCCGCCTCTGATTCTGTCTAAGCACTCTTCTGATTGACTCGTCAGGTCGTCAAAACGTTCCTACAAGTGGTATCAGAGCTCAGGAGGAAGAGTTCTTACCGTTTAGCTCGATTTTCGCTCGAAAATTCTAATTTCTACACCTTCTTTTACTGATTCAGAAAGATTTCACGGTCGGAATTCGCTCAAATTTCTACAGCTTGTGCGCAATAGTATCGATTTAAATCCTTGAAAGTTTCAGATCCAAATTCCTAACCATTTAGGAGAAATCTAAGTTTTTCTGCTCGAATTCGCTGTCTAAATTGTGGTCCGCTTTTGTGAACAAGTTTGGTCCGCTTTTGTGAACAAGTCTGGTCCGCTTTTGTGAACAAGTCTGGTCCGCTTTTGTGAACAAGTCTGGTCCGCTTTTGTGACAAATTCTGGTCAGCTTATTCGGACAAATTCTGGTCAGCTTATTCGGACAAATTCTGGTCAGCTTATTCGGACAAATTCTGGTCAGCTTATTCGGACAAATTCTAGTCAGCTTATTCGGACATTGAGTAGGTTAGCTTATTTGGAAATTGAGTAGGTTAGCTTATTTGGACATTGAGTAGGTCAGCTTATTCAGACGTTGAGTAGGTTAGCTTATTCGGACACTGATTGGATTCACTCATTTGATCGTCACTACAGATTTGTCGAGTGTATTCGAACGATGACAGAAATGATTTTTGATGAACAAGAAAATAATACACTTGAAAACCTGAATAATTGGTATATAAGAACTGTGGATACCAATTATAGGAATGTGAGTACGGACATTTGGATTAAAAGTTTTGAATTTTTCATATGTCAAAAGGATGAAACTTTGAATGAGATGGAAACACGATTTAAAGTTCTAACGGACAATTTGTGGAGAAATGGTATTAGAATGTCAACTGATGAACATATATTGAAATTGACAACTGCATTACCTGCTAAATGGGATGAATTCATGGTTGAGCTAAAAAGAAAAGATTTTTTCCAAGAGCTTAATCCACATCAGTTCTTTAATGAGGTTCTTGCAGAGTGTCGTAAGGAAGAAAAGAAAAGAAGGGAGTTTTTGAATGAGATAGGAAAGAATTTACAAGATTTAGAATTGGATGTGATTACAGAAATCGATAAAAGAGTTCGAATATGTCTTGCAACAAAGAGGAATCTGAAATATGATATTAAAAGGAAATGTTATATTGATGATAGTATGAATCCTTTTAATTTTGTTAAACTTTTTGATGCAGGAACATACAAGATGGAAAAAGATCAAGATTCAAAGATTGAAGAATCAGTGAAGAATGAATCTTTGAATTCTGCATCAGTGTGTTTTACATGTGACAGTTTAAAGACGGAAAATGACAAACTCATGAAAGATGCGGAAAGTTTGACTTTGGAAGTCAAAGAGCTGAATGATAAGAAGCAAGCTGATGATAAACAGATTCTTGTTTTGAATGAAACCTGTGTAAAGCTGAAAGCTGAAAATGACAAACTGTTAAGTAACATAAACAGTTTGACATTTGAAAACAAAAAATTGAAAGAAAAAGCAAAAGTTTTTGAAGAAAAAATTAAAAGTTTTGAAAATGAAAAATCAAAGATTGAAAAAGTTTTTCAAAGTCAAATAAAAATTTTAGAAGATGAGAGAGATTTATTTGGTAAAAACAATCTTGAAAAACAAATTACAATCAATTCTCATCTTGAAAATATTATTCGACTTGAAAAGGAAGCAGAATGTGCTCAAAAGAAAATCAATGAATGGGAAGAAAAGTTGAAGGTTTTTGTGAATACTTCAACTATTCCTTGCCCAAAACCTTTAAATTCTGTTCCAATAAGTGACAATGTCACAAACTTTGATAATGTCAAAATTGAAGATTGTGATGAGAAATCTGATGATGAAAAAGATAAAAGTGAAAAACAAAAATTGTTTTTGAAATTAAAAGAAAAATTTCAAGAAACTGTTCTGAAATCGACTGAAAAGGGAGAATGCTCTAAGCAAAAACCTTTGAAGAAGAAAGTGGAACAAAAAATTAAAAATTTGAAAAATGTTCAAAAAGAGAATAAAAGCTCATCAGATCGATCATCCAATCGCAATGAAAAACCACAAAAGTTAAAAATGAAAACTCAAAAATTGTTGGTAATAAGTGGTGCAGGTCGGACCACAGTGCTCAAAAGTCAAATCCAGCAAACAAGAGGAGCAAGGATTATCACCAAGCCAAACAGTGCTATGATCTGAATGTTTGGACTGAAAATGGTGATTGGTATGATAACAGAGTGTGTTACCGATGTGGTTATCAAGGACACATTGCTGTTAACTGCCAAAGTTGGAATCATGAGACTAGAAGATGCTTTAACTGCAATATCAGAGGTCACATTGCCAGAGATTGCCCAAGGAGATCAAATGAAAGATTGAGGGCTAATTCTCAGAAGTTGGCAAAGAAATCAGTCAATGTCAAGCCCAAAGAACAGAAGGTTAAAGAACCTAAAGTTCAGGATCAGATAATTCACGAAAAGAAAGTTAAACTTTCTCAAGGGCAAAAAGATAGACTGAGGAAGAAGAGGAAGAAAGCAAGAGAATATTTGGAGAAGATTTTGTCCTCGGGTTCATCCGTTGGAAAGAATAAGAGTTCTGATGAATTAACTCCCTCGGCTGCAAAGTCAAGCAAGATGAATTCATCAGATACAAATTTGAGGACGAAAGAGGAAAAGAGGAAGAAGAAAATGGTCGGCGATGAATCTGACAGGTCAAAGTCAGACAAGCCACCTGCAGGCAATGATTCTGGTTCGTCAAAACCAGAGGAGCCATTGATTGAGGTAAAAAAGGAGAATTCAGACTTAACAATGGATGATGCAAATTTTCCACCATTGTTGAATCAGAATTCGAAATCACCCAAGGACCGTCAGGCTTGGGTGAATCTGTTTAAATAGAAAAACCTGACTTGCCGGAGTTCCCAGGTTGGTAAGCGTGGAACATGAATCGGCACATTTCTTGAGAAATTCACGAAAGTGATATTTTGTCTTACAAGTGGTAAATCAGGGACATTAAGTTGTACTTGATTTTCTACAAGTGATATTTGAGGATTGATCTTACAAATGTTAGTTTTTACAAGTGGTTGAAGAGAACAATGTGATGAAAGATCCCCGTATTTGTGAAATGACACACAAAACTTATTTTCCGGAAAAACCATTTTGATTAAAACAAACTTAAATGTTTTGAAATCACTATGGGAAAATGTTTTGTTGTGAGGGGGAGTTCTGATTGTTTATGCCAGGTGGATAGAGAATTGAAGTGATTCTCATCAAGTTGTCAAGTTTGTACAGTTTGTTTCAAATTTTCCCAGAAAATCAAAATTGAGACATATTTTGATTTTAGGGGGAGTAAAAATTTTAAAAAAATTAGAAAATTTGAAAATGTTAAAAACATTGAAAAAATTAAAAATGAGTTTTGCTGAAACAAGAGGAAATGATAGAAAATCAGTGGACTATCACAGCATGCTAAAGAAATGTAAAGTCTAAATGTGATAAACGGTCTCACTAAAGATGTGACGGTAGGCTCAGCTAAACTAGTAGATTTGCGATAACGATACAAACATAAATGAAAAAGCCTAGTTCTAGTGGGAAACATGGTCGAAAGCATAGTACTTAGTTTTGTCCTTCTTGACTGTGTGCCTACTCGGTAATCGCTGATTGTCGTAAGACATAAAACTGGTTAAGTTCGTGAACTTTCACAACTTTGCTAAAAAGTCGCTGTGATTGTGCATTTTATTTTGCAAATATTTAAACTTGTCTTATTTCTTTATTTTGTTTAAGCATCGGACATCCTCTGCGTATATGTGAGTATCGACCTGGATGTTGTTGCCTAAACGTTCTGCTTTATTTTCTTTGGTGTTTCGTTTAAGCTTTGGATCACCTCTGCGTATACGGGAGTATCGACCTGGTGGTTAAAGCCTAAACAACTTCAACTTGTTTTATTTTTCTTATTTTGTTTAAACATTGGACTTTCTCTGCGTATACGGAAGTATCGACCTGATTGTTAATGTTTAAACATTCTGCTTTGTTTTCGTACAAATCACAGTCGATAAAAGTTTAAAGGCATTACTTGAGTCAGTGTATTGCATGATGAGGGGATATGCTGAGATCGTGGGGTCCATAAGAATTTAGTGCTATCTAAATATATCTTAACGTATCGGTAAGCATTTCGAAAGTTTTTAGATTGAGCTTAAGTGGACAAACATATCGTCAATCAACGTGAATCGTTTAGAGCTTAAAACGATTAAAAGCTTAACGATGCTTGTGATTTGTCTAAAAACTGATCTGATCCTCTTTCGCAAACTCACAAAAATATGTTTGTACATATTTTATTTCTGCAGTTAATTTTTGTTATTGCATTCATGTTTCATTATTTTGAAAAGTCCAAAAAGATTTTCGACAACTGATGTTGAAAAGCTGATATTCAAAATCTCAAAGGCTAAACAAGATGAACAATTGGGTTGGATAATTGGTTTGAAAAGTTGAATCAGAATTTGGAATTTTTCAAATTTTTAAATCAATTTTAAATGAAAATGATTCTCAAATGTTTAGTTGATTCATTAATTTGAATCACAACTGTGTTGGTTTGTAAATTGTGTGTTTGAGATGTGTAGGTTTCTGATCCTGTTGCTACGAAAAGCCAGGAGATGCATCAGAACCTGAGAAGAGCTTAATCTGAAAAAGCCAGGATTCAATTTCAATGGTGATAACAAATTCCAGACAGCGATCCCAGCTTGATGATAGGGGGAGTCTGACGAGAGTTAGAGCCAGAGAAAGATCCGGGTATATGATTCCAGGAAGAGTTCCTGAAGAAGACCGATCGAGATTGAAGAGTTGTCATGTTGAAGACTCTCACTGAAGATTCCGTCAACATTCAAGGGGGAGTCTGTTGGTGCAGTTGTCTGTCGACTACATCTTAGTTCGAGTCTTAGGCTAGGGCTGATTGTAGAGTGATTGGAAATCAAGTAACACATAAGTATAGTGAGGTTCGCTTATGTGTCAATAGTCTGGTCCGCTCATAGGGTAATAGTCTGGTCAGCTTTTATGTCACTTGTGAGGTCCGCTTATACGGACATATTATGTCTGGTCCGCTTTTACAGACATGTCCATAAAAGCGAACCAGAAAGTCTATATATAGGGGACCATATGAGCGATCCAGATAAGTTCTGTGTATGTGTTTTTGAAGGTGTAAAGGCGAAGCCCTGCCAATTTGTCTCCGGATCTTGTAAATTGTTAGCAGATTAATAAAAAGAGACATTAAGTAGTGAAATCAAGCTTTACGAAGACTGAATCAATGAATTCCGCCTCTGATTCTGTCTAAGCACTCTTCTGATTGACTCGTCAGGTCGTCAAAACGTTCCTACAATTTAAAAGTAAAAATAAACAAGAGTCAACCAACTAGGAACTATAACCTAGTTAATTACAAGTCTTGAAATAACCTATGATAGGGTTAAAACACTCAAACTTAAGGATAAATCAAAGTTGAGGGTCTAAACTTGTCAAAACTGAAACTTAGGTTACTAATAGTAACCAAAACAAAACCAGACACCCCAAAAATTTGGTGCCTGGTCGAACAAAGGGCAGGGGGCGACACAGGGATTTCTTCAAACCCTTGTTTCATAGCAAATCTCCAAATTGAAGCTTCAAATCTGCCCTAAATCAAGTCTTGAACATAAATTAGTAATCCCCTCGTAGTAAGGATCAAAAGGTATGTATAATTTTGATATTTTGATTCACCATAAATTCTAGGTTAATGGTGAATAAGTGAAATTGAACCTAGATATGTCATGCATGAATGAATCTTGAAGTAATATGTTGTTTAGGGTTAAACCCTAGATGATTATTTGTGAAAATCATTGCATGTTACTTGAAGAAATTACAATCACCATTGTAGGTGATTTATGATATTGTAAAGACTAGACGAGCACTAGGATTATGAAATGTTAATCTAGTGAAAAGCTGAATTGTATGAGGAAATTCAGTAATTGAGTGTTTAAATGTGTACAATTTGCTTAATTAAAGTGAAATTAAATGTTAAATTGCAAGTCATGAACTTAGTAATGATTGTAGAAAAATCTGACTCGTTAGGTGTTCGTTGAAATGCCTAAGTGAGAAATTAAATGTTAGAATGAGAGGAAAACGCAGATTTAGTCATGGCTCATACTGATGTGATTATGGTCATTAAAAGAGTTCTAAACAAGTTGTAAAACTGAATTTTCTAGGCAAGGAGTCCGGATCATCAAGCGGACAAGCCGGAGGGAATTCACGGGGGAAAGGCGTGCTCTAGAGGTACGGAAATTATTATTTCGTTATATTATGCAAAATTGTTAGTTTTATGTAGACATTATGATCATGATAATCAAGATTACTAATATGTCACGAATACGACTAGTATCTTGAACAAGTGATAAACATGGTTTCTTGCATACCCTGAATGGTGCTTAATTCAGCACTCAAACGGGTCAAAACAAGCTTGTAAACTATTCCGTAGTGATTCTCTTGAGAGAATAGTCAAGTATCATCATAGGTAAAAAATGTTGGATATGGGTATCTAATTTTGTCATTTAATAATTTTGTGT
This sequence comes from Helianthus tuberosus, assembly GCA_030545235.1. Taxonomy (NCBI): domain Eukaryota; kingdom Viridiplantae; phylum Streptophyta; class Magnoliopsida; order Asterales; family Asteraceae; genus Helianthus; species Helianthus tuberosus. The sequence goes on along the minus strand of CM060400.1, from coordinate 113,309,431 downwards.
GGAATTAAGCGGTTTCGATAAAAGAAAAGAATCAGCCAAACTGAAATTAGAACAAGAAAACTGTTTCAGCATGCACCGTAAATTACAGTGATACCGTAATTTACGGTGGCCAGTAGATTGTGTTACGATGGGATTCTTCTGTTTTACGGTGGACTAGTAATTGTCCAGGACTCACCGTAACTTACGGTGATACCGTAAGTTACGGTAGAATCAGAAAAGCTTTTATATTTTTATTATTTCCAATGTGATGTTAAACCTTGTGTTTATATATTATAACCATGTCAAAACTAAAGTTTTAATGGTTTAACCATAGGTAATTGGTGGATCTTACGGGTGGCGATCAATCACAAGTATCCGAACCGAACACTCCAACTAACGCTTCCGCACTTGATCTTTTGTTTTAAAACTATGTAAACAATTGTAGTTTCTGTCTTGAATATGGGTTCGTAGGATCAATATGTGAATGTTGTGTCCAATTGAAATTCTCTAGTCTTGTAAGTTTTTGTAAACTCCAAATTTTGGCATGAAATGCAAGGTCTTATGTTATTAAATCTAGTAGTATAACAAGGGTCTTACAAGTTGGTAATCAGAGCTCAAGGTTGTCAATAAGTGTTCGGTTCAAGCTTGATCGATCGTCCGGTAAGAACTAACTTATTTTGTTAATAAATTATGTACTACGTAGAAAAATGAGAAATGAACAAATATGCATGAAAAGAGTGTGTAAGCTCACTCAAAAACAAGAAATGCATGAAACAAGAATGATTAAATCAAGTTACGAACTTGATTGAATTGAAACAAGAATGATTAAATCAAGTTACGAACTTGATTGAATTGAAACAAGAATGATTAAATCAAGTTACGAACTTGATTGAATTGAAACAAGAATGATTAAATCAAGTTACGAACTTGATTGAATTGAAACAAGAATGATTAAAATCAAGTTACGAACTTGATTGAATTGAAACAAGAATGATTAAATCGAGTTATGAACTTGATTAAATCAAAACAAGTAAAGCATTAGTTATAAATGGAATGTTTAACAACTTATGTAAACATTTCAGAAATAGAGATGGCTGATAAAGGTAACGATGATGCGGTGCCAAGAGTCACCGAACAAGTGAGGGAAGTGATTGCCGAAGAGGTTGGAAAGGCGATCGAAAACAGTTTGTCGGGCTTTATTGATAAAATTCAAAACACAGTTTTATCAATAGTAGAAGATAGAATCAAGAAACTGGAAGATGATTCAAATGTAGCAAAGGAAAAGCATGGTGGACGAAAGCCTTGTTCATACAAGGAATTCATGGCCTGTAAACCACCAATATATAATGGGGAGGTTGATCCAATTGTGTGCCAACGATGGCTAAGTGATATCGAAGGAGTATTCGAGAGAACTCATTGTGATGAAAATGACTACGTAGCTTATGGTACGGGTCAATTAAGAGGTCAAGCAAAAGACTGGTGGGATAACAAAAAGAAGGAGATTGGAAGTGAAGCGGCTAAGGCCGTGACATGGGAGGAGTTTAAGACGCCGTTTCTTAAACACCATAGTCCCAAAGCGGTCATAAATAGAATCAAGGAAGAGTTCATGCAACTCAGACACAAGGGTGAATCCATAGACAAGATCACGGGGATGTTTATGGACAAGATAAAGTTCTGTGATGATTTGGTGACAAATGAAGAACAAAAGGTCTATTACTACCATAACATGCTAAGTGCGGAGTATAGAGAGTTCATAACCCCTTCAAAATATGAGACCCTTACCGAGATTGTCAATGCTGCTCGGGAAAGGAAGATCGAACTGAAAAAGAGCATAGAACGGGGTGAACGAAGGGCACAAGATGTGAATCCAAGCCCTACTAAGAAGGCACGAACAAATGAAAGCGCAAAGAAATCTGATACGAAAGGCGGGTCGCCAAGTTGCAGAATCTGCGGGAAGGGTCATAAAGGCGAATGCCGTTACAAGGATAAGCCTTGTCCCATATGCAAGAAAACGGGACATATGGCTATATCATGCCTGGAGAAAGTGACAGTTTGTTACAATTGTTATCGAACGGGTCACAAAAAGTCGGAATGCCCGGAGCTGGTTGGAAAGAAGGATGGGCAGGAACCGAAAGGTGAAGCCCCGAAAGCAAAGGCAAGATCTTTTCAACTAACTGCCGCAGAAGCAAAGGTTGAACCTGACGCGGTCTCAGGTATATTTGCTGTAAATTCAATTCCTGCACACGTGTTATTTGATACAGGTGCGAATAAATCCTTTGTTTCATATGGACTTATTCGACATCCTTCATTTGTTCTAACAAAATTACCTGTGCCTTTAGAAGTAGAGATAGGTAATAACAAGAGCTTTATTATTTGTGATGTATGTGAAAATTGTAAACTGAGCATCGACGATGAAGAATATTTGATAAATCTAATCCCGATGTCGATGGGAGAATTTCAAGTAGTCGTTGGGATGGATTGGCTATCTCGACACCATGCAAAGGTCGTGTGCTTCCGTAAAGAGATAAAACTAACATCTCCGAGCGGGAAACACGTCACCATTTATGGCGAAAAAGGAGGCAACCCCATAGTATGCTCAATGTTGAAAGCTCACAAGCTAATGAAGCGAGGATGCAAGGCATTCATGATATACGCTAATGAGCCCGAGAAAGAATCACGAAAGATTGGAGATGTACCGGTAGTACGAAATTATGAAGATGTTTTTCCGGAAGATTTACCGGGGATACCGCCTGAACGGGAAATAGAGTTCAGGATCGAATTGATTCCGGGCGCGAAACCCGTAGCAAAAGCCCCGTACCGACTTGCACCGTCGGAATTACAAGAGTTGATGTCCCAAATTCAAGACCTGCTTGACAAGGGATTCATAAGGCCGAGTGTGTCTCCTTGGGGCGCACCGGTGTTGTTCGTAAGGAAGAAAGACGGGAGCATGCGCATGTGTATCGATTATCGGGAGTTAAACAAACTCACGGTAAAGAACCGATACCCGCTCCCAAGAATAGATGACTTATTCGACCAACTACAAGGCGCGAACTGGTTTTCAAAAATTGACCTTAGGTCAGGGTATCACCAACTAAAGGTCAAAGAAGAAGATATGCCGAAGACGGCTTTCCGCACGAGATACGGACATTACGAATTCCTCGTGATGTCATTTGGACTAACAAACGCACCCGCGGCTTTCATGGACCTCATGAACCGGGTTTGCAAGCCAATGTTGGATAAGTCGGTCATCGTGTTTATCGATGATATCTTGGTGTACTCGAAAAGTGAAGCTGAACACGCACACCACTTACAAGAAGTGTTAGAGACACTTAGACGAGAGAAGTTATATGCAAAATTCTCTAAATGTGCCTTTTGGTTACGAGAAGTTCAATTTTTAGGCCATGTCATAAATGCCGACGGAGTATTGGTGGATCCGTCAAAGATAGAGGTTGTGTCAAAATGGAATCCCCCGAAGAACCCTTTGGAAATTAGAAGCTTTTTGGGGCTTGCGGGGTACTATAGGAGATTCATTCAAGATTTCTCCAAGATTGCGTCACCGCTAACAAAGCTAACCCAAAAGAAATCAAAGTTTATTTGGGGAGTCGATCAAGAAAAAGCATTTTAAACGCTAAAAGAAAAGCTAACTCAAGCTCCGGTACTGACATTGCCGGACGGAGTCGAAGACATGGTGGTTTATTCGGATGCTTCACTATCGGGACTCGGTTGTGTGCTGATGCAACGGGGCAAGGTAATAGCCTATGCCTCGAGACAATTGAAGATACACGAGAAGAAATATCCCACGCACGATCTCGAGTTGGCTGCGGTGGTATTTGCCTTAAAATATGGAGGCATTACTTGTATGGGGTATAGTGCACCATATTCACTGACCACAAGAGCTTGAAATACTTCTTCGATCAAAAGGAGTTAAATATGCGACAAAGGCGATGGCTAGAAACGGTGAAAGACTACGATTGTGAAATACATTATCACCCTGGAAAGGCCAATGTGGTGGCGGATGCTCTAAGCAGAAAAGCGGACTATGTCCCAATACGGGTAAGATCGATGCAACTCGTGGTGACCTCAGGTATACTTGAACGTATTCGAGAGGCACAATTAGAAGCAATGAAAGAAGAGAATTGGAAGAAAGAAAGAATAATCGGTCAATTGAAAGACTTGTCGGATGGGAATCATGGGTTAAAGACTCGATCCGGAAGGATATGGGTCCCACATACCTGTGGAGTGAAGGCGCTTCTACTTAATGAAGCTCATAAATCCCGTTATTCAATTCATCCGGGTGCGACCAAGATGTACAATGATTTGAGACAAAATTATTGGTGGCCCGGAATGAAGAGGGACGTGGCAAAGTATGTGGAAAAATGCTTGACATGTTTACAAGTCAAGGCGGAGCATCAGAAACCATACGGCAAACTCCAACCGTTAGATATTCCGGTTTGGAAATGGGAACATATCACAATGGACCTACTGACCAAGTTGCCAAAAACAAATCGTGGTTTCGATGCCATATGGGTGGTGGTAGATAGATTGACGAAAATTGCTCACTTTATTCCGATCCGTGAGACTTTTACGTCAGAAAAGATGTCAGAGGTTTACACGAATGAAATAATAGCACGTCATGGGGTGCCGGTATCCATTGTGTCTGATAGGGATACCCGGTTTACTTCAAATTTCTGGCGAGATTTCCAAGAGCAAATGGGAACCAAATTGTTCATTAGCACTGCGTACCATCCCCAAACGGATGGACAAGTGAAAGAACGATACAAACATTGGGGGACATGCTACGGGCGTGTATAATCGACTTTGGAGGCAGTTGGGATGTTCACCTACCGTTAGTCTAGTTTTCGTATAACAACAGTTACCAATCTAGTATTAAGATGGCACCATACGAAATGCTTTACGGTAGGAAGTGTCGAACCCCAGTATGTTGGGGTGAAGTGGGTCCACGTGAACTCGCCCACCAAGATATAGTACGAGCCACGAATGAAAAGATCGATAAAGTTCGGGCACACTTGAAAGCGGCTCAAGACAGGCAAAACGCGTATGCTGATAAAAGAAAAAGGCCAATCGAATTCCAAGTTGGTGACATGGTCATGCTAAAAGTTTCCCCATGGAAGGGCGTTATTAGATTCAGAAAAAGGGGGAAGCTAAGCCCAAGGTTTATTGGGCCATTTAAAATTATCGGGAGAGTTGGCAAGGTAGCTTACCGTCTTGAATTACCGGAGGAGCTAAGTGGAATCCATGGCACGTTCCACGTGTCACAATTAAGAAAGTGCCTAGCAGACGAAACGACCTATATCCATTACGATGATGTCGAAGTGGATAATAGTCTAAATTATGCGGTGAGACCGGTGGAGATTTTAGATCGGAAGGTCAAACATTTACGAAATAAACAAATTGACCAAGTTAAAGTCAAATGGGAGCATAGGAAAGGTTCGGACACTACGTGGGAGTCCGAAGAAGAGATGCGACGTCTTCACCCTACTTTATTTGGTACGTAATTCGGTTTCGGGGACGAAACCCTTTTAAGGGGGGTGAACTTGTAACACCCCGAAAATATAAATCCTTATATTAAAATTTAAAAGTAAAAATAAACAAGAGTCAACCAACAAGGAACTATAACCTAGTTAATTACAAGTCTTGAAATAACCTATGATAGGGTTAAAACACTCAAACTTAAGGATAAATCAAAGTTGAGGGTCTAAACTTGTCAAAACTGAAACTTAGGTTACTAATAGTAACCAAAACTTAGGTTACTAATAGTAACCAAAACAAAACAAGAATGATTAAATCAAGTTACGAACTTGATTGAATTGAAACAAGAATGATTAAATCAAGTTACGAACTTGATTGAATTGAAACAAGAATGATTAAAATCAAGTTACGAACTTGATTGAATTGAAACAAGAATGATTAAATCGAGTTATGAACTTGATTAAATCAAAACAAGTAAAGCATTAGTTATAAATGGAATGTTTAACAACTTATGTAAACATTTCAGAAATAGAGATGGTTGATAAAGGTAACGATGATGCGGTGCCAAGAGTCACCGAACAAGTGAGGGAAGTGATTGCCGAAGAGGTTGGAAAGGCGATCGAAAACAGTTTGTCGGGCTTTATTGATAAAATTTAAAACACAGTTTTATCAATAGTAGAAGATAGAATCAAGAAACTGGAAGATGATTCAAATGTAGCAAAGGAAAAGCATGGTGGACGAAAGCCTTGTTCATACAAGGAATTCATGGCCTGTAAACCACCAATATATAATGGGGAGGTTGATCCAATTGTGTGCCAACGATGGCTAAGTGATATCGAAGGAGTATTCGAGAGAACTCATTGTGATGAAAATGACTACGTAGCTTATGGTACGGGTCAATTAAGAGGTCAAGCAAAAGACTGGTGGGATAACAAAAGAAGGAGATTGGAAGTGAAGCGGCTAAGGCCGTGACATGGGAGGAGTTTAAGACGCCGTTTCTTAAACACCATAGTCCCAAAGCGGTCATAAATAGAATCAAGGAAGAGTTCATGCAACTCAGACACAAGGGTGAATCCATAGACAAGATCACGGGGATGTTTATGGACAACATAAAATTGTGCTACCAGCGGCGTATCCACCATGTTTCTCCCATATTACTTCAGTTTCGTGAGGCGGTGTCATGTGTGGCGATATGACACAGATAGAATTGTGCTACCTCGGTCCAATCGATAGGAAGTCGGACCGAGTTGAAGATAGAATCGAATAGGTTAAACAGGCGAGTTGAATTACGAACGTAGCCATAACAGCGTGCGCGAGTAGCCTGGTGACACGAAAGATTGATGTGTCATGTCTGGATAGGCGTCGAGCGATAAGCGAATAACGCGTTTTCGATTAGATTCTACATTAAACCCACATGGCACGTTTCCACGAGAGTTTGCTAACATGGCGAAACACCACGTTCGACCAGGTTAGTTTTGTCCCGTGAAGCGATGCCATGCATACTAATACCACACAGACTGCGATGAACACCAAACGATGAGCGATGAGCGATAGGCGGTACACAATAAGCGAATGAGCGATAGACGATACACGGTAAGCGATACGCGATAAGCGAGTAATGCGATTCGATTTAGTCTTTAAGCCCCATATGGCATCTGCCCACGAAAGTTTGCTCGTATGGCTGAATCACTTATACATATTGGAAGTACCAGCGATGTATTTACCCGGTTCCAACCATACTAGATCTGTTTCGTGAATCGATGTCAGGTGTGCTCACGTAACACAGGTAGCGATAAGCGATAAGCGAATGGGCGATTAAGCGAATAACACAAACACAACACAAGCGATGACGGCGGCGATAAACGAATTGCGATAAGCGGTGCGCGATAGCGACAACCGACGAGCGATAAGCGACGGTTGTTGCGTTGCAAGCGATAGGGATATGCGTGATTTATGCGATTCGATTCAATTGATTTACACCACAGAGTTTAACTAACATTAGACCCCACATGGCCTTTTTCCACGAAAGCCTGCTGATATGACTAAAACACCTTGCTTTAACCATATGAGCTTCATCTCGTGAAGCGAGGTCATGTGTGCCAACTTAAAACAAATATCACAGATAACGATAGGCGATAGCGATGGTGAAAGCGATAGAGTGACACACAGCAAGCGATATGGTGATTTGCACGATAAACGGTAGCGATTCACATAAATAGCGGTAGCAATTGCGAGATAGATTTAAGCGATAATGCGATTGCGAGCGTGTTGACTTACGAAAAGCCTTGCGATGACATGCTTTGATTTGCGATATAGACTTACGACCAGTCTTGCGTTGATGCAATTGCCCAGCGAGGTAGACTCTCCAGAGTCCATCGATGAGGCGATTGCACTGCGCTTGCAGACTTACGACAAGTCTTGCGATGATGCGATTTAGTTGTTACGCCTTGCGATTTAGTGTAGTGTGTTGAAAATAATCACAATAGTATAATAGGTCTAGTAACGTTCAACTCCACATGGCACTTTCTTCACGAAACTTCGGTAGTATGATAAAGCACACCTTGCTTGACCCCTACTACTTACATCTCGTGAATAGGTGTCACCCTTTGTCGACATGGTCAAGATGCTTATATATAGGAAGTACCAGCGGCATGTCCACCACGCTCGACCATGCTTTTAACGTTATGGCACTATTAGAATTCACTACGATCTCCGTGCACTGACCAAAATAATCCCGTGTGCACCCGTGACTACTCGTTCCTTGCACGTTTATCGTACCTCATCCTAAGAGTGTAGTGAGGGTAAAACACATTATATCATGATATATATAATAGGTGTGTGATTCTAGACTAAGTGTGAATGCGAGAGAGAGAGAGAGAGTGCGAATCAACGTTGCGCATAGCGACAACATCAATTAGTAGAGATAGTTCCACACATGAAATTACGTCGAAATTTGGTTTGTTACAATATTATCCTACGTCTGTCTGATGTTGAAGACTTTTGTTGGAGCTGCGGTTGTTGTACTCAAGTTCTTGATCCGGTGCGGCAGTTGCGGGTGAAGTGACCATAGCGGTTGCAATTAGTGCAATAGCGACAGTCAGCTCCAACCTGGTGATGGTAGGTACATAAGTAACACTGGGGATGAGCTCCAGTGTAAGCTCATTTTGGAAACACCGAAATTTCTTGAAGAGACTTCGGTTGCAGCAGTTCGTATGAACTATTGATGACATCATCTTTGAACACCTCAAATCAGTAGATTTCACGGTTGAAAGTTGATTTTAAAAGATAGAAAGGTGTAGAATCGAGTGTAGATCATAGAAGTACAAAGTTTAGGTTGAAAACTTACAAGAATCGCGAGAAATCGAGAGATGAAGGGGTTGGAGCGTCTGGTCGAACAGTAGCAGTCACATCAAGTGTTTTTGATGTGACTGAGGGGTATTTATAGGCAAGGAGGAGGAAAGGATGGTGAGTGGGGGCCGTCCGTTCGGCTGGCCCATCCGGTCGGCTTGCCTAGCCGTTCGGCTGGCCCATCCGTCCGGATGAGCAATCCATCCGGATGTCCTTCGGCGTGCTGCGTTTAGGTGTTCCGTTTCGATCGTTAAGCGTTGCGATAGTTTTGTTACACTGTTCCGTGTAGATATGTATGTATTTATTATAATTAATCACAAAAAGGTCGTATGTACGTATTCACATTTCTAAGTGTTCGTTTCGAGTGTGCGTTGTGTTATGACGCGTCACGGCCATCGCGAAGGGTAGAGTAGGTCCTCCCTCGACGTCATCGTGAGCGTTAGTATATGCGTTGTGCCACAATGACTGACGGGGTACTACCTGCTCGTATTGATATCGTCGTCATGACGGCTGGAGCTATAGCACTCACCCGAGAGTCTTTGTTAGCATTAGTTGTCTGCGTTTCGACACATCATGGCCATCGAGGAGGGTAGAATAGGTCCTCACTCAATGTCATCGTGAGTGTTAGTGTTTGCGATGAGATGTAGCGATAATGTATTGCGAAAATATGCGATTATTCTTCGAATAGGGATGTATGCGATATAGTTACATTATGATCCGAATCTCTGGTGCTAGGAGTAACGAGTGTAGCGAGTAGTAACAATGCACGAAAGTGCGGGTTGTTACAGTCTCCCCTGCTTTAGGAAATTTGGTCCCGAAATTAATCCAACAGGTAGACTTTTGAGAGTTGATCCTGTATAAGTAGCGATACAGCGAGTTAATTGACCGAGAGTTGACAAGCGAGAGCGTTTCGAGTAAGAGAGATCGACCGCGATAGCGAGAAGCGACGTAATGACAAAAGGAGCATCCCACGAGTTGGCGTTTCAAAAGTACCTCGAGTCACGAAGAATTTGTTAGTTCGGTGCGATTGAAATTTTAAGGAACTTGAAAGGTTTCTCATAAGGTAGGGTTAACTGAGTCGATTGTTAACCAACGTTGCAAGAATCGTTCGTTTTTAGATATTTAAAAGAAATTTGGAAGGAAATCTTGAAAATGTTTCTTATAACGTAGGGTCAACTGAGTCGATGTTAACCAACGTTGCAAGAAAGTTTAGGTTTTAAACATTTTAAGGAATTCGAAAATGAAAGCTGGGGTTACGGAAACTCTCCTATGACATGGGTTCAAGCTGAACTCGATGTCGAACCAATGTCTTAAGAAGGATTTCGTTTTGTTGTTGCAAAAGTTTTTAAAGAAGACTGGACTTATGAGACTTCCCTTGGGCATGGAGTTAAGCTGATTCGATGTTAGCTCCACATCGTGAGGAAATTTCACTTGTCCAATGGTTTTAATAGAAATTTTATAAAAAAAATCAGTTTTTAACAGATTGAAAAGTTAATTAACATCAAGCCCTACTTGGCACTTTCTCACGAAAGTTTGTTAATATGGTTAAAACACTTATATATAGGAAGTACCAGCGGCGTATCCACCATGTTTCTCCCATATTACTTCCGTTTCGTGAGGCGGTGTCATGTGTGGCGATATGACACAGATAGAATTGTGCTACCTCGGTCCAATCGATAGGAAGTCGGACCGAGTTGAAGATAGAATCGAATAGGTTAAACAGGCGAGTTGAATTACGAACGTAGCCATAACAGCGTGCGCGAGTAGCCTGGTGACACGAAAGATTGATGTGTCATGTCTGGATAGGCGTCGAGCGATAAGCGAATAGCGCGTTTTCGATTAGATTCCACATTAAACCTACATGGCACGTTTCCACGAGAGTTTGCTAACATGGCGAAACACCACGTTCGACCAGGTTAGTTTTGTCCCGTGAAGCGATGTCATGCATACTAATACCACACAGACTGCGATGAACACCAAACGATGAGCGATAGGCGGTACACAATAAGCGAATGAGCGATAGATGATACACGGTAAGCTATACGCGATAAGCGAGTAATGCGATTCGATTTAGTCTTTAAGCCCTATATGGCATCTGCCCACGAAAGTTTGCTCGTATGGCTGAATCACTTATACATATTGGAAGTACCAGCGATGTATTTACCCGGTTCCAACCATACTAGATCTGTTTCGTGAATCGATGTCAGGTGTGCTCACGTAACACATGTAGCGATAAGCGATAAGCGAATGGGTGATTAAGCGAATAACACAAACACAACACAAGCGATGACGGTGGCGATAAACGAATTGCGATAAGCGGTGCGCGATAGCGACAACCGACGAGCGATAAGCGACGGTTGTTGCGTTGCAAGCGATAGGGATATACGCGATTTATGCGATTCGATTCAATTGATTTACACCACAGAGTTTAACTAACATTAGACCCCACATGGCCTTTTTCCACGAAAGCCTGCTGATATGACTAAACACCTTGCTTTAACCATATGAGCTTCATCTCGTGAAGCGAGGTCATATGTGCCAACTTAACATAAATATCACAGATAACGGAAGGGGATAGCGATGGTGAAAGCGATAGAGTGACACACAGTAAGCGATATGGAGATTTGCACGATAAACGGTAGCGATTCACATAAATAGCGGTAGCGATTGCGAGATAGATTTAAGCGATAATGCGATTGCGAGCGTGTTGACTTACGAAAAGCCTTGTGATGACATGCTTTGAGTTGCGATACAGACTTACGACCAGTCTTGCGTTGATGCAATTGCCCTGCGAGGTAGACTCTCTAGAGTCCATCGATGAGGCGATTGCACTGCGCTTGCAGACTTACGACAAGTCTTGCGATGATGCGATTTAGTTGTTACGCCTTGCGATTTAGTGCAGTGTGTTGAAAATAATCACAATAGTATAATAGGTCTAGTAACGTTCAACTCCACATGGCACTTTCTTCACGAAACTTTGGTAGTATGATAAAGCACACCTTGCTTGACCCCTACTACTTACATCTCGTGAATAGGTGTCACCCTTTGTCGACATGGTCAAGACGCTTATATATAGGAAGTACCAACGGCATGTCCACCACGCTCGACCATGCTTTTAACGTTATGTGTAACACCCCAAAAATGGGTTTGGTAATTAAACCACGTTACTAGTGACGACGGGTAAAATACAGTTAGTGGTAAAAAAAAAAAGGTCATGTGTGTCATGTGTTAATCGCTTACTCTGGCCAAGTAAGTAGTGGCATATGATACCATGAACTTCTTATGGTGGACACGTTTACATCCGATGTAGTAAGGGCGGTGTGAATGGGACTAACTTAAAAGTACCCAAATGAATCAAATGAGTAAAATAATTGATAATAATGTAAACGCACAGCCGGGTGACGGAAGCGTATTACATTAGGATGATGAGCCCGAGTGAAGGGACAAAGAAGCATGTAAAATGATTTAGACAAATATTGGGAGGGAGTGTACTTACACTCGAACCCAGAAAACGCAAGAATGAAAAATGATTTAGACAAGTATTGGGAGGGAGTGTACTTACACTCGAACCCAGAAAACGCAAGCATGAAAAATGATTTAGACGAGTATTGGGAGGGAGTGTACTTACACTCGAACCCAGAAAACGCAAACATGAAAAATGAGTTAGACAAGCATTGGGAGGGAGTGTACTTACACTCGAACCCGAAAAATGCGAATATGTCCCTAAACGAGTCGTTTTTGTAAAACGTCAAACTCGAGGACAAAGGCGGAATATAGAAATGAAGCGAGAGAACCAGTGAGAATCCTCGCGTAAAACAAAGACTGTAAAAGAGTAAATGCCAAGTCGTCAAAATTGCTTGACATAAATTAAAGATAAAACATTAAACTAAAATTCCGTTTTAGTCAAAAACAACGTTTTATCAAACATATATAGTATGAGATGATTGGGAAATAAACCTAAAACACGACGTGACGCGATCACGGTCAGGAAAGTTATGTGAAATAAAATCACATAGTAGCCCGAGAGATGGGTATAAAGTAACTGGACTAATAAGACTAGTCAGTGAGGCCAGTTAAGGTCAATATTTAAATTAAGAAAGTGTTCAACACGCTATCTATATTAAGATTAGCGTGAAATAATCATAGTTGATAAGCGTGTATGACCAAGTGGCCAAATGGCTACTCAGTCAAGCCAAATAATAAAGGTAAGTGAGTACAAAACGGCAGTGATGATCCATGAGGTCATAATAACGAAAAGTATTTATCGCCTATACTGAGCGATCACAAGGCAACATAAGCAAAGTGTTGGGAAGTCAGATCGAGTAAAGGCACGATAAAAAGGATAAAGCCGGAAGGTATGTGGTAATATGCCTTGTAGAATTCCGTTAATAGCACATCTAGATAGTGCTAAATAAATAAGATAAAATCAGGAAATTCATTTTAGTGGCGAATGCTGTACGAATGAACCAAACGAATAAGTTCGTAAAGAAAAGGGTTCTGTTTGTAAACAGTGAAAGATCTCACTAGAAACATCCAAATGGGTGAAAATAACGGATTCACAAAGAATCCGAAAGTATAAAGGCGATGGATTTCGCTAAGTTAATCAAACAAGTCGAAATGACCAGATGGCGTTATTCTGAGTTGCGTAAATTCGCATAAAAGATACATATGTTGTGTAATTAAAAGATGTTACCATATTTGTCTAATGACACTAACAAATGGTCAAAGTGTGAGTAATGCTTAGAAGGTTACTCAGTTTATGTACATTGGGTTGAAACTCAATAAATTATGTAAGAAAAGGTTTCGAGGACGAAACATCTTTAAGGGGGGTAGACTTGTAACACCCCAAAAATGGGTTTGGTAATTAAACCACGTTACTAGTGACGACGGGTAAAATACCATTAGTGGTAAAAAAAAAATTAACCCGGTTAATATTAGGATTTAAATAAATAAATTTGATGTTAATTAAAAGAGGATAAATACTTTGAGGAAAACAAAGTATATAGAAGGCCCGAGCTAACGGGACTTAAAATAAGACGGGTTATGACTACCCCGAACTCACTAAGTTAAACTAGCAAAGTTTAACCTAGTTAACAAAACAAAGTATTGTTGAAAATAAGTAGGTTGTAGCCTACTTACTAGTTAACAAAACTTGAGGGACCAAAATCGTCAAAAAGGAAACAAGTTCTTTTAATAAAAAAAACACACACACACCACACACACTTTGTGTGTGTGGATCGATCATCAGGAGCGACCAAGAGAGCTCAAACCCTAAAATCAACAAATTCACCAAATTGGAGCTCGAATCAAGCCCCAAATCAATGCATGAACGCGTATAAATGATCACCAAGTCAAAGGGATCGTAAGGTATGTTAAATTTTGTAATTTGGTGATGTCTTGAAGTTATGATGAACACTTAAAATCACAATTTGGGAATGGATGATGAATCCATGAGTGTAGTTGTGAAGAAATCTATGTGTAGGAACAACCCTAGTTAACAATTTGATGAACTAGTGTTGAAAACTAGGGAATTGATGATTTCCCTTGTATGTGCTAAGTGGGTTATGGCTAGATAATGAAGATGATGATATAATTGTGCTAGAAATCATCATAGTTGATAGTAGAAACAAAGTACTTGAACAAATTTACATGATTGAGTACTTGTTCATACATGATAGAGATGGGTTTTTATGATATGATGATGTTAGTGTCTAAATTGTGATTAGAATCCTCATATTAGATAATAAAAGTATGCTACTTGAACCATTTAGGTGTTTGAGTACATGAATCATAATTACCATGAATTGGGGTTGGTGTAAAAATAATGGAAATGATGATAAATTCATGTTAAAAATGAAGCTTGATATCATCATGTGTTAAGAAAGATTAATGTAGTGTTAATTCGATGAATTATGGTTATAAAACTTGGTAAACAAAGTGAATAAACGGTAGCCTAAGTATGATCCTACCGTGTATTTGACCAAGTAGTTAAATGAGTAGTAAAGCTACATCATGTAATCACTTATGATTAATAGGCCGTTGACTTTAAACAGTCAAACCGACCTATAATACGATGAATGATAATTCTTGAATATAAAATGCGTAGGGTGGAAGGATCGTATTAAGTTATGACTAAACTAACCACCTTGTGAAATGATGAATAATAGTTGGCGCTTAAACAAGCTAGGTGAAGCTTGGAGTGAAAGCGGGTCAAACGAATCAAGAATGAAGGGAAAAGCATAATTCGGATGCAAGGTAAGTATAACTTACACTAGTCTTATATTTTAGAATATTCTCTTATCGTATTAGTTACGAATAAGATAAATACATAATTGAGGTATGATGTTCCGGCGTGTAAACGTACGGAACAAGATAGTCGAGTATGACAAGAAACCATGTTGATGGTTTAAAAGGAGTTAAATCGGTAATTTGATCATTTTATGACAATTGGAAAATAAACTTTTGAATGGTTGCCTTATAGGGTAAACCAAAACAAACAATAAGGGTAAAACGGTAAATTGGTCATGCATCGACCATAACTATTGGCTTTAAAAGACACTTATGAAGTAAGCCTTAATAGTTCGAAAAGTGTTAAGAAATGAATTATAAGTAAAGCGACCGCACGATGTAAGTCGGAGCGAGTCATATAGTCGAGATGAAAATACATGTCATCTCGCCAATATAATCGGTCATTTAGACCAAACGGGTCAAAGGGTGAAGATACCATCTTTTGATAATAGCGACTAATGATTCTTGTCGAGTTATATGATTTCAGGAATAAATGTAGAAATGATATTTGCATAGCTACTATTTAGCGAATATTATAGCAAGGCATTAAATCAGGTCAATACAATGACCCGAGCCAGGTATGTGTAATAGAGTAATGATTCATTGAGAACGTAAGGTTCAATGAGTATTTAATGAAGTCTTAGATAGACAATGGGTTACTTAAGTGGGTAAACCGAATGTTTTAAAAGAGGGTAGTGGCGTTTTGAAAAACATATTGACTTTTCGAGCAAGATCATAATTCAAAAGAAGAATCATGGGTCAAACATGCTCTCAAAAGACCTTGTCGTAGTTGAAAGACTAAAAAGGACCAAAACGCCCTTGTTAGCTAATTCAAACAAACAACCTTTAAAGGTTGTTTGGAAACAAGTTTTATGATTAAGTAAATACTTAGATTAAGTATAGAAGTTGAAAGAGGTATTATATTAGTCAAACGGTACTATTTGAGTTTTTGCCGTAAAATAATGATTCGAGAGGTAAAATTTGGTTTATATAGATCACCACATCAAACCCGCCATAAACACAATTGTGGTGGGAGATTATAGGATAAGAAATGTGGTGATGAAATGCTAGAAACAATCGAAAGCGATTTTAGGCTCGAAAGTGCTTAAATACCCTTAACGGGTCAAAATAAGCATACAAGCGAAAACGGGTTTAAATTGTGTAATAAACCTATGATTAGAACCTAATATGGTAGGTAACATTAATTTGTAGAAGTGTGTGTAATATAGGAATCAAACAAATACGTTTGTTTGATAAAATGCATAAACGGGTTAAAATTCGGTAAAAAGGTAACGAGTCAAAGGCTTAGAAGTCTCAAAATTTCTTATGTTGGATGTAGGATTTTAACTCCATAAGATGGAGGATTAAATTACGGACGCGTAGGAAAAAGAATCGGGTAAAACGGATCAATAACGAAGAAGTTATGGCCGTTTCCGTAAAAACTGGCATAGCTGATCTGGACTGCAACCTGCTGGAAACTGGTTTCCCAGGCGACACGCGAAGGAATAACATGGTTCCTCCGCGACACGCGACAGAACCCTGATTTAGCGAAAAAAAATTATTTTAATCAGTTTCGCTTCCCGGACTCGTTTAAATACGTTCTAAGTTACATATGACTAATCCAACTCATGTTTTATGAGTTTCAGGTATGATTTTAGCACCGGAGGATGATCAAGCACAACGAAGAACCGAACATGATCAAGAAATAAGCTTCCGCACTATGTATCGTTGTCTTGTTAAATGACGAACTCAAACATGTTATTTTGTATAGTTTTAATTCTGTAAATAAAGTTTAATGAAACCCGTATTTTCAATGTATTGAAATTTCAATTACCCGTTTATTTTCGTAAATTATACGAAAATTGTTAAATAATAATAAGGGTGTTACATTATGGCACTATTAGAATTCACTACGATCTCCGGTGCGGCAGTTGCAGGTGAAGTGACCATAGCGGTTGCAGTTAGTGCAATAGCGACAGTCAGCTCCAACCTGGTGATGGTAGGTACATAAGTAACACTGGGGATGAGCTCCAATGTAAGCTCATTTTGGAAACACCGGAATTGCTTGAAGAGGCTTCGGTTGCAGCAGTTCGGTTATTGATGAGTTCGGGCTTGAAATCTTTCGTTTGCGACTGGGTTTGTCGGCGTCTTGCGAAGAGGTGTCGTCGTTGGGTGATTCGTCGGAGGACTCGCTTGCAGAATCTTTGGCCGAGTCGTCAGAAGAACCGTCAGCAGCTTCGTCAGAAGAATCGTCGATAGATTCGTCAGAAGAATCATCGGCAGACTCGTCAGAAGAATCGTCGACATGATCGTCTGAAGAATTAATGGCGATTGCTTGATAAGTTTGCTTGACAGGATTCTTGGAGAAAAACCCTTCCATGAGTCGTTTGTTGTTGTTTTCTGCGGCTAAGCGTTATGTTTCTTCGATAGTTCGCCCACACACTCAGGCAAGCCGCGAATATACTTCACGATGGCTTTTCCTGAGGTGTCGACTTGACTTGGGCAAACAATGCCCAGCTGTTTGAACCTTGTAGTGTAGCCAGCGTTGTCACCTTCGTCCTGTTTGATTTTCTAAAATTCGCCTTCCAACTTCTGAATCTCGTGGGGAGGGAAATACTCCTTCTTCATGAGCTCTTTCAGCTCATTCCAGGAGAGGGCATAAGCCGCGGAGATCCCACGTTTTTTGCGTTCGGCGGTCCACCAGTCGAGTGCTCGTGATTGAAATACTCCGGTAGCGCAAGTAGTACGAAAATCATCGGGACACCCACTCTGTCGAAGGGTGACTTCGATAGAATCGAACCACTGGAGTAGTTGAGAGACACCTCCTTCACCTGTGAACTCCATCGGATCATAGGCTTTGAAGTGTTTGTAAAGAAAGGTAGATTGCGGCTCTTTTGTCTTGACGTCTTCCGAAGCTCGAGAGTTGCTAAGAGAGTGCACTTGAGCGACGATCTGAGGAATCATTTCGGCCACTCCCTTGACCACAAGGGAGGCGATCCTCTTTTCGTCCCTTCGTTTGGCTCGTCTCCTTGCTGACATTCTCGAAGTAAAGTTGTTGGAAGGCATCTAGACAGAAAGAGGCTTGGAGTGAGATTCGATCATAATGATTTTTTTTTTTTTTGAGTTTTGCGATGCGATTGAGCGCGTTCAAAACTTGATGCGATAATATAATAGTAATGCGAAAATACATAGGAGCCACATAGGAGACACGAGATTCCTAAGTTCTCACACAATGACTTGTTTGTTATTATATATATATATATAGATGTAATTCATACTTATACATATACAGGTCGATCTAGAATACGCGAGGACGCGTTGAGGTGAGAGAGCGAGAGTGAAGGCGAGTAATCAGACATTAGTTTTGTTGCGAACATTCGGTCTTCGTTTTAGATTGCGATGGTTGTGCGAGTTGTGTGTTTGTAAAACAGGGAGCGAAAATAAACACATCAAGCATAACTAAGTTCATCAAAACGTAAAACCGGCGAGTCGTAGACTTAGTAAAATAATCGGAGTGCCTCGGGTGATTAGGCGTCGACCACCCAAGGTAACCCAACTATACCCAACAAGTTCGTGCACGCGCGTTGACCTAGAAGACTTATGCTTCCACTGGGATGCAGCTCATGGCATTCATCCTCCTAGTCTCCGCGTGGCTCGAGTCGTTGTTATGGTCGAGTCCTTGGTGTGAGCTTTTTGAAAACCATTTTAGGGAGTGGAACGGCTTATTAAGGTACGGGTTTCACCCCTGACTTAACAACTTCGTTCCTAATTGTGGTTATGCTATTCGATTAAATTCGTGAGTTCCACTAGATTTCGAAATGGAGTCTTTCGTCGAGATGTGGATGTTACTCCTAACTCGATGAAAGGTTCTCGTGCTAGAAAAATGCGCTGAGTGAGCGATCTCGTCGAGAGTTCTTGGTTTTCACACCTGGTCTCGACTGGATCACTCGGTTTCGTTATGCGAGTATTTTCGAAAACATGTGTATTGTGTGGGCCTTAGGAAAGGCTAAGTAATATTCAGGCCTTAGGAAAGGCTCTTCGCGTGAAATTGTAGTATGCGGTGTTCACGCGAAGTAGTAGTTATAGCGACTTCGAATGAGAGTATCAAGTAGGCCCGTGCAATTCCTACTAAGTTCGCACGAGTCAGCCCGTTGGTACTTAGACTATAGACTAGGTCATTGCTAAGACTTCAACCCGGACTAGGTCGAGTCTGGCCTAATTCCATATAGTTATGGCTCTGATACCAATCTGTCACACCCCAACCGATAGCGGAATCATCGTGGCGCGGCACTAGGCGAATCAGATTGCTCAGGAGAATCCATAACAACTATTTTGCGACAATAATTAATGCGTTCATTATCCCATGCTAACAAACAATTACAATCACATAAGTCGTCACAGATTTCTTATTCTCTCGAACAATACAAATCCGACAACCTAGATTTTTAGTGAAGTTTCTAGACTTCCTAGCTTGATTGAGATAGCTTGCGATCTAACCTGCAACATACGTTAAAATAATGTCAATACAAAAGTATTGGCGAGTATACAGGTTTGATATGTAATAGCATAAAGGATTTAAAAGTGTTGCGAATCTCCTACATACATAAACGAGATACACGACATACATACTCACAAAACCGATACTACCAGCTAAGTCCTCGATGCTCGAATACGCGATGGCAAACTAGACCCCGTCGGGCGCAATAATACTATACTAGTCAAGGTGGGACGTAGCGAGTATAAGTCCTAGCACATATGTAACTAGCATCACGTATAACTATGCAAGTAAGTAATTCACAAGTGATAAGTAGTTTAAGCATTTGATATAATTCGATTTGATAGCAACGTATGTTACACCCAAAAGTGCAAAAGCAAAAAGGGTTCAAGTATACTCACAATGCGTATTTAGCAAGAACTCAACTTGGTTGGATTAATTTAGAGTGCGCCTGATTTAGTATGAACACGGAGTGGTAGCGTAAGCGAGGTACGGTGAAAATTTGAATAATAGGGCTAGTGGTAATCCGATCGGATGGCTATCCGGTCGGATAAGCTAGTTCGATTGGTCGGTTGGCATGTTATCCGATCGGTTGGCATGTTGTCCGATCAGTTGACGTGTCGATCGATCGGTGGACATGTTGTCCGATCGGTTGACGTGTCGACCGGTCGGTTGACATGTTGTCCGATCGGTTGACGTGTTGACCGGTCGGTTGGCATGTTATCCGATCGGTTAACATGTTATCCGATCGGCTGACATGTTTTCCGATCGGCTGGCATGTTGTCCGATCGGCTGACATGTTTTCTGGTCGGCTGACATGTTTTTCGATCAGCTGACATGTTGTCCGATCGGCTGACATGTTGTCCGATCGGCTGGTTTGAAGTTGGTTTGCCGTTCGATCGGACAACAGTCCGATTGGACGGCAACTCGTTCAAATTTTCTGATTACTTCACACTCAATTGTTTCTGGAAAGGATACCGGTGAATTGACTGAGACGATGTGTCGTCGTGTTAAGCTACTGAAATTCCATCGAGTTCGGCCCGTTCTGTCGGCCGGGAACCACCCCGTTCCATCAGATTTGGCCGCCCTTGATGGTTTTTCCATGTCTAATCCCGGAGTCACGCATCACCTTGATTAGATACATAATACTCTAAGTGAGTTTGTTATAAAAACATGTGGAAATTACTCAGATCTGAGTCGTTCATGGTAAATTGCGGTTATACTTTGGAGTTCATATGAACTATTGATGACATCATCTTTGAACACCTCAAATTAGTAGATTTCACGGTTGAAAGTTGATTTTAAAAGATAGAAAGGTGTAGAATCGAGTGTAGATCATAGAAGTACAAAGTTTAGGTTGAAAACGTACAAGAATCGCGAGAAATCGAGAGATGGAGGGGTTGGAGCGTCTGGTCGAACAGTAGCAGTCACATCAAGTGTTCTTGATGTGACTGAGGGGTATTTATAGGCAAGGAGGAGGAAAGGATGGTGAGTGGGGGTTGTCCGTTCGGCTGGCCCATCCGGTCGGCTTGCCTAGCCGTTCGGCTGGCCCATCCGTCCGGATGACCAATCCGTTCGGATGTCCTTCGGCGTGCTGCGTTTAGGTGTTCCGTTTCGATCGTTAAGCGTTGCGATAGTTTTGTTACACTGTTCCGTGTAGATATGTATGTATTTATTATAATTAATCACAAAAAGGCCGTATGTACGTATTCACATTTCTAAGTGTTCGTTTCGAGCGTGTGTTGTGTTATGACGCGTCACGGCCATCGCGGAGGGTAGAGTAGGTCCTCCCTCGACGTCATCGTGAGCGTTAGTAAATGCGTTGTGCTACAATGACTGACGGGGTACTACCTGCTCGTATTGATATTGTCGTCACGACGGCTGAAGCTATAGCACTCACCCGAGAGTCTGTGTTAGCATTAGTTGTCTGCGTTTCGACACATCACGGCCATCGAGGAGGGTAGAATAGGTCCTCACTCAAAGTCATCGTGAGTGTTAGTGTTTGCGATGAGATGTAGCGATAATGTATTGCGAAAATATGCGATTATCCTTCGAATAGCGATGTATGCGATATAGTTACATTATGATCTGAATCTCTGGTGCTAGGCGTAATGAGTGTAGCGAGGAGTAACAATGCACGAAAGTGCGGCTTGTTACACCGCCCGCGTTGCGGGACGCTAAATTGAGTATTTCTTAGGTTAATAACATGTACGCCTTTATGTCGGTTAGTTATACATGCTACATATAACACGATATAAAAAAAGATACATCAAGTTAACCAATTAAAGAAAAATAGTACCATAGTTATGATAATTTTTTTTTAACTAAAACGATGACAAGCGTGTAATTTAGAGTTGGGGGCAAAACAATAATTTGTCAGGACCAATTAGCGAGTGCTAAGCAGCTGTTTGGCGTGAATAAAAAGAAAATTAAGTCAACAAAGTAAAATAAAACACTACCTTGGTTTTGCCAAAGAAAAAAAAAGCGATGACAAGATTGCAATTTTTAGCGGAGGTAAAATCGTAATTTTAAAATGGAGGTAAAATTATATTTTGAACTGAGGGCAAAACCATTTTTTTTAAATGGGGGCAAAATCTTAATATTTTAGCTGCGGGCAAATTCGTAATTTTTAGTTGCGAGCAAAATCGTAATTTTAAACTGGGAATCAAATCGTAACTTGGCAGGACTGTAGCTGAGAGCAAAACCATAATTTTATTTTGAACTGAGAGCAAAATTGTATTTTTTAACTGAGGGCAAAATCGTAAATTTAAGCAAGGGGTAAAAGCAAAATTTTATTTTGAATCGAGTGCGAAATCGTAATTTTACACCTAAAATAAAATTGTAATTTAACATCACCTATAAATACCTATTATATGGAAAAAGAAAAAAAAATCAAAATAGCCGCCAAAAGTGGCCAACCAGTTGACAATACTATTACCCCGATTAGGTTAGCCACTTGATAATGTATATGTTGATAATACGATTCTCTGCATACAAGCAGTTTTGTATTGAAAACGCTCAAGACAAAGGAACACCTTACTTTCTAATTTTTGTACAAAAATACCATTATATATTCAAGGAAGATAATTATGTGCACAAGGGTAAAAATGTCATAATAATTCTCCTGTATATTAAAAGATGAATGAAATAAACAGTAGATTGTAATATAATAAAATATTAAATAAAGTTATTTTATGGTTTTATTATTTCCATATGTTATCTTCTTTAATTTTTAAGTTTGATAAGCTTGGTGTTAACCGGTACTTGTATCGAAAATACCGGTTCGTTATCGATACATGAAGGTAAAAAACAGTACCAGCCTGGTACATAAAACGCTAAAAGTCGGTACCGAATTGAGTTTGATAATCTTTTAGTTCGATAAATTTGGTACTACTACCCAGTACCATTTGCTCATCCCTGATCACGAGTACCGTACGAACAACGGTATCGTACAACTTTTTTTAGTTTCAGGGGTAGGGATGAGCTCGGTACCAACTGATACCGAATTGGTATTCGTACCGAAAATACCAGTTACGGTATCGGTATATGAAGGTAAAAACCGGTAGCGAACCGGTACCAAGAACGCCAAACGCCAGTACCGAACTAGTACTTAGGATCTTTCGGTTCAGGAAATTCGGTACCGGTACCCATTACTATTTGCTCATATCTGACTACGGGTTTCTACCGAACAACATCATTACAATAAACATTTTTTAGTTGATTTTCTTTCGGTTATTTTTTAGTGTTTTTTCTACATTTTCTTTTTATTCTTCTCAGCGATTCCGTGTGCAACGCGCTCGTAGTGATTTCAAACATATATAAACACAGACTAAATAACAAAACAAGTTCGCCGCAACGTGTCGCCAATTTTTATAACTAGTTTGTTTCATATTGTATTTTATATTATATATAAATAGTTTCAACTTTTTTATTATAATAATATATTATTTTGTCTTTATTTTCTCATACAAAATGAGAGGCTCTACTTGAAAACAAATTGTATTTATGTTTAATATTCTCCTGTATATTAAAAGATGAATGAAATGAACAGTAGATTGTAATATAATAAAATATTAAATACAGTTATTTTATGGTTTTATTATTTCCACATGTTATCTTCTTTAATTTTTAAGCTTGATAAGTTTGGTGTTAACCGGTACTTGTATCGAAAATACCGGTTCGTTATCGATACATGAAGGTAAAAAACAGTACCAGCCTGGTACATAAAACGCTAAAAGTCGGTACCGAATTGAGTTTGATAATCTTTTAGTTCGATAAATTTGGTACTACTACCCAGTACCATTTGCTCATCCCTAATCACGGGTAGGGATGAGCTCGGTACCAACTGATACCGAATTGGTATTCGTACCGAAAATACCAGTTACGGTATCGGTATATGAAGGTAAAAACCGGTAGCGAACCGGTACCAAGAACGCCAAACGCCAGTACCGAACTAGTACTTAGGATCTTTCGGTACCGGTACCCATTACTATTTGCTCATATCTGACTACGGGTTTCTACCGAACAACATCATTACAATACAACTTTTTTAGTTGATTTTCTTTCGGTTATTTTTTAGTGTTTTTTCTACATTTTCTTTTTATTCTTCTCAGCGATTCCGTGTGCAACGCGCTCGTAGTGATTTCAAACATATATAAACACAGACTAAATAACAAAACAAGTTCGCCGCAACGTGTCGCCGATTTTTATAACTAGTTTGTTTCATATTGTATTTTATAATATATATAAATAGTTTCAACTTTTTTATTATAATAATATATTATTTTGTCTTTATTTTCTCATACAAAATGAGAGGCTCTACTTGAAAACAAATTGTATTTATGTTTAATATTATTATAATATTTTTTTTGGTTTTATCCAATTTATTCAAATGAAAATTTGTTAACCGCTTATAAGTTTTTTTTTTTATATTCATATTTAGATTTAAAAAATTAATCTAACCAAAACGCTAGGTTTAAATGATAGGTTTTAAAGTTTTAGTTAAATAAATAACTCTTAAGGTTTTTTTGATAACTTTTATTAATTATATTAATAGTATACGTGGACATAATTACTTATCTACGTTTAAATTTTTTACTTCATTTATTTTTAAATTTTTTTTTTGTGTTCCTTAACATTTATTTGGACAACAGATAACGTTATCGTAACCATATGTTGTTTTTATCTACGTTTCGATGTTTAAAACCCTGCCCGTTGCAACGTACGAACATAACCTACTAGTAACATATATGGTTAAGAACATCATTTTTTTTTTTTGATTTATTGGAGTTTTCTTAGAAAGCTCAATATTTAAGTCATTTTGATGTGTTTTTTAGATTGAGATCATCATCATCAATATATCCCATCAATAGCAAAGCTAAGATAGCATCTGAGTAGGGTAAGGTGTAGACAACCTTACCTCTACCCCGTAGGAATAGAGAGGTTGTTTCCAATGAGACCCCCGGCTCAATTGTAGTTTTGCATCAAGCCTTGGACATAAGGCACATAACACTCAGCAATTGAGACAAACGCCGATTAGTGCATGTACCTCGTTGTCTTTGGGCTATCAACGCCACCTCATGATGCATGATTAACCGTTCCCTCTTTTAACGTTATTTTCACGAAATTAGTAAAATAACGTTAAAATTGATGCACTTTCACTTTTGCCCCCCGAACGTTCATATATATATATATATATATATAGGGTAAGGTTCATGCGAGAACCACCCTTATTGCGAGAACCGCGAGAACCAATGTGAACACAAAAAAAAATCTAAAAAAAAATCAAAAAAGCACTCAAAATTTTTTTTTTATTTTTTAATAAAAAATCGCTATATTTCGTTACCATAAAAAAAAAAAAAAAAAAAACCTTTTTTTTTCGAGTAACAGTTATCCATGCACATGTGCATATGTATCATTACTTCAACAAATTCGGTAATACGTTATCAGGAATAGACAATTGCACTTTAATTTACAATACCATTAGTAATACACTACTTTTTACATTACCAATATTCAAAATGCACATGTGCATAATTAGGTATAACCATGATATAACGTATTTTGGTACAAAAAGTTTGTGATTTTGAATGGAGAAGTAGACCCATATACATGTTTTTTGGTTAGTTATATCTAGTGGTTGATGGTTTGGTTATAGTTGTCAATTTTTTATGTAATATGTTGATTGGATGATATAAATGGTGTTTACATACATGTAATAAAGTGAAAATATCGTTAATGGTATTGTATTATGGATGGTAGGAGGTAATGGTATTGTATTATGGATGGTAGGAGGTAATGGTAGTGTATTATGGATGGTATGATAGATGAAAAAGGAAAGTGTATTCAAAGTGGTGTACCAAAACACCTTATTTAATGTTGATACATATAAATGCACATGTGCATTTCTAATATTGGTAATGTAAAAAGTAGTGTATTACATATGGTAGTGTAAATAAAGTGCAATTGTCTAATATGTGTAATGAATTACGGAATTTGTCAAAGAAATGACAAAAAATGCACATGTGCATGCTTGTGTATTATGGATGGAATGATAGATGAAAGAGAAAGTAGTGTACCAAAACACCTTATTTCCTGTTAATACATATAAATGCACATGTGCATTTCTAACATTGTTAACGTAAAAAGTAGTGTATTACACGTGGTAGTGTAAATGAAAGTGCAATTGACTATTATTTGTAATGAATTACGGAATTTGACAAAGAAACGATACATATGCACATGTGCATGGATAACTGTTACTCGAATTTTTTTTTTTTTTTTTTTATTAACAAAATATTGCGATTTTTTCAAAAAAAAATAGTAAAAAAATAAAAAAAAAAATTTTGGGTGTTTTTTAGATTTTTTTAGGAATTACTGTTTGTGTTCACACTGGTTCTCGCGGTTCTCGCAATAAGGGGTGGTTCCTAACGGATCTTTGTCCTATATATATATAGAATAAGTATAATGTACAAATATCCTTAACGTACGTTAACGTACGACATAAGAATAGAACGTGCGTGATTAACATATAACGTGCGTGATTTTGTATAACAAGGCTCCAATGCGTGATAAAATAGGGTTTATGCGTGATTTTGTGACTCCCGTGCGTAATTATCGTTCTATGCGTGATTACATCCCTGATCGGATGGTTATGGGCGTCGCGTATGTTAATGTAGGATAAGGGTTTTTGTATGTTAACCTTCCTCTCTATATATATATATATAGGGGAGGGCTATATAGAAAACCCTTAAGTTTTTAGGAAACTCTGTAAACTCAAATCTCCCCCAATTTTTACCCAACCTCCCGACATTTTTTTTTTTTTGAAAAAAATAACACATGTAATATACATGTTTTAGAGTGTTTTGGGCAAAAAAAAAACAAAAAAGCGCCGAAGGGATGTTTTTAAAAAAAATAAACAAATTTCAGCATGCTTCGGGTGACTAACATGTGTTAGCCACAAAAGGCAGAAACTTGCTGAAATTTGTTTTTTTTTAACATTCCTTCAGCGCTTTTTTGTTTTTTTTGGCCCAAAACTCTTAAAAACATGTATATTACATGTGTTATTTTTTTAAAAAAAAAATGTCGGGAGGTTGGGTTTTCTCAAAATGAAGGGTTTTCTATCTAGCATTATCCTATATATATATATATAGGGGAAGGTTAAAATGAGAACCACCTCGAGTTGTAAGAAACAGCGAGAACCACCCCCGCGGGGGGCCGTTGACCACGATTTTTTTTTACAACTAGATGTGTATATTTTAACACCCTACGTAAAGTTTGGGTTTAAACGGCGCGCCCGAGGGGGTTGTTTTTTACGCCCAAAGTTTGGGTTTTTTTAATTTCTTTTAATTTTTCTTTTTTTTAACCAAACTTTGGGCGTAAAAAACTACCCCCTCGGGCGCGCCGTTTGAACCCAAACTTTGCGTAGGGTGTTAAAATATACACATCTAGTTGTAAAAAAAAATCGTGGTCAACGGCCCCCGCGGGGGTGGTTCTCGCTGGTTCTTACAACTCGAGGTGGTTCTCATTTTAACTTATTCCTATATATATATATATATACGTTATATGAGCATACCGCAAACGAAACGTTAGATTGAGATGTGGATCTTTATCAAAAAGTTATAGCTCCCGACCAAGTTTGAAAAGAAGTTGTAACAAATTATTAAAAACCATATTTAGTGTTTTTTTAACTATACTAATATAATTGGTTCCCAAAGATATCTAAGTTTAGTTAAAATATTTAATAGATTGTTATTTTATTTCGTAATAGATGCTTTATTTTGTTTTCCAAAATAAGTTGAGTTAAAATAGACCTCTTAGATTTCTGAACTTATTTATTTTGTTTTTGTAATTTCACAAGTAATATTTTTTAAACGACAAGTTTCTTTTTAATTTTTGTCGTTCGTGGAACTTGAACCCAAGACCCCATCCTTCTAAATTGTTTAAATGTTTTGCATTTACCAATAGACCACCACCCCATTAATGGTCTCTTGGCAAAGGCCTCCCCCTCAATTCCTGTCGTATGTGTAACTTGAACTTAGTATCTCCCCCTTCCAAAGTATTTAAAGGTTTTGTCTTTGTCAATAGACCACCACCTCATTAGACCGAACGTAATGGCCGTGATTGCCCAGATCCCCCCCCCCCCCCCTAGAACGCTAAAACACGCCCGTCCTCCACCTCCCATGGCGTTTTCCGGCGTGATTGAACCAAACCCCCCCCCCCCCCTCGGGCGTTCTTTAAAACACGCTCAAGTGTCCCTCTTTTCAAATTGTTTAGCCAATGAGTTTTCTCCATGTCAAATGCAATTAAATTTTAAAGATATAGAGATGGAATTTTTGGGTTTGTGGTTTTAGCCGGAGATGTTGCAGGGTGTACGAAAAAGAAGAAGGGATGGAGGCAGGTGGTTTGTTTTAAAACTTTGCTCAGTTGTCACAATAGGCCCCTATGGTTTTAAACTTCGATATCTTTAATATTTCAAGTTTCAAAAATGTTATATCAGTCCCTAAAGTTTTGTTTACTAAATGTCTCATTTGGATCCTTTATAAAACTTAAAATTTTGCAATGTAATTTTTTAGTATTGTAATTTTTTAATTTAATGAAGTATTTTAAGTTTTTAATTTAAAAATAAATAAATAACTGTGTAATGATTGGATGAGGCGTTATTGGGCATTATTACACTACGCCACTTTTGCAAAAACGCCCAATAATGCCCCTATGTTGTTTGGACTGCCAAATGGCAGAAAACGCCCTAGGGTGGAGGCATTATTCATCAAACCACTACGCACGGTCTTAGTAATTTCACAAGTAATAACATGTACAAATAAAAAGTTATACTAATAATAATAAATGAGGTTTTAAGTTATATTGTTATAATTTCTTAATAATAAGGATTATGAGGTTTTAAGTGAGTAACTCAATATAAAACCAATTTTAAGTAGATAAATGTGAAAACCTCGTAATACATATGTATCCATTGCTTTGAAAGGAGTACAGGACAAAATGTGAAAACCTCGTAATACATATGTATCTATTGCTTTGAAAGGAGTACAGAAGACAATTATGTAACTGTCAATGTTTATCTCTCCTACTATTTCTAATTATCTTCTATCAAAATATTCGTAAAAAATAAACACCTTGTTATTAATTTTTTTTTAAGTTTATGAGTGCAAAACATTGTCGAACAATCACCTGAGCTACATAATTAATCATATTATTAAAAAATAAAATCACTTGAGCTACTTAATTAACTATATCATTAAGAAGTATAAGAATCAAAAACCACATTCGCTTCACTACACTGAGCTTTCCGCTTGCTCGACCCAAGAAAGTAGCAACCTCATCCCACAGTGTGAACCATGGGGAGGGATGTAGTGTTCCCCCCTTGGCCACGGTTCTAGCTAGACCGCAATGTAAGGGTGTGGAAGCATATCTATGGGTGTGTAAAAAACCGAATTAATCGAACCATAATCGAATTAACCGAAAAAATCGAACCAAATAAAAAACCGGTAGGTCGGTTAATGTTTTTTTGAAAACCGAAAGTAGCGGGTCGGTTATGGTTATCATTTTTTCCATACCCACCATAACCGAACCGAACCGACATGTTATAAATCTTTGTAGGATTTAGCCATTTAGGACTTTCACCATTTTTTTAATTTTTAATATTTGATGTTTTTGACTGAAGATTTTAAATATTTATGGGTTTTTTCATATCATTTTGTGGTTTTGATTAAATGTTTATTTGAATTTATGGAATGTATCATATCACTTTATTTGAATATTCGATAATAATAATTGGTATTAATATTATAGATTATATATATTTTTTAGGGAAATTGGTCTGTAATAATCTCACCTAGACCTTATTGGCCATTAATAATCCCACATCAGAATATTCCCCCTACCAGTCCCACCTTTCACACATTTTTCCTACAATGGTCCTCCGTTAAAAAAACTTAACGGAGTTAAGCTTTTTTCTAAATCACAAACATATTTTTAGGGCTTTTGATTACAATGACGATACGAGTCCGTTGATGTAAAACTTGCCTTGAAACGGTGCTCCAAACGATGAAAACGGCGCTTCAATTCGGGTGTTTAAATTTCCAATTAACCAAAATCAAGTCACTTGGAGCACTATTTCGAAGTAAGTTTTACATCAATGGACCTTGTATCATCGTTCTGATCAAAAGCCATAAAAAATATGTTTGTAATTTGGAAAAAAAACTTAACTTCATTAAGGTGCTGTTTGTTTTTGAAGAGGTAAAACTTCTGCAGTATGCGGACCACATCTGCAGACATCTGCAGCTGAAAAGGTGGACCAAACCTCTGCAGTCTGCAAGGAGAAGACTGTTTGTTTTTTAACTTGCCGCAGGGAATCCAACTAGTGACTCTTGAAATGCAAAAAACGAGTAATGCATCAACATACAAATTTCAATTTGCTAATAAACATGTTCTTAATTCAATCTAATCTAGTAATTTGCAATAAAACAACAAACAGCACCTCATTAAAGCAGAATAAGGAACCTGTTGAGCACAGAGATAGCTTAAACGTCACCGGATTTCAAACTGAAATTGATGAGTACAGAAGCGAGATCCAAAAGATTGAAGCTTTATGCTTCAATACAACTTAACAAAACAAGAAACAGAGAAAATATAAACAAAAATACATATATATGAAGTTAAGGAAGAATCTTGAACTAACCCACTTATTTGATTTCAAGATTTAGGGGTTCTGTGGGTGTGGCAGCCATTGATGGCCGTTAAAAAGTGAGAGAAAGTGGTGAAGAAGAGGAAAGTTTGGATCTTTTTAAAGATAGTGGTGGGTGGGAAGAAAAAAATGGCATCTGGGGATGAGAAATTGGGATTTGGAAGAGGAAGAATGTGATCGTGATGATTCAGTGGATGTGCGGTGGTCGGAGGACAAGGAGGTGGTCGGCGTGCACGGGGTTGCAGGTTTTCGGTGATACGGTGGTCGGAGGTGGTGATGAAGACCGGAGATGATGAAGATGATGACGGAGACAAGGTGTGCGATGATGTCGGGAAGATGATCTGAAACGTAACGGAAGTTGCAGGTGGGTGGAGGAGAAGGGGTGGAGGTAGAGGTGGTGGGTAGAGGAGAAGGGGTGAAGAGGTGCTAGGGTTTTGTGAAGAAGAAGAGCTCTGCAGACCCATGAAGACATTGATCCATGTTTGCACCAATAAGTGGTCTCGCAGACCTTTTTTAATGAAAGGTCTTCGAGAAAACAAACAGTTTTCAGACCCAAAGGTCTGCGCGGCGCAGACAGAAGAGGTTCTGAAGACCTTTTCAGGAAAAAACAAACACCACCTAAGTTTTTTTAACAGGGGACCATTGTAGGAAAAATAGGTGAAAGGTGGGACCGGTGGGGGGAATATTCTGAGGTGGGATTATTAATGGCCAATAAGGTCTAGATGGGATTATTACAGGCTAATTCCCCTATTTTTTAATACTATGTAATATACTTATATATACAAATATGCAATAACAATTTATTCCATGTTAAAAAAAGTTAAGCTATCTTTAGCTAAGCTAAATACACGGTTAACCACCCATAACCGTCCCGCTATAACCATCAAAACCGAATAACCATAACCACCATAACTGACCGGTTATGGTTATCCAATAACCGACATCGAGGTTATGGTTTTTGGTCAAAACCGACCCAAACCGACCCATGCACACCTTAAGCATACCTGATGGTCTAAGTGTAATATAGGTTTGCTTAATTCAACATGAGACTTGTCTATCTTAGAGCTTTAATTATAGGATGCCTTTCTAGAGGGTATACATATTTTAAACACACTTCATTGGCTAAGTAAGTACACCCAAATACATTAAATATTAAACTTAAGCTCCAAAGTTTTGACGGTTGGTGTAGGTACGTTGGCCTCACATATCATACGTTACCCCGTTTTCCTAAATTGAGTGTACTATCGATGTAGGACAGTGGGCATGTGGGTACGAGTCTTTCCGTTTACATACGCTACGTTGACTTACATGTGGTCCATTTGTCCTTGCACATTTTTGGTTGATTAATGTTTTTAACATGAACTCATGTATATCCCTAATTTCACAAGACCTCCACATCCTTAAGTTATATCCAAATCATATATAACAAGTCATAATCAATCCCCCCCCCCCTTTTAAGATTCTTTGGTCTCATTTCATCGATTATGATCCCTTGAGGTTCATAGACCTCAAATTGGCACCTTACACCTTTCGACACATTAATGTCTTTACTCTACATAGCGTACATATGTATATGAATTTATAGGTAAGAGTTTGGCTACAAAGTACAAAACTACTAAAAAGTGTGAGAAGCCATAGAAGTATGACATGCGGTAGTTCTTAATAATTATGGTAAATGGTATAAAAATAAATTAGACAATTTTATTCAATAATGGTAAATATAATATTGTTACATGCAAAATAAAGTATCATGTATCTATAAAGTAAAACACCATATACCTGCAATATAAAAAATCATCTACCCTTTGTTACCTACAAAGTAAAACAATGTCTCACTTTGTTAAATGCAAAATAAAACACCATGTACCTTCAAAATAATACATCATGTACCCTTTGTTAAGTACAAAACACGATGTCTCACTTAATGCAAAATAGAAAACCACGTACCTGCTGCAAATTAAACATCGTATAATGAATCTTATGTTACATGCAAAATAAAACATCATTACATGTTACAAATAAAACACCATTCTATATGTATATAGCAATATGGTACTAATACAAAAGATAAAAAATGTGCGTTACTATGGTATTTTTTTTTAAATTCAATTATATGTAAAAAAGTCATTGATGTTTAAAAAAGACGGGAGGAACTTACATTTGGGTTTCAGAATTTAAAACTAAATTTACCTTTATACACTTAATAAAATAAATCAATCTACCTATAACACATATTACAATTTTTCCAATCATTTAATTACATCCATTCATTATTCTAAGAGTTAAGCACGTTTTTCGTCCGTGTGGTTTGTCAAAAATCACTATTTCAGTCCATTAGTTTACAAATTGCTAAAATAGTCCATGTGGTTTCACTTTCTTAACTATTACAGTCCACCCTCACTAATACCATTCAGTTATTCTGTTAGTTTATTTGAAACGAACATAATACCCTTGTTATTAAAATTAAAGAATTGGTGACATTTTTCGTCCATGTGGTTTGTTAAAAATAACCATTACAGTCCATTAGTTCTAAAATTACCAAAACAATATCAATATCATTCACTTTACTTCTCACTCTCCTCATTTCTTCAAATCCAACCACCTAATTTTCCCCATCACAATCAATGTCAGTTGGAAAACTTGAGGCCTATATGAAAAACTTGAGAGGTGGAGATGTAGTATGGACGGTGCCCTGTGTAGTGGTTGGAATTGGTAGAATTCATCGGTAGAAAAGGAGTTGGTCGATGATTTGGTTGAAGAGAACGACCATGGGATGTGGGGTAGGGGTGGGTAGTAGTTTGATGACGGTGGTGGGCATAATGGGTGGTGGAGGTGTTCATCGTTCAGGTATGTGTGTGTGGTGGTGGGAGATGTTGAAGATGGATGAAATGGAGAGGGTGTGGAGTCGGAGCAAGTGATCTTCCGGCTGGATATGTGGAAACATAGAGAGTAAAAAGTAGAGTAAAGGATAGTAGATAAATGAAGTTGTTAACCGCTATTGTTGGTGAGTTGAAGGTGGAAGTTGTGAATGTGTTGGTACTGTTTTGGCAATTTTAAAACTAATGGACTGTAATGGTTATTTTTAACAGAGCACAGGGACGAAAAACGTAACTAAATTATTATTTATTTAATTTTAATTATAATAAAAGGGTCATTATGGTTATTTCAATTAAACTAACAGAATAACTGGATGGTGTTAGTGAGGGTGGACTGTGATAGTTACGAAAGTAAAACCACATGGACTGTTTTGGCAATTTTTAAACGAATGGACTGAAATAGTGATTTTGAGAAACCAAAAGGACGAAAAACGTAACTAACTCTTATTCTAATCTGTCGCCCATATTGCTTCTCACTTCTTAGATAAAAACAAACTTTGGAGACTAACTTTACCCTGAATTTACACTCATCATTTTTGCACCAAATACTCGTAAACTACACTCTTGCTATACATGATGTATATAGACCATAATTCATATGCATGTATACTTTTCATATGTACAAGGGGTTTCAGGTACTTACCTTTGTTATGTTAATCATGTTTTTGTATACCTTGCCCTTCAAAGAGTTTGACCTCACAAAAGGCAACACACCATTAATTTGTGTTTCAATAATTAAAGATATAACTTAGAATTTTATGACATCCTTTTACGTGTCACACCCCAACCGATGGCGGAAACATCGGAGTGAGACGATTACAAGATTGCTCATTGCTTCATAACACTAATTATGACAATAGTTATTAAATCAAAATTTCATAAATACTAAATGTCATACATCGTTCAACAAAACAAAACATGAGCAAATTGTAACAAACAAGAAACATAAAGCATAAATATTTTTTTTATAATTTAGGCATGTATCTAAGTCCACCCTAAACTTGTTTTCTTCGTTCATCACCTATCAACCTGCAACATGTATTAAAATAATGATCAACAATATGTTGGCGAGTATACAAGTTTGAATACATAGCATAATATGAAAATGTTCTAATTGTACTCATATCCAACATGACGAATGTATACAAGTTACTAACATGCTATACGGGTGTAAACTATATGTCAAACCAGTCGTGTTTACCCAACATCGTCGAAACGAAGAGGGTGTCATGTTTTTTACTTAACAATACCACAAGTATACGGGCGGAGCGTTAACCCTATAGCGCTATAATTGTTAAGGTAGGTTTGCAAAGTTAATGAGCATAGAGACACATTGTAAACATAGCATATGAGTTTAACAAGTATAACAAGTTTCATGTGTAAAGGTGGATAGAGTGTAATTGATAAACATGTTTAATAGTGTTGCGTGTTTTTGTATAAGTGTACATGTTGCACCCAAAGTGATTAAAATAAAAAAAAGGGATCGAGTATACTAACAGTCTTGCGTAGGGTTCCACGAAAACCGAGAGTTGAGTTGATGAAGTTTGGAACACCGAAGTCACCTGAAATGGGTAAGCAGAAGTGTAAGTATTCTGATGTGAGAAAGGGCTTGGATCAGATTGTAAAATACGAGAAAGGTACGGAACAAAAATGAGTAACAAAACTTTTCGGACGAAAGCGCCTCTCGTGCGAAAAGGCAATGGCCTTTTGTACGAATGGGTCTTTCGGACGACTGGTCTGTTTTAAAATGCGTAAAACTTGATTGTAAACTAATTTAAACATAAATAGTAGAGTAGTTGTTAAACTAATTGAAAACATAAAGTAAAATTGTCAACAGCCAAGTGAGGACAACCCAAATGTGCCAACACCACATGGAAATAGTGAACTAAGTGTCAGAGGCTGGATGGGGTTAACTCACTTTGTGACTAGCAAACTGTTTGGGGTTCGTCACTGATTATATGATGTAAAACAGAAACGAAATTGAAAATGAAACTTATGAAACTGTCCCTTTCTTACGAAAGGGTACACCCTGTCGTACAAAAGGGGTTTCCTCTCGGAGGACTTGGTGGCTGTTTGTCGAAAATGTATGTTAGATCTGTCCAAAATAGATCAATACTTGGTGGAAATTAACCCTAATGCAAACCCTTAACTATAGGTTGAGTTGAAAGTCAGATAGATTCCAGATTCCATCAAAATCGTGCAGAAATCAGAATGGAAATTATGAGCAAGTTGTAAAAATGTTAAATTTTTGTAGATCTTGATTTTGATCTCGTATGGTGATGCTCCAACATCAGTTTGCCCAAGCAAACTAGTGGAAACCATCTCTGAGATATGTTTAAATCAAGAGTTTCAAATAATGATGTAAGAAATATGTTAAAGAAATGAAGAAAAATGAAAGGAAAACATACAAGAATGCTTTTGATCATAGAGGGAGAGCTTGGAGCTTTCTAGAGAGTGTTGGTGAAATGAGCAAGTGAAAGAGTGGAGTAGTATACCTATTTATAGGTGTAGGGTGAAAATTAGGGCATCCGACAATTTCGGACGAGTGGGCTTTTGGGGCGACAGACCCAGTCGTGC
The DNA here is from genome assembly GCA_030545235.1 of Helianthus tuberosus. NCBI lineage: Eukaryota > Viridiplantae > Streptophyta > Magnoliopsida > Asterales > Asteraceae > Helianthus > Helianthus tuberosus. Next base: position 113,273,175 of record CM060400.1, on the reverse strand, counting down.
GAGAGGGGCATTCGCACGAGAGGGGCATTCGCACGAGAGGGGCTTCCCCTTCCTTTCGAGCTTCAAGTTTGATTATGTTATATGTTTTGACCGGTTTTACATGTAACAAGCATAAATATGTGTTGTGCAATTATGAAACATATATAATATAGTGTTTAAAATGTCGATTGTGAATATAATCATGCCCACAAGTTTAACGTAAATAACATGAATATGAATAAAATACTTGCGTTTTCATTATGATCAATTGTCTCGGGGTACAAAATGAAACGAGATAGAATACAACATGAGTATAAGTGTCTACAATAGAATGTACAAAAATACTTGCTAAATCGGGAAAGTACAAATGTGCGAAAAGTTACATTACGTTTTATTCTTGTACATGACTAAGGTGCTTTTAATTAATCTTCATCATTTGATGAAGATTAATACACCATCTTTCCCAAAAATAGGTTTGTAGGTCAATTCACTCACCTTTTTTCAAAAACACTACCAAGCGCAAGCTATGATTAACCCGATCTTATTAGTTAAAAGAGTATTGGCAGGCCCTTTGAGTTTTCTAGTTCCTATGGTTACACAAGAAAAAACAGATTTCACTTCATTTCTCTAGTGTCTAAGTTAGTAAAGCATCATTTTAAATTTGTTTTAACATGGTTATACCCGCAAATCCATTCTAGTTCAAAATGCTCAATTCCTCAAGAACCCTAATAGTTGATTTCCCCAATCAACTAAGGGTATGTTTGGCATGGAGATTTTAAGAGCTTTTAAGAGCTTCTAGCTTTAAGTTTTTAAGAAAAAGCTCCTAATCAATAAAAAGTCTTGTTTGGTTGAAGGAGCTTTAAGCTTTTAGGTTAGGAGCTTTAAGCTTTTGGTTGAACGCTACTACTAGTAGCGTTTAGAAGGAGCTACAAGCTTTTAGGGAAAAAATGACTATTTTAACCTCTAAAAATAAGAAACTTTTTAATGCACCAACTTTCTAAATTTTTAGTTATGTCCATTTTGGTCATTTTATACATTTTATTAAAAGCTCCAGCTACTCTACCAAACACCAAATATATCTAAAAAGCTACAACTACCAGCTTCCAGCCACCAGCTATCAGCTTCCAGCTTTCAGCTACCAGCCACCAGCTACTTTTGCCAAACATACCCTAAGTAATGAAGAAGGCAAGCTCTAACCATACACAACAAAAAAAAATGGGGATTCTAAACTTGATAGCATTATCATGATCCCTAAATTTACGAAAATCACCAGCAACACCACATGCATGGTCCTTAATCTAGAAAAGAGACATATGAGAAATTTATACTTACAAAAAATCTATCACAAACAATTATGGGTTGGTTGTTTAATAATTGAATTTTAGACCTCCTTTTCTTCTACCCTTTGTTCTTTCTTATTGTCGATCATGCACTGCACATCCTTCCTTTTGTCGTGAAACACTTGATTTGAGTCTTAAGACATCTAGGATTTTAATTGCCTTCAGTCATAAGCCAAGTTTAGTCTTTGTTTTTTGTTGACTATTGAAAGAAATTCACCTAACTTGTTCACTCACACAAATGGAACCTTAAGGTTTGATTCTACTTACTTTTAACTATATATGACAACACAATACTTATATATATGTGTGTGGGGGAGGGTTTAAATGAGAACGCTAAGTATTACGAGAACCGTGAGAACTAATGAAAAAACCACGAGAACTTTGTCAAAACAATTCAAATTCAAAATTTATTTATACACTTATCACTATTATTCGAAAACAATATTAGAAATTAAATTTACACTATTCGTAAATAAAGAAAAGTTACACATGTGTAAAAACCTTATTAAGAGTGATTTTAAAAAGAGAGATGAATTATTTGATAAAGAGATTAATTATTTGATGTTCTAAATTCTTCTTTTGATATTGTTTTTTAATTACAGTGAAATTTGTATTAAAAATTGGTTTTGATTGGTTTTTTCATTTGTTCTCACAGTTCTCATAATACTTAACGTTCTCAAGATATATATCTTGAGAACATTTTTTTAAATAAACCTCATTATAATTAAAATACAACATCAAAAAAAGAATTTACAACATCAAATAGTTCATTTCTCCTCTCAAAACACTCTCACTAGATTTTTTACACATGTGTAAAATTTTATTTATTTACGAATTCACGTAAATTTAAATGTGTAAATTTAATATCTAACATTGTATTCGAATAATAACAATAATAAGTGTAATTTTTTTAATTTGAATTGTTTTGATCAAGTTCTCGTGTTTTTTTCATTCGTTCTCATGGTTCTCACAATATTTAGCGTTTTCATTTAAATCTTCCCCTATATATGTGTGTGTGTATATATATTTATATGGTTGGGTTTATTTCATAACTCTGAATATTACAGTACTTTCAGAACTGCTAATAAATAATTATTTTATTTATATATTTTTATATTTAACATTGTTTAAGGATATATTATATGTATTTTTATGATTACATATATGAAAAACTAGATTATTTATGTGTAATAACTAATTTACATAAATGTAAAGGAACTAGTTTACATATGCGTAAATGAACCAATTTATGTATATGTAATTATAAAATTACATACGAACTCTTAAAACATATGGAATCATAATAAATGATAAAAAAAATACTCTTAAACAATGTTAAATATAAAAATATATTAGTAGAATGATTGTTTATTAGGAGCTCAATAAGTTTTGCAATTATTTAGAGTTTTGAAATGATCTTTACATAGTTGTGACTTTTCTAAAAAAGAAGACAAAAAGATTAAAAAGTCGATAATAAAAAACAAAAAAAGCTCATCCAAACATGCCAATACCCATACTAGATGAACCCTCAAGATTGATACGTGACAATCAACCCTACAAGTACCATGTTCGGTCCATTAAGATGTATTGTAATTCAATGTAAACACATGTTCTTTAGTACCTCAACCTAGATATTACTACATTTTAGAGTGAACATAGCCACATAGCCATACGAATGGGACTTAGAACGATTCCATATAAAAATATTACTATGAGCTTTAAGACTATACGGTATGGTGAGGCCCATCCCCATGAGGATGGGCCGTCACGTAGGCGTTACATCACCGGCTCATGGGGAATGGGCCTCCTTCACTTTTGAGGGGGTGGAAGATGGGCCCCACCTTAATATTTTATAAATTCCTAAGTTTTTTTTATTAACATAATAAAAACTTTATAAAAATTAAAAAATACAACATAAAACAACATAAATAAATTCATTTCATAACATAAAAAAAATTACATTTCCTAAAAATAAAAATAAAACATTTCCGAAAAAAAATTACATTTCCTAAAAATAAAAAATTACACTACTCGTCTTCGTCTCCGTCACCGTCCCCGACGTTTACGTTGTTCCATATATGTTCTACCAAATCCTGTTGAAGGTTTGCATGCGTGAAGTCGTTGGTTAGCGCGAACGAGTTTAAATCCTGTTGCGTCAGATCTACCGGGACAGTATTCTCGTAAGATGCATTCTCATCATACTCACAAATCGCCCGACCTTCGTCTTCAATAATCATGTTATGGAGCAAAATGCAAGCGTACATACAAAGGTGCAACCTCTTCGGTGTGAACGCACGTGCCGGTTGTTCAAGGATGGCCCATTTTTTTTAAAACACCAAAAGCATGTTCGATGTCTTTTCTGGCAGCTTCTTGACGCTTGGCGAATTTTTTCCTTTTTTCGTCCTCGGGAAATGAAATAGTCTTGACAATTGTAGACCAAGACCGATACAAACATTCCCGCGAAGTTCTTGCCGACATCTGTAAGTACTCGTCCAAAGCGTCGGCCACTGTCCCGTACGCCAGTTGGCGAATGGCCGCAGTACACTTTTGTAACGTGGTGAACCCTTCATAATTCCGAGCATCGGGTCGTTGCATGAAAAACGGGTCTAGCCCCGCCAAATCATCAGCAACCGGCGACTCATTCGGAACATTCGTTTGAAAATGTCGGCATTGTAAAGGGGTGCATCCGAAAAATAATCGTTCACCAATTTCTCGTGCGCTCATGTCGTAAAAAATATATAAATACGAGGAAATATATAAATATATAAAATTTATTAATGACAAACCTTCGCGGTCTCTGTTAATCCGTATTCGTCTGGTAATAACGTTTTCAGACGAGTCATCTTCCTCTTCCTCCTCCAAAAGAATCTTCGCCGCCTTTACCACAGCGTTTGCGAAAAACATCTCCTCTTCGTCCGAAGAAGACGAGGACCACCAAGAATTAGATGCCATTGTGGATGAAAAGATATTTTTCTTATAAAAGATTGGTATAAAAATGGGAGTGTTTTTTTTTTTATAAAAATGGATGAGAATGGGAGAAGAATGGGTGAAATATTGAGAAAATGGTATAAAAATGGAAGAAGAATGGGTATATATTTAAAGTGAAAAAGGTTTTTTTTTTTTTAATAATTCTAGCCGTTATGTAACGGCTATATGTTTGAAATGTGGCACGGCGACTTCGGCTGTGGGGAGCCGGGGACGACGGAACGGAAGGGAGGGGGGCGGTGTGGGGGACCGGCGCCGGGCCTAAGCCGGCCCCCATACCGCTTAGTCTAAGTTAACAAACGACTTTCTTTTTACCCATTGGATCATGGGTGCAGATCATGGGTGCATGTGGACCAATAATCACAATAGCTAGATGTCTATTGTTACAACTATTTGATGGAGTTCATTATATATTTATATTTATGTCGACGACTCAACTATTTGTTGACCCGTTAACCCTTTGGTAAAGTAGTAACAAAATTTTAAGAAGATTGTTGGAAATTTTAACAAAATAGTCATTAATAACTTCAACATTAATTTACTTAGGGTATAGGGAGTGGTTAAACACTTGGAATAGGTAAACTTCCAAATCACCTAATCACATAGCGCCATGTCAATTGTTTACATAATGCTAAAAAACGTTGACGGTGGTTAAACACTTGGGGTTTAGGTAAACTATTTAAAAAAAGGGGGGAAATGTGTGATTGGTTGAGAATAAATGGATCCAACCACACACCCTCTCTCTTCCCCTTTCCCTCCCATCACCGAGTCGGTTAACCCTTACCGAAAATGTGCACATTTCGGTAAACAATGGATCGGCAAAAGTGATGGCGGTGGATGGAGTTTGGTGCCGAATGGGTTTACTGCCCCCATTCCAGACACCCTTATAGTTTTTTCTTTTTTATTATTATTATTATATCCCTTGAGCGTGCTCTCGAACATTTAACTTTGTGTACTTTGGCAGAGTAATTGCACAGGAATTATTAATATATATTCTTTTAATGATGAACCCGCTTTTTAGTTTTATTAAACAAAAAGTAATTTCCTAAAATCAATATAAAGTTAGATCTAGTCATTGATTCAACTTTGGATGCAAAATCTTCCATGGTACGTAAAGGGGGATCACCAACTTTACTAATTTATATAGTTTGATTTCTAATTTATAACTGATTTCTAATTATAACTGAGTTAATATAATTATGTGATTTGAAAAGTATTTACCAAAATGGGTATTTAAAAAAAATCTCACTCCTAATTTCCTTACATAAAAATATAATTACATAATGATTTATAAGAATAAGAATAATGTATCTACTTATTTAATGGTACAACCGTAAACTTATTTTATGTTTTTAAATGTTTATTGTTTTTATTTCATTCATTTCAATTCAAATCTAAATTTTTTAAAGTATCAGTTATAATTGTTACAAAATTTCATTCTATTTCTTGTCACTCTAATTCATTTTATTAGTTTTTTTTTTTTCAGATTACAATTCGTCATATTTTAATTCATTATATTTCTTGTCATTCTAACTTATTTTTAAGAAATATTTTATTAACATTGTAATAAACAAAAAAATAATTGAAGAGAGTAGTAAAAACTGATTTGTTAATGGTTTTGATGTATTTGTTTATATAAAAACGATTAGCAGAAAATATATATCCTTATTAACTTAATAAAAAGGTTATCTTTTTTTTTTTTGAATGGCTAAACTTGCACACCATGGGGATTGAACCCATGACCTCCTACTATTCTACACCTTATCTAACTCACCAACACCATTGGGCTATTCCCAATGGATAATAAAAAGGTTATCTGGTTAAATGTTTCTTAAAGAGTAAATTACAAAACTCGTCCTTTATGTATGTCACTTATATCAAACCGTGTCCTTTATCTTCAATATATTCAAGAAACATACTCGATGTTTGCAAATTCTTACAAGTTATGTCCTTTAGCCCTAACACAGTTAGTTTTTATGGTTAAATCTGACATAATAGACCCCACATGAGGGTATTTTAGTCTTTTTACCCTGTCTTTTGTAATTTACTCTAAAATTAATAATCATAATCATCTTCAACATTCACCTGCCACCACACCCTCTCTCTCTCACACAAACACCAGCTTTCTCTCTCTCTCATTGCAAGACCACAACCACCACTGCCGTACACCTCAGCAGACCGACCACCACCGCCGTACACCTCAACAGACCGACCACCACCGCCGTACACCTCAACAAACCGACCACCACCGCCATATTGTTCTCTCTCACACACACCAACTCTATCTCTCTCTAATTGCAAGACCACAACCACCACCAGAATGACCACCACCGTCGTACACACACCCAACTCCGGCGACCAAGAACTCCCACGCCCAACCCTCCCCTCTTACTTTCTCTCGGATCGGAACCCTAGCTGTCGTCCTCTGGTGTGCCGCCGCCGCCTCCTCCGCCACGCGCCGCCGTGCTCCGATTTGTACGCAGATCCACTCGTTTTTGTAACAACCCTTTTTCAGTTCTGATCTTAAACACACATATTCTCTCTTTAAGTTCTCTCTCTCTCTCTACAAAACTCTCTCTCTCTACAGATCTCCCGCCATAGGTCCGTTGTGCAGGATGAAGATGGGTTGTGGTGATGGTAGGATAGTTAGAGAGAGAGAGTTTTGGGTTCGAGTTCAATCGTGCAAGGTGAAGATGAATCGTCTTCTGGTTCGAGGTGTGGATCTGTTGGGTAATTTTCTTAATAAACCGAATAAATTGGTCATTTAATGTAGTTGTAACCGAAGAAATTACAAGTAATTATAATTTAAAACTCAGAATAGCATTTTTTTAAACTTGAAAAATATCAGAATATATATATGTATAGACATAAATAATAAGGTATTCATATAACTTTATAAAACAAGTCAATAAACAATTCCTTTATGTGTTATAAATATAAATTTCTAGTCATAAATAATAATGTTGTTATTTTTGAACGGCTAGTGCAGCTGGCTTCGAAGACACCCACCAACTCCCTCGGATTGAGAACAAGCATTTAAACCTTGCCCTAAGTTCGAATCCTTCCCAGTAATGCTTACTCCCATTATGTTCAGATTGCACCTAGTAGGGATCGAACTTAAGACCTCACAGAAAACAATCCTTATGGAAAACCCCCTCTGACCACCCCAGCAAAATGGTGATGGCACATGTTTTGTTTAATTAAGATTGAAAACAACAAGATAAATTAACTAATATCGTGTTAGTGTAGAAACATTTAAATAGGTTTGAAAGGATCTATTCGAGTCTTATAGTACAAAACATACGTAAGATGTGAAAAAAAAAACGTGGTGACATTTTCGTAATTATTTGCTCGTAGGGTAATTATCAAAATTACTTTACAAATGATCTTGTAGGGTAATTTTGATCTTGTAGGGTAATTTTGTAAAATGTTCTTGTAGGATAATTTTGATCTTGTAGGATAATTTTGTAAAATGTTCTTGTAGGGTAATTTTGAAACTTGCAAAGTAATGTTGATATATTTGTAGAGTAATTATGATACTCTACAAAATTACCCTACAAGATCAAAATTATCTTACAAGATCAAAATTACCATACAAGATCATTTGTAGAGTAATAATGATACTCTATAATAACATTTTACAAAATTACCCTACAAGATCAAAATTATCATACAAGAACATTTTATAAAATTACTCTACAAGAACATCTTACAAAATTACCCTATATGATCATTTGTAGGGTAATTTTGATAATTACTCTACGAGTAAATGATTACGAAAATGCCACCACGTTTTTTACCTTTTCACCCTATTCGTACGGTTTGTATGATAAGGGTATTTGTATTTGATTTTTTTTCAATATATCATTCACCTAACAACAATTATAAGCACGCATATAATTTCTCGTGAATATTAACATATCTGGTTAAAGAATTAGGATGTTTACAACCTAGTTTTATCGGTTTTTAACTCGAACTATTAGTAACAGTTTCTTTATCATCGTAAATCAAAACCTAATCGCTGAAAATTAAAAGCATATTTGAAGTTTGTAAGCCGGCCGACCAGAAAATTTAATACCAAACGATGGCGAAACCAAACCGATAATTGGTTTTGGCAACAACACAATCTATACATATAATAAAAGAAACCAATTAATGGACACGTGTCGATACGAGAGACATCTATTTTTTAGTTTTCTTGTCATATATTTCTAATTATTTTTATCTTAAAAATTACAAGTTTTAAAATAATTTATCAAGTTATCCCATATTTTAAGTCGACGTTTATCTATAACTATATCTCTGTATTTATATTTATATTTATCTTCTAATATAATCTTTATAGTTATCTTTAGTTTATTATTTTGCGAGTAAATTGCACAAAACTTCCTTTATGTTTACTCAAACTTGCAGGTTTCAGCCTTAATATTTAAAACTTGCTAAAAACATCCTTTAAGTTTATTTTTGTTGTTGGTTTAATCCTTTATGACTAACCAAGTTAATTAGCTCAGTTTATTTCCCTCACATGCCTAACATGTGAGGATCCCACTATCGTTTGATGACCGACATCAACTGACTCGCAAAATGGAATGGGGATGTGGTGCAAACGCAAAACTGCCTGAAACCCAAGCAAAATTGCCTCTGTTTTCACCGGAGATGAAGTCCAAACACAATTGGATCTCTTAAATTTATGGGGCCATTCACATGGAGCAAGCCCCTTTTCATTCCGAGCTATCAAATCCACTCGGAGGAGAGATCCAGCCCGCGTTTCGCTGACTAAATGCCAAACAAGCCATATTTGTAGGTTGATAGCCTCATGTTAGTTCTGTATGTGAATTCAAATTGAAAAGTACATATCATTTTTTGTAGTTGTTTTTCTCTTTAGTTTTGATTACTTGACTGAGATAACATGTATTAAGTAGGGAATAATAAAAACTAATATTTAGGTACAAAGCAATGGGTCATGAATGGGGAAAGAAGAAATAAGTGAATTTAATGGACTTTTGTAATACACAAGTTTATAACCTAATAATAGAAAAATAAAAAACAGAGTAAAATGTTCTAACATGTAAATAGTATATCAAAGTTCTTTTTACCAAAAACGTATTTTGACGACTGTGTGTTAATTGATTACATTATATTCATTCAAGTCGTGTAGTACATGTGCTTATTCAACTCATGTTATACACGGGTAATTAAAGATGTAACTTTTTTATTATATAAAAATATATTTAAGCAACCCGTGTAATACACGGGGTTCTAACCTAGTTAGTTTTAAGCGAAACCATAAACACATTTTTATGATATTATTTGAGCTGCAGTTCAAGCCCCAAAACGACAATCTATTTTTTCCTGATAAAGATAGGTATAACAACTATATATCTATTTCTTGATTTGTTTAGTAATTATACTCAGATCACATATCCACTTAGTAAATATTTTTTGTTATAAATATATTATTAATATTATGGTTATCAACACCAAAAATAGATTACCTTCTTCTCCAAGTTTTCTTCTCCTATATATACTTCTCATTGTATCTCTTGTATGATATATCTATCAATGAATAATATAAAGATCTTTCTCCCTACGTCTTTTTCTCATATTGTTTAGCTATTAGGCTTGATGTTTTACAACACGTTATCAGCACGAAAGTGCTCTCTCTGGATCCATTACGCTGGTTATCATCATGATGATGAAATCAACATCTTCCTTATAATCAGGTATGTATTTAATTTACTCTTCTGAAATAATCTTTTAATTCCCTTTTCGTAAGTTTGAGTTTCTATGAAATATTATTATATCATAACTTATTTAATTGGCAATTATTTAATTGATAATGGAATATGATATTGACATTTAATATTTGTTTCAAATAGATAATTAATATTATTTATAGATTTGCAATATAAAAGTATACGACCAGTATTTTTCCTTAATTGTTGATAAAAAAAACAACTTTTAAATTTACCTTGTATGTATCGGGATAATTCAATGATATTTTACGGTTTGATTTTTGTAAGTCTTTTATATCAATAAAGTTCACAGACTTTAATTTTACCAGTTATATAATTATTATTATTATAATTGATAAAAGAAATAACTAATATGTTATCTAGATAATCACGGTTATTTGATAGTTATTTTAAATAGGTGATTTGTCTTTTTAAATATCACTGAAAGTTTTTAACCAATTTAAAGTTCAAAAATAAAGATGTTCGATTAAATCTTTGAAAACTATGGATGAACTAATCTTTAAACAAGAGAAAATTGGGCTAACTCTATTTTTTTTTTGCTTTGCGTCAAAGTCCCATAATTAGTTTTTCCCTTTTTTTGGAAACCACAGCCAAAGTTAATATTTTCATAGTTTGAATATAATGAAATAATAATGTGATCTTTTCTTTATATAGAAAATAGTGTTTTACTCATTGGTATTTATTTTGATTCTTATGCATACTTTATATGATCATATTTAAGGGTTTAGATTATAATCACTTTTGATAACACTAATGGTCTATGATTTTTGTAACTCCAAATTAATAATGGCATCCAGATTTTACACAAACTCCAGTTGCTAGAGTCATCTATATTATTTGCTAGATAGTTTATTTGTGTTGAATACTATTCTTTTGTGTCATAGATTTAAGAATATGTATATGGGCATGCATTTTGTTTATAGTTCAATCGGTTATGGTTTAGCCAATGAAGCTATAAATAACAACAAAATTTATCATAATAGAAAAAGATAGCTTACTTAAAAGTAGTAGATGATTACATGTTATTTATTAACATATTATATGGAGACTTGATAAAGAGATTTGTTTATGTTTCAAATTAGAGTATGATAATTGCATATAAGATTTACTTTTGATTAGTTATACACTTATACCATGGGAGGTTAATATATAAATAATATATGTTTATAAGTGATACATAAAAGAAAATCTTATTTATATGAAATCTTATAATAACTCGTTTTACTTTTACATAGTGACATGTTATAATAACTATATCTTGTATGATTTGATTTTATGGCACACCTTATATTCTATATGCTATTATTTATTTATCACTGCCATTTTATACGTATATGCTTCATATGTATATGTATAGCTTACTTATGTATGTGTTAATTAGTTGTTTAGCATCAAAATTTGTGAATAAAAACAATATGTCATGTAATACGTTACTATTGCAATGTTTGGGGCATTATAATAATGAATGTGTCATTGGTTTTATGTAATGATATTGGTCGTATTACTATAACCTTATAAATTATATACTTTGATGTTGTGTTATATATGTTGGATAAAAAAAATTGTATATGATTAAATACTTAAAGCCATTGAGAGATTTGCTTACGGCTCATTGGTTTTTCACTTTAGTGAATGAATGTTCCCAACATTAGGGGGAGATAACAGGCAGTTGGAAAGTGAAAAGTGGAATGAATTATCATGTCATCTTGATCCTCAGACAATAAACGGTGAACCCAAAGTTCAAAGGATAATTTATTTACCAATATTAAAGAACAAATTACCAGAAAAGTTCATTGACCTAAATAGAGTGACTAACTAAGTCACATAATCAACTGTTTATGCTCCAGTTATATTTGTGTCCCAAGAGGACAACCACATATTTTGTAATGAGTCTATTGCACGCCTAAAACGTAGTAGACTAGTTGATTCCAATGATAAAATTCCTCGAAAATTGGAGCAAGTTATGAAGTTGGTCAAGTTGAGGTGTAGTAAAAGGTCTCCTGAAGAGACATTAGACATGACGGTTCAAGAAGAACCTCAGGTACCTGAAAAATAAAGAGATCTCGATGAGTTATATCATGTCTAGAAATGTATGGAATCGAAATTAAAATCGACGTCGTTATACTTTTGTATATAATGTAGCGCTTGAAATGGTTAAATGACGAGGATCAAGATTTAAGATATGCCTATGAATGAAAGCATATAAATGATTGGCCAAAATGGAAAGACACAAATAAGGCAGAGTTGAATTCTCTAATAACATGGAAAGTTTCTGGACCAACAGTCAATACAACTAAAGTTGCAAAATATGTTGAATATAAATGAGTCTTTTATGCGAATCATGTGAAAATTAAATAAAGTGATATAAGACAAAAATTGGTGGCACAAGTATTTTTGCAAAGACCTATGACTGATTATGAGGAGACATATTCTCCGATGGTGGATGTATTGACTTTCCAATATTTAATTAGTCTGGTAATATAAAGAGAGAATTGATATGTGTCTTATAAAAGTTATGAATCACTGTTAAAATAATGTAAAATAAGTTCTCGAGAACGATATGATCGTTGTATACAGATTCATATTTGAATACGTTGAATATAATTGGAACTCCTGATGAGTATCCTAAAGCATTTAAGTGCTTATAAGGTTAAGTGGAAACATCTTATGGATGTAATTCTTGTGCACCAATAAGCATAAATAGAATACATGTACTTGGTGATTATGGTATCTCAATGTACAATGTATAAGCATGGTACAATATGTATTATACAAATGAAGCAAGTGTTCAAGACATCCTTGCATATGATATAGGAATCAATAAACAGAACTCCTAAAGAGTGTATGCACATACATTGTTTTCAAAGTGGAAAGATGTAAGTGAATGATTGTAAATTCTTGAAGCATTGATTTCAAAACCTCATGGATGTATCTTTATAAACTTAAAAAGATAGTATGGATAAAATAGTTGGATTGAGTGTTGTACAACTCATGAGATATTCTGATAAAGAGCAATATGAGTTTGAAAATATCATCCATCTTTATCAAAAGTCCTCTCCTAAAAGTTCACTATAATCGCAGTTTATAGTGATGATGTCTAGGCACCATCGAGAGAAACTGTCGAGCTTTTAGAGGGAGAATTTTTGAATGACCTTGACACATTGTAATTATTGCTCGACTTGCAGTTCGAGTATATGTGTAATCAATCAAACTATATCTATAAGAGGTTGACGCGTTTTACCATGGACAAAGTTTATCCTTTAACTACGTTAAAGGTTGTTCAATTACTTGATATATAAAATGGCTGTTATAGCTTCATATGAAAGAAATTGAAATTTTTTGTCTAGAGGTACCATCTTTAAGTGCAATTGTGCATTAGTATTTCTTGCTATCTATTCATGATTTTATATATCTTTATTGAATTTATCGATTTAAACGACGAAATATTGAAATGGGAAAACATCTATTTCAATACATCTAAGGTATGTAAGATATTAATTTATATTTTACTAATCTATCAAAACAAGTTTGGTTAGTTTTGTAAATGCAGGAATGTAACAAATCACAGTTGTGGATCTTATGATATTTATGTAAAAGAAGAGGCACTAGAAGGCTCATATGATGATATACAACATTGCGAACATAAAGAATTTTATATTAAGGGATCAAGCGGCAAATCATTGACTACAAAAACTTTGAGCAACTTTCAAGAAAAAGGGGCACTAGTCACTTGAAGAATACATGTTCAAATGAGGGGGAGTATTATACAAGTTGCAATCTTTTTCCCTTCACTAAGTTTTATCCCATTGAGTTTTCTTAGTAAGGTTTTTAATGAGGCAACGTACATGATCCAGAAGTATCAGGGGGAGACGATACGCGCTACACTCTTTTTCCCTTAGCTAATGTTTTGTCCCACTGGGTTTTCTTGGCAAGGTTTTTAATGAGGCAACATCTCCAAACGTATCAAGTTGATAACCAAGGGGGAGTGTTATAAATATATTATTAATATTATGGTTATCAACACCAAAAATAGATTACCTTCTTCTCCAAGTTTTCTTCTCCTATATATACTTCCCATTGTATCTCTTGTATGATATATCTATCAATGAATAATATAAAGATCTTTCTCCCTACGTCTTTTTCTCATATTGTTTAGCTATTAGGCTTGATGTTTTACAACATTTTTCACCTTATTAGAAAAACATAATTTTTAGATCAAGTCATGTCGTCGAGTGTTTTTGATAAACATAAAATAAATAATTTATCAGTTCGAACCATATTCTTTTTAACTACATCTATAAGTTTATGAATTAAATTTAAAATCTAAAAATAAAAAATAAAACACAACCCAATTAATCAAAGGAATAATGAATTTAAATAATCTCAACTATTGTTAATTGGTCGCCACTGATCCCAACTACAAAAGTCACCACAGATAGTCCCAACTATTAACACATTGGCCTCCAATGGACCCTGACTAGGACCTTAACTTCGTTAGTTCCCGGTCACCGAAAAAACGTTTTTAGCTGGAAAAAAATGTTACTAAAGGTCCGATCTAAGAGTACAAACAGGTTTGGGACGAAAATGTTTCTAGCCAAAAAGGAGTTTTCCGGCAAAAAACGAGTTTTCTGGCGACCTAAATAATCGAGGCTTTGCTAGAAAAAAAGTTTCTAAAGGTCCGATATAAGGTTACAAAGAGGTTCGGAACGAAAATGTTGAATATTCTGGCAAAAAAGGAGTACTCCGGCAAAAAAAAAACTTTTTTCCAGCGACCTTAATAATTGGTGTTTTTACTAAAAAAAATGTTTCTAAAGGTCTAATTTAATGTTACAAAGAGGTTTGGGACAAAAAAAAATTGAGTTTTCCGGCTAAAAATGAGTTTTCCGGCCAAAAACGTTGTTTCGACGACTAACGGAGTTAGGGTTCTACTAGTCAGGGTCCATTGTAGGCCAATATTTTAATAATTGAGATTTGAGACTTCTAGTGGTGATTTTTGTAGTTAAGATCGGTGGCGGCCAATTCCGGATTATTTAAATCCATTATTCCTTGATTGAAAAAAAACAAACTAGTTTGTAAAAAAACCGTTTATGTATATAAATGTGTGCCAAATTATGATTTATCATGTTACTTTTTTTTACCTAATTCCAAAAGTGGAAATCAAGTTTATTTATAGCTTGCTACTTTACCTAACCAATATCGTTTGTATGGCTTAAAAGATTGATATGGATGTCTCATGTTAATATATAACTATTATTATATACTGCTTTTACATTTGTCATACTAATTGGTTAAATTAATTACTGTTTTTTGTTTTATAAGTATCATATAATCTTATTGAAATATTCATGGACACTTTACCTAATATAATCTTATTGAAATATTCATGGACACTTTACCTAAAAGGAAGATGGAGAAAATTATACAAGGACTAACTAAAAAGTAAAAAGTGCGTGTAAGGAACATGGAAATGAAGTGTGAACATTAAGAGCACTTATCAAATAAAACAAAACATTTAACGGAAAACTACAAATCAAATAACCAAAAAAATATATATATATATTAATTTTATTTTATTTTTATTTATCTTTTACCTTTTGTGTTACAGGTTAGGGTGGTCAGGGTGATCACATGATAGCAAGGAGTGATGAGTGGTAGCACACCGTCGCAAGTGTGCCATCACTTATGGATAGGAGAGAACTCGGGATGTACGTCACGTATGAATGGAGGGTGTGATTGTATAATCTATCCGTTGGAAACGGTAATATAACCGTTGGGGCATGCTTTTTATAAAATAAAAAAAAATATTTTACACTATAAAAACCTATATAATTTACCCATTTTATGCGCTCTTTACCCCATTTTATACACTCCAATTCACCTCTCAAAAAACCTATACCCTTATATATTTTATACTTTTAGAAAATACCTATGGGGGATATAAAGTACTCGAGTACATTTCCGCCCGACTCGTCTAGTTCATCGGAATCTTCAGGTTGTGTTTTGGAAAATTTTGAAAGAATGTCTGAGCTCCAGGAGCTTGAAAATATGGGACGGTTAAAGAAAAAAATTGTGTGTCGCGATCGAGAAGGGGCTAATGAAGTTCTAATGAATGATTACTTTGTTGACAACCCAAAGTTTAATGATGATATGTTTAGAACGCGGTTACGTATGTCGAAAGGATTATTTTTAAGGATTGTGGGAGATATTGAAGCTCAATTTGAATGGTTTCAAGTTGGCTATGACGCTATGGGAAAAAAAGTTTCACGCCGATACAAAAGTGCACATCCGTAATTTGTCAACTTGCAACAGGTATCATTCCTGACGAATATGATGAATATTTAGATATGTCTTCTAGGACTTCCAGTGAATCTCTATAATTTTTTTTGCAACGCTGTTATTAAGTTATACGCTAAAGAATTTTTACGAAAGCTGACTAGACATGACATATCACGTTTGCACATCATACATGAAGCAAGATGACACTTTTCGGGGATATTTGGTAGCATCGATTGTATGCACATAGTTTGGAGAAGTTGCCCAACTAAGTTGTGAGGACAGTATATGAGAGGTGACCATAAAAAACCGACAGTCATGCTTGAAGTGGTGGCGTCAAATGATTTATGGATTTGACATGCGTTCTTTGGTACTCCCGGTTCAAACAACGACATTAATGTTCTACATCAATCACCAGTCTTTGATGGTGTGTTACAAGGAACCGCACCGCCGTGTGCGTTTACGGTCAACGGGAGAAATTATAGACGCTGTCACACCCCAACCGATGGCGGAATCATCGGGGCGCGGCACTAGGCGAATCAGATTGCTCAGGAGAATCCATAACAACTATTAGCGACAATATTTAATGCGTTCATTATCCCATACTAATAAACAAATATAATCACATAAGTTATCACAGATGTTGTGTTCTCTCGAACAATACAAATCTGACAACCTAGATTTTAGTTGAGTTTCTAGACTCCTTAGCTTCATGATTTATCAACAAGAAGCCCCACCTGGCGTCTCTCCACGAAAGTTTGCTAGTATGGCTGGAACACTTACATACCATGTTTCGACCATACTAGACCCGTTTCGTGAATCGATGTCAAGTGTGCCACATAACCCTGATAGTGATAAGCGTTAAAAGCGACGAGCGATGATCGAATAGTGATAAGCGACGATTGTTATGTTGCAAGCGATGGAGACATGCGTGATTAGTGCGATTCGATTGGATTGATCAACACCACAAAATTTAACTAATCATTAGTCCCCACATGGCCACTTTTCCACGAAAGTCTGCTGTTATGGCTAAAACACTCATCTACCATGCTTTAACCATATAAGTTTTGTTTCGTGAAGCGAGGTCATGTGTGCTAACTTAACACAGATAACACAGGTAACGGTAAGCGATAGCGATTTCACAACAAGCGATATAGTGATGATATACACAATAAGCGATATCGATCCACAGGATAAGCGGTAGGGATTTACATAACAAGCGATAGAGTTTCACATGATAAGCGATAGAGTTTGCGCGATACACATTATAACGATAGCGAGATAGATTTAGCATCAAAGCGATAGATTCTAGCAAAACTGCGATTGATTTGCGATGTGGGCTTACGACCAGTCTTGCGTCGCTGCAATTGCCCTGCGGGGTAGACTCACCAAGGTCCATCGATGGGGGGATTGCATTGCGCTTGCAGACTTACGAAAAGTCTCGCAATGATGCGGTTTGATTGTTACGCCCTTCGGATTAGACTAGTGTGTTGAAAATATCCATAATAGTATAATAGGTCTAATAAAGTTCAACTCCACGTGGCACTTTCTTCACGAAACTTCGGTAGTATGATAAAGCACACCTTGCTTCACCCCTACTACTTGCATTCCCTGATTTGGTGCCGCACTTTGTCGACATGGTCAAGACGCTTATATATAGGAAGTACTACCGGCGTATCCACCACGCTTGACCATGCTTTTAACGTTATGGCACCATTAGAATTCACTACGAACTCCGTGCACTGACCCAAATAATCCCGTGTGCACCCGTGATTAGTTGTTCCTGGCACGTTTATCGTACCTTATTCTAAGAGTGTAGTGAGGATAAAACACATTACATCGTGATATAGTATATAACTCGTGTGTGAATCTAGACTAAGTGCGAATACGAGAGAGAAATCGATAACGAAAGTGAACGTTAACGTTAACGTTACACACAGCGGCAACATTAAGTAATAGAGTAGGTTCAACACTTAGAAATTCACGTCGAAAATCGTATCACTACAACGTTATCCTACACTTGCTGAGCGTTGGGTGTTGAAGACTTTTGCTGGAGCTGTTGTTGTTGTACTCAAGTTCTGGATCCGGTGCGACAGTTGTGGGTGAAGTGACCGTAACGGTTGCAGTTATTGCAATAGCGACAGTCAGCCCCAATTGGATGATGATAGGTACATGAGTAACACTGGGGATGAGCTCCAGTGTAAGCTCGTTTTGGAAACGCCGGAACTGCTTGAAGAGGCTTCGGTTGCAGCAGTTCGGTTGTTGATGAGTTCGGGTTGGAAATCTTTCGTTTGTGGCTGGGTTTGTCAGTGTTTTGCGATGAGGTGTCGTCGTTGGATGATTTGTCTGAGAACTCGCTTGCAGAATCTTCGGCCGAGTCATCGGAAGAACCGTCAGCATCTTCGTCAGAGGAATCGTCGACAGATTCGTCAGAAGAATCATCGGCAGACTCGTCAGGAGAATCGTCGACAGGATCATCTTAAGAATTGATGACGATTGCTTGATAAGTTTGCTTGACAGGATTCTTGGAGAAAAACCCTTCCATGAGTCGTTTGTTGTTGATTTCTGCGGCTAAGCGGTATGTTTCTTCAACGGTAGTAGGTTTTGCAGCTTTGACAAAATCGCCCACACATTCAGGCAAGCCACGAATGTACTTCACGATGGCTTTTCCTGGAGTGTTGACTTGACTTGGACAGATTGTGCTAAGCTGTTTGAATCTTGCGGTGTAGCCAGTATTGTCACCTTTGACTTGCTTGATTTCCCAAAATTCGCTTTCCAACTTCTGGACTTCGTGGGGAGGACAGTACTCTTCCTTCATGAGCTCTTTCAACTCATTCCAGGAGAGAGCATAGGCTGCGTGAATCCCACATTTGTTGCGTTCGGTGGTCCACCTGTCGAGTGCACGCGATTGAAATACTCCCGTAGCGCAAGTGGTTTGAAAATGCTCGGGGCACCCACTCTGACGAAGGGTCACCTCAACAGAATCAAACCACTGGAGTAGCTGAGAGACACCCTTTCACCTGTGAAGACCATTGGATCACAGGCTTTGAAGTGTTTGTAGAGAAAAGTAGATTGCGGCTCTGTTGTCTTAACACCTTCCGGAGTTCGAGAGTTGACAAGAGAGTGCACTTGCGTGAAAATCTGAGGAAGGACTTTGACCACTTCCCTGGTCACAAGTGAAGCAATCCTCTTTTCGTCCCTTCGTTTGGCTCGTCTCTTTGCTGACATTCTCGAAGTAGAATTGTTGGAAGGCATCTAGACAGAAAGAGACTTGGAGTGAGATTCGATCATAATGATTTTGAGTTTTGCGTTGCGATTTGAGCCCGTTTAAAACTTGTTGTAGGTTGTATAGTATCACGTATACACATAGGAGCCACATAGGAGACACAAGTTTCCTAATTTCTCACACAAGTGTTTCGTTTGTATATATATATATATATAGTTGTAGTTTGTATTTATACACATACATGTCGGTGTAGATTGCGCGAGGACGCGTTGGCGAAAAACTTGACGTTAGTTTTGTTGCGATCATTCGGTTTTCGTTTTAGATTGCGATGGTTGTGCGAGTTGTGCGTTCATAAAGCGGGGAGCGTAAAATTGATAACCCGGGGAAATCGTTAAAGCATAAAAATTTAAATCGTAACACGTAAGCGTAAATAAGTTTGACAAGCGTCAAACCGGTGAATCGTAGGCTAGTAAAATTAGATAGAATGCCCTGGGTGTTTTAGGCTTCGACTGCCCAAGGTAACCCAACTATACCCAACAAGTCCGTGCACGCGCGTTGCCCTATAAGACTTATGCTTCCACTGGGATGCAGCTCATGTCATTCGTCTTCCTAGTTATCGCGTGGCTCGAGTTATTGTGATAGTCGAGTCCTTGGTGAGAGCTTTTTGAAAACCATTTTATATATAGAGTGGAGCGGTCCATTAAGGTATGGGTTTCACCCCTGACTTAATAACTTCGCTCCTAGCTGTGGTTGTGCTCTCCGAATAAATTCGAGAGTTCCACTAGAATTTCGAAATGGGGGCCTTTGTCGAGATATGGATGTCACTCCTACTCAACGAAAGGTTCTCGTGCTAGAGAATGTGCTGAGTGAGCGATCTTATCGAGAGTTCTTGGTTTTCACACCTGGTCTCGACTGGATCACTCGGTTGTGATATGTGAGTATTTTCGAAAACATGTGTATTGCGTCAGCCTTAGGAAAGGCTAAGTAGTATTTCAGCCTTAGGAAAGGCGTCTGCGTGTGAAGCTGTAGTACGCGGTGTTCACACAAAGTTGTAGTTTTTAGCAATTTCGATCGAGAGTATAAGTAAGTCCAATACAAGGCCTACTGGGTTCGTACGAGTCGGCCTGTTGGTACTTAGACTATAGACTAGGTCGATTTCTAAGAGGTCGACCCGGACTAGGTCGAGTCTTGCCTAATTCCCTATAGTTATGGCTCTGATACCAATATGTCACACCCCAACCGATGGCCGAATCATCGGGGCGCGACACTAGGCGAATCAGAATGCTCAGGAGAATCCATAACAACTATTAGCGACAATATTTAATGCGTTCATTATCCCATATTAATAAACAAATATAATCACATAAGTTATTACAGATGTTGTGTTCTCTCGAACAATACAAATCCGACAACCTAGATTTTAGTTGAGTTTCTAGACTCCCTAGCTTGATTGAGATAGTCTGCGATCTAACCTGCAACATACGTTAAAATAAAGTCAATACAAAAGTATTGGCGAGTATACAAGTTTGATATGTAATAGCATAATAGATTAAAAACTGCTGCGAATTTCCTACATACATAAACGGGATACACGACATATATACTCACAAAACCGATACTACCAGCTAAGTCCTCGATGCTCGAATACGCGATGGCAAACTAGACCCCGTCGGGCTCAATAGTACTATACTAGTCATGGTGGGACGTCGCGAGTATAAGTCCTAGCACATATGTAACTAGCATCACGTATAACTATGCACGTAAGTCATTCGCAAGTGATAAGTAGTTTAAGCATTTGATATAATTCGATTTGATAGCAACGTATATTACACCCAAAAGTGCAAACGCAAAAAAGGTTCAAGTATACTCACAGTGCTTGTTCAGCAAGTAAACACCACTTGATTGGTTGGTTGAGAGCGCGTCTGAGTTAGCCTGATCGATGAACGGTGCGTTAAACGGTGAAAAGCGAAACAAGTGACTAGTGGCTATCCGGTCGGATGGTCACTCGTTTGGAGGAACCATTGATTAGTGACTACCCGGTCGGATGGTCACTCGTTTGGAGGAACCATTGATTAGTGACTATCCGGTCGGATGGTCACTCGTTTGAGATGCAATTAACTAGTGACTATCCGGTCGGATGGCAATCCGGTCGGATGGTCACTCGTCTGAAATGATGAGTTGAAAATTCCAAACATAATTCGGTCGGACGACTTGAATTGAATGGTAGTCCGGTCGAACGACAATTCGGTCGGACGGCAATTCGTCCCGCCGTCCTGATCGTCTTGAACTTGATGATTTCGAAAGTTTGGTAGCTTGACTGAGACGGTATGACGACGTATTGAACAACAGAAACCCCATCACGACTCTGGTAACCTGATCGGACGGGAATCACCCCAACCCGATCAGCTAACTGTTCGAGACGGATGTTTATGTTCAACCCGAAATCCAATGTCTCCTTTGAGGAAATTGAGATCTCTGAACCGACACTTCGTTAAGAATAGGTAGAAGGTCAGAACAAGTTCCGTTTCCATCGGTTTTGAGTGCATTGAGTGTAAAAGAGTTGAAAGAAAGTTGGAAATCCTTCTTTCAGTCTCTTTTACCATGATAATGTTTAGATCTGAGTGAAAACCTTGTTTAATCTTGTGGAAATCCTTCAGATCTGTGTTGTTCATGATGGAATGATGCCAAAACTTGAAGTTCATAGAACTCCATGATGACATCACCCTAGAACACCTCAAATCTAGTGATTTCACGGTTAAAAGTTAAGATTTAAAAGATAGAAAGGTGTAGGAGTGCGTGTAGATTGTAGAAGTACAAGAATTAGGTTGAAAACTTACCGGAATCGCGAGAAATCAAGAGAAATAGGGCCAAGAGCGTTCTGGCCGGTTGAGAGCTGTCACTTCACTGTTTAGGTGAAGTGGCAAGCTATTTATGGCAAGAGGGGAGAAGAAGGAGGTGATGATGTGATCCGGACCGGATGGCTGTTCGGTCGAATGGCACTTGGTTTGAGTGCTCGGCGCGACAAGTCTTGTTGTTTCGATTCGCGTGTTGAGCGTTGCGATAGTTTTGGTTACACATTTTCATATACATATATATATATATATATATTATAATTAATCACAAAAGGTCGTATATACGTAATCACATTCCCAAGTGTTCGTTTCGAGTATGCATTGTGTTATGACGCATCACGGCCATCGCAGAGGGTAGAATAGGTCCTCTCTTGACGTCATCGTGAGCGTTAGTGTATGCGTTGCCACAATGACTGACGGGGTACTACTCACTCGTATTGTCATCATCGTCACGACGACTGGAGGAATAGCACTCACCCGAAAGTCTTTGTTAGCGTTAATTGTTTGCGTTGCGACACATCACGGCCACCGAGGAGGGTAGAATAGGTCCTCACTCAATGTCATCGTGAGTGTTAGTATGTGCGATATGATGTGTTATAGCGATAAAATACGTGAAATATTTGAATATACTGCGATATAGCGATGTATGCGATATAGTTACATTATGATCCGAATCTCTGGTGCTAGGCGTAACGAGTGTAGCAAGTGGTAACAACGCACGAACGTGCGGGTTGTTACAGACGCGACTACTATCTTGTTGATGGTATTTACCCGACGTGGTGTTTTTTGTAAAGGCCTATTCGTTTCCAACCGACCCCAAAGAAAAAGTGTTAAAGAAGTTATAGGAGTCGGCGAGAAAAGACGTTGAGCGAGCAATTGATGTTTTGAAAAGTAAATGGCGTGTAATTGATCTACCAGTGCGTATAATTAAACCACAAACATTCAGGAGTGTGGTGTACGCGTGTATCATATTGCACAATATGATCATAAAAGCACGAGGGGCACATGATATCAACAGACCAGGTTATGGACCCTCCAACACAGGTACCTGTTAGCGAGGATATTTTGTTGGAGTTGCGAAACGAACATACACATTTTCGACTACAATTTGATCTAACGAAACATGTTGGTGGTTTGGATATCCAATTTCTCGATTCTGACGAAGAGTAGTTTTTTAATTTTAGTTTTTAAGTATCAGTACTTGTTTTTCTTGTTTGTTGTTTTTTTAATTTAATTGCATTTTATAAATGTTGGCTTTTATTTGTTTTAGTTTTATATCTTATTTTTTAATTAAAAAATAAAAATAAAAGTGTGAGTGATGGGTGATGACCACCCCTTGTATGGTAGTGTGACTTGTGATGTGTCAATTGGTCATTAAGGGCATGTTTGGCTAAGCTTTTTGAAACAACTTATTGACTTATTGGCTTTTTGGAAAAGTCAGTATGGAGTGACTTATTGACTTATTGGCTTTTTCCCCTCACATACACCCTCATTGCCAAAAATCATTTTGAGCTTATGACTTTTCAAAAAGCCAATAAGTCAATAAGTTGTTTCAAAAAGCTTAGCCAAACATGCCATAAATGTGGTGTGTGATGGATTGTAATAAGTTATGACTACCCCTTCCACCATTGGTATTCAATTCATTAAGGTAGTGTTTGGTATGCAGGAATGAGAGGTGGAATTGAATGAGTGATTACGGGGGAATGAAGAAAAGAGTGTTTGGTTGGTCAATGGAATGGAATCACCCATTCCAAAAGGCATTCCATTCCCTCAAAATCATTCCTTCCACCCCCCATGTTTTTTTCCCATTCCATCCCCTCTTGCACCATTCATCAACAACACCACAACCCACGACCTTCGCCACAACCCACCACCACCACCACCCACCACCGACGCCATCGCCGCCACCCGCCACCACCGCACCCCGATAGCCACCGCCGCCGCTGCCACCCACTCGCCACCGTTATCATCCACAGCTGCGACCAACCGCCAACGCGACTCGCCTCCGCCACCGCCGCCCACCACCACCATCGTCGACGCCACCACCACCGCCACCACCAATCGCCACCGCCAGAAACCCTACCTTTGCTACCACCCACCACCAACGACCACCTTGTCGCCACCACCACTCGTCGTCACCGCCGCACCGACACTCGCCGCCACCACCACCACCCATCGCCTCCGTCGACACCCACCACCGCCACCTATAACCACCCACAATCACTACCACCGACCACCACCACCACTCACCGCTAATTTTATTACTCCGTTTTTCTTGCCTACCGAACAATAGACAATAATAATTCATTCCATTCGCATGGTAACCAAACAAGACATGGAATGGTAATGATCCATTGCATTCCCTCGTCCATTCCATTACCTCATCCATTCCATTCCTTCGTCCATTCCATTGCCCCATACCAAACGGACCCTAAAATTATTTTGGTAAATATTTCGCTTTAAGTTTATGCCTTTTCCATTATTAATTGCAAACTATATTAATACTCTGTTTATATAATTGAATGCCATGTTTCTAAATATATATATATATATATATATATATATATATATATATATATATAATAAAAGAAACCATGTTATGGAGACATGGCGCTCTATGAGGCATTCTTAATTATTTTTTTAAATATTTATTATGGAAATTTAATTATTGATAATATTAAATTTAAAATTTATGTAAGAGATTTAATGATAAAGACAAAGATAACTGATAATAATATATTAATTATTATAATCATATATTAATTATTAAATTCTAAAAAAATATATTAGCGTTTTAAGTATTTAGAGTTAATTACATAGTTAGTTCCTGTGGTTTACATAAAATAACATACTTAGATACTAATAGTTTAAAATCACCTTCTAGGGTATTAACTTTTCATTTTGTAACGTTTGAATGTATTAAATTCTAGGGTATTAACATAGTTAGTCCCTATGGTTTGCACAAAATAACATACTTAGGTACTAATAGAATGTGATTTTAAAAACAAATAACGTTAATACCTCCAAACGTACAAAATGAAAAGTTAATCCCTAGAATGTGATTTTAAACTATTATAGTACCTAAGTATGTTACTTTGTGCAAACCACAGAGACTAACTATGTAATTAACTAAAATATTTATAAAGATAAAGATAATAAAAATATTTATTCTAATCAACTGTTTCGTTAAAAGGATTTATTCAATACATGTAGAACATATATATTTTTTATACATGAGGTATAATTAGAATCCTATTTTTAATAAAGGATCGAGTAAACTTCCGTTTTGCTCCCTGTGGTTTAGTCACTTTAACGGTTTTGCCCCAAACCTTTCAAAATAGCCATTTTACTCCTTGATGTTAGTAATATTTCACCAATTTGCTCCCCGCCCTAAACGACATCCATTTTAGTCGTGCATTTCAGTCTTTTTCCTTCCAAGATATTTTATACCCTTCATTTAAAAACTCTTTAACTTATCATAATCTCATCCGTTTGAAGACTCAAACAAAACATCTGCATCTTGTGGAAGCTTAAAAAAAAATCCATGGCCACCACCACTAGAGGTGTACAAAAAAACTGATTACGCAATCGAAACCGGAAAAAAAACCGAAATCGGTTAATAAAAAAACCGGTTTTTTTTGTAACCGGTTCGGTTACAAACCGGTTAGACCGGTTATACAGCGGTTACATACTTTTTTGGTCGGTCCGGTTATAAAACCGGTTTTTTAAAAAACCGGTTATTAATCGATTATTATAAAAAACCAGTTATTAATCGATTATTATAAAAACCGGTTAAAAAACCGGTTAACTGATAACGTTATAAAAAAACCGGTTAAAATAACCGGTTAAACCGGTTTTTTGTGCCCAGCAATAATAAACGGTCATATGACCGTTAGAGGCTGATTATGGCTGTTTTTTTTGGTTTTTTTTACCAAAACCCATCTCAAACTTAGTATAAAAGGGTGGTGGGTGTTTAGGTTCAATCACAACACTTGAGAATCTTCAAAAACTCTAAAAAAGTCTCTTATTCTTGTTCGATAACTTTCAAAACGCTATGGCAAGCTCTAGTGCCCATGATTCGGTCAATGTTGGCGAGTCTACAACCGACACGGTGATTCGTGTTGTTCCAACGAAGCGCAACCCCGATGTTTGGTCACATTTTGATTTGTGCGAGATGGCCAACGGTAAAAAGAAAGCGCGTTGTCATCGTTGTCAAGGCTTTTACTCCGAATCCGCAAACTCCACCTTGAAACAACACATTGAAAAACCGTTTTGCAAGGCGTTGAAACAACAACACGTTGGTGGTCAAGCTTCCATGGCAAGTAATGGCGCTAATATTTTCAACTACAATTTCAATATGGTTAGGAATGAAATGGCGAAGTTTGTAATCCAAGAAAGTTTGCCGTTCAACCACTTCGACAACCAACGCTATACAAAGATGGTTCAACGAACTCTCCAACCACGATACACCCATGTAAGTCGTGCTACTCTTAGGAGGGATTGTTTAAAATTGTGGAAAAAAGCTAAACTAGAATTAATTTCTTATTTTGAAAAACTAGAAACCGGTGTTAACTTGACTAGCGACGTTTGGTCCGCACCGCACGGTTCACCCGATTCGTATATTTGTGTCACCGCCCATTGGATTGAACCGGCCATGTGGCAAATGATGAAACGCACGATTTTGTTTAAATTATTCGATTACCCTCACACCGGTGAAGCTATATATAAAGTAATCGACAAATGTATTACAACATACAAATTGGAAAATAAACTTTTTTCAATATCTTTTGATAACGTCTCAAACAACACGAGCGCGGTTATGCGTTTAAAATTAAAATACAATCCGATTTGTGAGGGTACTTTTTTCCATAGCCGATGCGTTGCACACATCATAAATTTGGCCGTTCAAGACGGTTTAAGGGTTATTGAAAAACAAAAAGAAGCTTTCAAAAGAATGTTACGAAGTATATTTAGTAACACGCAAAGACATTCAAAATATATTAAAACTTGTAAGGAAGCGGGTCGAATATGCTTAGGACCCAATTGGGACGTTGCTCATAGGTGGAACTCGACTTGCATTATGTTTGAAAAAGCTATTTTGCAAAAGGAAAGTTTAATAGAATTTCATAACCTTTTGGCTAGTCGTGGAAAGTGTTCGCCTTACCACCCATCGGGTTGAGATGCTATTGAAACTGTTACACAAGTGCTTCAAGTTTTCAAAACATCAACAAAGACTTTGTCGGGGGTTTATTATCCAACAAGTTCATTGGTACTTCACAATTTGTTTAAAATGTGTTTGAAAGTAAACGAGTTGTCGGTTAGAGGTAGACCATATTGTGACATGGCGGATACAATGAAGGAAAAATTAAGAAAATATTTTAAAGAACTACCGGCGGTTTTCACTTGTGCCGCCGCTCTAAACCCTTGTTTTAATATTTTTGGAACCGGGTCTTTGATTGAAAAAATTGCACACCAATTGAATTTAAACACCACTCAAGAACCAAACTTTGGTGAAGTCGCAAAATCTCGTTTCAACGATCAACTTTCAAAATTGTTTGATGTTTATGTAACAAAATATGGTTCAACCTCGTCACACATTCACGCGTCAACGAGAAACGCCACTTTCGGTGAAGGTTCAAGTCAAATGGAAGATACCGATTTGTATGTTTATAACCAATTGTATGATGAGTCGAGTCAAATGCATCGTGGTAACACTAGTAGTAGTGAACTCGGTCGGTATGGTGGGTCGAACTTTCTACAAATGATGAGTTCACAAGAGTTTAAAAATTTTGATTTGTTGGCTTGGTGGAAAAGTAAGGAAGATCAATTTCCGATCTTAGCCACAATGGCCCGAGATTTACTAACGGTCCAAGCTTCCACGGTAGCTTCGGAAAGTGCTTTTTCTATTAGTAGTAGGGTGATTTCGATAAGGAGGACTCGACTAACACCTAAGGCGGTTGAGATGTCGATTTGCTTAAAAGATTACTTGGATGCGGCGGAGAGAGTTCAAGACAAACGTTCACTCGAGGAAGAATTAGATTACGAAGAAGAAGTTTACGAGGACGAGGTCGAAGCCGAATTGACAACCCCAATGACAGACGAAGAAGCCGAATTAGATGAATTCCTACGCAATAGTTCGGGTTCGGGTTCGGCCGAAGAAGATTAAACGACGCTTCTCAAGATATATTTTAGTATTGTAGTTCCACTAAATATATATATATATTAGTGGACGTTCTTGCGGATTAATAGTTTAAGTTTACGCATTTCGTTTGTTATGTTTATCGTTCGTATTTCATTGTTATGTAACCGTTTGTTCCAAGACTAATGATATTATTATGTGTTTAACTTTTTATGAGTTTATTGTTAATTTTTGTATAAAAAACTGCATTTAGCTGAAAAAAACAGCCCAAATAGCTGAAAAAATGAAAAAAATAACATTCTGTTAACTTCCTGCATGTTTCTGCATAACCGGTTATTATTCCGGTTTTTTTTTTCGGTTTCTGTTAACCGGTTTTTTTAACCGGTTTCACTCATATCGGTTAATAATCGACACATTAACCGTTTTTTTTAAAACCGGTTACAACCGGTTAGGACCGGTTACAATATTTCCCAGTTAAAACCGGTTATTAACCGTAACCGGTTAATAAAAAACCGGTTTTTTTTTGGCTGGAAATAACCGAACCGGTTATTAACCGTAACCGGTTTTCCAAAATAACCGATTTGTACACCTCTAACCACCACAACCACCACCTGCAGACACCACCACCACAACCACCAACCGTCGCCATCATCGCCATCACCACCATCAGCAACCACCCCCGCCCAGTCCACACACTCTCTCTCACCCGTCTCTTTCTCTACCTTCTCTATCACCACCCACAGCCACCACCTGCCGCCATCATCGCCATCACCACCACAACCTGTACCGCCACCGGAAGTTGCAAATCTCGTGGTCGGAGTTAATACACTATAGGGGTCTTCTCAGATCTGATGAAAAATGGGTTGGTGTATGCTCAATTCCGATTTTATTGGTGTTGGTGACGCGTTTGGGTTAATACACTTCCGTTTTGTGGCGGCGCGTTCGGGTTCTTACACCTCGACATCCGCTGCGGAATCCTCTGGTCATGGCAGTTCACATTCGGGTCCTCACCGGAAGTTGAGATCAGATCCTCGTGGTAAACGTCCCATGGTGATTCAAGATTGATTGAATCTTGGAACTTTTCTTAATAAAAAGTTTTATTTTTTAATGGAAGTTAGGGTTTTGAATGTGATGGGAAAGAAGATGAAAGGGGGTAGCAGATAATGGGTTGTTAGGGTTTTAAATGTGATTCATTAATCAAGGTTTGGAAAAGACATAATTGCCCCTCAGGTGATTTGCACGTGACATGGTTTAACTGCTTAAATGGATGAGGTTAAGGGGTGGGGAGCAAAATCATGAAAGCCTTCAAAGATCAGGGAGTAAAATGGCTATTTTGAAAGGTTTTGGGCAAAACCGTTAAACTGACCAAACCACAAGGAGCAAAACGGAAGTTTACTCTAAAGGATCCCATTATCCCGTTTTACACTCCAATGAAATAATAATATTACATCATAATATCTAACTTATCTCTTGTGTATTTAATATTTTTTTTACTAAAATATTTCTTTCTTTTTTTGGGCTGATTGTCCAACATCAAGTAATACGTAAGTTTCTAACCTAATAATAAATAAAAAAACAAAGTAAAATGTTATAAACCTTGTAATACACAACTCTCTAACCTAATAAAAATAAAGTGAGATGTTACAATAAGTAAATAGTACCTCAAAGTTCATTTTGTTAGAAAACACATCTTAATAACTAAATGTGTTAACGGATTACATTATTCGTGTAAGACATGTGTCTAATCAAATCGTGCAATACACGAGTTTTTAAAAGATGTAACTATTTTATTACTTAGTGTATAAAGTTATATTTATTCAACCCGTGTAATACACGGGGTTCTAACCTAGTATATATATATATAATTGAATGCCATGTTTCTAAAAAAAACACATGAAATTCTTTTAACTCAATATCAAAACAATCTAAATACGATTACTATTCATAAACTTTATGTGACTATAACTTGTGAGACTCGTTATTCGCATGCTATGTTGAGAGTTGAGAATTAGGAGTAAGATGACTCGGGTGGTATAAAGTGCATTGATTTTCTAGCTTAGAAAGCATGCAATTGGCACTTAATCTAGTACCCATGAGTTTTAGCCATTTACGGAAGCTAGATACATTTTTTTTAAAGGCCAACATAAATTTATTCACCATTCTAGCAAGGGGCTAGCACTACATTAACATCCACCAAACAACCACAAAACAGAAGAAACAAAACTACAATGAACATAAATAGAGGGACATAGGAAAACAAATAACAAAATACTTAGAAAACTTCAAACCTTCTCCATTTCTCCCATGTAAGAGCAGCCTCCTTAGATCGATTCTTCACCCAGAGAAAGCTCATGTTTTTTTATCTCTTCCACGACCTTGGTAACCGAAGCCGATGAATGGTTGAATACAATATCGTTTCTCATCCGCCAAATACTCCAGAGGAACAATTGCATGTACCGTTTTCTTCCGCTTGGCCGAACCATGCACGGATCCATGGATCTGTAGAACATCATTTAGGCTGAAGACAAAGTAATTCTGAATTCTGCACTACTGAGCTATTATCGTCCACACCGACTGAGCAAAGCGACATCCGACGAACAAATGTTCACTTTTTTCCGAGTATTCCTTGCAGAAAGCACTCAATCGAACCCGGCTGGATGTCTTTCGTTGCCAAAGCCATCAATGTCGGGGGTCTCTCAACCACGGCTCTCCACGCGACGACACCTACATTTTAGGTGTCCAATTAAAACATCAAATTTGTATTAAAGCTATATATGGCTATTATAATGACAACGATGTGGCAAATATGAAAATCAAGGAATTCGCTTGAATTTAATGATTGCAATCTATCTGCATGGAACACGGTGGAAGAAATAAAGGAGAATTCGTTTCTGTGGATCAAGGAAAGATCAAAGATAGCAGGTCTCGTTTGGGAGAGATGGAAGAATTTTAATGTTAGAGATGTCATAATTTAATTGTTTGTTTGTTTTATTCTCGTTTTATTTTCTGTATTTGTACCTTGGGTTTTTTCAGCTCCGTTGGCCCTTAGTCTATAATCATAGAATCTTTGCCGTTAAAAAAAAGCTATATATGTGTGGTTTGTAGCGTTATTTTGCATTTTTTTGTTATGTGTGGTGATTATGGATGAGTATGGTCATTGATTGTTTCATTTAAAAAGCATGATAAGTTTATTGTCTCGGGACCTAAAATTCTCTCTCAATATATATAATCTATATACTATATTATATTGCACGAGGGATAGACATTTTAAGATATCCAAAAAATAAGATTTTTTTCCTCTTAATTTATAAATACACCCCTAAAATGAGGGTAAATTAATCTTTTAAACAATAATTATATTTTAGCCCCTATCTTATTACACTTTAATCCCTAAGTTTTAACATAATTATGGGCAATTAATTACATTTTTCTCTCTCCACAACAAACTTATAATTCTTTTACATATAGATTTTAAAACCCAACAACATTTTTAAACCCATTAACCTTCTTAGGCTACTGGGTATGGTCCCGTCCTCCATCCCGGTGCCGGCGTCACCCCATCCCCGTCCTCTCCGTCTGTTTCTCGACGTCTAGGACGATCCAAAACAGGTGGGCCCCCTTCTTTCTTCTCGACGTACTCTCCGTCACCCCATCCCCCCCCCCCCTAATCCCGTCACCATACTCAGTAGCCTTAAAAAACTATCCCAATTAAACAAACCCAATATTAGTTTTAACTCATCTAAACTCATTTTCCATTTAACCAACCTAACTGGCAAACGGGTTTGATAAAATTTTATTTCGTAATGATAAGTAACATATAAAAAAAAAATAATAACTAAGACAATGTTTGATAGATTGTAGTTCTCTTGATTCTTAAATAGCTTTGTAGTTCTCATATGATCTCATATATATATATATATATATATATAATAAAAATAACTAAGACAATGTTTGATAGATTGTAGTTCTCTTGATTCTTAAATAGCTTTGTAGTTCTCATATGATCTCATATATATATATAGGGTTGGATTTTAGAGTAAACACTAGTGTATTTGGGAACTAAGTAAACAAATCCTGGCCATTGATTTACATCATCAAATCGTAAAATACACTAGTGAATTTTTATCATCAAATCCTTGCCATTGATTTACACTTGTGTATTGATAATCAAGGGCTAGTATTACTTCACACGTGTTCACAATCAAGGGAGTTGTTCACAAATGAACCTAACCATATATATATAGGTAGAGGATCCTGTAAAAAAGGCCTAAAGTGTGAGAAAGCTAAGAAAGAATCTCAGCCATTAGATCTTTGATCTAATGGTTGAGATAATATGGACCAAATTGTAAAATATTTTTATTAATTTGGACTGAATTGAAATATCTAAGGGCAATTGTGTCTTTTTATCCCCATTTTCTAAATCAAAATCCCTACGATTTCTCTCTCTCTCTCTCCAGATCTCTATGTTCGTCTTCTTCGTTTTCTGATGATGTCGATGATAGTGACATTTGCGTACGAGATCTGAATTTCAGTAGTAATGGTTTGGTATCGTTCGGTAGGGTTCCGATGGGGTTTACGGTGACTATGACATCTGGATCTCATAACCGTCGTCGGTGGTGGAGCGGCGGTTGCGGTTGCTCCGCTGGACTGCTCTCGCCGGCGAAAAAGAAGTGGATTCGTCTTTTGCCGACTTAAAATTGGGTAAATCTATCTCAGCAGATCATTTAGATTACGGTTGCTGATAAATTACTGTCGGGTGATTTCTGTTATATAATCGGTTAGATCTCGCTGCATGTTTATTGATTCGGATGACGGATGCGAGCGGCAGCGGCGGTGGTGGTGGTTCGAGCGGCGGCGGTTGTGGTGGTGCTGGATCGGCAGTGGTGGTGCCGGAAGTGGCAGTGGTGGTGGTGCCGGAAGTGAAGAAGATGATACAGAGGTGTTTATTTTATTTTCTGAATGGTGTTATTTTTTTCTGAATGGTGTTATTTTGTTTTCTGAATTATGTTATTTTGTTTGCTGAATGGTGTTATTTTTGTACTGAATAGTGTTATATTCTTTGTACTGAATAGTGTTTTTTTTATTTTACTGATGAATGGTGTTATTTTTTTCTTTTCAGTAATGGTGTTTATTTTATTTTCTGAATGGTGTTTTTTTTTCTGAATGGTGTTATTTTGTTTACTGAATGGTGTTATTTTGTTTGCTGAATGGTGTTATTTTTGTACTGAATGGTGTTATATTCTTTGTACTGAATGGTTTTTTTTTTATTTACTGTTGAATGGTGTTATTTTTGTACTGAATGGTGTTATTTTTTGTGCTGAATGGTGTTATATTTTCTGAATTGTGTTATATTTAAAACACCATGTATGAACATGCTCTGAATGGTGTTATATTTATGGACGGTTATAAGTCCTAAAATACAGGTTTTTCTCTCTCCAAATCATTAAATCAAGGATTACCATATTTGAATTTGTTAATGCATTTACAATCTTGCCCTTTTCAATTAATTTAGATCTAATGGTTGAGATTCTTTCTTACCTTTCTCACACTTTTGGTCTTTTTTACAATAACTCCACCCTATATATATATATATATAGTGAAAGTGTAAAATACAGTATCCCTTAATGTACAATACGTACAATATTGTGAAATCGCATGTTGGTTTTTTTGTAGCAATTTCGCATGTTGGTAAATATGATGAAATCGCATGTTGGTATATAAAGCAATTTCGTATGTTGGTTTTTCAGCACAAATCGTATGTTCAAAAGTGAATTCGCACCAGATCGGACAGCAGAGATGATCGCGTACATATTGTACGATAAGAGCCATTGTACGTTAGCCTAACCCTATATGTATATATATATATATATATATATATAGTGGAGAGTTCAAATGAGAAGAATTTTTTTGTAAGAAGAAAAAAGAAGAAGTTTCAACCAATAATAATGCTTCATTTTACTTCATTTAATATTTGCATTTAATTTTAATGTAAGGGTATATTGGTAAACTTACATAAATCATTAATTTGTATTATTCCCATTTAATAACTAACTAAATTAAATTTGTAACTCTTTTTCAAAATATATATACTTTTTCCAAATTAAAAAAAAAAACAACTTAATTTAAAGTGTAGAAAAAATTAGTAGTTGTGTAGGATAAATTACGAGTTGTGTATGATATATTTCGAGGTGTGTAGGATAAATTTCGATTGTGTAGGATAAAATTCTATAATGTGTAGGGTATATGTAGGGAAATTTTGATATGAGTAGGTTTTGTAGATTATATGTAGGATAATTAAGGATTAGTTGACTAATTAATTAAAGAGAGAAAAATTAATGATATGAGTTATAAATGAAATAGTATTTTACTAATATGTCATTTCTTCTTTTTATTCTCACATTAAATTTCTTCTCAAATGAACCTTCCCCTATGTATGTATGTATGTATGTATGTATGTATGTATGTATGTATAGAAACGGGATCAAGAGAAAACGCTCAAAAGTGTGAGAACGGTAAGAACGCTTCCTGGCCCAACACGTGTCACGCCGCTTAGAGAAGGGCGGAGGGGCTTTTTTGTCCTTTCATATTTCTTTTTTTAAACGTGTGTCACTTCATCTTTCCATTTTTTGTCGTTTAATAAATACGCGGCGTTTTTATTGTTTTTAGATCAGGATCATAGTAAACATTTTGGCGTTTTAAGTATTGTTTTGGCGTTTTTATTGTTTTTTAGATCAGGATGCAGGCCTTTAATGTAAAAAACATCAGTAATTTTCTTGATTTTTATTATATCAAGTGTTGTGCCATGTAGGATACAGGCCTATAATGTGACAGGCAATTATGGCGTTTTGAAAAGATAAATAAATTCAATTTTCCATGTAGTGGCTTTTAATATAAATAAATGTTTGGCAATAATGATACCGTCTCTTCATTTTACTGTTTTAGCAATTACTGTTTCTTTCAATTTTCATCTGTCAATTAGTGTTGATTTTTCTAGTAATACTTTATTTGCGTTTTTTGGCGTTTTATATAGCAACATCGTGCTTTGCTAGCATTCGTTCTCACAGTTTTTCACACTATCAGGCGTTTTGGTGTTTGTAGTTTTTGGCGTTTTATACTCAATTTTTTTAAATTAGTAGAGAATTAGATAATAAACAACAGAGAATTAGATAACAAACAATAGAAAATGAAAAAAAAAGTTAAAAATTATAATCTAATTTCTCATCCAAATCTTCACTGTCATCAGCCTCTTCTACTTTAACATTTTTTTGGCGTTTTGAACATGTTTTTAAACACCTTATGTAGATCCTTATTTTCCTACATAACGCCCGTCTTTAGAAGATGCTTATTTTTTGTGGCATCCTTTATGGTGGGTGGATATATACTTGTTTAATGACATGTTGAAGACCAACGCCTGCTCTAATGTATTGATCCATTCATGCCATCAATATATCCATCAAGAACAAAGTGGCATGATGTCATGTCAGTGTCATCAATCTCTTTTTCTTAAATATTTGTCCATCTCATTCAGCAAAAGATTATAGAGATACCCAACTCAGAGAAGAATCCATTCAATGAAACTTCATTCAGATCAATACTCAACATAGAAGAATCGAGGTTCTGCATCTGTGGCTTTTTAACTATTATTTTTGGCGTTTTTAAGTGAATGGTTTCTAGGAAATATGACATTTGTTTTTGGTTTGTGATCAGTTGATTGTGCAGAGACGTCTCTCTTATAGGATGTTTTTGGCGCGTAGTTTAGGCGGGATTTTATTTATAATAAATGATATTAATAAAATAGCCGTCTTTTCAGTTACTGTGTATTTTTACTGTTTTTTGTTCAGCTTTTTATGAGTTTTTAGGGTCATAGACTTTTCATCTCCTAAATTTGGCGTTTTTAATGGCTTTAAGTAGTTTTTGGCGTTTTGTTTTTCACTTTTAGCTTTTATTAATACTTCTGCAAACTACTTTCATTATAGTTTGGGAGTTTTTGGCGTTTTTACTGCATTATGGCGTTTCACATGCATTATGACTGTTTGGCGTTTTATTAATATAATGTATTTTTTTATCCTAAGTTGAAAAATACATAACAAACAACAGAAAAAGAAAATTAAAAAAATAAAAATAGAAACAATTCATCTTCCAAATCTTCACTGTCATCAGCCTCTTTCTTCTTTGAATCATGTTCGCTGGCGGTTTGGCTTAGCCATGCTTGTGTTTTTGTGGCCGTTTGGAAAGACAAAATGACATAAGTTTTTTCTTTGAATATGTATCTTCAAACAACTCATTAGTGTCATTCGTCTTTTTATGCCATTATAATATCCATCAATAACAAAACACAAAAAATAACCTAAGTCTGACACCAGCATCTTTTTGTTTTTGATTTGTCCATCTCATGGAGCAAAATGTTATTTGAGTCACAGTACCTCAGGGAAGAATGCATTCTCCGAAACTTTAGCGTAGAACAGTATTTGAATATACAAGAAACGATATTTGCCATTTTTGGCGTTTTACTGAGGAAATAGTGTATCTGAAAGAACCGTCGATTTTTTGGAATCTTTGATGTTTAAGATGAATGGTATATAGTAGAACATATGGCGTTTTTTGAGTAGGCGTGTTTGATGTTTTGGGGATTTTGGCGTTTGTAAGATGAATAGTATATAGTAGAAAATATGGCGTTTCAAGTTCTGGGGGTGTGTTTTTATGTCTGGGATGTTTTTGTTTATATAGGGATGTGTTTTGGTCCGTAATGGCGTTTTATTCATTAGTATGGCATTTTGGTATACAAGTGTAAAGACCTTTTTACCCTTAATGAGGCACGTCCACGTAATAAAATTGATGTTATTTACGAAAACGCCACCGCGCCAATCTAGTCCATAGATTGTTTTGATCGGACGATCCATAAGCGTTCTCACCGTTCTCACACTTTCTACCGTTTTCTCTAAATCCCGACCCTATATATATATATATATATATATAAAGAGGGAGAGAGAGAGGGAGAAGTGTAGAAATACAATATTGCTTATTGTGTGACTAGATTGAGATGCGTGTCATTCCTTGTTTTTATAACGTGTGTGATTATGTAATAACATGTGTTATTAGGGTTTGGAACAACCTATGCGTAATTTTGAGTTTAACATGTGTGATTTTCATGTTTGGTGGCAAACGGGTTTTGATTTTTTTATAACATGCATAATTATGCATTATAACATGCGTAATTATACATTATAACGTGCGTAATTATGTAATAATGTGTGTATTTATGCATTATAACGTGCATAATTATGCAAATAACGTGCGTCATTAGGGTTTAACCCAACTCAAGGGTAATTATGCAATAACGTGCGTAATTATGCATTATAATGTGTGTATTATGCAATAACGTGTGTAATTATGTCAAGTTAATTACTATTGTGTCACCGCCTTCAATTGAGGGCCTAGGGTAGGTCAATCGTGTGGCTGAGATACTCAAATCGAATATGTTTTTCCTAGTCACATAAGACACTTGAATTCTCAGGGATGCCCTATGCAACAGTCACTAATGCATGTTAGCTAGTTTATTTAATGTTACCTTTGGTAAACCTGTGGTTTTGGTTGATATTAATGACTCATGTAATATTCGAAACAATATACCAACAAACTTAAGTTGTGAACCAAGGACACCTATAACTTGACCATCAGTAAACCCTCACATACGTTGATGGTAGTTACTTTCTTAGCGGAGTATTATACTTCCGTTTCTGTCCTGTTCTTTATTTTCTCTTCTACTACTCTTATATACTTTAGGTTACATCAATTTACTATAAAAAAGTGTGTTGAGTTGGAATTTCTATTGGGAGCACTTTTCTATCTCCTCGGACCCTATTTGTGAGAAGGTCATTATTGGATACGTTTGTTCATTTATTACCACGACATGTTATTTTGTCTCATAGATCACTAAGAGTTACTTTTGGTGTATGGTTAACCATGTGGGATATACTCGAGTAGTCACATCCGTTGACACCAGACTTATCAATCATGTAATTGTTACCATATAATGTCGAAAAGTAACATCTTTGTCGCCTCCCATTGCATTTGACAATGAGACTTCTGAATTGTTTGTTTTTTTACATGTATAATTAAATGTGTTTTATCATGGTAGCTCAAAGGGAAGTAATATAAAGCAAGGGGTTTGGGCTTCTCTTCTCTAGGGCCTCAAATTCTATAAAAAAAATTATATGTATACACAAATTATATTTTCAAATCAATTTTTTGTGACGAAAAGGCCCCACGTATACATTATCTGCTTTGGACCCCAACATGCTTGAGACGACCCTGTGTTTTATTACATATTTTCCAGAACATTATTTTATCCAACATTCTTTGTTATGTAAAACTATTTTTCTTATCATGGTTTGTATCCTTTGAGTGCCTAACACTTTTATTTGTCGACGATCTGTTGAGGGTTCTTAAAAGGATAGAACTTTTGAAGGTTAATGCTATGTGTTATAGAGATGTAGGGGCTTAGGGGAGTGGAACGCTATCCCCTAGGGGCGCCGCAGGGGGGGGGGGGGTAAAGGTGGTTGCACTTGTGGACGTTGGGGAGATTCTTTTTATCCAATTTAATTTACTCAACCAATCCATGACTCCACTTTTCCATTTCTTTTTTAATTTAACATTTCATATTTCACATGACCATGACATACCTTAGTGAGTGTAAAAAATGAAACCACTCGCATGCATACTTGACGATGACGTGACAAAACCTTATTTCACACTCACATGACCATCACACATAATCTAGTAATACTTGCTACATAGACTTTAATATACTCTTGAGTATTTTCGATTTTTGTAACTTGCTTGTTTTATAGTTTTGGATTGTTTCATTTGGACTTTTATTATTATGGCTGCCTAGTCATTAACTTATCATTACGTTGTCAAATTTTAGTTTTAGTATTTTTATCAAAGGTATTATGTTCATAACATTAATAATGCTTTCAAATTCACTTGTTCGTAAAGGCCCTTTTTAATCTCTAAAACATTATGAATGTTATAAACAAGCCTAATTGCAAGAAGATGAGAAAAGATATTGGGAGAGAGAGATGTTTATTATTGATGGTGTGTCCTTTACAATAGAATATATGGACTATTTATAGGGGGAATAAACTTGGAGAACAAGTTGGTTTATATTAGGAGTTGATAATCTAAATATAATTATTTATAACACTCCCCCTGATTATCAACTTCATACGCTTGATGCTGCCTCATTAAAAACCTTACAAGGAAAACCCAGTGGGACAAAACCTTGGCCAAGGGAAAAAGAGTGCAGCGCGTATTCTCTCCCACTATTGATGATCACTTAAGCTCCTTGAGTCAGCGCATCACGATCCCATGAACTAACTTCTTGAATGTTGAGGTCAGAAGTGATTTAGTGAACAAGTCTGACAAAATTTCGCTGGAACGAATTTGTTGGACAATAATAACTCCATTCTTTTGTAAATCATGTGTAAAAAAGAACTTCGGTAAAATGTGCTCTGTTCTATCACCTTTGATGTATCCTTCCTTAAGTTGAGCAATGCATGATGCGTTGTCTTCATGTAAGATTGTCGGTCCCTCATCTCCCGAAGAAATACCACAAGATCCACGAATGTGTTGTATTACAGTCCTTTACCGAATATATTCTCGACTAGCTTCATGTATTGCCAATATTTCTGCATGATTAGATGATGTGGTTGTGATTGTCTGCTTTACCAAATGCCATGAAATTGTAGTACCTCCACTTGTAAATAAATATCCAGTTTGAGATCGCCCAATGTGAGGATCAGAAAAATACCCTGCATCTGTAAAACCAACCAAACTTGTTTTCTAGTGACTTGTAAAATACAAACCCGTATCTTTTGTACCTTGAAGGTATCTAAATATCTGTTTTACCCCATTCCAATGCCTCTTTGTTGGGCATGAACTATATCTTGCCAATAAATTTAAGGAAAATGGTATATTTGGTCGTGTATGGCTAGCAAGAAACAGTAGTGCACCAATTCCACTTAAATATGGTACTTTTGGACCAAGGATTTCATCTCTATCTCTGGGAGGTCGGAATGGGTCTTTCTCTACATCAAGCAGCCTTACAACCATTGGGGTACTCAATGGATTGTGATTTTTCCATATAAAATATTTTTAGCGGTTTCTCTATGTAAGTTTCTTGGTGCACAAGGATTCCACCCTTAAGGTGTTCAATTTATAATCCAAGATAAAACTTTGTCTTTCCATGGTCTTTCATTTCAAATTCTCTTTTCAAGTATTCAACTGCATTTTGAAGCTCCCCTAGAGTTCCAATTATATTCAGGTCATCAACATATACGGCAATTATAACATATTCAGATCCTAACCTTTTTATAAAATGTACGAGCATACATAATCATTTTTATAGCCTTCTTTTAACAAATACTCATTAAGGCAAATATACCACATATGCCCATACTGTTTTAGCCCATATAATGATTTGTTTAATTTGATTGAAAGATGTTATCGAGAACCAGATTTACATGAGTTTGGCAATTTGAATCCTTCGGGAAGTTTCATGTAAATATCAATATCAAGTGAGCCATAGAGGTAGGCTGTCACAACATCCATTAGACACAAATCAATCCCTTCTTGTATTATCAGACTAATAAGATAACAAAAAGTTGTCGCATCCACCACTGGAGAATATGCCTCCTCATAATCAATTCCAGGTCTTTGAGAAAATCCTTGTGTTACTAAAGTTGCCTTGTATCTTATAATCTCATTTTTCTCATTACGTTTTCACAGAAAGACCCATATATACCCAACAGGCTTTACACCTTCAGGTGTATGGACCACAGGTCCAAAAACTTCTTGTTTATTAAAGGAATTCAATTCTGCCTCTATCCCGTCTTTCCATTTTGGCCAATCATTTCTTTGTTTACATTCCTCAGTTGATTTTGGTTCTTGATCCTCATTGTTTTCCATTACTTCTAGCGCTACATTATATGAAAGCTATCATCGATGTCGATTTCGCTTCGGTTCCATACCTTTCTAGACATGATATAATTAATTGAGATCTCTTTGTTTTTAGATACCTGAGGTTCTTCTAGAACCATCATGTCTAGTGTCTCTTCTGGAGACTCCTTTTTCTGGCGTTATTGTTACCTTGACTTGACCATCTACATTATTTGCTCTTTTTTTCTTTCGAGGATTTTTATCTTTAGAACCGATTGGTCTACCACGTTTTAGGCATGCATTAGACTCATTACCAACATGTGGTTATCCTTGTGGGAAACTTATTTTTACTGGAGCATTAACAGCTGGTATATGTGACTTAGTCACTCTCTTTGGGTCAGTGAATGCGCCTGGTAATTGATTTGCTAATCCTTGTAAATGAATTATCCTTTGAAATTCTAGTTCACATTGTTTAGTTCGAGGATCAAAATGAGATAATGATAGTTCATTCCAAATAATACTATTATCCAGCTGCTTTTGTTTCCCCCTAATGTTGGGAATGTTGATTCAACAAAATAACAATCACTAAATCAAGCTGTAAATAAATCACCCGTTGTAGGTTCTAAATACTTAATGATCGATGGTGATTCATACCCAACATATATTCCTAACCTCCTTTGAGTCCCCATCTGTGTGTGTTGTGGTGGAGCGATTGGAACATATACTGCACAACCAAAAATCCTTAGATGGGAAATATTTGGTTATTGACCAAGAACCAACTTTAATGGGGAGGAAGTACGATAACTAATTGGTCTGATGCGAATTAGTGTTGTTACATGTAAATTTGCATGTCCCCAAGCAGATGCTGGTAGTTTTGATTTCATAATCATTGGTCTTGCAACCATTTGAAGTTGCTTGATAAGCGATTCAACAACCTATTTTGTGTATGTACATGAGGTACATGATGCTCTACTTTTATCCCAATAGACATGCAATAATTATTAAATGTTTGGGATGTAAATTCACCAGCATTGTCTAATCGAATTTTCTTAAGGGGGTAATCGGGAAATGTGCTCTTAGCCTTATTAACTGAGCAAGTAGTCGTGTAAATGTCATATTACAACTTGATAGTAGGCACACATGTGACCATCTAGTTGATGCAGCAATTAAGATCTTCATTGGTTATGGACGAGTAATCAACTTCCCTTGTGAACATGCAACACATATAATATCCTTGGACTGAAGAATCTTCTGGTTCTTTAAAGAATGCCCAAATAAATTTTCTATATTTTTTCGCATCATTTTTTATCCAGGATGGCCTAACCGGTCATGCCAGAAAATAAAATTTTCTTGCTTTATAAACTTGTGTTTATGACTGCATTTGATTCGATTGCATTAATTTTAGTATAATACAAACCAGAGGCAAGTGCGGCAACTTTTCTAACACATACTTTTTACCCAAACTGATATTTGTGATATGAAGGTACTCATCATGTCCCTCACATGTAGTCTCAAGATGATATCCGTTAGAACGCACATCTTTAAATTTTATTAGATTTCTTTGAGACAATGGGGAAAATAACGCATTGGTTATTTTAAATGGTGTTCCACCTGGCAACACTACATAAGCTTCTCTAAAGCCTTTAATTAATTTTGATTTACCAGATATAGTACCAACATTTGCCTTTTTCATAGTTAAATTAGAGAAATAATTCTTTTTCTTAAGAATTGTATGCGTAAATGCACTATCTATTAGACATATATCTTCTCATTAATTGGGATCTTAGTTAAACACTCCATATGCTTCAAAACAAAACAAAATCATATAAATAAAATGTCTAACATGCTTTAAACATAAAAAATCCCAAAATGTTTCATACACATCAAAACAAAACAAAACAAAATCTCAAAATGTCTTAAAGAAATGAAGGAAATAACATCACTTAAAAGCTAATAATTCATATGTAAGGAAAATTACAAGCATCCAACCGGGTTGTATCAGCCATGATATCATTAGAATCCAAGTTAGTTGGCTCAATAAGAAAATCATCATAATCCAGATTAGTTGCATCAATATGGTCTTTATGACCATCAGTGACATCAACATTTGCAACCTCATATGTAAAATTTCTCTCTGTTCCTTTTGTTTTGTATTTGATGGATTGTTGATAAAGTTCCACCAAGTGTTTATTGTATTATTATTCCAAAAGGTTAAACTAGTTAGGAAACGTAAATATAACATCATAATATTACTCAGGATATTATTGTATTATCCAAATGAAATAAGATAAATATATAACGATACTTGTTTTAACAATTATAAATGATATATAAGTGTGCCCTTGACTTGTATTATGCTACGTATGTCATACACGTTATATGTTTTACGTAAACATGGGGAAATTTGCTGTACGTAAATTGATTGTTTATATGAATGACTATTATTTAGAAAATTATATTAGTATATTGCCCGGTTTTACAACGTGTCGTACCATAATATAAACACACACTTACATACACTTTAACACGACTTTATGAATATATTTAAATATATATATATATATACATACATACATACATACATATATATATTTATAATCACTCGGGAACTAAGTTGTTCTTAAGACATAGTACATATATGGGATCTACGTGGGATTAAACGAACCTAGGAATATTGTTTGCATCACGAAATAACCTTCCTATCGGGCCGTTCGGCTAACGATTCGGTAGAGCTCGATCTCACGTGAAACAACTTTACTCTAGTATTAGTTACTTATGATGTGCTACTATTATTAGGGAATGTCTTGGTGGATATTTCCATGCTATACCGGTTCAAGTCATTGACACAATACTCTTGGATATAACACGTACCCTAAGGTGAGTTCACTACTCTTTTTCAAGCATGCGTCCTGGGAAGGGGCAACTGGTAAATATTCCGGGGAGGAATATTGGGTAATGGGTTTGACTGGAATGTTAAACTGGAATGTTGGATAATACACTCACTCCTATCACCTTAAGTCCCATCTTCTACCGAAATGGTTGCCGGGGAGGCAACAGGGTCATTAGTTGATAGCGCTATAAGGTTTGGCACCCTCACACCGTACCGGGGAGGA
Organism: Helianthus tuberosus; assembly: GCA_030545235.1. Lineage (NCBI taxonomy): Eukaryota > Viridiplantae > Streptophyta > Magnoliopsida > Asterales > Asteraceae > Helianthus > Helianthus tuberosus. The sequence goes on along the minus strand of CM060400.1, from coordinate 113,228,573 downwards.
CGGGCGTGAACTAATTACCTTAAATCATGACCAATGCTTTGATAGGGGCATTGGGGATGGGCAAACAAACTGAAGACATCTTGTACGGTATCGAGTTATTATCAACATTGTTTTTGGAATTGCTTTTGAACTGAACTAAACTTTTGGCAACAAAACATGTAACACGACTTTCGGTAAACAAAACTGTGAACTCGCTGGCTTTATGCTGATACACTTTTTCTGCATGCTTGCAGGTTTTTAGATTCATCATGCTTTGGAACTTGCTGTCTGGAGAGCGGGAAGTGTCATGGGGCGTGCCACTTGAGGAAACACGTAAAATTTTGCAACTTAAAACAATTTGGTTTTTAATTATGTTTAAATAATACAAGTGCTTCCGCTGAACGTAAACTATGTTGAAACATTATTTATGAAATTATTCTATTCATGTTGGACATGATTTTTGTATTAATATTATTTACTATTAGTTCTACATGATTAGTGGCTAGATCCTGGTACGTCACACACTTCGCGGTGAATTTGCGCATGTGGTATTTTGGGGGTGTGACAGTTTGGCCGTACGACAAATCTTCGACCAATGATTGTTACTTCCACATCGGTAACATGCATTCGATGAAGATCCGACCATCTTTTTATTTTTTTATCACTGGATTTATTTTCATTATTATGCCACTTTTGGTGGTTCCATTTGCTTTTAAACTGAACACTATAATAATTTCCTCGGCCACGTCCACGACCACGGCCATGATCACAACCACGATGATAATCTCGACCACGTCCGTAACTTTCTCTTTGGCCATTATATGTTGCCACATTCGCTTCAGGTATTGGGGTTGCTCCAACCGAATGAGTCATGCTTTTTCATTAAGAGCTCATTGTTTTGCTCGACCACAAGCAAACATGATATTAACTCACTATATTTGGTGAAACCCCTTTCACGATATTGTTGTTGCAGTATCACATTCGAGGGATGAAATGTTAAGAATGTTTTTTCCAACATTTTCTTATCAGTAATATTTTCACCACATAGAATCAATTGTGATGTGATTCTAAACATTGCCGAGTTGTACTTGCTTATAGACTTAAAGTCTTACAACCTTAAATTGATCTACTCGTAATGAGCTCTCGGTAATATTTACCATTTTCTGGTGGTCATACCATTCTTTCAGGTTGGTCCAAAGGAGAAGTGGATCCTTAATAGTGAGGTACTCACTTTTCAAAGCCTCATGAATACGATGACGTAAAAAGATCATGGATTTTGCCTTATCTTGGGTATTTGCTTTATTTCCTTCTTTATTTGTTCTCCCAAATTATTGGCATTCAAATGTATTTCAGCATCCAATACCCATGACAAATAAAATTTTCCAGTAATTTCTAGAGCCATGAACTCAAGTTTTGCAAGATTTGTCATGATGAGCTATGTTATAAAAAAGAGTAAACTTCCTTTTTGCTACCTGTGGTTTGGTTGTTTTAACGATTTTGCCCCAATCATTTAAAAATAGCCATTTTACTCCCTGATGTTTCGATTTTGTCGCCAGTTTGCTGTAACACCACGTAAAAACATGTCCAATTATGTAAAGACACGTGTACAAAACTCTAATCATGTGAAAGACTGAGTTTGAAGGACTAAAGTTGTCAAACAGTGAAACTATGAAACCACAGGGACTAAAATTGTCAACATGCCAAAATTGAGCCTCTGAATGACCATACGTGAAGAATATATTCCTAAATGAGTGATTGATTGGATATAAGAAGCCGTTAGTGAAAATAATCAGAAGATTATTAAACTACAAGGGTTAAACGTGTCAACATGTTGATTCTGACCTCTGAGTGACCTTTTAACGAACCTGAGGCTTTGAAATATTCAAATATACTCTCCAGAATAAGTGGTGTAAATTTCACATGGTTTCGAGATCGTTAAGCATGTTTTCAAGACTTTGGGTTATAAGTGTCAACTTGGCGAAACTTGCATTTATAGTGATAATTAACGAACCCGAGCCTAACGAAGTTTGTTTACACATCCTTGAGCCTCAATAAACTAACTACAAGGGCCTTACATGTTAAAAATGAGGTTATATGAGGTTATAAATGGCCAGGGACTAAAGCTGCCATTTCAGAAAGTTGTTTTGGCGGGTTTTCAGGTCTACGCGGGCTGCATAAGATCCTTCTTGATCTTACGCGGGCCGCCTAAAGGTGCCCAGCGCAAAATAAGCAGGACTGGTGAAGGTTTCTCCAGTTTAACCGACTTAACCTCAATGTTATCGATTCTATGGGCTGTAAGTGGTCATAATAAACCACTAGGACACCTGGGGTGATCCTAGGGCCTCCCATTACAACTGCAATTGATCCAAACACTTGGGATTTTGTATATAAGGAGCATAAGTGTAGTGTTCTTATGCACACAAGTTGCAACAACTTCAAAGGAACTCACTTCTGGAGCTTGCAAGGATTAGGAGAAGATTTGGAAGTGTAGAAAAGATAGCAAGGACCCTAAGTAAGAGCCTTAATCCCTGTTTAGTCGTTTTAATTAGCCTAATTACCGAAAAGTCAAACATATCGTAATTTAGCTTTGACTTTCGACTTAATCACAAATGGTCCAGCCACTGATCAAAACGAAAGTGGTTATGGAACCATATTAATGTAGGTGATTAACTCTTAAAAGGGCACCTCCTAATTATTTCGTTTGACTAGTTAATTGTCGGGTCAAACTAGTTTGACAAAAAGTCAAACTGGACAGAAAGTTTAAAAATGAATAAAATTAATAAACCAGTGGTTCTAAATTATATTTTAACATTCTAATGACTTGGTAATTAATATTTGAACATGTTTTATCAGTCCTAACCCGACAATTATCAGTCTAAGGTCAAATTATAACTGAAAGTCACAAAAGCTTGACTTTTGCTTTGACTTTCAGTTCTGACATGTTCAAGCTTAATTCTCCCATGTTTTAAGCTTTCATTAGGACCACATTACTCAGTAGTATAACCCTCTGGAGTTATAGTGCATGGTTCTTAGTGGTTTGAATTATATGCTCTTGATCGTTAATATGCTTATAAATGCTATAAACGCCCTTTTGACACACAAATGAGATTTTTAGAAATGTGAGAGTACAAAAACCTCTGTTACTGATTTATAAACTTGTCCTAAAAATTTGACATCAGTTTGAGGTCTAGATTAGGAGTTATGCTCAATAGCGTAATTAGAAAGCTTTTTATTAATTAAATGGCGTAATTAGCATAAAGCCTATCTAAACCCAAATTTTGACACCAAAATTTTTACCCACTGATGTAATATAATATTTTGGGATTTTTGAAGATTTTTAATTATTTTTAAACCGATCATATCATAGGGTTCTAGCTTTAATTCGGTAATTGCCGATTATACCCTTTTCTTGAATAAAATGAGTTTTACATCACATATTGATACCAAAATTTTTGCTACTAATTCTATATGATAAATAAATATTTTGAACTTTATAAACTAATCAAAAACTCACATTTCCTATCATGACCCGAAAATCGCTTAAAACCGACTTTTACGCGTTTTAAGCGCATAGTATGGGTTAAAACTATTTTTAACATATAAGACTTGATACCTACTGATGTTTTTAATAAATTTCTATACTTTACAGTAAGCAAAAGTTTTAAACTCAGATTTCCAAAATTGACCTTTAAAGCTTATGTGAAATTACCAAAATGCCCATTCGGTGCATAAATTGGTTATAAAGGATAAATTTTACATATAGGCAATACCCTACTGATGTAACTTATTAAATTAAATATTTTTACTGATTTCAAAATACCAAAACTTCAGTTTTTTTATAAAATCTCTTTTATAAGTATTAAAATGACCAAAATGCCCTTTCGGGACTTAAATTGGTTTAAATTACTTTTTGGGCATATATGTTAACATCCTACTGATGTATTAACATATTTTAAGCATAATAACAATTAAGAGCTGTATATAATTCATTTGGTTACCCGTTACGCGTTTACGCGTTCGGATCGGTTTATATGACTAGTTTACGTATAATAGCCGAAACGGGTTTAACCTTATCATCAAATCCTCAAATTCCAGAATGTGATTGGTTTACCCACATTATACAAGTATCCAAGCTTGTCGGGTCTAAAACACATTCTATTCCGGTCTCCGCTTAATCTAGCGTTTAGAACTGCAAAGTTTCTTTCTAGCTAGCCGGTCTAAGTCCTTGACTTAACTAAAGGCCCGTTAGCACCCTAATAGATTATTAAACCTTCTATACAGATTAAGTAGCATCCAGTAGAAGGTATCATTATACAGCGTTAGGATATACGGCTCAGTTACTTTCACCTTCGAGCTCAGGTAAATACTTTAAACTTATTTTCCCTTATACGAGCTTGGGACATGGTATTATAATAATAGCACTTGGTCGGGTATGAAATCATTTAATCGGATTGTGATTAATAAATTTACATAACCCGTTTTCATCTGTCTTGTTTGATAACATAAACATTGGGGGTTAATTCGACCGTGTCCTGGATATCCTCGGCTCATTTCATATGAAAATGGCCACGACCTATGCACGGGGTGTAGGCATACACCTGACAGATGCAAATGCTAAAATATAAACCCACATGTTGGGGATAACTCCTTTGTGGGTTCTATAAGTGGTGAGTCGGTTAATCACGACCGGCTTCCAACCGGCCCCAATTGTAAGACAAACATGTAAATCTGTAACAAGATTATATTTAAGTAATTGTCCCAAGTTATAAAAGATTTGTGCCATGTGCACTTAAATCAATTTTCATAAATGTTTTCAAAAGAGTCAGTTAATTGTATTTACCAGTGTAAACTGACGTATTTTCTTAAAGGCTGATTGACAGGCACCTCTCGTAATAGGCTGGAGCTATTAGGTGTCATAAGAGGATCTTGCAAATCCATAGATACCTGAAGTCTGTTATTTTGTTTCTTTGTATTTAATTATGATCCGCCTGTGGATCTTATTACATTCCAGTCTGTATATTCTTTCACTCGAACACTCAGACATTATGGTTTGTAATAGTTTATTCACCAAGCCTTCCGTTGTGCTATTATATTGTGTGTATTGACTATGATGATATCAACTACGTCACGATACTCCCCGCCAAGCCCACCAGTAATATGTGGAAATATCGGGGTGTGACAGGTTGGTATCAGAGCCAACATTGTGTGAATTAAACACTAACCTTTTGTGTTTAATCTCAATGACATAATAAGCACATTTCTTAGACTTTTGAGTCTAGGCTAATGACCTAGAATTTATTCTTAACTTTCTTTTTATTGTTTATATTATATCTACGTGTTTTGACAGGTTACCAATTGGAAAATGCCACCACGAGTGAGAGGCAAAGGAAAAGGACCAATGCGAGGAGGGCCATCAGGCCACCCGGGACCCTCCCACCGACGTACCCCATCCGATTCGCTCTCTGGCTCCGACTCACGGGACCATTGGAGTCATAGCTTCGAGCCAGCAAGGCATTCTGTCTCACTGGGATCCTCACCATCCGACCCTCCATACTTTGGGTTGCCCATTCCTATTGAACCCCAACATTCGCATGGATCACATCACTCGAACCAATCACACCACTCCTTTAACTCCCATCCTTTTCATCATTCAGATTCTACCTACTCTCCAACTCAGTTTAATCCCAATGCATACGTCAACGACTTTTTGGGTTTCAATCCTCTTGGACCTGAGGATCATTTCTCTCAGGAGATGGAAATGGACGACGACCCGGACCCTGAAATGCAAACTGGAACACCGGGCCACCCTATTTGCATATCGAGCGGTTCTCCCTATCAAGGATCGCCGTACCGAGGGCCTGATTCGTATGCTGAGAAAATGGCTCACTATGATTTGTTCTTTACCCCTTCATACCACAACTCCCCGGCCCAACCTCCTTTGGTTGAACCACAGCTTCAAGCTGTTACTCCACCACCTTTACCAGTTGAGGAACCACCTCAACAGCCTCCCGAACCGCCAAGGCGAAGGAGAAATGCTCGAATGTCTGTACATGGGGAACCACGGTTCGCATCCCCTCATGGTTCAAGTTCTTACCCTCCTATTCCAGAGGACCCCCAAGTGGGTGGACCCTCTCACACGGTGCCGGAAGTCAACCCTCCGCCAGTTTCTCATGCACCACTGCAGCCGCCGTTGGGTTTTGACAACCCGATCCCGACATACCCAGGTTCATCTGGGTATAATCCATCTGGATACCCATCAGATTATGGAAACCATGACCCATACCTTACAGCTGCTCGGTACAATGCACTTTATCCTTCTTCTTACCCTCCAGTTTACCCAACTGGATATTCGGTGTAGGGATACCAATACCCACCTTACCAGCAACCTCCTCCTCAACAACAGGAACAAACTCATGAGATTTTACAGAGGTTAGACCGGGTTGAACGTGAAGCCAATGAAACTAAGAAGAAGCATAATGGTTTTCTCAAAGGTCTTGCGAACCTTATTAAAGGCAAGAAGAAGTAGGAAGTTGTTGTTTTGTTTTGTTTTGTATTGTCTTTCAATAAGTCCCTACGAGGACATTTTCTTTATTTTCAGTACCAAGTCCCTGCGTGGGCAGTATGTTGTTTTCAAGTCCCGTTTAGGGCATCGTTGTACTAGTTTCGTGATTCAATAAAGTTATCTTCGATTTTAGAATATGTATTTTATTACATCATACTATATCATTTCAAATTTGATTGATCTGCCTAAGAAACTCTTAGAGGTATAACCTAGCCAGAATATTAAATGGCTATGATGGTACAACCTTTTTAAGATAATAAATCCCTGTTAACATCTGAAAATATGTTAACATTCCTGGTTGTGCGGTACGAGAAACCACACAAGCTTCCAAATGTACTTGGATCCTTCCAAGTCACTTGTATATAGCCTATACGGTCAATGTGAATCATGGCTAATAAACATCAATATGGTGAATACACCAAAACATCCATTTTGAGATGTATGCTTATGAGCAAAGGTGTAATAAAGACAATGAAAGTTTTATTTATAAACTTCTTGTCGGAAAGGCGATGAACTTTGTTCGACCCTTAAAAGAGATCATTGATCCAAGAGATTAATGATTATAATTGTCCTTGTGGCAAGGCTTTTGTGCCATCTAAATGTCCTTCGAGACAAGCCTTGTGCTATATGAAAATGTCTTTCGTGACATCGACAGTTGTGATTCATATCCCCTGTCTAATAATTATCAAGGATTATATCCTATTAATTGCTTATTATGGTTATGTTGTAACCTAGGCAAATCATGATTTAATTAATCTTTAATTTTGATGGTTTATATGGCTAAATAATACCATGACCATCTAATAATCAATGCGATGATTCATTATATATTAAATATATCATTATTGTTTGATATAGTATATGAAAAATGGCTGGCTCGGATGAAGCAAACAGTCATCCCGCAGAAGGAAACAATTCCAGAATCAATATCACTGCCGCTAAATTGCAAGCAATGATAACCACCGCAGTAGCTCAGGCTGTGGATGATAAATTTAAGGATCCGAGTAATGTTCGGTCCAAAACTCATTCAAAATCCCATTCTCATTCTCATACACAGAAAAAGAGTGAGTCACAACATTCGCCTAATCAAAGAAGTGAACCTCAGAGGCAAGTTGTCCTCGAACCGACTCCCCGGTACACCAAGGGTTGTACCTATAAATACTTTGTCTCCTGTAAACCGAGGGATTTCATAGGAGAAAAGGGAGCGATAGACTGTATGAAATGGTTAGACGAAATGGAGACTGTGATAGACATCAGCGGATGTGCTAAGGAAGACATAGTGAAATTTGTGTCTCAATCTTTGAAGGGCGATGCCCTTACATGGTGGAAGGCATTAGTGCAAGCCACTGGAAAGGTTCATTTGTACAACCTTTCATGGAACAAGTTTGTTGATTTGGTGAAGGACACTTATTGTCCTCAACATGAGGTTGAAAGGATAGAGACTAATTTTCTTACCCCGGTAATGAAGGATCTGGATTGTAGATCCTATGTGACTAGCTTTAACTCGATGTCAAGGCTTGTACCATACTTAGTTACCCCTGAACCCAAACGCATTGCGCATTTCATCGGTGGTCTGGCCCCTGAAGTAAAAGGGAATGTTAAGGCTTCTAAGCCAGCCACATATAGATCTGCTGTGAATCTATCTTTGTCCCTCACTCTTGATGTTGTGAAGAGTAGGGAAAAGAAGGCTACTGATGAAGGGAAGAGGAAAAGAGAGGAAGGCAAGTTCCCTCAGTCAAACAAGAAGAGTAAATGGAACTTTAATTTCAAGAAGGGGCAGTCAAATGATAAGCCCAGATGCAAAACCTGCAATAAGAGGCACTTTGGAAAGTGCAACCAAGACCCACAAGCTAAACCATGTGGGATTTGTAAAAAGAAGGGGCACAAATCTGTAGAGTACCGGAACATTAAGGATGCAACCTGTTACGGTTGCGATGAAAAAGGGCACATCAAGACCAATTGCCCCAAGAATGCTAAGAAGCCCGAAGAGGCAAAGAAAACCAATGCAAGGGTTTTCCAAATGAATGCTTGGGAAGCGGTGAACGACGAAAACGTCATAACAGGTACCTTCATCATTAATAATAATTATGCTAGAGTCTTATTTGATTCAGGTGCTGATAAGTCTTTTGTAGACCATAAGTTTTGTAAATTACTGAATTTGCCTATTAAGACTCTAGACATAAAATATGAGGTAGAACTTGCCGATGGTACCTTAGATTCTTGATGGATGCTTTATATCCATCAAGAATCATTCTATCCCGCTATCCCTCTTGCCAATGAAATTGGCTGGGTTTGATATAGTTTTGGGCATGGATTGGTTGTCGCATAACCAAGCCCAAATTGCCTGTGATAAAAAGCTAGTTATTATCAAAACCCCTTCTGGTGAATCCGTCACTATTCAAGGAGATACGCAATACGGGTTGTCCAACAATGTGTCTATTCTCAAGGTATCGCAGTGTTTAAAGAGCGGATGTGTCATCTACATGGCACAAATAACTGTGAATGATCCGAAGCCTAAGATTGAAGACATCCCAATCATCTCTGAGTATCCAGATGTCTTTCCTGACGAGTTACCTGGATTACCTCTTGAGAGGCAAGTAGAGTTCAGGATAGACATTCTACCAGGAGCTGCACCTATTGCACGAGCTCCTTATCGTTTAGCACCTACTGAAATGAAAGAGCTCAGGACTCAATTAGATGACTTACTGGAAAAGGGTTTTATACAACCTAGCTCTTCACCTTGGGGAGCTCCAATATTATTTGTGAAAAAGAAGGATGGATCAATGCGCTTATGCATTGATTATCGTGAGCTAAATAAGGTAACGATCAAGAATCGTTATCCCTTACCTAGGATCGACGACTTATTTGATCAGCTCCAAGGAGCGAGCTTTTTCTCGAAGATTGATTTGAGATATGGGTATCATCAACTCAAAGTTAGGACTGAAGATGTGCCTAAGACGGCATTCAGAACGAGATATGGACATTACGAGTTTTTAGTGATGCCTTTTGGGCTCACTAATGCACCAGCAGCATTCATGGACCTCATGAATAGAGTCTGCAAACCATACTTTGATAAGTTTGTCATCGTCTTCATAGATGACATACTTATCTACTCTTGTAATCAAGATGATCATGAGAAGCACCTTCGATGCATCTTAAGATTACTGCAACAAGAGAAACTGTACTCTAAGTTTTCTAAATGTGAATTCTGGCTTCGTGAAGTCCAATTTCTTGGACACGTTTTTAGTGAGCGTGGTATCCAAATAGATCCCGCTAAGGTAGAAGCCGTAATGAATTGGGAAGCACCAAAGACTCTAACCGAAATTCGTAGCTTTCTGGGTTTGGCAGGTTACTATAGAAGATTCATTAAGAACTTTTCAAGGATAGCCGCGCCATTGACTTCTTTAACCCGTAAGAATGTTAAGTTTGATTGGGGTCTGAAACAACAAGAATCCTTTGAGGTTCTTAAGCAGAAATTGAGCAATGTTCCAGTGCTAACATTACCTGATGGAATTGAAGAGTTTGTCGTATATTGTGATGCTTCACACACCGGTATGGGTTGTGTACTTATGCAGCGAGGCAAGGTGATTGCCTATGCATCACAACAGCTAAAAGTGCATGAAAAGAATTACACCACCCACGATTTGGAATTGGGTGCCGTTGTATTTGCACTAAAGTTATGGAGACATTATTTGTATGGAACCAAATGTGTAATCTATTCGGATCACAAGAGTCTCCAACACTTGTTCAATCAAAAAGAGCTCAATATGAGACAACGCCGCTGGATGGAAACCTTAAATGACTACGATTGTGAAATTCGCTACCATCCTGGTAAAGCGAATGTGGTCGCAGATACTCTAAGCCGAAAGGAAAGAGTCAACCCTATCAGGATTAATGCTAAGAGCATTGAATTGAAGAATAGCCTGAATGAAAGGCTGTTAGCTGCACAGAAAGATGCTGTTCTGGAAGCTAACCTCCCAGATGAAGAATTTGGGTTCCTATCCATGGAGGACTTCGAGACATAATCCTCCAGGAAGCTCACAATTCCAAATATTCAGTTCACCCTGGAGGTGACAAAATGTACCAAGATTTGAAGGCTAATTACTGGTGGATAGGTTTGAAGAAATCTATTGCCACACATGTAGCTAAGTGCCTGAATTGTGCTCAGATTAAAGCTGAACATCAAAAACCATCGGTCTGCTTCAGCAGCCAGAACTTCCCACATGGAAGTGGGAAATGGTAACTATGGATTTTATAACCAAGTTACCCAAAACACGGCATGGAAATGATACCATATGGGTCATAGTTGATAGACTAACTAAGTCAGCACACTTGTTACCCATTAAAGAGACTCATAGTTCTGACAAGCTAGCTCAGCTTTACGTGGATAAGATTGTATCTCTCCACATGGAGTGCCGGTATCTATTATATCGGATAGAGATACTAGATACACCTCTCACTTTTGGAAAAGTTTCCAACAATCTTTGGGCACTCGTTTGAACTTTAGTACTGCTTACCATCCCCAGAAAGATGGACAGAGTGAGCGTACAATTCAAACTTTGGAAGACATGCTTCGTGCATGTGTTATTGATTTAGGAGGTAGTTGGGATGACCACCTACCCTTGATCGAGTTCTCCTTTAACAATAGCTACCATAAAAGCATTCAGGCTGCGCCTTTGAGGCATTATATGGTAGGAAATGCAGAACGCCTGTTTGTTGGGCAAAAGTAGGAGAAGCTCAGTTATCAGGACCTGATATAGTCCTTGAAACGACGGACAAGATTGTCCAGATTCGTGATCGCCTGAAAGCTGCCAGGGATAGGCAGAAAAGTTATGCTGACAAGAGGCGAAAACCTCTAAAGTTTGAGGTTGGTGACAAAGTCTTACTGAAAGTATCACCCTGGAAAGGTGTGATGTGTTTTGGTAAGAAGGGCAAGCTAAGACCTAGATATATAGGACCATTCGAGATTATTGAATGTGTCGGCAGTGTATCTTATAAGCTAAACTTGCCTGAGGAACTAAGTGGAATCCATAATGTGTTCCACATCTGTAATCTCAAGAAGTGTCTAGCTGATGAATCGCTAGCCATGTCTCATAAGGACGTACAGATTGATGAGAGCCTAAGATTTGTTGAAAGACCTATATCGATCGAGGATCGTCAAGTTAAAAAGCTTCGAAGGAAGCATGTGCCTATAGTAAAGGTCAAATGGGATGCCCATAGAGGTCCCGAATATACGTGGGAAGTTGAGTCCACTATGCGACAGAAGTACCCTCACCTATTCTAGTAAATCTCGGGGTCGAGATTTCTTTTAAGGGGGTGAGGATGTAACACCACGTAAAAATGTGTCCAATTATGTAAAGACACGTGTCCTAAAATCTAATCATGTGAAAGATTGAGTTTGAAGGACTAAAGTTGTCAAACAGTGAAACTATGAAACCACAGAGACTAAAAGTGTCAACATGCCAAACTTGAGCCTCTGAATGACCATACGTGAAGAATATATTCCTAAACGAGTGATTGATTTGATATAAGAAGCCGTTTGTGAAAATAATCGGAAGATTATTAAACTACAAGGGTTAAACGTGTCAACATGTTGATTCTGACCTCTGAGTGACCTTTTAATGAACCCGAGGCTTCGAAATATTCAAATATACTCTCAAGAATAAGTGGTGTAAATTTCACGTGGTTTCGAGATCGTTAAGCATGTTTTCAAGACTTTGGGCTATAAGTGTCAACTTCACGAAACTTGCATTTATAGTGATAATTAACGAACCCGAGCCTAACGAAGTTTGTTTATACATCCTTGAGCCTCAATAAACTAACTACAAGGGCCTTACATGTTAAAAATGAGGTTATATGAGGTTATAAATGGCCAGGGACTAAAGCTGCCATTTCAGAAAGTTGTTTTGGCTGGTTTTCAGGTCTACGCGGGCCGGTTAAGATCCTTCTTGATCTTACGCGGGCCGCCTAAATGTGCCCAACGCAGAATAAGCAGGACAGGTGCAGGTTTCTCCAGTTTAACCGACTTAACCTCAATGTTATCGATTCTATGGGCTGTAAGTCGGTTATAATAAACCACTAGGACACCTGGGGTGATCCTAGGGCCTCCCATTACAGCTGCAATTGATCCAAACACTTGGGATTTTGTATATAAGGAGCATAAGTGTAGTGTTCTTATGCACACAAGTTGCAACAACTTCAAAAGAACTCACTTTTGGAGCTTGCAAGGATTAGGAGAAGATTTGGAAGTGTAGAAAAGATAGCAAGGACCCTAAGTAAGAGCCTTAATCCCGGTTTAGTCGTTTTAATTAGCTTAATTAACGAAAAGTCAAAGATATCATAATTTAGCTTTGACTTTCGAATTAATCACAAATGGTCCAGCCACTGATCAAAATGAAAGTGGTTATGGAACCATATTAATGTAGGTGATTAACCCTTAAAAGGGCACCTCCTAATTATTTCGGTTGACTAGTTAATTGTCGGGTCAAACTAGTTTGACAAAGAGTCAAACTGGACAGAAAGTTTAAAAATGAATAAAATTAATGAACCAGTGGTTCTAAATTATATTTTAACATTCTAATGACTTGGTAATTAATATTTGAACATGTTTTATCAGTCCTAACCCGACAATTATCAGTCTAAGGTCAAATTATAACCGAAAGTCACAAAAGCTTGACTTTTGTTTTGACTTTCAGTTCTGACCCGTTCAAGCTTAATTCTCCCATGTTTAAGCTTCCATTAGGACCACATTACTCAGTAGTATAACCCTCTGGAGTTATAGTGCATGGTTCTTAGTGGTTTGAATTATATGCTCTTGATCGTTAATATGCTTATAAATGCCATAAACACCCTTTTGACACACAAAAGAGATTTTTAGAAATGTGAGAGGACAAAACCTTTGTTACTGATTTATAAACTTGTCCTAAAAATTTGACATCAGTTTGAGGTCTAGATTAGGAATTATGCTCAATAGCGTAATTAGAAAGCTTTTTATTAATTAAATAGCGTAATTAGCATAAAGCCTATCTAAACCCACATTTTGACACCAAAATTTTTACCCACTGATGTAATATAATATTTTGGGATTTTTGAATATTTTTAATTATTTTTAAACTGATCATATCATACGGTTCTAGCTTTAATTCGGTAATTGCCGGTTATACCCTTTTCTTGAATAAAATGAGTTTTACATCACATATTGATACCAAACTTTTTGCTACTGATTCTATATGATAAATAAAATATTTTGAACTTTATAAACTGATCAAAAACTCAGATTTACTATTATGACCCGAAAATCGCTTAAAACCGACTTTTACGCGTTTTAAGCGCATAGTATGGGTTAAAACTGTTTTTAACATATAAGACTTGATACCTACTGATGTTTTTAATAAATTTCTATACTTTAACAGTAAGCAAAAGTTTTAAACTCAGATTTCCAAAATTGACCTTTAAAGCTTATGTGAAATTACCAAAATGCCCATTCGGTGCATAAATTGGTTATAAAGGATAAATTTCACATATAGGCAATACCCTACTGATGTAACTTATTAAATTAAATATTTTTACTGATTTCAAAAGACCAAAACTTCAGTTTGTTATAAAATCTCTTTTATAAGTATTAAAATGACCAAAATGCCCTTTCGGGACTTAAATTGGTTTAAATTACTTTTTGGGCATATATGTTAACATCCTACTGATGTATTAACATATTTTAAGCATAATAACAATTAAGACCTGTATATAATTCATTTGGTTACCCGTTACGCGTTTACGCGTTCGGATCGGTTTATATGACTAGTTTACGTATAATAGCCGAAACGGGTTTAACGTTATCATTAAATCCTCAAATTCCAGAATGTGAGTGGTTTACCCATATTATACAAGTATCCAAACTTTTCGGGTATAAAACACATTCTATTCCGGTCTCCGCTTAATCTAGCGTTTAGAACCGTAAAGTTTCTTTCTAGCTAGCCGGTCTAAGTCCTTGACTTAACTAAAGGCCCGTTAGCACCCTAATAGATTATTAAACCTTCTATATAGATTAAGTAGCATCCAGTAGAAGGTATCATTATACAGCTTTAGGATATACGGCTGAGTTACTTTCACCTTCGAGCTCAGGTAAATACTTTTAACTTATTTTCCCTTATACGGGCTTGGGATATGGTATTATAACAATACCACTTGGTCGGGTATGAAATCATTTAATCGGATTGTGATTAATAAATTTACATAACCCGTTTTAATCTGTCTTGTTTGATAACATAAACATTGGGGGTTAATTCGACCGTGTCCTGGATATCCTCAGCTCATTTCATTTGAAAATGGCCACGGCCTATGCACGGGGTGTAGGCATACACCTGACAGATGCAAATGCTAAAATATAAACCCACATGTTGAGGATAACTCCTTTGTGGGTTCTATAAGTGGTGATTCGGTTAATCACGACCGGCTTCCAACCGGCCCCAATTGTAAGACAAACATGTAAATCTGTATACAAGATTATATTTAAATAATTGTCCCAAGTTATAAAAGATTTGTGCCATGTGCACTTAAATCAATTTTTATAAATGTTTTCAAAAGATTCAGTTAATTGTATTTACCAGTGTAAACTGACGTATTTACTTAAAGGTTGATTGACAGGCACCTCTCGTAATAGGCTGGAGCTATAAGGTGTCATAAGAGGATCTTGCAAATCCATAGATACCTGAAGTCTGTTATTTTGTTTCTTTGTATTTAATTATGACCCGCCTGTGGATTTTATTACATTCCAGTCTGTATATTCTTTCACTCGAACACTCAGACATTATAGTTTGTAATAGTTTATTCACCAAGCCTTCCGCTGTGCTATTATATTGTGTGTATTGACTATGATGATATCAACTACGTCACAATACTCCCCGCCAAGCCCACCAGTAATATGTGGAAATATCGGGGTGTGACATTTGCTCCGTGGCCTTAACTCCATCCATATTGTATGTTAACTGGAAGGGTATTTTTGTAATTTCTGTCACACCCTGAATTTTGCGGAAGCATGATTATGGTGTGACTTTCTTAATACCATTGCATTCAATCATAACAACAACTATATGATAAAATCATAGATTTGTCATCCAGTAAACAAGTTTGAAACATTACATCATCATCGTCTTGAAACATAGACTTAAAATCCGAGTTACAAACCATATGAAATGTTTAGAGTTCCATACGGACTCATCAAAAGACTTTTAGTTAAAACCAGGTTTTAAAAGATGTGTCTCGTCCAGGATAAGACACACTAAGCAAACTTTAAGACACGGATGGCACCTTTTATTCTCAACATGCCTTGAAACTCCAACGCCCGCCAGATCCATACTTAATTTCCTGAAATACATGTAGTTTGAAAACATTAACAAAAGTTGTGCGAGTTCATGTGTGTGTTTGTGAATAAACCTTTGAAGCATTTGTAAGTATGTTTGTATGTACTTGAAATCCTGGTATGAAAGCAACAAGGAAACAGATCGATTAATGTGTAGCTAATACATTAATGTACGTGACATGGTGCAGGAAGACTCAAACCTAGCAGACTTTGTACCGGGCTTCCGGCTGTAAGACATGGTCACCACATGGCCCATTCGGCAGACTCATGGATGGGGCTCGCTACACCCAAATAGATCTATCACTCCTGTCCCTCGGTCCCACTACGAGGATTAATGGCCTTAAGTATGCGCCTACCCATTCACATGATCTATTGTACTTTCCTTAGCTAACCATACCAATTGTATTTGTCTGTAAGCATTTTGTAATCATTTGAAACATGTATTTCACCCCAGAAGTTAATAAACAAAACAGTTTAAAGAGAAGGGGGACATGAACTCACAGTTTTGCGTTCTTCGAATCCGCCTGTAACTCAAAGTTTCCTCTGGTGTACACGACTACCTACAATGTACTATGGTCTATTAGACGAGCGGGTCGTGCCTTGTCTTTGTATTGATTAGTGCCCTTGAGTTACATTTTAAAGTGTCTTCGTTATTATTCCAAGTGATAATTACTTTGTTAAAATAATAATTATTTTAACTTAAGTTATATTTATTTAGTTTTGGAATAATTGTTAAACAATATTTTGTAATAATACTTCTCAAGTATTTATACTCGTATTTCCTTCCCAAGGATGGGGGTATCTCATACATGTATATCCGTATTCTTGTATTTGTACAACTTGCCATGTATTGGTGTCGTATCCCGGCGTGTATTATCTTTAATAAGTATCCAATATATATTTCTAAAATATATATTTCAAGAAGTATTTCTTAGAAAAATTATCCTTAATTTTTCTTTTGGCAAAAATAATTGTAGTTCCATAATAATATATTTTCAAGTCCCACTTTAGAAAATATATATATATAAACTCATTTTATCCATTAATAATGTATTTCAAGTTTATCCAAGAAAATATATATTTTTCCCAAAAATATTATCTTCTGAAATTTCCAAGAAAATATATTTTTACTTCCCAAATATAATATATTTTGTCCTTGTCAAAAATATGATATAACTTTCTAATAATTGGAAAAATCATATTTTCATTTCTTTTGTATCCAAAATAATATTTACCAAAGATATATTTATAAATGTATTTTCCGGAATATTTTGTAAGTTACATTCTTTCGTTCGGTTTCCCAATATTATGTGTGTAACTTATATGTTTATTCATTGAGATATTTGGTAATATTTTGGATTGTAATTTCTTGGTATTTTGTTAAGTTATATTATTTCAAATCCTAAATAATATAACTAGTTCACAAAGTATACAAATAATCACACACATGTGTCTTCTAAATATATATATTTCAAATACATATTTAGTCATTTTTATTTACAAAATCCAACCTCCAATATTTGTATTGTTGTAAAAATTATTATGGCAAAGTTTATATGGAGACTCATGGTCAAAAACATACTTGTAAATACTTGTTTGAGAATATTTCTCTAAGTGTTTATATTTTTAGAAAATTTTGCCATGGTTTCCCCTAAAAAATGGAGGTGTCCATGCTTTCAAAGCATATCATTTTCTTTTAAAATCACTCCAAACAATCAACGATTCAATCAACACTTACCAAGTTCCAAAATTATGCAATTTACATAACAACATGAACTTGAACTTTCATGAAAACTTGTAGTAACTTGGTAGTGCGTTTAGTAGGTTTAGTTACCCTTTAAAATGTATTTACTTCTTTAAAAACTTCATTTTTAAAGAAGTTGGGTGTTTACAACTTCTAAACACATTTTCTAAAAATGCTTCTTTATGTAATCTTTTTGTTACACAAGTGTTTCTACACATGTTTAACCATTAAAAACAAGTTTGGTTTATGTAAGAACCACGTTTATATAAATCTTGTTACTTAACTTGGTTTCTTGATAAATCTATCTTGGAAATCATCCACTTACAAGACTTGTATTGTGTTTAAATCATCATCTCTTATGAAAACAATTTTATTATTTCAAGTTCATGTTTACATAAGGTATGATCATTTTGGTCTTTCACAAGATCATCACCTCAATCTTACTAGATCATGTGTTTAATCACAATCTAGTAAGTTTCATATGAAGTCTAACATCATAAACACAAGAATCAATCATCAAGTATCACATATACACTAAAACAACATAGTTTCATCAAGATTGCTTCATATATCAAGCTTATGTTCATGTTTCTTGATTATGTTCTTTAGTGTTCTTCATGATTAACTTTATGTAACATCTTTTAACCACTAAAAATAGATGTAAAATGAAAGGATTTGTGTTCTTACCACTAGCTCAAGGCTAGGGATGATCAAGAGGATAAATGAAGTGGATAAAAGCAATCGGTGAAGGTCCTTCGACTTCCAATGGCACCAAGCTTCCTAATCGTGCTAGAGACACCTTGTGAACACCTTAGAATGGAAGATGGAAGCTTGACAAGAGTGGTGTTGATGGTGGTGGTCTTGGCTGTAGCTTATGAGGGAGGAAGAGAGGAGTTTTTGTGTTGTGAAGATGATGATGAAATTATGATCTCTCATATCATTCTTATATCCATTTTAACATATAATCCCTTGGGTAATATGTCCCCTAAAGTACTATACAAGATCAATTAAGATCTCAAAACAAATCAAATGGAATCAAGGTGGGGTCACCCTCTAGTGACCGTGAATGGAGGGGGGAGGGTTAGCATAGGTTTAAACCATATAGTTGTAATCTAGTTCAAAACCAAGTGTAGGTTAAGTGTTTTAGTTACTAGATATTTTGTATGGGGTGTTATGATGTTCGGGGATCATAACTAGCTTGGAAATATTAAAACAATGCTTCTAGTATAATTTTGATGTTTTGGGTAGTGTCCGGTTGTTTGGTTAGATACCGGTTCGCTAAAGTGCTAAATTATACCGTTTAGTGTTCTTTATGTACCCTTTTGTGACACTTTCAATTCCCGACACTTAGGAAAGCTTTCAGGACCATTTAGTCATATTTTTGCATGTTACTAGCTTGTTAAAATGCTGATTTTTGCTGAATTGTGCTGAATTCAGCACTTTGGGTGAGTTTTAGGCACTTTCCGGCACTTAAACTATCACTTAGAAAAGCAATTTTATGGTCCTTACTTCCCTACACTCTATACTAGTGTAGTACTTAGTTTCTGGCTCATACTGTGTCTCAAAACAACGTCTGTCTATGTACTAAACTCCGTCAGCATTTTCCTAGTTTGTCTGTTAACTGTGCTAACTGTGCTTTGTGCATCATTTATGTCAATATGTTTGCATGCAGTCTACGATGTGTCATTTGCAATATGTGATGCACATGTAAATATAATGCAGTAATCAGAAAGCAATTCAAGTCATAAATTATAAATCAGCACAGTCATTAAGCACAAATCATCATTTAATAATTGTACGGATGCATGCAAATTTGACATTTGTCACAATTTCAAATATAAAATAAGGGTTTTTTCAATGGGCCCCACCCAACCCCTCACACAATCAAACCCTTCCAATCTTTCTTTGTGGGACCCACCATCTCTATCTTCAACCTACTCCACCCACCTTTGCAACCTCACCCTCCTGCACCACATTCCACTAGGACCACCATTGCCACCACAACATCACCCTCTTACCACCACGACACCACCCTCTCCTCCATCGCCGCCTGAAGGGGTAAGGTCCCAAAAACCCCATAACAAGTACTTGACCACAACCTTGCTTTTCAACCCTTTAACCTTGCGCGGCCGCGCACTGGTCTTACAAAGGGAAGAAACAGTCAACAGTCTACAATCGCGCACCCAAAGGAAATCATAAATCCTTGCGCCTTCTCCCATTAACAAAGGATGAAAATCCTAAAATAAATACTTCCGCTTAAGTATCCAGACTTAGATGCTAGTTACCCAGACTTGGAATTTATTTATTCACCTGTCTCCACACGATAAGGTGCCACACCAGATTACAGCAGTAATCTTCTAGATGAAGTACAATCGTGCACCACCAAGACGGTTATAACCGTCTGGACACGTGTCGCCATCCCAGGCATCCCTGAAACCACAACGAAAGCATGCAATTGGAGAGTAATCTTCACTTGATCACTTTATACGTGGCAAATCCCCAGCCTTCGATCCGAGCCACGATCCGTGTGCTCTAACGTCGGATCAAGGAGCTTGACGGAAGGAAATGTAACCGCTTACGGGGTTAGCATCTTCCGTCAACTTTTCACTAACGGGTTTTCCCGCCTAAACGACTCCCGGCTATAAATATGAGAAACAACCCAGGTATGAATTCAAGTGACACACACTTCTTCAATTCTTCTTCTTCTTCTTCATAAACACATACTTATTCTCACGCTGGAGTCGGGTCAAGGAGAGAACCCCCCTTCTCCCTTTGATGAGGCTAACGGTGCTTTGTTTTGCAGAATTTATTGGAGAAGAAGGACTGTTCTATCAGATCGAAACGAGAGAGAACAAACCCTTTATGCGGATTCAAACCCCCTAGATAACTTGATTCCGGTCGATTATCTAGTGTTTCTTCATTGGCGCCCACCGATTTCTCAGTTTCATCGGTTTTTTCTCGTTTCGATCCGTATTTTCTTCATTTTCTGTTTCATATGACAGAGAATTCATCATTTCACCCATCAAATCCTCGATCTGAATTCAAGGGTTCTGCAATCCGAGATGTCCAGATCGACGGAATCATGGAGAGTAAAGAAAGCAACAACAATCATTCGGGAGAAATTATTTCCCTAATGCAAACGGTACTTCATAACCGTTTAGATCTATTCATGGAGAAAAACTCCAGAGTACTGATTCAACAGGTTCCAGATCGCCATGAACCAAATTTTCACACAAATTATCAGACCTGAGTCCCCAACCATCAGATCTGATATTCAGCAAAAAAAAAACAGAAAAAAAAAACACGTTCAGGATCAACGAGCTACAGATCTGAGGTCGCACAACGCATAACTTCCGAAGATTTGCTTCTTGGGGCTATAAGCCTTGACTAATACGGTTTTTGTCAAAACCTAGGTACTACGAATTCCTCTAAAAGATCTTTTCGACTTTTTCTTAAACAAAATGAGGGAAAGAGAACAAATTCCCGAATTTTTTACATAACGTGAACACCTTCTAGCATACACTAAACAGTTGGTGCTATCACTTATAAACATTTAAACTGGCACTTATACTAATTCAAGTGCCATGACTTTTCAACATGAAAGTGTTACAATTTGACACTTATCTACGCTATAACAGATATATATGCACAAGCATTTATATTGACTAGCATATTTAGAGCGTCTATATATGTACAGCTGGTACTTAAAATTTGATAGATGAAAGAAATCATTAAAAAAGATATACGCAATCCGTTATCTTTTCAAGATGATGGGAACAATACAAATACTATTGTTGCGGTATAATACCGTCGATTGAAAATCTCATCAAAAATTTTGCTAAAACTTATACTCCTTGTTTAAGAATAAGAGCACGTCAGTCTCCATGCGAGAAGAATGCTCCTTTACATACAAGCACGTAAGTCGCTATGCGCATGCTTCTTTACATTTGAGCACGTAAGTCGCCATCCGCGCTTGCTCCTTTACATACAAGCACGTAAGTCGCCATACGCGCATGCTTCTTTACATACAAGCACGTAAGTCGCCATACGCGCATGCTTCTTTACATACAAGCACGTAAGTCGCCATACGCGCATGCTTCTTTACATACAAGCACGTAAGTCGCCATACGCGCATGCTTCTTTACATTTGAGCACGTAAGTCGCCATCCGCGCTTGCTCCTTTACATACAAGCACGTAAGTCGCCATACGCGCATGCTTCTTTACATACAAGTACGTAAGTCGCCATACGCGCATGCTTCTTTACATTTGAGCACGTAAGTTGCCATACGCGCATGCTTCTTTACATACAAGCACGTAAGTTGCCATACGCGCATGCTTCTTTACATACAAGCACGTAAGTCGCCATACGCGCATGCTTCTTTACATTTGAGCACGTAAGTCGCCATCCGCGCTTGCTCCTTTACATACAAGCACGTAAGTCGCCATACGCGCATGCTTCTTTACATTTGAGCACGTAAGTCGCCATACGCGCATGCTTCTTTACATGCAAGCACGTAAGTCGCCATATGTGCATGCTTCTTTACATACAAGCACGTAAGTCGCCATACGCGCATGCTTCTTTACATTTGAGCACGTAAGTCGCCATCCGCGCTTGCTCCCTTACATACAAGCACGTAAGTCTCCATACGCGCATGCTTCTTTACATTTGAGCACGTAAGTCGCCATCCGCGCTTGCTCCCTTACATACAAACACGTAAGTCACCATCTGCGCTTGCCCCAACCCTGACCATCCATGGAAACACACTAGTACAACCTATCAACGAGCACCAAGTTAGAGACGGACACAACTAGCGTGATCAACAACTATTCCCCGCACCTGGAACGCGCAGCAGCTGCGCAGGTGTTACATGTAACCCAAACTAGTCTATAAAAAAGGAAAAGCATACAAGCAATGTATATTATCCTTTGTATTACGAGCCTTGCACTCTTATCAATACAAAGATCGTCTTTACTCATATTACTGTTTATTACAAATTGCATATAATTCTTTTGGTTTACGCAAAAACAATATGGTAAACATTGTACACCTCATGAACAGTCTAAAAAAGGCAAACCAGCATGCCTTTTAGACAAACGTTCACACATGAGCACAATACCATTTCTCATTCGCTATACCTACTAAAAGCAATTAAACATATGCAACATATTGTAATCTAAACACCAACTTACATGCACGACAGTGTATAAAAAATATACATATTATCAAAAAGTAGTATAAACAACCATTCACAACGATCACGACAGTGATCTTCAAAAAAGATTTTGGTAGCAAAACCAGCAAAATCACAAAAACATCAAAAGAAGAGAATACACAATTCCTAATCAACAACGGGACCTTCGTCAATAATGGTCACCTGGTCATCACGACGATTCTTTCGGCGATGATACACAAGTTGACATTCACCTCTTTGGATCGTCGGAAAACGAGACACCAGCTCTTCAACAGATAGCACAACGACTTCCTCGCCAACAACACCCCTTTCCTGGAGAACCTTACAAACAGGACCGGCAATAGTCGGAGAAACAGAGTTAACCGGCTCCTCTCCCTTAGCCAGTAAAGGCGGAGAACTGGCGAGAAGTAAGAGGCCTTCAGCAGCTTCGTAAAGTTTCAACATATCCAGAAGATGACGAGTACGAACGGAGCTTTTCGTCTCCATATTCTCCAAATTAAGAGAAAAAATAAAACATCCCCAAGATATATATATATAAAGAGGAACGAGACTCAAGGAAAGAAAAGCTTGATCACCATGATTAATTATCAGGGAAAACATCCCATCGGAACGGCGCTACAGGAACCTTCATTAATGAGAACTGACAAGCGCCACTACGAGTCCCAAGACATAAAGGGAAAAATATCATAAAAATCAATTTTTTATCACCAACTGACGTCATCACACGTCAGGACATGATTACAAGAAATCAAAAGTCATAGAAAATTCCCCCTTTTATAAAATTGAATCTTCTCATAAAAGATTCTCTATTTTTTCACGCCCAAAAGCATTTCCTTCACATAAGTCTAGTGCTCCACTTATTTGCATAAATGCAACACTAGACTGGGGGACTTGAAGGGGTAAGGTCCCAAAAACCCCAAGTACTTGACCACAACCTTGCTTTTCAACCCTTTAACCTTGTGTGGCCGCTCACTGGTCTTACAAAGGGAAGAAACAGTCAACAGTCTACAATCGCCCACCCAAAGGAAATCATAAATCCTTGTGCCTTCTCCCATTAACAAAGGATAAAAATCCTAAAATAAATACTTCCGCTTAAGTATCCATACTTAGATGCTAGTTACCCGGACTTGGAATTTATTTATTCACCTGTCTCCACACGATAAGGTGCCACACCAGATTACAGCAGTAATCTTCTAGAAGAAGTACAATCGTGCACCACCAAGACGGTTATAACCGTCTGGACACGTGTCGCCATCCCATGCATCCCTGAAACCACAACGAAAGCATGTAATTGGAGAGTAATCTTCACTTGATCACTTTATACATGTCAAATCCCCAGCCTTCGATCTGAGCCACGATCCGTGTGCTCTCACGTCGGATCAAGGAGCTTGACGGAAGGAAATGTAACCGCTTACGGGGTTAACATCTTCCGTCAACTTTTCACTAACGGGTTTTCCCGCCTAAACGACTCCCGGCTATAAATATGAGAAACAACCCAGGTATGAATTCAAGTGACACACACTTCTTCAATTCTTCTTCTTCTTCTTCTTCTTCATAAACACATACTTATTCTCACGCCGGAGTCGGGTCAATGAGAGAACCCCCCTTCTCCCCTTGACGAGGCTAACGGTGCTTTGTTTTGCAGAATTTATCGGAGAAGAAGAACTGTTCTATCAGATCGAAGCGAGAGAGAACAAACCCTTTATGCGGATTCAATTCCCTAGATAACTTGATTCCGATCGATTATCTAGTGTTTCTTCACCGCCACAACACCACCCTCTCACCACCGCCATAGGGTCGTAGTCCCTCTAATCGATCCTAAAAGAAGCTAGGTTTGTCTTTCAATATACTGTCCAAGCGATCCAAAAACAAAATTTTGAGTGACGTTCTTTTTTTCTATGAGTTATGGTTTTCTCACCCTAAATCAATTTCACTTGCAGCAATTCGAGCTTATTTCCGACGCCAGCTAAACTACCTTCACGACTTCACCTAGTCACTTCTCATCTTGCTTTATCAGTCAATTTGGTACCAAATAACCCTAAAATCTGCAGCATAAAAGCATCAATTATATATCTTTTCTTGAACCATTGTACCCACCTCGTTAACACTCCCCAAACCCTAAAGTTCTCACCTTTTTAACACCAATGGATACCCTTTTCAATCCTAGTTCAACTTCATCCATTACATTCATCCAAGCCCACAAAAATCCACAATCTTTTTCACTCCGTACTTGTGGGTTTAGTTCACAGTTTAATACTCAGAGCTGGGTGTGTGTAAAAGCCCATGATTTCACGCCATTAAATGTATTGAAGAAAAGAGGGCTGAAGTGTGTAAGTAGTGGTGAAGTGGTGATGGCGGTGGTGATGATGGCAGCGGTGGTGGTTGTGGCGGGGGATTGGTCATGGCATTGGTGATGATGGCGGCGATGGTGGTTGTGGCGGGGGCAGTGATAGCGGTGGTGATGGTGGTGGTGGCAGAGTGGTGATGGCGGCTGATGTGTGCAAAATGAAACATATAAATTACATCAATTGTGGCATAAAACTAACCCTTTTTTAGTACTAATGTTGGAAAAAGTGTGCTTTTGTCTTCCTTTTGTATTTTCAGGATTAAATGAGCTCAAATTAACAAAAGAAGCAAAAAGACAGCTAAATCTAACATAAATACAAGAAAAGGAAAAAACGTGACATGCCCGACCCCACGACAGCATCTTCCCAAGTAAAACAAGAAAACAGAAGGCTGAACACGCCCCGTGCTCAGTGAACACGGGGGCGTGCCCAAGTCCCAACAGAAAAGACAAAGCTGTAGAAGCTTCTATTGCCCACCACGGGGCCATGCTCAGCGGACACAGGGTCGTGGTCAACTATAAGTTTCGCAGAATTCAGGCAAATCTTGATAGTACAGATATGCTTCTGCACACGGGGGCGTGCCCAGCGGACACGGGGGCGTGGTCAACTAATACAGACAAAGTGCAATTAATGAAGACAAAGAAGAAGATGGACACGGGGCCGTTCCCGAGCTTCTATTCAGCCTATAAATAGGAGTGGTTGGCTCAAGTTCAAACCATCCCTTGGCACACCACCTCTCTCACACTTCACCCACCACCCACCACCACCATAACACCATCATCCATTGTCCATCATAGAGTGTGTGAGTCGTCTCGGGATCCAAGATTAATCGTAAGAGTTCTTGACAATCAAGGCCATGTTTGCCTAAGTCTCTTACATCACTTGGTGAAGACAAAGTGTCTAGTGTAATACTTTTTATTTTTAATCTTTTCGCACTTTTTACTTGGTTTTGTATTAATGACTTTAATAACTAGTTTCTTATGTTGAAGGTGATTTTTCCTTATCATTTGTCCGTTATGTCTTGGCATTATTTTACTGTCTATATAAAATAAAAGATTTTCACCATTCATATCTCCACGGTCTATATGGAGGTATGTTGGCTACCTGGTCGGGGGTTAAGGGAACGGTTTGGTAAGAGTCTTGCCTTGTTCAGTGTATAGATCCTGCAAGGACCTGGGTCAAATTTAGTAGGACCTCCTTCAATACTTAACGGTATTGGATGGTGGGGGTCCAAACTCTTTGACCCCCTCATATGTAAGCTACTATTAATACTTTAACCCGGCTACTTAGGACTGTATCCCTGCTGACTCAGACTACTTAGCCGAGGGTAACGTCACCTTCAAAAGAGGTGCCTACCATAATATGCATTAATAACTTAATTAATTATCTTTCAATAATCCGACCCTTTAGGATTGTATCCTTGCTGGCTCAAACTACTGGGTTGAGGGTAACGTCACCTTCAAAAGAGGGGCCTACTACAATAACTAAGATAATCTCTTAAAAAGTGCAAAAGTGCAGAAATAATCAAAGGTTACACTAAACACGAGTCGGAGCCAAGTGATTCATCTTGTCTATCTGTTTTTATCTTTATTTCAACATTTAGTTAGTTTTATTTTTCTTAGTTTAAAACCTTTTTCTAACTTTTTGATTTGATTAGACGTTGAGGATAAACCAGTACTAAAAACTCTTGTGTCCTTGGACGACCTCGGTATCTTACCAACACTATACTACGCTCACGATTGGTGCACTTGCCCATATGTGTGTTTATTGTTAGTAAATATCGTGTTTTATAAATTTAAAACTTGGCTAAAAAAGTGTAAAATGGCTTAAAATATACTTAAACTTATATACACACTTCACACGCATCAAGTTTTTGGCGCCGTTGCCGGGGACACAAGGATTTTAAGAAAGTTAGGAATAAACGGCCTAATCATTTTTTCTTATTTTTCTATTTTTTTAGGATTTTTCTTAGTTTTTCAGTTTCTGCAGAGCTCAGCACGGGCCGTGCCTGGTCGGACACGGGCCGTGCCCAGCATTGTTACTGCCAGTTTTTATTTTCCGAGTTATAGAGAGCTGAGCACGGGGCCGTGTCGGTGCAACATGGGGCCGTGTCCAACTCCCCAGTAACAGGGATCCGGAAAACAATTACTGTATCTCCGACCACAGGCCGTGTTCGCTGAACACGGGGCCGTGGTGAACCTTCTGACCAACGTTCTTTCTGTTTTTGTTGC
Source organism: Helianthus tuberosus (assembly GCA_030545235.1). Lineage (NCBI taxonomy): Eukaryota > Viridiplantae > Streptophyta > Magnoliopsida > Asterales > Asteraceae > Helianthus > Helianthus tuberosus. Next base: position 113,201,161 of record CM060400.1, on the reverse strand, counting down.
AGGACTTGGAACCCAGGCACCACATTTGAACTTCCTACGTAGTGTATGAGCTCCAGTTCTAGTAGAGACATAAAAGAACCTCTAGAAAAACCCGAACGCTTTCTCAGAAAAAGACTTAAAGCTAAAAACCAAGAGAAAGTTTCGAGGGACCCACTTCCAATGGCGGACCAACGTACCCTCATGGATTACCTACGACCCACTGTAGGTAATCTCGGCGCCGCTATCAATGCACCGAGTGTCGAAGCCAATAACTTCGAACTTCGGCCACATTTGATACAAATGCTTCAAAACTCCGCAACCTTCCATGGGCTTGCGGACGAGGATCCCCATCTACATATTACTAATTTCTTAGAAATATGTGATACCTTTCGGATCAATGGAGCATCAAACGACGCCATCCGCCTTCGGATGTTTCCATTTTCACTAAAAGACCGAGCAAAGGCTTGGCTTAACACCCTCCCAGTTGGCTCGGTAAACACCTGGGATGAACTAGCCCAAAAGTTTCTATATAAGTATTTCCCTCCTGCTAAAACGGCTAAATTAATGACTGAAATCAATACATATTCACAAGAAGATGGGGAATCCTTATATGAAACTTGGGAAAGGTTCAAGGAGCTACTAAGAAAGTGTCCTCATCATGGTCTTGCGGTATGGCAACAAGTATCCACTTTCTACAATGGGTTGTTGCCACACACAAGACAAACACTTGATTCTAGCTCCGAGGGACTTTTAGGTAATCGTCGCCCAAATGAAATATATAATCACATTGAGGAAATTGCTCAAACCAATTTTCAATGGCACACTCCCCGAGGCAATAAATCTATTGCCCCGGGCGCCCATAAGGTTGATGAAAGCACTTCTTTACAAGCCCAAATCGAGACCCTTTCTTCAAAATCAAAAAGTTAGAAATGGCAAAAACGGCCTCGGTTATGGCTTGTGAAGGATGTGGTGGGCCACATGAAAATTGGAGTTGTATGAAAGAATTAGATGATCAAACGAAAACGGTAAACTACATTGATAATAGACCTAGGCCGTTGGGTCCTCCAACGGGTACCTACAACCAAGGATGGCGTAACCACCCTAACCTTGGTTGGAGAGATCCCGGCAATAATAGTAACCAACAAAACCAACGAACTAACTTTCAACAACCACAAAACTTTTCTCAACAACAAGGTGGACGAGAAAGGCTTGAAGATATTGTATCTCGCCTCATCTCCGACACCGAAAAGAAAAACTCGGATCGATTTCAGCAATTGGAATCGAATTTTAGAAATCAACAAGCTAGCATTCAAAACATTGAAAAACAATTAAATCAAGTAGCTCAAAATTTCTCCGAGAGACCACAAGGCGCGTTACCAAGCAATACCGAAACCAACCCAAAAGCGCAAGTACATCTCATCACATTGAGAAACCGAACCGTGGGTCCCGAGGAGGCTCCATTACCGCCAGCTGAAGGAAGCCAATCCAGCCAAACCACGACTCCACCCACGCCCCAACCAGAAAAGGCTTTTCCACCAAATCAAGAGCCCACCAAGACTCCTCCGGTTCCATACCCCGGTCGGTTAATTCGTCAAAAGACCGATGAGCAATTCGTAAAGTTCAAAAATTTACTAAAACAATTGCATGTTAATATTCCTTTTATCGAGGTCCTAACCCAAATGCCTAAATATGCAAAATTTATGAGGGACTTCCTCACTCACAAAAGGAAAATTGAATCATTGCAATTAGTTAACTTAGGCGAAGAATGCTCCGCCTTAGTACTCAACAAACTCCCACAAAAGAAAATTGATCCTGGAAGCTTCACGATTCCTTGCTCGATTGGGGAATCCCCCATTCGTAATGCACTAGCCGATCTTGGGGCTAGCATTAACCTCATGCCCACATCAATGTTCAACCGACTCGGCCTAGGAAAAACGAGCCCTACAAAGATGAGCATACAACTTGCCGACAGATCCGTTAAATTTCCACAAGGTGTCGCTGAAAATCTATTGGTCAAAGTCGACAATTTCGTCTTCCCGGCCGACTTTGTCATACTAGACATGGAAGAAGACACCGATGTCCCCTCATCCTCTGGAGGCCATTTCTAGCCACCGCCCAAGAAGTGGTGGATATGAACGACGGAACACTAACATTTAAGTTTGGGGACGAGGAAGTGAAGTTTGGAGTGGGAAAGAGAGTAGAAGACGAAGATCCGGTCAACTACATGAAGGTCATAGACTCAAGCTTGGATGACGCTCTCCGACGGTGTAGCATGGGATGCAAAACATCCCACATGGGTAACATATGACCAGGCTTTGGGTCTAGCCAAGGATCCTTATAAACGTGGCGCACCACGGAGGCATTCCGCGGAACTATCCTTAGTTTAGCTTAGATTAATTTTTTTTCTAGTTTAGTTTTATTTTTCAGGAATAAAACACACTCGGTATGGAAAAGGATAACAAGGGAAACTTGAACCAGCACCCCATGCAGGAAAACAGGGCCATCCGACAAAATTTTCTTCATTACAGCAAGTTCAGCACGGGCCGTGTCCGCCCAACACGGCCCCGTGCTGCACAGTCTGCAGAAAATACCCAGTTCAGGTAAACTGGACACGGGCCGTGTTCACCCAACACGCCCCCGTGTCCAGGCTTCTATTTCTTTTTTCAATTTTGTAACTGGCACCTGAACACGGGGCCGTGTCCAGACGTCCAGTAACACAAATTTTTGCTTTTTCACACCTTTTTACACATTCAATCAACCTAAAAACTTATTTTTAGGACACATTGAGGACAATGTGTAATTTAAGTGTGGGGGGGGGGGGTGCCAAAACCTTGAATCTTGCAAGTCCTAATAACAAGCCTTACACAAAACTCTATTGGAACCGCTAATCATCCCAAATTTTTTTTCAAAAAATTTCATTTTTTTACTTGTCTAGGTTTAACTTGGGAATTTCAAATTCTAAAAAAGTTATATTTTTATAAATTTACAACCGATAGCGTCGTGATAAAAAGAACCAACATAAGAAAATTATGAAACGGCATGACAAGCTTAGTTAAAATTTGATTATATATACTTGATCACATAAAAAACCCATTCCCACAAAAGTGAGTTTTGAGCCTTTATTGAGCATACAAATATTTATCTTTAAACTAAATGCTCATTTTTCGTTTCTTGTGTGAATGGCCGCTTGGTTCTTGCGACTCTAGAACTTGCCACGACGATACATTCCCGGTCTTTACCAACTTAAACCCGAGTAAGTAAATGATGGAGGCATTAGGACTAACCCTTTTTATTTCTACACCATTATTTTTCTTTTTTTTACCACCTACCCAAAATCCCCCTAGTTAGCCCCTTTGAGCCTAAACCTTTTCATTTCATAACCCAAACCAAACACCCTTTCACCCACCAAAACCCTTTTTTTATTTTTAACCTTTTGTTTAGTAACAAGCTCGTTTTTTCGTATGATTTTTCCTTAAAAAATTTGTTGATGATGAAGAGAGAAATAAACAAACAAGTTTATCAAAAATAACTTTGTTTGAATAGAAGCTTCATCAAAATAAAAATTGCAAAAATAAAAAGTCTTACGAAAACTGACACTTGTTACACTTTTAGCCCTTTCACTAACCACTAACCCAACCACCTACCTTTAACCCAAGCCTAACCGTTCACCCCAAAAGTCCTCTTGATATTTACAAAGGTATATAGTTAAAAAAGAGGAGGATTGATTGCTTGGCAAACCTATGGTAGGAGTAAGTTACATGCCGCTCTCGAGTGATTCACTAAAATACATCTTCGGCCGAATGTTGAGTGATCCCCGTGAGGTATGTGAACTTGTATATAAATAGAATTTTAAAGAGGCATGTTATGCCCTAATAAGTAATTTATCTTATGAAAAGTTTCAAATAAATCATGACGAATAGGATTGTAATAAATAAAAATAAAATTTAATAAAGAATCTTGGAAATCCCGACACTCTATGACAAGCCCAAAAACCTTCTCTTCTACCCATTCCATTTGGGAGTGTAAAGCCACATTATAAAGAGTTTTGCTTGAGGACAAGCAAAGATTCAAGTGTGGGGGGTATTTGATGTGTGCAAAATGCAACATATAAATTACATCAATTGTGGCATAAAACTAACCCTTTTTTAGTACTAATGTTGGAAAAAGTGTGCTTTTGTCTTCCTTTTGTATTTTCAGGATTAAATGAGCTCAAATTAACAAAAGAAGCAAAAAGACAGCTAAATCTAACATAAATACAAGAAAAGGAACAAACGTGACATGCCCGACCCCATGACAGCATCTTCTCAAGCAAAACAAGAAAACAGAAGGCTGAACACGCCCCGTGCTCAGTGAACACGGGGGCGTGCCCAAGTCCCAACATAAAAGACAAAGCTGTAGAAGCTTCTATTGCCCACCACGGGGCCGTGCTGAGCGGACACGGGGCCGTGGTCAACTATAAGATTCGCAGAATCCAGGTAAATCTTGATAGTACAGATATGCTTCTGCACACGGGGGCATGCCCAGCGGACACGGGGGCGTGGTCAACTAATACAGACAAAGTGCAATTAATGAAGACAGAGAAGAGGATGGACACGGGGCCATTCCCAATGGACACGGGGCCGTGCCCAATGGACACGGGGCCGTGCCCAATGGACACGGGGCCGTGCCCAAGCTTCTGTTCAGCCTATAAATAGGAGTGCTTGGCTCAAGTTCAAACCATCCCTTGGCACACCACCTCTCTCACACTTCACCCACCACCCACCACCACCATCATCCATTGTCCATCATAGAGTGTGTGAGTCGTCTCGGGATCCAAGATTGATCGTAAGAGTTCTTGACAATCAAGGCCATGTTTGCCTAAGTCTCTTACATCACTTGGTGAAGACAAAGTGTCTAGTGTAATACTTTTTATTTTTAATCTTTTCGCACATTTTACTTGGTTTTGTATTAATGACTTTAATAACTAGTTTCTTATGTTGAAGGTGATTTTTCCTTATCATTTGTCCGTGGTGTCTTGGCATTATTTTACTGTCTATATAAAATAAAAGATTTTCAAATCCATATCTCCACGGTCTATATGGAGGTATGTTGGCTACCTGGTCAGGGGTTAATGGAACGGTTTGGTAAGAGTCTTGCCTTGTTCAGTGTATAGATCCTGCAAGGACCTGGGTCAAATTTAGTAGGACCTCCTTCAATACTTAACGGTATTGGATGGCGGGGGTCCAAACTCTTTGACCCCCTCATATGTAAGCTACTATTAATATTTTAACCCGGCTACTTAGGACTGTATCCCTGCTGACTCAGACTACTTAGCCGAGGGTAACGTCACATTCAAAAGAGGTGCCTACCATAATATGCATTAATAACTTAATTAATTATCTTTCAATAATCCGACCCTTTAGGATTGTATCTTTGCTGACTCAAACTACTGGGTTGAGGGTAACGTCACCTTCAAAAGAGGGGCCTACTACAATAACTAAGATAATCTCTTAAAAAGTGCAAAAGTACGGAAATAATCAAAGGTTACACTAAACACGAGTCAGAGCCAAGTGATTCATCTTGTCTATCTGTTTTATTTTTATTTTCAGCATTTAGTTAGTTTTATTTTTCTTAGTTTAAAACATTTTTCTAACTTTTTGATTTGATTAAACGTTGAGGATAAACCGGTACTAAAAGCTCTTGTTTCCTTGGACGACCTCGGTATCTTACCAACACTATACTACGCTCACGATGGGTGCACTTGCCCATATGTGTGTTTAGTGTTAGTAAATATCGTGTTTTATATATTTTAAAACTTGGCTAAAAAAGTGTAAAAGGTCTTAAAATATACTTAAACTTATATACACACTTCACACGCATCAGCGGCAGTGGAGGTGGAAGTGACGGTGGTTGTGGTGGTGGTTTGTTTATTGGAGAGAGAAGGTAGAGAGAGAGAGAGAGAGAGGGAGGGAGAGAAAGTTTGTATATATTTAAACAATAGAGTGGTGGGCCCCATTTAAATAACCTTAGTTTAAATTACAAAATACCCTTATTTTATATTTGAAATTACAAAAATACTCTTCCAATTAAGTGATTAACATACAATATGGATGGAGTTAAGGTCATGGAGCAAACTAGCGACAAAATCGAAACATTAGGGAGTACAATGACTATTTTTAAAGGATTGAGACAAAACCGTTAAAACGACCAAACCACATGAAGCAAAACAGAAGTTTACTCTAAAAAACATATGAGTTAATACATATCTTTGATTTATAAATTAATATATATCAAAGTTAAATGCACACTTAATATATGTCACTTTATAAATTATTAATATATACATCAAAGTTAAATGCATAGTTAAAATATTTCACTCTAATTTATATATATCAAACTTAAAAGCAACATTTACTGTAACTATAATTATTCGAAATAATAAGATGTCTCTTTTAACAGTTGAGTGTGATAATCATGTTAAAAAAATAACAATATTACCATAATGATTAGATCAAACTTTATATTATAATAATTTAATTAGAACCATAACGTTTAATTTTACAAATGAAGACCTCTTAAAAATATTATAATAACAAAAAGCTTCATATACTTATTTAAAAATAACTAGTTTTTTTTACGTCGTGCGTTGCGGCGAAACCGAGTAAATGATAATAGAAAACAAACGTGATTTGAAAATAAAGAATGTTGTTTAAAAAGCCAAACCATTATAGCGATTTAGTTTATTATCGTACCGTTTTATTATACCAAATAAATATTTTATTTTGAGTACAACTTCGTTTTTAACAAAACTTATAACAGAATATCAGGGAAAAAATTAAGCACAACTACGTACTTAAGTTTTTAGGAAAAAGTTATAAACTTAAATTATTTAAGAAGTATAAAATAAATCGATAAATTAATATATGTCCTAAAAAGAAAAAAAAAACAATTATTAAAATATGATAAAGGAAATATATGTTTTTAAAAAAGGAAAAAAATAAAAAATATGTCACTAAAAGTAATTATAATAATAAACTATTATAATATATTAAATAATAAAAAACTATATATTATTATAAAAATAAAGTTACTATTCATCAACACTCATCAACAATATATATAATATATACATATATAGTTAAGGATAGGATTGAGTTATAATACAAAGTATTTAAAAATAAGAAGGGTAAGAAGCCACCAGATAGTAACAAGTGTCCTAGGAGGAATGAAATAGAAAGGGTAATTTTGTTTACAAGAGGAAACAGAATATGCACATGCAAGTCACATGTTATTTCCCCCTCAATTTTTAAACGTCTGTAACTTTTTTATACATGATTTGTTTTTAAAAAAAATTATACCATAAAATCGAGCGTTTTTTTATCTTTAGTATGAGTACCATATTGTTATATTTAAAAAAAAAAAATTCAAAAACCCAGTTGCATATTACACAATGGACATGATGTAAAACACAATATAAAGTAGATAAAAACACAATCAATGACAACAGATAAAGACACAATGGACAACATACTAAAACATAATGACCATAACGTATAACACAATGGCGATAACATATAACACAATAAGTATCAGACTAAATAAAAACACAATTGATGACAACAGATAAAAGACACAATTAATGACAGCAGATAAAAGACACAATGGAGAGTAGATGAAGAGACAATGGAAAACAAACTAAAAACACAATACACAACAAACTAAAACACAATGAACAAAGATAATAAAAAAATTGAACAAATTATTAAAACACAATGGACAACATATTAAAACACAATGAATAACATATTAAACACAATGACCAGAACTAATAACACAATTTATAGAAAACCCAGATATAACACCATTTTCATTGTGTCATATATTGTGTTATAGGTTCTTATAAAAACGCAATGGATAGAACCCAAATCAACATTGTGTTATAGGTTTTGATAGTAACACAATGGACATGATGTAAAACACAATGTAAAGTAGATCAAAAACACAATCAATGACAACAGATAAAGACACAATGGACAACATACTAAAACACAATGACTATAACGTATAACACAATGGCGATAACATATAACACAATAAGTATCAGACTAAATAAAAACACAATTGATTACAACAGATAAAAGATACAATTAATGACAACAGATAAAAGACACAATGGAGAGCAGATGAAGACACAATGAAAAACAAACTAAAAACACAATACACAACAAACTAAAACACAATGAATAAAGATAATAAAAAAAACTGAACAAATTATTAAAACACAATGGACAACATATTAAAACACAATGAATAACATATTAAACACAATGACCAGAACTAATAACACAATTTATAGAAACCCAGATATAACACCATCTTCATTGTATCATTTATTGTGTTATAGGTTCTTATAAAAACGCAATGGATAGAACCCAAATTAACATTGTGTTATAGGTTTTGATAATAACACAATGTATAGAAACTCTACTGACCAAAACCCAGTTAAAAGACACAATGACCTGAACCTTTAACACAATGCAAAAAAACCCAGTAAAAATGAAAATTTTTATTTTATTTTTATATGATAATATGAGGGTTGAGTTATAATACAAAATTTTAAAAAATAAGAAGGGTAAGAAGCCACCAGAGAGTGACAAGTGTCCTAGGAGGAATTACATGGAAAGGGTAATTTTGTCTACAAGAGGAAAGAGAATATGCACATGCAAGTCACATGTTATTTCCCCCCCAATTTTTAAACGTCCGTAACTTTTTTATACATCATTTGTTTTTAAAAAAAATTATACCATAAAATCGAGCGTTTTTTTATCTTTAATATTAGTACCATATTGTTATATTTTTCAAAAAAAAATTCAAAAACCCAGTTGCATATTACACAATGGACATGATGTAAAACACAATGTAAAGTAGATCAAAAACACAATCAATAACAACAGATAAAGACACAATGGACAACATACTAAAACACAATGACCATAACGTATAACACAATGGCGATAACATATAACACAATAAGTATCAGACTAAATAAAAACACAATTGATGACAACAGATAAAAGACACAATTAATTACAACAGATAAAAGACACAATGGAGAGCAGATGAAGACACAATGGAAAACAAACTAAAAACACAATACACAACAAACTAAAACACAATGAAAAAAGATAATGAAAAAAATTGAACAAATTATTAAAACACAATGAATAACATATTAAAACACAATGAATAACATATTAAACACAATGACCTGAACTAATAACACAATTTATTGAAAACCCAGATATAACACCATCTTCATTGTGTCATATATTGTGTTATAGGTTCTTATAAAAACGCAATTGATAGAACCCAAATTAACATTGTGTTATAGGTTTTGATAATAACACAATGTAAAGTAAATCAAAAACACAATCAATGACAACAGATAAAGACACAATAGACAACATACTAAAACACAATGAGCATAACGTATAACACAATGGCGATAACATATAACACAATAAGTATCAGACTAAATAAAAACACAATTGATGACAACAGATAAAAGACACAATTAATGACAGCAGATAAAAGACACAATGGAGAGCAGCTGAAGACACAATGAAAAACAAACTAAAAACACAATACACAACAGACTAAAACACAATGAACAAAGATAATGAAAAAAATTGAACAAATTATTAAAACACAATGGACAACATATTAAAACACAATGAATAACATATTAAACACAATGACCTGAACTAATAACACAATTTATAGAAAACCCAGATATAACACCATCTTCATTGTGTCATATATTGTGTTATAGGTTCTTATAAAAACAAAATGGATAGAACCCAAATTAACATTGTGTTATGGGTTTTGATAATAACACAATGTATAGAAACTCTACTGACCAAAACCCAGTTAAAAGACACAATGACCTGAACCTTTAACACAATGTAATAAAAAAAACCCAGTAAAAATGAAATTTTTTATTTTATTTTTATATGATAATATGGTACTCATATTAAAGATAAAAAAACACTCGTTATTATGGTGAATTTAAAAAAAAAAAAAAATGTCGTATGAAAAAGTTATGGACGTTTAAAATCGATGGGGGAATTGGCATGTGCCTTGCATGTGGAGAGAGAAAATCCATAAATATAGGATTCCCTTTATGCCCTTTTATTATCTTCTTTTCCCTACAATTAATCTCAACCCTCCAAATCTAAGATCAATGGACTAGAATCCTTCTTACCCTTCTTATTTATTTTATCCTTTGTATTTGATCCTAACCCGATAATATGATACTCATATTAAAGATAAAAAAGCGTTCGTTATTATGGTGAAAATTTAAAAAAAAAAATGTCGTATAAAAAAGTTATGGACGTTTTAAATCGATGGGGGAAATTGGCATGTGCCTTGCATGTGGAGAGAGAAAATCAATAAATATATGATTCCCTTTATGCCCTTCTATTATCTTCTTTTCCCTACAATTAATCTCAACCCTTCAAATCTAAGATCAATGGACTAGAATCCTTCTTACCCTTCTTATTTATTTTATCCTTTTTATTTGATCCTAACCCGTTAAGGATAAGTATAGTATAATTGAATATTAAGATTTTCAAAATACATATACCGTAAAATGTGTCCACCGAAGGGTTTACCGATTTAGTCAGAAAAGTTATTTTTCTAGTTTTTTACTCATTCGAAATTAACAGAAAAGATTTATTATTATTATTATTATTAACATGGAAAAGATTACTGTGATACATAGAAAGAAAAAAAATGACAACTATTTAAAAAATATCAACCGTAATGTTTTACAATACATAATTGCTAATCGTATTGGATAATATATATAAATCTCGATAGTCTTAAAATTGTATGAATTACAATATGAGTTATTTGAGAAATTCAAAAGAATACTAACATGAATCTATGTATTAGTGTGACGAATAATGATAAAATAATTAAAGAATATGATATACCTTATGATTGTGTGATCCAAAGCAAACGTATTGATAACTGTTATGAAGAAGCCTAATATCAAGAAGATGAGAAAAGATATTGGAAGAGAAATGTATGTTTATTATTGATGGTGTGTCATTTACAATAGAATACATAGACTATTAAAGGGAATAAACTTAGAGAACAAGTTTGTTTATATTAGGAGTTGATAATCTATATATTATTCCAAATTAGCAAATTACAAACAAGTGGCAGGTAAACGGGCAACAAGCTGCGCCGCAACCCATATTTTTTTTATCAACACCATATTTAAGTGTCATTGGGCATTGATGTGTCACGTTTCACGTTTAACATTTTCGTTTGTGTCCCAATTTTCAACATATACATTTATTTATAAGCTGATGATGTCATTCGGCAATAGTTTTGGTAAGTGGTTGGCTACTTTTGGCGGCCATTTTGACTTTTGTGTTTTTTTTTCTTTTTTCATATAATAGTTATTTTTAGGTGATGCCAAATTACAATTTTATTCCAGGTGTAAAATTACGATTTCGCACTCGATTCAAAATAAAATTTTGCCTTTGCCCCTTGCTTAAATTTACGATTTTGCCCCCAGTTCAAAATAAAAATATGGTTTTCCCCTCAGCTAGAGTCCTGTCAAATTACGATTTGGTTCCCAGCTTAAAATTACGATTTTGCCCCAGCTAAAAATTACGATTTTGCCCGCAGCTAAAATATTACGATTTTGCCCACATTTCAAAATAAAAAAAATGCTTTTGCCCTCAGTTCAAAATATTATTTTACCTTCATTTTAAAATTACGATTTTACTTCCGCTAAAATTTGCAATCTTGCCATCGTTTTTTTCCTTTGGCAAAACCATGGCAGTGTTTTATTTTACTTTGTTGAGTTAATTTTGTTTTTATTCTACTTTGTTGAGTTAATTTTGTTTTTATTCATGCCAAACAGCTGCCTAGCACTCGCTAATTGGTACTGGCAAATTATTGTTTTGCCCCAACTCTAAGTTACACGCTTGTCATCGTTTTAGTTAATTTTTTTTTATCATAACTATGGTACTGTTTTTCTTTAATTGGTTAACTTGATGTGTCTTTTTTGATATCGTGTTATAGGTAGCATGTATAACTAACCGACATAAAGACGTACATGTTATTAACCTAAGAAATACTCGGTTTAGCGCCCCGTAACGCGGGCGGCGCATAACTCTAGCTGCCTAACACTGGCTCATTAGTCCTGAAAAATTACAGTTTTGCCCTGAGCGAAAAATTACGGTCTTATCATCGTTTTTTTCATAGCAAAATTATAGTAGTCTTTTTATAATTGATTGAAAATTATTCGGCCATTGCCCCGCAACGCGGGCGGGGTATCTACTAGTATATAACATCGGAATGGGTGGGTAAAACCAAAATATCGCCACTTTCACGGTACAAAATGTATGGATCATATTGCACAAATTAACTTTTTTTAAAAACAAGTTTAATTTGTTTGCAGAGACAAGGTATATGTCTGATCTTTGTACTTTTGTACTTGTAGCCTTCCAGGTGTTAAATCAGTTCATCCATTCATAGGCAAGACTGGAAGGTATGGGGCCGGCTTAGGCCCGGCCTGGCTCGGCGCCGGACCCCCACACCGCCCTCCTCTGGTCCGGCTCGTCTAAAACACTCTCATTTTTATACCATTCTTTTATAAAAAAATATATTTTCACCCACAATGCAATATAATTCTTGGTGGTCCTCGTCTTCGGAGGAGGAAGAGGAGATGTTTTACGCAAACGATGTGCTAAGGGCGGCTCAGATTATTATGGAGGAGGAAGAGGAAGACGTCTCGTCTGAAAGCGTTATTACCAGGCGACTACGGATTAACAGAGACCGCCAAGGCTTATCACTAATAAATTTTATTATCCTTATTCCTTATTTCCTCGTATTTATATTTTTTTACGACAGGAGCGCACGAGAAATTGGCGAACGATTATTTTCCGGATGCACCCCTGTACAATGCCGAGATTTTCAGACGCAGGTTCCGAATGAGTCGCCGGTTATTCACACGCATTGCTGATGATTTGGCGGGGCTAGACCCGTTTTTTCACGCAACGACCCGATGCTCGTGGTTATGAAGGGTTCAACACGTTACAAAAGTGTACCGTGGCCATTCGCCAACTGGCGTACGGGACAGTGGCCGACGCTTTGGACGAGTACTTACAGATGTCGGCAAGAACTACGCGAGAATGTTTGTATCGGTTTTGCCATAATGTGGTGAAACTGTATAGCAAAAAATATTTGCGGAAACCAAACGCGTATGATGTTGAACAGTTGTACCTAGCTCATGAAGCACGGCACGGGTTTCTGGGAATGCTCGGTAGCATTGATTGTATGCATTGGGCGTGGCAGAACTGCCCGAATGCGTGGCGAGGCCAATATACGCGAGGTGATCACGACCATCCAACCTTAATACTTGAGGTCGTGGCCTCACAAGATTTGTGGATCTGGCATTCTTTCTTTGGTCTCCCTGGTTTACTTAACGACCTCAACGTGCTATACCAATCGGCGATCTTTAGCGATGTCGTTAATGGAACCGGTCAGGACACCAATTTTACAGTTTCTGGGGTTGAGTATAGACGCGGGTATTATCTTGTTGACGGAATATATCCGTCTTACTCTAAAATTGTCAAGACTATTCCATATCCCGATGACGAAAAAAGGAAAAAAATCACCAAGCGTCAAGAAGCTGCAAGAAAAGACATTGAACGTTGTTTTGGTGTTCTACAAAAAATGGGTCATCATTGAACAACCGGCACGTGCGTTCACACCGAAGAGGTTGCGCCTTTGTATGTACGCTTGCATTTTGCTCCATAACATGATTATTGAAGAAGAAGGTCGGGCGATTTGTGAGTATGATGAGAATGCATCTATCGGGAATACTGTCCCGGTAGATTCGGCGCAACATGATTTAAACTCGTTCTCGCTAACCAACGACTTCACGCATGCAAACCTTCAACAGGATTTGGTAGAACATATATGGAACAACGCAAACGGCGGGGAGAGTGACGAAGACGGTAGCGAGTAGTGTAATTTTTTTAAATTTTTAAATCTAGTCTTCTTTATAAATTTAGGTAGTGTAATTTTTTTAGGTTATGTAATTTTTATTTATGTTATGTAATGGATTTGATTATCTTCTTTTATGTCTTATTTTTATTTAACCAGGTTTATTACTATGGCCGCGTTGCGGCGAACTTCTTTTGTCATTTAGTCTGTGTTTACATGTGTTTTGAAATCATTACGAGCGTGACAAGAATAAAAAGAAAATGTAGAAAAAAAAAACAGTATAAGATAACCGAAAGAAAATCAACAAATTTTTTTTATGGCAATGATGTTGTTCGTATGAAACCCGTGGTCAGAGATGAGCAAATGGTATTGGGTACCGATACCGAATCTCCCGAACTGAAAGATTTTAAGTCAATTCGGTAGCAACCTTTTGCTTTCCTGGTACCGCTTTGCTACCAGTTTTTACCTTCATATACCTGTACCGTAACCGGTATTTTCGATACCATTCCATTTCGTCCAGAAGTGTTTTCGTCCAAGGGAGGGTGTTTCGGGTGGGTATTTCGGGTGGGTAGTGTTTCGGGTGGAGGGATGTTTTCGGGTGGGTAGTGTTTCGGGTGGGTAGGGGTGTTTGTCCAAGAGAGGGTGTTTCGGGTGGGTGGGTAGGGGTGTTTGTCCAAGAGAGGGTATTTCGGGTGGGTGGATTTTAATACTTAAGTATTTATAAAAAAAAAAACAATTTTTAAGTGTTATTAAGTGTTTCGGGTGGGTGGGTAGGGGTGTTTATCCAAGAGAGGGTATTTCGGGCGGGTGGATTTTAATATTTAAGTATTTATAAAAAAAATAATTTTTAAGTGTTATTAAAAAGTCAACAAAAGATGCCAAAGGGCCCAGAAGTGTTTTCGTCCAACTGTTTCGGGTGGGTATTGCAAAAATTCCACTTTATTATTCATTAACTTTGTCACATGTCTATATGTTATATGTATATGTTATACTAGTCACTTACCCGCGCGATGCGGCGGGAGTGGCGATTTACAATAGGATACTCGTTTACCGTTAGTTTATCCGTCATCTCGTGATATATCGTATAGTACTTAAGTTAGTTTTCTTATTCGTGATCTACTACAAGAAGAGTACAAAACAAGGAAGTAGATGTAATTAAAAACAAGAAGAGTTCAAAACAGTCAAGTAGCTGGACAAAACAATAGAAACAAAATGCGGGGAGTCTCTTGTATCTCTTCCTGTTTTACCAATACATCCGTTCGGTTATGACTTTCTTGTATCTTCTCCTCTACTGTACCAGATTTCGACACATAAAAAAATGTTACACGCTTACAGGTGCTTTAAAATAGTAATTAAAAAGTAATTTCTGGAAGCAAATAAGGCACAAAATCTACTAACTTACCTTCGTTTTGATACGGATGCGATTAATTAATCACGCAACACTTCCTGGTAGACAACATTTGATGTGTAAACTCCGCGTTGTTTGAATTCTTTGGCGAGATGTACCAACACCTTCGTACTTTGTCTTGAAATCCCTCTTGCTAACGCGACATAAAGTTGTCCATGTGAAAATACAGAATCCGGTAGATATATACCAACGTTCGGAATTGTTTGACCTTGAGCTTTATTAATCGTCATGGAAAAGCTAAGTCGAATTGGAAATTGTTTTCTTTTCAGCTTGAATGGGAACATGTCATCTTCAGAAAGGGTTAGAGGGATTCTTGGCAAAAAAAACTCTTTTTCCGGCATGTTGACCGACTGCAATTTCCGCATCAATAACATTTCGCATGAAACCCTTACATATCAACCGCGTGCCATTACATAGGCCATGTGATGGATCGATATTACGTAACAATATTATTGGGCATCCAATTTTTAAACGAAGCTTATGAGGCGGCAAACCACTAACATTTAGCGAATTTAAGAACTCGACCGGATAGAAGTTGCGCTGATCGTCTTCAGCTTCATCAAAACTTTAATAAACTTTTTCCTCCCCTTGAAAAATTTCAATCATTTGATTATTAATCTCGTCAACACTATCATTTTTAGTGGACAATATTGCTCTAGAGATTATATAATCTGAAGAATATACATTATTTTCAATTGATGGAAAGATGGCATGGATCAATTCTTTTATAGCGTTTTCTCTGTTGTTGCACTGAATTGTCATGTCATCGGGTATGCGGATATAGTTTCCTTCGATTGGTTCTTCAGTTCCATCGCCGACTCTTAAAAGAAATTTAGAAAACCATGGATCTTTCAGCGCTCTCATATTTATAGTCAACCGCATCTTCTTAGTCAAAGACCAAAGAGGTGACATTCGTACGCTGGAGTCTACAATATGTGCTCGAGTGCCACGTTTAATAACCGGCAACACCTGTCTGAAGTCACCTCCCATAACCATTATCTTTCCACCAAATGGGAGACTAACACCTATAATGTCTTGGAATGTACGATCGACTGCCTCTATCGCCTGTCGTTTAGCCATCGACGCTTTATCCCATATGATTATTTTGGCAGACCGAATCAGTTTAGCGGCCCCACTCTGTTTTTTGATATTGCACATTGAATTATTTTCAAGATTAAGAGGAATCTTGAATCTCGAGTGAGTCGTTCTACCTCCTGGCATATTATTAGCCGCTGCACCTGATGAAGCTGTTGCGAGAGCAATAAGACCACGTGACCGAATTTCAGCAAGCAAGGCAATGTACAAAAATGTTTTTCCAGTTCCACCTGGACCATCAATAAAGAACACGCCTGGAAGATCATTATCAACATGCATCATGATCTCATCAAACACGTTTTTTTGGTCCGGATTAAGTGAATATTTGGCACTCAAGTGTTCAGGTTCCAAAACAATCCCATACTCTTCTTGTAACTCACGATAACCTGCATCTTGTAAGTTAACATCGTCTGTTATCTTAGGAAGGTCGAACTCATTGAAATTTTTACCCATGGATTGTACCAAGACACTAATTTCGGTAAGAACCATATTTTGAACCCGTTCTATACTTTGACAGTGTAACCGATGATCTTCAGACAGTGAATCAAAGTGGTCATTCCATAACTTTCGAATATCTCCAGGTTGGCAAAAAATCATTATGGTCGCAAATAACCTTCTAAGAGCATTGGGAAACTGAAACGTAGAGGCTTCTTCGAGACATTGTGATAGATATTCATCATCTTCTATTAATCCTAACTCAAGAGCTGCTTTCCGAAATGTCGCACACCGTTGACCATTAACTGTGCAAAGATGTTCAAAATAAGTAGGCCCTCTGACATTTGACAAAAGTAGGCGTAAGTAGTACCTTTCTCCTTCGGCTGGATTAGCGGAAACGATACGACCTCTTTGTTTTTTACCGAAACGACGACTCCAACGGCGTGTGCTTCCATTCCACGTAAAGTGTTTTGGAAAATCTTTATACAAATGTACCCTTGCTGTTTCATCGTTTCTATTTATCTCAAAAAATGCTGTTAGCATGGTTCTCTTATCCCTTTCCCTATCAACAATATTAGGCATCAAGTCATCATCTCTAAATCTAACCATCTGATTATTTGGGAGATGAAGTTGTAAGGCTAGAACAGCAGGAAAGATTTGAGAAAGAGAGAAGGAAAAAATGCGCCACATAGCCTCTGGGGGCGATATGTAGCGTGCATCTTGAAATCTTTTTATCTCATTAATAACAACCCCTGGCTCATTTTGATCCACTTGAATAACCTGTTTGTCATGTCCTTTATAAACATATTTGAAAAGATATTTCACAGATTTTATACTTGAGCAAACTTCAACATTCATGTGGCAGTTAAACATCATCAAAAGCCTTGGGTTATATGGGACCACCCATCTATTATCAAGTGTTTGTCCTCGTAGGTCCACTTCTATCCTGGTGTCTCTCCGTCGATACAACGGATACGAATCTTCTCCTTGTGTCGTCTGTTCGTTAAATTGTCTAGGATAGTGAAAACGACAAATTTTAGGATCACCCTGCATACAAGGACTGCTTGAACGTAAATTGCCGCAAGGACCGTGAATCATGTGCTTGGCAACCATCTCATGCAATCTGGGATGTGTTAGTTTGTTAGGAATTTCAGCACACACAACCTTATCATAATGGTCCGCGTTATTGATCTTGTGTTGCGGGTACATGATTAGGAGAAAATGTGCGTGCGGCAAACCCCGCTTTTGAAATTCAATGACATAGACGTATGCCTTAACTTCCCCGAGGACATGTTTCTTGAAGAGTTGATCCTTAAAATCTTCTAATTTCGCCCGGAACACTCTTGAAACAAGGTCTGGACGATCTGTAGCAGTTTGACCAACTTGTAAATTATCACATATCTCAGGCCACTTAGGATTACATGTCATTGTAAGGAATACATCAGGCTTGCCGTCATCTTGAACTAATGTCATCGCATCTAGAAACCGACGTCGCATGTCGCGAGGCCCCCCGATGAAAGATGCAGGCAACACAATTCTTTTCCCGACTCTGTTTGCATGAACCTCACCAGTATTGACGCAATCCACAATACCTTGGTACAATTCGGCGGGAGTGGCGATTTACAATAGGATACTCATTTACCGTTAGTTTATCCGTCGTCTCGTGATATATCGTATAGTACTTAAGTTAGTTTTCTTATTCGTGATCTTCTACAAGAAGAGTACAAAACAAGGAAGTAGATGTAATTAAAAACAAGAAGAGTTCAAAACAGTCAAGTAGCTGGACAAAACAATAGAAACAAAACAGTCTCCAAGAGTCTACTTCCCTAGAATAAACATAGACACCAAATACACCACTCCTACGCTTTATATGCAAGACCTTGTAATCATCGTGAGCGTCAACGTACAAACCAACGGCATCAAGGTTATTTATATAGAATCCATGAGAATCAGGAGTTGACAAACGCTTGAAAGCAGTAGTTGTTGGATTCCAAAGAAGCAGCTCGTATGTATGATTCAAGCAAACACATAACAATCCATTCAAATGTGAAAGTATTGAGACATCATTATTTTGGTGATGGAATGGAAATGTAACTATGGAGCTTGTCCCATAGTCATTGGATTTAGAGATGATCGGACGAACAGAGCACGTTAGGTCGTCAATTAGTAGAACTCTCTGGTTAGATGAAACTAATGAGCGAGAACAATGTATCCTTACGAAATCTTGAGTTGACAGTAACGCATACCATTGCTTACATACACTCTTAGAACGACCTACATCCTTTGCTGGCACCCTCGTTAATATCTCAAACACGATTGTATGAATAGGAAGGTCAGCCATGGTTATACCTTCGTTTAAGGCAGATAATGATTATTTAGTTGTCCAATCTAAGAAGATTATAGTTTGGTGAAAAATAGGTGTAACCATTACATGTAAATCAACTAATATAACATACTTGTAATAACAAAGTAAAGTATACTTCGACAATTACATCAATATGAGGGAAACAAAAAGCAAAACACGAAACACCAAGAGAGACTTTAATATTCAACAACTAAACATATAACAACACCAAATATTTCTAACTTAAATACAAACTTGGATAACGATCCATAATTTAAATATCCCGTGCCTCGACCATATCCGGTTCGTACGTAATCGTACTCAACTCCGTAGACTTCAAAATATTAACTGAAATAACAAATAAAATATAACTTTTATTAAACTACATGAGCCATTAAATCTAACTAATTATTAGAATGTTCATGTGTAAAGCATAACATACTATCCGGTAGATGAACCAACTTGAGACGTGATACATATATGATAGACCTTTGTTGCACGGCTCGAATGGAACGTATAACATCGGAAGGCTTCAGGGCAGACAAAAACAATTGTATTGTGTGACCACTGTATATTACGATTTTGGGTTAAAGTTCTTCTAATAATAATATTTTCTTACATATAACATAAATATTATGTTTGTAATATGTTAATAATAAATAATAACGTACGTCTTATCTTGAAGAGAAAGTTCAAAACAACATCGATCACGTTTGCCTTCTATTATTCTCCCAACCACATCTAAAACCAAATCAGTCAAATCGTATAGACCATATATAAAGTTTTATATATTTAATAAAAATTATAGATAGAGAATTTATATGTACCAACAATATCCATTTGAGGTCTCCTGTCATGCTTCAATTCTATAATGGAAGGGACCAATGGATATAAAGAAGCACCCCTTGGAATCGTAAGCATAAGTGAAGAAAGCTGTGTATATTCGTTGATGACAATTTTTTTCTCGGACCAAACTAACACGTAATTCTGGTACTTTGGGTACTCATGATAGTTGAGATTCTCAATTTGGAAATGATTCAAGGAAAAAAAACCACCCATCAATGACGCGTCATTATATTTGTGTATCAAATGTTGTGGGACGAACGCAACAATTTTTTGTCTCTAAAATGAAAAGAAATTTAGTGGTGGAAAAACGCTTACTCGTATAACACAAAGTAAATTAAAATAATGTTCTTACGTGTTGATCAAGAAATATAACCACTAATCTCTTTCCATCGACGTCATGCCAAATAAACTCCACCTTAACAAAGATTATATTATACCATGCTCTATCATTTCTGAATGATGAAAATTCTTCAACGGAAAAATGATCAGACATATCCTAAAAAAATAAAAACTCCAGAAATTAAATTTAAACTAAAACATGATTAAAATTAAACAACAAATTTAAATTTAAACTAATACATAATTAAAAGTTACATAATTAAGATTCAAACTAATTCGAGAAAAAAAAACTACAGTCATCATAAAAGTTGTTCTAAGGTTCCCAAACCATTTCTTCATCCAATGGTGGTTCGTAAACCGCCCCAGGGTCAGTTTCGTACCCTTCAGCCCATGTCGGTAGTTCTTGTGTTTGACTGTAGTTTTCCACATAAGGGGGGTTTGAAAGTGGAGGATGCATAGGCCGTATAGGAGTGTTTGGCACCGGACGATGGCACCCCTCAATTTGTAGTCCACCAAATTGTAGTTGAGCGAAGGTATAGTCATACGCCCAATTCAACTCTTCATCCGTCCAACCAAATGGATCATCATGTTCAAGGTTTGCCACTGGAGTGGGGTTGAAACCGGAGGTGGGGTTGAAACCGGAGGTGGGGTTGACACCGGAGGTGGGTTTGCCACCGGACGAAAAGGGTTTCTAACTTCAGGGTTTGAAGTTAGAGGGTTTGAATCGGGAAGGTTTAAATGGCGATGGGATGATCGTCCATGGTTTGTTGATCCTAGTGGTTCAACGGGAATTGGATAACCACCACCCATACCTCTCAATTGATATGTGTTTGGAGTGATCTGTAAACTGAAAAATACAAAAAGACAAATAGATAATACTTGAATTTAGAGTATCCAATTTATTTGACTACTTACTTTTTATACTTGTGTACTAATAACATGCTCAGATGGCATAGCAGAAATTATAGAAAATCGCTTATAGAAAAGCAAGAATCAAGAATAGAATATTACTTACTATCCTATTTGACATCAGTGAATCTTTTTATTATGGATTATATATGAATGTTTTTTAGGATGAAGCCATATTAGAATGAATAATGTGAGAGCACTTTTCGGATATATATATGTGTTGAATTAATAAAAAAACAAAGAGGCAGTTAATAAAAAAAAAACATTTGGCAGTTAAAAAAAACATCTGCATGTCGTGTCAATGTATAAGCATGAACTTCCTACATAACTATTAGCTCGACTTTTTAATAAAAAAAAAACAAAGAGGCAGTTAAACAATACAGATCCAAAAACCCCAGTTATTTCAACATTTACAACCTTCTAAAGTTGAAAGCCACAGTTAAAAGTTACAAAAAAACCAAGAAATTTGAAAGAACTTACAACAATGCAACATGCAGATGTGAAAAGCCGACAAACAATTTAAAACCTTGATGTGAGAGCCGAGAAACAACGCAAGATCCAGATGCAAAGAGTCGATATATTCTGAAATCGAAGGAAAATAGTTGTTAGGTTCATGTTTTGAAAGTAGGATTTAGTTCAAATGAGATAAACTTACAATTTGAAAGTTTAATTCCTCTCAGTTGAGTGTTTGTAGAGTGTTGATACATCTGAAGTATTTATAGAGACTGAAGCAAGCTTGCCGTCTTTCAGACTGTTTGTAGAGAGTGTTGATACATCTGAATTATTTATAGAGACTGCCGCAAGCAAGCTGTCTTTCAGAGAACAGTAAAATGTTGCTTTTACAGCTGTAGACTGTAGATGTAAAAGCAATACAGTAAGTAGTAAAAAAACAAAAAGAACAAAATTCAAACAATACATTCTGACATGATACGACCTATTTTTCAAAAGGTTATATTAAAAGATATTATTATAACTAAAGACTTTGGATTATAAGTTGAAGTTGGATTCTAACTAAACCATATGAATTAAAAAAAGAATGAATTTGCAGTGGCCAACGACAGATTTGTCCAGTTTGAGGTCAACTAATTGTCACAATGAAAATTATTGAGCCAAGTTATTCTTAAAACATAATATTTAAAAAATAGATTATTTTGAATTCATTTTTACCCCTCTAAAATGATCCAAGTTATCCTTTATGCCAGCAGACTTGTATTCATATCCAGATGTCAACATACCAGATCTAAAATGATCTCAAAAAGATTGCTTGATAACT
This sequence comes from Helianthus tuberosus, assembly GCA_030545235.1. Lineage (NCBI taxonomy): Eukaryota > Viridiplantae > Streptophyta > Magnoliopsida > Asterales > Asteraceae > Helianthus > Helianthus tuberosus. Next base: position 113,178,523 of record CM060400.1, on the reverse strand, counting down.
AAACAGGATACATGGGTTGACACGAACATGAGCCGCTTAACCCAAAGATTAAATATTTTTTTACATATTAGTATTATAAAGTTCTAAATTTACAGGTTATTTTTATTTCTTTAAGAAGTTACGCTTAAACAATGCCAACTTATTTTTGAACTTTTACATCTCAAGATAGAAGAAATAATAAAATGCCATATTCATCAGTTGCTGATCTAATCTGTCAAACAATAAGTTTATTCAAAAGAGTTATCATTTGATACAAGTGCAAAGCTGTTTAGAGTTTTTACCTGATTCATTGTTGGTTTCGACTTGCGGCAGGTTGAATCGCCTAAGGTTTTCTATGCTTTTTAGGGGGAAAATGGGCGCTTCTCTCCACAGGGCATACAAAACACAGATTGTTGGCGGAAGCCCGCCAAATTTAACATATAAAGTTTTTTTATATGTTAAATATGGCGGGCTGCCGCCAATAACCTGTGTTTTGTATGCCCTGGGAGAGAAGCACCCATGTTCCCCCTAAAATGCAAAGAAAACATCAGGGTCAACCCCAGTGGATCTTGTGTCGAATAGAGAGAAAATCATCGATTCGGTGTCATTGAACCCTATCCAAACACTGTATAAATATTAAACAGATCAGACTCAAATAGCGAACAAAAACGTATGAAAATACGGATTTAGACTTCATATACCGTTCAGCTCGTCGACGTTGTTAGGGTTTCGCTCCACGACCTCTTGCTTCTGCTGCAACTCCTGCTCGCCTGCTCGGATAAGGTAAATCTTGAATGTCTTATATTTACACATTGGTCAATATATGATTAGTGATTACAAAATCTCAATAAAATATTTTACTGAATCTTTTTAGTTGGTAATGAACTAATAATATTTATTTTCTATTAAAAAACCATTAATATGATTGCTCAAGTCAATAAACATAACTCTTGTCGCAAACATAAAGTTAACCAAATCCAAACACATATGTAGAAGTTATAAACAGATCAGACTCAAATAATAACTGTCTCTCTCTCTCTCTCACACATATATATAGTTTCACAGTTTAAGTCATACAGACACCTATAGATAAAGAGTAAACCCATAACCACCTATAGCAAGCTATCCAACAGATTTATTCCACTTTTCATGGCATGTAGTCAACATTGATTAGTCCATCCGAATAAGCATACAAAACTTTTCTTAATTCATAATGTGAGCAAAGCAAACACTCATTCTGTCACGACTTCCGAGATGTAACACATATACCAATCACTCAATCTTCATATCTCAAATATGCCCTATGTTGATAATAATTTTGAATCTACACAAATCAAGCCAAACAGACCTCCATTTCTAAACAGATGCACCAAAACAACACATAATAGAGCAAATATTCATAACCAAAACCTAACAAAATCAGAACAGTATATGCATTTAGAAACCATAAATAACAATCTAAACTTTAGAAACCATAAATCAGAACAGTATATGCAAATACGATGCCCAAACATCTTAGGTTCAGCATGACTAAGCATGACACGTAAAGCCCTGGCGCAACGATAAATCCCCAAAAAAACATGGAAATAAGTCGTTTCTTCTAGAACGCATTGCCACCAAGTGCAGCTCATCTCCACCAAGTGAAATATACACATTTATGTAGTTTCAAGACATGCATAAACACGACCAGAAGTAAAATATACACATTTATGTAGTAATAACTAAGAGGATCACGTGCGACATGCACAAAAGAACATATAGGCAAAGGTCAGTATGCAAATGCTAAGTAATAATGACAGTTTATATCAGGAAGTCGATAAAACCCTCCTTGTACTTTGAATATATATTTATATTGTCAGGTGTAATTAAGATATGGGGTTGGAGGGTTTTGGTGATAACCATTTGATACCTTGCAGGTCCCACACTCTCGCCATACGAACCGACTGCCCGGACTTTGTCAACGGGAGGCCCATAATTCGAAGTTTGACAGTTTCTTTGATAGGGTTCCTGGTTGTTTGAAGCTCCCAAGCACCATTACTTCTCTTTTTGATGGACAAATTAGTTGCAAAGTTTTTTTTTTTAAAAAGGACACAATTTACAGACCCAAACACCATATCGAACATTAATCGCAAAGTTTCTTTTGTTGGCCACTTTACAAGTTAAAAAATTGTAAATTAGTTTATAAAAGTATGGGACGAAGGATTGAAGTAGTTTAGGGGTACGGGTCAATTTCGTTTATTTATATCTTAACCAGTCCAAGAGAAGGGACACCAATACGAACAATGTATTCAGCAACAACCACACCAACCTTCTGCTTCCGGTCACCCTGTAGAGACACGTGATCAAAATCTGAGTCGGTAACAACATAACTGCAGGGAGGTCATATATAGATGGATGAATTTTATAAAAGTGTAATGACTTGCCTGAGCACAATAGCCGAGCTGAAAATCAATGCCCCATGCGTGAATCAAATCATTCTGTTCAGCACAAAAATCATCACAATCACCACCCAATGGTATAATATGGTACTCTTTTGTTCTTTTTAAGGTATGAATATTTTTCTGTACCTGAATCAGATACCACACGCAGTGCTACGTAGCCTTTGAAAACACTGGAGCCATCATTAACTAATCAAATTTAAAAAATTAAATATTGAAGATAGATTTGTGTGAAGCTATAATTAACTAATCAAATTTAAAAAATTAAATATTGAAAATGATAATTTATTAATATTACCTGGTGACATCACCATGCATGTAGCGGGGATGCATAAACAACTGAGCCGTGCCCCATGAAGGACGGATCTTGGTCACCTGAGAGAATATGTGTTCATTTATATTGGGACTGAATTATTATGTGTTGATTATAAAAAAAGTAAGCATCATCATAATTTTATATATTGAGAAATTACCTGAAGTTCTTTCGCAAGAGCTACAACTTCATTCAGATTTGCGTTGGTTCCCTACAAAGATAATAAAGCGGTCAATCAATATATAATATTGCACCTCTATCACAAAAATACGTTTATTATCTATGATAAAATAACTATTAAGTATTATAATAACGATTATGGTCAAGTTAACTCCAATGTTTCGGCATCCGGAGCAATATCTCTATCATGAAAGCACCATCTGTCCACTCCGAGCTTTTCAAGAAACTCAAAGGTAGCCCTCACTGCAACAAAAATAAATTCAATAAGTAACCGAAATCCCGCTAAACAAATAAAGCTACGTTTAATGGTTCAAAAACAATTATTCTTACTTCTTCTTTTAGCCATGGCTAAAGAATTAGTACCGTCTTCCTATGGCCGCATGAAAGTGGCCGCACCAAATAGGTCACCCCCGGTTCCACGAAACGTGTGCCAAAAGGCAACACTAAATCGCAGCCAATCCTATAAAAACAATAACGTCGTATAAATGTATAATATTCTCTAAATTCCCTAAATCAAAAGGTGCACGTTTTCAAAATCTAACCTTCATATTCTTCCCAAGAATCTCCTCATTGGGATTGTACCATTTATACGCAAGTTGATTCTTGCTAGTTGGCCCCTACACAAAACAATCACATCAATAACATATAATTCATCTAAACACGATAAAGGCTATTAATCTTCTCACCTCATACCTAATTTTGGGAATGCGAGGGAAGAACTCCCCTTCCCAATTGCCATCAAGATTAGAAGGACAAGTAGGCGAAGGTTCACAGTTCTACAAATAAAAACAAATAGTTAAATTTACAACACTAAATCATTCAAATCAACCAATCAGAAACACACTGAAGCAGATAACACACAGCAGCAACAATTTCACAACTTTCATACTCATTATTTCATCCAAATCCGCTAAAATCTAGATCAAACAACCCATAAAACACAAATTATCAGAAGAAAGAAAGAAAAAGTCTCATCTAAAGAAAGAAAAAGTCTCATCTACAATAACACAAAATAAAAATAAAGATCTTACAATCATAACACAGTTGATTGTTCAGCTATATACTCTGCATATAACCAACGAAATCGACACACCATGCTTATTTGTCCGCCCATCGTCACCAAACCTGGAACAAAAAACAAAGATTAATATTTATAAAAAAAAACAAAAAACAAAGATTAAAAAAAACACAAAACCAACACAGATCTGAAAGTATTATAATAGATCTGACAAAGATGTTTATAAAAAACTTAAATAATATAAAATTTAACAAACAAAACTATAGATAGGGTAAAAAACGGTACCACTAAGGCTGAATTTGAAGGTTCTTGAACCAAGCCGCAGTGTTCTCTCTTTCACCTGTTCATCGGTCTTCGTCTTCAACTATATTCAAATTTCCAGAAAACAAAAACCCTAATCAATACAAAAATATATACTCTCTATGTTGATCCATTCACAGAACATTAAAAAAATCACAAAACCAACACAGATCTAAAAGTATTATCACAGATCTGAGTCTTCGTCTTCAACTATATTCAAATTTCCAGAAAAAAAACCCTAATCAATACAAAAATATATACTCTCTATGTTGATCCATTCACAGAACATTAAAAAAATCACAAAACCAACACAGATCTAAAAGTATTATCACAGATCCGAGTCTTCGTCTTCAACTATATTCAAAGTTCCAGAAAACAAAAACCCTAATCAATACAAAAATATATACTCTCTATGTTGATCCATTCACAGAACATTAAAAAAATCACAAAACCAACACGGATCTAAATCTAAAAGTATTATCACAGATCTGACAAAGATTAAAAAAAAACGTAAGAGATAGGGTAAAAAACGGTACCGGTTCCATGGATGAAAGGGGAGAAGACGGTGATGGCGACGACCGGTTCCATGGATGAAAGGTGGAGTTGCGGTGGAGGATCTAGGGTTTGTAGAGAAAAGGTGGAGCAGCGGATGAAACAAATGTGGTTTAGAAAGTGATAGAGAAGAATATATTGGATCCATCAAACTAAAAACGGGTCAAGTTGATCCGGTAAGATCCGCGTGGGTATCATCAGGTGTTGAAAACAAGTTTCAACACTTTGTGCTTAACTGGTTTGTACAATGGGCTTCAAAGACTTGTAAAGTGGCAAATGACCATTCTATCCTTCCTATATGCTTTATAAAGTAGTATAGATGTGAGTGGATGTAGTGAACCAATAAGGAAAGTTTACTATTACTATGATGTGACAACTACTATTCATTAGGTTGGTTTATTAATATATAAGATAATTTTTGAAATGTTTTTATAAAGTTAAACAAATAAAAAGTTAACAAATAAAAATTAAACAATAAAAGTTAAACAAATAAAATAAATTAAACAATAAAAATAATGTGGGATAGGCCCATCCTCCACCCCCCTCAAAATGCAAGGAGGCCCATCTTTCATAGGATGGTGATGTGGCACCTACGTGGCGGCCCATCCTCATAAGGATGAGGTTCTCCATATCCTCTAGTCCAAGACACCACAATTACATGGCTTTTAACTAAAAAGACAACCATGTCAACTTTATTTAATTATATTCTAATGTCAGATATGTGTTATTAGCTTAGAAATGTAGAGTTAGGATATAATAAAAAGTTTATTTGGGTAGGAAGCCTAATAAGTAATTTTGACTATCCATTTATTTAATTAAGAGATAAGATTAAATGAGTGAAAATGAAGGAAAAAAAAGAGGCGTGTGAGTTTGTCTAGGGGCATTCTAGTCAATCCAAGGCAATAGTTTCTCTCTCCTCCAATTCCCCCTCATTTTTTAAACGTTATTAACTCTTTCATACGACATTATTTTTTTGTAAAAATTGCACCAAAAAACGAGCGTTTTTTAATCTTTAAAACGAGTATACTATTGCTATATCTTTGAAATTTTTTTTCGAAATCCCAATTGCGTAAAACGCAATGGAAAAACCCCAATTGCATAAAACGCAATGGAAAAAAAACCTAAAAATGACATTTTTCTAAAACGCAATGCACAAAAAAAAAGAAATGTCTTATTTGTAAAACGCAATGGCCAGAAAACACAAAAAAATGTATTATTTCTAAAACACAATAGCCTAAAAACACAAGAAACTGTACTTTCTAAAACGCAATTGACTGAAAACACATAAAAATGTGTTTTTACCTAAAACGCAATGCACCAAAAACACAAAGAAATGTCTTATTTCTAAAACGCAATGGCCAGAAAATACTTAAAATGTCTGTTTTTTGTAAAACGCAATGGACTGAAAAAACAAAAGAAAGTGTTTTACCTAAAACGCAATGCACCAAAAACACAAAGAAATATCTTATTTATAAAACGCAATGGCCAGAAAACACTTAAAAATGTCTTATTTCTAAAACGCAATGGCCTAAAAAAACAAAAGAAAGTGTTCTCTCTAAAACGCAATGGACTGAAAACAACTAAAAATGTGTTTTTACCTAAAACGCAATGACTAAAAACACTTCAAAAATGTGTTTTTCTAAAACGCAATGGCAAGAAAACACATAAAAATGTATTAGTTCTAAAACGCAATGCCCTAAAAACATCAAAGAAAGTGTTCTCTCTAAAACGCATTGAACCAGGACAATAGTTTTGTCTGTAAATTGTCTGAACCAGGAAGTAGGAGATCAAAAATTGTCTACAAATGCAGTTTTCCAGAGAAAATTTACAGAAAATTAAATTTTCTGATGCATTTTTATTAAAGCAATGCCAATTCTGAGTGTAAAAAAAATGTCTCGACCCCAGCCAGGGGCTGCCGCCCCTTGGACCCTGCTCCCAGGGGCACTGCCCCCGGACCCCCGCCAAGATCGTAAAACGCAATGACTAAATCAAAAAACCAGATCGTAAAAATGAAATTAAAGAATTTCTTACATGGATCGAAGCCGATTACTTCAACGATTGACGAAATTTGAATGATAGAAACACTTATCAGCGATCGAATCGAACGGATCGAGCGATTATCTTCAAAATCACGAGAAAAAAATGAGATATTGTATGAAATTAAACCGGGTTTCTTCAAAAAAGCTGAAGAAATGGTTGAAGATGGTGGGTGTTTGAATCATTGATTGATAACGAAAATCGCACTATAATGTAGTGATTATTGAGATAGAAAGTGAAGAAATGGTTGAAGATGGTGGGTTTTGAAAATGGTGGGTTTGAAGTTATTGAGGAGAAGAATGAAGAAGAAAGGATACGATTGACTAAAATACAATTTTCTCTTTATTTTAAATTTTGCCATATCTCCTAATCCTATTGCTTCATATCCTTCCTAGCCAAAATAAACTTTCTATTTGATCCTCACCCTAGAAATGTAATACATTACATTTTTTTGTTATTGTGATATTCTAATGGTACCAAGGTGTTTGTTAAAGTGTAGCCATATTCTCAAATGGTGATGGTTCAAATCCCATTATAGGTAAATTGAAGTATTTAGGACCAGTGTAGTTTGCCGTTCAAAGAAGAAACAAGCTCAATTAATGTAAGCATCCGGGTTTATGCGTTGCACTACTTTCCCATTTGCCATGGTTTCCCATTTTTTTTTGTCTAGCAAGGTTTTTAATGAGACATACATATTAAAAAACAAGCACTTTGATCTTTTCTTCCACTAGGTTTTTACCTAAAAATAATTTTAATTATCAGAAAGTGTTCGAGCACCTATATACGAGTTGGACCCGCTCTTCAGACCCTTGAGTACGAAAGGTTACCATTAGGAATCTTCGCACTTAAGACCATGACTTTAGGACCACAATGATGAGACATTACTCACACTCACAATGGTTTTCTCTAGCATGGATTCACCTTGACAATACTAGACAAAGAAAGGGATGGTGGCTATACATGCATATCCCCCTTACATTCTCAAATATCTCAACAATCTCATCAAGGGACCACCATGTGAGGCTAAAAGAGAGTATCACATGGCTCTACCTTTATAAATATGAACATCTATATTGAATACCATAACATGACCAAAACGGAACCACGTAATTTGATATGATTTTATCTCACTTGTGTATCTACAAGACTCACATATGTCGTATGGGCATATGGCTCTCTCATTCTTGTTTCCGGTGCGAGAACTTCATACCAGGGTATTAAGAGCGGTTTTTTGTGCTTCGACGCGATCCCTTTTAACTTTTCATAATTAATTATAAATTTTTATGATTGTAAATGCTATTGAATTAACCGACAACCCAATCAGAAGGGGTGGAGCCTATGAAAAGTTCATGTCCTAACCGAAAGGTTTGATGAGTCATGTTAATATGTTGGATTATGAATATACAAGAAAAAGTATTATACATAACTATAACACTACAAATATTAATATTACCTTTGTTATTGAAAATAAAGAAATAATATCTTGTGGAGGATCTTTCTCAATGTCAATTCTGAGACCATCCGTAAAGGGGCGGTTTTTAAAAAAAAATAAAAAAGGCCTAAAAACGCCCCAAAACCATTACAAGGGGCGTTTTTTAAAAATAAAATAAAAAAAGCCCCCTTGGCGTGGTTTAAAAAACGCTGAAGGGGGGAATGCTTGTCCAATCATATTTCAGTTTGCATTAATTGGCCAATAAGAATTTTAAGTTTTTTTTTAATTTTATTTTATTACAAAACATAATGCCAAATAATGACACATCCTCACTACATCCATTTTAGAAAACGCCCAATAATGGCCCTTTGCTGACTGGACCGCCACATGGCGTAAAATGCCCTAGGTAGGGTCATTATCTTCCCCTTCCACTAAGTGTTTGCTGTGCCATGTCAGCATGACATTTAAAACATGTAACAAGTGGATTACACGTCATCTACTTTTGATTTTCACATCTTTCTATGTGTCACACTCCTCACCAAAGATCTTCCTGAATTTAACAACCGTTCATTCTATTCTAGATTGACAATGTTTTCATAAAAAGAGTTATTATATAATATAAACTATTTAATTTAAATAGGCAACAAAATAAAATAATAATCTTCTGGATTTATATGATTTTGTTTAATGGCAAACACACCTTCTACGGTATACTTCTAAAATCTACAATTTTTTTAATGGCTAATGTTACTCTCCCAAACTCCTATATTTACAAATAATAACCCTTGTTTGGGATTGAACCCAAAACCTACCACCAAGAGGCAATAACCTCTACCAAATGAGCTAGCCCCACTTGACTTTTTAAAAAAATAGGTATTTTAGAATACCTTTATTGTCTCTCTTCTTTCATCCTCTTTACCAACAAGGCTCGAACTCGTGATCAAGTGACATCAAGTTGTACTTGCTTTAGGAGATTTGATTCTATATCATTTTAGTGAAGACAAACACCTTGTGATACAACCACATTACATCAACCATCTCATTCGATTCAACAACAATGTCTTCAAATCATCGGATTAGATCATGAACCCATATTAGAGGTCAAACAAAAGCACAACAGGACCACATGAATAATATTATTTCTTCTTTTACTTCAATGCACTTACATGATAGGGTGATTTGGGATTTTGTAAAAATGTTTGTTTTTTGTACTTCTTTACAAAATAAGATGTTGATCAAAATTCAAACAGATGTTGACCAAAAGTCAATCAGATGTTGGCCTTAAACAGATGTTTGGTTTAAGGCCAAACATTTGTTTATGGCCAAACAACTGTTTAAGGTCAAACATCTGTTTAAGTCCAAATATATGATATAGAAGGCGAAACATCTGTTTAAGGCAAAACATCTGTTTAAGGTCAAACAACTGTTTAAGTCCAAACCTCTGATATAAAAGGCCAAACATATGTTTAAGCATGAACAGATGTTTAACTTAATAAGATCTACTGTCTTCTCACACTGTTTTCCTCTTCAAAACACTGTTTAACCTAACATGGGTTTCCATTAACTATTGACCAAAATGCAAACAGATGTTCAAACCACTGTTTGTTATTGTACTTCTTTACAAAATTACATAGAATTCAAGAAAATGAAATAATGACTTAAAGAACTATAATTTAACACATAATCTAATCGGGCAAATCAATCTATTATCTGACAATTCCATGGTTTTTACAACGTGAAACACAACATCATCATGCCAAATACAGTCATATATATCCATCCATTATTCTGAATTCATAAACCCATAAATGCAGAAGAATGTCACATTTGCAATTAATAAACCAAGTTTCTAATAATTGCAGTTACTATTAGCAAAAAGAAACATCATATCATCTATATATAAAACATAAAGTGCTAATAACAGTGTTTTATAATGTTAGCCATACATAGCAACAAACCATCAAGTTAATAATTAAAAAAACATACAACATCACCATCAAAAAATTCATAATTATAGTATCTAATATCATAACATACTTAAATGTCTTTGTTAAACTGACGTAACTTGATTTAATACAATCTTCTGTTGCGAAGACACGTATGTGAAGTGCAAAATATCACCAAACCTCAAGTTATTGTCAGTCATAAACTTTTGCCAACCGTCCAACGCATAACGTGGGTTCAATTCATTTAACTCCGACTTAACATCATAAACCTCCACAACTCCAACCATGTTTTTAACTTTCAAAGGCTGAAGATCAAGAGAAAGACCCGCTCGTCTGGCAACTTCAGCAGGAAGACGCTACATGTATTGTGTGGAAAAAATAATAGTCAGACAAATAAACATAAATCATTAGTTTGTTATAAAAAATGGTATACCAGCCTATAGTCTCCTTTGCGATCAAAATGAAAGAACTCAGGGTTGAGAAGATGCCCAGAATGTTTTTTTGCAGTCTTTGCAATCTTATTTCTACGGTTAAGCTTTTTCTGAATGTTGGCGGCTCTCTTCCCCTTGATGAAAAAGTAAACATATACATGTGAATTAAAGGAATGTTGAATATATGCACAAAAAAAAAAACAGTTTATATAACATATACTAATTAACTGGCAAGTATAGATACCTTAACTTTATGAGCAGATGAAGAACATCCAATATGATCACTTGTGTCGACAAGTAAGACAACATTTCCCTTAGTCCTATTCTTGACCATCTCCTTTCTCTCAGAAGTAACTTTACCTTTCTTCTTAACCTGTTGTCATAGAGTAACTTTAATAACAATAGTAATATAACAATCTTTAAGATGGTAAACTTACATCTTGGGTTTTGTTCAATCGTGAAGACATGCGTCTCTTCAACGTGCATTTGGCATTGGTTGGTAACTTCTTCTAAATAATACATTATTGGATAAATATAACACCAGTAAACAGCATTACTAATAGTTGTAAAAACATTAAATTCTTATATGTGTTAAATTAAAAATAAATAATTTTAATAATTTAGTAAGTACCTGAATAACGATTCTACCTTCACCTACAGACACAACTTCTTCATCCTCATAGATGTCCTGGTCAACATTAATGAAATAATTAATATATTATAAAATTAAAACTTTTACTGCTAATGCTAAATACTTACGTACCTTGAATGCATTCTCAACATAATCAGCCTTCGATATCTCAAGTACACTATCATCGTAAGATTCAGGTTTCTTCAAAAAACAAATCTCAGTCTCATCTCTATAAACTACTACCTCAAAAACAACATCATCAATTATGCTAAACACAAGCAAATCATCCTCTAGTATCCCAACATAGTTGCACATTTCCGGCCATCCTCTAGCAAATACAAAGTTGGTATCAACCTTAGACGCCTCAACATTTCAATAGGAACCCTTATAACATATTTGAAATTTGCCACTTAGTGGGCTGTTTACGTAAAATTGTTTAATGAAGCAGTCTTCGATTACCTGCATAAAATTAAAAATAATGAATACTATACGTGAAGTATGTAACTTATGAGAATAAGTGTTGACACGTTAAAGATGGAAAAGAATTCAAGTTAAGATCAATACTCATACCGTAAAACCAAATCTTGTATAACGATTAAACGTGAAATAAGATTCACCACACATGCCATCAACAAAACATGAAAGTTCAAGCCCAAAATCACCTAACGGTTTGAAAACCAACAAAGTATCCCTCGGCAGATTGAGATCTTTAACAACATTGTCCTAACCGTCAGTTATTATTGGTGTTGAATTTTCTGTTCTGACCCTCACAACCCATTTTTTACCAGACTCATGATAGATTCGCAACTTAGTTTTTTGCCAACAATGTCCCCACTTTTGATTAGCAAAGGCTATAGGTACATCCTGTATATAATTTTTAGGTAGTGTAAGAAAATATAAACCATAAGAACTGTTAAGTATAAATCTCAATAAAAATAAATTATATATGTAAAAACATGTCATACCAGTTTCAAAGATTCTGGGTTATCAAGAAACTTGACAAATGTAGTATACATCATAAAACCTGAATCAGTAAAGATGTTAAAAGATTGTAATTAAAAAGTTGGCATCGAAGATGAACATTAACTTTTTTGTATTAACAGAGTATCTACTGAAATTAATCATAGAAACAGAGTATGAGTTAAAAAATTTCTGCAAATAATAACTATTTTAATGTGTTCTCAACAAATGATTCAAACACCTAACTAAACCCTTCTTGAATGTATAACAATAAACGTTTAAAATCGTATTTGTAGCAAGATAGGATTTGAATTAAGATCGGTTAAACAATATAAAGTTCATTACAATATGAATGTACATACCAGTTGCTGAAGAAAAAACAATAAAACCTCAGGTGATTGAAGTGTAGAAGACGGAGAATAATAAAGTTGAAACCCTAGAAAATGACTAGGAAGAAGAGATTTTTGAAAGAAGAGATGATAGATGTTTGATGTGTAATGATGATGAAGAAATAATGACGGTTGTGTTTTTGTCTTCCCATATTTTCAACTGATGAAAAATATTTACACATACACCCCTTATTGAATTTGTTATTTACATTTACATTTACATTGAGATACAAGAGTAAAGTGGATGATTAGTTGAATTGATTTGGTATTCAAATTAACAAAGAAAAATATTTTTTCTTATAGCAAAGACATTAACATATCATATTTTTTCTATGCTTTAAATCATGTATTAATCATAATTAGCTTTTAACATACGTAAGTTTCATGAGATCGGGAAGCAATGTCGGGTGAAAATCTAGTTTTATCTATTATAATTAGCTTTTAACATAAGTAGTTTGACTTTGGTCAAACAGACTTTCGTGAAACAACGTTTTAGCATTGCTCAAACAGTGTTTTATCTATTATAATTAGCTTTTAACATAAGTAGTTTGACTTTGGTCAAACAGACTTTGGTCAAACAGCGTTTTAACATTGCTCAAACAGTGTTTTAACTTTGGTAAAACAGACTTTCGAACCACTAAGAATCATATTTTTTTTGCAAACAGTTGTTTGACATTGGTTAAACAGTGGTTTGACTTTGGTGAAACAGTGGTTTGATTTTGGTGAAACAGTTTTTTGGCTGGTGTAGGTTTGAAATTGATCAGTTCGTAGCCTCTTATGCAGTCCAAATCTAGTATAATTTTCTTCCATATTGATAGTGAACACGGGGATCTTCAGAATTGTCTGCGTTGTAAATTACTTATGAATAAATTTATCACACATTGTTCTGAGATGCAAAACACAATAGAGTTTATAAAGTTTAAACCAAATAAAATTTAAACAAAATAGTAATTAAGAAAATATATATACAACTATACTTAGAACGGTGAAAGTTAAAACTCAGAAAAAACAATGATTACAAGCTAGTAAAAACTTCTTTGTAAACAACATTAGAAGTCTTATTTGTTGGTTTTCCATCAGCGTTGAATATTAGAATTTTAACGCATTCTCTGGTCTTGACCCTTGATAATGCAACGTACAACTGACCATGAGTGAAGACAAGATCTTTCAAATAAAGACCAACCTTTGATAACGATTGTCCTTGACTCTTGTTAATTGTCATGGCAAAACAAACTGAAAAAGGAATTTGTCTTCGTTGAAATTGAAAAGGTATTTTTTTGTCAGACGAGATCATATTAATCCTTGGAATAAAAACTCTCGTGCCAATGTTACCACCAGATATTACTTCAGCTTCTATAACTCGTTTACCAAGAAAAGTATTTTGAAGCCTTGTACCGTTACATAACCCTTTCTGTTGATCAATGTTTCGAAGAAGCATCACAGGAACACCAACTTTAAGAAATCATATGTGATTAGGCAAGCCAGAAATCTTAAGAGCATTCAAATTTTCTGTTGAGTATAAGCTTTCTTGAAAATAATCAAGAATTTGTTCAGTTTGACATATACAATCAGAAATCAGATACTCTTTCGCATCACCAGGAAATAACGAAAGCAATCGATCATTAATTTCATGAACTACCTCAATTTTTAGGTGCTAGAATTGCTTGCTCTGAAAAAAATCCAGGAATCCTAAATTGTTCAATAATTGAAGGATATACAAAGTCAATTAAACTTTCTATCGGGTCATAAATATCGGTGATTAGTAGATCATCTGGTATCTCTATAATGGCGTTACCATCATTATCATCTCCAACGTTTCCTTCACCAATATCAATAAGCCATTTTGCAAATTCTCTGATAGACTCCATATTTGAACTTACAGCTCCAATAGTTAGACGCATGTTTTTAGTCAGCTGTAACAGTCTGCATTTTGACCATATGTATGAAGAGCTTAAACATGCACTAACAATTTCTTGTCTAGTACCATTAGGAATAACAGGTAAGATTTGTCTAAAGTCACCACCAAATACAATAACTTTACCTCCAAAAGGAATATCCGAACGAATACTCCTACCTTCTGAAAATACATCGGTCATCGTCCTATCTAAAGCTTCAAAGGCATGTTTGTGTACCATCGGTGCTTCGTCCCATATGATTAATTGGGTTTTCTTTAATAATCTGGCAATATCACTATTTGGCTTAATATTTCACATTGAATCTTCTGTTAGATTAATGGGGATATGGAACCGAGAATGAGGTGTCCTTCCACGGGAAAGTAATAACGAAGCAATACCACTTGAAGCCACATTTAAAACTATTCCATTTCTACATCGAACAGCTGAAGCCAAAGTCTTCCATAAAAAGGTTTTTCCAGTTCCACTATAACCTTAGACAAAAAAGGCCTCCTTTACGGCCTACAACTGCTTCCATTATTTCATCAAAAACCGCTCGTTGTTCATCTGTAAGAGATTGATGCAACTTGTTAAACTCAGCTTGTACTTCATCTAGGTCATGTGACAGCTCTTCATTGATCAGACGATTAGAAGCATCACGTAAGGAATCGTCATCAGGGTAGCAAATAACGCTCGAAGATACCCAGCATGTCCTTCAAAACTTACTTCTTTAATGGCCTCAACGTATTCATTGTCATCATCTAAGAGTCCCATCGCATAGCAAGCATCTCTAAAAATCGGGAATAATTGACCGTTAACTGTACGCTTCTCCTCGAATGATCTAGGCCCTTTAAATTTAATGAGTAGTATCCTCAAAAAATAAGGTTCGCCTAATGCAGGAGATACATAATGAATCCGGCCAACACACTGGTACGACTTACGTACCTGCCAACATCTATCTTTAAGTATCCAAACAAATTTGGAAGGAAACTCAACATAAGTCAGCTTTCTAGCATCTTCATTTATCTCGTTCAACGTCATCCATTGCACAAATATTGAAGAAGCAACAGAAGGCTTGCTTAAAACATTATCAATATCGTCATCCGCACCATACACAACATTCTGTTGGCCCGGCAAATGAAAGGGAAGCCTCATAACAGCAGGATACCTATAATGAACCTCATTAGAGAATATTCTCCAGGATGCCTCACACGCTGAAACATATCTACAATCATAATACTCCTTGATCTCGTCTTTTGGCTTTTCCTTGATGGTTGAATTTGTATCACCAGAAACTACAGCAGTAGCCATATCAGGGCCTTTGTTAATGTACTTGAACAAATATTTCACTGAACCGGCTTGATTACACCATTCAACATTAATGTGTGCTTGATATCTTTTCAAAATCCTTTTGTTATAAGGAACAACATTTCTGTTGTCTAATCTAACACCAGATTTTATAACTGTATGACCTGAATCTCTTCTTCTGTATACAGGAAAACCACTTGAATCAATAGTTGTATGTGGTGTGAATTTCTTCGGAAAGTGTTTTGAACATCTTTTATCAACCATGCTAGGACAATTCAAATTAGCATTCCCACACGAACCATGAATCATATAATCAGTCACAAGAGAATAAAGTTCATGATCTTCTTTTTTATCGAGAATCTCAGCAGAAATAAATGGATCTATGTGATCTATGGTTGGAAGTTTGTGATCGGCCTTCATGAATAAGCATATATGTGCATGAGGAAGACCATGCTTTTGAAATTCTACTGTATAAACAACTAAATAAAAAGGAAAAAATAAATAGATTTAGTAGTTGATAACCTTGATTACAAAATATATATCAGAGGATAAGATGTGAAAATGAAATAGCATACCAGCGTTAATCTCACCGAAATACTTAGAATCCTTCAAATCTTTGAGTAAGGAATCAAGCTTCATTTTAAACAATCGACACAGTATGTCAGGCCTGTCTTCGGCTTTGATGGTTGAATCTTTTAGAAATCTTTTTACTTCAGGACACTTAGGATTACACGTTATAGTTATGAAGAAATCAGGGTACCCATACCACTTACATAAGGCCATTGCATCGAGGTAATTTTGTTGCATGAATCTTGCACCACCAGTAAATGAAGAAGGAAGTATAACAGGCTTTCCAGTATTTGTTAAAACTTCCTTACCTTTAGATTTATACTTTTGAAGATTCTCAAATGTTTCAGAGCAAAGGTTCGCTTGTTGCCTACGGATGTACTTTAGTCTTTCGCTCTCAATCATTGTGTACGCATCAACCAAAAACTGTTGTAACAACCTTCGCCCATTTAAAATTAAGGAAAATCCATAAGTTCTATCTTGGATCCTATATGAAAAAAATTCTCTCATTGTGCACTTTGGTTTTATTTTCTTTTGTGTGGACATAAAATCTCTATGAGGAATATCAACTCTATAACCATCATCACCATATGGGAAAAGTAACGGATATTGCAGAGCAAGATACGATGGGTGTAATTCGCTAATACGCTGCAGCATTCCTGACTGAGTCTCGACAACAATATCACGAAGGTCTATAGCTTTATCTATGTCTTGAACAACCAAAGCAGCAACTTCAGACGTGGTGGGTAAGTTATATGTCCTGCCGTCTTTTTCTCTTCTATAAATAAGTCGCAGACTAAGGTTGGCCTCTGGAGATTGGTGAAAATGGTCTCTGACCATCCTATATGTCTTAACCAACATATTTTGTGAATCTAATAAAGCCCTCAAATACTCTATCATTTCAACATCAAGTTCTTTATCAGTAGGCGATGAAGGTTTGGTTCCTTTGCTGTTAAAAGAAAAAACAAACAACAAAACATTAACATAACATAACGATAATAGTATCTCGTTTTATAAAAAAACTTATAGAATATGTTGAGAAAAAGTAAGATTTCAGCTTACTTACAACCAATGATGAGTTTAGATTGAATAAACCAAACTACTGTTTAGTACTAAGTCAAACAGCTGATGGAAACCTTGTAAGCACTGCTAGTGATTAAAACACTGATGGTACTTAACAACTGATAGTGAACAACATATGGTTAACAACTGCTATTGTAATAAGCAGTGGATAGAGAATCAGTGATTAATAATTAACTGTTAAGGAAGAGTAGTTGTTAACAACTGTTGATACCAGCCCAAAACTTTTAGAGTATGTTGAGAAAAAGTAACATTTCAGTTTACCTACAACCACTGATGAATTTAGAATGAATAAAGCAAACTATTGTTAAGTCAAACAACTGATGGAAACCTTGTAAGCACTGCTAGTGATTAAAACATTGATGGTACTTAACAACTGATAGTGAACTACTAATGGTTAACAACTGTTGTTGTAGTAATCAGTAGATAGAGAATCAGTGATTAAGGATTAAGTGATGGTACTTAACAACTGATAGTGAACTACAAATGCTTCAATTTCTAGTTGTTCTTTAATAGATAAAAATGGAACTTAGAAATCACTCGTACCTGAATAATGCCTGTCTGTTTGTTATTTCATTTTCGGTATCATGTATGTATAGCTGACAAAACTTAGCTTCATTTCCATCTGGAGGTTTGAGACTCCCCATGCAATGATAGTTTTGGCCACTAATACGATATATAAATGGAGCATTGCCTTTGTTGATATTAGAATCAACCTTTCCACCCATAGATGTAAAAGAGAACATAGAGTTGTATCGTCTTATGTTCTCCAGGAAGAACTTGCTTTTTGCACTTGAGGAAGAAAACAAATTTTGATAAGACGGATGTGCATCCTTTAAAGGCGGTAGCTGAACTTTACCATACCCACAACACATACTATAACATAGCTTATTTATAGTTAAACGACCTTTTCCACCTTCTGAAGTCCATAACTTTGCACTACAAACCTGACATGTAAGCAGTTGGTCACCATGGTCCAAATAATCTGTTAAAAAATGATTGATAGTTATATTACAGGTGGAACACAACAAATGTCCTAAAACAGTAAAATAGATTAAAACCTTTAGATATCCCTTTATAAGGATCTTCATCAGTGCACAAAAACACATCGTCTTCATCTGAATCCAAAGTCAGCATATGTACATGAGTGTTATCATGTTTCTTGCGCTTGAGGTTACGTTTACCAGATGACAGCCGTGTAAGGATAGAGGTACTACCCAATATCGGCTGATTGTTACTGCTAATGATGCTAGAAGTAATGGAATATCGACGGTTGCTATCTAGAGGTGTACCTATGTTTATGCCATTATATGAACATTCAATATTAAAACATACATGTTAGTACCGGTATGTTGTTTAGTAATGTATTTATCAAAAGAAATAATAAAAAAACAAAATACAAACCTGGTGTAGTTGAAATTAAAGAACCAGTAGCATTTCTAACTGCTCGACATGCAATGGAGTACATATGTTGATCCGTAGTATCAGAACATTCCAGTAAATTTGCATTGTCAGAAAAGATGTTACGAACATTCATTGATGATGACGATGAATTCTTTGATTTCTTATTATCAAGTATTAATTTTCGAAGCTTACGCCTTTCATTCGGTGAAGTAACTAAATAACAGAGATAGTATAATATGTACGAAACACAAGAATCAGTCCACTTGGAAACATAAAACGAAAAAAAGTATACTTATAATCAAATTCAAGAGCTATTACCATTTGTGATATCTGAAAGAGGAGATCTATTTGAGATATCTGAAAGAGGAGTTCTCATAAGAGGACCTACAAAAAAACCAAGTAGAATTATGATTTCAATTTGAAAGCTGATTTTGATTTGGGAAACGATGAGTTAAGAAGTTATAATTTCACTTACTATGTAAATTTCGTTGAGATGAATTAGCAGCTGTAGAAGTTGAACGTGGATTCTCTGATATTGCATACATGAGAGAAGGAGAAGGATTCAAAAGAAGAAAGAGTAAAAGATCAGGAACATTAAAAAAATAGAACCAAACAATGGTTTTTAAATTTTGAATTACAATATGTCATACCTAGAGATTAACATATCCTCAATAAATTATAATATTCCATTTTATCATTTTGTAATTAAAAATCATTTCATGAAAAGAAAAATAAAATTGTTTCAAATTATTGAATTAATTATTTCAAGCAATCTATTACATTGATAAAAAAAACTTAACAACAAATTTTGTAATCTTTATGGAATGTAAATCTGGTGTTCATCGGTTAGATTTATGGTTTATTTGTATATGATTTTTAAAATAAAATATTATTATCTTTATTTAATAAATAATTAAGTTAAACGGTGTTTTTTTATTCAGTCATCCAAATAAACCAAACAAAACAAATAAAATAAAACGTGGATCCATAAACCGAATAAAACGGGTTTGCGTTTACGCTTCTTACTTGGTTACGGTTTTTCTAAACACCCTACTTTGAATGACTTAGACAAAATTTGAAGTATATAAATAAGCTATTGAATGAGATTACTTAAATAAATTAATGGGAGAAACAGACACAAATTAAATTTTTTTTATAAACTGTAATATATGACGGATACTTATTAAACCTTAGTGAGCAGGGATAACGGTAAAAACCAATAAAGAACAACCACATCCACTGATAATCCTATATAAATTATGAGATAAGATAATAAGATTAAAATTGCTTAAAGATTACAAATGTTTGTAGATAAAAAAAGTTGTTATTTGGGTTTATACAATATATATTATAAATTGTTGCTCCTATTCATACACATAAGTTTTAAACATAAATATTGAATATTGAACATCTCAATATTTATTTAACATATAGATTATAATAAGCAAAAAATGTCATACTCATTATAATATTAGAACATAACAGTATAATAAGCAGATAAGTTTTCAGAAATTCAAAACCACACAATCAGTCCAAAACATAACAACACCAAACACCCAAAACCAACAAAGCGAAAACCATAAGTTCAACGTGGCAATAGCATATGAAATCAACACGTAAATGTATTTGAAAATACAGAGAAAACTATTTCTCAATCTTGGGAATCAAAAGCGTCAAAACACCAGCATCTTCATCCTGAGACAGTTCATCACTCATGCGGCGCTTTGTCGAGGAGCAACCTAATGCATCATCTACATCGCACACTTCACGAATATTACGTTTTGTTTCATCAGAAGAGGGATTCTTATTCCCTACAAGTGCTTTGGATGCAGGTGTAACATTGTCACCGCTGCATGACATCTCATCCTGATATAAAAAGACAATAAATATTAATGTTTAAAAAAATTTAGTACAAATAACCAAATTCTTATATTACCTTCATAAGGTCAACAGGAGTAGACAAACTGCAGGAATCTGGAACATCCAACGATTCAGACTGTTCATGCTTTAAGTACATAATACACAGTAACATAAAATACACACAATGGTTTAAATCTATTTCAAAACGATATGACTATGAAATGAAAAGAATGACATAATGAAGATTTAAACCTGGTTAAGATTGAATTTGGCGCAGAGCGCGGCAAGGATCTCATCATCGTTAGTGGCCATTGAAATACCATATTTTTCAACTTGATGCTCAATGTTATAGTCTTTAACATTTATGATGAACGCGTACCTCTTTCCAATCAATGTGTCAAAAATCTCAGGATATGGGTTCGGTATCTCTCCAGAATTAACAACCTATGATTTTATAAAAAAATTAATATAAATTACAATGAGCACAATGATTCCATAATTCAGAACCTACAGTTCTATAAAAATTAATTTTAAATTATATTTACTACATGGCCAAATAACTGAATGCGTGTATTTGTTACCTGATCTTTGATAGCAAGTAACTCTTTGGCAGTTTTCTTAAAAATCTTGTAAGCTTCGAAATCAAACAGTGTCAAAGACACAGTACCGGAAGAGTCTTGCACCCTAATAGGTATCTTGAAGCTATCAAAGTTAAAAACAAATGAAAACATTAGTATTACTAATAACAGAAGTGTGGTTCATATTAGTATTTAGTATAAGGAAATAAAACTGTAATCTCAAACCTCGGAATAGAATAGATGTCGACTCCTTCACATTTATCATTTGTATACACCAAAGATTTTGCATGATCAACATCAAATGAACCATCCACATTTTCTTTCGTTACAAATCTTTCCTCCACACTCGACTTACAGTGGTTACAACCATTGTAATACCAAAGTTTATCAGTGCATATAGCTGTGATTGTGCCAAGAACCAAAACCTTCGTTGTCTATCAATATCAAACAAAAATAATAATACTTAGAAATGACTATAAAAAAACTCAGCATGTAAAGTACTTATAAGAAAATACACACCATTGATATGGTTCCAAGGAAACCAATAAGCATGAAATCAGGGTTATTAAGAAACTCATCTTCAACACTTGAGATAACGTTTGAACCAACATGCTCATTTGATGAAGATGAAGCAGAAATTTTCTCTACATACCTAAACAGATTCATGTGATCAAATTAAAACGTAAAAAGTAAATGTAGGTACAAAATAATACTGTTTAATGTTTATATGCATATTACTAACTATACCTCTTCCTAAAAGAGGAAATCT
This sequence comes from Helianthus tuberosus, assembly GCA_030545235.1. NCBI lineage: Eukaryota > Viridiplantae > Streptophyta > Magnoliopsida > Asterales > Asteraceae > Helianthus > Helianthus tuberosus. Next base: position 113,156,459 of record CM060400.1, on the reverse strand, counting down.
CTTCAATGTCAGTGTGACAGTGTCGATAAAAAGTCTGCTAAGCTCAAACCCGTTTGCAACTCCACGCTTGCCTGAATTTAAAAATAAAACCAAATGTAGATCAATATAAACAGTGTCAAATTTAAAACATATAAATAAATATAAATATAAATTACTAAATAAAAAAAATAAAAAAAAATAAGTTTAAATTGTACCTTTGTAAAGGTTGACCATACCAAAATGACAAAGGATAGCAATATATTTCTCTCGTTTCTTATCATTCATGTAAGCAAACATGTCAATAGCAAAAGCATCCCACAAAGTACCGTACACTTTTGGCCTCTAAAATATTAACATAAAACATAATAACATCAAGCAACCATGTAATGTTTTAAACATCAAAATGCAACAACTTAATAAAAAGAACTCACTCAAGGTCTTCAACTCTAAGATTAAGTCTCTTGCCCTTGCTCCCATCCTTCTTTGATGTATCCTCTAGATTGAAACAAACTTCCACATAACCAATCCAATCTATAAACAAAAATATATTGTTAAATTAAAAGAAAACAACATTAAGAAGCGATAACATGAAAAAAAAAACAATAAGACAAAACAGTACATATATATCATATAGTGATTTACATACCAATAACTGTATTAACTTCAATTTTATTTTGAACAACATCCTTGAGGTTAACGAAATTAAAACGGTATTTCGGTCCAGACCAGTCAAGGCATTTCTCAACAGAAGTATATAAATACAGTGATATTTTGTCATTTCTCTTGGTATACTTAGCAGAGGACTTATTAGCAGCAAGAGACGGTTTGGTGATAAGAAGACATTCATCCAACTGAAGGAAGTCTTTGAATTTTCCTAGCATCTTATGCAGACAGCTGGCTTGTATCATAGTTCCCTAAGAATATGAAACATCCGATTAAATAAAAAACGTGTTATATAACATTTGGGTATTCATATGTCCAAAATAATTATAAGACAAATATATAAGGTACCATCTCATCCATGAAGATCATATCAAGACAATATATTTCATTTTTGTTTTCATTCATCATCTTCTTGGACATGCTAACAATCTTCACTCTAATCGAATAGGTGTTTGAGAATGTATTAAGATCGTTAAGCATGCTAACCTTTGCAACATCCATTTGAAGACTGTACATAAAAAAGAATAAGCAAAATATATCTATTGCTAAACGTAATATGATAATACAATAAGCATGGATGTTCTTAAAAAAATATCAAGGTTGGAATTCAAGCTTACCAATTCTCCATTCAAAATTTTAATTGAATGTAGTGGCAAATGTAATTTGAAAGGTAAGTAGTGTATATCCTTATATCCTGCTTTATTAAAGTAATTAAATATTAGAAATGATATGCAAAGTAGGAAAAAAGAGAGAGAACGTCAATTTTAAATTACCATTTTGCATATTTTGAATTTCAAAATTACTGATATTATCAGTAATTACTGATTTGATTTAAAAGCAATTGTCATGATGACTTTTCTAATTTTTATTTTAACTTTAATTAAGAGATAATAACCGTTAATTTAAAATTCACATTTTGCAAATTTTCAATGTCCAAAGATCAAGAAATTAGCATTAATTACTAATTTGATTTGCAACAAATTGCCATCAACAGTATTTTATTTATTTTTTATTTTAACTTTAATTTTTATCATGAAAGCAATGTTGGAGGAACTCTTATCTCATTGGAATGCAACGATTAGGTAAAATGGTAATTTCATTGTAATTCTAGTATTCTTTTGATAATTTCATTCTATCACTAATTAACCCCATCAATAATAAAAATGTGAGCAGTGGCTGTTCTTTAGGGAAACCACAGATGGTCAATATCAGTGGATGTCAACAATAAAAATGTGAGCAGTGACTATTTTTTTGACTATCGGTGGATAGCCAACAATGATTGAAACACTGATGTTTAGTCAGTCAATGGTCAACATGAAGAATGAAGAAACAAAGGTTGTCTTTCAGCAGTGGATAACTTTTAACAATCAGATGTTTGAACCAACACAGTGGTTGTAACATACTTTTAATGATTAATTAAAACTATCATTTTTAAGTATTTTGAAGAGTGTTAAAAGATGAGAAGACAGTGGATCTGGTTAAACATCTGTTTAGACTTAAACAGATGTTGGGGCTTAAAAAGATGTTTGGCCTTATATATCAGTTGTCTGGACTTAAACAGAAGTTTGACCTTAAACAAATGTTTGGCCATAAACATCAGTTTGCAAAAAAAAACACCAATTTCAAGAATACTATACCCAAGAATACATCAGTTTCCAAGTGTACAACATTTTTTTTATTAGTATAAAGATCAAACAACTGTTCAATTTATAGTACAGATCAAACAACTAAGGTAATGTGATAAATACTGTTACATATAAACATTGCTGTGATAAACACTGTTACATATAAACACTGATGTCATATATACTGTTACATATAAACACTGAGGGGATGAAATCTAACAACCTAACAGATTATAAAACACCGATGTGATAAATACCGTTACATATAAACACTGTTAACATAAACAAATGGAGAATAACTGCTGTTGATGCTGAACCACTGTTGTTGTTGGGCAGTGGTTCACCTTTGGTGGATCAAACCTTTGGTTCATCAGTGCTTATCTTCAACAGAGCTTTGGTCTTCATGAGTGCTTTGGTCTTCAACAGTGGATAATCCTCATCAGTCTTTGTGTACAACAGTCTTTATATCCAATAGTTGTTAGGCAGATCAGTGTTTTGCCTTATTAACATGTTATAACCTGGTGTGTGTGTGGTGTGATATATATTTAAGTATATTTTTAAACCTTTTTACACGTTAGTCAAGTTTTAAATTTATAAAACACGATATTATACTAACACCAAACACACATATGGGCAAGTGCACCCATCATGAGCGTAGTATAGTGTTGGTAAGATACCGAGGTCGTCCAAGGACACAAGAGCTTTTAATACCGGTTTATCCTCAACATCTAATCAAATCAAAAGCTTAGAAAAAGGTTTTTTTAAACTAGAAAAATAAAACTAACTAAAATGCTAAAAATTAAAATAAAAAGAAAAACAGATAGACAAGATCAATTACTTGGAACCGACTCGTGTTTAGTGTAACCTTTGATTATTTCCGCACTTTTGCACTTTTTAAGAGATTATCTTAGTTATTGTAGTAGGCCCCTCTTTAGAAGGTGACGCTACCCTCAACCCAATAGTTTGAGTCAGCAAGGATACAATCCTAAAGGGTTGGATTATTGAAAGACAATTAATTAAGTTATTAATGCATACTGTGGTAGGCCACTCTTTTGAAGGTGACGTTACCCTCGGCTAAGTAGTCTGAGTCAGCAGGGATACAGTCCTAAGTAGCCGGGTTAAAGTTTTAATAGTAGCTTACATATGAGGGGATCAAAGAGTTTGGACCCCCGCCATCCAATACCGGTGGGTATTGAAGGAGGTCCTACTAAATTTGACCCAGGTCCTTGCAGGATCTATACACTGAACAAGGCAAGACTCTTACCAAACCGTTCCCTTAACCCCCGACCAGGTAGCCAACATATCTCCATGTAGACCATGGAGATATGAATGGTGAAAATCTTTTTTTTTATATAGACAGTAAAATAATGACAAGACACCATGGACAAACGATAAGGAATGATCATCTTCAACATAAGAAACTAGTTATTAAAGTCATTAATACATAACCAAATAAAAAGTGTGAAAAGATTAAAAATAAAAAAGTATTACACTAGACACTTGTCTTCACCAAGTGATGTAAGAGACTTAGGCAAACATGGCCTTTGATTGTCAAGAACTCTTACGATCAATCTTGGATCCCGAGACTACTCACACACTCTATGATGGATGATGGATGATGGTGGTGGATGATGGTGTTGTGATGGTGGTGGTGGGTGGGTGAAGTGTGAGAGAGGTGGTTTGCCAATGGATGGTTTGCAAATGAGCCGAGCACCCCTATTTATAGGCTGAACAGAAGCTCGGGCACGGCCCCGTGTCCATTGGGCACTGCCCCGTGTCCACCTTCCTTCTCTTTCTTCATTAATTGCAGTTTGTCTGCATTAGTTGACCACACCCCCGTGTCCGCTGGGCACGACCCCGTGTGCAGAAGCGTATCTGTACTATCAAGATTTCCCCAGATTCTGCGAATCTTAGAGTTGACCACGGCGCCATGTCCGGTGGGCACGCCCCCGTGGTGGGTGATAGAAGCTTCTACAACTGTCTTTTTTGCAGACACTTGGGCACGCCCCCGTGCTCAATGAGCACGGGGCGTGTTCAGCCTTCTGTCTTCTTGTTTTTGCTTGGGAAGATGCTGTCGGGGAGTCGGGCATGCCACGTTTGTTCCTTTTCTTGTATTTGTGTTAGATTGAGCTGCCTTTTTGCTTCTTTTGTTCATTGAGCTCATTTAATCCTGAAAATACAAAAGGAAGACAAAAACACTTTTTCCAACATTAGTACTAAAAAAGGGTTAGTTTTATGCCACATTTGATGTAATTTATATGTTGCATTTTGCGCACATCAAATACCCCCACACTTGAATCTTTGTTTGTCCTCAAGCAAAGCTCTTTATAATGTGGCTTTACACTCCCAAATGGAATGGGTAGAAGAGAAGGTTTTTGGGCTTGTCATAGAGTGTCGGGATTTCCAAGATTCTTTATTAAGTTTATTTTTATTTATTTACAATTCTATTCGTCATGATTTATTTAAAACATTACACAAGATAAATTACTTATTAGGGCATAACATGCCTTTTTAAAATTCCATTTATATACAAGTTCACATACCTCACGGGGGATCACTCAACACTTATTAGGCCGAAGATGTTTTTTTTAGTGAATCACTAGAGAGCGGCATGGAACTTACTCCTACCATAAGCTTGCCAAGCAATCAATCCTCCTCATTTTTAACTATATTCCTTTGTAAATATCAAGAGGACTTTTTGGGTGAAGGGTTAGGCTTAGGTTTAGGTTTAGGTTAAAGGTAGATGGTTGGGTTAGTGGTTAGTAAAAGGGCGAAAGGCGTAAAAAGCGTCGGTTTTCGTAAGACTTTTTATTTTTGCAATTTTTTATTTATTTATTTTTTTGACGAAGCCATTATTCAAACAAAGTTATTTTTGATAAACTTGTTTGTTTATTTCTTTTTGCTTCATCATCAAAAATTTTTTTTAACGATAAGGAAGTCATAAGCAAAACCGAGCTTGTTACTAAAACAAAAGGATTAAAAATAAAAAGGTTTTGGTGGGTGAAAGGGTGTTTGTTTTGGGTTATGAAATGAAAAGGTTTAGGCTCAAAAGGGTTAACTAGGGGGATTTTGGGTAGGTGGTAAAAAAAAGAAAAATAATGGTGTAGAAATAAAAATGGTTAGTCCTAATGCCTCTATCATTTACTTACTCGGGTTTAAGTTGGTAAGGACCGGGAATGTATCGTCATGGCAAGTTCTAGAGTCGTAAGAACAATGCGGCTATTCACACAAGAAACGAAAAATGAGCATTTAGTTTAAAGATATGTATTTGTATGCTCAATAAAGGCTCAAAACTCACTTTTTGTGGGAATGAGTTTTTTTTATGTGATCAAGTATATATAATCAAATTTTAACTAAACTTGTCATGTCGTTTCATAACTTTCTTATGTTGGTTATTTTTATCACGACGCTATGGGTTGTAAATTTGTAAAAATATAACCTTTTTAGAACTTGAAATTCCCAAATTAAACCTAGATAAGTAAAAAAAAATTTGAAAAAAAATTGGGGTGAATAGCGGTTCCAATAGAGTTTTATGTAAGGCTTGTAATTAGGACTTGCAAGATTCAAGGTTTTAGCATCCCCCCCCCCCCCCACACACTTAAATTACAAATTGTCCTCAATGTGTCCCAAAAATAAGTTTTTAGGTTGATTGAATGCGTAAAAAGGTGTGAAAGAACAAAAATTTATATTACTGGGTGACTGGACACGGTCCCGTGGTGTCCGGGCACGACCCCGTGTTCAGATCGCCAGTAACAGAAATTAGTAAAAAGAAACAGAAGCCTGGGCACGGGGGCGTGTTCATCGAGCACGCCCCGTGTCCAGTTACCTGAACTGGGCATTTTCTGCAGATGGTTGGGCACGGGGTGTGTTGGGCACGGGGTGTGTTGGGCGAGCACGACCCCGTGCTGAACTTGCTGTAATGAAGAAAAATTTGTCGGGTGGCCCTGTTTTTGTGCATGGGGTGCTGGTTCAAGTTTCCCTTGGTATCCTTCACCATCCCGAGTGTGTTTTATTCCATTACAACATCATCCAAACACCAAAATTAATTAAGACCATCATTCCATTAAAATAGAAAAGTACATAATATTCCTAGAAAATTTGAAAACAAAGCAGAAAAATAAAAGTTAAAGATCCTAAATTAGATAGGTTAAGTGATACATAAAATCATCCTAAGGAGCTCTACTTTTACGATAGGAACCAAAATTCCGGAAATAGTGTTCCGGTATTTAAAAGCTTTGTAGAACTCCGAGCCGAGGGGTATTCCCTAGATGTTGCTAAAGCCATTCTTCTATCTCTCTCGGGAGGAAGAAGGCGGCTTCATTTTCCTCAACATCTTGTGGAGGAGGAGTGACACCAATCGGAACCCCTTGTAGTATGTCTCGAGGGGGTTCCAGATGTATTTCGTACCATTCGGCCGGAATGATGACTTCCGGTACCACATTCCATGCCCTTTGGGTGATAATTGGCACCAAAGGAGGAGAGGCGAGAATGTTCAACCTTCGGTGCAAAAGGTTGACCTCTCGAAGACATCCCTCTAGTCCCACCGTCAAATGATTAATACGGTCGACCAATGCTTCTTCCACCCCCGTCATTTCTTCAATGGCCTCTCTTAAGGCGTAAACGTAGTTTACAAGAGAATCTTCAACCGTTGACGACCTTCTCCCTTGTTGGTTGTTTCTGGAGTGCGATGAAGATATCCGCTAGCTCTGCTCGCCATTCTGAGAAAACATACCGAAAATAGTTCAATTTTGTGGAAGCAGTACCTCGGACACGACCCCGTGTTCAATGAACACGTCCCCGTGTTCAGATGTCTGCAGATTTTTGGAACAAGGAATATTGGAGTTTTAATTTGTTTTTGTGATTTTAAAACGTTTTTAAGCAAAAACAACTTAAAACATTGTTGAAGAACGCATTTTCAACAAGATTCCTTGAATAAAAATCTCACAAACATCTCAATAAAGCTTGGAATTATAGAGATTTCAAGCTCTAATGGAGGTATTAAGGAAAAATTGAAGAAGAAGGCAATGGATAAAAGTGGAAAAGACAAGATGTTAGTTGGGAACCTTCTTTAGAATATACCTAGGATGGTATGTGTGAAGATCCACCAGATCTTTGTCTTTGGAGTGGTCCAAATGTGCAGGAATCTTGCTGCATTTTTAGAAAACGATAGCACCCTGCTCACGGCCCCGTGTCGGCTGGACACGACTCCGTGTGCAGGCAAGATCCTGACACTTTTTGTCCGTATTCTGACAAAAAGTCAGAAAGGAATCTTTTTGTGGACACGGGGGCGTGTTGACCTGGACACGACCCCGTGTCTAGAGGCTGTTTATGAAGTCTCGTGTATTTCTAAGGAATTCATCCTGATCGGGCGGTTCCTTACTGGATGGAACAACCCCAAAGTGCCTGAGATACCTTAATTGCTCTAGATTAAGACGAGAACGCAAGAGGTTGTCGGTGAGGGTGATTCCTATGCTAAATGTAGGTGGACAAGTCCAACCCTTTTCCGGGCTCTCGTTAAAGAAGGTGTATGCCGAATCGCTCAGGTCTATGTATGCACCGAACGAAGTCGATGGAGAGTCCTTCACGGCACAATCGACACAGGGACGACTATCGCCCAAGTCCTCACTAGAGTTAGAGGTAACATCGGGAACAACGAAGTTGTTTTTATTCGAATGTGATCCCAACAATTCTTCTTGGGTATTGTCTTGAGATGAATTAGTGTTATCCATCTTAAGTTCTTTTAACTAATTAAGAATTAGATCTTCCAATTGAAATAGTTCATCAAGAAGCATTTCTCCTTGAAGATCTGGTTGAGAGCATTTGAGAGCATTCGAGTGATAAACACTGTTACATATAAACACTGATGTCATATATACTGTTACATATAAACACTGAGGTGATGACATCTAACAACCTAACAGATTATAAAACACTGACGTGATAAATACTGTTACATATAAACACTGTTAACATAAACAAAGGGAGAATAACTGTTGTTGATGCTGAACCACTGTTGTTGTTGGGCAGTGGTTCACCTTTGGTTGATCAGACCTTTGGTTCATCAGTGCTTGTCTTCAACAGAGCTTTGGTCTTCATGAGTGCTTTGGTCATCAACAGTGGATAATCCTCATCAGTCTTTGTGTACAACAGTCTTTATATCCAACAGTTGTTAGGCAGATCAGTGTTTTGCCTTATTAACTTGTTATAACCTGGTGTGCGTGTGATATATATTTAAGTATATTTTTAGCCCTTTTTACACGTTAGTCAAGTTTTAAATTTATAAAACACGATATTATACTAACACCAAACACACATATGGGCAAGTGCACCCATCGTGAGTGTAGTATAGTGTTGGTAAGATACCGAGGTCGTCCAAGGACACAAGAGCTTTTAATACCGGTTTATCCTCAACGTCTAATCAAATCAAAAGCTTAGAAAAAGGGTTTTTTTAAACTAGAAAAATAAAACTAACTAAAATGCTGAAAATTAAAATAAAAAGAAAAACAGATAAACAAGATGAATCACTTGGATCCGACTCGTGTTTAGTGTAACCTTTGATTATTTCTGCACTTTTGCACTTTTTAAGAGATTATCTTAGTTATTGTAGTAGGGCCCTCTTTTGAAGGTGACGTTACCCTTAACCCAGCAGTTTGAGTCAGCAAGGATACAATCTTAAAGGGTTGGATTATTGAAAGATAATTTATTAAGTTATTAATGCATACTGTGGTACGCCCCTCTTTTGAAGGTGACGTTACCCTCGGCTAAGTAGTCTGAGTCAGCAGGGATACAGTCCTAAGTAGCCGGGTTAAAGTTTTAATAGTAGCTTACATATGAGGGGATCAAAGAGTTTGGACCCCCGCCATCCAATACCGGTGGGTATTGAAGGAGGTCCTACTAAATTTGACCCAGGTCCTTGCTGGATCTATACACTGAACAAGGCAAGACTCTTACCAAACCGTTCCCTTAACCCCCGACCAGGTAGCTAACATATCTCCATATAGACCGTGGAGATATGAATGGTGAAAATCTTTTATTTTATATAGACAGTAAAATAATGCCAAGACACCACGGACAAACGATAAGGAAGGATCACCTTCAACATAAAAAACTAGTTATTAAAGTCATTAATACATAACCAAATAAAAAGTGTGAAAAGATTAAAAAAAAAAGTATTACACTAGACACTTGTCTTCACCAAGTGATGTAAGAGACTTAGGCAAACATGGCGTTTGATTGTCAAGAACTCTTACGATCAATCTTGGATCCCGAGACTACTCACACACTCTATGATGGATGATGGATGATGGTGGTGGATGATGGTGTTGTGATGGTGGTGGTGGGTGGGTGAAGTGTGAGAGAGGTGGTTTGCCAAGGGATGGTTTGCAAATGAGCCGAGCACCCCTATTTATAGGCTGAACAGAAGCTCGGGCACGACCCCGTGTCCATTGGGCACTGCCCCGTGACCACCTTCCTTCTCTTTCTTCATTAATTGCAGTTTGTCTGCATTAGTTGACCACGCCCCCGTGTCCGCTGGGCACGACCCCGTGTGTAGAAGCATATCTGTACTATCAAGATTTCCCCAGATTCTGCGAATCTTAGAGTTGACCAAGGCCCCGTGTCCGGTGGGCACGCCCCCGTGGTGGGTGATAGAAGTTTCTACAGCTTTGTCTTTTCTGCAGACACTTGGGCACGCCCCCATGCTCAATGAGCACGGGGCGTGTCCAGCCTTCTGTCTTCTTGTTTTTGCTTGGGAAGATGCTGTCGAGGGCTCGGGCATGCCACGTTTGTTCCTTTTCTTGTATTTGTGTTAGATTTAGCTGCCTTTTTGCTTCTTTTGTTCATTTGAGCTCATTTAATCCTGAAAATACAAAAGGAAGACAAAAACACACTTTTTCCAACATTAGTACTAAAAAGGGTTAGTTTTATGCCACATTTGATGTAATTTATATGTTGCATTTTGCGCACATCATAACCACTGTCATTGGAGGAAACTTAGATGGGCAGTGCTTATTGTGGATCAACGTGCAGCTTGAACAGCCAGATCAACATCATCTTAATCTCCTTCAGCAATATCCGATATCTTTTCTTCGGTTCTTGGATCAAACGTCTCGAACGTTTTCCTTTTTCATCAAAACAAAACCAATATATATATAGCAACAATTAATCTGAAAAAAAACATATGAAACTAACAGCAAAAAGTGTACCTGAAACAGAATCAACGATTAAGAATAAAAAAAACATGAGGAATTAACAAATGCATGGATTAATGAACGAAACTTACGGTGCTGTTTAAGAAAACTCCGTTTAATTGCTCAAATTAAGATGACGGGTGATCTGCAAGTGATTACAAATGAATCAATGCATCAATAAACAGTAAATCAAAATGTTACAAATACCAAAAAATAAATCAGACCAATTGAGGTTACCGTGGTGTTGTGCAATGAAGAAGGAAGAAGATGATGCAACAATTATATGGCAAAAGAAGAGATTTAAGTATATTATTACTCAAAAAAGTCGCATATTAGTTTTTATGCAAATGCTCTACACCAAAAATACAACTTGGAGGCATGTGCGATCACCTCGATGTCCATGACAACAACACCTTCTTAAAAAACAAAGTAAAACTAATTGTAAGATTAAGTACCATACCGAATAACAAAAAGCGATGAAGCCTAAACTTTTGGGCTGGTATGACCTACAAACAAAGCTGAAAACAAAATCAGTTTCTAAACAATGACTTCATGGAACTGAAAATCATTAAAGTAAATACAAATTAAGTAACAACCAACCTTAATTCAAAAGCCTGCAAATATAAAGTTGTCACATGAATAATCAAGTAGAACTTGCTGCAAAAATAATAAAGTGTGAAAACAATCTCAAAAACTTCTCTGTAATTGAGTAGTAAAGCGACTCAATTTAGTTAACTACATAAACAATCCAACAATGAATTTACCGTCCTTCTCCTTCTCTTTTACATTTCCAACTCCTCAACAACCATTCGGCAGAGGTTACTTCTAATCAACAAACAGATTGTGAAAAACAGAGGATCAAGAAACATAGGTGCATCCAACATTACTAACATGGGTGAATAAATCAACAAAACATATTGTGAAAAACAAAAACTACAAACATATCAAAATCAATCTACTCGTAATCACATGATACAACAAAGCAAGCATCTGAATAAACAATAAAAAATAAAAGACAAAAATCAAAAGCTACAAAAATTTATTCATGTAAACAATAATAAAAACATTATTACAACATACCAGGGTCACCGATTAACAGGAGCTTGTACAAAAGGGTTCAGTGTGTACGATAAGAAACCCTAGGAAAGCTTCTTCTTCTTCTGAAGGTACAAAAGTGTTCATCGTGATCAGTATAAGAAAATAGATAAAACCAAATAAGATTTCTGAATGAGAAAATAGATCTTACATGATTATTATGTTCTTCAGCTACTCGATGATACATTGTTAGGGGTCGTTTTCTTAACATACGTATCCTGACCAATATCCTGCCTTTGTTTGTTTATTTGTAATCAGGATGCTGGAAGAGGATATTGCTAACATCTTGGGTGATATCCTGAGGCTTATTGAATTAACCACGTGCAGGTTAAGGGCTGAGGCTTGCTAACGGTCAAGAGGACTTCTTCTCCTCAAGACTCGGACGAATTTGTTGAGAAAGAGACGTTGAGCCCGAAAGACCAGGTCTACAATGTTCCAAGAAGGAATATTCGGTGGATCCCGCAAGTTTAGGGTAGTTAGTTATTTTATCTTTACTATAAATAGGAGGAACACCAGATCAAATAGGACACAACAATCTCACTACAATCACACTCACTACACTCTAACACTTGTTCTCTCGCAATTTGTACTCACACACGAATTCGTTGTAACACTTAGCGATCTGGTTGATATCCTGCACTGTATCCTGATTTTCGAAGCAATTGAAGAACAAGGCAGCTGCGATTGTCAGCTCCCGAGGTTTTATGCCGGCGATCTAGATTGATCAAGGGCTTTCCTCGTACATCTCGTGTCATTTCTTTTACTTTTTGCTCATTGTTTGCTCATTGTTTGATCATTAATACAGCTCAATATCCTGAGCCGTATCCTGAAACTGTTTTTGCAAGTAATTTAATTAACATATTTTCGACACTTGTTTTTAGCACACTACCTCACTTAACTAATTTGATCACTTAATTGCTTCGGTAATTTTTGACCAAAACAATTTGGCGCCCACCGTGGGGCAAGTGGTGCTCTCTTTACTAAAAAATTTTGTCAAATCGCTAATCGGTTTTCTATTTTCAAAACTTTTTGCCACATTGTCCATGATGGCCTCAAGATCAAACATGAGTTCCTCTACTGTGTCTGCTATGACTTCTGCTACTACCGGTTCGGTGCTTCCACCACCTCCTCCAAGGATGCCAGCCTCTACACAATCTCAAGATGTTATCCCAACTCGGAGTGTCCAGGGATCTGCTCCCGTTTTAGCTTCTAATGATGAAATTTTAACCTTATTTGGAAGTGTGCAGGAACAAATGAGGCAGCAACAGGAAACAAACCAAATGCTTTTGAGGGAAATACAACTCCTGAAGGCTGGCTCGAGCAGATCTGCTGAGGACAATGTCACTCCGTTACACCCCAGAGCGTTGAACTTTAGTTCAGCTGTATATACCGAGGATAATAGGGGGAATATCGTGCCCAGTCTTCCTCAGAATCATACTCCTGAAATACCCTCCTCGATTAGGATGTCAACCATGAGGAGCTCAGGATATGCTTCAAGATATGGGCAAAATCCTCCAACGGGTAACATGTTGAATAATAACAATACTCATGCTACTAACATTGGTGGATCTTTGCAGGATTCAGGTGTAACATCAGCACTTACTAGGGAACTTCAGAAGTTGAAGGATATGATATCTAGTGTGCCTGGGGTGGTCCAGCCGATCCCAGAAGTGTCCCAGGACAGCCACAAGATATCTCGTTTTGCATATCCTATCTGTGATGCTGAGATCCCTAAGAGATTCCAAACCCCCAACAGGAAGCTATACGATGGAACTACGGATCCCGAGGAGCATATTGCTCAGTATAGGGAAAGAATGGAGGTTAACCCTATCCCTCCGGAGCTCAAGGAAGCGTGCTTGTGCAAGGGATTTGGTTCTACGCTAACAGGATCGGCCTTAAAATGGCTATTAAACGTTCCTCCTCACTCAATTACTTCATTTGCTCACTTGGTTAATTTATTTAACAGTCAATTTTCTTGTAGTCGGAGTTTTGAGAAACTAACCAGTGATCTTTACAGGATAACTCAAGGGCCCCAGGAATCCTTGAGGGATTATGTGAACAAATTTAGTCGAGAATCCTTGGATATCCCACATCTTGATGTCGCAACAGCTGTGCAAGCCTTCAAGATGGGATTACAAAAGGATTCTCAGTTTTATCAGGATCTTGTAATGAATCCCTGCAGGAATCTCGACGAAGCTCGTAACAGGGCTTTGAGATATATCCATCTGGAAGATGACAAGAAGATGCAAGAAAGGATGAACTCATCCAACATTTATGAATCGACTAACAGGAAGTCAGAATCCTCATTTAAGTCATATCGGCCTAAGCCATATGGTAGAAATGAAAACAAGAGAGTAAATGCTGTCGAAGATGAGGATCCTGAAGAGTATCCTGAGTTGTCTGAATATTGCTTTTCTGTTAATATTCCTGAATTGATGTATGCTATGCAGGGTCTAGGAGACAAGGCTAGATGGCCTCGAAAGAATCAACAAAAGGCTGACTGGAAAGATAAGTCAAAATGGTGTGCTTTCCACGAAGATTTCGGACATATGACTGAGGATTGCATTGCTTTAAGGAAAGAAATAAGCTATCTTCTAAGCAAGGGATATCTGAAAGATCTCTTAGGAAAAAAGAAGAATAAGGGTCAGGATACTGACAAGGATCCTGAACGAGCAGCATCACCTCCCTTGGATGCCAAGATAATCAACTTCATTTCGGGAGGATCCGACATTTGTGGGACCTCGTATTCGGCAGCAAAGAGACATGCAAAGGAAGCTAAGGCCGAAAGGGGAGACAGACCTGTCAGGATGACTACCCTCACGACTGACAAAGTGATCATTTTTGATGCAGATGACAGGGATACTGTCCAGGATCCTCACCATGATGCTCTGGTAATAACGTTATATGTGGCCAACCATTTTGTACGCAGGATATTGGTTGATAATGGCAGCTCCGTCAACATAATCCAACTAGAGACACTTAAAAGAATGAATGTATCTCCAATGGATATCACTTCGAAGTCCACCGTGCTTATTGGGTTTAGTGGAGAGGCCAGAAACACAGCGGGGGAGATAAAGTTGCCGGTGTACGTTGAAGGAGTCAACTCGATACAACGTTTCTGTGTGATGGACTCTCTATCCTGCTATAACATTATACTGGGAAGACCGTGGATTCACGATATGAAGGCCGTGCCATCAACATATCACCAGTGCATCAAGATACCTATCCCCTGGGGAGTTGTTAAAGTTGATAGCGATCAGCAGGAGGCAAAAGAATGCTACTCATCCTCAATGAAATCCTCAACCAAACCTAGTGCAGCATAGCAATTAAAGACGCGGGCCCAGGATATCGTGGAGGATCCGGAGCAGGATGTGAAGAAAATTATCCTAGACCAGGATAATCCCGATATTTCGGTGCTCGTGGGAACCAATATCCCTCAGAATATTGAAGAGCAGTTAATTAACTTTTTAAAATGCAGGATGTCGACGTTTGCATGGAAGCATGAGGATATGACAGGCATATCCAAAGATATTATCACTCACAAGCTTGGAATTGATAAGTCATTCAAGCCTGTGCAACAAAAAAGAAGGAAGTTTGCTCCTGAGCGGAACACGATTATCCAGGAGGAAGTTGAAAGATTATTAAAGTCAAGAATGATCAGAGAGGTTAAGTTCCCAAGGTGGCTAGCAAACGTGGTTGTAGTACAGAAGAAGAATGGGAAATGGAGAGTTTGTGTAGACTACACAGACTTGAACAAAGCTTGTCCTAAAGACCCATTTCCTCTTCCCCATATTGATGCAATGGTAGATGCCACTGCCGGGCATGAAATGCTGACCTTCATGGACGCATCCTCAGGATTTCAACAGATCCAAATGGAGCCGTCTGACCAGGAGGATACCGCCTTCATGACACCAACAGGTATTTATTGTTATACAGCTATGCCTTTTGGTTTGAAAAATGCAGGTGCAACATACCAGAGGTTGGTAAACATGATGTTCAAAGACAAACTGGGGGACACCATGGAGGTGTACATTGACGATATGGTGGTAAAATCAAAGAAAGCTCAGGATCACCTCCAGGATATTAAAGGAGCATTTGATATCCTAGATCAATACAACATGAAGCTGAATCATGCTAAATGCCATTTCGGAGTGGGGGCAGGAAAGTTTCTTGGGTATATGGTGACGAAAAGGGGGATAGAGGCAAGCCCGGAGCAGATTAAAGCTATCCTTGATATAAAATCACCCTCGAATATGAAGGATGTACAAAGATTAACAGGCCGAGTAGCAGCTCTAAACAGATTTATCTCAAGATCCTCAGAGAAATGCAAAGACTTCTATGATATCCTAAAGAAGAACAAAAGATTCGAATGGGGGGAAAAGCATGAAGCAGCCCTGCAGGATTTGAAACGGTATCTCTCAACCGCACCTCTATTGATGAAGCCGGAAAATGGTGAACCACTATCCCTGTACCTTGCTGTATCAGGGAATGCTGTAAGTGCCGTTCTTATAAAAGACCATGAAGGTCAGCAGTATCCTGTTTATTATGTTAGTAAAAGTTTGTTAGATGCTGAAACTAGGTATTCTCATTTAGAAAAATTGATATTAGCTCTAGTCATGGCATCAACGAAACTTAGACATTACTTTGAGACACATAGGATTCATGTTAAAACAAATTATCCTGTTAAAAATGTGCTTAGGAAACCAGAGATGTCAGGCAGGATGGCCAAGTGGTCAGTAAAGTTAAGTGCTTATGATTTAGTATATGAACCTAGAAGTGCCATAAAATCTCAGGCTTTAGCTGACTTTGTGGCTGACTTTAGTAGTGACATTCAGGACGAGGTAGACCTAGAAGTTCAACAGTTAGGAGAATCCTCAGGATCCTGGACATTATATACTGACGGTGCATCTAATGTAAGAGGAGTAGGATTAGGAATACTACTAAAATCGCCACAGGGGGACATATTACCCCAGGCTATTAGGTGTGAATTTCCTGCTACTAATAATGAAGCAGAGTATGAGGCTTTAATTGCAGGATTAGAGTTGGCTAAGAGCATGAGTATCAAAAATTTGCAAGTGTATGTTGACTCTTTGTTAATTACTAACCATTTTAGTGGATCCTATGCAGTTAAGGGTGAGAAATTAATCGAATATCTCGATATTCTCAAAAAATTAGCAGGATATTTCGATGTTTTTATACTTGAACAGGTACCAAGGGAAGATAATGCTGAAGCAGATGCCTTAGCAAATCTGGGATCATCGGTCAGGATACCTGAAGGGACGCAAATACCAATACTACATGTCCTATATCCTGCAACGAATCCTCAGGATAAAGAGGTAGCTGGTATTCAGGATCCTGGAGTAGAACATCTCGAAGAGGATCTAAATCCTGGACGGCTCCAATCATGAAATATCTCAAAGAAGGACACATCCCTGGAAATGAAAATCCTAAGGCATTTAGGATGAAGGTATCACGATTCGCTATTATAGATAATATTTTATACAAAAAATCTCTTGCAGGACCGTATTTGAGGTGCTTGGAGGATCCTGAAGCCAAGGAAGTACTTCAGGATATACATGAAGGGGATTGTGGTAACCATGCTGGGGGCAGATCGTTATTCTCAAAAGTATTAAGGACAGGATATTATTGGCCAACAATGAGGAAAGATGCAGCAGAACATGCTCGAAGATGTGACGCATGTCAAAGACATAGTAACATACTGCATCAACCGGCTGAACCATTATATCCTATTGTTTCCCCTTGGCCATTTATGAAGTGGGGTATGGATATAGTGGGAAAGCTACCAAAAGCTCCGGGAGGAAAAGTCTTTATGCTAGCAATGACGGATTATTTCTCTAAATGGGTTGAAGCAGAAGCATTCGTTCAAGTAAGAGACCAAGAAGTAGTATCCTTCATCAAGAGAAATATCCTGACCAGATTCGGAGTACCAGCCGAGATAATTTGCGACAATGGTTCTCAGTTCATAAGTAAGAGGACTACAGACTTTTGCAAGAGTTGGGGAATCAAAATGATTACGTCTACTCCGGTACATCCTCAAGCAAATGGACAAGCAGAATCCTCAAACAAAATAATTGTCAATAACTTAAAGAAAAGGCTTGGAGCCAAAAAAGGAAGATGGGCAGAAGAATTACCCTTTGTTTTATGGGCTGATAGGACAACGGTAAAGAATGCAACAGGCCAAACCCCGTTTTCCTTGGTGTTTGGAGCAGAAGCAATGATTCCAACAGAAATGACGATACCTACTGCAAGATCTGTCTTAAGTGATCCTGAGAAGAATCCTGAAGCCTTGAGTCAGGATTTAGACACTATAGATGAAAAGAGAGATGCGGCAAGGCTAAGGATGGCAGCATATCAACAGAGAATATCCAGGGCATATAACAAGAATATTAGAACCAAAAGATTTAAGGTTGGAGATTGGGTGTTAAGAAAGGCTTTTCAAAATACTACTAATCCTGCCGATGGCAAGTTAGCTCCAAAATGGGAAGGACCATATGAAGTTGAATCAGAAGCAGGAAAAGGAGCATATAGACTCAAGAATATGGAGGGGGGTATGCTACCGAGATCTTGGAATGCTATACACCTTAAGCTCTATTTCAAGTGAGTCTAGAATTTAATTTCTAACTCAAGATGGTATGAATTCTACTTCTTTTAAATATGTTTGGTTTAATTTGTTCTTTGTAACCTGATACTGACTTAAGCATCGGAGGGGTGTTAGCTTACAATTGTTTTGCAAGATATGTTTCAGGATATAGCTCCAGGATATGCACTCAGGATAACTCAGAAGATTAGAGGATTGGCCCCCTCTCTCACGTTTAAGGGATACTGATCCCTTCACAGGTTTAAAGGTATTCACCTTTCTTCCGAATTGGGTTTAAACACCCCGCCTGGAGCGCAAGATATTCAGGGATAGTTCAAGGTGGCGGGACCAGTCCATGTAAAAGTGGCTGACAATTTCGTCACTGTTGGCTATATCCTGAATCCTAACGGTATATGAGGATTGATCACCCTCTCTCACGAAAGGGTATTTTCATACTCTCTAAGGTTTAAAGGTTTTCACCTTTCTAAGTCTTGGAGTTTATACACTCCCGCCTGTAGCGCATGAAAAATTGGGATTTTCCCCAGGATACAAAGGATTTATCTCCAGTACATCCTTGGGTTATACCCTCGGGACGTGAAAAATTGCTTATGCCATGGAAACTGATATTTGAAGACATTGTACACAGGGGACATCCCTGCCAAGATGGTGGTGTAAAGCTAAAAGAATGAAGTTTGCGACTAATGCACTAAGTACCTTGCACTGGGGACATCTTCATTGGAAGAGTTGCAAAGGGATTGAAGTTCGGTAACAGGTTTATATCCTATTTCTGGTATGATCTTTCCTTTGTAAGCCTCATTTAAGTTTTTAGTAACATTATGTTAAGTATCCGGACATATATCCTCAAAGTCCTTTTAAGGATATTTGATTAGGATGTTTGAAACTAGTATTGGCTTGGAACTTTGATCATCATCAAAACTTGGTTTTGAAGAGATAAACTATTTTTTACTTTCTAAAGAAATTTTTATTAAGTTAAAGGAACATTTGGAAGATCTATATAATATAAGGCTTTTGTAGTATGTCACTGAGCATACTGATCAGGATATTTTATAAGATACCAATACAAAATCTTTACAAAAATAAGACTCATACTAAGTAATGCAAAGTAATGCAAGGTAACAGAAAATAAGTCAAAAGATGAAATTATTCTTGATGCAATCAATACTGGTTGATAACCGAAGGTTTCATCCTGAAACCCAGGACCCATCCACCTTCGGCTATCAAATTGTTTAGATACAGAAATAAAAATTGTTCATAAAAACGTAAAATTTTTCAAATGATTTAAAGAAAATAAGCTCTAGGGGGTATTGCCTTCTTGGTCCATAGCGGTTTCAGCGACATCTATCTTGGGACCCGTCTCAACATTTTTCTCAGCATCGGTTGCCTTTTCAACTACTTTAGAAGGTTCATCGACAGTTGATTTGAAAGAGGTACCGCCAAGATTCTTCAGCTTGGTCTCCCAAGCACCAACGTCCCAAGAAGGGCATTCGAAGCCTAATGTTTTGGCTTCATGAGCCATCTTCAACCTAGCCTGGAGAAGAGAAATGACGACGGAACTTTTGAGGCTTTCTCGGTAACTGACCATATCCCGTTCGTACTGCACATGGGCAGCTTCCAGATCGGCCTGGGCTTGAAGAGTAGCTTTGTTGAGAGCAACTTGGTGTTCCTGGGTCATAGCTTTGTATTTCTCCTCGTAATGACGAGACTTGGCGGCCGCGATCATACCTTGGTCAGAGATTGTGATCTCTGCTTCCTTTAGCTTAGATTCAAGTGTTTTGTTAAGCTTGCAGGATTCTTGATATAAGTGAACCAAACGCTCAAGACCCTACAAAGGTAAAAGGACAGGGATCAATATTATTAAGTCTTTGAAAATAGTCTAAATTGCAGGATATGATATAAAGATACTAACCTGGTTGAGAAAAGAAGTCATAAAACCACTGGCTTCAATGAATCCATGCTTTTCATAAGGAAAGGTGTCAGAAATGACAGGGGAATCGGGTTCTTTCCTTTTGCGAGAACTTGAACTCCGAGGTTTGGTAGCAGGTGAAGGTTTAGGAATGATGATGGCCTTGGAGCTGCTGGGTTTGGATGTAGCAGTGGTCTTAGAGCCAGGTTCTTTCTTGACCTGGATCTGGTCAGAATAGCTATCCAGTTCGTCAAGATCAAAGACTTCAGGGATCTTAGCTGGTGTTGCGTAAAGGGAAAAGTTTTACTCTTTATCATTATATTGTTTTGACTAATTATTTTAAAAGGAATTCTTACCAGACATCTCGGATGAAGAGTACTGACTTGAACTCGAAACGTGTGTGGTAAAAGTCCTGTCTATTGCAGGTAACCGGTAAACGGTATTGATTCTCTCTTCTGACTCAGCGGTAGGAGGAGCAACTTCCTTAAAGTTCACTGCATAAAGGTAAAAAAGAAGAATATTAATAGAGGATAACAATTAAGTCGTCTATAAGGATATTTATGATCCTACCGGTGGTTAACCACTCCACCGGAAGGTTGGCACCCTCAGCAATGGAATCTCGTTTGACAAAGAAGAATTTGCGTTGCCATCCGTCTTCGTTTTTGGTGGCTTTGAGAATCAGGGGTTTGCTGGAGGTTGAAAAAAGCAAGAACCGGCTAGAGCCGTGGGATCGGAGGCGATAAGCAATAGGTAAATCCTCGATGTGGAGGTCAGAACAATGGAGGTTTTTGATTTGGTTGAGTACAATTAGTACTCTCCAAACCATGGGCATGGTTTGAGCAAAAAAGATGCCAGTAATACGAAAGAATTGCATCATGAATTCAGGAAAAGGGTATTGAAGACCTAGTGAAAAAGGATATGCTGGAAAACAGATCCATTCGGTAGAAGAAACATCCGATCGGATTGACCGATCAAATGGCCTAAAGACTGTGCTGTCAGGGAAAGCGCCGGAGGCTCGTAAAGCTGCAATATCTGCGTTGTCAAAAGCGCAGATCTCCTTCTCGGGATTTTTGAGAAGATTCTGCTGGGTGAAGGTCTCGGCGGCCATTGCTAGAAAGATGAAGTAAATTGACAGGAAGAGAATCAAAAATGGAGAATTACCTGAAGGGTCTGTTGAAGATATCTGCTTTTCAAACAAGAAAAGAGAAGATATAGGGGCATCGTGGATCTCCATGGAGTAAAAAACGCGTTGGAAGTTATGATGTGATCTTGACCGTCGCTTCATTTTAAATGCCTTGAGTTGTGGGATAAGATTTTTGAAATATATCCGTTGGATTGGTATCCCAACCGATATATTTGGGGACAATTGTTAGGGGTCGTTTTCTTAACATACGTATCCTGACCAATATCCTGCCTTTGTTCGTTTATTTGTGATCAGGATGCTGGAAGAGGATATTGCTAACATCTTGGGTGATATCCTGAGGCTTATTGAATTAACCACGTGCAGGTTAAGGGCTGAGGCTTGCTAACGGTCAAAAGGACTTCTTCTCCTCAAGACTCGGACGAATTTGTTGAGAAAGAGACGTTGAGCCCGAAAGACCAGGTCTACAACGTTCCAAGAAGGAATATTCGGTGGATCCCGCAAGTTTAGGGTAGTTAGTTATTTTATCTTTACTATAAATAGGAGGAACACCAGATCAAATAGGACACAACAATCTCACTACAATCACACTCACTACACTCTAACACTTGTTCTCTCGCAATTTGTACTCACACACGAATTCGTTGTAACACTTAGCGATCTGGTTGATATCCTGCACTGTATCCTAATTTTCGAAGCAATTGAAGAACAAGGCAGCTGCGATTGTCAGCTCCCGAGGTTTTATGCCGGCGATCTAGATTGATCAAGGGCTTTCCTCGTACATCTCGTGTCATTTCTTTTACTTTTTGCTCATTGTTTGATCATTAATACAGCTCAATATCCTGAGCCGTATCCTGAAACTGTTTTTGCAAGTAATTTAATTAACATATTTTCGACACTTGTTTTTAGCACACTACCTCACTTAACTAATTTGATCACTTAATTGCTTCGGTAATTTTTGACCAAAACATACATGATTTAGGGTTTCAAACACAAATGTATCCAATAGATGTAACCTCTGCCGGAAGTTGTTGATGAGAAGAAAATGTGAAGAAGGAGAAGGATGAACATCAGAGAGAAAGGGGATCTTGTATGGAAAGGTGAAGGAGAAGAATGAAATAGGGTTTGTGAAAATGTGAGAATAAAGGGCAGTGGTTACTGTTGGGCGGGAAAAGTGTTAGGACCGGTTTCGACTCCCGAACGATTGCGTATGACACGTTCGACGTGCGGAATCCGTGAACGTGCGTGACCGAACACACGACTCGTAATATAATCGTGATTCTATTTATCAGATCTGAAATCGTACAAAGCACCTGAATCACGTGGAGCACTTTCTCTCTCTAGCTTCTCTCTCTAACACTAGAGCTCTCCAAAGTCTCCAAATGAGCTAAAGTCTCCAAAAATTCTAAACTCTAACCCTAAAGCTACTATTTATAGGCCAAGGCTTTAATGAGAAAACTCATTAATTACAATATTGCCACATTGCCTTTCTTAACTAGATGTTACAATATAAGGCTAGATTTAAAATGTTTCAGCTACGGTCTTGAGATGACGGAGGCGATAGACATATTGCACTAACAGACTCCCCCTTGGATATTGCCGCAGTCAATCTCAATCATTGAGTCAAATTCGTAGCTTCTGGTCTTTCCCTCTCTCACTGAGTCTTCTTGAAGCTTTAACACATTTTCAGCAACGAAGACTCCCTCTTGCTCGAATAGAATCCCGGTGGATCTGTCTTCAGCTCCAGCTCCCCCTTTCGGTAAACTCTTCAGGCTCCCCCTTTCGTCAAGCTTCCGTGCTTTGGGATCGACACCTGGCTTTTCGGTTACAAGCTCTTCCGGGAAAGAAACCTGGCTCCTTGCACGCTTCCCCTTGCGTTGAGCTTGTCTTCAGACTCTCCCTTAGACTCGGCTATTTGGGATCGTAGTCTGGAATCTGCAATCCTCAAACATTTATATGTAAAACATTTTTAGTTGTCCAGGTATCGTAACCTGGCTCTATCAAACTTTCTAAATCAAGATCCTGGCTCTAAAGATATAATAATATGAATATATCCAGGATTACTTGATTCACCCCATCTATCAACAATCTTCAAAGATTTGGCAGTATTAAGAGAACAAGATTGGAAACTAGCTCTTATACAACTGATTTTAACAATATAAGCATCCAAATCCCTCACAGATAATCATCCAAGTCCAAATTAATGACCTTGGAGATATCACAAACTGTTTTTGATTTTGATTTTTAATTCAAGTTTCAAATTAATGAACTTGTTTTATTTTCAGAAACACAATCAACATACTCAGATTTTGAAACTCAGCACTCAGACATCGGTTGTCGAAAATAAAGCAGAAATCAAAATCTTTTTGTATTTTTCTGAAAATAAAAAGCAGTAAAGTAATATGTACAAACATATTACAGACAATATTTTTGTTTGAGTATGTGTCCCACCTCTTGAATATACTCCCGTATCTAGATCCCAATATTCAGTCTTACAGGTGAGTATACCTAGATGATATTTGTAAGGGGAATAAATTATAGTACGAAACCCTGAGAGCTCAGGTCAGAACTTCCGTTCAGCAGAGAGATGACGGCTCGACTTTTGGTGTGTCCCCTTTAGAGGATCTTTTGTATTACAACAGCAATGACTATCAATTTTATTGTTTCATCAATTTGCTGAGGGTTGCGCTATGTTTCAAGCAATGCGAAAAGTATTATTCTGGGACTAGGCCATTGCTTCCGCAAAATCAGAAGTCCCGGAATAATACCCCAGATATCACTAAGCATAAAGACCTAGTATCTCAGAAAGAGGGGTCCTTCAAACGAGATTTCAAGGGTTACCTATATATCCAAGTAGTGTTCCCCACGAAATAAGCAAGTTTGAATTTAGGTTTATATCCCGAAAAAGTTTACTAAATGTATAAAAATCTACCGACACATCCACCGTGAGATCGTTTAACACATTTTGACTTTCCAATTCTTTAGCGTACTGTAACTGTCTACTGATGTACTATCATTTCCTCTTTTTACACAAAACTCATTTTTGAATTTTATCATGTTTTTTGCTTTTTCAAATTTTCTAATGTTTTTGGATTTTCTGACAATTTCTTACTCCCCCTAAAATGCAAAACCATTTAAAGAAAATTTGACAAACCGACACTGATAGCTTTGTCTCGCCATCCATTTTCTGCTTCTCATGCACTGATTTGTAGAAAAATAATGTACCCCCATGATTTACAACACATTGATATTTTACAGTTTGAAAACCGTTTTTCAATCTTGTGAAATTAATCATGTTTGTTCAGCCGTGAGGGTTTCGGCGTATTCAATCAACACATATTTTTTTATTTTTGAATATTTTTGACAAAATAAAAACATATTTTTGGTTTTTCAAAATTTTCAATTTTTAGGGTTTTTAAAAATATTGTTTATTTATGTACAGAAAACAAACAAACTCCCTGTTTCAACCAACACAGGGTTCAGCAACCTCTTCTTCTTGTGCTAGGCTGCTCCGACACTCCTCTTGTTGACATTCAGAATTCTTCAGAAGCACCTGCACATTCAAATTACTCAATTACTTGAACAATTTAGCCCAGGTCTATTGGACCTTAGGCATTTCAACACAATATGCATCAATTAACTTTGGAAAATCTTTGTCATTCTGTACAAAGACTTTTTCAACTTTGTCTTCAACTTTCTCATCTTTTACCGAAGTCACTTGTTTCTTAACACTCCATGTTTTACCTTTCGGAGTACCTCTTTAGTAAAAATGTGAATCTTTTTGAACATTTTCTTTTTGAACAACAACTTTTGGTTTCCAAAACTGGTTTGGTTTTGTTGCATCAACAGTTGTTTTCCAACTTTGTGTTGTTTTAAGTCTGGACGTTGACGTGCTGTCGTGGTACACGCAAATTTAATCCCAATAACAACTATAGATAGTGGTAATAGGGTATCGAACTCAGGGAGTATGTGGAAAGTGTGTTGATTTTATAGCTTTGAGATTAAACAACAATTAACCTAAGTTGCAGAAAATAAAGATCAATAATTTGGATTGTTGTTTTATAAAACTAAATTAATAACTAATTGCAAATCAAATGTTGGTTGTAAAACAGATTAGGAGAAAACAATGACCATCTTAGGATTCAGTTTCTTTAAACAATTGTGTGAAATTCCAACTAGAAAGAGTTACATAGACATAACTCGTGCATAAATAATCGAAGTGATAAAAGGGAACAAAGTACTCGGATTTATAAACGCGAGGTTGTTTCCCGATGATCAATTAATCAATAACTAACCCTAACCCTTCCCGTGATATCTTGATTGCCAACGGCACCAAGAACGTACGATTGAGACTAGGAATTGCACTATCGATTAACAAGCTACAAACAATTATGCATACACCATGATAATCAAGCAACACAAGTTATCATTCTAGAAATTCAGAATTAACCACACAAAAGTTCAAGAGAAACCTGCACCTAAGATGATCACCGAAAGTTTTAGCCACACATAGCTTGGTGAATCTTCATAGCAATCAATTCAATGTTCATACAAATCGAAATCACAAACCGAATGTTAGCAATTGTTCCAAACCAAGCAAAGATAGCCAAATTCGCCCCTAGTCTCTTCCAAAACCGACCAATGATGAGAATAACCCAAAAGACACCATAAAACTGTTTTTAATGAGCAGTTACAAGTTTTCGCGTCGCTTCCACCGTAACTTACGGTACCACCGTAAGTTACGGTGACCTTCAAATTGTTACGGTGCAATGAGTCTGAGTTACGATGGGACAATGGTGGAATTCAGGTCCACCGTAAATTACGGTGGAACCGTAAATTACGGTGGAAGCCTGGATTTTTCACTTTGTTTCATCTTTCGTTTCTCGCACGATCCGTTCATCTCTAATCCTTCCCAAAGCTGTGTTTTCTCCACTTTAATCTCCCGAACCACACCTGAAACATAAGCAACCGTAGTCATCTAATTCAAGATAATTACGCGGTTAAATGAAGGATGAATTCGTCTTTTAACATGATTAAGGGTTGTCCTATGGACCACCCGTCACATCCCCACACTTAACCGTTGCTTGTCCCAAGCAACTAATCAAATCAATTTCTAAACAAGCGATCAATTTAAACCAAACAAAAACATGCAATCCTTTTACTAACCCCTTATTAACACCCAACTAATGCACCTCTCACTATGTCTCTCCTCTCGGTAACAAGTAAGCACTAGCAATATGAGCTAGACACACAAAGGCTAACGGGCGGTTGCACAATTATAGGCTTGTACCTAAATCGATCCTTCTCCTAACAAGTGCCAAACATGAATGCAAATCAAAGGGACTTTCAAGGTTGTAATGTGGCTAGGTGTATGGGTAGGAAATGGAATATATATGAAGTAGCGAAAATTTAACCCGGTCTTTTTATTACACAATAAAACAAACTAACAACTACCAATCTAAACTACTATGTACAAGACAACTAAACATCCTTTCTTTTTTCATTTTTCATTGCTTTTTCTCCTTTTTTTTCTTATTTTTAATCAAAGCAAGCAACCATACAATAAAGCTTCAAACATATCTACATCATACTACTAAAACTACTACTACTACTATTACTAACACTATAAGACCGGGTCAAATTTGGGTCAGTTTTTAAGTAAGTAGCTAGGGGTAACAAATGATAGGCTTTTAAGCACAAACTTGGGCAACTAAATGTCCAAACCCCCACCCCTCTCACAACCATGCTCATATATATAACTTACGAGGTCCAACCCCCCAAATCCCACACTCACACACACTCAAGACGAGGCTACCTAGATGCCCTTATCCTTTTCGCATTCATGTTCAACTAAGGCCTTGAACCGTATTAAAGCACAAGTTCTAATGCACCCCCACCCATAGCCACTCTCGTCAAGAACAAGAATTATTTATTTACAAGTGTGGCTTCAACTCTCACCAAGAATAAAGGGTATTAAGGGTTGCCGGTGCATCATTTGGGGTTAATCCAAGGTGTTTCAAATTCTCACATTGTTTTGCTTAACTCAAAATTTTTTCAAAATCTTCAAAAAATTCCCCCCATTCCCACACTTGGGATACATTGACCCCAATGTATGGTTTTAGGAGGCTTTGATCACTTAGATTCATTCAACATCAACAAAAAGCTTCTTCACTCAAACCACAAATTTCTTTTTGTACTTTTCATTTTATATTTTTTTTTATGTTTTTCTTCTTTTAAAACATGACACCACCAACTCGTACCAACCCAACATAACATCAGAATCATACACCACCCAACCGCCCAACCCAACATATCAAACTAACAAATATGCACAAAATATACAAAGGGAGAACACAACCTGACTAATAATAGCGCGGTCCCGGCGGCCCAAAAATGGAAGACATCATGTCGTTCCATTCTCCAAACGTAAATGAGCCGCTACTACTCCCACCTTGTTGTTGTTGAGCTCCCTCTTGTTGTCGTGGGTCAATCCATTGTGAATGGTGAAGCGGCGGGGTCGGATACGAAATAGTACCACCATAAGGTGGTAGTGACGCATAATCCACATGTTGTGGATCCACAACCACCGGCCGCCCGGCGTGCCAGTCTGCATGCAATCTCCTTTCTTGATCATCATGATATCGATTATTCATTTCTACTTCACGGGAATACGCATGTGTGCGATTCCATGCCTCTTGACGATCAAGATTTTGTTTCAAGGACCGCTCTATACTTGCACTATTCCTCGTGTTTTGATCATACAACGTCCTCTCCGAACCCGGCCACGTATCAAACACGGATGCCGGAGGACGTTGATTCTCAATCACTTCTTGCATTGTGCCTTCATAAGCCCAACCCGGCACATAAGATTGCTGCGTATAATCGTAAAACATACCACCATAACCTCTACCATAACCCCCTTGACCTACATTTCCACCACCATGCGGCTCGTCCGCATAATCCTCGTCACCACTTGGAACTGCTTCTTCATCACTTTCCGGCTCGTCCGGCTCACCCGGCAAAAGATCTCGTGCACCCAACTTTAGTGCTCTCCACCTTTGCCCTTCCGACTTTAGCTTATGATAACGCTCTGATTGTGTATATGACCAACCAATCCCCAACTTATCTAACGTAAAAGGCTGATGCCTTTTTGTTGCTCCTCGATCTTCAGATGTTATTGCCTTTTGTTGTTTCATCAACCCCGTGATTATTCGACAATATGGGACGATATCTCTTCCATACTTATTCCGGCAAATCCATAAGTGGTTCATGATCAGATAGCGTATCGGAAAACACGGAGACCCATGCATTAGCGAATAGAGGACAGGTACCTCCGGGAACCTCACCTGCTCCTTGTCCCCCCTTCGTGGAATAACATTGAGAACACAGATTGCTAGCAACAATTTAGCTTCTATTTTTAAGTTCTTCCGGTATAGAATACCACTGTATTTACCGGGTAAAAACAGTGCTGCCAACATATCATTCCATTGAGCATGTTTCTCCGGTTTAACCAGGAGGTCATCAAGAGTCGGTATCATGTAATCACGGGCTGGAAGACTATCATATTTCCCAAGCTTCTTCAACGTGTCAAACGATATCTCCACCGGAATTCCATTCACAATACCCGTTAGCTTCATTTGTGATGGCCTTTCGTATCTGTTGCATTTAAGAGTGGCCATCCATTCTTGTATTTCGGATATGAACAAGTTGTTCTTGTCTTTGTCAAAACAACTAAGTGCCGACTCCCAACCTAGATCCCGAAACTTGTCAAACACCCCGAACTGACCAAACTCAACTTCCCGGACTTCCCTCTCACATATAAAGGTCGTTGCCTTATTCTTCAACTTATTCATACGGTCATGATAGAGTGTTGGTTGCCACTCCTCTGGTTGATCATCCAATGGTCCCGAATCCCATTTCGGTTTCTCCGTCATATCCAACTCCATTTCTTCCTCACTTTCACTTTCGCTTTCGCTTACTCGACCCATGTATTGTCTCTTCCTTGGTTATTGTTCCGGCTGTTTACCCTTTCCCTTCGAAGACGAAGATGAACTAGCTCCGGTCTTTTCTTTTGTTCGTGCCATTTCCTACACACATTAGAGCAAACAACACAACCAAACGAAACAAAATTAAACTCCTTTACCCAAAATATCCCCACACTTGCTTGTTACTATGGTTGTAGATGTTAGTGAACTAAAAGTTTATAAATTTTCCAAAAAATTTGGGCATGGTGTCTCTACAATGTAGAGCATCCCAAAAGTTCACTACTTTAATCACAAATCCCACATCCACAACCATAACCATGTTCAAATAACCAATTTCATAACTATATCTAAGAACAAGCAAGTGGGTATAGGCAAGTAACCTAAATAACCTTACTTTCCACAATGTAGCATCAAAATATAACAAATAAGCTTTCATACCTTAGTACCCGAATCTATTTCCGCCGGTAAGCCTTCGAACTGGTGGGTCCATGGCGGTCAACCTTCCTTCAAAGCCATAGCATCCTGTTTTTCCTCTTCAACCCGGAGTGCATAAGCATGTACCTGTTCAGAAAAATCACACAGGCAAACATCCAAACCATCCTCCTCATACTCATGCGGGTTGCATCCGTCAACTATATCTGCCATGAAACACTCATCAACACCATTAGCATTAGAATTGTTAGTAAAAACATTCAAACGCATTTTTCGGTTCCCAAAAGTCATATCGACTGTACCAAATCTACAATCGATTACTGCATGTGCGGTGCTAAAAAATGGCCGACCCAAAATTACATTTTGTTGTTGCTTTGGGTCCGCCGACGAGTAGTCCAAGACTAAAAAGTCAACCGGGTAATAAAATTCATCAATTTTAACAATTACATTTTGCACCATCCCTCGGGGTAACTTATGAGACAAATCAGCCAAAACAACCGTTGTCTCCACTCTTGCTAACGGACCAAAATCATATTGGTCATATAAGCCCCCCGGTAAAATGCTAACCCCGGTTCCAAGATCTAGCAACGCCTTAGCCATTTGAAAATTACCAACTTGTATGTTAATCAATGGCGTGCCCGGATCTTGGAGCTTAGGAGGAAGCTCCCCATTTAAAACTGCACTCACTTGCCCGGTTAAATCGACCCGCTTAGGCATTTTCTTCTTGTTTTGCCTTTTTTGTGTACATAACTCTTTTAAAATTTTTGCATAGGCGGGTACTTGTTTTATTGCATCAAGGAGTGGAAGGTTAATTTTAACTTGTTTAAACATGTCCCACAATTCTTCTTTTTGGGGACCTCTTGATGCAATAAAGTTTTTTGTACCCGGGTCAAGTAAGGCCGATGGAAACGGGACTTGACTCGGTTCACCCTCATCTTTTTCATTCTTTTCGTTTTCACCCAACCCCGGTTTGTTAACATTTGTTTCTTTAGGTTTAACCGGTGAAACTTCCTCATCACTATCATTACCCGTGATGTCCTCAACTACCCCCCCCCCCTCAACCAATTCGGGTGACAAATTAGCTTTAAACTCTTTTCCACTTCTCAAAACACTAACATGATGAACATTAACATTACCTCTTGATGAACCGTGTGATGGATTTACCTTGGTGTCACTAGGAAGTTGACCCTTGTTTTTCTTCAATTCCGCCACATCAGTTGCCAATTGACCCATTTGGGTTGTTAATGATTGGATGCTTTTGTCACGAACCTCATCCTTTTGCATTCGAACTTCATCAACTTGGTTCCGTTTTTGCATCTCCGTTTGCATGCTTTTTAGCATCTCCATCATCTCATTTCCACCCGAAGACCCCCTTGTTCTTGACCCGTTTGATATTGCTTTTGATAGCCTTCGTTGTTCCCGCCTCGATATCCACTTTGGTTGTTATAAGGTTGGCGTGAACCAAAGTTACCTTGACTACCTTGAAAGTTCGGGTTAGCTTGATTTGAGGGGTTCCCATAGCGAAAATTTGGGTGATTCCTCAACCCGGGTTGGTAAGTATTAGAGTTCATGTTGTTGTAGTTTCTACCACCCCCTCCTTGACCTTGACCTTGAACCGCATGAACCTCTTCATATTGCCCTTCCACCATTCCTTGGCAATTTTCAGCCGCATGACCTATTTCATTACACAAAGCACAAACGTCATAAATTTGATTAGTGGTTTGAACATTACCATCATCTATTGCATGCACTTGAGGTCGGGCAATGGCCGGTCGCGCTCTCCTCGATGCTTGAGCTCTTCTTAGTGAGGTAATTGCCATATTCTCTAAGAACTCCCAATCATCATTTTCATAATTTGTGCCAAAAGTCCCACCGGTAATGGACATTAAATCACGAGCATCTTCGGCACTCAACCCCTCGTGGAAGGCATTCATCAACTCCCAAAGTTCAATCCCATGGTGAGAGCAATTCTTTATCATCATATTGAATCGTTCAAACGCCTCATGGAACATTTCAGCATGTTGTTGTTGGAAACTCCTCAACCCCTTTCTAGCATCATTAGTCTTTTGGGCGGTATAAAATTCGTCTAAGAAAATTTGTTGCATCTCCGCCCAAGTATAAATAGATGCTGAAGGCAAAGTGTAGAACCACTTCTTTGCCTTGTCCTCCAAAGAAAACTGAAATAGGACCAACTTGACATCATCGGCCGAAAAACCTTGACTCCCAAAAGTATTGCAAATTGAGTCATAGGCATCTAAATGGAAATATGGTTCCTCCGTTGCTAGCCCTTTGTATTTCGGCAAACTTTGCAAATAATTTGTTCTTACTTCAAAGGTTCTCCCTTGGTTGTTGTGAGGGATAACCACCGGTGAAGGGTTTTGAGTAATTATCGGCCTGAAATGTGCTTCTATTCCCCGTGCTTGTTCCCTAAGATGCCTTCTTGGAACACCCAATCGACCCCTTGGACGAATAGGACCCATAGGTCTTGGTATATGCCCTTGTGGTACGAACGGGGGTTGAAATTGTTGTTGTGGCATCGGTGGTTGTTGAATTGGCCTTTGAAATTGTGGTTGTACATTTTGTGGCCGAACTTGTTGCAATGGAATAGGGCGTTGCATTGGTGGCCCTTGTGGCCTTGGCCTAATGTGTTGTGGTATGAGTTGTTGTTGCGGTATTCCATCAACACTTGCCATCCCTTGAGATTGACTTTGCACATAACCGAACTCTCCTTGATCACCATAACCTTCATAAGCATACCCATCTTCATCATAGCCCTCAAACTCTTCGTATCCTTCCCCATATCCATATCCCCTTATACCCGAAGTTTGCCCAAATGGAAGGGTTGAGTATTGAAATCCCGCTTGGTTCGATGGTCTGAATGTTGAAGTAGCATGGACAATGGTTGTATTTGGTGGTATTGAATAATGGGAAGATGATTGACCGGAAAGTGGGAAGAAATGAGTGAGTGGTGGAATCGTAGTAGATGGGCTAAAGGAAAGATTAGGTTCATTTTGAGTAGTAATCGGTTGTGTGGTGTTAGATGGTGTAGTGTCGTGAGGTGGAGTAGAAATTGTAGTGGAATTTGGTATGGTTGTGTTTGGTGATGGTTGTGTGGAAGTAGGTATAAATGATGAGGTCGTTTGACCCGTTGTGGGTGGTACTTGTGTTTCGTCCATGATATTTCTTGGTGTAATGGGTGAAGTGGGTGAACCGATGATTCTATTTTCTCGTAATAAAACTCTATTTTGCCTTAGCGTTCTTTCGATTTCCGGATCAAATGACAATGGTGATGCTTTGTGAGAGCCTCTAGTATGCATGCACCTGTAGAACCTGCACACTAAACACACCAGTGTAAACATGAAAATAACAAAGCAAAACTAACAAACTGACACACGTTGCGCACTACTCCCCGGCAACGGCGCCAAAATTTGACGTGCTGTCATGGTACACGCAAATTTAATCCCAATAACAACTATAGATAGTGGTAATAGGGTATCGAACTCAGGGAGTATGTGGAAAGTGTGTTGATTTTATAGCTTTGCGATCAAACTACAATTAACCTAAGTTGCAGAAAATAAAGATCAATAATTTGGATTGTTGTTTTATAAAACTAAATTAATAACTAATTGCAAATCAAATGTTGGTTGTAAAACAGATTAGGAGAAAACAATGACCATCTTAGGATTCAGTTTCTTTAAACAATTGTGTGAAATTCCAACTAGAAAGAGTTACATAGACATAACTCGTGCATAAATAATCGAAGTGATAAAAGGGAACAAAGTACTCGGATTTATAAACGCGAGGTTGTTTCCCGATGATCAATTAATCAATAACTAACCCTAACCCTTCCCGTGATATCTCGATTGCCAACGGCACCAAGAACGTACGATTGAGACTAGGAATTGCACTATCGATTAACAAGCTACAAACAATTATGCATACACCATGATAATCAAGCAACACAAGTTATCATTCTAGAAATTCAGAATTAACCACACAAAAGTTCAAGAGAAACCTGCACCTAAGATGATCACCGAATGTTTTAGCCACACATAGCTTGGTGAATCATCATAGCAATCAATTCAATGTTCATACAAATTGAAATCACAAACCGAATGTTAGCAATTGTTCCAAACCAAGCAAAGATAGCCAAATTCGCCCCTAGTCTCTTCCAAAACCGACCAATGATGAGAATAACCCAAAAGACACCATAAAACTGTTTTTAATGAGCAGTTACAAGTTTTCGCGTCGCTTCCACCGTAACTTATGGTACCACCGTAAGTTACGGTGACCTTCAAATTGTTACGGTGCAATGAGTCTGAGTTACGGTGGGACAATGGTGGAATTCATGTCCACCGTAAATTACGGTGGAACCGTAAATTACGGTGGAAGCCTGGATTTTTCACTTTGTTTCATCTTTCATTTCTCGCACGATCCGTTCATCTCTAATCCTTCCCAAAGTTGTGTTTTCTCCACTTTAATCTCCCGAACCACACCTGAAACATAAGCAATCGTAGTCATCTAATTCAAGATAATTACGCGGTTAAATGAAGGATTAATTCGTCTTTTAACATGATTAAGGGTTGTCCTATGGACCACCCGTCACATCCCCACACTTAACCGTTGCTTGTCCCAAGCAACTCATCAAATCAATTTCTAAACAAGCGATCAATTTAAACCAAACAAAAACATGCAATCCTTTTACTAACCCCTTATTAACACCCAACTAATGCACCCCTCACTATGTCTCTCCTCTCGGTAACAAGTAAGCACTAGCAATATGAGCTAGACACACAAAGGCTAACGGGCGGTTGCACAATTATAGGCTTGTACCTAAATCGACCCTTCTCCTAACAAGTGCCAAACATGAATGCAAATCAAAGGGACTTTCAAGGTTGTAGCGTGGCTAGGTGTATGGGTAGGAAATGGAATATATATGAAGTAGCGAAAATTTAACCCGGTCTTTTTATTACACAATAAAACAAACTAACAACTACCAATCTAAACTACTATGTACAAGACAACTAAACATCCTTTCTTTTTTCATTTTTCATTGCTTTTTCTCCTTTTTTTTCTTTTTCTTTTTTTTAATCAAAGCAAGCAACCATACAATAAAGCTTCAAACATATCTACATCATACTACTAAAACTACTACTACTATTACTAACACTATAAGACCGGGTCAAATTTGGGTAAGTTTTTAAGTAAGTAGCTAGGGGTAACAAATGATAGGCTTTTAAGCACAAACTTGGGCAACTAAATGTCCAAACCCCCACCCCTCTCACAACCATGCTCATATATATAACTTATGAGGTCCAACCCCCCAAATCCCACACTCACACACACTCAAGACGAGGCTACCTAGATGCCCTTATCCTTTTCGCATTCATGTTCAACTAAGGCCTCAAACCGTATTAAAGCACAAGTTCTAATGCACCCCCACCCGTAGCCACTCTCGTCAAGAACAAGAATTATTTATTTACAAGTGTGGCTTCAACTCTCACCAAGAATAAAGGGTATTAAGGGTTGCCGGTGCATCATTTGGGGTTAATCCAAGGTGTTTCAAATTCTCACATTGTTTTGCTTAACTCAAAAATTTTTCAAAATCTTCAAAAAATTCCCCCCATCCCCACGCTTGGGATACATTGACCCCAATGTATGGTTTTAGGAGGCTTTGATCACTAAGATTCATTCAACATCAACAAAAAGCTTCTTCACTTAAACCACAAATTTCTTTTTGTACTTTTCATTTTATATTTTTTTTTTATGTTTTTCTTCTTTTAAAACATGACACCACCAACTCGTACCAACCCAACATAACATCACAATCATACACCACCCAACCGCCCAACCCAACATATCAAACTAACAAATATGCACAAAATATACAAAGGGAGAACACAACCTGACTAATAATAGCGCGGTCCCAGCGGCCCAAAAATGGAAGACATCATGTCGTTCCATGTTTGTTGTGAGTCAGCCTTTGACATTTTCGGCTTCCAAGTTTGCTTAGAATCAAACTTGGTTGACTTCTGAGTCACAACTTCAGATTTTTGTTTTTCAACATAAACAGACTTCTTTTTTGTCTCAACATCAACAGGTTTCAGATTTGGACACTTGCGTGCAAGATGTCCTGTTTGATCACATTTGAAACATGTTCTCTTGGACACATCCTTGACCTGTTGTTGTTGTCTTTTCTTTTGAGCACAGAACTCTTCATTAGACTGTTGTCTAAATTTGAGTTTTTCCTCTTCTTCAAAACTTTTTCCTTGAACAAAATTCATTTTAGTCTGAAAATTTGTCGGTTCATTTTATTTCGACTTTGTTTCTTCTTATAACCCAACCCAGCCTTCATGTTTTTCTTCTTGTAACCAGGTTTGTTATAAAAAGTTTTGTGACCTTTTCCAGCATACTTTGAAATTTCATATTTTTCAATCTCAACCATCTTGAAAACTTTATCAACCTTTTCTGAAATCACATTCTGAATTGGGAATACAACATCTAAGAATAATTTGTCCGATCCAATCATGGTATAAACCAATCCTTTTGAATCATCATTCAAATTTTTCTCGGATTTTGTGTTTTTCAGATATCCATCATGAAAATTACCTTCATTTTCACCCTGTGATTCAGATTTATCTGTATCAACTGACTCTTCTTTCAACACACTTTCAACGACCTTACCTACCACCTCTGAATCACTAGAATCATCAGATTTGGAATAGGTTACGTCAATGTTATCTGGTAATTGATCTACCATGTTGAAAGCTTTTTCGACTTTTTCATCATCATAAAATGCAAACTTTTCCGGTGGTGGAACTTGATGAAACTCTGAGCCAATACCTTTCTTATTTTGCTCAGAATCTTTTCCATCCGGTTTTATGTTGAAAACTCTTTCAAGGACATATGAAGACACGTGATAACTCTTTAACTTGTTGTTGTCCTGTTCTAAATCAGTAATCTGTCGCTTTAGCTTAGCAACATCTTCACTATAGGAATTAACAACACCTTGTTTTATTTCATACATACGTTTAAGCTCTTTAGTTGTTTCAGATAAGTAATTCATTCTTGATTGAGCAAATTTCATTTCGTCCTTCACTATTTCATATGATTCTTTTGTAATGTGATATGCCAATTTTATAGAATTATATTATTTCTTCATTTCTTGACAAACAATTTCTTTTAGATCACATTCTTCTGTCTTTTTCAAAACTTTTTCTTTCAAAACTTCATTTTCTTTTTCTATCTTTTTACAATTTTCCAAAAGTTTTTCATCATTATCTTTCAAAATCTTTTCGTTTTCTAACATTTCTTTGCATTTATTTTTGAAAACTTCTTCAATTTTATTGAATTCAAGATTTCTTGTTCTGAATTGTTCATCTTTTTCAATACAAGCACTGCATGGTTCCATGCATTTCTTGCACTGTTCAACAATTTTGGTTTTAATTTTAGAATCAGAATTTACCTCAGTGATCGACACTTCGGTGTTTGCTGCACCTTCTGTCTGCTTTTGATTAGCATATTTCTGCTTTTCTTCAACACCAACCTCACCAGCAACATCACCAACAACTAAACTCTCATTCTTCACTTCTTCTTCTTCTTCTTCTTCTTCTTCTTTCTTCACCTCTTCTTCAACCTGCTGTTTTTCAGTAACAGCTTCTTTTACAACCTCTACATTCACAACAACTTCTTCTTTCACTTCCACAGATACCTTCACATCTTCCTCAGCAACTTTCTTTAATTCTTCAACCATACTCTCAACATTCTTCTCCATTCTCTCTTCATCTCTCTTTTTCAAACTCGATATCATGACTTCTCTTATGAGTTTTTCCAGATTTTCCTCATAATTTTTGTCTTTTACAGCATTTGAATAAAATTCACCGACCCGAGGAATTACTAGAAGAACATCATCAAAAACTATGTCCTTCTTGGAAACAACAGGTTCACCATATCTGTTGATATAACACTCTCGTTTCTTATCCCATCTTTTGTATCTGACAGCTTCATCATATTCTCTTTGCATATCATTCGTTCTGTTCGCAGCCATTCTTATTTCTCTGTATCTTTTCTCACTCAAAATCTCTTCTCTAGTTTTCTCTTTGACCTCAGCAACAACCTTTTCTTCTTTGTTTTCATCTTTGATTTCAGTAACAAAGGCATAATGGTTGTTCTTTAATATAGCTTTGCCATGAGCTGTTTTCTGAATATCAACATGATCTTCTTCTGGACAAATCTGGCTCCAATCATATCCTTCATCATCGTGAATCATAGCATAAGCTCTTGACTTCTCTCTGGGTTTGTCTTCAATCATCTTTGGCTATTCTCTGCTACGGTGGTAAATTGCCTTTCGGTAGTAATCATCATTGAACGGATGTTCATTTCCACCAACCGCATAATTGTTGCACTCTCTTTTGAAATGACCTTTTTGCTTACATTTGAAGCAGGTCACTTTGGACTTATCAAATCCAAGCTTTGTAGATGCACCACCGAGAGATTGCTTCCCAGTAATTTCCATATATCTCTGAGCTCTGCGGATGCAGCTTGCCAAACACCAACGGATGTCAATGAGTTCCATCTCTTCCGGATCAATCTGGTCATAGTCTTCTTTGGTTAACTCAGAGTTACCAATCTTGCCTGCAAATAGACCTTCATACGATTCCATAACATATGCAAGGAAGCTCATTTGTTGCTTAGCTGCATTTATGCTCATTGTCGGGAAATTCTTCAATTTGAGAGCAATATTGCACAGAACTTCTTCAGATTCTTCAGAACTAACTTTTGAAGCAGATGAATGATAACCCGGATCGTAACTTGATGAGCTTTTCTGAGGTTCTTTTGTCCTCTCACCATTGAATGCTGTCTGTGGTGATCTATCAGCTTTCACCGAAGGTATATTGCCTTTATAATAAAGACCAATATTCTGCTGATGCGAAGAACTGCTCATCTTGTCCTGTTTTTGCAACTCAAGTTCATGACTCTCTATCTTTTCTATCAAGACATCAAGAGAAATTCTATCATATAAAGCATCATTTTTCAGGATAAAAACAAACGTTTGCCACTGATCAGCTCGTGGTAATGCTTCTATAAGTTTGTCTATTATTTCTTCTCTTGTTTTTTCAATCTTAAATTTTTCTAGTTCGATTTTTAGATGACAAAAACGTTCAATCATTTGACGAACTGATTCACCGTTAAGACTATCAAACAAATCAAATTCCTTTTTTAATAAAGCAATTTTGTTCTTCCTGATTTGTTTACCCCCCTCTGCCTTAATCCATAAAGCCTCCCAAACCGATTTTGAAGTTCCGTCATGTTGCAGTAAAGCAAACATGTCATTTCTGATTGCCAACTGGATCAAAGCAATCATTCTCTGTTCTGCTGAGAATTCTGCTTTGTCATCTTTAGGTAAGTCTTTGAGTGGAAGCTCTTCTCCTTTATCATTAGTCGGCCTTTTGTACCCAAACTCCAAACAAAACCAGCTCTCGTGAGCATAGGCTTTTGCCCAACCAATGAACCTCTCTTTCCACCACGTGTAATCTTCAATGCTTTCCAAAGTTGGTGGCTTCGAGTGTGTTCCGTAGAAGTTATCATGCTTGATGTTTTCATTGATTGCTTTTGTAATCGACTTTGGTGTGACCGTTGATGTTTCGGAAGATTCGGTTATGAATGCATTGTAAAACGTATTGTAGAACTCTTCAGCCATGATTTGAAATTCTTGATTCACCTGAATACAAACAAACAGAATCAGTTTAAACAATATCAAACGAATGAATCGGACGGATATCCGATCGAGTGAGTCAACACAAGTCAACAGTGAAAATAATCAGTACTGTTCGATCGGTTGGGAAAGCTATTCGATCGGACAGGGTGTTGATCAAGTGAGTCAACGAAAATCAACTTGTTGTCCGATCGGCTGGGATTGCTGTCCGATCGGCTGGGATTGCTGTCCAATCGGCTGGGATTCTTGAATTGGTTGGTTGTCCGTTCGACCCTCTGTTCGATCGGTTGACACAAAACGACAAAAAATTATCTTGTTCGATCGGTTAGCCTATTTTGAATAGAGTGGGTTGTCCGATCGGCTGACGCTACACGACAAATATATTGTCCGATCGGTTTGCTCAAGTGACTTGGAATCAACTGACAACCCGTACGACCCTCTGTTCGATCGATCAGCACTACATGACAAAGATTTATGTTGTTCGATCGGCTTGCACTAGACAACAAAATGCTTGGTCGATCGGTTGGCACGTTGACTTCTTTGACCACAAAATGATACCAGCTGTTATGCAAACTGAATCACGTGAACACAAACTCAATTAATTTCCGACATTTATTAAATGCTCACATTAATCAAACAATCAAATTCAGTTGGCCACGTGATGAATCTGATATCAAATAAACTTGATGGGACCGTTCCAATTTAATCACATGCACAGATATATGAATACAGGAAATCACGTGATGTAGTTATAAAAGAAGAGAATATTTGATGACACCTGTAACAAGTTTCACATGCTCACTACTAGACTGACAAGATAATAGTGTTTGCTGATCGATCGGTCAGGGATGCTAGCCGATCGGCTAGGTCAAATAAAGTCAACACTTTAAATGTATGGCAGTGGAACGGATAGGTGTTCGATCGAACAGCTGTTCGATCGGTCAGCAGTCAACAAAGTCAAACAATTTTAATGAATGAGGTGCTTTGGAACGAACAACTGATCGATCGGGTGAGATGCTAGCCGATCGGACAGTGTGCCGGTCGATCGGTTGGCAAGTCAACAAAGTCAACTATTTTAAAAAATGATGTAATGGAACGAACAGCTGATCGATCGAACAGCTGTTCGATCAAGTGATGATGTTGACCGATCGGTTGGCATTCATTCTAAGCTCAACAATAACAGTAAGCATATTCATACTTTTTCAAACAGAAAATTCAAGATTTCTCTCAAACCGTTAGGAATTAGGATCTGAAAATTTGTAGGCTTTTAGATCACGTATTTTCGCACAACATATCCAAATTTTAGCAATTTTTATCCGTAAAAATTCGTTTAATTTGGCGTTTTTCAGATAAAAACGTGAAGAAGATGTAAAAATGAAGAATTTTAACAAATCTGAGTGAAATTTGGATCTGAATCTGATGAATTTCAATGCGAATTCGTGCGTTTGATCTGTGCAATCGAGCTCCTGCTCTGATACCACTTGTTAGGACCGGTTTCGACTCCCGAACGATTGCGTATGACACGTTCGACGTGCGGAATCCGTGAACGTGCGTGACCGAACACACGAGTCGTAATATAATCGTGATTCTATTTATCAGATCTGAAATCGTACAAAGCACCTGAATCACGTGGAGCACTTTATCTCTCTAGCTTCTCTCTCTAACACTAGAGCTCTCCAAAGTCTCCAAATGAGCTAAAGTCTCCAAAAATTCTAAACTCTAACCCTAAAGCTACTATTTATAGGCCAAGGCTTTAATGAAAAAACTCATTAATTACAATATTGCCACCTTGCCTTTCTTAACTAGATGTTACAATATAAGGCTAGATTTAAAATGTTTCAGCTACGGTCTTGAGATGACGGAGGCGATAGACATATTGCACTAACAAAAGGGAGAAAACGATGCCCTAATTAAGTGACACGTGGCCCAAATCACTTTCATTTATTATATATAATAGATTAATATTTGTATTGAATTTTTCATGGAGTTTAGTTTTTAGGGTGTAGAGTTTAATTTTTAGAGTTTAGAGATTGGTTTTTAGAGCTTAGATTTTGCATTTAGTTTTTAGCTTTTAGACGTTAGCCTTTAGGGTTTATGGTTTAGCTTTTAGGGTATAATTTTTCTGGGTTTAGGGTTTATTTCTTAGGATTTAGGTAGTGTTTGGTATGCATGAATGAAATGCGGAATGGAATGGACTATTGCGAGAGAATGAAAAAAAATATGTTTGGTGGTCAAGGTAATAAAATCACCCATTACAAAAGGCATTCAATTCTCTCAAATTCATTCCATCTACCCCTTGGTTTTTTTTCATTCCATTCCTTCTCTCACCCTTCATCTCCAACTTCGCCCACCACCACCGCTACCCACCACAGCCACCACCGCTAACAACCGCCACAATCGTTGTTGCCACCGTCGACCATCGCTACCCACTGCCACCTCCACAACCTTCGTCGCCACCACTCATTACCGCCACCCATCACCGATTTTATTCCTTCGTCTTTTCCTGCCTGCTAAACAATACAAGGTCTCTATTTCCACATGGTAACCAAACAAGCCGATGGAATGGTAATGATCCATTTCGTTCCTTTGTCGATAACATTACTTGAAACAACACAATGAAACCATTACTTGATGCAATTGACAAAACTGGCTTGAACACCCCTAGTTTCTCTCTATAACCAATCACTAAAGGTATGCCCCCACATGTGACTAGGCCAAGTCCAGAGATTATTGCTAACCCACAAGCAGAGGAGTGTATACCTCTTGTTTCATAAGTGACACTTGCAGGTTTTTCAAGTGAGGCAACTACTACAACTGTTGGGACAACAATTTCACAGTTGGACAGTGGTTACATAGCTAAGACATCCTTAAAGGCAACAACTGTTGAGTCAACAAAAGTACACTCTCTGTCAATTGGAAGTCCCAAGAACCAAGAAGAAGGGGCATTTGGTTCAAATTCAAAAAAAAACCACATCTGGTGGGAATTCAGATGATCCTATTAAATTAGGTGGTGGATTAAGATATGATGAATTGACAGAGAGAGTAACCAAAATGGAATCCCTAATTGATTAAATTAAAGCCATTGATGGCCAGCCCAGGTGGGAGGGTTTAAAACGCTTGTGTGGGTTCCCACCTGAGTGTTCCGAGTTCGATCACGGGGTATGCAAAACATGCGAAACCTTTGAGCGAGGGGTTGAAAAACCTGTATGCGCGGGGGATTCGAACCAGGGGTGTGTAGGTCGTAGGCAAGAGACTTACCCAAGTGATCTAAGTTGCCCAAAAAATTGATTAAATTAAAGAAATGATGACCACTCCGGTGCAAAACTCTAGACCTCCACCAACAAATGTAGAACTTGCACAAAAGATATGGTCCCATGTATAACCCTATCTCCAACTCCAAAAGCCTGAACCCACTAGCAATATGCATATGGAGATGATCAAGAATATGATTGAAGCAAGGTACAAAGATATATAAGTAGAGATCAAAGCCATCAAAGATCACCTCCTTCAAACAACAAGCATTGTTTCAAAACCCAAGTATCTAGAAGTTGATGCCAAAAGGGGGAGAATGACAGCAAAAGTGACAACAGATGATGATGAAGAAACACCTCAAGTCTCACCCATCAAAACCACATAATCATTATCAGTACCTAGTGGTGTGCACGGTTCGGTTCGGTTATTAGCATTATCCGTAACCGTAACCGAAGTGGTTAATCGGTTTGGTTAATTCGGTTAATTTGTCGGTTTTTGGTTCGGTTCGGTTAATAACCAATTCAAACAAGGGCTAATTTTTTTGCTTAGAAATACATGTAATGGAGGTATAAATACATGAAATAGATGTATAAATACATGAAATGGATGTATAAATAAATGAAATGGAGGTATAAATGCATGAATAGATGTTTAAATAAATGAATTAATGTATAAATAAATGAAATAAAGACATAAATAAATGAAATAGAGGTATTATTACATGAAATGAAAGTATAAAACATGAAATACATGAAATAGAGGTATAAAAGCTAGAAATATATAAAAAATAAATGATTCGGTTCGGTTAATTTTCGTTAACCGATGGTAAAAAAAATATCCGTTAACCGAGTTTTGGTTAATTCGGTTTCGGTTAATTTCGGTTAATTTCGGTTCAGTTTTGTCGGTTTTCGGTTTTCGGTTTGGTTTCGATTAACGGTTCGGTCATTGCACACCCCTATCAGTACCCACCAACCAATTCATCACTACTTACATAAC
This sequence comes from Helianthus tuberosus, assembly GCA_030545235.1. NCBI lineage: Eukaryota > Viridiplantae > Streptophyta > Magnoliopsida > Asterales > Asteraceae > Helianthus > Helianthus tuberosus. The sequence continues at coordinate 113,112,865 of CM060400.1, read as the reverse complement.
TGCTATAATCACGTCTGCACATCGATTAGAAGTGAGCATTGTATCACAAGAAACACAATCCTTTTACTATGCATCAAATACAAGTCAACTCATATTTCCTTCTTTTTAAATCTTCCCAAAGCCAACAAATGTCAAAGAATATATGGTGCTGAAGTTGAAGCAAGCAGAGAACATAGCTGTTGAGAGAAGCCAAGGAAAAAGTGATAAACAGGCACAACTAATCTTGTTTGACGAACTCCAAAAAGTGAATGTCTTAGAAGATGTATGAAACAATTTATCTCATGCTCCCATCAAAGATCCAGATCACAGAAGGGTATTAAGAGAAGACTATCTTGATCACATTATGAAAAAGAAACCATATTAAGCAACCAGAGCATAATTTGTAGGATGGTCAACGGAACCCTTACTTGATGAAATCTTAAGGATTGAAAATATTGCTCCTAAATCCATAAATTAAACCAACACCTCCCAACTGGAAAGCAGGAAAAAGGCCAAAATAAAAAAATGCCCTGCAGTTGAAGAAGATGAAGGAAAAGTTGGTTGCAGCCAATTTTGGCACTTTAAGGTTAATGGAAAAATAGGATGAGTCAACAATCCATCAATCCCAATAAAGTCAGACTATGAACAAGTAGACTTCCCCAACAAAACATTAGTTGATCCTTCAGAGTTTCCATCTGTTAAGAACATCTCAACGGCTGTAAAAAGTTATCTCAAAAGACAAAAAAAAAAGATGTCAAAAAAATATATGAAGATGTATCAAGATGAGCGCTGGAAAGAAGGAATCATAAATGAGTTAATGTATGGGCATCTAGGCAAATTCAGAAGATCTACTTGGAAAAAATTTGGGAAGGTCAGTTTCCCCAAATTCATCTTCAATATCTTTTGGCCCAGGAAATCCATCAAACCTCAAAATTCTAAAATGGAAGTATGATAAGACAAGCCATGAATTGACTCTTCTCAGGGATACCGGAGAAGTTAAAAGGATTCCCACGAATAGTGCCTTTGGCCTTAAGAATGAAGATCTGCAAGACATATTGGGTCTTGAACTCAAAAGGGATCAAGAAGATAGCTACTCACTGAACTTTGAGTTAGCATTCAAAGGGACGATTAGAGAGAAGCTGATGAGAAATAAAAGATGATCAAAATAAAGTTGAGTTTTGGCATCATCTATTCAAGGGGGAGATTTTTGGACCTACAAAGAACAGATGATATCCAAATCCAAAACATACTACTCTGATCAAGAAATAAACAAGAAATGATCTACAACTCTCTCCAAAGATAGTGAATCTTGAACACTAACAGAACATTTGTTTGAAGATTACAAAACTCTGTTGAAGACTGGAAAACAATGTTGAAAAAGAAGAAACATTTGTTCAAAGGCCAAAGCCCTGTTGAAAACAAAGCACTGATGGTGAAGACTAAAGATTTATTAAGCCTAAACAGATGTTTGGAACTAGTTAACAAAGGTTTAAAGAACAAACTTTATTAATGTAATAATATTAGGCAAAATAGATTTTGTATCTTTATCAGTTGTAAATTCCATCAGAAACATTTGTGTAATCTTTTCTATTTGGAATGTTAGATGCCGCTATCAGGGTGATGTCAGCCTTGATTGCAAACAGATGTTTGTACTTAGTATAAATAGATCCCACATGTTAGAGATCTATTTCATCACTCGACATCCTTATTGTACGAACAGAAGTGAGTGATCAGGCTGAGGGGGAGTGTAAAATCATTCTTGTAACCTTTTGATTATAATCATTAATACAAGTTTGATATTTTTCCAAATTTGAGTGTTCATATAATTTTGTTACAATTTCATCTTATACTATCAATCATGCATAATTAGTTCACCTAAAGCACACAAGTTAAAACTCGGATCCTAACATTCGTCCATTCCATTACCTCATACCAATCAAACCCCTAGAGTTTAGGGTTTAGTAATGGTTAGATATAGTTTTCTTACAAAGAGAAGTTTTCTCATGACCCCCATACACACATATGTGTGTGTTTGTGTGTGTGTGTATATATATATATATGTATGTATATGGGAGAGGATCATGAGAAAACTCTTTATTCCTGAGAAAACTCGAGAAACCTCTCTCAAACGATTATATGTGTGTTGACTTTTTTCTTAAGTTTAGTATTTAGGGTTTAATTTTTAGAGGTTTGGGGTTAGCTTTAGCATGTAGTTTTTAGCTTTTAGTCGTTAGCCTTTAAGGTTTATTTCTTGGGGCTTAGGGAAAATTGTTTTAGAGTTTAGGGTTTAATTATGGTCAGAGTTTTCTCACAATTTTTTAAGACGCCTATTACAACGTTGAAGTATATGGTACAAATACTCTATGCGATAATTCCTAATTTACCTCTATCTAATAAACTTTTCTTAAATAATACATTATTTAATATACATGAGATTATTTAATTCATTACAGTAACTATTATCTTATTTATTATACTTTAAAATGATATTTAAATTTACATTTACTATTTATATTTTTATAATAAATACTATTTAAATTAAGCATTAACTATAAAATTACTAAATATTTACATAGTTATATAATAAAAATAATAAGAACAACAACAATAGTAGTGGTGGTGGTGGTAGTCGTGGTAGTTGTTGGTTGTAGTGGTGGTGGTGGTCATGGTGTTACTCGTGGTGGTCGTCGTGGCAGCAGCAACGCCAACATGTCACATATAAAATGGTTATTTTGATTCGAATCAAAACATGTTCAGGTCAAAACAACGTTTATGACAGACCATGTTAGATCGCATTCTCCAAAAAAGCTATATTTACTATTTATCTTATTATAACTAAATACTATTTAGTTTAATTATTATCTCATTTGAATATTTAAGTACATAGTTACTTTTTATTTGAATTTAGTATCCAAATAAAATCGGAGTTTAAGGCAGGTCGGGTTACATTGTGCTCTCAAAAAAACTACATTTACAATTTTTTTTTATTTTTATAACTAATTACTATTTAAATTAAGTGTTATCTTATTTTAATTCTAAAGGATATAATTACTAAATATTTATACAACAATAATAATGCTCAAATACAATCAGTGTTTATACATATCAATAGATTGCGCCCGTCAATGACCTCTATAGCTCAAGCGGTAGGAGGACTTGAGTTCTTCTTTGAAGACTCAAGTTCAATCCCCATTTGATGCAAAAAAGAAGTGAGACACTGGTGGACAGTGATAGAATACCCAGGAAAACCTGGGTTCGATCCTTGAGCCAAACGGGTTTTACCAGTAATTTACCGTCGTGCCTACGGGCGGGTGGGTTACCGGGATTTCCCTGGAATTGGTGGTGGACCACTCGGGTTACTCTCGGAGTACTCCGTTTCTCTAGTGAGTGTCCCGAGAGTGCTCGGGATTGATTTGTTGGCTGTTAAAAAAAAGGTAGACTGCATCCTCCAAAAGAGCCTATAATGATGTCTGCCGCATCATGTGGGCCAACCGCTAGTATAAAACAAAGGACGATGCATTTAATTAAAAATTTGTTAGACGTTGAAAACGGAAATTGTTTTATTATATAAAATAAAGGATGACACAATTTAATAAAAAACTAGATTTACCATCCGTCGTAATGTGGCAGGGGGCGTATAAACTAGATTTACCAATGACACACTAGCGTCAGCGACAACCAATACTAAAGTTACGATGTGTTAATGCGAAGAGATTAGACTGTAACGTAAAATATAGACAATAATAATTAAGTCAATTTAGGACCCTGCGTGTTGTAACGAACATGTCAAACGGGAAAACGTAAAAACGTTGAACCACATACGCACGTTGAGTCGTGTTAACTCGCACAATCTAAAACGAAACGTTAAAACGTTGAACCACACACACGTTATGTTGTGTCTCGCAAAATTTAAAACGAAAAAATCTACGAAATATGAAAAGTGTGGTGGACCAAAGTTGAAAGTAAAAAAAGTTGTGAGGTTAAATTGAAATAGATGAAAACTTGTGGGTTACAAGTAAAATGTCAAATAAATTTTGGTTAAAAGTGTAATATCAATTTAAAAAAAAAAACTCTCAAAGCTTTGAATTTGATTTACTTTACGTTTGATCCAATCACAATACTTATACAGGTTACATTGAGTTTAACTGGAAACGTCAAAATGTGTGTTTTCATATGGTTAATGCATCATATAACGTTTGGTCTGATCCATTCAATGTTTACGATGTACCCGCGCCGTAACGCAGACGAGTCTTAACCGTAGTTGATAATATAATTCAATAAACCATGTTTTGCTCAATAAAGTATTTTGATCTTCTTTTAACATGAAAACAAGATGTTAAATTTGTATTTGTAACTAACATATAAACAGTATTTGTCTATTGACGTACAAGTTTTAATGCATATCATTCAAACTTTTTAATCATTTTAATACATTGTTTTGACATTCCATAATATAACAATATCAATTGTTGTTCACAAAGTTCAAAAAGTTAATATTTTTTTTAATAAATATTTTATCTTTTATATAAATATAGTTCTATTTATTTTTTTATTTTTTTTACTTTATTATGAAATATGTTTACTTAATTGGGTTGCTTGCTTATTTTTATCGTCATTTAAATTAAAGCCTACATGGTATATGTTGATGCAACAAATAAGAGACCACGGATAGTAGCTGTGCTGGTTAGGCAAAAGGGTTGAAGGGTTCAACTTTGCCTAACGCAGGTCGTGGGGTCCCCCCACGTTTGCAAGACGTGGAAGGAGGTTCACTAGTTATTTTTGTTATTTGCTGAAGATCCTCCTCTGAAGTATATTCAGATTCGGATGTCGGAGCAAATAGAATGTGTGTGTTGGATGTGAAAGAGCGTGACTTGCATGAAGCAAGTGCTCGAGATGAATGACCAGAGATTACGAGAATCAGTGCTGGCCTGGAATGTCCCAACTCAGTAAATGAAGTGTCACTTATATAGGAGAAGACATCTTCCCAAAGAGGCATTAATTTGACTAGTGTCCTTGCTTGCAGCGAGGGGCTTACCCTTTCGGGGGTTAAAGCCTTTTGACCCCTGGATAATAGCGTGTACTCTGCAGACCTGCATTGCTTTTGCGGCTGTGGGTTGGTGAAGCAATCCCTTGATGTGACTGGCTACTGTTTCCGTATTGCTTTTCCCTTCCTCACAGCTTTTTAACCTTTGAACCATTTAACCCTTTGAGCGTTTACGTATTTAGTCATTTTATTTTGTCTTGGGCTACCCCCGTCATCAGCCCCCCCAAGTCAGAGGTTTTTGGGGAATGAGCTCAAAGACTTCTGACTTTTATACGTGTATTTTATTGCCTAAAGGTTTCAAGGGTTCGATGCTTGAAGGCTTGAAAGGTTGTGAGCAGTTAATTTTTGAATTTTAAATAACTGACAATTGATGTGATTGATGTATGGCGGTTCATAGGGTGGCGGTTACTGTTTGCCATTATTACCCCTATTGTAGGTTATTTTATATTTACATATCTCATTTATTTACACATTTTACTTTGGATAAACATCACTTTGCTCTTTTTTCTCTTCGGTATCCCCCTTTTCACAAAATCAGGTTAGTTCCGATTTGCTTATCTTTTCTTTAATTGTTCATTGTGATGGGTGCTCGGAAGGATATGGAAAAATCCTTCCCTCGACTGACCCAAGAGGTGGTCGATTTATTTTGTGTGGAATGGGGAATAGGGACAAAGTATAAACCGGTTGCACCGGCTTGTGATAAATCTATCAATGCATGTCCTTCTGGTATGATTGCCTTGTATTGCCGTCATTTTGAGTTTTCAAATCTTCGTTATCCGTTTTCAAACTTTGTCTTGAATGTATTGGAATATTATCGGGTGTCTTTTGGTCAAGTTCATCCTTTAGGTATGGCTAGGGTTTTGCATTTTGAGATTCTGTGTCGGGCTTGTGGGTATGATCCTACTCTTTTAGCATTCCGTCGCTTTTTCCGGCTTGCTAAGAATGGTGATTGGTTCACCTTTGAAACTAGTCAAGTTGATACTTGTTTAATTTCGTCCATGGTTTCTACACTTGGGGTTTGGAAAGATCGGTTTTTCTGGGTGTCGGAGGAAATTGTTCCTTTCAAACTTGTTTGGAGACACCCGGATGCTGTTCTGAACGAGCCGGAGCCCTCTGATTCCGAGATAAACACCCGTTTTTTAGAAACTCTTAGGGAGTGCCCTTCGAGGCTTCGTCCCTTCCCTGAGCATCTGTTGGTGTTATTGGGTATAAGTTGTCACACCCCGAATTTCCACGTGTCACCGGTGGGCCCGGTGGGGAGTATCGTGACGTCATGGTTGGCAACGTAATAGTCAAACAACACAATATCAATATGCACAGCGGAAGCAATTTAAAGTATGATACAACCGAATTTATTATTGTAATATCATATGTCACAATATTCGGAAGTTTATCCACAGAAGGATCGAACATAAAATGGAAACAGTAGTTCAACAGACTTTTAGGCATCTTAAGCTTGCGAGACTTCTATAGATGCTAAGGAGACATATCCAGCCAATTTCGTATAGTACCTGCATTTAGCCTTTTTTGGAAAAATACGTCAGTTTACACTGGTAAATACATTCAACTGACTCATTTTGGGAAAAAGAGTTTGAAAAGTGATTCGAGTGCAAACGGCACAAAATATCTTGACACACTGATTAAAATGCACAGAGGCAAAATTAATCTTTTTAACTTGGGAGAATTATTTAATATTATAATCTTGTGAACGAATTACATGTTACTTATACGTTCAGTAGCCCGGAACGTATCCGGGTTAAAGATCAATAGACACACCACTTTAAGTGAGTTATACACGGGAGTACGCCTACACCCCGTGCTCAGGTCGTGGCCATCTCGTAAGATGATGCCAGGGATATCCGGGACATGGTCATTAACCCCCCAAAGGCTGTAAAGTAAACAAATCTGTTTAAAACGAGCCGATCAAATTATTCAACTACCCACTAAGCGTGGAGATTTGATGCCCGATCAAGCGGTACGCTATGTACCGTAACCCAAGCCCGTATAGGGAAAATAAGTTAAAAGTATTTACCTGAGCTAAATATAAATTCAATCCCAGCCGTATATCAAATCAGCAAGTACAGATGGCTTTTACTGGGCTCCTAATCTGGAACGAAGGTTTTTAATAACCTATTAGAATCCTAACGGGTCTTTAATTAAGCTTAAGCTTAGACCGGCTAGTTTCAAAGATACGGTTCGTACGCACGATTAAGCGAAGACCAGATAGAATGTGATTTAGACCCGACAAGTTCGGAGACTTGTTTAATATGAGTTTATTATTCACATTCTGGATTTTGAGATAAAACCGATAAGGTTTGACCCATATCGGCTAATTTATGTAAACTTGTTACATAAACCGAACCGAACGCGAAATAAGCGTAACGGGTATCCGTAAGAGCCATATACAGGTTTCCTAAGTTAATATGCTTCAAATATGTTGTGACATCAGTAGGATGTCTTTCATTATGCCCCGAACTAATTTAAACACAAACTATGCCCCGTAGGGGTAGTTTGGTCATTTTAAAGGTTGTAAAAGAGTTTAAATGTTTAACTGAGTTACAGGTCTGATGTAAACAGCAAACATACTCACTTTGATGAGTTATAACAGTAGGCTAAAGCATATATGTGAATTTTATCATCTTTAACCAAACTATGCCCCGTAGGGGTATTTTGGTAATTTCACATAAGTCGAAAGCTCAAAAACGAAGTCTGAGTTAATCAACCTTTGCTTACTGTTAAAATATCATAATTTTCCTCATATATCAGTAGGTATCAACCCGGGTATGTCCAATATGATTCTAAGACATACCATGCGTTAAAAACGCTAATTATGGCGATTAAAGGCCATTTCCGGGTTCTATACTTAAATCTGATATTTTTATATTTCCAGCAAGCTTAAAATAATTTATTTAACATATGTGATCAGTAGCAAAAGGTTTGGAGTCGTTTAGATAAGTAAAACTCATTTTATGGCCCGTAAGGGCAAAACCGACAATTACCGGATTAAGCCTACGACTACTAGTTATGCTCAGCCTAAAATTAATTAAAAATCTTTAAAAATCCCAAAATAATATATTACATCAGTGGGTATTAAGTTTGATACCAAAAAGTAGGCTTAACTAGGCTATATACTAATTACGCCGTTTTATTAACAAAAAGCTTAAATTTTGCGATATTGAGCATAACTCTTAATCTATAAGTCAAACTGATGTCAAACTTTGCATACAAGTTTATATATCAGTAACTAAGGTTTCTACACTTTTACATTTTCATAAATCACGTTTTAAGATAATAAGGGCATAACGGTCAACATATGAGCAATTAACGGAAATATGCATATTAATTGGATAACTAGTGAACCAAGGTGCATAATCGCAGAGGGTTGTTCTAACATGTATCCTAATCCAATTAAAGCTCTGAGGCATTTCTAAAACATGCCTAAACGGGTCAGAACTGAAAGTCAAAGTGAAAGTCAAACTATGTGACTTTCGGTTCCGAACCGGGTCTAAACAGGAAATAGTCGGGTTGAATATGTTTGGACATGTTCTTACACTTATTACTAAGTTATAATAATGATCAAATAGGTTGTATATGATCTAGATAGCTAATTATGCATAAATGACATTTTAAGCATCCTGTTGACTTTTTAATTATATGTTTGACCCGACATTTGACCTGGTTAGGGTGGTGATCAGGGGAAACCCTTTTGAGGTTTTATTACCCACATAAATACCAACCTATAACTACTTTTAATTCGAGATATGACTGAGCCATTATTGACTAATCTCGAAGTCAAACCGTAATTACGACGGTTTGACTTTTAGCTAATTAACCAAGCTAAACTCAAACAAAGAAGAACTAGAAGACTTACAAGAGTACTATGCACGACTTAAGATCAAATGGACCTGCTTGAGAGCTCCAGGAATGATCAAACAATGCAGAAGAAGGTGTGAGGAGTTGTGTTGCACAAGGTGGCCTTTTATAGTGAATTACATACCACAAATCTTTGACAACAAGGTCTAGGACACACCACAACTCATCAACATGTGTCTCTAAGGCTTAGGGGGTGTCTAGGGGCCAAGTGAGAAGTGAAAAATCGTTTAAAATCGATTACAAGTGCAAAGGCAGACAAGTCCCCTAAGAACTCGGAACTGGCTGATCAGGTGAAGCAGTCGCGTAGCGCGACTGCATAAGCAGTCACGCTCGCGCTACGCGAGACCTAGGTGACATCCCACAAAACTTTTAAAAATTGCAGTTTTGGTCCTTGGCTCTTCAAACTTCGATTAGGCACTTGTTTATTGCATTTTGAGCCCCCGTAATTGATCTATAAGGGCCTCAAGACATATACCCACTTTGTTAAGTCCCCGGGTAACTTTATTGTTACCCGAAAAGGCCTAACTTTCAACGTTGACGCTTTAACCCCTCGCACACGAATTCGATCATAACTTTCTCATACGTTAACGAAACTTTACGAAATTTAAATCGTGCATTCTAGTGAGCATGATTAACATTTACAAAGCTTCGGGTTTGTCAAAAGGTCACTCAGAGGTATATCTTTAAACATGTTGACACATTTAACCCCTGTAGTTTGTAAACTCTCACTTTTAGCTTCGTATGATCCATGATTTATTCGTTTGAAGGTATGAGCATCGTGTAGGGTTAATGTACATTATATTTATTCACAGTTTACACTTAGAATACGTATTTTTACATACTTTTCATGTTTGTCAACTTTAGTCCTTCTATAATATTTCTTTCACACGTTTAAACATTTGACACGTGTCTACACATTATAGGACGTGAATTTTCGAGGTGTTACATCCTCACCCCCTTAAAATAAATCTCGACCCGAGATTTACTGAAATAAATAAGGGTACTTTTCTTTCATCGTGGATTCAACCTCCCACGTGTATTCGGGACCTCTACGGGTATCCTATTTGACCTTCATAATAGGTACATGCTTCCTTCGAAGCTTCTTTACCTGTCGATCTTCAATCGACAAAGGTTTTTCAACAAATTTCAAGCTCTCGTCTATATGCACATCTGTATGTGGTATAACCAGTGATTCCTCAGCGAAACACTTCTTCAGATTGCAGATGTGGAACACTTTGTGAATTCCACTGAGCTCTCCCGGTAAGTTTAACTTATAGGCAGCTGACCCGACATGTTTGATAACCTCGAAAGGTCCTATGTATCTCGGGCTTAGTTTGCCTTTCTTACCTAACCGCATCACTCCCTTCCAGGGTGACACTTTAAGTAGGACTTTGTCACCTACTTCGAAGTGAAAATCCTTACGCTTAGGATCAGCATATCTCTTCTGTCTATCCCGGGCAGCTTTGAGACGGTCACGAATCTGGACAATCTTGTCCGTCGTCTCGAACACTATCTCTGGTCCTGATAACTGGACATCTCCAACTTCCGCCCAACAAACGGGCGATTTACACTTTCTACCGTATAATGCCTCAAAAGGCGCAGCCTTGAGGCTGGTATGGTAGCTATTGTTGTAGGAGAATTCGATTAACGGTAGGTTCTTATCCCAACTACCGCCTAAATCGATTGCACGTGCACGTAGCATGTCTTCCAACGTTTGAATAGTACGCTCACTCTGACCGTCTATCTGAGGATGGTAAGCTGCACTATAGTTCAAACGTGTGCCCAAAATTTGTTGGAAACTCTTCCAGAAATGTGACGTGTATCTAGTATCTCTATCAGAGACAATAGCCACAGGTATGCCATGTAAGGCTACAATCTTATCAACGTATAACTGGGCTAACACATCGGAGCTGTAAGTCTCCTTGATGGGTAAGAAATGAGCTGACTTAGTCAGTCCATCAACTATAGCCGATATTGTATCATTTCCTTTTCTTGTCTTGGGTAACTTGGTAATAAAATCCATAGTTACCATTTCCCACTTCCACTTAGGAAGTTCAGGCTGTTGTAGCAAACCTGATGGTTTCTGATGCTCGGCTTTGACTTGCGCACTTGTCAAGCATTTAGCTACATAGGTGGCCACAGACTTCTTCAAGCCTATCCACCAATAGTTTGCCCTTAGATCCTGGGTAGCTGATGGCAATTCTTAATCGTTGCCTAATTAGGGTTGCGGCATGTATGCATAAGCAATATGAACCGTCTTTCTTATTTAATAACATAAAACCCTCAGAATATTGAGTCAGGCTTTATGTGCCTATGTTTTAAAACCTACTTAATCAAGGTTTCGATTATTCCATAATCAATATGGAGTTTTCACAATACTCCAGCCCACAGCGGGATACAATCTTAATTCTACCTGCCTTCCCGGAGGTAAGCAGGGAAAACTTATGAGAAGATAATCAAGATTGCAAGGAGGCTACAGAGATTTTCCATATCTCAGGCTCCAGTTCATCCACCATTACTCGTGTCAAATAAGTGACACCTTTATGTTATAAGTCCACGAATTCCTTAGTCTGGAACATTTACTTAAAAAAATTTCCATTTTTGGATATCTTCTTTGAATACTACTAGTCGACTTTAGTACAATATGACCATTGGGATATCTCAGGGGTTCCATGTATTAAACCTCCATGCTGATCAGACATGGAAATAATCTATGGGACACACTAGGATACGCCAATCCTCATATGACACTTTAATCAAACATAGTTTGGCATTCGCAGGCGATAGAAAACGATGAGAAAAATAATTAAAATAACATATGTTGTCGTACTCTATGCAAAGAAAGAGTGCTCTTAAATTTTCGGAAGGTTTTTTTTTTCTTGCCGATACGAGAAGAATCGGTTACTATGGTTTCCTTGGTAATTATACCTTGTGGATGATAATAAAAGTTTTTGCTAAGTTTATGGTTCATGAAGATTTATTATTGCCTGTATTAAAAACAGGCCACTTAGCAGAAATTATCATTGATAAATGATAAGGAAGTTTATTGCACAAGTGCTTATATTTAATCAATACTGGAAGTTTCACAAACTAGGCACCTAGCTCAGTTGGCTAGGCGCGCGAAAGGGTGCGGCCGGCCTAGACCCAGGTTCGATTCCGGGGACGGCCAGTTCCACCATTTTTTTATGTTTAATATTTATTAATCGTACGGATACGTGTAATTACGAGGGTTGTCTCATAAGGAGTCTTGATAATTAATTGTTCCTTATCACCCACAATATGGGCTTGATTTTTAAGACAACCAATCGATTTTTATCACTTTATTGAGTCCTTATATTTAACGGAACTAGGACCTCGGAAAAAATTCCTTATGGATATAAAACATCCATCTAATAATGCTGAAACAGTCTCAGAGGTATACAGGCTTCTTACCGAACTTTCGTTGCTTTTTATTAAGCCTGTACTCGCTCTCTTTCTCAGATTTTCTGGGAGTTATTCTCCTTCTTTTGGTTCATCCTTCATATATGAAGTGTGAACAAGATCTCCTCATGAGCAATTTAAACATGGATTTGAATGAGATTTAGAGCGAGAAGAATTCGGCTCTTTGGATTGTCTCATGACCTTTCTATGGTCCTTCCATTTGCTGCGTCAACCACAGCCTAAGGATTAACTCCATTAATATTGAGGTTTACGTTTGTAGTTTTATTAACTTTTGTCGCCTTAATAGCGTTGCGACTGTCGTCTACCTCATCTGAGTTTTCCATACTCGAAACTTGGTACCAATCACCAAGATTTAACCATTATCAGTCATCATCCTGATGACCTGACTTAGATTAGCCACGGCATTCATAAACCGTATGGGCTATTCTGTTCCGAACATTCATAGTGAATGTTATTTTGAATGTATTTCCATTATACTTAGTCTAGGTCACAACAGGACCATTAATGGCATTCAAAGTTTGGAGCGAGTCCAATACTTGCTCGACAGGGGACCATAATGTCACAACTGTCCTTGTCACAAGGACGATTATAAATAGCTCAAAGGCTAGCCTTTCATGACTTCGGTTATATATATTTATATACATATACGGCATAGAAGCCTGTCGCGAGGGACGTAGAAAATATGGCATAAAGCACAGTCATGAAGGACATAAGTAATCATATGGCGCGAAGGCCTTGTCGTGATGACATTTAGATACGGTACAAATGGCCTTGTCTCTAGGACGTTATAGGATATGGCACTAAGGCCTGTCACCAGGGATGTTAACATTTAATATGTTAGCTTGTCACGAATGACAAATTATAGCACATAGGCTTGTCATGAATGACTTTAAAACATAACTCGATGATCTACCATCAAGAACCTTAATTTATTAGCCGCAATCTTTTTAGATTAGGGCTTCAAGGTTTGAACGTGGTTCTTCACCTTTGGACAGGGAGTCATAGACTACAACTGTCATCGTCTTGATAGACGATTCTTTTGGCAGAAAAAAATAAGCCAATTAACATCACTAATGGACGTTTATATATAACCATCGTATCTAATGATATTAGTTATGATCCCATCGATCATATTGACTATTAGGTTTGGGGTATAATCACACCATTCTGAACAGGGGGTCGTAAAGATCACTACTATCTTTGTCTTACCGACTCTAGAATAAAGTATAGCCCGTAGGCATTTCATCGCGAGGGATGTTAATATTATGATCATCATACTGATGATACTAGTCAGGATCGCAACGAGTATAGACTATGGGATTTGAGTATAGCTCACCCCCTTGGCAAAGAATCACAAAAATTTCAATTGCCTTGTCTCAGTTGGACGATATAATATAGCCCTTAGGCAAAACATCATTACGGATGTTAAAATTTTTAATCATCGTATTGATGATTTTTTTTTCATGATCGTATTGATCATATGAACTATTAGGCTTGAGCATAGCTCACCACCTTGGACAGGGAATCGTAAAGATCTCAATGTCTTTGTCACACATGGACAGTATAATTTGGCCCATAGGCGAAAACATCACTCATGGATGTTTATAATTGGTTCATCCTATTAGGTGCTATAAGTCATGATTGCATTAATCATATTGACTATTTGGCTTGAGCATAGCTCACCACCTTAGACAAGGAATCATAAAGATAACAATGTCAATGTCTCAAATGGACAATATATTATAGCCCGTAGGCAAGACATCACTAAAGGATGTTAAATAATATGATCATCGTACTAGATGATATTAGTCATGATCGCATTGATCATATAGACTATTATGTTTGGACATAGTCCAACATTTTAGACAGGAGGTCAAAGACCACCACTGTCGTTGTCCTATCGGACAACAAGTTTAGTCCGTAGGCACTTCATCACTAACGGATGTTTATATTATGATCATCTTATAGGATGATATAAGCCATGATTCCTAGATCACTAGGCTAGATTTGAGAATTGGAAGAATCCAATATAATGATGACTGTTGTGATTTTCTCGAATCACATTTGTCAAGAGTGCTAACACATTCCTAGGTGTTAACAAGGATCTGAATCCCTTGAGTAGGTTTCACCATCTTGGCCGCGTAGGCTAGGTTTCACCTTTAAGATTCCCTTCAATTGCATACTGACAGAGAAGGAAGGATATTTATTTTATTCAGGATTTTTATCACAAATCCTAATTCATAAGTTAATAATAGCACCAATGGCCTAGTCACGTAGACAAGTTAAATTTATAAGCCATGATTTCAGAGAATCGTGGCATTAAGGTTTGAATCAAAGTTCATTACCTTTTCTTGACAGGGAGTTGTAGGCTACCACCGTCTTTAGTCTCAGAGGACATTAACTATAGTCCGTAGGCACTTCCCTTCTAAGGGATGTTTATTACTGAATTGCCCCTTAGAGAAATTCATTAACCATGGTAAACAGAGACCATATTTGGTTAATTTATTAATCATATTTATTTAGGATTTCTATTATAATTTATCCTAATTATAAAACATTAACAGTTTTATTAGTGGCACCCAATGGCCTGGTCACATGGACATTTATAAATTATAAGCTTATGATTTCAGAGAATCAAAGCAACAATAACAGTTTTATTTAATAGCACAAAAGGCCTAGTCACAAGGACAATTTTTAAATTATAAGCCATGATTTCAGAGAATCAAGGTCTTTAAGTATATTAGCTCAACTGGCTTAGTCACAAGGACATATATAATTTATAAGCTATGATTTCAGAGAATCAAAGCATTTGAGGTTTGAACCTAGTTCATTACCTTTATCTGACAGGGAGTCATAGCTACCACTGTATTTTGGCTCATGTAGAAATGAGCAAGGCCCGTAGGCACTATATTACCACGTATGGTTAAAATATGATCATCTTAATTGATGACGTAAACCCAGGATTCAGGGATCATTAAACTGGGTTAGGAATCTTTTGAAGAATCCTATATAAAATGACGTGTGTGATTTTAAATGAATCACATCTGCCAGGAGTGTTAACATGTTTTAAGATGTTAACAGGAAATTGAATCTTTTTAAACAGGTCTTACCATCTTGGCCCGGTCTTATATTTGACCCAAGGCTAGGTTTCACACTTAAGATTCTTAATTAATGATTTGAATCTTTTTAACAGGTCTTACCATCTTGGCCCGGTCTTATAATTGACTCGAGGCTAGGTTTCACACTTAAGATTCTTAATTTATAATTAACGCAGAACAATTTTTAAATTGAGGTGTAAATATGGATCTGAATCTAAATTGCGGAACTGCCATCTTGGCCGGTCTTAATATGACCCGAAGCTAGGTCTTGCCCTTTTAGATTTTGCCATTTTATTATAATGGTAGATCTTGCAAAAAGGAAATATTATTTTTCCATTTATTTAATATTTCTTATTTAGAATGAAAGTTTAAACTTAATCATTCCATTATATAAAAATAAAAGTATAAAGTTGCCCTAAGCGGGACTTAAAAGGAATAATGTCGTCCTCGAAGGGACTGAAAAGGTAAATATGTCCTTATAAGGACTATTGAGGAAACGATCTTCAGCAAAGGAGTTTCTTCTTCATTCAATTCTTGAAGGCTTTCTCCTTGGTCGCACGTTTCATCCTGGTCGCGGTACGAAGCTCAGCATTTCAAGGCTCCAGATGTGGAGAATTCTTATTACAGCTTCTTCGCTTGGCGACGTATCCAATATATAAAAATTTGGAAGCAAAACTTCAAGATTAGGATTGAGAATATTCCTAAGTTAAGTCTAGACTCAGAAGTTTAGAATTGTGCAATTGTGTAACTGAGATTAAACACTAAGGCTAGTGTTTAATTCACTCAGTGTTGGCTCTGATACCAACCTGTCACACCCCGAATTTCCACGTGTCACCGGTGGGCCCGGTGGGGAGTATCGTGACGTCATGGTTGGCAACGTAATAGTCAAACAACACAATATCAATATGCACAGCGGAAGCAATTTAAAGTATGATACAACCGAATTTATTATTGTAATATCATATGTCACAATATTCGGAAGTTTATCCACAGAAGGATCGAACATAAAATGGAAACAGTAGTTCAACAGACTTTTAGGCATCTTAAGCTTGCGAGACTTCTATAGATGCTAAGGAGACATATCCAGCCAATTTCGTATAGTACCTGCATTTAGCCTTTTTTGGAAAAATACGTCAGTTTACACTGGTAAATACATTCAACTGACTCATTTTGGGAAAAAGAGTTTGAAAAGTGATTCGAGTGCAAACGGCACAAAATATCTTGACACACTGATTAAAATGCACAGAGGCAAAATTAATCTTTTTAACTTGGGAGAATTATTTAATATTATAATCTTGTGAACGAATTACATGTTACTTATGCGTTCAGTAGCCCGGAACGTATCCGGGTTAAAGATCAATAGACACACCACTTTAAGTGAGTTATACACGGGAGTACGCCTACACCCCGTGCTCAGGTCGTGGCCATCTCGTAAGATGTTGCCAGGGATATCCGGGACATGGTTATTAACACCCCAAAGGCTGTAAAGTAAACAAATCTGTTTAAAACGAGCCGATCAAATTATTCAACTACCCACTAAGTGTGGAGATTTGATGCCCGATCAAGCGGTACGCTATGTACCGTAACCCAAGCCCGTATAGGGAAAATAAGTTAAAAGTATTTACCTGAGCTAAATATAAATTCAATCCCAGCCGTATATCAAATCAGCAAGTACAGATAGCTTTTACTGGGCTCCTAATCTGGAACGAAGGTTTTTAATAACCTATTAGAATCCTAACGGGTCTTTAATTAAGCTTAAGCTTAGACCGGCTAGTTTCAAAGATACGGTTCGTACGCACGATTAAGCGAAGACCGGATAGAATGTGATTTAGACCCGACAAGTTCGGAGACTTGTTTAATATGGGTTTATTATTCACATTCTGGATTTTGAGATAAAACCGATAAGGTTTGACCCGTATCGGCTAATTTATGTAAACTTGTTACATAAACCGAACCGAACGCGAAATGAGCGTAACGGGTATCCGTAAGAGCCATATACAGGTTTCCTAAGTTAATATGCTTCAAATATGTTGTGACATCAGTAGGATGTCTTTCATTATGCCCCGAACTAATTTAAACACAAACTATGCCCCGTAGGGGTAGTTTGGTCATTTTAAAGGTTGTAAAAGAGTTTAAATGTTTAACTGAGTTACAGGTCTGATGTAAACAGAAAACATACTCACTTTGATGAGTTATAACAGTAGGCTAAAGCATATATGTGAATTTTATCATCTTTAACCAAACTATGCCCCGTAGGGGTATTTTGGTAATTTCACATAAGCCGAAAGCTCAAAAACGAAGTCTGAGTTAATCAACCTTTGCTTACTGTTAAAATATCATAATTTGCCTCATATATCAGTAGGTATCAACCCGGGTATGTCCAATATGATTCTAAGACATACCATGCGTTAAAAACGCTAATTATGGCGATTAAAGGCCATTTCCGGGTTCTATACTTAAATCTGATATTTTTATATTTCCAGCAAGCTTAAAATAATTTATTTAACATATGTGATCAGTAGCAAAAGGTTTGGAGTCGTTTAGATAAGTAAAACTCATTTTATGGCCCGTTAGGGCAAAACCGACAATTACCGGATTAAGCCTACGACTACTAGTTATGCTCAGCCTAAAATTAATTAAAAATCTTTAAAAATCCCAAAATAATATATTACATCAGTGGGTATTAAGTTTGATACCAAAAAGTAGGCTTAACTAGGCTATATGCTAATTACGCCGTTTTATTAACATAAAGCTTAAATTTTGCGATATTGAGCATAACTCTTAATCTATAAGTCAAACTGATGTCAAACTTTGCATACAAGTTTATATATCAGTAACTAAGGTTTCTACACTTTTACATTTTCATAAATCACGTTTTAAGATAATAAGGGCATAACGGTCAACATATGAGCAATTAACGGAAATATGCATATTAATTGGATAACTAGTGAACCAAGGTGCATAATCGCAGAGGGTTGTTCTAACATGTATCCTAATCCAATTAAAGCTCTGAGGCATTTCTAAAACATGCCTAAACGGGTCAGAACTGAAAGTCAAAGTGAAAGTCAAACTATGTGACTTTCGGTTCCGAACCGGGTCTAAACTGGAAATAGTCGGGTTGAATATGTTTGGACATGTTCTTACACTTATTACTAAGTTATAATAATGATCAAATAGGTTGTATATGATCTAGATAGCTAATTATGCATAAATGACATTTTAAGCATCCTGTTGACTTTTTAATTATATGTTTGACCCGACATTTGACCTGGTTAGGGTGGTGATCAGGGGAAACCCTTTTGAGGTTTTATTACCCACATAAATACCAACCTATAACTACTTTTAATTCGAGATATGACTGAGCCATTATTGACTAATCTCGAAGTCAAACCGTAATTACGACGGTTTGACTTTTAGCTAATTAACCAAGCTAAACTCAAACAAAGAAGAACTAGAAGACTTACAAGAGTCCTATGCACGACTTAAGATCAAATGGACCTGCTTGAGAGCTCCAGGAATGATCAAACAATGCAGAAGAAGGTGTGAGGAGTTATGTTGCACAAGGTGGCCTTTTATAGTGAATTACATACCACAAATCTTTGACAACAAGGTCTAGGACACACCACAACTCATCAACATGTGTCTCTAAGGCTTAGGGGGTGTCTAGGGGCCAAGTGAGAAGTGAAAAATCGTTTAAAATCGATTACAAGTGCAAAGGCAGACAAGTCCCCTAAGAACTCGGAACTGGCTGATCAGGTGAAGCAGTCGCGTAGCGCGACTGCATAAGCAGTCACGCTCGCGCTACGCGAGACCTAGGTGACATCCCACAAAACTTTTAAAAATTGCAGTTTTGGTCCTTGGCTCTTCAAACTTTGATTAGGCACTTGTTTATTGCATTTTGAGCCCCCGTAATTGATCTATAAGGGCCTCAAGACATATACCCACTTTGTTAAGTCCCCGGGTAACTTTATTGTTACCCGAAAAGGCCTAACTTTCAACGTTGACGCTTTAACCCCTCGCACACGAATTCGATCATAACTTTCTCATACGTTAACGAAACTTTACGAAATTTAAATCGTGCATTCTAGTGAGCATTATTAACATTTACAAAGCTTCGGGTTTGTCAAAAGGTCACTCAGAGGTATATCTTTAAACATGTTGACACATTTAACCCCTGTAGTTTGTAATCTCTCACTTTTAGCTTCGTATGATCCATGATTTATTCGTTTGAAGGTATGAGCATCGTGTAGGGTTAATGTACATTATATTTATTCACAGTTGACACTTAGAATACGTATTTTTACATGCTTTCCATGTTTGTCAACTTTAGTCCTTCTATAATATTTCTTTCACACGTTTAAACATTTGACACGTGTCTACACATTATAGGACGTGAATTTTCGAGGTGTTACATAAGTAAAGTGTGGGAAAATGCTAACCGGGATCCGGTGCTTATTAGAGATGGGAAGGGTATGCCTTTATTCCTTTCTTGCTTTTTTATTCCTTTTTCTTTGTCTGTTTATGTGTTTTTATATTTTGTATTGCAGTTATGTCTGCCTTGGATTTTATTAAGAGCGATGATACTTCTGACGTTGTTTTTGATGATGCTGCTGCTACCCCTGGTGAGAATGCGGTTGTTAAGGGTGCCGATTATAGGTTTGAGGGTTCTGGTTATGTCAATGTTCCGAATGTCAAAGGCTTTACCAAGGTTGCTGCGTCCAAAGGTTCTACTCGTCATTCTCAACGTCATCTGAAGGTTGTTGATCAGCCCTCTGGCTCAGAGCCTATTGACGTTAGTGATGATATTGAGGCGTCAGGGGATCAAGTTGTGGATGTTGGTAAGGGCAAGGAAAAGGAGTTGATTGTTTCAAGCAAGAAGAAGAAATTGGTTAAGAAGGGTACCATTTCTGCTATTCAAGGTTCGTCGGCCAAAAGTGTTGAAAGCTTCGAGGGTTCAGAGGACATTTACGTGCCTAATTGGGGGGTTAAGGTTGGTGACAATTTTAAGGATCCTGCTGTTTGTGCTGAAGCCTTGGCTCATTTTGCTCCTCCCGGTGTTCGAGATGCCATATCTGAGATGGAGGGTGATCATCCCATCTCTAGGATGATGCTCAGTTCCTGCAACCTTTCTGCCTTTTTGGCTGAAGGTGTCACTCGCTTTGCTAAAGGGATGCGGGAATATGAGGAGGCCTCCAAGAAGAAGGAGAAAATGAAGGCTTCAATTGCTGCTATGAAGAAGGAAATCGAGAGCTTTTCTGAGAAGGAGTTGGCTTGGAACAAGAAGATTGAGGAGTTAACTAAGAGGCACGGTATTGAGATGGATGATCTTAGGAAAAGCTTTGAAGCTAACTTATTGAAACTGAAAGCTGACCGGGAGGCCTTGGCTGTGCAACAGAAGGCTTTTGCTAAAGAGAAGGATGGCTTGAAGACTTTGGTTGCCCAGGCTACTGGAGATAACCAATGGCTCATTGAGCAGGGTTTTCACCAAGTGGTTACATATCTGTTGCATTCCAAAGAGTTTAACTCTGCTCTTGGTGATGTTTATACTAAACTACTCAATCTGGGAAAACACCAAGGTCTTATTGCAGGTTATAAGTTCACGAGTCTGGCAACCCTTTGGAGAAATCTCCCCTATACCGTCCCGAGGCTTCTGATGTCTTTAAGAGTTCCGTGGAGCAAATGGAGAGGTTATCATACCCGTATGTAAGTCAAGTTGCTTCTTGTTATGGTAAGCCTCTCTCTACTTTACAGGAACTGAAGCCGGAGGGTTTGAATGAAAAGTTATGCGCTGAACTGCTTGGCTCCCTTTCGAGGAAACGTTCCTATTCGGGAGATAGTGAAGATACTTTTCCTGGGGAAGCCGATGCGCCGAAGGATGCCAGTTTGGAGGTTTCAGTTGCTGATGATCAAGGTCCGAAGGCTAAGAAGGTTAAGAAGACTAAGAAGGCCAAAGGTAGCAGTTCTGGGGCTACTAAGCCTTCTGTTGATGCCTAAAATTCGTAGCTTTCTTAGCACTCTGTTAAAACAATTCATGGTTTGTAATCCTTAAACAATATTAGGTTTTCAGGGACCCTTAAGGTTCATGTTGGTTGTGTTGAAGGCCTGTATGGCCGTTTGAACAATGGTTAGACTTGCAAGTTACTAGGACTTGCCTTAACTTATGTTTGGAAGTCTTTTAGGACTTTCTTTGACATGGTATGATGTTTTAACTTTCTTCTTTATGTTATGTTTTTAGACTTGTGCCTGTTTTTGTTAAGGCAGTCTTTTTGGCTTTAACCTTTCAAGCCTTTTGGCTGTCTGTTAGTAGGTTGAAGCCTTTAGGGTTTCAAGTTGTTACTCGGGTGGCTTGAAGCCTTGAAGGCTTCTGACTCGGTTTGTATCTTTGTGATTTTTGTCCAAGTGATTTTGTTCTTTTAGATTTTCTTTGTCTTTTTGTAACTTTGTCTTTGTCGAGTTTGTGCTGCCCTTATGTTTTTTATACCTAAAAGGGTTCAGTGCTGCAGACACTTAGCCTTGGCATTTTTAACAAGAAGATATAGCACCTATCCTTTTTATCATTTCTTTGGTTTTCACTTGACTTTTTTCAAGCCTGTTTGCGGATTATATTTTTAAAGCTTAGGTAACATTTGGTGTAGGCTGTTCATACCCGTCTATGAGACAATTTTATTTTTTCTAAACAAGTCTCATGGAGTTGTATTGATTTAGGAACTCACCCCTTATATAGGCTCATTTAACCCTTGAACCTATTGAGCGATGTGGCCTGGGAGCTCATCCCCTTACATGGCCCTTGCCATGGAGTTTTTTGCTAGGTTCTCAACCTGATCTTAGGATAGAAAGACAAGTTTGATAAACAACTTCATTCATTTAAGCAATACTTGCTTTTTACAAAAGGTATTCATAGCGTTGTTTTTCAGATACACTTTGACACAAACTAATCTTTTTGTTTTCAAACGTGGAACCTTTTTAGGGTTTTGCTGTTCCAATGCCTCGGAAGCCTTTTGCCTTCTGAATTTGCCAACTTGTAGGATCCACCCTTGTGTGCTTCAAGGATGGTGTATGGACCCTCCCATTTTGGGCCAAGCTTTCCTTGATTTTGTTTCTTGCTGGTTTCGTTGTTTCTGAGGACCAGGTCCCCTTTCTTGAAACGTTCGTTTTTGACTTTTTTGTTATAGTAAGCTTCCATCTGTTGCTTGTATTTGGCCTATTGAATTGCGGCTTGATCTCTTGCTTCCTCTAGGAGTTGTAAATTCAACATGGTCTCTGTTTGGTTTGTTTCGGGATCCATGTTGACAATTCTTTGGGTTACAACTCCTATCTCAGCGGGGATCACAGCTTCGGATCCAAATACCAAGCTATAAGGTGTTTTCTTATGGCTTGTTTTTTCGGTTGTTCTTATTGCCCACAGAACACTAGGCAATTCTTCGAGCCAGTTGTTTTCGTACCTTCCCAACCTTGTTTTGATACCTTCCACTATGCTTCTATTCGTCCTCTCAACCTGACCATTTGATTGCGGATAAGCCACTGAGCTAAAAACCTGATCGATTTTGTATTCCTTGCACCAAACGCTGAAAGGCTTCTCAGCAAATTGCCTTCCATTATCAATGACAAGTACTCCTGGCAATCCATAACGGCAAATGATGTTTTCCCAAACAAAGTCAATGACCTGTTTTCCCGTGATCTTGGCAAGTGGCTTGACCTCGGGCCATTTGGTGAAATAATCTACTGCCACCAGCAAGAATTTTACTCCTCCTTTGCTTGGGGGAAATGGACCAACAATGCCCATTCCCCATTTATGGAATGGCCATGCCGAGGTTATTGGGACTAAGTCATGCTTGGGACTTTTTGGGATTGGTGCGTGGATCTGGCAAGCATCACATTTCTTCAATTCTTCAGCTGTATCACGATGCATTGAGGGACAGAAATATCCAAGGTTCATGAGCTTTGCAACCACCGACCTAGCTCCAAAGTGAGCTCCACATACACCTTCATGAATTTCCTTGATCAAATACTTACTTTGCTCGGGACCGACACATCTTAGCAAGGGAGCAAGGTAACCCTTTTTGTAAAGGGTTTCTCCTTGTAGTATGTATTGCCTTGCCTTGATTTCAACCCTCTTAGCTTCCACTTGATCATTGGGTAATTCACCATTTTTAAGGAACTTTTTTATGGGAGTCATCCGGTTTGGCTCTTCTTCGGTAACTACATCTTGAACTTCCAATTCATCGATTGATGGAGCCTTCAACACTTCTACCAGCACTTTCTTGGTAAGGTGGGCAAAAGTGAGAGATGCGAGCTTGCTTAAGGCATCAGCCTTTTTGTTTTGAGATCTGGGGATCTATTTGATGTTGCAAGCTTGGAAGGTACTCATCAGTTCCTTGGATTTTTCTCTGTATTTTTTCATATTGGGCTCTTTAGCTATGTAGCTATCATTCACTTGGCTTGAGACCAGCAATGAATCTGTGAATACTTCAAGCTTTTCAACCTTCATCTCTTTAGCCAGCCTTAGGCCAGCTATTAGTGCCTCGTATTCAGCCTCGTTATTGGTGGTCTGAAAATCAAAACGGAGAGCGTATGTGAATTCCAGCCCTTTTGGGTTGATCAAAATTAGCCCAGCCCCTGACCCTTCAACGCTTGAAGCCCCGTCAGTAAAAAGCTTCCAGGCTTCAGGGTTGGAAGGTTCAGTGGTGGTGGTGTTTACTTCAGTGATCGCTTGGTTTGGGACTTTCGCAATGAAATCAGCCAAGACTTGGGCCTTGATAGCTTTTCTTGGGACATAGGTGATGTTATGTTCACCTAGTTCTATGGCCCATTTGGCTAATCGCCCCGAGTTTTCAGGTTTTTCAAGCACATTCTTAATAGGTTGGTCGGTGACCACTTGAATGGGGTGTGCTTGGAAATACCTTCGAAGCCTTCTAGTTGTTTGAACTAGGGCTAGGGCAAGTTTTTCAAGGGGAGGATATTTCGTTTCAGCTAATTTTAAAGTTTTGCTGAAAAAAATAAACGGGTACCTGGGCCTTGTCTCGCTCAATGGTGAGGACTGCACTGATGGCCTCGTCAGCAATTGAAAGGTACACCGATATTAACTCCCCAGTTTTAGGTGCCGCAATATCCGGTAGGGAAGCTAGATGTTGCTTCATCTGGCTGAAAGCTTCTTCAGCTTCTTAAGTCCATTTGAAATCCTTCTTATCTGAGCAGTTCTTGAGCGTTTTGTAGAAAGGTAGAGATCTCTCAGCCAACTTGGAGGTAAAACGCTTCAAGGCTGCAAGCTTACCGTTTAAGCTTTCAACCTCCTTCTTGGTTTTTGGTGGTTTGGTTTCAAGAATCGCTTTTACCTTGTTTGGGTTGGCCTTGATGCTTTGCTTCCCAACAATGTGACCCAAGAACTTTCCTTCTTCAAACCCAAATGAGCATTTTTCCAGATTAAGCTTCATGTTGACCTTTCTGAGATTCTTGAAAGTTTCTTGGATGTCATCGAGCATTTGATATTCCGTCTTGCTTTTAATTACTAAGTCATCGACATATGCCTCCATGTTCTTGCCAATTTGGCTACCAAAGGCTTTGTCAACGAGACGTTGGTAGGTTGCTCCGGCGTTTTTGAGGCCAAAAGGCATCTTTTGATAACAAAAGATCCCTTTGTCCGTGTGAAAGGCTGTTTTTTCCTCATCCTCTTCCTTCATGAGGATTTGGTGGTAGCCTTTGTACGCGCCAAGGAAACATTTGAACGAGTAACCGTGAGGGAGTCAACCTTGAGATCAATTTCCGGAAGTGGATAGCAATCCTTAGGACAAGCCTTGTTAAGATCCTTGAAATCTACGCACATCCTCCAAGAGTTTTCAGGTTTCTTGACCATAACTGGGTTTGCAACCCATGATTGGTACTTGACTTCTCGGAGAATGCCGGCTGATACAAGCTTTTCAACCTCTTAGCAGGCTGCCAGACTTCTCTCGGGTGCCATGCTTCTTTTCTTTTGGACCACAGGCTTGACATCCGGTGGTATTCTTAACTCATGCTCGGCAATGTTCCGAGGGATCCCGGTCATATCTTCTGGACACCAAGCGAATACATCGCTGTAATGTGTTAGCAACTTTTCGAGGTACGAAAGGGTCTCTTGAGAAAGGTTTGGGTTGACCCTTATTCTTTGTTCAGGGTACTTAGGGTTTATGACCAACCTTTGCCTGTCTTCTTCACTGTTTGAGCTTTCACCCTCAACCATATAAGCTTCCTGAGAGGGTTGAAGGGTTGCTATGCCCCTCTCAGTAGGAAATTTGACTGTGCCATGGCCAACAGACACGGCCATGTAGAATGCACACTGTCCTAGTCTTCCGATGATCACGTCGTAGCTTGAGGGGATGTTGATAACCACAAAGGTGAGTGGTTGGGTTCTTTCTTTCAAACCTTCGCTGAAATGAACATTAAGTGTCAGTTGCCCTAAAGGCTTGAGGGGTATGTCGGCGATACCTTTTATAGAGGTTCCAGAGGGTTGAAGCCTTGAACGTTCTTCATTACTCAAACGGTTGAAGAATTTATCGAACATGATCTCGGTGGCGGCCCCAGTATCTATGTATGCCCTACATGTTTGCAACGTTCCCACGGTAGCTTCTACCACAAGAGGGCTAGAGAGAGGGTCTTTCTCCGTTGGGGGGAAGCAGACACACTGAAGCTCCCAAGCTTCCAACCGCTGTCTTTTATGAGGAACCCTTCCATCGAAATCTACCATATTGACTTCCTTACCCTTTCCTTCAGCCATTTTGTCTCGGACTCCCTTTACCAAATGAGCGAGTTCTCCGGACTTAACAGCTTCTTCAATTCTTTTCTTGAGTTGGAAGCAATCATTGGTGTGGTGACCTTTTTCTTCGTGAAACTCACAGTATTGGGTGGAGTTCTCGTTTTTCCTCCTTTTGGGGAGAGGCCTAAGAGGCCGAAAGTTTTGTTTAACTTCTTCCGTTGCAAGGATTTCTTGAGGGGTCTTTGTGAGGGGAGTGAAACTTATCCCTTTCTCCCGGCTTGAAGGGTTCCGGCCTTCAGACCGTCGAGGGTCTGAACCTTTTGACCGCCTGTCATAGGAGTTGAAGTTTCCCCTTTTTCTAGCTGGACTATTGTTTCGCCAGCCGGATCCCCTTTTTCTTTGTTCTTTAATGTCTAGTGCCTCCTCTCCCCGGATGTGGGCTTCAGCCCTTTCGAGGGCTTCCTCCAAGGTCTTGGGCAAGGACTTGTTGAAATCTCTTGTGAGATACTTAGAGGTGATGGCATTCATGAAACCAGCCACTCTTATTTTCTCATCTGCCCCTACATAGGTCAGACCTTCCTTCTTGTATCGTTCAATGAACGCACGAAGACTTTCATCATCACGCTGTTTTATTTGAAAGATTACTGTTGCGTCTTTAACATAACGCCTTTTGTTGGGAGAAATTGGCCAGAAAACTCTTGCTAAGGTCGTCGAAGCTTCGAACGCTTTGAACAGGTAAGTCATTGAACCAGATTCTGGCTGATCCAACAAGGGTTTGCATGAACATCAGGCAACATTCGGCGTTTGACCATTTCTCTATTCTTGCTGCACCGGTGAAGATCTGAAGATGGTCTTCAGGATCTTCAGTTCCATCATACGTCCTGATGTGGGATGGCATCTTGATCTTTGCTTGGAAGTCATAATCGGCTATTTGCTTTGAAAAGCATGAAAGGTTACTTGGCTTATATGGTTTGGCCAAGTCTTCTTCAGCCCTTGCATCCACATTATTGCCATTGCCGTTATTTCCCTGTGTGGCTAGCACTTGATTAATAAAGTGTTGCCACGGGAAGTTGGCCATCATCTGGGTCATCATATTGGGCATGAGGTTGAAGCTTTGAAGGATTCCTGGGGCAACTGAGCAGATTATTCCGAGGGGAGTGCTCATAACGGCACTTCGTGCCAAAGGGAGCACGGACAGAGCCCGCTCCCACGTGGTTGTTGTAGATGTTGGAAAGCTTGCTACTGGGGACTGTAGGAGCTGGTCAAGGGTTAGCTCATGTCCCAAAGGAGCACCACTAGTAATCGGTTGGGAAGAGAAGATGGGATGCACAGCGGGATTCGTCATTGTGGACAGATATGGGTGAGGGTTTGAAAGGTTACTGGGACCAGCCTCATTTCTAGTTGTAAAAGGAAGGGGAGGTGGTCAAGGAGACAACATCGGTTTTGGCTCGTCATAATCTAGGCGGATTCTCACCCCCTTTTCTCTTTCTCTATTCACATGCTGGTTGAGGAGAGACCTTAATTCCAGGAAATTGTTGGCAACCCCCTCGGGGGTAAGTTCAACACGTGCCGGGGTGTCAGAGACACCGACATTGGGGGAAGAAACTCCAGATCTGGACGGAGTTGGTGTGTTGAAGGGGAGGAACTCGGGGGTGCTCCCCGGAGTCGAGAAAGAAGTTGGTATAGCCACATGAGCTTGGCTGCTACCCGGGGTAGAGGTGTTTGGAATCTGGTTTACTTCACCCGGGGATCCACTTTCAGACATGGTGATTTTAAGTGAAGAGAGCTACACTACTAGGTCTTTTTTGAGGAGAAATAGCGGCGTAGCCCCACGGTGGGCGCCAACTTGTTGATGCAACAAATATGAGACCAAGGATAGTAGCTGTGCTGGTTAGGCAAAAGGGTTGAAGGGTTCAACTTTGCCTAACGCAGGTCGTGGGGTCCCCCCACGTTTGCAAGACGTGGAAGGAGGTTCACTAGTTATTTTTGTTATTTGCTGAAGATCCTCCTCTGAAGTATATTCAGATTCGGATGTCGGAGCAAATAGAATGTGTGTGTTGGATGTGAAGGAGCGTGACTTGCATGAAGCAAGTGCTCGAGATGAATGACCAGAGATTACGAGAATCAGTGCTGGCCTGGAATGTCCCAACTCAGTAAATGAAGTGTCACTTATATAGGAGAAGACATCTTCCCAAAGAGGCATTAATTTGACTAGTGTCCTTGCTTGCAGCGAGGGGCTTACCCTTTCGGGGGTTAAAGCCTTTTGACCCCTGGATAATAGCGTGTACTCTGCAGACCTGCATTGCTTTTGCGGCTGTGGGTTGGTGAAGCAATCCCTTGATGTGACTGGCTACTGTTTCCGTATTGTTTTTCCCTTCCTCACAGCTTTTTAACCTTTGAACCATTTAACCCTTTGAGCGTTTACGTATTTAGCCATTTTATTTAGTCTTGGGCTACCCCCGTCATCAGTATATATTAACCCATCAATATACTAGGTAACAAATTTAATTACTATTATTATTTTTTTACTTTATTACAGCTAAAGCTAACTTTTAATTCTATACATGCTTACTTAACCATGTTAATTGTTTATTTACCATCGTTTAGATTATAATATGTAATAACCCATTGATGTATTATGTAATAAATACATTCTCGGCAGCACCCCGCTGCAAAATGCAGACTCCGATACTAGTTATTTATAGAATAAAAACATTATTCTAAAAGGATCTAGTCTAAATGCCTTGGCGGCCACTCCTAATATATGCCTCGGTCACTATCTTCTTTTGTGGTGGGGTTGCTTCATGATTCCATCTATGGTGAGTATTAAACAAGACATTGCTTTCAAGGGTTCTAGTTGCTTTTGGTTTTGGTGTACGTGATTCCAATGGTTCACGTCTTTATGTCACGTGCTGTTTGGCATCTCGCCGTCACGCTTACCAAACGACTACCTCTCGATCTTTCGTCTATCGAATCAGTCTAACGATGAAGCCTTGATGCTCTCGTTAAGGATATCCGATTGAGAGAAAAGACTTGGAATTCTATTTATGTTGTTGATATAGAGGTTTGGTCGAAGACTTGCAAGGTTGACATAAAGCGGAAGCAGTGACTGACCCAAAAATTATTTTATGGGATGCGAATGAAGGGTTTAACCAAATTTTCAAGGGGTGCAATCGAGATTTTTGTCTATAAAATACAAAAAAAAAATAAGGGGGGCGCCCGCACACCAAAGGCTTGCCTTGGGTCCGCTCTTGAGCGGAAGCACAAAAATATGAAAGGGCTAAAATATTTGTTGAGAGAAAAATATGTTCAATGAGAAAGACATTACATCAAGGTCCTTTAAAAAAGAATTCTAAATTTGAGAGGTATTGTCAATTTTTCAAAATTGAAACTAATAACAAAGTAGGGGATGGTTCAAATAAAAACCACTTTTATTGTGAAAACTCGAAAACTAACTAAAAAAAGCCTAAAAAACACACAATTTTTTTTTTCAATTTTTTTTATAAATTTCGCTGGTTTTTATATATGAAAAAAAAATTTCAAAAAAAAAAAAAATTTGGTTGTACTGCACATGTGTAGTACACTAATACGGAAAACCTAAACCACTTAACTCAACCCCCACCGACACCTCCCAAAAACCTAAACCCCCCACCCCCACCCCCCCAAAAACCTAAATTCACCCTCCCACCAAAAGCCTAACCCCCCACCCCCCAAAAACCTAAACCCCCCCCCCCCCCACCCCCCACCCTCCCGAAAACCTAAAACTAAACCCTAAACATAAACCCGAAAAAAACCTAAACCCCCCACCCCCCAAAAACCTAAACCCCCCTCCCCCCCACACCAAAAAAGCTAATCCTAAACCTCCAAAAAAACTAACCCTAAAAGCTAAACTAGACTCAAAAAACTAATTTTAAGCATGTAATGCAATTGTAGTACATGTTATATTGCACATGTGCACTACTATAATAATAGTATTGAAAACAAGACGACACCATAAATCTTTTTTTATGTCATAAAAAATATGCTCGAATATACTTGAATGAAAGATACAAAAATTTGTGATCTTATGGTGCCATTTTTGTTTTAAAATGATAACGTATGGAGAAATGGGAAATGTTTGAAAAGTTATATATTTTTTTTTTCCAATTTTACCCCTCCTTCATTAAAAGTCTCTCCCCCTCCTTTTTAGTGGTTTTTAATTAGTTTTCGAGTTTTCACAATAACTAGTGGTTTTCATTTGAACCTTCTCCTAACAAAGTAATGAAATTAAAGACGTAAATAAACGTGTAAATTTTGGCAATAAGTGATTTAGTTACTCTACATTAAAAAAATGATTCAGAAACTGCAAAATAATGGGAGAAAACTTCATGCTGAAACTGGAGCTCCATGACAAAATCCACTCACAAGAGTGTATATATAGTGTTTTTTTTTTCTTTTTTGCTAAATGTAATTGTAAAAATACATGTTTACTAGCTATAATAATTAGCTAATGGGGTGATAGTAGAGTGATAAGGGAGAGACTAGGTGTTCTAAGGGGCTCAGGTTCAATTCATGCTCTTCCTATGATTTTCTGCGGCACCTGATGATGATGGGAGACTAGGCGAATAGGTGGAAATCGCTACTTCGATCCTTGAACTGAGCGGGTTTTCCACACCGCACTGTTGTGCCTTCGGACGAGTGTTCACGGGCTTCGGCCCTAGGTGAGGGTTTTCCCCAGTTCGATGGTGAGTGTGTAATCCCGATGTGATGAATTTCGCTAGTAGTCCATTTGGAGGATTCGTTGACCGTTAAAAAAACTAGCTAAAATAATTGGAAGACACATTTATGAGAAGTCTATTAATTCTTGTTAAGAAAAATAATTGTTAATTTTTCTGGCGTCAGAGGCTGTGGACCTACTTAGTCGAGTTCAAAGGGTCATGCATAGTAATGTTATGACCCCGAGATCTATGGACGTAGTTTTTAAAAGGCTTAGTTTTGTTATTCAAAAAGGGGTAGCGGCGCAGCTTGTAGCCCGTTTACCAACTATCTCGATGTAAATTATTATTCTTTTATAAAATTTTTGATATGGAATCAGATTATAATTATTGTTATTATCGAAACTGATGGTATTTATTTAAATTATTATTAATGTGTAGTTGAATAGAACAATTTAAACGTTCATGGTGAACATATAAATAATAAAGACAACTGAAAAAGGATAATATTTTTTGGGGTCCATTGGGGCCATACAAATTATAATAATTGGTTTTCTATACGTTTGATAAAAATATTTAAATGCTAAATAATTGTCTTAAATTTATAGAGTCACATAAAATCTTCAAACGAATGGTCATATTTGCTAGTTACAACTTACAATGATGACATAACGCAACTAAACAAACAAGTTAATGCAAGTTGTCTCATTTATTGAACAAAAAATAAAGTTAGAAGCATACAAGTTGAAACTATTAAAGGGAATACTTTTATAGAGTGTTGTAAGAATCGTTAGGCGCTAGTCGGGCGGTGGGGTACCGACTAGCGACTAATCGGGATTAATAGGGATTAATCGGAATTAATCGGATTGAGATTTTTATATGTGATTTTTAGTTACATATATACATAAACATTTTTATGTGTAGTTTTTTAAAGTATACATGTTTTAACCCCTCATTAACCCATTTTTTTAAGTAATTGGAAGGAATTTATATGGTTTGGTCAAAATTTGGCCGGCATCTAGCCAAATTTTAGCCAGAATAGGACCGCCATTGACTGTCTAGCTATTAATCGGCCATTAATCGGTGAACCCCCGATTAGTGATTAATCGGCGACTAATCGGAGACTAGTCGGGATTTTTACAACCATTTATATTAGTTTTTTATAAACTTTAAGAAAACACTCATCAAACAAAATCTTTGAGTAGGTTATACGGTTGCTTCTTATAAGTACATATCATTTTTGGTCTCATCTTTTATACGAGAAGATGGGCAAAAGGAGAGTTAGAGACGAAAAGCGTCACAACAGGATGATCATGGGGCTAGATATGAGGTTGGACGAAGCCCATCGTAGATAGTACAAACAAGAAGAAATGGCCACGAAAGGATGGAGAATATTCATGTGTAGGATGAGAAGCCGAGGTTGTAGTGGGGGATTTAGTGATTGGGAGGATGATGAAGAAGAAAAGGGTGAGGTTGAGCAGAGATTTTATGCTTTTTTTTTAGTTATTTTTAAGTGTAACCTGCAATTTTACCCCTATGTTAGAGCCAATTGGCATTCTGACCCTCTCTCAGGGAAATTTCGCACTCTGGCCCACTAACTAATGAAAAACGTTGCAATCTTACCCCCTGTTAACGGTCAACGGTTGTTTGACTGTTATATGTAAGGGTATTTTGGTAATCTTACCCCATATTTATTATTATTATTATTATTATTATTATTATGTCGCAACCCCCGACCCCTGCCACGGGAGGTGGGCGGTCGTGGCCAACTCAGAGATGGTGGTATCAGTGTTTATCATTATTTGCCAGCGGAATTTAGATCAGGACCATAGTTAGGAAATATTTTATCAGAGTAAAACACCACATTTTTATAATAAACATATTGGGATAAACCCAAGTTTTTATTACAAACATGTTTATAGGGATAAACTCTATTTTATTGAATAAAACATCTTTCTTTATTTAGGTAACTTTTATAGCCACATTTTCCAAGCATTCAGTGCTCTCCAGCTGACTTCTATTTTGGCTTTCACATTGTGTTACCTGAAACGCGTTTTAAAAACATTTGTCAGTGGGAAATACTGGTGAGTGAATCCCAATTTAATCAAGAAGTATTTTATCCTTTAACAGTATTGAGAGCGATTACATTGTTTATATCTACACAGTTACTTATTCAGTACTGTCAATCCATGACTGGTGGGTACTATTACTCATTGGCTATCTCGTTGTCCAATGGTAACGTGTTCCACATTTTGTATACAAAACCCCAACATACCGACAGTAATTGAAGAATTACAAAGACTCAATCACTGCTAATCACATTGTAAAATATTTAAGGTTTTGTAAAAAGGTTTACAAAAAAAGAGATTACTCACATTGCTACTTTAGACTTTTCCTGTGGTTTCCTAGTTATAATCTAATAAATTAAACAATGCACACGCGTTTGTATAATAACCCAATATTTACATTAGTTATACCTTCCTCGAGACAGAACTCCAACGACTACGTCGGGCAGAACCTCGACAGCCGTTACGGAGCGTTAAATCAATCGGGCAGCGTATCTAATACGTAACCGGGGGTTAAAATACTTACAACGAGGCAGAACTTTGCTATTTTAGTGGGTATAATGCCCGGGTATAGCTTCAACACTATAGAAATTTGAGAGAGAATTTGTGATTTAACCGATTGTAAACTGAAGGCCAACGACCTCTATATATAGTGCCTGGTCGGCACTTTATCGCGCCCCGCGAAAGCTTAGGGGCGGTCTTACGCGGCCCGCGAGCTTGGGTATGTAGGGCCTAGCTTGGTCGACTCCGTATACTAGACCCAACACGTTTGGGACACTTGGCGGCACCGGGTGTGCCCTGATCTTGAGCTGTCGCGGCCCGTGTAAGAGACCTTAAGGGTCTTCGCGGCCCGCCAGGAACCATTAATTTTTTTTATTTTAATTAAATAAAATTAATGGTATTTAGGACCATTTTACGTATACGGGGAGTATTTTAGGACGTATAGGGACATTCTAAATATTTTAAGGATGTCGGAAATATTTTAGGAGGGTTGTTATATCCTTCCCACCTTGTTTTAGAACTCGTCCTCGAGGTCTACTGGAATAGGTGTGGATATTTCCTTTGCATCTCTGATTCAAGCTCCCAAGTGTACTCGGTTCCTCTCTCGGAATCCCATTTCACTTTGACTAGAACTAATCTCTTGTGTTTAAGATTCTTGACTTTCCTGTCTTCAATTTGTAGAGGCTTTTCTATGAACTTAAGTTTCTCATTTACCTCTATGTCCTTAAGAGGTACTACCAATGATTCATCAGCTAAACACTTTTTCAGATTACATACATGAAATACATCATGTATTCCTGCCATTTCCTTTGGCAGTTGTAGCTGATAAGCTACTGGTCCTATTCTTTTAATAATCTCAAAGGGTCCAACATACCTGGGGCTTAGCTTTCCTCTTTTAATGAATCTTACCACTCCTTTCCAAGGAGAAACTTTTAATAAGACCTTGTCTCCTACCTGAAATTCCAACGGCTTTCGCTTGTTATCAGCATAACTCTTTTGTCGGTCGCTTGCTGCTTTTAATCGTTCCTTGACTTGAATAATCTTGTTTGTTGTTTCTTGTACTATCTCTAGTCCAGATAGTTGCTTTTCTCTAATTTCTGCCCAACAGACTGGGGTTCGGCATTTTCGTCCATAAAGTGCTTGGAATGGTGCAGCATTGATACTGGTATGATAGTTGTTATTGTAAGAGAATTCTATTAATGGTAAATGATCGTCCCAATTTCCTCCGAAATCAATTACACAAGCTCTAAGCATATCTTCCATCGTCTGTATTGTCATTTTGCTTTGTCTATCTGTTTGAGGATGATAAGCGGTGCTTAGATTTAGCTTGGTTCCCATTGCGTTTTGGAAACTTGTCCAAAAATGAGAAGTAAAATGGCTATCTCTATCAGAAACAAAAGATAAAGGAATTCCATGTAATGAAACTATTTCATTTACATATAACTTGGCTAGTTGTTCCATACTGAAAGTTTCCTTCATTGGTAAGAAATGAGCAGATTTAGTTAATCTATTTACAATCACCCAGATTGTATCATTACCGTTTCGTGTTTTGGGTAATTTGGTAACAAAGTCCATTATTATCAATTCCCATTTCCATATAGGCATTTCCAATTGTTGTAACAAACCTGAGGGTTTCTGGTGTTCCGCTTTGACCTCTGAACAGGTTAGACACTTGGCAACATAAGCTGCTATATCCTTTTTCATTCCTATCCACCAGAAATTCTTTCTTAAGTCTTGATACATTTTATCGTTTCCGGGATGTATCGTATATTTAGACTTATGGGCTTCTTCTAATATTTTGTGACGTAGGTTTCCTAGTTTGGGTATCCAAATCCTTTTATTATGGAATCTCCAAATTCCATCTGTTCCTTGTTCTAACTCCTTAATCATTCCTTTTAATTTTTCAGTATCATCCTTGATTACTGATTCTTGTACTTTTCTGATTTGCTCATTTAAATCTATATGCAGATTTAATTTGAGAGAGCGTATTCTTTTTGGCTTGTCATGATATTTTCGACTTAAGGCATCGGCTACTATGTTAGCTTTTCCTGCATGATACTGGATATTACAATCGTAATCACTTAGAGTTTCCATCCAACGTCTCTGTCTCATATTTAACTCTTTTTGCCCAAAGACATATCTTAAACTCTTATGATTAGTGAAAATGGTAAACTTACTACCGTAAATATAATGTCTCCAAATTTTCAGGGCATAAACTATGGCTCCTAATTCAAAATCATAGGTTGTATAATTCTCTTCACGATTCTTAAGTTGTCTAGAGGCATATGCTATAACCTTTTGACGTTGCATCAATACACATCCATAACCTAATTTAGAAGCGTCACAATAGACTACAAAATCTTCAGTTCATTCTGGTAATGCTAGTATGGGTGCGTTGGTTAATCTTTGCTTAAGAATTCTAAAGGCTTCTTCTTGTTTTGGTCCCCATTCAAATTTAACAGACTTACAGGTTAGTTTCGTTAAGGGAATGACTATTCTAGAAAAATCTCGGATAAATCTTCTATAATAACCGGCCAATCCTAGGAAACTTCTAACCTCTGTTGGTGATTAAGGGGTTTTCCATTTAGTAATTACCTTGATCTTTGTAGGACCCACATGGATTCCTTCATGATTAACTAAATGTCCAAGAAATTGCACTTCTTCTAACCAAAATTCGCATTTCGAAAATTTAGCATAAAGCTTTTATTTTCTTAGCAAATTTAGAAATGCATGCAGATGCGCTGCATGTTCCTCTTTGCTTTTAGAGTAAATGAGAATATCATCTATAAAGACAATTATGAATTTATCCAAATATGGCTTACATATTCGGTTCATCATGTCCATAAATGCGGCTGGGGTATTGGTTAAACCAAATGGCATGACAGTAAATTCATAATGGCAATACCTTGTTCTGAAAGCGGTCTTAGGAATGTCCTCTTCCTTTACCTTTAATTGATGATATCCTGAGCGTAAAATAGATTTTAGAAAAGAATTGAGCTCCTTGTAATTGATCGAACAGATCATCGATTCTCGGTAATGGGTACCGATTTTTAATCGTGACTTTGTTCAATTCTCGGTAATCAATGCACATTCGCATTGACCCGTCTTTCTTTTTGACGAATAAGATGGGTGCTCCCCATGGCGATGAACTTGGTTGTATAAATCCTTTCTCCAAAAGTTCGTCTAGTTGTTTCTTTAGCTCTTGCATCTCCGTTGGTGCTAATTGGTAAGGTGCTTTGGCAATTGGTGTTCTTCCTGGTAGCAGATGAATTCTAAATTCGACTTCTTGGTCTGGCGGTAGTCCGGGTAGTTCTTCTTGAAATACATTTGAAAATTGGGATACTACAGGGATATCTTTTAATTCTTTTCCCTTAGTGTTAATGATTATAGAAATCATATACACTAGTGACCCTTTTCTTGCACAGCTTGCAGTTTTCATCACAGAGATGAATTTCGTGGGTCTAGTTGGCTTATCTCCTTTAATTGTGATCTTTTCACCTTGTGGTGAATTTATTTGGATTGACTTTTGATCACATAGAATGCTGCCTTTATTGGCTATTAACCAATCCATTCCTAATACAACATCAAATTCTGCCAGATGCATTGGGTAAAGATTTGCAATAAACTTTTGATTTAAAAATTCTATTCTTGCTCCTTGCAAGATTTCAGTAATCTTAATGGATTCTCCATTGGATGTTTCTACAAGACATTCTTGTTGGAGTTTAGTTAATGGTTGATTGAGAAGTTTGCAAAATGAAGTATTAATAAAACTTTGGTTCGCACCAGAGTCAAATAATACTTTGGCAAAAACATCATTAACTAAAAACATACTGGCAATCACGTCCGGAATCATCTTTGCTTCTTCGGTTGTCAGAAAAAATGCTTTAGCATTCTTAGTAGTCTTGTTGTTTGTGGCTGGAGCTAGTTTTGGACAATTCGGCTTAATATGGCCTTGTTCTCCACAATTGTAGCATATCTTATTGTTGGGCTTCTTCCTGCAGTCTTCTTCCTTCTGTCTAGATATTTAGCAGAAATTGCAGTATATGGAGCATCTCCCAGAATGCTTTCTCTTGCAGTACTTACAGTAAGGAGTAGAAGTAGAACCTACATTTTTCCAACGGTTGGAATTACCGTAGCGAAATTCTTGGGTAAGCTTTTAGGCTAGGTTCTTCCTTTGGTTTTCTTCTTGGGTACGCACTAATTCGTCAGTCAAGGTGTCTGCTAGTTCTACAGCTTCTTCTATGGTTTGTGGTCTAGCTCCCTTGACTACATGTCTAATTTCACAGATTAATCCCCAGATGTAACGGGAGATTAACACTGGTTCAGGTGACGCTAGGGTTAGCACTATTCTAGCATATTCAAAGAATGTAGTAGTGTAACCCTTGCTGTCTACTCCAATCATTCTAAGGTTTAAGAATTTATTAGCTATATGTTCCTTTTCATTGGGAGGACAAAATTTCCTTTACACCATGTTCTTGAATTCATTCAATTCCATATTATAGACCCTGTCACTTCCCCTAGACTGGAGAATCGTGTTCCACCATTCTAAAGCTGAATTCTTAAATAAGTTGGAGGCAAACATGATCTTATCTTCTTCTGCGTACTTCCTTATTTTTAAGATTGTCTCAGTCTTTTCTATCCAGCGTAGAGCTGCAATGGCCCCTTGATTGTCAGGGAATTCTATTGGTTAGCAGGACTAGAATTCTTTGTAAGAACAACCATAAGACATGGTTCTTTTTTTTTTTTGGAATTGACAATTGAAGTAATGGCCCATTGTTCACGCTGTGACTAAGTTCAGTTTGTGTTCGCTTACTTCTACCATTACTGTTATTATTTTCTGTTTCCCTAACATTTTGGATGATTGCTGGCACATCATCTCTAATTCCTTGGGTTACAATGTGTCGAATTTCACTTTTATTTATTTGGTTAGCATTATTCTGGTTTTCCTGATTTGCGGCGTCGGCCATCTGGCTTACAAACATTTACCAAGTATTAATATCGTAAAACAATATTAAATGCAAAAAATCACACAACAAACATATTGATCCAAAATCGTCGATCATTGCGACCTTTACTCTATTATATATAAATATATATATAGATATACATATATATTATATATATACACATATATATATATATATACACACATATATATATATATGCGTCTAGTATAAACCATAACTGGAAATTAAAATACAATACTAGTAGGCATCAGTAGCTATAGGATTATCTATTTTTTCCATACTAACATATTATATATATATATATATATATATATATATATATATATATATGCGTCTAGTATAAACCATAACTGGAAATTAAAATACAATACTAGTAGGCATCAGTAGCTATAGGATTATCTATTTTTTCCATACTAACATATTATATATATATATATATATATATATATATATATATATATATTATTACTACTTAGTGGGGATCCATCCAATACTGCATGTTACGCTCGTCATACTTCCAGACGAGCCTTTCACCTATCTGTCTCATTCTCTCACTTCCTTCTAATATCTCCTCACCAAGGGCTCGGAGTTCCTGTATGTTCTCAGTATTCATGGGTGGTGCGGGTGCTACTATTGATTCAGAGTATTGGGGCATCGGTTCTTCTCGTGGGTATGGGTTCTCTAGGATCTCCCTGATATATTGGTCATTATCATAATATGGGTCTAGAGGATCCAAGTTTGGATAAGGGGCTACTAGGTTTTGCATGGGTTCCTCTATTGGGTAAAGTTGTTGGTAATCCCTATGGTCTTCAAACCATGGGTCATAGTCTGGGGGATGGGGTGCTGGTACTCTAGGAATCTCGGCTGGGTCAAAAGCAGGTGCTGGAATTCGGTCTACTGGTTTTGGCTCAATTTCCATAAGTTGTGCGGGAAATAGTGGTAACGGCTGAGGTGCTATGAGTTGTTCTAAATTAGGGTCGGCAGCGGAAGTAGCTAAGATATGAAAATTAGCTAGTCTCCTATTGAGTATATCCTGGGTTTGAACATTCATTTCTCTATTGGCCGCTGCTAAGGCCCGCTGTTGTTGAAATTTTCTCATCCTTTTTCTACGTTCATGAGCTCCTCTGCTGAACCATCCTCTCTTCTTATGAGGGAATGGCTCCTCAGATTGTGCTTTGAACACGAAAATCCCTTCTTCAGTATCAGCCGAATACCCCGAGGGGGTAGGCTGAGAAGAGGTTCCTTCGTCCCTAGGTGAACTGGACAGTTGACGGTAAGTGTCCGAAGGTCCTTGGTCACTCATACTGTAAACTAACAAATTGTCAAGTAACACAAAATAATAATCTACACGTATGCACATAGTTTCATTGATTATTTCCTAACAAAATTAACAATTTCAATGTCAACAGAACACTTCTTTGGCTGAGATTAGTGGCTGTAGCTCTGATACCACCTTCTGTCGCAACCCCCGACCCCTGTCTCGGGAGGTGGGCTGCCGCGGACTACTCAGAGATGGTGGTATCGGTGTTTATAATTATTTGGCAGTGGAATTTACATCAGGACCGTAGTTAGGAAATATTTGATCAGAGTAAAACACCACATTTTTATAATACACATATTGGGATAAACCAAAGTTTTTATTACAAACATGTTTATAGGGATAAACCCTATTTTATTGAATAAAACATCTTTCTTTATTTAGGTAACTTTTATAGCCACATTTTCTAAGCCTTCAGTGCTCTCCAGCTTGCTTCTATTTTGGCTTTCACATTTTGTTACCTGAAACGCGTTTTAAAAAAATTTGTCAGTGGAAAATACTGGTGGGTAAATCCCAATTTAATCAAGAAGTATTTTATCCTTTAACAGTACTGAGAGCGATTACAATGTTTATATCTACACAATTACTCATTCAGTACTGTCAATCCATGACTGGTGGGACATATTACTCATTGGCTATCTCGTTGTCCAATGGTAACGTGTTCCACATTTTGTATACAAAACCCCAACATACCGGTAGTAATTGAAGAATTACAAAGACTCAATCACTACTAATCACATTGTAACATATTTAAGGTTTTGTAAAAATAGTTTGTAAAAAAGTTTACAAAAAGGAGATTACTCACATTGCTACTTTAGACTTTTTCCTAGAGTTTCCTAGTTATAATCTAATAAATTAAACAATGCACGCGCCTTAGTATAATAACCCAATATTTACATTAGTTATACCCTCCCCGAGACAACTCCAACGACTACGTCGGGCAGAACCTCGACAGCCGTTACGGAGCGCTAAATTAATCGGGCAGCGTATCTAATACGTAACCGGGGGTTAAAATACTTACAACGAGGCAGAACTTTGCTATTTTAGAGGGTATAATGCCCGGGTATAGCTTCTACACTATAGAAATTTGAGAGAGAATTTTTTATTTGAACGATTGTAAACTGAAGGCCAACGACCTCTATATATAGTGCCTGATCGACACTTTGTCGCGTCCCGCGAAAGCTCAGGGGCGGTCTTACGTGGCCCACAAGCTAGGGTACGTAGGGCCTAGCTTGGTCGACTCAGTATACTAGACCCAACACGTTTGTGACACGTGGCGGCACCGGGTGCGCCTTGATCTTGAGTTGTCGCGGCCCACGTAAGAAACCTTAAGGGTCTTCACGGCCCGCCAGGAACCATTAAAAATTGTTTTTATTTTAATTAAATAAAATTAAAGGTATTTAGGACCATTTTACGTATACGGGGAGTATTTTAGGACGTATAGGGACATTCAAAATATTTTAGGGATGTCGGAAATATTTTAGGAGGGTTGTTATATATTATTATTATTATTATTATTATTATATTATTATTATTATTTATAAGACACATGTATCACTATCCCTAAAACCATTTCAACTTTGTTCATCTTCTTCTTCTTCAGCTGACCAAATTAGGGTTTTCATTTTCTTTAAACTTTCAGATCACATGAAGGACTCCAATCTGGATCTGTTCGACAGTAACAACCAACTCCCCCACCACAACCGACACAAATATACACCTGCAACATCAGATTGGAGGGTTTGTTTGGCAATCAACGTGATTCACCACCATCTCTGACCACCACCGCCATTCCAACCACTGGATCTATTTCAAACGTATACCATCGTCTTCGGCCATAGACCCCGTGTCGTCGACATCGTTGCCGGAGGTGGAGGTGGAGGTGGGTGGCGGGGTTGGTGGTGTGTGGCGGAGTGATGGGGTGGTGGTGGTGTGTGGCGGAGTGACGGGGTGGTGGTGGTTGTAGACAGAGAAAAAAATGAGAAAAAAGATGAAGAATATGTTTCAAGAACTTCATGATTTGCTCCCTATACAGGAGTTCCGCTGGGTGATGAAAGGTAATGGTCGTGTGAGATTTGTGGGTTTAATTTTGTTAATTCTTGGGTTTAATTTGGGTTTCGAAATTTGTGGATGTGGTGAATTTGGGTTTTAGAAAATCTTGAATTGCAGGGGTAGAGGTTACAGTTGTGGTGATTTGGGTTACATTTATGGTTTTAATTTTAATAATTATGGGTATAGATAGTTCAATTTCATGTATGTAACCAAAAAAATCATAGCATGAGAAGTTTAGAAAAGAAAGATACCATCAATGAGCCAATCATATCTACAGGGAGCAGTTGAAAGCATTGAAGTGAGCAATGCAGAAGCAGTGGTTGTGTGGAAGGGAAACAATGATTCCACAGTAACACAACTCATCTCTACGGGTGACCTATTTTTTAACAAAGTTGTTATTTGGCGGTGGTGAGAAAGGGGAAGGAGGTGGTGGCTGAGTTGTGGTGGCGGTGGTCAGAAAAGGAGAAGGATGTGGTGGTGTAGTTGATGAATCTGGGAATAGTTTGTTAATATTGGGATGAAGAATAAACTGATGATGATGAACTTGATGTAATGGATTTGTAAATATTGGTAATGAATTCGGTTGATTCTTGATTTTTTATATAATTTTAATAAAATAGGGGCAAAAAACGACTTTTTACACATTATTAACAGTCAAACAAACGTTGACTTGACAGAGTTAGGTGCCAGAGGGGTAAGAGTACAACGTTTTCCATTAGTTGGGGGCCAGAGTGCGAAATTTCCTTGGAAGGGGGTCAAAGTGCCAATTGGCTCTAACCCCAGAGGGTAAAATTGCAGTTTACTCTATTTTTAATCAAAAAATGGTATAATAGTTTTTTCTTTTTCTTTTACATTGATTTAACAGAAATTATATATTATATTATATTGTATTATATCATGTTATATCATATCATATCATACTACAGTAACAAACTCAATCTACAGCATCAATTTTTTTTTTTGACTTTTTTTTCTTTTGTGTACATTTATCCTATAACTTTTAACATTGACACTTACAACCCTTTAAGTTTCTAAACACTTTTTAATCGATTTTTACGTGTTAATTTTTAAGTGCGTGCCAGTATGAATTGAAGTTAATTTACGTTTCCACGTAAGTTTTCTTTAGAAATCAGTCTGGTCAAATATAATACGTGCACTTATTTTTATGTACGAATTCAATTTGGTCTACGTTTTGACATAATAAGAAACTATACTATGCAACTCAATCTACAACAGGAACTTGTTTTTTTGTCTTTTTGTAACTTTTTTCCTTTTGTATACATTTACCCTATAGCTTTTAGCATTAACACTTACAACTCTTTAAGTTTCTAAACATTTTGTAATCGAGTTTTACATGTTTATTTTTATGTACGTGTCAATATAAATTGAAGTTAATTTACGTTTCGACGTAAGTTTTTTTTTTTTGGAAATCAGTCAGGTCAAATATAATACGTGTTCGTGCTTATTTTTATGTACATTTTCAATTTGGTCTACCTTTTGATATAATAAGAAATCCGATCTACAGTAGCACCTTTTTTTTTGTCTTTTGTGACTTTTTTCCTTTTGTGTACATTTACCCTACAATTTTTAGCATTAACACTTACAATCTCTTAAGTTTCTAAACACTTTATAATCGAGTTTTACGTGATTATTTTTATGTACGTGTCAATATAAATTGAAGTTAATTTACGTTTAGATGTATGTTTTTTTTCAATCGTTCGGGTCGAATATAATACATGTTCGTGCTTATTTATATGTAGATTTTCAGTTTGGTCTACGTTTTGACATAATAAGAAATCCGATCTATAGTGTCACTGTTTTTTCCTCTTTGTACAGTATTAAGGGCGATCTCGTAATTACATTTGTTTATATTTCTACTTTAATTACCACCCACGACACTATCAACCCGACTTGTGGTCATGTTACTACTCACAGTGTAGTAACAAATTTTGTATACAAAACCCCAACATACCGACGATAATTGTAGAATTACAAATACTCAATCACTGTTAATTATAATGTAAAAACAATTGAGGTTTTATAAGAACAGTTTATAAAAATCATTTACAAAAAGAAGATAAACTCACATTGCTATTTTAGATTTTTCCCTGTGACTTCCTGGTTATAATCTAATAAATTAAACAATGCACACGCGTTAGTATAATAACCCAATTTACATTAGTTATACCCTCCACGAGACAGAACTCCAACGACTACATCGGGCAGAGCCTCGACGGGCGTTACGGAGAACTAGATCAATCGGTCAGCGTATCAAATACGTAACCGGGGGTTAGGATACTTACAACGAGGCAGAGCTTCGCTAATTAGGGGGTGTTATGCCCGAGAATTAATTATACTATCAGAAATTGAGAGAGAAATTCGAATGTTGAACGCTT
Organism: Helianthus tuberosus; assembly: GCA_030545235.1. Lineage (NCBI taxonomy): Eukaryota > Viridiplantae > Streptophyta > Magnoliopsida > Asterales > Asteraceae > Helianthus > Helianthus tuberosus. The sequence continues at coordinate 113,068,710 of CM060400.1, read as the reverse complement.
TGTGAACTGAGGCCGATCTCCTCTATATATAGGGTTGTCCAGGGAGTCCCTAGCGTCCCGCGAAAGAGACCACAAGGGTCTTCGCGGCCCGCGAGCTAGGGGTATAGGGCCTAGGGTTGAGTAGTCACCGGTATAGCTTCGACGGATGGCAGGACACGTGGCAGCTCAGGGTTGCGCCACTTGACCCATTGCTCGCGCCCCGCGACAGATCTTAAGGGGTCTGTCGCACCCTGCCAGAGACCATTTAATTTAATTTTTATTTTATTTTTATAAAATTAAAGGTATTCGGGACCGGTTTTCGTATACGGGGTGTATTTTGGGACGTGTAGGGGTGTTCTGAATATTTTAGGAGGGTTGTTATATCCTCCCCACCTTATTTTAGAACTCGTCCTCGAGGTCTACTGGAACAGGTGTGGATATTTCCTCTGGATCTCCGATTCAAGCTCCCAAGTGTATTCTGGTCCTTTATTGGAGTCCCATTTAACTATAACTTGAACTAATCTCTTGTGCTTGAGATTTTTGACTTTCCTGTCTTCAATTTGTAGTGGCTTCTCTACGAACTTAACCTTCTCATTTACCTCTTTATCCTTAAGAGTTACCACTAATGATTCATCAGCTAAGCACTTTTTGAGATTACATACATGAAATACATCATGTATTCCTGCAATTTCCTCTGGCAGTCGTAGCTGGTAAGCTACAGGTCCTATTCTTCTAATAATTTCAAAGGGTCCAATATACCTGGGGCTTAGCTTTCCTCTTTTGATGAATCTTACCACTCCTTTCCAAGGAGAAACCTTTAATAATACTTTATCTCCAACTTTATATTCCAATGGTTTTCGCCTGTTATCAGCCTAACTTTTTTGTCGATCGCGTGCTGCTTTTAGTCTATCCTTGACTTGAATAATCTTGTCTGTTGTTTCTTGTACTATTTCTGGTCTAGATAATTGTTTTTCTCCAATTTCTGCCCAACAGACTGGAGTTCGGCACTTTCGTCCATAAAGTGCTTCGAATGGTGCAGCATTGATACTGGTATGATAGCTGTTATTGTAAGAAAATTCTGTTAATGGTAAATGATCATTCCAATTTCCTTCGAAATCAATTACACAAGCTCTAAGCATATCTTCCATTGTGTGAATCGTCCTTTTGCTTTGTCCATCCATTTGAGGATGATAAGTTGTGCTTAGATTTAACTTGGTTCCCATTGCTTTTTGGAAACTTGTCTAAAAATGAGAAGTAAAACAGCTATCTCTATCAGATACAATAGATAAAGGAATCCCATGTAATGAAACTATTTCATCTACATACAACTTGGCTAATTGTTCCATACTGAAAGTTTCCTTCATCAGTAAGAAATGAGCAAACTTAGTTAATCTATCTACAATCACCCTGATTGTATCATTACATTTTCTTGTCTTGGGTAATTTGGTAACAAAATCCATTGTTATCAATTCCCATTTCCATACAGGAATTTCTAATTGCTGCAATAAACCTGAGGGTTTCTGGTGTTCAGCTTTAACTTGTGAACATGTTAAACACTTGGCTACATAAGCTGCTATATCCTTTTTCATTTCTATCCACCAGAAATTCTTTCTTAAGTCTTGATACATCTTATCACTACCGGGATGTATCGTATACTTAGACTTATGGGCTTCTTCTAATATCTGGTGACGTAGATTTCCTCGTTTGGGTATTCAAATTCTTTTCTTATGGAATCTCCAAATTCCATCTGTTACTTGTTCTAATTCCTTAATCATACCTTTTAATTTTTCAGTATCATCATTGATTACTGATTCTTGTACTTTTCTAATTTGCTTGTTTAAATCTATCCGCAGATTTAATTAAAGAGAACGTACTCTTTTGGGCTTTTCATGATACTTTCGACTTAAAGCATCAGCTACTACATTAGCTTTTCCTGCATGATACTGGATACTACAATCATAATCGCTAAGGATTTCCATCCAGCGTCTTTGTCTCATATTTAACTCCTTTTGCCAAAAAACATATCTTAAACTCTTATGATCGATGAAAATGGTAAACTTACTACCGTAAAGATAATGTCTCCAAATTTTAGGGGCAAAAATTATGGCTCCTAATTCTAAATCATGGGTTGTATAATTCTCTTCATGATTCTTAAGTTTTCTAGAGGCATATGTTATAACCTTTTGACGTTGCATCAACACACATCCATAACCTAACTTAGAAGCGTCACAATAGACTACAAAGTCTTCAGTTCCTTCTGGTAACGCTAGTATGGGTGCGTTGGTTAATCTTTGCTTAAGGATTCTCAAGGCTTCTTCTTGCTTTAGTCCCCATTCAAACTTAACAGATTTACAGGTTAGTGTCATTAAAGGAATGACTATTCTAGAAAACTATCGGATAAACCGTCTATAATATCCTGCCGATCCTAGAAAACTTCTAACCTCCATTGGTGATTCAGGGACTTTCCGTTTAGTAATCGCCTCGATCTTTATGGGATCCATATGAATTCTTTCATGATTAACTAAATGTCCAAAAATTGCACTTCTTCTAACCAAAATTCACATTTAGAAAATTTAACATAAAGCTTTTCTTTTCTTAGCAAATTTAGGAGTGCATGCAGATGTGCTACATGTTCCTCTTTACTCTTAGAGTAAATGAGAATATCATCTATAAAGACAATTATGAATTTTTCCATATATAGCTTACATATTTTGTTCATCATATCCATAAATGCGGCTGGGGCATTGGTTAAACCAAATGGCATGACGGTAAATTCATAATGGACATACCTTGTTCTGAAGGATGTTTTTAGGTATGTCCTCTTCCTGTACCTTTAATTGATAATATCCTGAGCGTAAGTCGATCTTAGAAAAGAATCGAGCTCTTTGCAATTGATCGAACAGATCATCGATTCTCGGTAATGGGTGCCGATTTTTAATCATGACCTTGTTCAACTCTTGGTAATCAATGCACATACGCATTGACCCGTCTTTCTTTTTGACAAACAAGATCGGTGCTCCCCATGGTGATGAACTTGGCTGTATGAATCATTTCTCCAAAAGTTCGTCCAACTGTTTCTTTAGTTCTTGCATTTCTGCTGGCGCCAAATGATAAGGTGCCTTGGCAATTGGTGCTGTCCCTGGTAGCAGATGGATTCTGAATTCAACTTCTCTGTCTGGCGGTAGTCCTGGTAATTCTTCTGGGAAAACATCTGAGAATTGAGATACTACGGGGATATCTTTCAATTCTTTTCCTTTAGTGTTAATGATTATGGAAATCATATACACTAGGGATCCTTTTCTTGTACAACTTGTTGTTTTTATCACAGAGATGAATTTCGTGGATCGAGATGGCTTATTTCCTTTAATTGTGATCTTTTCACCCTTTGGTGAATTCACTTGGATTGACTTTTGATCACATAGAATACTGGCTTTATTTGCTACTAACCAATCCATTCCTAATACAATATCAAATCCAGCCAGATTCATTGGGTAAAGATTTGCAATAAAATTATGTTTGGAAATTTCTATTCTTGCTCCCTGCAAGACTTCAGTAATCTTAATGGATTCTCCATTTTCTGTCTCTAGTAGACATTCTTGTTGAAGTTTAGTTAATGGTTGATTGAGAAATTTGCAACAGAGATGAATTTTGTGGATCGAGATGGCTTATTTCCTTTAATTGTGATCTTTTCACCCTTTGGTGAATTCACTTGGATTGACTTTTGATCACATAGAATACTAGCTTTATTTGCTACTAACCAATCCATTCCTAATACAATATCAAATCCAGCCAGATTCATTGGCTAAAGATTTGCAATAAAATTATGTTTTGAAATTTCTATTCTTGCTCCCTACAAGACTTCAGTAATCTTAATGGATTCTCCATTTTCTGTCTCTAGTAGACATTCTTGTTGAAGTTTAGTTAATGGTTGATTGAGAAATTTGCAAAATGAAGTATTAATAAAACTTTGGTTCGTACCAGAGTCAAATAATACTTTAGCAAAAACATCATTAACTAAAAACGTACCAGCAATCACGTTCGGAATCATCTTTGCTTTTTCGGCAGTCAGAACAAATGCCCTAGCATTCTTAGTAGTCTTGTTATTCAGGGCTAGAGCTAGTTTCGGACAATTCAGTTTGATATGTCCTTTTTCTCCATAGTTGAAGCACACTTCATTACTAGGTTTCTTCCTACAATCTTCTTCTTTATGTCCTGGTATTTTGCATAAGTTGCAGTATGTAGAGCATCTTCCTGAATGCTTCTTCTTGCAGGCCTTACAATAAGGTGCAGAAGTAGAACCTACGTTCCTTCCACGGTTGGAATTACCATAGCGAAATTCCTAGGTAAGCTTCTGGACTAGGTTCTTCCTCTGATTTTCTTCTTGTGTACGTACCAATTCATCGGTCAAGGTATTTGCTAGTTCTACAGCTTCTTCAATGGTTGGTGGTCTAGCTGCCTTGACTACATGTCTAATCTCACTGATTAATCCCCAGATGTAACGGGAAATTAATACTGGTTCTGGTAAAGCTAGGGTTGGCACTATTCTAACATATTCAAAGAATATGGTAGTATAACCCTTACAGTCTACTCCAGTCATTCTAAGGTTTAAGAACTTATTAGCTATCTGTTCTTTTTCATTGGGAGGACAGAATTTCCTTTCAACCCTATTCTTAAACTCAGTCCATTCCATATTATAGACTCTGTCACTTCCCCTACACTGGAGAATAATGTTCCACCATTCTAGCGCGACATTCTTAAAAAGATTGGAGGCAAACATGATTTTATCTTCCTATGCACACTTGCTTATTTTTAAGACTGCCTCAGTCTTTTCTATCTAGCGTAGAGCTACAATGGCTCCTTCATTGCCTGAGAATTCTATTGGTTTACAAGACCAGAATTCTTTGTAAGAACAACCATAAGACATAGTTCTTCTTCTTTTTGGAATTGGCAATTGAAGTAACGGTCCATTGTTTACGCTCTGACTAGGTTCAGTAGGTGGTCGCTTACTTCCGCTATTACTGTTATTATTTTCCGCTTCTTTAACATTTTGGATGATATATGGCATAGCATCTCTAATTCCTTGGGTTACTATGTGTCGAATTGCACTGTTATTTACTTGATTATCATTATTCTGGTTTTCCTGATTTGCTTCGTTTTCCATTTGGATTTACAAACAATTATCAGGTATTAATATCATAAAACAATATTTAATGCAACCAATCACACAACAAACATATTGATCAAAATCGTCGTGCATTGCGACATTTACTATATTTTATAGATATCTACTAGCCTAAGACCCCGCGAGCTTCGCGGGTGGCTAAACACCAACTAAACACATAAAATAATTTAAACATAAAAGCGTTAAAGTGTGATTTGTTAAGCCTAATATTTTGAGAGATTTGAGCACGTCCCAATAGTACATCTACATGATGTTCGTTACACATTAAGTTTTTGTATATGAAACCTTCATTACGATATTTTCATGACTTTTGTCAAAAATGACTTGCACCGGTAGTGTGAACATAAAAAAATACATTAAGAAATGAAGGTAGAGTAATACATAATACAAACTTATTCATCTACGTAAAGGTACTAACGAACATTGTGTCACAAAAGTTATAAACGAAATGCGTTAATGCTATGCATGATATGATTAATATTTAGTAGAACCCATTTTTACGGAAAAAAGTAAAAACAAAAACAAAAGAGTCTGAAGTGAGATTAAGATAACAAAACATATATAGTAATAATTGTTCCAAAACTGTTACCACACATATAACATGCTTGGTAACAATATTAATTGTTTACTTCTGACGCCATCTGTCAATAGATACATCCCCTAGGGGTTAGGATTAAGAATTTGCAACGTGTTTTGATTCCTATCATATCGCAGCAAGAACCGAGCTCCATTTTCCAACCCAGCCTGAAGCATGAAGTTGTGCCAACCTCTGAAAGCATACCGAGGTCTCCCACGTGCCGTTTCTTGCCGGATCTCTAGTGTCATTGAAAACCCGTCTTCAATTTGAACTACCATCTTATCAAGGACAGACAAATCTACATTTGCTACAAATGCCTTTGGGAACTGCTGCATTACAGTCCGATAAAATAAACAAATTAAAAAAATAATAAAAAATACAAACTTCAGAGCGTTACATAATATTAAAATAAAGCATTTAAAGTATGAAAAACTTACAAAACAAAAAGATAGACACCATGTTAGTTCGTACTGGTTGGGTTGATCAACAACGGCCGAAATCTATGGAACGTCAACAAAGTCTGGTTCCAACACAGGATCCGCTTCAAAGACTGGCACATCATGTTCAACGTCTACAATGTCATCTTCCAATACATGCTGCTCTTGAAATGCTACATTAGCATGACCATGTGTAGGTCCCGTAATCCGTATGGATCGTAACAGAATCGTCGATCTAACCTAGAGTGCGGAATCCTCTAGATCAGATTTAACAGAAAATGTGTAGAAAATCGAAATCACTATAAACCCGATCTTTATTTATTATCTTCAAACGATTACAATCAATCAAGATCTCCAAATTCGTCCAAGCCTTTCTCTTTCACGAATTCTCTCCAAAAGCTAATTAGATGAATAAGTGATTAACCTAATGTAACACCCCAAAAACGGGTTTGGTAATCAAGCCACGTTAATAGTGATGACCGGTAAAATACCGTTAGTGGTAAAAATTAACCCGGTAAATATTAGGTTTTTAAATAAATTATCCTAATATTAAATAAAAGTTATACAAAGGCTTATGGATAAATAAAGTGTATAAAAGGCCCGAGTTGACGGAACCTAAAATAAACTTAGTCATAAATATTCCCGAACCCGCTAAGCTAACTAGGAATGTTTGACCCGTTTAATAAGGGGGAAAATGGATTGTAAATAAGTAGGTTATAACCTACTTAATAATTAACGAAACATGAGGGACCAAAGTTAGATATTTGGAAAAGCTTAGTAATTAAAACAAATAATAAAACACAACACACACACTAAGAGTGTGTGTGTGTGCGTACGACCAGGGGGAAGCTCCCCATGGAGCCAAACCCTAACCTTCAACAAATCTACCAAATTGAAGGTCAATCCAAGACCCAAATCGATGCATGAACACGTAGAAACGATCACCAAGTCATGGGGATCACAAGGTATGTCACAAAATCTAGATTGGTTGAAGTTGAAATTCGAGACAAGTAGGTTACTTGCAAATAAATTGATGGATTATGATCCAATGATGAAATTAGGAATGATTTTATGTCTAGGAGTAAACCCTAGACATTTACTTGTTGAATTGAGGTTCATAATTGTGAATTTCATGATATTCCATTTATGTGTTAAATGGGTTTTGTAGAAGTAAGATGAACCCTAGAATTATGACTATTAAAATGGTGTTAATTGATTTCTATGAGATGAATCTGAGAATGGTATGCATGCTAGACATAATAGAATTGAAATTATGTTTATGTTTATGTTTAGTAGAAATAACTAGTTGTAAAATGTGTAAAAACAATGTATGCACATTAGGTGTTTGTTAAAATGCCTAAATGAAAACTAAAGTGTTGAAATTAGAGTGAAAATGTGCAATGAATAAGTTGATAAGTTGATTGACTTTAAAAAGTCAAATCGACCAAGTGTATGATCGGATGGTAAATTCGATATAAGAAGAGTAGGATGGAATAGTCGTAAATGATTATGACTAACCTAACCATCTTACAATTACAATGATAGTTTGACGCTTGGCAAGCTAGGTGAAGGCTTGGGGAAGGAAGCGGGTCAAACGAAGCAAGAATGACGGAAAAGCATAATTCGGATGCAAGGTAAGTATAGCTTACACTAGTCTTATATTTTAGAATATTCTCTTATCGTATTAGTTACGAATAAGATAAATACAAAATCGAGGTATGAAGTTCCGGCGTGTAGACGTACGGAACAAGATAGTCGAGCATAATAAGAAACCATGTTGATGGTTTAAAAGGAGTTAAATCGGTAATTCGATCATTTTATGACAAATGGAAAAATGAACTTTTGAATGGTTACCTTATAGGGTAAACCAAAACAAACAATAAGGGTAAAACGGTAAATTGGTCATGCGTTGACCATAACTATTGGTTTTGAAAGACACGGTAGGACGTAAGCCATGATAGACTAAAAATCGTTAAGAAACGATTAATAAGTGAAATGACCGCACGGTGTAAACCAGAGCGAGTCATGTAGATGAGATGGTAATAAATATCATCTCGCCAACAAAATCGGTCACTTAGACCAAATGGGTCAAAAGGTGAAGGTATCACCTTTTGACAATAACGACTAATGATTATTGTCGAGTTATATTATTTCAGGAGTAAATGCCAAATGGGTATTCGCAACACTAAGAATTTGCAATTATAAAAGCAAGGTATTAAAAACGGGTCAATATATTGGTCCGCGCCAGGTACGTGAAATAGGGTAACACTCATTTAGAACATGTGGTTCAAGGAGTGTTAAAAGTAGTCAAAATAGACATTTGGTTACTTGATAAGTAAACCGAATGTTTTAAATAAGGAACATTGAGTTTGGAAAGCTTAATGACTTTTCAAACAACATCATAAGTTAAAAGAGGGTTTATGGGTCAAGTATATTTTCAAAAGTCCTTCATCGTAAATGATTGGCTAAATGGACTAAAACGCCCTTATAAGCTAATTTCGACAAACGACCTTTAAAGGTAGTTTTGAAACGAGTTTTATGATCAAATAAATAATTGGAATAAGTGTAAGAAGCGAAAGATGTAAATCTTCGGTCAAATGACTCTGTATGAGTCTTTGTCGTAAATTAGCAATCCGACGAGAAAAACTCGGATTATATAGATCACCTTATTAAGTCCACCACAAATATAGTTGTGGTGGAGGATTACTTGGTAAGAAATGTTGTATAATAATGCAAGAAACGAATGAAAGCTTTTCATGCTCAAAATATGTCTAAATACCCTTAACGGGTCAAAATACGCAAATGAGCATAAACGGGTTTATGATACGTAAGAGACCCGTGACTTGAACCTAATATGATAGAAATTATTGAAATTATGAATATCATGAGAATAAGGATCAAATAAACATGTTTGTTTGATAAAATCGCGAACGGGTCAAAATTTGGTAAAAATGGTAATAAGCCGAAGACTTAAAAGTCTTAAATTTTGTTAATCCGGATGTTGGATTTTGACTCCATATGATGAAGGGTCAAATTACAATCATGTAGGAAGAAACGGTGGGTCAAACGGATAAGCGGATTGAAAGATACGAAAGTTTTCGTGTCAATAAACGGCAAAATGGAAAGCTGGAATGCAGAGGCCACCGTAACTTACGGTGCCACCGTAAGTTACGGTGGAGCTGAAAAGCTTTACGGCAGCCCCCTACTGGTTTACGGTAGGGGCATGTCAAACCAGGGGCCACCGTAACTTACGGTGCCACCGTAAGTTACAGTGGAGGCTAGTTGGAAATCTTTGTTTTTAGATCAAGAGTTTAACGTTGAGATTCTTTTTCCTTCCATTATCATTACCGGATTTGTTTAGACACATTTTAATCCCCGTATGACTAAAGCATTTCATGTTTATGAAATGTAGGTACATTTTGAATGCCGGAAGACGACCAAGCTCATCGAAGAACCGAACACGATATAGATTCATGCTTCCGCACTTGGTCACGTTGTAAATTTTTAAACGACGAATTCGCTCACGTTATGTTGAATAACTTATGATTGTAAAAGTTTTAATAAACCCGTATTTCCAATGTTTATGTAATCTTAATTACATGATTGTTTTTTGTAAAATATACGTTAAACCTTGAATAATAAGAACGGGTGTTACACCTAAACCCTAATGCTAAGCTTTGTATATATAGGACAAAGCTTTGCATATGGGCTAGTCCATGGGCAAGGCCCATTTCGCAAACCATCCCCCATATGTGGGTTTGGTTTGGCCCAATCACTCTTAATTAACTATTACAAAGCTAAACCCGCTAACTGTTTATCGTTTTACTAATTACAAGATATCCAAAGACCAAATCTAAGCTGTTGTCACAAATATGCACCAACAAACTCCCCCTTGACAATAGCTCCCAAAGGTAACTTCAGTCTTCAGAATCTCACAGTCTTTTGGTCTTCGGATAGCTTCAGCTTTAACAGCTTCTGTCAGCAACAGACTCCCCCTAAGCTGATGCATCCAATCACCAAATCTTCAAAACGTTAGCGCTTGAGTAAACTCCAGTTTAGCATTTGAATAGCACTCTTCAAACTCTTCAACTTTGTCTACAATGTAGAAAGGAGGTTCTACCATGCATCCAATCAAACTCTCATCTTCACAGCAACTTTGTCTTCACAGCAAATCTTCAGCTTTGTCTTCACAGCAACTTCTCAGCAACACACTGCTTCAATCTGTATACTATAAAACAAACATCTCGAGAAACCATAAGAATTTTTCAACAAACGTTAAACAAATTATTATTATTATTATTCAAGAGATAGTTAAACTGTATTACAGATTAAGCACTTTTCCTTTTCAACACCAACACGCACAAATTTTAAATAAACACCTTATAACCTGCATGATTTAAAATTTTGAACCCACTTTCTAACAGTGTCTCCCCCTATCGGTAACAACTCCTCCAAGAATAACAGCTTTCCGTACATTAAGAATTTTAACAGAAAAAGACACTATTTTTGTATTTTTGTATTTTCTGAAAGCAAATATATACGAAAAGCAATAGACACTCTATTTTTGTGAGAATCACCGGTAAGAAGATCATATCAGCAGAATCAAACTATTTCACACCATTAGATAATTCTTTATTTAAGTACCATTACCGTATGATACGTTAAGGTAATATTAATCTGATATATTAGTGTGTCCCACTTCAGGATATACCCCCGCGATCAAGGTATGCACAAAGATTCATCGTAGTAGGTGAGTATACTGAATTCATCCGTTTTGTTTTTCAACGTTTAGATAATTGGTGATCAGGTCAGTACTTCCGTACAGCAAAGAGACCAAAATATCTAATGAGGGCTATGGCAAATACCATTTTTGGTACGATTATGCATTTTGCACTTTTGAATGACTCTCTATGAGAGCTTCTTCATTTTCAAGGTTTTGGCATTTTTAGCTCTTTTAAGATATCCTGGTTGTGCCTAGGTCAGCATGTATCTGGATGCACCAGAAGGACAGCCCTGATATCCCCAGATGAAAGCACAGTATAAAGACCCAAAACTTCAGATTTTGGCAATCTATCAATGCAAAATTTAAGGTCATTAAACCATACACCACTGATGTGTTCCCCACTCATACTCAGTGCTTTTAGGTTTATATCACATTGGTAAGTTGATTATTTCATGCTTTTGCCTACTGGTAAATCATATGATGAAGCTGCTATCACACTTAAGCATTTTAATTCAGTTTGAGTGTGACAGTCTAACTTGCTGATGTACTATCATTTCTTCTTTTTTCACACAGTGATAACTCATTTTTTATTTTCTATATTTTTTTTATGTTTTTGATTTGTCAATGTTTTTGTATTTTTTATTTTTAAGAAAAGCAGTAAACTATTTACAAAATTCTTATGAAAAACCAGTTATTCAGGATTCCTCATCCCGTTGAGTTCGACTAAGTGTTCAAAGCGAGCTCGATCAAAAGCTTTAGTGTAAAGATAAGCAAGGTTATCTAGTGTGTCGACTCGGTGCAGTTCAATTAGTCGCTTTTCAGCACAATCTCGTATAAAGTGATGACGTATGTCAATATGTTTAGTTCTACTGTGCTTTACGGGATTGTTTGTGATTGATATAGTGGCATTATTATCTATCATTGTTGGTGCATGTTTGTGACAACAGCTTAGATTTGGTCTTTGGATATCTTGTAATTAGTTAAACGATAGACAGTTAGCGGGTTTAGCTTTGTAATAGTTAGTTGTAATGTTTGGGCTAACCAAACCCAACGAATTGGGTGTGTGGGGGCGAATTGGGCATGTCCAATTCGCAGTCCATGATGTTTAACTAAGCCCAAGTAGTAACCTTGTGTTATATAAACAAGGTTAGGCTTTAGGGTTGAGGTTAATCAGCTAATCAGCCAAAACAGTTTAGAGAGAGAGAGTAATTTCGTGAAAGGCTTAGTCTTGGACGAAATTGAGAGTTGTTAGGGTTTGATTGATTGTAATTCTTGAGTGATTGATAATCAATAGAAACCCAGTTTGAAAGTGATTTGCTGTTTCTGTTTTCTACTTGTTTCTGTGATATTCTGATCAAGAGGATTCCACACTCTTGATTGGATTGACAATTCTGTTGAAGATCCATACGAATAGGGGACCTACAATTGGTATCAGAGCATTAGGCTCTTGAAGGCTCGGTTCAGAATTGTGCTTGGAGAAACAGGAAGAAATTTTCGAAATTTTGAAAACCTGAAAAATTAAGGTTTTGAAATTTTCGAAATTTTTGATATAATTTTTCGAATTTGTTGGCTGTTTTGATCTTCTGTTTGTTTGTTTGGTGTTTTGCAGGATTTCTGGAAAGTTTTGGTTGATTCTGGAAGAGTTTCTGGAAGAGTTTTTGGCTGAATTTCTTGAAGATTCGAAAACTGTTTTCGTGTTCTTCATTAAGTTTATCAGAAATTTGTCAAAAGTTTGTTGATTTGCTTGTTCGATTTTGCAGGAAATTGATACGAAATCTGCAGAATTCTGAAAAGATTAAGTTTCCAAAGTTACTGGTTGGCGAAATTAACTGAACTGGTGAAACAGACTGAACTGGCGAAATTGTCTGATCTGCGAAATTAGCATACTTATCGGAGAAGTAAATCCAAAGGCGACTTTGGTAACCGTGTGATTGTCCACAGCGAAATCATCACGGTTTCAGCGACTTCACTAGTCGTCGTAATAGCGAAAATACACAGCGAATTTGACCAGCGAAATTGACCAGCGAACTTGATTTTAAGCGAAATAGACCAGCGAAATTGACCTTCTGACCAGCGAAATTAACAGCTCTCCAGCGAAATTATCAGCAAATTTAAAAACCAGCAAATTTAAAGTGGTGGAATTTCAGTTGGCAAGCGTAACCAAAAATTCACGTTTTTGCAAATAGAAATTGATCTGTAGCTCGTTAGACAGAACCGTTTGGACCGTTGAATTCCTTGGATTTTTAGGGTAAAAAAAAATCCCGAAATAGGTTTTCGACATTAGATATCATTGGATTCGTCTTTTCGATACGATTCTAACGGTGTAATTTGGTAACCACTGTCTTCGAAAAATTTTTGTACGGTTTTACCAGTCTGATTAAGTTAAAATGTCGAACATGTCTAAATTGAACGAACTCTTAAGAATGGAACATGAGGTAGGCACAACGAACAAACCACCTAAGATGATGAAGGTGGAGAACTACTTGACATGGAAGGATCGGTTTCAATCCTTTATTGAGTACCAGGACACTCGTATGTGGATATGTATAGACGATGGGTATGCGAACCCAACTCATGACTTTGAGGGAAGACAACGTGTAACTGCTTATGTTGATATGGATGCTGAACAGAAGAAAATGTATGAGGCTGAAAAGAGAGCCTTGGCAGCCATTAAAATGTCTTTACCTGATGGCATCAAGCATACCTTTAAGAAGTACACTACTTCAAAGGAAATGTGGGATGCGCTAGAGAAGAGATATGAAGGAAATCCTGATGTCAAGAAGAACAAAGTTGATTTACTGAAGAAGCAGTTTGCAATGATTAAGTACATGAAAAACGAGTCTCTTGAGGACGTCATCACTCGATACTATCATTTGATGTCAGAATTGGACAATTATGACATAGATTGCTATACTGACATAGAGAAAAATGACAAGTTGTTGGATGCTCTACCTGCTAAATGGGATATCTACACTCTCATGATAAAAGGAGAAGCAGATTATGACACAAAGGAGCTAGAAGAAGTGGTTGGAAAGCTAAGAGCTTATGAGCTCAGCATGAAGAAGAAGGACACTGGATATGATCAGGTTCAAGATCCAGGGATCTACAATGGGCTTACATCTTCTTCATCTCATGATGCTTCTAGCGACTCAGCCACTGCTTTTCTCTCGCATGAAAATGAGCAGGTCACAGTAAATGATGATGGTGATGTGTGTTTTGTAGCTGCTTCAGGTGGATCAACAGGAGCTAAGAGAACATCTGGTTCTAAGCAGAGTAGTGGTGTTAAGTCGATGCCAATGAGTGTGAAGTCTGCTGAAGAGCATCTTGCTCTACTTGCTTCATTTGTTGCTTCATATGAAAACTACATTCAGGGGAAGATATCTGATCCTGCCACTTTGGATGAAGATTATGATCAGATTGACCCTGATGATCTTGAAGATATGGATTTGCAGTGGCAAATGGCCATGATTACTAGAAGAGTGAAGAGATTTATGAACCGAACAGGCAGGAAGTTTATAGGAAAGACGGTTGGTTTCGACAAGACCAAAGTGAGGTGCTTTAACTGTCAAAGTTATGGGCATTTTGCTAGGGAATGTCAAAAACAAAAGCAAGAGACTTCGAGTCAGAATTCAAACAACAGGAATGCATCAAACAACTCTAACTCGAGAGCGCTGATCTCTACTGCTAGAGAAGGTTCATATGACTGGAGTATTCACTTGGAAAAAGATGACAATGTCACACAGGCATTCATGGCAGAGATAACTCCAATTGATGATGGTAAAGCTACTGTGGGAGATGCTGAAGCAAAAATGGATGATGAGGCTGAGGTGAAGGCAGAGAGTAAAGCTGAAGAAAAGAAGGCTGATCAGACAAAAGATGCTGAAGAGGAAAAGCAAAAGTCTGACCATCAAAAGGAAGCTGAAGAGAAGGAAGCTGAATACAACAGAGTGAAAGCTCAGCTTGCGGCCCTCATGGCCAACCTTGATAAACAAACAGGAGAGGTAAAAACTAATTCTGTGTGTTTAAAATGTCGTGAACTACAGGGTGAGGTTGACAGGTTGTCAACACAAAACCAAAGTCTGGTGGGCGAGATGTCTACCATAAAAGAAGCAAACTTTTTTGCTAAAAGAAACGAATCGTCATACTTGAAGAAAATAAAAGGTTATGAAACTAAAATTGAAGCTGTAACCTGTAAACTAAATGAAAAACTTCAAGTCATAAACTTAGCTCATGACATGATGGCTGAGAAAACAAAAGAGATTTCTGATAAATGCAAAGTGTTGTCAGATGCACAACTAAGAATTGTTGAACTTGAAAAGAAATTAGGTCAATTCAGGGACTCTACTTTTGTTATGAAACACATGATGGGTGGCTTGAAGAAAAGTAATGACAAAACCAGTGTGGGATTTCATGGTTTCAATGAAGTTCCACCTCCTGTTAGTCATGACTATTCTTTCTTGCCTAATGAAGATGAGCTCATGGACTTTGGGTCAACATTGCCAAGTAGTTCCACGTCACGTCAAGGAAATGTGTTTGAGAATGCTGATGCTAAGAAGGATAATAACAACAAACATGTTTTGAAAAAGAATACATCACATCCTAAAAATAACAATCCAACTTTTGTTAAAAATGTTAATTTTGTTCAAGGAAGTGACATGAAAAACGAAACAGCTGTTATTGAAAATGAATCTAATATAGAGTTTGCTAAAAACAAGAACATAGAAAATTCTGAAATTAAGCAAACTGAACCAAATCCTTCTAAGGCATCATCAGAAGAAAAACCCGAATCTAGTTCTAAGGCTTCAGAAAAGAAGTCTTCGAAAAAGAAATCGTGCTTCAAATGTCACACCAAGGGACATGTAGCTAGCTGCTGTCCAAACAAAAAGAGTGAAGCACAAGTGAGTGAGGAGAAGAGAGAGAAGTCACCAGAGAAGAGTGGTGATAAACAGGAGAAAGTTGCAAATTCTCCAAAGAAATCTGTTGCTAAGCAACCAGAGAATGTTGCTGTTGATGAAGATAAGGCTGAAAAAGGAACTCCACAAGTTCCTCGTTTTCAAAGAAATCAACCAAGATTTCAGCCTAGATCTCCACCAGGCAGATTTGAGAGACCTAGAAGCAGTTCACCAAGAATGAACAATTTTAATTCTAATAATTTCAGAAGTCAAGGTCAATATCAAAATCGATACCAAAATAATGGTGGCCGACCTTTTTATAACAATGGCTTTAGAAATTACAACAATAATGCTTCTTGGAATCAAAATTCAAGATACCCAAATCAAAATTTCCAAAGGTCAAATAGTCCAACTATGTATAGGAACCCTCAGGACCACAGACCTAGTGGAAACCAAAATCAAATTCCATCAACAGGTCTGAGATCTAAGACTCCAGTTAGGAGTAATGGATATTGGATGGATGTTCGAGTAGTTGGTGAATTTGGACGACCCAAGACCATTAAGGCTTGGGTCCCCCAATCTAACTAATTTCTTGGTTGGTGTGTGCAGGAGCTGCTAAGGAGGATTATCAACTTATGGTATGTTGATAGTGGCTGCTCCAGGCACATGACGGGGGATGCGAGATTGTTGACTGAATTCGAAGATTATGATGGTGGAAATGTGAATTTTGCGGGTGCTAAAGGTGGTAGAATTACAGGTCGAGGTAAAGTGACAAATGGGAAGATCACACTGGACAAAGTGAACTATGTGGAGCAGCTTAAACACAATCTGATGAGCGTGTCACAAGTCTGCGACAAGGGTCACTCGGTCCATTTTACCAAGAATGAAGCATTAGTATTGAAACCAGTTTTGAAGATTCCGGACGATTGGATAGTGATGCGAGCGCCAAGGAGAAATGACACTTATGTCATGGACATGGGTGCTAAGGATCCAACTGCTGTGGTGGCGTGTTTACTATCAAAAGCATCTGAAGCTGAATCGATGTTGTGGCACAGACGCATGGCCCATATTCACTATCGAAAAATGAATTATCTTGTTAAAAATGAGCTAGTGAAAGGGGTTCCAATGCAGAGGTTTCACGTGGAAGATAAATGTCTTCCATGTCAAAAGGGAAAACAACATAAGAAACCTCACAAATCTAAAACAGTAAATTCCATAGATGCCCCTTATGAATTACTTCACATGGATTTATTCGGTCCAGTGAACGTGAGGAGCATAGGTGGAAAGTACTATTGTTTAGTTGTCACAAATGATTACTCACGTTATTCATGGGTTTTCTTTTTAGGTACAAAAGATGAGACGACGGAGATGCTGATAGATCTTTTTACGAAATTGGAAAACGTTCATGATGCTAGGATCAAGAGGATAAGGAGTGATAATGGCACGGAGTTCAAGAATCGGATTCTGGATCTCTATTGTCTTCGCAAGGGAATTGAACATCAATATTCTGCTCCTTATACACCTCAACAAAATGGAGTTGCTGAGAGGAAAAACAGGACGTTGATTGAAGCCGCTAGGACGATGCTTTCAGATTCAAAGCTACCAGTTCTTTTCTGGGGAGAAGCTGTGAATACAGCTTGCTACGTCCTGAACAAAGTTTTGACTGTTAAACATTTTAATAAAACTTGTCATGAATTGATGTTTAACAAGAAACCAAACTTAGAAGGCTTTGAACCATTTGGATTACCCTGCACCATTGTGCGTAATAAAGATAAACAAAAATTCGGTGAGGTGGCTGACGAAGGCTACTTTCTAGGTTATGTACCTGGCGCACCGAATAAAAGGGTTTTTAATCTAAAAACTGGTAAAATTGAGGTTGTTTACAATGTTGAAATTACTTCATACAAACCTCAACAATCAACGAGTGGTCCTGCTATATTATATGATTATGAAAGCACTTTTAAGTCATTTAATATTCCTGAGTTTCCAAAGGCAGATTATTCTCAGTTGATTCAAACAATGATTGGTGGAGACGATGAAGGCGAGTTCATGCCTAGATCGAATGTTGATATGACAGATGCTGCGGAAACTTCCAAAGGTGTTGTTGATCCTGATTCAAGTGATAGTGACTCTGAACCCATTGAGGGGGAGGATTTCATTAATCCATTTACGGATCAGAACATTCAAGGGGAAGTTGGATCAAACCTGGGTGATGATCTTGAAGTTGATACTGTTGCTTCTACACGAGCAAATAGAGATCATCCAGTTGACATGATACTTGGAGATCCTACTGCAGGTGTTCAGACGAGAAGAAGCATAGCAGCGAATTCTGGTTTATTTGTGTCTATTGAGAAGACTGGGATAGTGAACGAGTGCTTGTATAGTTTCTTTATTTCCCAAGAGGAGCCGAAGAACATTCATATGGCTCTTAAAGACAATTCATGGGTTGAAGCAATGCAAGAGGAATTGGCACAGTTTGCGAAGTTGAAAGTTTGGGAGTTAGTTGACCTTCCTAAAGGTGAAAGAGAGATAGGCACTAAGTGGTTGTTTAAGTGCAAGAAGGATGACAGAGGGATAGTGACGCGAAACAAGGCTCGATTGGTTGTCAAAGGTTTCAATCAGCAAGAAGGGATAGACTACAATGAAGTGTTTGCACCAGTGGCAAGGTTGGAGGCAATTCGTTTGTTTCTAGCTTTTGCAACATTCAAGGGCTTTAAAGTTTACCAACTAGACGTGAAGAGTGCGTTTCTTTACGGGAAAGTCCAAGAAGTGGTGTATGTCTCACAACCAGATGGGTTCGTTGATCCAGATTATCCAGATCGAGTGTACAAACTTGATAAGGCTTTGTATGGATTGCATCAAGCTCCCAGGGCGTGGTACGAAACACTGTCTACACATCTGATCAAGAATGGTTTTGAAAGAGGTCAGATTGACAGTACACTGTTCATCAAGAGGAAGAAGGAAGATTTTCTGCTAGTACAGGTGTACGTGGATGACATCATCTTTGGGTCATCAAATTAGAGCATGTGTAAAGAGTTCGAGCAAGTGATGAAGAGCAAGTTCGAAATGAGTGCTATGGGTGAGCTGTCTTACTTTATGGGATTACAAGTTGAACAGAAGGAGGATGGGATGTTTATTCATCAAACAAAGTATGTGTATGACATTTTGAGTCGGTTCAAAATGAATGATTGCTCTACTTTCAACACACCCATATGTGAAAATCACAATCTTGGCCCAGATCATGAAAGTACTGAAGACGTTGATCCTACTCAATACATGGCAATGATTGGTTCTCTAATGTACTTGACTGCTTCAAGACCTGACATTATGTTTGCAGTATGCTTGTGTGCTAGATATCAAGCGAATCCAAAAGAGTCACACATGAAAGCAGTGAAGCGTATTCTTCGTTACTTGAAGGGGAAACCTAAACTTGGGTTGTGGTATCCAGCTGATAGTGATCTGAATTTTGTCGCTTACACTGACTCAGACTTTGGAGGATGCAAGTCGAACAGAAAGTCTACAACAGGTGGTTGTTAGTTCTTGGGAGGCAGGATCGTGTCTTGGCAATGCAAGAAGCAATCATGTGTGTCTACATCTACGTGTGAAGCTGAATATATTGTTGCGGGTAGCTGCTGCTCTCAGGTTCTCTGGATACAACAGCAGATGCGCGATTACGGTTTGGATTTCACTCGTACTCCTATTATGATAGACAATAATGCCACTATTTCAATCACAAACAATCCCGTAAAGCACAGTAGAACTAAACATATTGACATACGTCATCATTTTATACGGGATTGTGCTGAAAAACGACTAATTGAATTACATCGAGTTGACACTGAAGATAACCTGGCAGATCTTTATACCTTTATACTAAAGCATTTGACAGGGCTCGCTTTGAACATTTAGTCGAACTCAACGGGATGAGGAATCCTGAATAACTGGTTTTTCATAAGAATTTTTGTAAATAGTTTATTGCTTTTCTTAAAAATCAAAAATATAAAAACATTGAAAAATCAAAAACATAAAAAAAAATAGAAAATCAAAAATGAGTTATCACTGTGTGAAAAAGAAGAAATGATAGTACATCGGCAAGTTAGACTGTCACACTGAAACTGAATTAAAATGCTTAAGTGTGATAGCAGCGTCATCATATGATGTACCAGTAGGCAAAAAGCATGAAATAATCAACTTACCAATGTGATATAAACTTAAATGAACTGTGTATGAGTGGGGAACACATCAGTGGTGTATGGTTTAATGACCTTAAATCTTGCGTTGATAGATTGCCATAATCTGAAGTTGTGGGTCTTTATACTGTTATTTCATCTGGGGATATCTTGACTGTCTGTCTGTTCAGAACTAAAATTGTACATGACCCCAGGAAAGAAAGTCACTTGGAATTAGCTCATTTCTATTTGAATGTCTGTATGTTGTCCCGATACACACAATTTTGATCTGATTCTGAAATCTTCTCTGAAAAAAGTCGTGTACCTCCTCTGCTGCATCCAGATATATGCTGACCTGGAGGTGCTAGGCAACGACAACTTCTGCTGCATCCAGATACATGCTGACCTAGCTGGACGTTGTCGCACTATAGATCTAATACACCCGAAAGAGGCCCTCAAGTGCCCAAAAGAAACCCAAGAAACCTATATCAAACTGAGAAAAATCTCATTTGATCTGTATATTATACCATCTCTCCTAAAGATCTATTCTGTTCTCTTCTCAACCTATTCCCAGTTAAGATTTCAGAAATCTGGATTGGACTTGTGAAATATGTGGTAGGGAAGATACTTGCATGATAGAGTGTGTTGTTTATATTTCCAGGATTTGATTAGTATTTGTTTGGGTGTTCATTGTTAAGCAATCAAAACATGATAAAACAGATTATATGCAGACCTAGACACTGTCAGGATATCGTAAAGGATGAATTCAGTATACTCACCTACTACAATGAATCTTTGTGCATACCTTGATCATGGGGGTATATCCTGAAGTGGGACACACTAATATATCAGTAATAAAATTACCTTAACGTATCATATGGTAATGGTACTTGAAATGTTCATGCATTTTGTTTAAGTGGACAAACATACTGGTAATCGTCTTGGAATGCTTTTCACGAAAATAAATAAAGAATTAACTATTGGTGTGAAACAGTTTGATTGTGTTGATATGATCTTCTTACCAGTGATTCTCACAAAAATAGAGTGTTTATTGTTTTTGTTATTTACTTGCTTTCTGAAAAATATAAAAATCCAAAAATAGTGTCTTTTTCTGTTTAAAATTCTTAACGTACGGAAAACTGTTATTCTTGGAGGAATTGTTACTGATAGGGGGAGACGGTGTTAGAAAGTGAGTTCAAAATTTTAAATCATGCGGGTTATAAGATGTGTGATTAAAAAGTTTTGCGTGTTGGTGATAAATTGAGAATGCTTAATCTGTGATACAGTTTAACAAATCTCTTGAATAATAATAATTTGTTTAACTTATGTTGAAAAATTCTTATGTTTTCTCGAGATGTTTGTTTTATAGTATACAGATTGAAGCAGTATGTTGCTGAGAAGTTAAAGTGATGAGTTGCTGTGAAGATGAGAGTTTGATTGGATGCATGATAGAACCTCCTTTCTATATTGCAGACAAAGTGAAGAGTTTGAAGATTGCTATACATATGCTGAACTGGAGTTTACTCAAACGCTAAAGTTTTTGAAGATTTGGTGATTGGATGCATCAACTTAGGGGGAGTCTGTTGCTGACAGAGCTATTGAAGCTGAAGCTATCCAAAGACCAAAGACAGTGTAAGACTACTTGAAGATTGCAAGATGACTAAAGACAAAGTTATTTTATGAAGCTATTGTCAAGGGGGAGTTTGTTGGTGCATGTTTGTGACAACAGCTTAGATTTGGTCTTTGGATATCTTGTAATTAGTTAAACGATAGACAGTTAGCGGGTTTAGCTTTGTAATAGTTAGTTGTAATGTTAGGGCTAACCAAACCCAACGAATTGGGTGTGTGGGGGCGAATTGGGCCTGTCCAATTCGCAGTCCATGATGTTTAACTAAGCCCAAGTAGTAACCTTGTGTTATATAAACAAGGTTAGGCTTTAGGGTTGAGGTTAATCAGCTAATCAGCCAAAACAGTTTAGAGAGAGAGTAATTTCGTGAAAGGCATAGTCTTGGACGAAATTGAGAGTTGTTAGGGTTTGATTGATTGTAATTCTTGAGTGATTGATAATCAATAGAAACCCAGTTTGAAAGTGATTTGCTGTTTCTGTTTTCTACTTGTTTCTGTGATATTCTGATCAAGAGGATTCCGCACTCTTGATTGGATTGACAATTCTGTTGAAGATCCATACGAATAGGGGACCTACAATCATAATAGGAGTACGAGTGAAATCCAAACCGTAATCGCGCATCTGCTGTTGAATCCAGAGAACCTGAGAACAGCAGCTACCCGCAGCAATATATTCAGCTTCACACGTAGATGTAGACACACAAGATTGCTTCTTGCATTGCCAAGACACAATCCTGCCTCCAAAGTCTGAATCAGTGTAAGCAACGAACCTCAAATCACTATCAGCTGGATACCACAACCCAAGTTTAGGTTTCCCCTTCAAGTAACGAAGAATACGCTTCACTGCTTTCATGTGTGACTCTTTTGGATTCGCCTGATATCTGGCACACAAGCATATGGCAAACATGATGTCAGGCCTTGAAGCAGTCAAGTACATTAGAGAACCAATCATCGCCCTGTATTGAGTAGGATCAACGTCTTCAGTACTTTCATGATCTGGGCTATGATTGTGATTTTCGCAGATGGGTGTGATGAAAGTAGAGCAACCATTCATTTTGAACCGATCCAAAATGTCATACACATACTTCGTTTGATGAATAAACATCCCATCCTCCTTCTGTTCAACTTGTAATCCCAGAAAGTAAGACAGCTCTCCCATAGCGCTCATTTCAAACTTGCTCTTCATCACCTGTTCAAACTTTTTACACATGTTTTCGTCTAATGACCCAAAGATGATGTCATCCACGTATACATGTACCAGCAGAAAATCTTCATTCTTCCTCTTTATGAACAGTGTACTGTCAATCTGACCTCTTTCAAACCCATTTTTGATCAGATGTGTAGACAGTGTCTCGTACCACGCCCTGGGAGCTTGATGTAACCCATACAAAGCCTTATCAAGTTTGTAAACTCGATCTGGATAGTCTGGATTAACGAACCCATCTGGTTGTGAGACATACACCACTTCTTGGACTTTCCCGTAAAGAAATGCACTCTTCACGTCTAGTTGAAAAACTTTAAAGCCCTTGAAAGAAGCAAAAGCTAGAAACAAATGAATCGCCTCCAACCTTGCCACTGGTGCAAACACTTCATTGTAATATATCCCTTCTTGTTGATTGAACCCCTTGACAACCAACCGAGCCTTGTTGCGCGTGACTATTCCTCTTTCATCTTTCTTGCACCTAAATAGCCATTTAGTTCCAATCTCTCTTTCACCTTTAGGAAGGTCTACTAACTCCCAAACTTTCAACTTGGCAAACTTGGCCAATTCCTCTTGCATAGCTTCAACCCATGAGTTATCTTTAAGAGCCATATGAATGTTCTTCGGCTCCTCTTGGGAAATAAAGTAACTATACAAGCATTCATTCACTATCCCAGTCTTCTGAATCGAAACAAATAAACCCGAATTAGCAGCTATGCTTCTTCTCGTCTGAACACCTGCAGTAGGATCTCCAAGTATCATATCAACCGGATGATCTTTATTTGCTCGTGTAGTAGCAACAACATCGACTTCTAGATTATCACCCAGGTTTGAGCCAATCTCCCCCTGAATATTCTGATTCGCAAACGGATTAATGAACGCCTCCCCCTGAATAGGTTCAGAGTCACTATCGCTTGAATCAGGATTAGCAGCACCTTGGGAAGTTTCCGGGGCATCTGACATATCAACATTCTATCTAGGCATGAACTCGCCTTCATCGTCTTTACATACCACTGTTTGAATCAACTGAGAATCATCTGCATCAGAAACCTCAGGAATATTAAATGATTTAAATTCACTTTCATAATCATATAATATAGCAGGACCACTCGTTGATTGTTGAGGTTTGTAGGAAGTAATTTCCACATTAAAAACAACCTCAATTTTACCAGTTTTGAGATTAAAAACCCTTTTATTCGGTGTGCCAGGCACGTAACCTAGAAAGTATCCTTCGTCAGCCACCTCACCGAATTTTTGTTTATCTTTGTTTCGCACAATGGTGCAGGGTAATCCAAAAGGTTCAAAGTCTGTTAAGTTTGGTTTCTCGTTAAACATAAGTTCATGACAAGTTTTGTTAAAACATTTAATGGTCAAAACTTTGTTTAGGACGTAGCAAGCTGTATTCATAGCTTCTCCCCAGAAAAGAACTGGTAGCTTTGAATCTGAAAGCATCGTCCTAGCGGCTTCAATCAACGTCCTGTTTTTCCTCTCAGCGACTCCATTCTGTTGAGGAGTATAAGGAGCAGAATATTGATGTTCTATTCCCTTTCGAAGACAGTAGAGATCCAAAATCCGATTCTTGAACTCCGTGCCATTATCACTCCTTATCCTCTTGATCCTTGCATCATGGACGTTTTCCAATTTTGTAAAAAGATCTATCAGCATTTCCGCTGTCTAGTCTTTTGTACCTAAAAAGAAAACCCATGAATAACGTGAGTAATCATCAGTGACAACAAGACAGTAGTACTTTCCACCTATGCTCCTCACATTCACTGGACCGAATAAATCCATGTGAAGTAATTCATAAGGGGCATTAATGGAATTTACTGTTTTAGACTTATGAGGTTTCTTGTGTTGTTTTCCCTTTTGACATGGAAGACATTTATCTTCCACTTGAAACCTCAGCAATGGAACCCCTTTCACTAGCTCATTTTTAATAATGTAATTCATTTTGCGGTAGTGAATATGGGCCATGCATCTGTGCCACAACATAGATTCAGCTTCAGATGCTTTTGACAGCAAACACGCCACCGCAGCAGTTGGATCCTTGGCACCCATGTCCATGACATAAGTATCATTTTTCCTTGGTGCATGCATTACTATCCAATCGTCCGGAATATCCAAACCTGGTTTCAACACCAATGCCTCAGACTTTGTAAAATGGACCGAGTGATCGCAAACTTGTGACACGCTCATCAGATTGTGTTTAAGTTGCTCAACATAGTTCACTTTGTCCAAAGTGATCTTCCCATTCATCACTTTTCCTCGTCCAGTAATCCTACCACCTTTAGCACCAGCAAAATTAACATGTCCACCATCATATTCTTCAAATTCAGAAAACAACCTCCCATCCCCCGTCATGTGCCTGGAGCAGCCACTATCAACATACCATAAGTTAATAATCCTCCTTAGCAGCTCCTGCACATACCAACCAAAAGATTAGTTAGATTGGGGGACCCAAGCCTTAATGGTCTTGGGTCTTCCAGATTCATCAACTACAGGAACATCCATCCAGTATCCATCACTCCTAACTAGAGTCTTGGATCTTGGACCTGTTGATGGAAATGGGTTTTGATTTCCATAAGGTCTCTGGTCCTGAGGGTACCTATTTGTGTTTGGACTATGTGACCTTTGAAAATTTTGATTTTGATTCCAAGAACCTTGATTGTAATTTCTAAAGCCATTGTTATAAAAAGTTCGACTACCATTATTTTGGTATCGATTTTGATATTGGCCTTGACTTCTGAAATTATTTGAATTTTGATTGTACATTCTTGGTGAACTACTTCTAGGTCTCTCATATCTGCCTGATGTAGATTCAGGCTGAAATCTTGGTTGATTTCTTTGAAAATGAGGAACATGTGGAGTTCCTTTTTCAGCCTTATTTACATCAACAACAACACCCACTTGTTGCTTAGGAGCATATTTCTTTGGAGAATTTGAGACTTTCTCCTCATTATCACCTTTCTTCTCTGGTGATTTGCCTCTTTGTTTCTCACTAACTTGTGCTTCAACATTTTTGTTAGGACAGCAGCTAGCTACATGTCCCTTTGTGTGACATTTGAAGCACGATCTTTTTTTCGAAGACTTCTCAACTGAAGCCTTGGAACTAGATTCTGGTTTTGATGATGATGCCTTAGAAGGATTTGGTTCAGTTTGCTTAGTTTCAAGATTTTCTATGTTTTTGTTTTTAGCAAACTCTACATTTGATTCATTTTCAATAACAGCGGTTTCGTTTTTCATGTCACTACCTTGAACAAAATTAACCTTTTTAACAACAGTTTGATTTTTCTGTTTAGGAGGTGAGTTTTTCTTTTTCAAAACTGGTTCCCTGTTATTATCCTTCTTAGCATCATTATTTTCAGACACATCACCTTGACTGGATGTGAAACTACTTGGTGATGTTGACAGAAAGTCTGTGAACTCATCTTCATCAGGTAAGAAAGAATAGTCATGACTAAGAGGAGGTGGGACTTCATTGAAGCCCTTGAATCCCACACTGGTCTTGTCATTACTCTTCTTTAACCCACCCATCATGTGTTTCATAACAAAAGTAGAGTCCCTAAATTGACCTAATTTCTTTTCAAGTTCAACAATTTTGAGTTATGCATCTGACAACTCTTTGCACTTATCAGAAATCTCTTTTGTTTTCTCAGCCATCATGTCATGAGCTAAGTCTATGACTTGAAGTTTTTCGTTTAGTTTGCAGTTTAAAGCTTCAATTTCACTTTCATAACCTTTTATCTTCTTCAAGTATGAAGATTCGTTTCTTTTAGCAAAAAAAATTGATTCTTTAATGTTAGACATCTCGCTCACCAGACTTTGGTTTTGTGTTGACAACCTGTCAACTTCACCCTGTAATTCACGACATTTTAAACAAACAGAAGTAGCAGAGTTACTTACCTCTCCTGTTGATTTGTCTGAGTTGGCCATAAGAGCAACAAGTTGAGCTTCCATTCTTTTGATGATTTCATCTTTCGTTTCATCTTCCCTTTCATGTTCAGACTTTGGCTTTTCTTTTTCAACATCTGTTGTCTGATCAACCTTATCTACCTCAGCTTCACTTTTCTTCTCAACCTTAGCATCATCTACTGTAGCCTCACCTTCACCATCATCAACTGGCACAATTTCTGCCATAAACGCCTGAGTGACATTCTCATCATTTTCCAAGTGAACACTCCAGTCATATGAACCTTCTCTTGCAGTAGAGATCAACGCCCTTGAGTTAGAGTTGTTTGATGCATTCCTATTGTTTGAACTCTGACTCGAAGTTTCACGCTTTTGTTTTTGCCATTCCCTGGCGAAATGACCATAACTTTGACAGTTAAAGCACCTGACTTTCGCCTTGTCAAACCCAACGCTCTTTCCTACAAACTTCCTTCCAGTTCTGTTCATGAACCTCTTCACACGTCTCGAAATCATGGCCATTTGCCATTGTAAATCCATTTCTTCTAGATCATCAGGGTCAATCTGATCATAATCTTCATCTAAAGTAGCAGGAACATATATCTTCCCCTGAATGTAGTTCTCATACGAAGCAACAAACGAAGCTAGTAGAGCAAGATGTTCTTCAGCAGACTTCACACTCATTGGCATCGACTTTGCACTACTACTTTGCTTAGCAGTTGATGTTCTCTTAGCTCCAGTTGATCCTCCTGAAGCAGCCACAAAACACACATCACCATCCTCATTCACTGTGACCTGCTCATTCTCACATGAAAGAAAAGCAGTAGCAGAGTCGCTAGAAGCATCATGAGATGAAGAAGATGTAAGCCCATTGTAAATCCCTGGATCTTGAACCTGATCATATCCAGTGTCCTTCTTCTTCATGCTGAGCTCATAAGCTCTTAGCTTTCCAACTACTTCTTCCAGTTCCTTTGTTTCATAATCAGCTTCTCCCTTTATCATGAGAGTGTAAATATCCCATTTAGCAGGTAGAGCATCAAGCAACTTGTCATTTTTCTCTATGTCAGAATAGCAATCTATGTCATAATTGTCCAATTCTGACATCAGATGGTAGTATCTAGTGATAATGTCCTCAAGTGACTCATTTTTTATAAACTTAAAAACAGCAAACTGCTTCTTCAGTAGATCAACTTTGTTCTTCTTGACATCAGGATTTCCCTCATATCTCTTCTCTAGCGCATCCCACATTTCCTTTGAAGTGGTGTACTTCTTAAAGGTATGTTTGATGCTATCAGGTAGGGACATCTTGATAGCAGCCAAGGCTCTCTTTTCAGCCTTATACATCTTTTTATCATTCTCTTGCATATTCACATAGGCTGTGACACGTGGTCTGCCCTCAAAGTCATGTGTTGGGTTTATGTACCCATCTTCAATACAAATCCACATGCGAGTGTCCTGATATTCAATGAAGGATTGAAACCTATCCTTCCATGTCAAGTAGTTCTCCACCTTCATCATCTTAGGTGGTTTGTTGGTTGTGCCAACCTCATGTTCCATCCTTAAGAGTTCCTTCAATTTAGTCATGTTCGACATTTTAACGTAAGCAGACTGGTAAAACCGCACAAATTTTATCCGGAACCTGTTTTTACCAAATTATACCGTTAGATTCGTCTCAAGATTACAATTCCAAAGATATATAGTGTCGAAAACCTTTTATCCGAAACCTGTTTTTTTTCTTAAAAATCCAAGGATTCCAACGGTGCAAACGGTTTCCTGTGACGAGTTACGGATAATTTTCTAAACACGAATCAGTGAAATTTTTCTTACGCAAGCCAAGAAAAATTCCACCCCTTCCGAGGTGATCAGAAAAGGTCCGAAATGGTCAGAAATGTTGATGATTATCCGGAATGGTCCGAAATGGTTATGATTATCCGAAATGAACACCTATCTGTCCGAAATGCACTAGTCTGATCCGTAATGATACTCTCTGGTCCAAAATCGATCACCTTCTGATCCGAAATTGCCTATATGATACGAAATGCAACTCTAAACATCCGAAATTCAAGTCAATCTGTCCGCAATGCAAGTTTTTGATCCGAAATGCGAGCTTTCAAATCCGAAATGATCCGTAATGCTTGTTCCTGGTCCGAAATTGCTTGATTTCTATCCGAAATTTGATCCGAAATCCTTGATTTCTTTCAGAAACGGTCCGAAATTCAAGCAGTTTATCTGAAATCACCAGCAGAACACGAACACAGTCCCCAAAAACGTCCAAAAATGCCGATTTTCTGCAGAAAACGATTCTGAACCAAGCCAATCAAGAGCCTAACGCTCTGATACCAATTGTAGGTCCCGTAATCCGTATGGATCGTAACAGAATCGTCGATCTAACCTAGAGTGCGGAATCCTCTAGATCAGATTTAACAGAAAATGTGTAGAAAACCGAAATCACTATAAACCCGATCTTTATTGATTATCTTCAAACGATTACAATCAATCAAGATCTCCAAATTCGTCCAAGCCTTTCTCTTTCACGAATTCTCTCCAAAAGCTAATTAGATGATTAAGTGATTAACCTAAACCCTAATGCTAAGCTTTGTTTATATAGGACAAAGCTTTGCATATGGGCTAGTCCATGGGCAAGGCCCATTTCGCAAACCATCCCCCATATGTGGGTTTGGTTTGGCCCAATCTCTCTTAATTAACTATTACAAAGCTAAACCCGCTAACTGTTTATCATTTTACTAATTACAAGATATCCAAAGACCAAATCTAAGCTGTTGTCACAAATATGCACCAACACCATGGCCGATAACTTCTTCTTCATGATCCATGTCTTGATTCTCCCCGTCTAATAACAAATCTTCACTAACATCCATTTCTTCTGTGTCTTCCTCTTCTTCAACACCAACACTATTGGCAACCTCGGGAACAACAGACTGTATTCCATTAGGACGGAAAAGCAGAATGTTGAAAATACGTCTCGAAACCAACTAAAAAATGATTACATCACCTGATATGAGATGAAGTTCCTTGGTAATTTGTGAGAAATCTTGAATGAAGTAGTTCGATCCCCTGAGCCTATTCACTTTGACATTCCACATGTGTGTACCTCCAAAACGAATTGTAAAGTTAGCGTCCAAAGTGTCGGTTTTGAAATACTTGTTCATAAACTCTTTCGGCAACCACTAAATCAAGAATAAATGAACTCGTCAATAAAAAGGTCAGTTGGTATGAAAATAAGTAGTATAGTATAAATTACCAAGTTAGCATTCTCGGGAAATAACATCTCTAGAAAAAACTGGTTGTTTACACCGGAAAGACAATCAGCCTTAAAATGAGTGAACTTTAGCATCTGAGCATCAACAACATGGAAAACAATAACATCATTATCCTCCACGCCAACATCACGAACCATTGCAGACCAACCATTCGATAAACAATTCCCAGTGGCAGTAGATTTCACCAAAACAGTCCACTCATTTCCCTCTTCATTTGTAATAAGCACAGGACCAATCGGATAGCCCTTCAAGTTGTCAAACTTATTATACCATAAAGGGAGAGACTGTAATTTACAAACAGATTACATTAGTTGATGCTAAGACGCTCGACAGATTACAAATAGCACTTCATTAAACAACCATTACCTGTTCGGTTTTTGAGGAGTCCGCAATAACTATATAAAATCCTCGGTCTAAAAGAAAATCTTGCACCTCATTCTTAATGGATTCCACCACTTGTACGGAACGGTCCGGACTAAGCGACTGAAGACCGTTAGGACGGAACAGTTTAATCCTAAAAACATAATCATCAACCAACTCGAAAACAATAACATCGCTAGTTATTAAACATAGATCATTGGAAACTTGAGAAAAGTCAACAAAGAAATGGTTGATATCCTAGAGTCTTCTCATAGTAACAGTCCACGTGTGGTTATTGTAAAAAACAATAAGAAAATTGTCAAACAGATTATCACCGTTGAAATGGTCTTGCATGAACTCTCTGGGTAACCACTGCAGTTGATTAAAAAAACATTGAATAAGTACAAAATGTAAATCTTTACTGAACATAACAACAACTGTTTAAAGCATACTAGATTCCGGTTCTCGGGGTGTAATATAACAATGTGGAACTTTGAACCTTGAACGTTGAACCGTGTGTGCATAACTCTTAAAATGAGTTATTCTAAATGTCAATGCATCCATAAGTTCAAATACAACATAGTCTCCATTGTCTACTTCAAGCACATTTATAAGAGTTGACCAACCGTTTGAAAGACAATAACCGTTCGTAGACTCCTTGATTGTAACATTAAATATTATTTTATCATCAGTGATTAACAAAATAGTTCCAATGGGATATCCATCTAAGTCATTCAGCTTGTTATACCAAGCTGGTAAAGGCTGCAAACATCGTTTAAGTCATTAAATAATCAAAACACAAAAAAATACGGTTAGGTTGTCACTTAACAATATAATAATATATAAGACATTATAAACAAATGTATTACCTGTTCTTCTAATTTCCTGTCCTCGATATAAACAAAAAAACCACGATCCATACCTGTCAAGAAATTTATAAACAACATTAATATAAATAGAATAAGGTTATAAATCCACGAAAAACGAAAATAAAAAGGAAAAAAATCATATAAAGATAGGATCTAGAACACCATTCCAAAAAATGCAAATTTATTAAAACATTGCAGCCCCTTTTTTAAAATAAAACAATAACATTCACTAATAAACGATAATCAAAACAGTTAAAATGAGCAGGAAGCCTGTTATCTATTTTAGGAAAAAAAATGTAAGGAATGTGAATTCGGATACAAAAGTTAAAGAACCTATAAAACAAGTATGAAAAAAGGACCAGTGAGAAACAGAAATGTATATTAAAACTTGTTTTAATCTAATACACATAACCTTAACTGATCTCATACAATGTTTAAAATGTCAAGTAATCGTAAAGTATACTTTTAACACATCCAGTGACAAATTTTAAAACACTTAAGTGGTTGCAATATGTAATAAAATACAATCAATACAACCAAATGCAGAGTATACAAATATATTATCCTAATTGGAAAAAAAAACATCATCAACTAAAGTGTTAGAACACCAGGTATAGAAAAACAGAAAGTTACATCTTATGGTTCATTTAGTGTTCGAGAACACAAAAATTAAGTCTTTTAATATACAAAACAGTTTCAATAATCCGCCTGAAAATAACATTATCATAATCATAGAACAATTTAAACAAACATAACATTAAAGATGAGCATATCAACAGAAAGTAATGGCGAAGAAATCGGTTTTAATAATTGACATGCAAAAACATAATCATAGGAATTGGTTTAAAAATTTCAGTAAAACAACAACAATAAATGTATACAAACTTAAAATAAACATTATCACCTAAAAATCCGGTTATCGAGGAGAGTAGGGTTCGTACAGTTAACCGCAAATGAGTTCAAATCATTTACTAAATCAACAATCATAGATTCGAAAAATAGAAATCGATGCATCAATAAACTTACCTGAGCCAAGATCGCCGAAGAAACGTGTAAAAAATCACTCACCGATGAAGACGATGGTAGAAAAGATTCCGATTGAGAGAGGGATGATGAATGACGGTATGCAAATATAAAAATGTCTTCATATTAAATATTTTGGAAACACAGATCTTTGTAAATTTGGAATGACTGATGTGAGTAGCTATAGATTGGAGAGATGCAATGATAATTTGGAGGAAAAAAAGAGGAATGTCTGGAATTGTAAGCGTGCTTTTTATTAAATTGATTTCAAAACAATAAAGGGTGGTGATGATGAAGGTGAAGTTATGAAAGAGGAAACGAGAAGTAAGGTTTTCGCGATAAAAAAACTGTTACACCTATTGGAAATAATAGGGGTAATAAGACGACAAATGACAAAACATGTTATTCTTTTCAAATTTTTATTATAAAAGTTAACACTCTGTAAATAATCGTTTTTAAGATATACAGGATAAGTATTAATGAAAAATCATAAGTCATTAAAGACTTCTTTATACACAACGTTCGATGTTTTATTGGTAGGCTTCCCATCTTTGTCCAGTATTAGCAGTTTAACATCGTCTCTTGTTTTAACTCTAGATAACGCGACATACAACTGACCATGCGTGAAAACCGGTTGTCTCAGGTACAGACCAACCCTAGAAAGTGATTGGCCTTGGCTTTTATTGATAGTCATGGCAAAACAAACAACCAACGGAAATTGCCTTCTTTGAAATGAAAAAGGAATCTTCTTGTCTGAAGGTACTAAACTAATTCTGGGAATATAGGTTCGAGTACCAATATTAGCTCCAGATATTATTTCAGCCTCTATTACACGGTTATACAACTTTGTAACCTTTAGCCTTGTCCCATTGCACAAACCATTTTTTTGGTCAATGTTACGTAACAACATGACTGGCACACCAACTTTTAGCACTAACCTATGATTTGGTAAACCTGAAACTTTAAGACCATTGAGAACATCCGGTGTGTATAATCTTTCTTGTATTGAACTAACATTTTCACTTACACAAAGACGGTCGGAGCTTAGATACTCTCTTTCTT
Source organism: Helianthus tuberosus (assembly GCA_030545235.1). Classification (NCBI taxonomy): domain Eukaryota; kingdom Viridiplantae; phylum Streptophyta; class Magnoliopsida; order Asterales; family Asteraceae; genus Helianthus; species Helianthus tuberosus. The sequence continues at coordinate 113,035,423 of CM060400.1, read as the reverse complement.
CACCGGGAAACAACGCTAACAACCTATCATTAATCTCGTTAACAACCTCATTCTTAGGCGCAAGTATAGCCCTATCACTAAAATAATTAGGACTGCCGAAGTTCTCGAGAATCGAAGGATAAACAAATTCGATCAGGCTACAAATGGGATCGGAAGTATCATTAATTATAAGATCAGATGGCACTTCAATTGTCGCTTCTCCGTCATTAGGACCACCAACATTTCCCTCTCCTATATCCAAAAGCCACTTAGCAAAACTATTTATTTCCTCAACCTCGGATGGAGATCTTCCGACAGTTAACCTCATATTCTTTGACAACGTTAGCAACTTACATTTACTCCACAAATAAGAAGAACTTAATGATGCGTTCACTGTCTCTTGTCTTCCACCATTTCGAACAACGGGAAGGACTTGTCTAAAATCTCCACCAAAAACAATAACCTTACCACCAAATGAGATTTCAGAATTTCTTGAGGTGTCGAAATTGAAAATGTCATTCATTGTTCAGTCCAATGCTTCAAACGCATGTTTATGAACCATAGGTGCTTCATCCCATATAATAATTTTGGTCTGATACAACAATTTAGCGACATCACTATCTGGTTTTATATGACATACCGAATCCTCATTAAGATTCAAAGGAATACGAAATCTGGAGTGTGCAGTCCTGCCGCCTGTCAATAACAGTGATGCAATTCCACTCGAAACAACATTTAATTTAATATAATTTGCCTTTTTGATCTAAGTGTCGCAGACAACGTCTTCCATAAAAAGGTTTTCCCGGTACCACCATATCCGTAAACAAAAAACATCCCTCCAGTGTTACCATCAACAGATTTCATTATCTCTTCAACACCGACCTTTGTTCATCAGTTAACATATTCAACATATTAACATATTCCTCTGCGAGACTTAATACGTTATAAGTACGCTCCTCGTTAATCATACGATTGTCGAGATCAGATAACGAAGAAGAATCTGGAAAAGTTGTTAGTGCACTATGTCTGTTGACTTCGTCTTGCATCAAGTATTGTATTTAGAATGATAGATCAGGGCATGTAAAACGAGAAAACATGTTAACATTGCTAATTTCGCTTGAAATAGACAAAGGCTATTTCACACGAAATTAAGAATGTTAATTTCGCTTGAAATCACCCTTGGCCATTTCAAGCGAAATCACACACCTATATATACCTAGGTCTTAATCTTCATTTGTAACTTTTCTGATTTGGTACCGAAGTGCTGCCAAATTGTCTCCAGGTTGTAAATTGTTGTTATATCAATAATAGAGATATTTAAATTGAATCAAGCTGTATACAAGTCCGTTTCTCTGAATTCTGCCTTAGATTCGGATACAAGCTCTTCTGAACGACTCATTCAGGTCGCACAACGATCCTACAAGTGGTATCAAAGCTCAGGAGGAAGAGTTCTTATAGATTTCAGCTTGATTTTTGACTTCTACACCTTCTTTTTCAAATTAATCAAAATTTTACGGACAAAATGGATTGAATTTCACACATTATATGCGAAACAGTGTTTTAATGGATCCTTGAAAGATTTGGACATAAAATCAATCTCAAACTTGGTAAAATTGGTAATTTCGTTTGAAAATGTTCTCGGATTGGATGACATCAGCAGTATTTCACACGGAATCAGACCTTTATTTCGCTTGAAACTGGTATTTCGCTTGAGTGATTTCGTTTGAAAGCAGTATTTCGCACCAGATTGTAATTCCGTTTGAAGTGATTCATACGAAATCACATATTTCGTTTGAAAGTGGTTATCTCGCTTGAAAGGGTATTCCGCGTCAAAGTGATTCCGCTTGAGATCTAATTTCATGTGAAACATCTTATTCCATTTGAGTTGCTATTTCGCTTGAAAGAGTATTCCGCACCAAAGTGATTCCGCTTGAAAATCTTATTTCCTTTGAAGATCATTATTTTGTTTGAAAGTGGACGTTTTGCATCAAGATCATTTCACATCAATAGAGTGTCAGTTTGTTTCAAGTTGTTTGATATTGTTTAGACTGATTGTGTTTGTTTGTTTTGTCTCCAGGTAATTCAAGAAATTTTCATCATGGCAGAAGAATTCTACAATACGTTCTACAACGCATTAACATCAGAATCTTCCGAAACTTCAACTGTTACACCAAAAACCATAACAAAAGCAATCAATGAAAACATTAAACATGATAATTTTTACGGAACACATTCAAAACCACCAACGCTTGAAAGTATTGAAGACTATACGTGGTGGAAAGAACGTTTCATTAACTGGGCAAAAGCCTATGCACACGAGAGCTAGTTCTGTTTGGAATTTGGTTATAAAAGACTGACCGATGATAAAGGAGAAGATCTTCCTCTAAAAGGTTTATCCAAAGAAGACAAATCGGAATTTGCAGCTGAATAGAGAATGATTGCATTAATTCAATCGTCAATCAGAAATGATATGTTTGCGTTATTACAACATGACGGAACATCAAAATCTGTATGGGAAGCCTTACGGGTTAAATCTGAGGGGGGTAAACAAATCAAAAAGAATAAAATTGCTTTGTTAAAGAAAGAATTTGATTTGTTTGATAGTCTTAATGGTGAATCAGTTCGACAAATGATTGAACGTTTTTGTCATCTAAAAATCAAACTTGAAAGATTTAAGATTGAGAAAACGAGAGAAGAAATAATTGATAAAATCATAGAAGCGTTACCAAGAGCTGATCAGTGGCAAACGTTTGTGTTTATATTGAAAAATGATGCTTTGTATGAAACAATTTCTCTTGATATGTTAATAGAAAAGATTGAAACTCATGAGCTTGAATTGCAGAAACAAAACAAGATGAGCAGCTCTTCACATCAACAGAATGTTGGTCTCTATTACAAAGGTAACTTACCTTCGGTGAAAGTTGGAGAATCACCAAAGACAGCATTCAGTGGTGAGAGGACAAAAGAGCCACAGAAAAGCTCATCAAATTACGATTCGGGTTATCATTCATTTTCATCAAAAGCTAATTTTGAAGAATCAGAGGAGATACTGTGCAATATTGCTCTCAAGTTGAAAAATTCTCCGGCAATGAGCATCAATGCAGCTAAACAGCAAATGAGCTTTCTTGCATCTGTTCTGGAATCATATGAAGGTCTAGTAGCTGGCAAAATTGGAAATTCCGAATTGACCAAAGAAGACTACGACCAGATTGATCCGGAAGAAATGGAACTCATAGATATTCGCTGGTGTTTAGCAAGTTATATTAGAAGAGCTCAGAGATATATGGAGATTACTGGAAAGCAGTGCATCGGTGGACCATCAACAAAACTGGGATTTGATAAGTCCAAAGTGACATGCTTCAAATGTAAGCAAAAAGGTCATTTCAAGAGAGAATGCAACAATTCTGCAGTTGGTGGAAATGAACATCCTTTCAATGATGATTATTACCGAAAGGCAATCTACCACCGTAGCAAAGAAGAGCCTAAGATGATTGAAAATAATCCCAGAGAAAAATCAAGAGCTTGTGCAGTTATTCATGATGACGAAGGATATGATTGGAGTCAGATTCTTCCTGAAGAAGATCGTGTCGATAATTGAGTTACAGCTCATGGCAGAAGTTCATCAAAGAGCAACCATTATGTTTTTGTTGCTGAGGTCAAAGAGGAAAACAAAGAAGAAAATGTTATAGTTGAAATCAAAGAGAAAACCAGAGAAGAGATTCTGAAAGAGAAAACATACATAGAAAGAAACATTGCTTGGAGCAGAATTGACGATATGCAAGAAGAATATGAAGATGCTGTCAGCAATAAGAGATGGGACAAGAAACGAGAATGCTATGTCAACAGAAATGGTGAACCTGTTGTTCCCAAGAAAGACATAATCTTTGATGATGTTCTGTTAGTAATCCCTCGATCCGTCGAATACTATACAAATGTTGGAAAAGATAAAACATATGTGAAGAGGTTTGAAAAACTCCTTAGAGATGTTATGACTTCAAGTCTGAAGAAGAGGGATGAAGAAGAATGTTGAGTGTATGGTTGAAGAGTTGAAGAAGGTAGCTGAAGATGTGAAAGTCGAAGATGTAAAAGTTGAAAATATGAAGATTGTTAAGGAAGAGAAGGTAGAAGAAGAAGTTGATATGAAAGATGCGGGTACCAAAGAACAGCAAGTTGAAGAAGTTGAGAAGAAATTTGAAAGTTCAATTGAAGTGAAGAATGAGATTTTGAAGGTTGCTGCTGATGATGGTGTTGATGCTGATAATGAGAAAAAGAATGATGCTGATCAAAAGCAGACGGAAGCAAAAACCGAGGTGCCAATCACTGAGGTAAATTTTGATTCTGAAGACTTAAATGAAACTGTTGAACAGTGCAGGAAATGCATGAAACCATGCAGTGCTTGTACTGAAAAACACGAAAAGTTCAGAACAAGAGATCTTGAATTCACAAAAATTGAAGAGGTTTTCAAAATTAAATATAAAGAAATGTTAGAAAATGAAAAAGTTTTGAAAGATAATGACGAAAAACTTTTAGAAAAATGTAAAAATTAGAAAAAGAAAATGAAGTTTTGAAAGAAAATGTTTTGAAAATGAAAGAAGAATGTTCTCAAAAAGAAAATGAGTGTCAAGAAATGAAAAAAGAATATGATTCAATAAAATTGGCTTATCACATTACAAAAGAGTCATATGAAAAAGTGAAAGGTGAAATGAAATTTGTTCAATCAAGATTGAATTACTGTTCTGAAACACCAACTAAAATAAAGCGACAGTATGAAATTAAGCAACATGTTGTAAATTCTTATATTGAGGATGTTGCTAAGCTAAAGCGTCAGATTGCTGATTTAGAACAGGATAATAACAAGTTAAAAAGTTATCACGCGTCATCATATGTGCTTGAACGTATTTTCAATATAAAACCGGGAGATGGTGAGTCTGAGCAAAACAAGAAAGGCATTGGCTCAGAGTTTCATCAAGTTCCACCACCGGAAAAGTTTGTATTTTATGATGATGAAAAAGTCGAAAAAGCTTTCAACATGGTAGATCAATTTCCAAACAACATTGACATAACCTATTCCAAATCTGATGATTCTAGTGATTCAGAGGTGGTAGGTAAGGTCGTTGAAAGTGTGTTGAAAGAAGAGTCGGTTAATACAGGTAAATCTGAATCACGGGATGAAAATGAAGGTAATTTTCATGATGGATATCTGAAAAACTCAAAATCTGAGAAAAATTTAAATGATGATTCAAAAGGATTGGTTTATACCATGATTGGATCGGAAAAATTATTTTTAGATGTTGTATTCCCAATTCAGAATGTGATTTCAGAAAAGATTGACAAAGTTTTCAAAATGATTGAGATTGAAAAATCTGAGATTTCAAAATTTGCTGGAAAAGGTCATAAAACTTTGTATAACAAACCTGGTTACAAGAAGAAAAACATGAAGGCTGGGTTGGGTTATAAAAAGAAACAAAGTTGGAAAAGAAATGAAACGCCGAATTTTCAGGCAAAGATGAATTTTGTTCATGGAACAAGTTCTGAAGAAGAGAAAGAACTTCAATTTAGGCGTCAGTCTAATGAAGAGTTCTATGCTCAAAAGAAAAAGCAACAACCACAGGTCAAAGATGTTTCAAAAAGAACATGTTTTAAATGTGATCAAATTGGACATCTTGCTCGCAAGTGTCAAAATCTGAAACCTGTCGATGTTGAGTCGAAAAAGAAGTCTGAAAATGTTGAGAAACAGAAATATGAGGATATGAAACAGAGGTCAACTAGATTTGATTCAAAACAAACTTAGAGGTACAACACAAACAAGTTTGTTTTGAACCAACCTTGGAAATCAAACCCGAATAGGTTCGATTCTAGACAAACATGGAATTCTCATACACCCAGATTAAAAACAACACAAAGTTGGAAAACAATTGTTGATACAACAAAACCAAATGAGTTTTTGAAACCAACTGTTGTTCAAAATCAACATGTTCAAAAAGATTCACATTTTTACAAACGAGGTACTCCTAAAGGTCAAACATGGTCTGCTAAGAAAGAAATTGCTTCGATAAATGACGAAAAATTTGAAGTCAAAATTGACAAAGTCTTTGTACAAAAAGACAAAGATTTTCCAAAGTTGAATGAAGTATATTGTGTTGAAATGCCTAAGGTCCAACAGACCTGGGCTAACTTGTTCAAGTGATTGAATTAGTTGAATGTGCAGGTGCTCAAGAAAACTGAAGATTGTGAAAATGGAATTCGGAGCAGCCTGGCACAACGGAAAAAAGGAGGCTGCTGAACCCTGTGTTGGTTGAAACAGGGAGTTTGTTTGATTTTATGTACATAAATAAACAATATTTCAAAAACCATAAAAATTAAAAAATAAAAAAAAAATTAAAAATATGTTTGTTTATAAATTTGTAAAAAATTCAAAAATTACAAAAATATGTTGCTTGAATATGCCGAAACCCTCACGTCGGAACAAACATGATTAATTTCACAAGATTGAAAAACGGTTTTCAAACTGTAAAAGATCAATGTGTTGTAAATCATGGGGGTACGTTATACTTTCTGCAAAACAGAGCACATTAAGCAGAAAATGGATGGCGAGACAAAGCTATCAGTATCGGGTTGTCAAATTTTTAAAAATGATTTTAGATTTTAGGGGGAGTATTATTGTCAGAAAATCCAAAAACATTTGAAATTTTGAAAAAGCCAAAAACATGAAAAAATTCGAAAATGAGTTTTTGTGTAAAAAGAGGAAATGATAGTACATCAGTAGACAGTTACAGTATGCTAAAGAAATGTAATGTTTAAATAGCGTTAAACAGTCTCACTGATGATATGCCGATAGGTTTTTATACATTTAGTAAACTTTTTCGGGATATAAACATAAATTCAAACTTGCTTGTTTCGTGGGGAACACTACTTGGATATATAGGTAACCACTGAAATCTCGTTTGAAGGACCCCTCTTTCTGAGATACTAGGTCTTTATGCTTAGTGATATCTGGGGTATCATTCAGGGACTTCTGATAACGCGGAAGCAATGGCCTAGTCCCCGTATAATACTTTCTGCTTGCTTGAAATATAGCACTACCCTCAGCATAAAAAATGATGAAACATTGCAAAATGCTAATCATGTGCTGTTGAAGAAAAGATTCTCTAAAGGGAACACATCTAAAGTCGAACCGTCATCTCTTTGCTGAACGGAAGTTCTGACCTGAGCTCTCACGGTCTCGCATTTAACCCTTTACAGATATCATCTAGGTATACTCACCTGTAAGACTGAATATGGGGATCTGGATACGGGAGTATATTCAAGAGGTGGGACACATGAATGAGTTTAAGTTCTTAATACACCTAATTCGTATCTTGAATCAGTTGAAATTTGTGTGAAAATTTAAGTGGATCAGTATATCGACAATCTAAGTGAATTGTTTAATTCTTAATGTGTAACTAAGCTCAACGGTACTTGTGACTTGTCATAAACTGATATGATCCTCTGACACGAACTGAAACAAAAATATTGCTTGTAAATATGTTTGTGAATATTACTTTACTGCTTTATATTTCAGAAAAATACAAAAAGATTTTGATTCTGCTTTATTTTCGACAACCGATCTATAAGTGCTGAGTTTCAAAATCTATGTATGCTGATTGTGTTTCTGAAAATAAAACAAGTTCATTAATTTGAAACTTGAAGTTTTAAAATCAAAAATAAAAAACACTTTGTGATATCTCCAAGGTCATTAATTTGGACTTGGATGATTAGCTATGAGGGATTTGGATGCTTATATTGTTAAAATCTGTTGAATAAAGCCAGGTTACGATTCCTGAAAAATTGAAATTGCTTTCATTGTAATTTTTTATGATAAAAGAGCTAGATCATTTAATTCTGGATGTTCAAAATATTGTTTCTTATAAATGTTTGAGAAATTGCAGATATTATACCAGACTACAATCCCGATAGCCGAGTCTAGGGGGTCTGAAGGTAAGCTCAATGCAAGGGGGAGCTTGTAACCAGAAAGCAAGGTGTCGATCCCTAAAGCACGAAAGCTTGACGAAAGGGGGAGCCTAGGAAAAAGTGTTTGTAAGAGCAAGAGTCAGATACTGGTATAACATTCAAAGATAGAAGCTGATTGAAGAAGATAAAGAATGATGGATGTTTACAATGTTAGACAATTTGGAAAGTGTTTGAAAACTGATCAAGACTGGAGATGTGTCATGCTGAAGATTAGACACTGAAGATTTCGTCAACATCCAAGGGGGAGTCTATTAGTGCACTATGTCTGTTGACTTCGTCTTGCATCAAGTATTGTATTTAGAATGATAGATCAGGGCACGTAAAACGAGAAAACATGTTAAAATTGCTAATTTCGCTTGAAATAGACAAAGGCTATTTCACACGAAATTACCAATGTTAATTTCGCTTGAAATCACCCTTGGCCATTTCAAGCGAAATCACACACCTATATATACCTAGGTCTTGATCTTCATTTGTAACTTTTCTGATTTGGTACCGAAGTAAAGCCAAATTGTCTCCAGGTTGTAAATTGTTGTTATATCAATAATAGAGACATTTAAATTGAATCAAGCTGTATACAAGTCCATTTCTCTGAATTCCGCCTTAGATTCAGATACAAGCTCTTCTGAACGACTCATTCAGGTTGCACAACGATCCTACAAAAGGAATTGTTGAGAAGTTCCGTAGCGATGAGCTATTCATACCTAAAAACTTTTCAATTTCCACCAAAGCATAATTTTTAAGTTCGTCGTCTGGAATTGATAAACCTGTTACATGTTGAAATACAGATACAATGAGTATGAAATTTTATTTAAACGATGTATGAAAAAAATGGAAAAAGCAAAATGACTATTCTAAAGTTTTATAATATAATATTTTATTTACATATTCATCATGGATAGGTGAGCGATATAAATATGTACCTTCAACACGATGTAATTTACTGTATCTGTATATGAAGTCATCTGCCATGTATTTCCACGTGCTTTCCCATACAATCTCCGGTCTTGACATAGTGTTGGACAATAGCATCATGGAAAATAAATTTCGGACATAAGAAGTTGTTGTTTCGTTTGCTTCTTTAATTGCTTCGATGTACTCTTTGTCATCATCTAAAAGACCAAGTGGAAAACACTCATCTCTAAATGTATCATGTACATGACCATTAACAGTTTTGATATTCTCATATGACTTAGGTCCTTTGACCTTATTAAGCAGGATTCTTAAAAAATAAGCTTCTCCAAGTGAGGGAGCAAAATTATGAATTCTGCCAATTGAGTTACCTTTTTTTCGAGGTTGCCAACAACGGTTTTCAACCTTCCATACATACCAAGTTGGAAACTGAACATAAGTTAATGTACGCGCCAAATGGTCATCCAGGTCTTTGTTACGTTCCATCCAAGATAGAAACATAGAACACTTGACATATGGTATGTTAAGAACATAATTGATGTCTTCGTCTGGTCCAAAAACAACCGGTTGTAGCCCTGGAAGATGGAATGGAAGCCTGATAACAGAAGGATATCTGTAATTTACATCGTAACTAAATATCCTCCATGATGCCTCACATGCTGAGATATACTTACAGTCATAGTAATCTTTAATCTCATCTTTTTCAGGTTGTTCATTCTGATTATCGCTATGCAAAACAACAAATGTTGCTCTATCAGTCCCTTTGTTGATATACTTAAACAAATACTTAATTGACCCAGCTTGGTTGCACCACTCAACGTTTATATGTGCCTGATACTTTTTCAATAACTTTTTGTTGTATGGTACAACACTTCTATTATCTAACTCGATCCAGTTCTTGACAACTGTTGCTCCATCATCTCTCCTTCTGTATAATGGGAAACCATTGGCGTCAATTGTGGTAGTATCTTGAAATCTTTTTGGAAAACCTTTTGAACACTGTTTATCAACCATACATGGGCAGTTCATATTAGCATTACCACACGGTCCGTGAATCATAAAATCCTTCACAATCGTATACAACTCTAGGTCATAATCTCTGTTTGGAATTTCGGCACATATGAACGGGTCAACTTGGTCAACAGTGGGAAGTTTCGCTTCAGGTTCCATGAATAAGCACAAATGCGCATGAGGCAAGCCATGTTTTTGAAACTCAATTGTATAAATAACTGCATAAAAAAATAATTAAAAACAATACATGAAAATGTAACAAATATATTAAAAATAAAAAAGAAACCACGTTACATACTTGCTGCTGCTTTTCCCAACATATGACGTTCCTTTAAATCTTTACAAATCGCATCTAGCTTCACTTTAAATAACCTTGATAGGATATCAGGCCTATCTTCTGGATTAAGAGTGGTGTCTTTAAGAAACCGTTTTACCTCTGGCCACATGGGATTGCATGTAATGGTTATAAAAAAAATTAGGATAACCGAACCATTTACATAAAGCCATAACATCTAAATAGTTTTGCATCATATATCTAGCTCCACCGGTAAACGAAGAAGGCAATATAAGAGGTGTACCAACATTAGATATATCTTCCTGACCATTATTTATGATGCAAAACTATTCTCTATAAATAGAGAACCCAACACCGAAGGGAGAATGAGTTAAGCCAAGCATTCATTACATACTACAAAACTCCACTACCCTTCATTACAGAATTCTTAAAGTATTCGTTTGTGTTAGCCAATAACCTCCCAATTACCTTGTAAACCTTGTTTCAAAGTGATATAAACTTGAAAATTCTATAGTTGTGTTTCTTGAAAGTTTGATTTCTATTTACGCACATTATTTTCACATTTCTTGAAATCACTTGCCAAATTTAGAAAAGATCATTGTTATCTGGGATCAACATCCACTAGTGGTTATCGCATGAGAGACTAAAAGGACAGTCAACAACGATGTTTGGCCAATCCCGACTATATATACCACACTTCTCCTTCAGGTAATTCCATTCCATTCTCTCGATCTTCATTCTCACTTACACTCATTAAAGAGATTACTTATTTTCACGTTGGAGGGTAGTTACGAGAAAAACCCCCAACCTCCCCTTTTCGTAACGAGCCTAAGGGTGTTTTTAAGTTTTGCAGATTGAATCATTAACAAGAACTCATGAAGATCAGACGTTCCCAATCTGTTGAACCTAGTCTAGACAATCCCTTTGGTTTAGTGTTTCTTCTTCCATTAAGATCATTTAGTTTTATCTGGTTTTCCCGAATTTTATAAAGCAAAATCATATAATAGCTAAAATGATTTTGATTAATGTGATCATTGTAAGTTTTTTTGGAACGACAAACTAACAACTTCTAGTTTACTCATATTAAGAGCATTCGTATTTAATTCTTTATCTATATCCATATAATTACACTAAAAATCACTACTTTTTTTTTCTCTCATTTCAATTAAATAATACTTTTTATACCTTTATTATTGTTACATTTTTCTCTTTCCTCCACTCACAACCACCTTTAAAAATATTATGAAAATTATAAGGGGTGAACAGTGTTTCCTATATATTTACCTATGAACAGTAATATTCCCCTATATTTCTCTCCTATCTACTCACAAAAACTCGCAATCATTCCGTATAATATAAGTTTTCTCACCCAAGATAAATTTAAGAGAGCCATTGTGAATGCTCTAACCACCAATACATGTACTTAAGGTATTTGAACCCTCCACCCTAAAATAGATTTATAGAGTAGATCTACCTTACCATCCCATTATGTCCATTGAGAACATATTATTATTCACTCTTTAATAGAAGTAATAGATGTTAATGTGAGGCTAAGTGCAAACCACAAAAAGGAACTTTTATTCATAAACCAAGGGATCAACATAGCAAGGTGCTATGTACCTCCAAATTATATCACAAGACACAAGTAACAAAGACTAGCCCATTTGTTAGGGTCACATGCCTCTTAGGGAGATTTTAAATTCATACCTGAGTAAAAAAAGTATTTTATAATATTTGGTGTAAAGAAAATTAGGCTTAGCGGTGTGGGGGTCGGTTCAGGACCAGCGAGCCACGTCGGGCCCTGTCACACAAATTTCATTCATTTCTAACCCATCTCAACCTACTTTTATACACTTTTAACCTAATCACTCCTAAATTTATACAATCTCAACTTAAAAAAAAACTCTACAATAATACTAGCACACAATGTCTTCTTCTTCGTGGTGTTCGTCATCTTCGGATTCTCGCTACGTAACGAGTAAACGCATCTAAATCTTCAAACGGACTTGGTGAAATACCTTTAGAACAACACACAAAACAAACTCAATGACGACAAGCCAAATGACGACTAGTAGTTTATTTAATTAAGTTTTTTTTAAGTTTAGGTTTTATTTTGTTAATGTAATGTATGCATTGGTATTAATTTTAGAGTTTAAATTAATTTTACTTTTATATATTGTTATGGGTGGTTTTCTGCTCATATATCCTGCATTATATACTGACTCTGTTACTTTAAATTGCGATCAGGATATTGGTAACATCCTGATGCAGTATCCTGGTAATGACTAATTGTTCACGTGCAGATTAGCAAGGAATGCTAGTAACGGTCGAGAAGACTGCTTCTCCTCAAGACTCGGACTTGGTGGTTGAGAAGAGAACGTTGAAGCCGCAAAGATGGGGTCTCCAACGTTCCAAAGGGAATATTCGGGGCATCCCTCATTCTTAGAATAGTTAGTTATTTCCTTTTGCTATATATAGGAATGATCGGATCAGATAGAACACACACAATCTTTCACACACTCTAGCTTTCTACTTGCTGCAATCACTCACAAACACTTACACTTGTACTCGCATCGCATTGTAACACTTAGTTGATCCGTATCATATCCTGCACTGTATCCTGATATTTAAAGTAAAAAGAAGAACAAGGCAGCTGCGTTTGTCAGCTCCCGAGGTTTTATGTCGGCGATCTAGATTGATCAAGGGCTTTCCTCGTACATCTCGTGTCACCCTTTACTTTTTTGCTCATTGTTTGATTGTAGATATAGCTCGATATCCTGAGCTATATCCTGAAATCTATTTTTATTAACAACTTGATCAGCATATTTTTCACGAATACTTCTAGCACACTACCTCACTTAACTAATTTGATCACTAAATTGCTTAGGTAATTTTTGACCAAAACAATTTGGCGCCCACCGTGGGGCATGTGGTGCTATTTTTACTAAAAGCTTTCGTAAAATCATTACTTGGTTTTCTGTTTTCAAAACTTTTTGCTACACTATTTTCAATGGCCTCAAAATCAAACATGAGCTCTTCTACCATGTCTGCTACAACCTTCGCAACCGTTGGTTCGGTGCTTCCACCACCTCCAAGGGCACAAGCTTCTTCACAGCCTTAGGATCTTCCAAGAAGGACTGAAACTCATGTGGCTCGGGATATTATCCCCACTCAGAATGTTCAAGGATCTGCTGCCTTAGGGAGAACTCCTATTACGGCTTCTAATGATAAAATTCTAACTTTGTTTGGTAGTATACAGGATCAGATGAAGCAGTAGCAGGAGACCAACCAAATGCTGATAAGAGAGATACAACTCTTGAAATCCAGCTCAAGCAGGCCTGCTGAGGATACTGTCACTCCTTTGCAACCCAGGGCTTTGTGTAACACCCCGTGTTTCGAAAGTCAAAGTCTCATTTCCGGAGACTTTCATAGGTATCAGATCTTAGATTTTTTTGTTGAAAACGTATATAGTTAAGTCTCTCGCTCTCAATCATCGTATAAGAATCAACCAAAAATTGTTGGAAAAGTCTTCTTGAATTTAGAATTAGCGAAAAATGGTTTACTCTATCTTGAATACGATACGAAAAGAACTCTCTCATCGTACAATTTGGACGCTTCTTGTTGGTTACATCTATCACACCTCTATGAGGGATGTCAACTCTGTAACCATCATCTCCATATGGGAAAAGAATTGGGTATTGTAGAGCAAGGTAAGAAGGATGTAATTCACATATTCGTTTAAGAGACCCTGATTTAGTTTCAACAACAATATCTCTGTTCTCAGTTGTGTTTTCAACATCTCCAACAATTAGAGCAGCAACCTCGCCACATGTTGGTAAGTTATACATTCGACCATCCTTGTCCCTTTTTTTCCAATAAGACGTACCTTAAGACTAAGCTGAGGATCCTCATGAAAACAATCTCTAACCATCCTGTAAACTTTAACCAATACATTATCGGAGTCTAACATAGACTTTATATGTCGATCAACTGACGATCAAGAGAAGCAGAAGAGGATGCAGGTGACTCCTTAGAACGACTGTTTGGACAGATTGTTTATGAACGAATTATTAATAAATAATTTACAAACAATTTAAACAAATCATACTGTACGATACTTACCTAAATATCGATTCTCTGTTTGAAACCTCGTTTTCAGTATCGTATATGTACAGCTGGCAAAACTTTAGTTTATTGGCATTCTCAGGCAAAAGACTTCCAATACTATGATAGTTTTCACCGCTAATCCTGTAGCAAAATGGGTCGTTACCTCTATTAACAGTCGGATCGACCTTACCACCCATTGAGGTGAATGGCTCCTTCATTGCCCGAGAATTATATTGGTTTACAAGACCAAAATTCTTTGTAAGAACAACCATAAGACATGGTTCTTCTTCTTTTTGGAATTGGCAATTGAAGTAACGGTCCATTGTTTACGCTGTGACTAGGTTCAGTAGGTGGTCGCTTACTTCCGCTATTACTGTTATTATTTTCCGCTTCTTTAACATTTTAGATGATATATGGCATAGCATCTCTAATTCCTTGGGTTACTATGTGTCGAATGGCACTGTTATTTATTTGATTATCATTATTCTGGTTTTCCCGATTTGCTTCGTTTTCCATCTGGATTTACAAACAATTATCAGTTATTAATATTATAAAACAATATTTAATGCAACCAATCACACAACAAACATATTGATCAAAATCGTCGTGCATTGCGGCATTTACTCTATTTTATAGATATCTATATCTATTACAAACCGTAACTGGAATTTAAAGTACAATACTAGTATGCATCAGTAGCTATTGGATTATCTATTTTAGTGGATATATATATATATATATATATATTATTTTTTCAACCTACACACATATATATATATATTTATTTTATTATTATTATTACTAGTGGGGGTCCATCCAATATTGCATATTACGCTCGTTATACTTCCAAACGAGCATCTCCCCTATTTGCCTTATCTTTTCACTTTCATCTAATAACTCCTCACCGAAAGTGCGGAGTTCCTGTATGTTCTCGGTACTCATGGGTGGTGCGGGTGCTGGTATCGGGTCAGGGTACTGGGGCATCGGTTCTTCACGTGGGTATGGGTTTTCTAGGATCTCCCGAATATACTGGTCATTATCCCAATAGGGATCTAGAGGGTCAAGGTTAGGGTAAGGTGCTACATGGTTTGGTATAGGTTCCTCTAGTGGGTAGAGTTCTCGATAATCTCTATGATCGTTAAACCATGGGTCATAATCTGAAGGATGGGGTGCTGAAACTCTAGGGATTTCGGTTGGGTCGAAGGCAGGTAAGGGAATCTGGTTTCCTGGGTTTGGTTCTATTTCGATGGGTTGTGTTGGAAACAAGGGTAATGGTTGTGGTGTAATGATTTGTTCTAAGTTTGGGTCTGCAGCAGTGGTAGCTAAGATGTGAAAGTTGGCTAGTCTCCTATTGAGTATATCTTGAGTTTGGGCGTTCATCTCCCTATTTGCAGCTGCTAAAGCTCGTTGTTGCTGTAACTTCCTCATTCTTTTCCAACGCTCGTGAGCTCCCCGACTGAACCATCCTCTCTTTTTGGTAGGGAATGTGCTTTGAATATGAAAAATCCCCTCTTTTGTGTCAGCTGAATACCCCGAGGGGGTAGGTTGGGAAGAAGTTCCTTCATCCTTAGGAGAACTAGACAATTGACGATAAGCGTCTGACGGACCTTGATCGCTCATACTGTAACTAACAAATTGTCAAATAACACAAAATAATAATATACACGTATGCACGTAGTCTCATCGATTATTTCCTGACAGAATTGAAAATTTCAATGTCAGTAGAACACTTCTGTGGCTGAAATTAGTGGCTGTAGCTTTGATACCACTCTCTGTCGCAACCCCCGGCCCCTAGTTACTTGGGAACGGGCGGCCGCGAAACAGTATCAGTGGTATCGGTGTTTATCAGTTTGGCAGTGGAATTTACATCAGGACCGTAGTTAGGAAATATTTTATCAGAGTAAAATACCACATTTTTATAATAGTAAATACATGGGAAATTCCCAAGTTTCCATTACAAACATGTTTTTAGGGATAACCCCCAATTTGTTGAATTAAAACATCTTCTTTATTTAGGTAACTATTATAGCCACTTTTTCAAACTTTCAGTGTTCTCCAGCTGGCTTCTATTTTTGCTTTCACATTTTGTTACTTGAAACGCGTTTTAAAAATACTCCCTCCGTCCCATTTTAAATGTCCAAATTTCCACTTTTTGTTGTCCCAATTTAATTGTCATTTTCAAATAATTTCCAGTTTTGCCCTTACCATTACAAAATTCCATTTTTTGTTGTCACAATTTAATTGTCATTTCTAAGGACATTATTGTCATTTTACAACCCAAAAAATAAAATACTCAAATATTTCTTAAATTGTGTGAATGTGGGTCCGATGACATCTAAATAGGGACGGAGGGAGTATTTGTCAGTGGGAAATACTGGTGAGTGAATCCCAATTTCATCAAAACAGGTTCTATCTTTGTACAATATTGAGGGCGATCTCGCAATTACATTTGTTTATATTTCTACTTTAATTACCACCCACGACACTGTCAACCCGACTTATGGTCATGTTACTACTCACTGTGTAGTAACAAATTTTGTATACAAAACCCCAACATACCGACGATAATTGTAGAATTACAAATACTCAATCACTGTTAATTATAATGTAAAACAATTGAGGTTTTATAAAAACAGTTTATAAAAAGCATCTACAAAAAGAAGATAAACTCACATTGGTATTTTAGGTTTTTCCCTGTGACTTCTTGGTTATAATCTAATAAATTAAACAATGCACACGCGTTAGTATAATAACCCAATTTACATTAGTTATACCCTCCCCGAGACAGAACTCCAACGACTACGTCGGGCAGAGCCTCGACAGGCGTTACGGAGCACTAGATCAATCGGGCAGCGTATCTAATACGTAACCGAAGTTTAAAATACTTACAACGAGGCAGAGCTTCGCTAATTAGGGGGTATTATGCCCGGGAATTACTTATACTATCAGAAATTTAGAGAGACATTCGAATGTTGAACGATTTGTGAACTGAGGCCGATCTCCTCTATATATAGGGCTGTCCAGGGAGTCCCTGGCGCCCCGCGAAAGAGACCACAAGGGTCTTCGCAGCCCGCGAGCTAGGGGTGTAGGGCCTAGGGTTGAGTAGTCACCGGTATAGCTTCGACGGATGGCAGGACACGTGACAGCTCAGGGCTGCGCTACTTGACCCATCGCTCGCGCCCCGCGACAGATCTTAAGGGGTGTGTCGCGCCCCACCAGAGACCATTTAATTTTGTTTTTATTTTATTTTTATACAATTAAATGTATTCGGGACCGGTTTTCGTATACGGGGTGTATTTTGGGACGTGTATGGGTGTTCTGAATATTTTAGGAGGGTTGTTATATAAGGTTCCAATCAACCTTCAAGTTGGAACCTTTCTTGACATCATCGAGTGGGCGCAAGAGCTAAAATGTTCAAACAAGTGGAAACAAGTGGTGTCATCGGTCATTTTCGTAACAGTCTGGATCATCTGGAAAATCAGAAACGAAATCATATTTGAAGGGGCTAGGCTCATGATTAGTCGAGTGCTAGAGAGGATAAAAGAAGAGACTTTCATATAGATAAAAAACAAGTCTTCGTTTTGTAATTTGGAGTGGGAAAGGTGGGTCGATTTTAACGTACGCAACATAATTATGTTGTGTTGTTTTGGGATCTCTAGCTTCCTGCTGGCCCCGTACATCTATTTTATGAGATATAAAATAGTTGCAGTTCAATATATATATATATATATATAGAGAGAGAGGGGGGAGGGGAGGTGGGATGATCATTAAAAAAACTTAACAAGATTATAGTAGAAGATTTTGAAAAAGCACTTTTAAACAAAAAAAATCAATTCCTTTTATATGTTGATATTATTTATGGAAATTAAAAAGAAAATAAAAAATATACGTGGATCTACAATATATATATATATATATATAGGGGAAGGTTAAAATGAGAACCACCTCGAGTTGTAAGAACCAGTATATAGGGGAAGGTTAAAATGAGAACCACCTCGAGTTGTAAGAACCAGCGAGAACCACCCCCGCGGGGGGCCGTTGACCACGAATTTTTTTTTACACCTAGATCCGTATATTTTAACACAGGGGGTAAATTTTGGGTTCAAACGGCGCGCCCGAGGGGGTAGTTTTTTACGCCCAAAGTTTGGGTTTTTTTAATTTTTTTAATTTTTCTTTTTTTTTACCAAACTTTGGGCGTAAAAAACTACCCCCTCGGGCGCGCCGTTTGAACCCAAAATTTACCCCCCGTGTTAAAATATACGGATCTAGGTGTAAAAAAAATTTCGTGGTCAACGGCCCCCCGCGGGGGTGGTTCTCGCTGGTTCTTACAACTCGAGGTGGTTCTCATTTTAACTTATTCCTATATATATATATAGGGGTAAGATCAAATAAAAAATTTATTTTGCCTAAGTATGATGAGAAGGAATCTTAACCATTCATTTTTCAAATCAATGGTTAAGATGAAAGTGTAGGAGAAATGAGGAGTGCAAGGATATCTTGAGAAAATACTATTTATGGACTTTCTCTCTCCACATGCAATGCACATGCATATTCCACCATCATTTTTTAAACGTTCATAACTTTTTTATACGACATTATTTTTTAATAAAAATTTCACCGTAAAATCGAGCGTTTTTTATCTTTAATTTGAGTACCATATTGCTTTATAAAATATGAAGACTAAAAAACCCACTAAAATGTGTTGTATTTCTATGTTGTATAACATTTTTTGTGCTGTATTTTTGTACTATATTTTTTGTGCTAAATTTTTTTTTTCTTAAATTTTTTTTCTCAATTTTTTGTGCTGAATTTTTTTGTACTACATTTTTTGCTGATTTTTTTGTGCTATATTTTTTTGTACTATATTTTTTTGAGCTATATTTTTTTTGTACTAGATTTTTTGGTGCTATATTTTTTTGTGCTAAATTTTTTTGTACTAGATTTTATTGTTGTATTTTTAAAAAACAAAAGGGGTGAGACATATGTCTTTTTTACTCCTATTTATAAGGACCAAAATGCCCTTCATTCATACTTATTATTAGAAGTGTCACATGTCATCATCACAATTCTTCTTATGCTACTTAGGCAAAATCCACTTTTTAATGGATCCTTCCCCTATATATATTTTTTGTTTTTATTTTTATTTCTAGAAACTAACCTTCTCATATTGTGTAATAACGGGGTTGCTCCACCTACACCATCTAACGCTAAATATATGTCGAAAAACACATAACATTTACAGGTAAAAGGGCAACAAATAAAAAATAATAATTAAAGGAAAATTGTATATTATTCTATTACATTGCTTATTTCAACTTTCTTTAAACCAAATAAAAAATGCAAATAGTATGACTGATGTTAAGTAGTTATGTAAATATGAAAGAAATTCAGCACGTTTATTATTATTATTTTTTTCGAATGGCAACGTTTACACTAGTTTATTTATTAATAATTATAAAATTTTCACCATTGCTCAGGATTAAATCTGAAACCTCTCTCTAAAGAGGAATATGTCTTTACCAAATGAGCTAGACCCAAATTAGTTAGCTCGTTTATTTGACTTAACATCAACTTAATTTGAAAAGATGTTATCAACCTTAACATGTTTTCAATTGTATGAATATTTAAACCAAATGCTATATAATTACATAAAAGTAAATCTAAAAAATAATAAAAAAGCTAATAACAATAAGACATTCATTAGAAAACCATTAAAATCTTAAAAAACCAACCAATCAATTTTTTTTACTTTTCATTTCCTTTAACGACGTCGACGCCTTTGTCTAGCGGCTACAATTGGTTTGATGTCATTTTGTGACAAATCTTTTGTAGGAAAATTGGGATGTGAAATCCGTTGTGATGTTAACCGAAGAGAATAATGCTACACCTTTTTGGGCAAAAGAAAAAGAACAGAAAAATATATACAATTGTATCTTAATAACTTTCAGAAAATATATCTTCGTCTACTTTAACTTTTATAAAATATATTATTATCTAATCTAACTACCATAATAAAAGAAACAAACTTTTGGACACGTGTCATTCATTGAAAGGTATCCTCAAATTTATATTTAACTAAATAAATAAATAATAAATTAATATTAAATCTTATCATACTTTAATAAAATATTATCCTCAAATCTAAATTGTTAATTTAATATATTTTTAAAACAAATACCTCTCTTATAAATTAACTAGGTTATAACCCCGTATATTACACGGGTTGAATAAATAAATTTTACATACTAAATAATAAAACAATATATCTTTAAAAACCTCATTTATTGCACGGGTTGAATAAATATAATTTTATATATTAAATAATAAAAAGTTATATCTATAAGAACCATATTGTACGGGTTGAATAAATGTAGTTTTATATACCAAATAAAAAAGTCATATCTTTAAAACCACGTGTGTTACACGGGTTGAATAAATGTAATATTGTTTACCAAATAATAAAAAATTTACATCTTTATAAATATGCGCATTACACGGTTTGAATAAGTGTAATTTTCTGTACTAAATAATAAAAAATATATATCCTTAAAAAACCCCGTATATTGTACGAATTCAATAAATCTAATTTTATATATCAAATAATAAAAAGTTATATCTTAAAAAACCTCATGTATTACATGGGTCGAGTAAATGTAATTTTGTATAGTGAAAATAAAAATATTTAATATATTAATACAAAGTTTGGTTTTCATGATAAAAATAAATTATTTTGTTGTTGCAAAATTTGTTAACGAAGTCTCAGTAAATTTAACCTTTTATTTAAAACTCCGTAAATGTATAAATGATAAATAATATTAGTTATTTTTATTTTAAGTTGCGTAAAATATATTTGTTACCAAACTAAACAAAACGTTCAAATATAATTAATTCAAATAAATAATATTATAAATGAGAAGGAGATTAAACTAAATAATAATTATCCATAAGATATTAAATTAATAATATTTAGTAGAAGGTTTATCTATAATAAAAGATATTAAACTAAAATAATAATTATCTATAAGAAATTAAACTAAAATAATAATTATCTATAAGAGATGGCCTAATATGATGACAAGTGTCCCAAAATGATTTCTTTTATTATATAGTATAGATATAGATATTAAATGTTATCCTAATTTATTAAAAACATAACTTTTTATTATTATTTGATATACAAAATTATGTTTATTCAACTTGAGTAAAACGCGAGTTTTTAAGGATATAATTTTTTTTTATTATTTGGTAGATTTTTCAACTCGACTATGCACGGGTTTTTTTTAAAGATACGACGTTTTTAGTATTTAATATACAAAATTACATTTATTTAGGATATATTTTTTTTATTATTTGGTAGATTTTTCAACCCGATTATACACGGGTTTTTTAAAGATACGACGTTTTTAGTATTTAATATACCAAAATACATTTATTTAATCTGTGTAATACACATGTTTTTTAAAGATATAACTCTTTTTATATCTATTCAACACGTGTAATATACGGGGTTTTTAAGGATGTATTTTTTTATTATTTGGTAGATTTATTCAACCCGATTATACACAGGTTTTTTTTAAAGATACGAAGTTTTTAGTATTTAGTATACGGAATTACATTTATTTAATATGTGTAATACACATGGTTTTTTAAGATATAATTTTTTTATCATTTGATATATATAATTACATTTATTTAACCCGTACAATATACAAGGTTCATAAAGATATAAGTTTTTATTATTTAATATATAAAATTACATTTATTCAACCTGTGTAAAACACGGGGTTCTAACCTAGTTTTTTATAAGTAAAAAATATTACCTTACGGTCTAGTCATAACACATATGACACCGGAGATTAGGTCCTGATTATCGAGTCATTACACACTGCTTTACTTTTTTTTTTATAATTATTTGGAAGGAAAAAAACAAGGCACGTAATTTTTTTTTTTTTATTTCCCTAACATTCAGTTGTGCATTGAGAATGAAATATGGTTTCTACGATCGTTTGTTTTGTACATTGTGGCTACTTTTTTCCGATTTCATATTTTATCTAACTAAGTTACAAATTCGTGTCTTACACAAGTTGAATGTCGAAAAAAAATGTAGATTATATTTTCTTATTAATTAAACATGTATTACAAACCCGTGTATTGACATTATTTGAAAACATATATTAATTAATTTATATATTATCAAATATCAACATTATTGGGTATTATGTAGTTGTACGTTGTGCTTAATTGGGTTTTTTTTGCTTATGCTAGTTGTACTCTTCTTTGTAGGTGTTGTACCAAACACCTTTATTTGCCACGTTTTTTTAGTAAATTGTCATTTTAGTCCCTGAGGTTTGGTTCAAATTGACATTTTAGTCTAAATAGTTTTTTTTTTCTTCTCTGGGTTTCTGACTTTTTCATTTTCTTGCCATTTTGATCACACTGTCTAACTCAGTCTAAAAATCTGGTTATAACCAAGGGTATTTTTGGCATAACTGTTGTGTAGTGATAACCAGGGGTAGTTTACAACATAACTTATAAACCTCAAAATAATTTAATGCCAAAAATACCCCTGATTATAACCTGGTTTTTAGACTAAGTTAGGAAATGTGGTCAAAATGGCAAGAAAAAAGAGAAGTCAGGGAACCAGAGGAGAAAAAAAAACTATTTAGACTAAAATGACAATTTGGATAAAAACTCATAGACTAAAATGACAATTTACTCTTTTTTTTTTGTTAAAAAAAGTTGAAGTTTGTAATTAATTACTAAAAGATTAATTTATTGACGGCCATTAATGTTAAAAAAGTTATTTTTTAATTAACTAATTATTTGAGATCATTCATTATTATTATAAGTGATTTCCATATATTAGTAAATTATTAAAAAGATAAAATAAAATTTGATAAGGATAAGTGATATTTATGTATTAGTTAATTACTAAAAAAATTAAATAAAATCTAAGTAAAAAATTTAGGCTGAATGAGAGAATTTCACAAGACATTAATTGAGATCCTTTATTAGAATCTAGATTAACTTCATTTTTTTTTTTGTTTTTTTTAAACTAAATATAACCGTAAAAAACAGAATTTGTGAAAAAGATAGATATGTCTATTTACTTGTATAAAAAAGAAATAATACTTTTATTTTGTGGGAACAATTTATTGTCTAAAAACATATTAGTTACAGAAACGTAATCGAAAAGAAAAGAGCATCTACACATGTAAGAATGAGCAAATGAGATATGTCGAGTTTGGCTAAGAATTTATATTTGATTCAGGTCCTTTAAATCACAATTTGTGTCTCTCCCAATATAATGAGTTTGTCTCCCAGGGTACGACGATCGGATAATAATTGTGTCGTCGGAGATGAACTCAGTAACTTCGTAATTTGCATTGCATTTTTTGTAAGTATTCATCTTTCTTAATACCTTTCCTTTTTTTTTTACTTTTTTTTTGCTTGACACTGTTTCAATAACTTTTATATTTTCCCACTGATTTTATTTTTCAATTCTATACCATAACAATTGTTTACAGACATTAGCTTCTAAAAATATACAGCCATACCCGAATGACGTATACATTGTTGTGACAACGGTCTTCGTAAGCTAGATCCTCCTCTGTGGGACAATTATTTGATATGTGCCTCCGAGATAATAGTCTAAAACATGCACAACATAAATTGAATATTTATCGATCAAATTCTAACCTCATATCTTTTTGTATAAGAGTTACTTAATTCACATTTCTCATATTAATCGTGAGATAGGTTAACCAATCAAACATCCGTAGTTACAATGAAGTTATATTAATAAAAATCGTATTTAAATTTGATGCGCTAATATGTTGTTAATATCTATTGTGGTTTAGAAGCTTAACCGATCTAGTTAAAGCTTCTTAAGTATTACTAAATTTATTTATCAAGTTATATATAAAAAAAAAAACACTTTATATTTCTAGGGTAAATACCATAAAAAAACCAATATTTTTTTTTGTTTTTTTCTCGTAAAAGTTAGTTAACAATTTTTTGTATTTAAAAACTAACAGATTTTCTATTTTTTCCTCGTAAAAGTCCCTTAGCAATTTTTTACACATAAAAACTAACATACCTTTTGTTTTTATTATAAAAGTCCTTTAACTTGTTAATTTAAAAAAAAAATCTATTAGTTATGATTGGATGAAATCATGAAAACATCATTTGACAATTTACATTATAAGACCATGCGTAGTGGTAAGGGTGAATAATGCCCCTACCCTTAGGCGTTTTCCGTCATGTGGTAGTACAGTCAGCAAGGGGCATTATTGAGCGTTTTTTTCTAAAATGGGTGTATGTGGACATTATGTTAAAAAGGTGTAGAGAATTAAATAAAAATAAAAAACCCAACAAAAAAAACTATTGGCCAAAAAAAGGAAGATTAAATGTGATTGGTGGTTGAAATTTGGAGAAAGCGTTATTTAAAAAACCCTAGGGTAAAAAGTGATCAATAACGCCCAATAATGACCAGGGGGTTGGGAGGGGGCATGATTGGGCGTGTTTGGTGGTAAATTTTGAAAAAATAACGTCCACTACACATGGTCTAATAGCAATAAAATACAACATGTATTCTCTTTTTTTCTCGTAAAAGTCACTTAGCAATTTTTTGCACATAAAAACCAACATACTTTATTTTTTATCATAAAAATTCCTTAACATGTTAACTAAAAACATCTCTTAATCATGATTGGATAAAATTATGAAAACATCATTTGGCAAATTACGTTATAATAGCAATAAAATGCATTTGCTTATAACTTTTTAATGACTTTAAACTTATGCATGCCATTTTATATGATTTTTTTTTTTTTTTTTGTTATTTTGAACTATGTTGTCATTCATGCTCATTTGTTTTTATTATATGTTATAAAAGATTTTACTATTATCAACTTATTGGAAAAAAGGAAAAAAGACAAACATTAAAGTGATTTTCCCTTTCCACATGTTCAATTTAAAAAATTAATTCATCTTGATGATTTCCCCATATAATATAAGTAAATAAAATTTTATAATTTTCCTATTATAAATTTTCAACATGTATATGTATTGTGGTGTTGTACACAAGGCTTAGGGGTATTTTCAAAAAAAAATGTTAATATTCCACTTTTAGCCCAAAATTTATTTGATTTTTCATTTTTAACCTAAAAGTTTTCATTTTTTTCAATTTAATCTCACATTTTTTTTGCTTTAAACTTTGGTCCCTATACTTATCATATTTCGCAATTTTTTTTTGTTTAACGTCTTATTCTAAATTTTCCGAATTAACAGGTGCAACGTGCGTGTGTGGTTCAACGTTATTATGTTTCGTTTAACACTTCGTTCTCATTTGCGAGTTAATACGACGCAACATACGTGTATGGTTCAACGTTTTTACATTGTTGTTTTCCCGTTTAACATAACAGGTTGGTCGCAACGAGCGGGTACTAAGTCAACTTAGTTATTATTTTCTGTGTTTTACGTTACGATCTAATTTTTTCACATTAATACATGTTGGTTGGTGGCAGTGGTGTGAGATTGGTCCTATTTGAAACAGTTTTACACCCCACCGCAACGCGGTGGGGCTTAATACTAGTTGTGTTTAAATTTAACATGTGAATGAGTCTTTGATGTGAAAAACAAAAAAATATTAACAGATTTTTACGAGAAAAAACAGAAAGCATATAAAATGCATGGATAGTCTATATGGTTTTGTAAAATAACATTTATAGTCCTCAATTTTTGAAAATTACACCGGTGCTTCCTGTAGTTTGACGAGTTGTTACTCGGATAGTCCCTGGAGTGGATGTCCGTTAGTTTTCTCCGTTAAATCTATGTAAAATGACAAAATTACCCCTTACTTTTATTAAAATATAAGGAAAAAACTAATTAATCATTTAAAATATCAATTGGGCTCCACAATTAATAATCAACTATAAAATACAAATATATAACACCCCACCCCCACCCCACCTCTCTCTCTAAATCTGTGAATCTCTCTTCAAAACCACCACTACCATGCCACCACAAAACCACCGGTCACCACCATTATACCACACCATGTCTACCAAACACCACCAATCAACCACTATAATAACCACAATCACGACGCCGCACCACCACCGCTGTACCACCTTATATATGCATCATAGGGGTCTAAAACACACATATTCATAATCTGATTCATTCTATTTGCCATTTAGAATCATTTACCAATCAGATCTATTAATTTTACAACCTGATTCGTTCTATCTGTTATTTAAACCATTTTATCAACCAGTTCTGTTAATTTAACAACCTATCAGATTTTTTTTTTGTTTTGATTTGATTATGAATGAGATCTGGGGAAATCTGTTGAGATGATTTGATTTGGGAAACATTAAATTGATAATTTAGTTTACCCAACTTTGGCTGCAATATGGTATGATGATCTATAATACATGCATTTGATCATTCTTTTCGTCAATCATCTTAGATTGATTTCTTTCAAAAGTCTATGATGATCTATTTCCTTATTTGATGTTGTTTATGTTGGCTATCAAACCCAGAATCGAACAAAAAATTATAAACACAGGTTCTTGTAATGGCGATTTTCTGGCGACCCCTTATTTCTTGCTTGTGTGTGTGTTGGAGGTTTGCAGGTGGCGGTTATGGTGATTTATTGGTGGTCGTTCATGGTGTTCCAGTGGGCAAGAAGCTGAGAGAAAGAAAGAGAGAAGGGGTGGGTGGCCGGTTGTTTATAATAATAATAATAATAATCATCATCATACTCAGTATATCCCACCAATAGCAAATCTAAGGTAGGATCTGAGGAGGGTGAGATATGGACACCCTTACCTCTACCATGTAGGAATAGAGATGCTGCTTCCAATGAGACCCCCAGCTCGATAATAGTTTTGCATCAAGCCATGGACATAAGGAACATAACACTCAGCAATTGAGACAAACACCGATTAGTGCATGTACCCCCTTATCTTTCGGCTATCAACGCCACCACATGATGCATGATTAACCATCCTCCTCTTTTAACTTTATTTTCACGAAATTAGTAAAATAACGTTAAAATTAGTGCACTTTCACTTTTGTCCCCCCGAGCGCCCACACATATATACATTATATGAGCATAAGGCAAGCGGGGCGTTGGTCGGTTGTTTATAAGGGAGGGGTAAATAAGGTGTAAGCCCACACTTTCAATAATCCATATTTGTTTTTTTCTATTTTTTAAAGAGAGGGATAAATAATTAATTTCAGATTGACTTAACGGAGAAAATTAACGGACATCCACTCCAGGGACTATCCGAGTAACAACTCGTCAAACCACAAGGAGCACCGCTGTGTAATTTCCAAAAGTTTGGGACTATAAGTGTTATTTTACAAAACCACAAGTACTATCTGGGCATTTTACTCTAGTTTTTTAATTTGCAAATAACTTTTACGAAGAAAAACATAAAGCATGATGCTTTTTATATTTTTATAGTATTTTTCTCTTTTTAAGTGAACTAGGTTTAAAGAAGTTTGTTGCGTTGCGGCGAATTTCTTTTGTTATTTAGTATGTGTTTACATTGTTTTGAAATCACTACGGGTGCGTTGCGAACGGAACTGCTAACAAGAATAAAAAGAAATTGTAGAAAAAAAAAACAGTAAAAGATAACCGAAAGAAAATAAACAAAAAAAATTGTATGGTAACGATATTGTTCGTATGAAACCTGTGGTCAGAGATAAGCAAATAGTTTTGGGTACCGGTACCAAATTTGCCGAACAAAAAGATCTTAAGTACCAATTCAGTACCGTCTTTTGGCGTTCCTGGTACCGGTTCACTACCGTTTTTTACCTTCATATACCGGTACCGTAATCGGTATTTTAGGTATCAGTACCGATTCTGTATCGGTTGGCACCAAGCTCATCCCTACCCCTAAAACTAAAAAAATAAAAATTGAAAAAAATCAACAAAAAAAAGTTGTACGATACCGTTGTTGTTCGTACGGTACCCGTGATCAGGGATGAGCAAATAGTACCGGGTAGCAGCACTAATTTCAACCAAAAGATTTCCAATATCAATTCGGCACCAACTTTTGGCGTTTTCTGTACTAGTGCCGGTTTTTACCTTCTTGTACCGATACCAGTATTGGCTCAATACCGGTTGTCACCAAGCTTATCCCAACGCGTGTCATTAAAAAATGATAAAATTTAAAAAGTAAAGAAAATAACTATTATTATAATATTAAATTATAAAAATATTAAAAAATATAATATTAAAATTACTATTTATTACCTTATAATTTTAATATATGCATAATTATAATTTTAATATATGTATAATGTATAATAAAATGCATTTACTTAAAAAATTACTTTTGGCAACCAAAATGTGATTGGTCCCACAGTCTTTTCCTTGCGTTAATGTAATGCTAAAAAGCAAATTGGGACTCATGACCCAACGATACAAATAAGAAAGAAACTTAGGTATGAGTCACTTTTTTCTTAATTTTTGACTCAAAAGTGAACGTGCAAATAGAAAACTAGCTACAAAAGTCATGTCATAATATTATGTTAATGCAAAGTAATATTATAAAGTATATAGTTAAGTTAACAATCTTTTATGAAACTGAAATTTTGTTTGAAACATTATTCTCCTTTATACTTCATTTAATCAGGAGTTATTAAAACTCTATGTTTTCATAGTCATTAAAATACGTGACATTTTTGTTCATCTACACTTAAAACTCGGTATGTTTTCATAGCCATTAAAATACATAAAACATTTTTGTGCATCTATAACTATATTCTTACATTATTACGTGGATTTGATTCTACAAACTTGACCTACTTTTTTTTTTAATTTTTTTTTTTTGAGTTAAATGCCATTTTAGTCCATGTGGTTTGGGCCATTTTACCAGTTTAGTCCAAATGTTTCATTTTTAACATGTGGGTCCAAAAAGGTTTCACATTTGCCATTTTAGTCCACTGGTTTAACTTCATCCATTTTTTCTGTTAACCAGAAGGCCATTTAGGTCATTTTGTATGTAATTCTGTTAACTAAAAGGACAATTCAGCCATATAAAATGACCGCAATAGCCTTCTGGTTAACAGAAAAAATGGATGAAGTTAACCCAGTTGACTAAAATGACAACTGTGAAACCTTTTTGGACCCACAGGTTAAAAATGAAACCTTTGGACTAAACTAGCAAAATGGCCCAAACCACAGGGACTAAAATGGCATTTAACTCTTTTTTTTTACATATACTTAAAAACTTTTGCCGAGTTCCTATATTTTTTATTATTACTTTCCATATATCCACTTTGGTATCTAGTCTTAGTACGTGTATTTAATTTCTTAATAAGAGAGTAGTGTTTTTAACTTTATATACATCAAGACATTTATGATGATACACAAAAATAATAAAATAGAGTTAATTACATAGTTAGTCCCTGATGTTTACACAAAGTAACATACTTAGGTACTAACAGTTTAAAATCACATTCTAGGGTATTAACTTTTCATTTTTTAACGTTTGGAGGTATTAACGTTATTTGTAGGTTTAAAATCACATTCTATTAGTACATGAGTATGTTATTTTGTGCAAACCACAGGCACTAACTATGTTAATACCCTAGAAGTTAATACCTACAAACGTTACAAAATAAAAAGTTAATACCTTAGAAAGTGATTTTAAACTATTAGTACATAAGTATGTTATTTCATGTCTCATTCCTATGGATGCATAACTTAATCACACATGCTTAGTTATAACTCGACCAAAAATTTCTAGTTTTCTTCCTTTTCTCCTTTTAAAATGCAATGACCAAATTAGAAACAAAATAAAAGTTGATGGCATTCCTTGTATTTGTATTTAATCTTGATATAAGACCACCCGTAGTGGGGCATGATTTTTAAAAAAAATTGAAAAAAACGCCCTAACCCCCCCCCCCCCCCATTACATGGGGCGTTTTTTTTTAAATTAAAAAACTTGAAGTTGGCGTTATGATGAAAACGCTGAATGGGGTTTGACTGGGAGTGCATGTGGCCAATGGGAGTGCATGTGGCAAATGGGAGTGTGTCCAAGGTGGGGGCATGACCAACGATAAATAGTTTGTTTTTTTGTTTTTTTATTATTCTTTTTAATGATTGGAAGGGACATTATTAGAATAATGCCTCACTACGCCACTTTTGCTATAATGTCCAACGATGACTAGGATGCCACGTGTCGGATAATGCCCCATGGTGGGGGCATTATGTTTGTTCACCACTACACATGATCTAAGATAAAACTTGTATACCAAAAAATAGCCTATATACGTATTCACTTACACATATAAACATGAGTAAATTATGATTTTAGTCCCTGTGGTTATATCACTTTTACCTTTTTAGCCCAAAAAAATCTTTTAACATCTGAGCCCCCAACGTCTTTTTTCTAACCTTTTTGGGTCTTAACACTAATCCCATCCATTTACTTTTAGGGGCCAAAAAGGCTAGAAAAAAAGACGTTGGGGGTCAAAAGGGTTAGAAAAAAGACGTTGGGGGCTCAGATGTTAAAAGATAACTTTTTGTGCTAAAAAAAGTAAAAGTGATATAACCACAGAGGCAAAAATCGTAATTTACTCTATAAACTTATATAATACATGAGAGAAGCGATCCTTGATAATGATTTTCTTAATTATAGTTAAGCCAGATATATGCAATCATCCATGCTAGAAGGGTTTTGTATCATATAAGCTACCGAATGTTACATATGTAAGAAGTTCTTCATTCGGGTCGATAATGGCCTTATTATCTTATGAGTCTAATAGCCTCAGAATCAGATTAATAATGCCATTGTTATGTTAATCTAATTATATAGATTTGTTTTACAAAGATACAAAATAATACAAACGTTATAAGTAATATTTTTTCTGAGCATGTGTTATCTAGTTATTGGAATTGCAAAAGGCCCATGTGGACTTGACACAAGACCAAATCTTTCCACCATAACCAGCTCAGCCAATTAAGCTTTTTCAATAAATCCACACACCACTTGAGATCTGTCATGCTTTTTAATAAATCCCCAAAAGGCTTTCTTTTTCCTATTTTTTTTATGAACGAACACAAAAAAAGATTCTAGTTTAAGTTTAATAATATTTCTTTTTTATTCTCGTGGGACCATTAGATTCTATAAAACAAAAGATTTATCAAGTTTGATTTCGACCAGATTTAACTCTCAAAGACTAGTTACTACATGGGAAAGTTCTTGTACAAATAATCTTAACATACTAAACATACAAATTGAAATTGAAGGAAAAGTAAAAAAGACAAGGTGACATTTTTGTAATTATCAATAACTATCAAAGTTACTATATATATATATATATATATATATATATATATATATATATATATATATATATATCTAAAAAACCTAACCCCCCCCCCCCCCCACACCCAAGCTAAAATGCTAAGAGCATTCACATCCAATCCATCAAATTATACATACATTCCACTAAAAAACAACTCTTATATCAATATATTTCCACTAAAAACAAATACTTTTTCTCTCACCTTTCAATTAAATAATATTATCATTACATTTTTCTCTCACTTCCACTCACAATCACTTTCAAAATATATTAAAAAATTATAACGGGTGAACAGTGTCCCCCCAAATATACAGATGAACAGTAACATTTTCTCTCTCCTCTACTCATAACCACTTTTTATACCCTTTATATTATAAAAATCCCTCCTCACATAATTTGATGGTTAGGATGTGAATGCTCTAAGAACTAAACCCTAAAAAAACCTAAAAAATCTAAAAAAAATAAAAAAAAACACACAATTTTTTTTTTTAAATATTTTTATAAAAAAAAATCACTACTTTTAGTAGCAATTTTTTTTTGTAACAAAATGTAGCGATTTTTTATAAAATAAAATATTAATTTTTTTTTGTGTTTTTTAGGTATTTTTGGTTGAGTTTACATTTGTATAGTAACTTTGATAGTTGGTGGTAATTACAAAAATGCCACCTTGTCTTTTTTACTTTTCCTTCAATTTGTATGTTTAGTAGGTTAAGTTTATTTGTATTTGATCTTCTGCCAGTTAATATATCAGTCAAATATGTATCAAGTTTTAATTAATATAATCTAACAAAAAAACATGTTAACCGACAAAGAACTATTCGAATCGACTGTTTGATAATTTGTCACATTACGTAAAAAGGACCAATGTTAGTTTTTTTTTTCAAGAAGTTTAAGTCTATATTTGATATTCAACCGGTTTATTTACCAGACATAATATAAAACACAACACATACAGGAGTGGTTTAGAAAATAGTTTTTATGATTAATATCATTATCATTAAGGGTGTACGGGTGGGTCGCGGCAAGGGTGCGGCAAGCCCCTTTGCCGCTCGGCAAACACCGTCGCCACTCAAGTATGCCGCGCGGGGAGTTGAGAGATCGGGGAAAGGTTGCCGCTTGCGGGGAAGGGAAAAGGTGAACGTGTTGGGTGAGGCCCCCTAGTATTCAACAAATCAAAAGTTTTGTTTTTATTTATTTTTTTAAATGGTTGGGGGGAAACCACCACCTAGCTTTTTTGGTCGAGGGGAGAATGAGAGGGGTAATGACATCACATACTAATAGACTTATCCTTGGGTAGCTAAGACAAGGAAAATGTTGCAATGTTGGTAAGAAATATCAAATGGAAGTATGAAGGGGAGGAAAACAAAGTTTGAGAGTGTGAACTGACCACTATGATCTGATATGTCTTGCTTCATTTTATGAGGTCGTATTCCGGGGAAGGGGCACCCAATGATAGTATCTTTGCCTGAATCAATTAATTCCCGTCATGTCATTTTCTTATAAAATACTCATTAGCAATAAAACACTGGCATCGTCTTACCCTTGTCACAAACGTTTTTCTTTAATTTTAATAAAATCAACAATTAAACTTAACTAAATATGAATTTTCGTTAGACAACAATTTAAAATAAACAAACTAACAAAATTAAAATAAGAATTAAAATAAAATAGAAAAACAATAAAAATATAAAACAAACTACTCCTCAAGGTATGGTAGATCTTGAGTTGCAAGATGGACCACAAGATTATTTTCTAAGTTGATAATGCGTATCTTGATCCATCAACTCGCGAAGAACATCATCGTCAAAAACGGGTTCGACGACTAGATCCTGGATGTGGACCAGTGAGAACGCATGCCTGTCGTCCTTTACGATCATATTGTGCCGTATGATGCACGTATACGTCACGCTAACAATCTTGTCCACAGTCATAGCATGCATAGGTTCCCTAAGTATGCCCCTTTTCCTTTTAGCGCACTAAAAGCACGCTCCACATCTTTTCTTGCCCCTTCTTGCAATTTCCTGAACTTCTTTTCATTCGGGTCAGCGAGATATGGAAACGTTTTCACATACGTTGACCAATTTGGGTAGATCCCGTGGGTTAGATAGTATCCACGTTTGTATCTATGTCCATTCACTTGAAATGGACACTTGGGTGCAGTTCCATTCCGTTCAGCGAGATATATTAGAGATTGTTGGAGCACATTGATGTCGTTTAGTGAACCGAGCGGACCACAATATGCATGCTAAAACCATAAATCTTGTGACGTGACCGCTTCGACCATGACCATTGGGTATTCGTGATCACCTCTCAGATATTGGCCTCATAATTCAATGAAACACGTACTCCAAACAAGATGCGTGCAATCAATGCTACCTAACATCCCTGGAATGTGGTGTTTTTCTTCGTGGTGTTTATACAAGATAATAGGACAAGCAAAAAGCTGAGCATCATCTTCAACACGTATCAGAAAATGATCACATGCAAAGAAGGTCTAACAGAAAAGACCAATCTGATAAGTCTGATAATAACTCTAGTATTTATCATCAGAATCTGGTGCATTCTGTTCATCAGAAATCTAATGAACCAACTTGTCAAAGAGATAATGTTCTTCAACCACAGTAAAGTAGCAAGTGGACCTTGGATGAATTCAATGAATATGTCAAAAAGCTACTTTATACAGACAAGTGCATGAATAAACAAATGTTTATTCATGTCAAACATTCTCTATAAATAGAGAACCCAACACCGAAGGGAGAATGAGTTAAGCCAAGCATTCATTACATACTACAAAACTCCACTACCCTTCATTACAGAATTCTTAAAGTATTTGTTTGTGTTAGCCAATAACCTCCCAATCACCTTGTAAACCTTGTTTCAAAGTGATATAAACTTGAAAATTCTATAGTTGTGTTTCTTGAAAGTTTGATTTCTATTTACGCACATTATTTTCACATTTCTTGAAATCACTTGCCAAATTTAGAAAAGATCATTGTTATCTGGGATCAACATCCACTAGTGGTTATCGCATGAGAGACTAAAAGGACAGTCAACAACGATGTTTGACCAATCACGTTTCGCGGACTCTTGTTAATCTGGACCTCCACTAGCAGTTATCATAGAAGAGACCATAAGGACATCTAAATAGCGGCGTCCAACCAATAACGTTCCGCGAATACACACTCACCTCTGGCACCACTAACGGTTATCATGGAAGGGACAAAAGGGATATTCTGAAATTAATGTCTCGCCCGATATCTTCTCAGCATCCCGACTATATATAGCACACTTCTCCTTTAGGTAATTCCATTCCATTCTCTCGATCTTCATTCTCACTTACACTCATTAAAGAGATTACTTATTTTCACGTCGGATGGTAGTTACGAGAAAAACCCCCAACCTCCCCTTTTCGTAACGAGCCTAAGGGTGTTTTTCAGTTTTGCAGATTGAATCATTAACAAGAACTCATGAAGATCAGACGTTCCCAATCTGTTGAACCTAGTCTAGACAATCCCTTTGGTTTAGTGTTTCTTCTTCCATTAAAGATCATTTAGTTTTATCTGGTTTTCCCGAATTTTATAAAGCAAAATCATATAATAGCTAAAATGATTTTGATTAATGTGATCATTGTAACTTTTTTTAGAACGACAAACTAACAACTTCTAGTTTACTCATATTAAGAGCATTCGTATTTAATTCTTTATCTATATCCATATAATTACACTAAAAATCACTACTTTTTTTTTCTCTCATTTCAATTAAATAATACTTTTTATACCTTTATTATTGTTACATTTTTCTCTCTCCTCCACTCACAACCACCTTTAAAAATTTAATGAAAATTATAAGGGGTGAACAGTGTTTCCTATATATTTACCTATGAACAGTAATATTCCCCTATATTTTCTCTCCCATCTACTCACAAAAACTCGCAATCATTCCGTATAATATAAGTTTTCTCACCCAAGATAAATTTAAGAGAACCATTGTGAATGCTCTAACCACCAATACATGTACTTAAGGTATTTGAACCCTCCACCCTAAAATAGATTTATAGAGTAGATCTACCTTACCATCCCATTATGTCCATTGAGAACATATTATTATTCACTCTTTAATAGAAGTAATAGATGTTAATGTGGGGCTAAGTGCAAACCACAAAAAGGAACTTTTATTCATAAACCAAGGGATCAACATAGCAAGGTGCTATGTACCTCCAAATTATATCACAAGACACAAGTAACAAAGACTGGCCCATTTGTTAGAGTCACATGCCTCTTAGGCAGATTTTAAATTCATACCTGAGTAAAAAAAAAGTATTTTATAATATTTGGTGTAAAGAAAATTAGGCTTAGCGGTGTGGGGGTCGGTTCAGGACCGGCGAGCCACGTCGGGCCCTGTCACACAAATTTCATTCATTTCTAACCCATCTCAACCTACTTTTATACACTTTTAACCCAATCACTCCTAAATTTATACAATCTCAACTTAAAAAAAAAACTCTACATTAATACTAGCACACAATGTCTTCTTCTTCGTGGTGTTCGTCATCTTCGGATTCTCGCTACGTAACGAGTAAACACATCTAAATCTTCAAACGGACTTGGTGAAATACCTTTAGAACAACACACAAAACAAACTCAATGACGACAAGCCAAATGACGACTAGCAGTTTATCTAATTAAGTTTAGGTTTTATTTTTTTAATGTAATGTATGCATTGGTATTAATTTTAGAGTTTAAATTAATTTTACTTTTATATATTGTTATGGATGGTTTTCTGCTCATATATCCTGCATTATATACTGACTCTGTTACTTTAAATTGCGATCAGGATACCGGATCAGGATATTGGTAACATCCTGATGCGGTATCCTGGTAATGACTAATTGTTCACGTGCAGATTAGCAAGGAATGCTAGTAACGGTCGAGAAGACTGCTTCTCCTGAAGACTCGGACTTGGTGGTTGAGAAGAGAACGTTGAAGCCGCAAAGATGGGGTCTCCAACGTTCCAAAGGGAATATTCGGGGCATCCCTCATTCTTAGGATAGTTAGTTATTTCCTTTTGCTATATATAGGAATGATCAGATCAGATAGAACACACACAATCTTTCACACACTCTAGCTTTCTACTAGCTGCAATCACTCACAAACACTTACACTTGTACTAGCATCGCATTGTAACACTTAGTTGATCCGTATCATATCCTACACTGTATCCTGATATTTGAAGTAATAAGAAGAACAAGGCAACTGCGTTTGTCAGCTCCCGAGGTTTTATGCCGGCTATCTAGATTGGTCAAGGGCTTTCCTCGTACATCTCGTGTCACCCTTTACTTTTTTGCTCATTGTTTGATTGTAGATATAGCTCGATATCATGAGCTATATCCTGAAATCTGTTTTTATTAACAACTTGATCAGCATATTTTTCACGAATACTTCTAGCACACTACCTCACTTAACTAATTTGATCACTAAATTGCTTAGGTAATTTTTGACCAAAACAATTTGGCGCCCACTGTGGGGCAAGTGGTGCTATTTTTACTAAAAGCTTTCGTAAAATCATTACTTGGTTTTCTGTTTTCAAAACTTTTTGCTACACTATTTTCAATGGCCTCAAAATCAAACATGAGCTCTTCTACCATGTCTACTACAACCTTCGGAACCTTTGGTTCGGTGCTTCCACCACCTCCAAGGGCACAAGCTTCTTCACAGCCTTAGGATCTTCCAAGAAGGACTGAAACTCATGTGGCTCGGGATATTATCCCCACTCAGAATGTTCAAGGATCTGCTGCCTTAGGGAGAACTCCTATTACGGCTTCTAATGATAAAATTCTAACTTTGTTTGGTAGTATATAGGATCAGATGAAGCAGTAGCAGGAGACCAACCAAATGCTGATAAGAGAGATACAACTCTTGAAATCCAGCTCAAGCAGGCCTGCTGAGGATACTGTCACTCCTTTGCAGCCCAGGGCTTTGTGTAACCCCCCGTGTTTCGAAAGTCAAAGTCAAGATTGAAGTCAAAGGAAGAAAAGATGGCTAATAGCGATCTGTCTCTCCTTGCTCAAACCCTGTTTTGACTTCTTTGACTTGTAATTAGTCTATTTTATTTATCGCGTTGATTGTATTATGTGGAGTATCTATTAATAATCGCATAGTAATCGCTATTTATCGCATGAGTAATCGCTTTATCACTATCGCAATCGCACTCGCAGCTCGAATTACGCATTTTTAGTTATTGTTATACGTGTGTGTGTGCCTTATGTGTTACTTGTGCATGCTTATTTATGTTATGTGTGGTAATCAATCTAATCGCAAACGCTAAACGAATATGAAATATAGATGCTTGTATGTTGATATAGTAGTTGAGATTAAAAGTAATTTAACTAGGAAACTCTAACGCATCGAAACGCTCGCAATCGAAACGACAAGATTCGTCACACCGAACACATGAATCAGATGGCCGATCGACCAGGAGACCGGCCGATCGAACAGCCGCTCGATCGATCGACCAGCTGTTCGATCGGACTGCCTAACCGATCGACCAGCTCCTTTCCACTTTGGGTAACCCTATAAATACCCCTTGTCACCATCACACTTTCCACTTTTGGCAACTGACGTCCGACCAGCGCTCTAACCTTGCTTTTTCTCCGATTTCTCGCAATTCCGGTAAGATCTCGTCCTAAATCTTGTACTTCCTTAATCTACACGCACTCCTACACCTTTCTATCTTTTGAATCTTAACTTTTAACCGTGAAATCATCAAGATTCAAGGTGTTCTAGGATGACGTCATCATGTGTTCTTGAAGAACTTCATGTTTTGGCCTCAATCCACCAAGAACAACTTAGATCTAACCAATTTCCACATAAACAAACAACGATCTTTCATAGATCTAAACATATTCACTACAAAAAGGATTGAAAGATGGTTTTCCAACTTTCTTTCAACTCTTTTACACTCAATGCATTCAAAACCGATAGAATCGGAGCTTGTGCCGAACTGCCGACTCACTACTCATCTTCGTGGTTGTGTTGGTTCAAGATCTGGAGTCTATCCACGAGACTACCGATTTCGGGTTAAACATGGAACAACGTCTCGAACCGTTCACTGACCGGATTTGGGTGATTCCTGTCTGACCAGGGGTACCAAGTATTGATAAGATTTCTGTTGCTTAACACGTTATCAAAACGTCTCGATAAAACGACAAACTATCAAAACAACCAAGTGTAAGACGAACGGAACAACCAGGGCGGAATGCCGTTCGATCGGACTACCATCCGATCGGACTGTCGTCCGAACGGGTTGTCACCCATTCGATCCACACCTGGGTCCCACACTTCACTCTTGTTTTCAAAACCTTGAAGGATGAACATCGAACGAAGGGCTGACCGATCGGGTTACCATTCGATCGGACTACCACTCGACCATGTGATGTTCTGACTTCAGCACTTAAACGATTTTCAACATGTTCAATGCACAAGGGATGCTACCCGATCGAACCACCATCTGATCGAGTGACGACCTGCTGTGAACTTGTTTTCACTAAAGTGTCCAACCAATCGGGTTGTCGTCCGATTGAACGACCGTCCGATCGATCGACCTGAAAGGTAGAGATACTTCTATGTGTTTCAAAATGCTACAACGAAAACTTCAAAAGTCAAGCCATCATACACAAATACATCCTCCACAAAGGAAGAAACAATGCACTCGAACGGTCACCCGACCGGATGACCATCCGAGCGGACTGGCAACCGAACGAACGGCTGTCCGATCGGACTACCATCCGACCGAACTGCTGTCCTACCCACTTGCACTCTGTATCATTTTACGCGTTGCTTATTGTTATGCTATCGATCTGTTCAGGCTAACCCTACTCTCTAGATCTCCCTTCAATCCATCAATCGCTGTGAGTATACTCGATCCCTTTTTGCTTTACGCACTTTTGGGTGTTACATACGTTACTTATTCAAAATCACATCAAACACACTACGCAATACTTTAAACGCTAACCGCTATCGCATGTATACGTGACTAAATGATTGCTTGTTTGTTATGTTTACACATGGAATGGTGTCTACCTGCCTTAGCAACGGTAGTACTATTAGTTTGGACTCAGCACCCGTTCACTCGGGGGTTGTTAAGGACAATTACCTACATGGCTCACAGTGGTGAGTATGTATCGCGAACTGCCTTGGGCAGTCAACCCGCAGTCATTGGTATCGATAGGTTCATGTCGATAACTAACATGCCTCATTTCACACTGTGTACGTGCTGGTTATGCGTAACGATTTCGAACTCTATATGTTATTATCAAACTTGTATGCTCACCTTTACACTATGTGTATTGACTTTTACTTTAACGTATGTGACAGGTGCTTAGGATGCTTATTTGCTTTATCTTGCAGTGATGAAATTGAGGCTAGGGAAGGTCTAGAAACCAATAAACAATTATCTGTAATAAAAATCTGAGTTGTCAGAACAGAACAATTTGGCTAGATCTATTCTGTAATAATTACGTTATCTTTTAAGACATGGTATGGGACATGTTGTTTAATTAATTGGTAATGATAGTTGTATGGAAACTTCTGGACAATCTGTTTCACTCAGTGCCATGCCCCGATGTTTCCGCCATCGGTTGGGGTGTGACAAATTGGTATCAGAGCCATAACTATAGGGAATTAGGCAAGACTCGACCTAGTCTGGGTCGATGTCTTAGAGACCTAGTCTATAGTTAGGAACCAACAAACCGACTCGTGCATGTCCAGTAACGATTATGTGCGAGCGTACTTGCTATTTCTCGCTATTCTCGCCTATGCTGCACTATCACTGCACTCGAATTTTCAATTATGAATGAGCGATTAAGTCAAGATTAGGTGTGAAAACTGCAAACTCTCGACTAAATTGCTTATTCGCCTCGCATTTTTATCTATAAACACGAGAAATTGCGTTGAACCAGGAGTGAAATCCATACTTTGACGCATAATTCTCTTTTATTTCATCCAAACAGGAACGAAGTCGTTAAGCTAGGTGTGAAACCCTAACCTTGACGATTTGTTCCGACTTTTACTCAGTTTTACAAAACTCTCACCAAAGTCTCGACGGACTCCAACGACATGAAGTCACAATATGACTAAAAGGATGCATGCCAAGCCCAAGATTCGAGACGAAAGCACAATCCTAAAGGTCAAAGTGTGTACAACAAGTCCTTGAGAATAGTCGAATCACTTTGGATAGTCAATGTCTAATAGCCGCAGACAATCTAATCCTCGATTTTTATGTGTTTCGATTTTGAGCCCGCAACTGCTGACTCTGTTGATTCGTCGATTTTATGTGCTTGTATGTGTATTTACCTGCTTATGTGTTTAAATTTTGGAGATTTATTTGATTTTCTCTTTCACTTTGATCGACACGCACAACCCGCATTGCATATCTACCTCAAAACGCTGACAAATCTCTAAATTATGGACAACCTCATGCTATGTCATACGCTTATGCTATGGTACACGCTATGTAATTCGCGATCGCTAAATTCGAATACTCGCAGACTTTGAATGATAGGTTTCCGTATTCTGATTGCATCCTGTGATTAGATGCGTATGTGCTTCTGTGCCCTACGTGCTTATGTGCTTATGTGCCTCTGTGCTTATGTGAATCTGTGATTATGTGCCTATGTGCTTACATGAGTATGCGTGTTCCTGAGCTTTAGTAGTATTATACGTGAGAGGTGAGATTCGATTATGACGTGTCTGAGACCTATGACGATGTCCGTTGCAGACGATGTCAACTGGACCATCATCTGGACCCCGTCACCCACGACTTTCTCGCCAGGAACAGAGAGACAAACGCCTTGCTGCCATCCTCGCTAAACAAGTGGCAAAGGTTGTACCTCAGATCGTGAGTGAGATTTATGAGAATGTTAGCAAATCATCTGAGGAGTCCAGAACCGAGGCTCCTAAAGTTGCTACCAAGACTTCTTTCAGCTTCAAGCAGTTCAAGGCTTGCGGGCCAAAGGAATTCACTGGAGAAGATGGCCCAACGGCTATGTTTCAATGGTTCGATTCCGTCGAAGTCACTCTGCGCCAGAGTGGATGTCCGGAAAATCTCCGCACTCTAAACGCTACCGGCGTCTTCCAGTCCCGCGCATTAGACTAGTGGACAGCCGAGAGAAACAAACGCGAAAATGATGCAGCCTATGAGCTGACGTGGGAAGAGTTGAAGGCCATCATGATGGATGAGTTCTGCCCTCCCCATGAACGCCAAAAGCTGGAGGACGAATTCTGGAACATTAAGCAGAAGGAAGGTGACAACGCTGCCCTGACTGCTCGCTTTAAGCAGCTCAGCATCATCTATCCCGATCAAGTAAAAACGCCCGACATGGCAATCAAGAAGTACATTCGAGCTGTACCCGACTGCATTGCGGATTTTGTGCATGCCGCAAAGACCGCAACGATAGAAGAAACCTACTTGCTTGCCGCCGAAATCAACGACAAGCGAGTAAAAGCTGGTTTTTGGGATAAAACTTCGAAGAACCTGCATCAAGTCACCGCCGCACCAATCGCTGAAACCGTCGCCGCTCAATCATCAAAATCCTCACGCCACAAGAAGAAGAACAACAACAGCAACTCCAGCAACAAGAACTGTGCTGCCACTACAACTGCTGCTCCACTTCAAGCCATATCGGCTCAGGAGCAGTCTCACCATCGCCCAGTACCAGTTACCTATGCACCGCCTGCGAAGCGCGCATACACAGGCCCCCACCCTGCCTGCCCAAC
This sequence comes from Helianthus tuberosus, assembly GCA_030545235.1. Taxonomy (NCBI): domain Eukaryota; kingdom Viridiplantae; phylum Streptophyta; class Magnoliopsida; order Asterales; family Asteraceae; genus Helianthus; species Helianthus tuberosus. Next base: position 112,993,003 of record CM060400.1, on the reverse strand, counting down.
ATGCACATATCATCACCCGATGGGTCTCGCCTGCAGTTTTTGCGCTCACTGCAATATGTACGACCACTTCACTGCTAATTGCCGTACTGGTCCCCGTCAAGCACCAGCTCAAGCCACTACCCACCAAGCTCTGCTCCCAGCCCCACAAGGCCAACAAGCGGCTCAGGCACCCAAGTCTGCTTCGCATGTGGTGACCCCAACCACTTTGCGAACATGTGCCCGAACATGGTTGTGAAACAAGAGCCTCAGCGCAGCACCCTCAACAGCAGCAACAGCCTCAGCAGCAACAGCAAGCCGCCCGCGCCAGAACTTTCAACATCAATGTGCGCCAAGCCCAGGCTGACAACAACGTGGTCAATGGTACGTTCCTAGTGAATGGTATTTATGCTTCATGTTTGTTTGATACTGGAGCCGATAACTGCTTTGTGTCGTTTGAATTTGAGAAGCTTCTTAGTCGTAAGCGCTCCCATCTCCCCTCGACGTTCAATGTCGAAGTCGCCACCGGAAGAACTGTCGTCGTTAATTCTGTTCTTCGTGATTGTACTCTTGAGCTCAACAATCACATCTTCCCAATCGACCTTATTCCGATGCAACTCGGAAGTTTTGACGTCATAGTAGGCATGGACTTTCTTCGCGAAAACCATGCTGAAGTTGTGTATTTCGATAAAATGATTCGATTCTCGCCCGCAAATGGTGATTTATTGTGTGTCTGTGGTGAAACTGCTTCGAAAGATCTCAAACTCACGTCATGTGTCCAAGCTAGCAGGTTTCTCCGCAAGGAATGCATAGCTTTCTTGGCTAACATTGTAGTAGCGAAGAAGGAAAAGAAAGGTAAGCCGAAAGTAAACGATGTTCCAGCGGTTCAAGAATTTCCTAAAGTTTTTCCTGAGGATCTTCTCGGACTACCGCCCAGTCGTGATATCGACTTTCGTATCGACCTCATTCCTGGAGCCAACCCTGTTGCCAAAGCTCCTTACCGACTCGCACCGTCTGAAATGCGTGAACTCTCGAGTCAGCTTCAAGAATTACTTGAGAAAGGCTTCATTCACCCGAGCACCTCTCCTTGGGGCGCGCCAGTCCTTTTCGTCAAAAAGAAGGATGGGTCGTTCAGGATGTGCATCGACTACCGGGAATTAAGTAAGCTAACTATCAAGAACCGCTATCCCCTGCCTCGCATTGATGATTTGTTTGATCAGCTACAAGGTGCTAAATGTTTCTCGAAGAACGATCTACGCTTAGGCTATTACCAGCTACGCATTCAAGAGGAGGATATACTCAAAACCGCATTTCGCATCCGTTATGGCCATTATGAATTCGTTGTTATGCCTTTCGGTCTAACCAACGCACCCGCGGTTTTCATGGATCCGATGAATCGCGTGTGTAAACCATATCTCGACCGTTTCGTCATCGTGTTCATCGACGATGTCTTGATCTATTCCAAGTCGAAGGCCGAACACGCGCAACATCTACGTTTGGTTCTCGAGCTACTCCAGGGGAATCGACTCTATGCCAAGTTCTCCAAGTGCGAATTTTGGCTGGAGGAGGTTCAGTTTCTGGGTCACATAGTAAATAGTCAAGGTATTCACGTCGATCCCGCGAAGATTGAAGCCGTTAAGAGTTGGATTACACCTAAGAACCCGTCTGAAGTCCGTTCTTTTCTCGGACTAGCGGGCTATTATCGACGATTTATCGAAGGATCCTCAAAGATCGCTTTGCCGCTTACCGCTCTTACGCATAAAGACAAGCCTTTTGTTTGGGGAACCGAACAAGTGTCTGCTTTCCAAACCCTCAAGCACATGCTTTGCAATGCTCCTGTTCTCACTCTACCCGATGGAAACGACTACTTCATTGTCTATTGTGATGGTTCCAACCTTTGTCTTGGTTGTGTTCTCAAGCAACGGGACAAGGTTATAGCTTACGCATCTCGTTAGCTCAAAATCCACGAGAAGAACTATACAACCCATGATCTCTAGCTAGGCGCAGTTGTTTTTGCGTTAAAGATTTGGCGACACTACCTGTATGGTACCAAGTGTACGATCTTCACCGATCATAGGAGCCTACAACATATCTTTGATCAGAAGGAACTTAATATGCGTCAACGCCGATGGGTAGAACTTCTCAACGAATATGGCTGTGAGATTCGCTATCACCCAGGCAAAGCAAACGCGTTGCCGACGCTCTCAGCAGACGGAGTTATTTGCTCAGCATCCGTAATGTCCAAGCCCAATATGATCTCGAGACCCTCATCCGCGAAGCCCATCATGCTTGTTTTAATGAACGCACTTTGAAGAAGGAAAGAATCTACCACGATGGAGCCCAGCTTGTGAACAAGTCAAATGGGATATTCCACTTTCTGGACCGAATTTGGATCCCTAAACGGACCAATTTGCGACAGACTCTAATGAACGAAGCCCACAAATCTCGGTATTCTATTCATCCCGGTGCCGACAAAATGTACCAGGACCTTCGCTACAAGTACTGGTGGCCGGGCATGAAAAGAGATACCGCCCTCTACGTTGGAAAGTGCCTGACTTGCTCAAAGGTCAAGGCTGAACACCAAAGGCCCTCTGGCTTACTCGAAGTGGGAGAGTATAGCTATGGACTTCATAACCAAGCTCCCGCGCACGTCATCAGGTCACGACAGCATCTGGGTTGTTGTTGAACGTTTAACCAAATCAGCTCACTTTTTGCCAATACGGGAAGACTACAAGGTTGAACGATTAGCCCAAATCTACACCAATGAGATCATTTGTCGACATGGGACCCCTCGTGACATCATCTCTGATCGTGATGCTCAGTTTACCTCGCGACTGTGGGAAACGTTTCAAGCTGCTCTCGGTACTACGCTTAATCTAAGCACCGCGTTCCACCCTTAAACCGACGGTCAGACTGAAAGAACGATCTGTACTATTGAAGACATGCTCCGTTCGTGTGTCATAGATTTCGATGGTAATTGGGATGCATACCTGCCGTTAGTCGAATTCTCGTACAACAACAGTTATCATTCCAGCATTCTAATGGCACCATTCAAGGCTTTATACTGAAGAAAATGTCGATCGCCTATTGTGTGGCACGAGATCGGTCACTCGCAATTAACCGATCCTAAGCTATTGCAAGAAACGACTGACAAAGTCCTCCAAATCCGAGACAACTTGCTGAAAGCTCGAAGTCGACAGAAAAGTTACGCCGATAGACGGCGCAAGCCCCTTGAATTTGACGTTAGCGACTACGTACTCCTAAAGGTATCACTTTGGAAGGGTGTAGTCAGATTCGGCAAGAAAGGGAAATTAGCGCCTCGATATGTTGGACCTTTTAAGATTCTGGAAAGGATCGGAAAAGTCGCCTACTGACTCGAACTATCGGAGGAACTTAGTAATGTCCACCTGACTTTCCATGTGTCAAACCTTCGAAAGTGCCTGGCTGAGCATGATTTAATTGTGCCTCTCGATGACCTCCAAGTAAACGAAACACTACACTTCATGGAGAAGCCCGTCGAAATCATGGATCGCCAAACCAAGTAGCTCAGACGCTCGCGCATTCCTATTGTGAAAGTCCGATGGGAAGGCAAATGAGGCGCGGAGTTCACTTGGGAACTCGAAAGCGACATGAAGGCGAAGTACCCGCAGTTGTTTGTTATGGCTTCGGCCTAATTTCGGGACGAAATTCCCTCAACTAGGGGAGGCTGTAACACCCCGTGTTTCGAAAGTCAAAGTCAAGATTGAAGTCAAAGGAAGAAAAGATGGCTAATAGCGATCTGTCTCTCCTTGCTCAAACCCTGTTTTGACTTCTTTGACTTGTAATTAGTCTATTTTATTTATCACGTTGATTGTATTATGTGGAGTATCTATTAATAATCGCATAGTAATCGCTATTTATCGCATGGGTAATCTCTTTATCGCTATCGCAATTGCACTCGCAGCTCGAATTACATATTTTTGGTTATTGTTATACGTGTGTGTGTGCCTTATGTGTTACTTGTGCATGCTTATTTATGTTATGTGTGGTAATCAATCGAATCGCAATCGAACTCAATCGCAATCGAATCGCAAACGCTAAATGAATATGAAATATAGATGCTTGTATGATGATATAGTAGTTGTTTTGGTCAAAAGTCAGGCTAGGATAATACAACCAAATCTTTTTTGTGAGGAATGTTGCTTGAAACAATGAACAAATGTATGAATAGCTTGCAAATGTTATGAACAAGTGACACAAGGATTTATACGAGGAAAAAGCCCTTGATTAAGAGTTGATCTCCGGCACAAAAAACCTCGGGTGATGGAAACTACCGATCACCAACTACTATTAAACAAATGATTGTTATAACTCGGGATGATAACAAGCTTGTTACAAGGATCACTATAGTGTAATGTGTATGAAATCGCCAAGTAAACTGTTGAAAGCTATCGAGAGTTGTTCCGAGTGTGTGTGTTTGCTAAAAAGCCAAGTGTTCTAATTCAAGCTTGTTATCCCCTTTTAAAATTAGAAATAACTAAAACAGCTAACTATCCGCTAAATGTGCAAGCTTCCCACGATCTCCATAACGTTCACAAAAGCCAAGCACGTGCGGAATATTGAGGGCATATTCTCCAAGAATATCGGTAAGACTTGGTCCATGCGTATACTCCTGCAAAACAAGCTCACATACAATGTAGACAATCGTTAGTATAAGGATAACAATAAGGATCCTGGATCCTGATCCTGCAACACCTTCTGAGGATCCTTAATTCAAACAAAATTGAGGATCCGTGATCCTGGCAGTACTTGAGGATCCGTGATCCTTAGGATTGGAAAATCCTCCCCTAACAATTGCCCTCAAAATATAAGGAGTAAAACGTAAATTAATGAGTTATATTTTTGATCTTATCTCCAACTGACTAACGGATATATAGTCGTTTGGATCGAACTTGCCTGCAAAATCATCATTATAAATTCAAGTTAGAGATAAGGATCTAGAGGCATTTAAATTCGTGCGTTACACCCTTTAAATCCTCATTCCAATACCGATCAGGTATTTCTTTTCTCTTTCTCTCTTCATCTTCTTATTTTGATCTTCATAGAAATCTTTAGATCACAATGAAGCTACGATCCTCCCCCGCCAAGGATCACCAGAAAGATAGTCCTTTGAAAAGCCAGGGGATTATCAAAAATTCGCCGAAGGAACTCTGCTGCTTTACTGATCCGAATATCGACCGGATTCGCCATTGTTTTCCGGCGAACGCCGTCTTCAAGCCTTTTGACCCTACCGCCAGAAGCGATTTTGTTTCTGAAACTTGGGTTGCTTTTCCGGCTACCCCATTCCTGATAGGATACTCATATCCTTTTCCTGCCTTCACTGAATCCTTCTTCCCCCTTACCGGAATGTGCTATGTCCAAGCGATGCCAATGATGTGGAGGGTTTTATATACCCTAGAGAAAATCATTGAGCAAGAAGGCATAGAGTTGGGGATGTCGAAACTGGCTGAACTGTATAACCTTGTGAGCCATGGTTCACACCCTTTCTTATTCAAACATAAACCCGGTGAAGCACACCCAATCCTTAAGACCACCAAGAATGACACCAACTGGAAGGAGCATTTTTTTTCTTTGTTAGGAGGGATTCTATCCCGGATGGGAAGGATCTCCCAAGAAAATGGGCCACCCATGGTAGGATAGAGGATCCTTATAGAAGGATCATAGGATAACCCTGTTTCTGTGAGGATAACTGGCCCTTTTTTGTGTCTTTTTGTGCAGCTATCTCCGTTTCTCATATAATTTCATCACCTGCAACAGAAGAGAGGATCACTACTTTCTGGAATCTTGATCCTGCAGTAAGATCATTTCAAGCAAACTCAAAGGATTCTCAAGAAGTATCCTCCGGCTCAGTCACAATGTCAAGTAAGTATGCAAGTCTGTATATAATTAAATGTTTAAATGAAAATAAAACAAGAATACTTATCTGTTGTTCTGGATTGGTAGGCGCTGGAAAATCCTCTAAGTCAGCCACTCGCTTCAGTGTTACTGATCTTAGCACTGTTGCTCCCCGATCTGGAAAGAAAAAAATCTGCTGCTAGCCCAAGTGTTCTAGTCCCTAAGCCTGTCATCTCCAAGGGCAAATGAGGAATGAAGAGGAAGTCCTCTGAAGCTGACAACCTTGAAGGCCTGCCCCTCCTCCGTCATCAATTTGAAGAATATTTCAATGAGGTAAGGATCCATGATCCTTAATTCTACCCTGCCCATATGAGGATAAGTGATCCTGATATGAATCCTTCTTTCTTTGCAGAAATTCGCTGAGATCCAGATGCTCTTCGATGCCTATGTTGAAGAAGCTGAGATGAAGGAGCTGGACTTCCAGAAGATCTACCTGGCTAAAGATCAAACAATCTCCAACCTCGAGAAAAGCTCAATGTGGCAAAGAGGCAGGTGGTTCTGGCCCAAATAACTGCTGATCAGGAGAAGAATGAGGTGCTGGAGGATGCTAAACTCTCTGCTGCCATTGCTATGTACAAGACCAAACTGCAGATGGCTCAAGAGGCTGAGGATCCTGACTTTGACAGGACCAACTGGGACCAGGAGGGCTGGAAGGCTAGGCTGGCTGAGCTTGATGATGAAGAGGAGGCTGGAGAGGTCTTGATGCTTGAGGCAAGCAGCAGCGGGGCTAAGGATCAAGCTAGTGATGCTGGGGCAGGAGATGATGCAGCGAAGGTGTGAGCTGCAGAAATGGGCGATGATGGATTTATCTTGACGCGGCCGGAGCCCATTTTTTATGATTTGGTAGTTGTTTTTGTTTGATGATGTTTTGAACAATGGTCTGTACTTTGAAAAATAGCTTTAGGTATAAGGACCACTGATCCTTTGGACAACAGGTAGGATAATGGGTGGTGGATGGATCCTCTGTTTGGGGGACGAAGCCACTTGTTATCCTTCCGCCTTTATTTCCTGCACTTAGACCTTGTTAAATATGGACACCCTTTGCCAACCCAAGTGGACGGGCCACGTTTTGCTGGTAGAAGCTTGGGTTGGCAATTTTGACAACCTTTGAAAGGGTTTAACTTTTGGTAAATAAAATCTTAATCTTTTGACTATCTTATGTGTTGATTCATTTGTGAATACCTTACTTTTCAATTGCTATTGTTCACTTTATTAGAATTCATAAGTTGAGAATAAAATTTAATAGATTATGCCAAAATGTTTAGGATATGATCAATGATCAAATATCCTATAATCGATAAATTCAAAAAAGCAATGTAACTTAAGGATCACGAGTTCTGTTGTCAAAGAGAAAGGGTCACTTAGATAAATAAAGGATAAAATCAAAATGATCAAGGATCATACCTGAGAATCCAAGTTAGGATCCTAAACCTTTAACATTTACAATCAGGATAACCAAAAGACAAACCTTAATAAAAGGTAAGGATCAAGGATCCTTAGCTGTTTAGCTTCAAAAACCTAAAATAGAACATAACTTGGGACTAACCCAATATAAGAAAAGAGTTAGCAACTGGGGACAAGCCCAACAATTCTGGGGACAAGCCCAATATACTGGGGACAAGCCCAAAAAACTGGGGACAAGCCCAAAAAACTGGGGGCAAGCCCAAAAAACTGGGGACAAGCCCAAAGGATCTTGTGTAAATTGGAGTATGGCCCTCACTGGCGACTATCCAAACTTAGTGACATGAAAATGTCAAAACCTTAGCTAACGTGAAAACATTAGAAACCTTAGGAACAGATGTATGGTACGTCTACCATTATACGTAGGATCCCGGATACAGCCAGTACAATGAAATTGTCAGCCCCTAAAGCCAGTACTGGTTCCACTGCCATGAACTGTACCAGGATCATCGTGCGCTGCTGGCGATACTGGGGACAGGCCCAAATAACTGGGGTCAAACCCAAAAAACTGGGCCAAGCCCAAAAAACTGGGTCAAGCCCAAATAACTGGGCTCAAGCCCAAATAACTGGTTACTTCTGTGGATACTCAATCCTTTGTCAAGGATATATCAACCTTCTGCAAAACTCAGAACTAAGTGAAAGAAGAATAAAGGATCCAAGATCCTTACCCTTATATATAGGATAACTAAAGAATTAAATAGATTGGGATTAGTTCATTACCAGAATGAGGATCATCTATCCTCAAAGGATCCTTCAAGGATATCAGTCATGCATATTGCTAAGGATCAAGGATCCTTATCACATGAAGTATTTCTTCAAGTGGACAGCATTCCAAGCTCTTGGTAGCAAATCACCTTCCATTGTTAGCAATCGATATGCCCCATTTCCAGCCTCAGCTTCCATCAGGTAGGGGCCTTCCCACTTTGGTGCCAACTTTCCATCAGCAGGATTTGTGGTATTCTGAAATGCTTTCCTTAATACCATATCACCAACTTGAAATTTCCTGATCCTGACATTCTTGTTGTAGGCTCCAGCCATCCTTTGTTGATAACTAGCCATTCTTATCCTTGCTAAATCCCTGAGTTCTTCTATGGTATCCAAGTCTTGAACCAAGTTTTCAGCATTTCCTTCAGGATCACGGATGCTTGTTCTTGCAGTAGGAACCACCATCTCTGTAGGGATCACTGATTCTGGTCCAAATACCAAAGAAAATGGAGTTTGGCCAGTAGTATTCTTGGGGGTTGTCCTATCAGCCCATAGTACACAAGGTAGTTCTTCTGCCCACTTTCCTTTCTTGGATCCAAGCTTCTTCTTTAAGTTGTTGATGATGATCTTGTTGGATGATTCTGCTTGACCATTAGCTTGTGGGTGGACTGGTGTTGATGTTATCATCTTAATCCCCCAGCTGTCACAAAAGTTAGTAGTTCTACTCCCAATAAATTGGGATCCATTATCACAAACAATTTCAGAAGGGATACCAAATCTAGTAATAATGTTTCTTTTAATAAAGGATATCACTTCTTTTTCTTTGACTTGAGCAAAGGCTTCAGCCTCTATCCACTTAGAGAAGTAATCAGTCATGGCAAGCATAAACACCTTTCCTCCAGGTGCTTTGGGAAGTTTACCAACTATATCCATTCCCCATCTCATGAATGGCCAAGAAGAGGATATAGGATGCAGGAGCTTTGCTGGTTGATGAAGGATATTACTATGTCTCTGACAGGGATCACACTTCTTGGCATAATCCACAACATCTTTCTTCATTGTTGGCCAATAGTATCCTGTCCTAAGGATCCTTGAGAATAATGCTCTGCCCCCAGTGTGGTTTCCACAATCTCCTTCATGAAAATCCTTTAGGACTTCTTGAATTTCAGGATCCTCTATGGACCTTAGATATGGACCTGCAAGAGATCGTTTATATAAGATGTTGTTCAATATTGTAAATTGAGATACCTTGATTTTGAAAGCCCTGGGGTTTTCTCCTGTAGGAATCTCTCCATGTTGTATATATCTCATGATTGGAAGGATCCATGATCCTGAATAAGACTGTGCACCATCATTAGGAACTATTGTAGAATCCCCTTCTATCTCCATAGTTAAGTGATCCTCAATAGCAGGAGCCAAAATATGGATGATATGGATCTTAATATCCTCTGGAATTTTTAAGGATGATCCTAGGTTGGCCAATGCATCAGCTTCTGCATTTTCTTCCCTGGGTACCTGTGCCAAACTAAAAGAAACAAAAGAGAGTGCCAATTCTTTGACTATCTCTAGGTATTTGATTAGCTTTTCACATTTAACAACATATGATCCATTAAAGTGATTAGTGATTAACAATGAATCTACATGTACCTCAAGATACCTGATCCTCATATGCTTGGCAATTTGCAAACCAGCTATCAAGGCCTCATATTCAGCCTCATTATTAGTAGTTTGAAACTCACAAGCTATGGAGTGGGGTATTATGTCCCCCTGTGGCGATTTTAGTAGTATTCCAAGTCCTGTTCCTTTGACATTAGAGGCTCCATCAGTGAAGAGTATCCAAGGATCCTTAGTTTCTTCAAGCTGCTGAACTTCTAACTCAGCTTCTTTTTGTAAATCACTACTAAAATCTGCCACAAAGTCAGCTAAGGCTTGGGATTTGATGGCAGTCCTTGGTTCATATCTTATGTCATAAGCACTAAGCTTCACTGCCCATTTAGCCATCCTTCCTGACATTTCAGGTTTCCTGAGAACATTCTTAATTGGAAAATTAGTCTTAACAATAATGACATGAGTTTCAAAATAATGTCTTAGTTTAGTAGATGCCATAATAAAAGCAATAATAAGTTTTTCTAAATGTGAATACCTGTATTCAGCATCAAGCAAACTCTTACTTACATAATAGACATGATGTTGTGTACTTTCGTGATCCTTAACAAGGACCACACTTACTGCTTTAGAGGATACCGCTAGGTACAAGGATAATACATCCCCTTTCTCTGGTTTCATCAAGGCAGGAGCTGAGGATAGGTAATCCTTAAGGACTTTGAGAGCATTTTCATGCTTTTCAGTCCATTCAAATTTCTTGTTCTTTCTCAAAATGTCATAGAATTCCTTGCACTTTTCTGATGACTTGGATATGAACCTATTCAAGGCTGCGATCCTCCCTATCAACCTTTGCACACCCTTGGCATTGGCAGGAGATTTTATATTCACAATAGCCTTAATTTGCTTCGGACTTGCTTCAATGCCTCTTTTTGTTACCATGTATCCCAGGAACTTGCCTGCTTTAACACCAAAGTGACACTTTGAAGGATTCAACTTCATATTGAATTGGTCAAGGATATTGAATGCTTCCTCCAGGTCTTTAAGGTGATCCTCAGCTCTCTCAGACTTAACCACCATGTCGTCTATATAGACTTCCATAGTGTGTCCAATTTGTTCCTTAAACATCATATTGACTAGCCTTTGATAAGTAGCACCTGCATTCCTTAGTCCAAATGGCATAGCAATATAACAATAGATACCAGTTGGGGTCATAAAGGCTGTATCCTCTTGATCAGATGGTTCCAACTGAATTTGTTGAAATCCAGATGAAGCATCCATAAAAGTCAACAACTCATGACCCGCGGTAGCATCCACCATGGAGTCAATGTGGGGTAATAGGAAAGGATCCTTGGGACATGCCTTGTTTAAATCAGTAAAATTGACACATACCCTCCACTTTCCATTTTTCTTTTGAACAACAACCACATTGGCTAGCCATCTTGGATACTTAACCTCTCTAATCATACCTGCTCGAAGTAATTTGTCTACCTCCTCCTGGATAATGGCATTCCTCTCAGGTGCAAATTTCCTTCTCTTTTGATGTATGGGCTTGAATGACATGTCAATGCCAAGTTTATGAGTAATTATATCTTTAGAGATACCTGTCATATCTTCGTGTTTCCAGGAAAAGGTAGTTTTTCTCCTCTTAAGGAAGGATACTAGATCATGTTCAATGTTGCTGAGGATCCCTGATCCTATGAAGACTTTGGATTCAGGATCATGAGGATCCATAAGGATTTCTTTCACATCCTGTTCTCTTGCCTCCAAGACATTTCTTGGAGGATACTTTAGTTGCTATTGCTCCCTTGGTCTTGAGGCTGGTTTCATTGATGAAGTATAGCAATTTTTTGCTTCTTGTTGGTCACTCTCAATCTTTATCACCCCCCATGGACTAGGAAGCTTCACACATTGATGATATGTAGATGCAACTGCCTTCATGTCGTGTATCCACGGCCTGTCAAGGATAAGATTGCAACAAGATAAGCAATCTATAACACAAAATTTTTGATAAGAATGAAGTCCTTCAATGTAGATGGGAAGTTTAATGTCCCCCAATGTATTCTTGGTTTCTCCGCTGAATCCCACAAGAACTGAGGATCTTGGGACAATATCTGATTCAGGGATGTTCATTTTCTTGAGGACATCAAGCTGAATGATGTTCACCGAGCTTCCTCCATCGATTAGGATCCTGCGAACAAAATGGTTAGAAATAAACAAAGTGATGACAAGACCATCATGATGAGGATCCTGGACATCAACACGATCATCCACATCAAAAGTTATAACTTTCTCCTGTGTAACAGTAGAGGTCCTGATGGGTCTATCTCCATTGTCCATCTTGGTTTCCTTGTCTCTTGGCTGCTGAAAAGGAAGTACCACAAATATCTGATCCACCAGATATGAAGTTTATAACTTGTGCATCTGCCGGAGGAGCAGGAGCTCTTTCTGGAATCTTTTCAGGATCCTGGATCCTTGACTTCTTTCTTCCTAAAAGCTCCTTCAAATGCCCCTTGCTTAACAAGTGACCGATTTCTTTTCTAAGTGCAATACATTCTTCAGTGAGATGTCCGAAATCCTCATGATATGCACACCATTTGGACTTGTCTTTTGTTGCGGCTGGTTTATCACTTTTCCTTGGCCACCTAGCTTTCTCACCTAAATTCTGCATTGCAAGAATTAGTTCATTGTTATCAACAGAAAAATAATATTCAGAAATGGGAGGATAATCCTCGTCATCCTCTTCCTGTTCTACTGCATGCACGTTCTGGTTGCCAGACTTGTTGTAAGGTTTGGACTTGTTGTTCCTGAAGTAGGATCATTGTTTCTCCTGCTTCGAGGATCCTGCTAGTCTTTCCTGGATCCTTTTATCATCCTCTAATTGGATGAATCTAAGGGCCCTGGTTCTTACTTCATCAAGATTCCTGCATGAGGTCATGACAATATCATCATAGAATAATGAATCCCTAAGCAAACCCATTTTAAAGGCTTCTACAGCCGTAGCTATATCCAGATTAGGGATATCTAAGGATTCTTTACTAAACTTAGTGATATAATCCCTAAGTGATTCATTTTGACCCTGTGTTACCCTATATAGATCACTAGTTAAACGTTCAAATTTTCTACTACACGAGAATTGACTATTAAACAGATTAACTAGATTAGCAAATGAAGTAATAGAGTAAGGGGGAAGACTTAGCAGCCATTTAAGAGCTGATCCTGTGAGTGTGGATCCAAAACCCATGCATAGACATGCTTCCTTTAACCTCTCAGGGATTGGATTGATCTCCATCCTTTCTCTGTATTGAGCTACATGTTCCTCTGGATACGTGGAACCATCGTATAGCTTCTCAGTTGGTATTTGGAACCTTTTGGGTATCTCAGCATCACAAATAGGTGCTGCAAAACGAGATATCCTATGGCTCCCATCTGCAATTTCAGGAATGGGTTTAACCACTCCTGGAACGCTGGATATCATATCCTTCAGTTTCTGTAATTCTCTAGCCATAGCTTGATTGATACATGTATCCTGCATAAAGCCATGGTTAGTGTTGTAAGAATTATTCAAAGTGTTACCTCCCGGAGGATTCAGGTTTGGAATCCCAGATGTGAATCCAAATTGACGAGATTCTGGTATGATTGAAGGACCAGAAGTGGCAATGGTCTGCATTGGAATGAAATCTCCTTGATGAACATCTGAACTTGAGGGCTGTACACTTCTTAAGAATCCTTGATCCTGAAAGATGTTGGATCCTTGATGTGCTGTGACTGGGGGCCTTGGAGGATAACCCATGGATCCATAAACCTGAGATGAGGATCCTTGAACCTGAGAGGATCCTTGAACCGGAAAGGATCCGTGAACCTGCGAGGATCCTTGAACCTGAGTGGATCCTTGAACCTGAGAGGATCCTTGAACTGGAAATGATCCTTGATACTGGAAGTTGGATCGTGAAGGTTGAAAGTAGGATCCTGGAGCTTGAGTCATTGCCGATGATCCAGAGTGCATTCCTGTTGATCCACCCCGATATTGAATGTCTGGAGCTGCAGATTCCTGGGCAGTTATAGCTGGAGTGTCGAAATCCAGTGACCTTGGTATCAGAGGAGAGTGATTCTCCACTGATTTCTTATGTTTCTTGATGTCACCAATCTCCCGGAGGATCCTTTCATTGGTTTTATCCTGCTCTTGTATGTGATCCCTCATCTGCAAAATCAAATAAAAAATATCACAAGTAGTAGGGTTAGAAGAAACAGCAGAAGTTGGTGGTTTTGGAAAAATGGGGCTTGGTCTCTTTGCAGCATTTTCAGCATTCTTCTGGGATCCAAAAGGTGGTGGAGGCAAAGGTGGAACGCCCTGTGAAGAAGTGATTGCCGGCATGGAACTTGAAGTGTTCTTTGCTGAAGAACCCATCTGCTTGGTTGTAACGAACCGAGATGATCACAAAGACAATTATTTCTCAGGAATGAAGCACCAATTGCCCCACGGTGGGCGCCAAACTGTTTTGGTAAAAAATCAGGCTAGGATAATACAACCAAATCTTTGTTGTGAGGAATGATGCTTGAAACAATGAACAAATGTATGAATAGCTTGCAAATGTTATGAAAAAGTGACACAAGGATTTATACGAGGAAAAAGCCCTTGATCAAGAGTTGATCTCCGACACAAAAAACCTCGGGTGATGGAAACTACCGATCACCAACTACTATTAAACAAATGATTGTTACAACTCGGGATGATAACAAGCTTGTTACAAGGATCACTATAGTGTAATGTGTATGAAATCGCCAAGTAAACTGTTGAAAGCTATTGAGAGCTGTTCCGACTGTGTGTGTTTGCTAAAAAAGACAAATGTTCTAATTCAAGCTTGTTATCCCCTTTTAAAATTAGAAATAACTAAAACAACTAACTATCCGCTAAATGTGCAAGCTTCCCACGATCTCCATAACGTTCACAAAAGCCAAGCACGTGCGGAATATTGAGGGCATATTCTCCAAGAATATCGGTAAGACTTGGTCCATGCGTATACTCCTGCAAAACGAGCTCATATACAATGTAGACAATCATTAGTATAAGGATAACAATAAGGATCCTGGATCCTGATCTTGCAACACCTTCCGAGGATCCTTAATTGAGGATCCGTGATCCTGGTTGTACTTGAGGATTCGTGATCCTTAGGATTGGAAAATCCTCCCCTAACAGTAGTTGGGATTAAAAGTAATTTGACTAGGAAACTCTAACGCATCGAAACGCTCGCAATTGCAATCGAAACGACAATATTCGTCACACCGAACACACGAATCAGATGGCCGATCTCCCAGGAGACTGGCCGATCGAACAGCCGCTCGATCGATCGACCCGCTGTTCGATCGGACTGCCTCACCGATCGACCAGCTCCTTTCCACTTTGGGTAACCCTATAAATACCCCTTGTCACCATCACACTTTCCACTTTTGGCAACTGACGTCCGACCAGCGCTCTAACCTTGCTTTTTCTCCGATTTCTCGCAATTCCGGTAAGATCTCGTCCTAAATCTTGTACTTCCTTAATCTACACGCACTCCTACACCTTTCTATCTTTTGAATCTTAACTTTTAACCGTGAAATCATCAAGATTCAAGGTGTTCTAGGATGACGTCATCATGTGTTCTTGAAGAACTTCATGTTTTGGCCTCAATCCACCAAGAACAACTTAGATCTAACTGATTTCCACATAAACAAATAAAGATCTTTCATAGATCTAAACATATTCACTGCGAAAAGGATTGAAAGATGGTTTTCCAACTTTCTTTCAACTCTTTTACACTCAATGCATTCAAAACCGATAGAATCGGAGCTTGTGCCGACTCACTACTCATCTTCGTGGTTGTGTAGGTTCAAGATCTGGAGTCTATCCACGAGACTACCGATTTCGGGTTAAACATGGAACAACGTCTCGAACCGTTAACTGACTGGATTTGGGTGATTCCTGTCCGATCAGGGGTACCAAGTATTGACAAGATTTCTGTTGCTTAACACGTTATCAAAACATCTCGATAAAACGACAAACTATCAAAACAACCAAGTGTAAGACGAACGGAACAACCAGGGCGGAATGCCGTTCGATCGGACTACCGTCCAATCGGACTGTCTTCTGAACGGGTTGTCACCCGTTTGATCCACACCTGGGTCCCGATCAGGGGTACCAAGTATTGACAAGATTTATGTTGCTTAACACGTTATCAAAACATCTCGAAAAAACGACAAACTATCAAAACAACCAAGTGTAAGACGAACGGAACAACCAGGGCGGAATGCCATTCGATCGGACTACCGTCCAATCGGACTGTCTTCCAAACGGGTTGTCACCCGTTTGATCCACACTTGGGTCCCACACTTAACTCTTGTTTTCAAAACCTTGAAGGATGAACATCGAATGAAGGGCTGACCGATCGGGTTACCATTCGATCGGACTACCACTCGACCATGTGATGTTCTGACTTCAGCACTTAAATGATTTTCAACATGTTCAATGCACAAGAGATGCCACCCGATCGAACCACCGTCCGATCGAGTGACAACCTGCTGTGAACTTGTTCTCACTAAAGTGTCCAACCAATCGGGTTGTCTTCCGATCGAACGACCGTCCGATCGATCGACCTGAAAGGTAGAGATACTTCTATGTTTTCAAACTACTACAACGAAAACTTCAAAAGTCAAGCCATCATACACAAATACATCCTCCACAAAGGAAGAAACAATCCACTCAAACGGTCACCCGACCGGATGACCATCCGAGCGGACTGGCAACCGAACGAACGGCTGTTCGATCGGACTACCATCTGACCGAACTGCTGTCCTACCCACTTGCACTCTGTATCGTTTTACGCGTTGCTTATTGTTATGCTATCGATCTGTTCAGGCTAACCCTACTCTCTAGCGCTCCATTCAATCCATCAATCGCTGTGAGTATACTCGATCCCGTTTTGCTTTACGCACTTTTGGGTGTTACATACGTTACTTATTCAAAATCACATCAAACACACTACGCAATACTTTAAACGCTAACCGCTATCTCATGTATACGTGACTAAATGATTGCTTGTTTGTTATGAATACACATGGAATGCTGTCTACCTGCCTTAGCAACGGTAGTACTATTAGTTTGGACTCAGCACCCGTTCACTCGGGGGTTGTTAAGGACAATTACCTACATGGCTCACAGTGGTGAGTATGTATCGCGAACTGCCTTGGGCAGTCAACCCGCAGTCATTGGTATCGATAGGTTCATGTCGATAACTAACATGCCTCATTTCACACTGTGTACGTGCTGGTTATGCATAACGATTTCGAACTCTATATGCTATTATCAAACTTGTATGCTCACCTTTACACTATGTGTATTGACTTTTACTTTAACGTATGTGACCGGTGCTTAGGATGCTTATTTGCTTTATCTTGCGGTGATGAAATTGAGGCTAGGGAAGGTCTAGAAACCAATAAACAATTGTCTGTAATAAAAATCTGAGTTGTCGGAACAAAACAATTTGACTAGATCTTTTCTGTAATAATTACGTTATCTTTTAAGACATGGTATGGGACATGTTGTTTAATTAATTGGTAATGATAGTTGTTATGGAAACTTCTGGACAATCTGTTTCGCTCAGTTCCATGCCCCGATGTTTCCGCCATCGGTTGGGGTGTGACACTTTGAACGTCAGTTCGGCAGTATATATACTGAGGACCACATGGGCAATATTGTGCCTAGCCATTCCCAGAGTCATACTCCTGAGATACCCTCTTCGGTTAGGGTGTCAACTGTGAGAAGTTCAGGATATGCTCTAGGATATGGCCAAAATCCTCAGACTGGTAACGTGTCTAATAATACTAATATTCTTGTTACTAATGGTATTGGATCTTTGCAGGATGCAGGTATGAGTAATACTAATACTCTTGTTACTAATCCAGATATCTTGGTGGTCGTAGGAACTAATATCCCTCAGGATATAGAAAATCAATTGACTAACTTTTTGAAATGCAGGATGTCAACATTCGCATGGAAGCACGAGGATATGACAGGTATTTCCAAGGATATTATAACTCATAAGCTCGGAATTGACAGGTCTTTCAAGCCTATTCAGCAAAAACGAAGGAAGTTTGCTCCTGAACAAAACACAATAATTCAGGAAGAGGTTGAGAGATTATTAAAGAGCAAGATGATTAGGGAAGTCAAATTTCCCAGATGGCTAGCAAATGTATTTGTGGTTCAAAAGAAGAATGGGAAATGGAGAGTTTGTGTAGACTACACAGAGTTGAACAAAGCATGTCCTAAAGACCCATTCCCTCTGCCTCACATCGACTCAATGGTAGATGCTACTGCCGGTCATGAAATGTTAACCTTCATGGATGCATCCTCAGGATTCCAGCAGATACAAATGGAACCTGCGAACCAGGAGGATACTGCTTTTATGACACCAACAGGTATTTATTGTTATACTGCTATGCCTTTTGGTCTGAAGAATGCAGGTGAAACATATCAAAGATTAGTGAACATGATGTTCAAAGACAAACTGGGGGACACCATGGAAGTATACATCGATGATATGGTGGTAAAATCCAAGAAGGCTGAGGAACTTCTCCAGGATATTGAAGGAGCATTTGATATCCTGGACCAGTACAACAACTAAATCCTGCTAAATGCCATTTTGGAGTGAGGGCAGGAAAGTTTTTGGGATATATGGTGACTAAAAGGGGGATCGAAGCAAGCCCAGAACAGATCAAAGCTATCCTGGATATCAAGTCGCTTTCAAACATGAAAGATGTACAAAGATTAACAGGGCGAGTAGCAGCATTAAACAGGTTTATATCGAGATCCTCGAAAAAATGCAAGGAATTCTACGATATCCTGAAGAAGAATAAGAAATTCGAATGGGGAGAGAAGCATGAAGCAGCCTTGCAGGAATTGAAGCAATATCTCTCAACTGCACCTCTATTGATGAAGCCCGAGGATGGTGAACCATTATCCCTGTATCTTAAAGTATTAGGGAATGCAGTAAGTGTTGTTTTAATAAAGGATCACGAAGGTCAGCAGTATCCTGTCTATTATGTTAGTAAGAGGCTATTAGATGCTGAAACTAGATATTCTCATTTAGAAAAATTGATATTGGCCCTAGTTATGGCATCGACAAAGCTTAGACATTATTTTAAGACACATGGGATTCATGTTAAAACCAATTATCCTGTTAAAAATGTGCTTAGAAAACCCGAGATGTCAGGTAGGATGGCTAAGTGGTCAGTAAAATTCAGTGCCTATGATCTAGTATATGAACCTAGAAATGAGATAAAGTCTCAAGCTCTAGCTGACTTTGTGGCTGATTTCAGTAGTGCTATTCAAAATGAAGTAGACTTAGAAGTACAACAGCTAGGAGAAAACTTATAATCCTGGACACTATATACTGATGGTGCATCTAATGTAAGAGGTGTAGGATTGGGTATACTACTAAAATCGCCACAGGGGGACATATTACCCTAGGCTATTAGGTGTGAATTTCCTGCCACTAATAATGAAGCTGAATATGAAGCTTTAATTGCAGGATTAGAGTTGGCCAGGAATATGAATATCAAAAGTTTGAAAGTATTTGTTGATTCCTTGTTAATTACTAATCATTTTAATGGATCCTATGCAGTTAAAGGTGAAAAGTTAATCGAATATCTTGAAATTCTCAAAAAATTAGCAGGATATTTCGATGTTTTTACACTTGAACAGGTACCAAGAGAGGATAATGCTGAAACAGATGCCTTAGCTAATTTAGGATCATCAGTGTTGGGATTGAACCCTACCAGAGGAACAAATAATGTAAAGCTAAAACCTGATCACAACAGTGGATTCACAATAAGCAGCTGTTTACACTAAGTCTTCTCCCTTGAAAGTGATTACAACAGCTGATGGTCTTATATCCCCTGCTCGGATACAACTGCTGCTCCAAATAACTACTGATGAAGCCTAGAAGACTGTTGGATACTAAGCACTGCTGGTACAAACTGCTGATGACAAAGCACTGCCCAATCAAGGACTGATCAACCTTGAGGAAAGCACTGATGAACAGGAAAAGCAGTAGTTTAGTATATCATCTGATTCTTGTATAGTCAGTTGTTAGGTTTAGCAGTGTTTGTATAAGAACAGTAGATACAGGTTGTTAGGCTGTTAGACGTCGCTTTCATGGTGACGTCAGCTGAGATGCCTCAGCGGTTTGGTTTGTTTATAAATGAAGCAGTACTCTGTACTGTTACATTTGATTCGTTTTGAGAGAGTTCTTCTCCTCAATTCAATCCTTTCATCTTGTACAATCCAACCTTGGGGCATCTGGCTGAGGGGGAGCTTAGTATGTAAGCATATCTGTAATCATTTGATTCTTATTGTAAATCTTTTGACTAAATGAATTGCATATGCTTTCTCAAAACTATTTTCTCCTTGATTGTGTTTACAAAGTTTGTTATTCATTTCCGCTGCACTTAAACTCTGTTCATCTCTATTGATTATACAATTTTACACAAACAAACACTTTCATGAGGGCCTTCGATCCTAACAATTGGTATCAGAGCCTGGACAGTCAAATTTGATCTAACAATCAATTTGACATAACAGTTCGGCTCAAAATTCATTGATACTAAGGTTGGTTGTATTTAGTTGAAAAACAGAGTATCGAGTAAATCATGTTCAAAGTGGTTATTCAAAAACTCTGTAAATCAACCAAGATGTCATATGCCACACAAATTTCACACAACAAGTGAATTCATGCACAAGACACTCATGGTTTCTAGATCTGAAAACAATATCTGTTAAACTATGAGATTATTTCTTATTTTCTAATTTGATTTCAATTGTTGATGTACGATCTGTGATGTTTTCTTTAAAATACTAAAGTATGAACCTCAGATTAACAAAACCTATGTTCATAAAAACATTAATGTTTTGCTAACATAAAAAGAGGGAAATTAAAACTTTAGTCATTTAGATCTTATGTGTTGAAAACAGGTTGAATTCCTCAAAAGGACAAAATCAACTTTGTTAAAATACATTAAGAAAATCAGGACTAAAAAATGTCCAAATCTTAGGTAATGAGGAGGTTGGCATAAGCATGTGCAGAAATGACCTAATCTCTCAAAACATTACTGCAAAATGAATTTGGAACAAGTATTCCTTCAATAAATACCCCTCAGTAAGTATTTCTATACTTGTGTTTGGGAAGGGTAAAAAGGGAAAAAGACATTCACAAAAACTCAGAAGTGTGTTCATCTCAAAACTTCTGAAGACAGAAGAAAAGAGTATAAACATAAAACACTGAAGAATCAAAATTTAGGGTAATAATGTTCATTAAGCAACTATGTACATTTTTCTCTTCACAAAAAGGTTTAGGTAAAAATGAAATTTCCGGTGGTTGAACTTACAAGAGGACTAGACAAATGTTCAAAAATCATCACATGGTAACAAGATCTATAACAGGATCTTCTGAACTCATGTGCCCATGTGTTCTCTTGTTTGCAATCAACTAACTAGAAAATGGTACCAAACAGTGGTCAAAATATATTCAAAATTTTCTACCACTGCTGTCAAACCACTAACCATTTTCATAAACTTGAGAATGATATGATTATGTACTCTATTGAAATCTTTCCAGATCCTTTTTGATGCTGTTCTCAGAAAATCCTTTAATTTTTTTATATAAAGGATTTTCTCGAATAACCAGGATATATTGTTCATTTTTTTAGGATAATGTATTTTGAACTTTTGCTTGTTTTTATTGGCAATAGTTTCAATTTCCTGTCAGGATATAGTACCTTATTTTTTTATTGGTATTATTGTCCTCATAAATGGGTCAAAAAGAAATGGTGCATATGTCAAAGTCATGTCATACTCAGGGTTGTTTTAAACACTAATCAAAGGTTGATTGCTAAACAGTGCTTAAACTACTGGGGCACTTATGTTTTAATTTGGATATTAAACGAAAATGAGTTGCCTTAGTAAAAAGTTCTCATCATCCGGGGTACAAAACCACTGTCAGTAACTCGTAAGAATTTCAAGAGAAAATTTGACATGTGGCAAAACCTTGAATGGAAATCTCTGCAAAAAGTTGCTGAATATGAACTCTCAAAACATTGCCCTTATTTTAACCCTAACCACTGTTTTGCTCAAACGTCTGTTTCCTAATTACTATCCACTGCTGAGAGTCAACCACTGATCCTCATTTTACTGGCAAGCACTGATGCTCAAAATCAGTGTCTTATCCACTGATATGCTATTCACTGATAGTAAAAATCTTCCACTGTTTTCACTTTATTACCGTTGTAACTACTGATGCTTGGTACATCAGTGGCTCCTAAAACAACTGTTCTCCACCCTTCATCCATTTCATCAGTGTTTGACACGTGGTCAGTTCTTAGCCTTCAGATCAAAATAACCGCTGCCACATCAGCGATCACTTTTTCCCTAAATAAAACCCTGATCAAAACCCCCAAACAGGGTTTTACACTGTCAAATTGAATTCCAAAGTTCTCTTCTCAAAGCAGTTTCCAACCTTTTCTTCCCAAATTTCTCTACGATTCTTCTTCATCAAAATGACGAAGTCAAAATCCAAATCTAAACCAAAATCACCATCATCTTCAAAAGAGGTCGCTCAAACGGCCAAAGAACCCATCGAGATACCATACAAATCTCCTCATAATTATCTGGGTTTGCTCGCAAAACCTACCGATAACCACACCTTCGACTCCATCATTGATACATTATCTGCATCAAAGTACAAAACTTTGTTGACAGCAGATGCTCCCATTTATTTGCAAACCCAGAGAGAGTTCTGGAAAATGGCGATGCTTGAAAAACAAGACGATAAAGTCATAGCCATTAACTCCTCGATACAGGGTAAAGTGATTCAAATCACTCCGCAAACAATCTCAGAAGTCTTCATACTCGATGATCAGAATGGTAAAACTTCCTTTGACAAAAACGAGTTAAAAGCTGATTTTCTGAAAAGGGGATATGCAGAACAATCAAAGGTAGATACCTTACAAAAAGGTTATTTCCCATCTGCACCCAGATTTTTATTCCACACACTTTTAAGTTGTGTTTCAAATAAAACAACAGCGTTTAATGAAATACCATTGAAGATTCAATGCCTGGGCTATGCTATTTTAAACAATAAAGATTACAATTACTCCTAGGAGATCTTCAACGACTTGGTAAAGAACGTTGATAGCAAATCATTTTTACCTTTTCCAAGATTTCTGAGCTATTATTTCAAACAAAAATTTGAAAAAGAAAATGAAAATTTGCTTAAACAAGGTGCCTATTTTCAAATAAAAGTCTTAACAAAAGAAACATTTTCCAGAATGATGGCACCAATAAAGACAAAAGCAGAGGTGTCTGAGCAGATTTCAGCAGTTACCCCTGCTCCTCAGACATCTGCTGCTGAGCCCACTGCTCCAGGTGATCAAGGCAGCACAACCACTGCTTTGAAACCCACACCTGATATCACCAAAAAGACCAAAAGAAAATTCTACAAAAAGCCCACCAAACCCAAAACAAAGGCAACTCTGGAAGATGAGATCCCAGAGCAACTGCCTGTGACAAAACAAATGTCACCACAAACCACTGCTGCTACTTCCTCACAGCAGTTGGAAGAAAGATCTCAACCATTGCCTAAAACTCCTCCTGCTTCCTCACAAAAGGATCAGGTTGTAAGCACAGGGACCCCACAATATGAAGCTCTGAATCCACTCGGATCCATCTTCCTCAGTCCTGATCCCAAGGACATGTCTGCTTTGAAAACTAATCATCTTTTCTAGGATGATTTATTATAAGGTTTTGAACCGTCAAAAGTTTTCAAACTCTCGTCAGAGTTTGGGGCTAAATAATGTGAACACGTGCAAACTGGAAGGGTGGATGCCTGTACCCTGAGCTTTCTGTCTAAGGCTAGAGTGTTCGTACAAATCCGTAGTATCGGACCAGGCACTCTTACCTGGGAACTCTTGGGGTGAGTGTCCACTTATAGGCGAGCATGTCTTCGCGATACATTATGAGGTCCTATTTACTTTGATTCAGCCTTTGTGTGTCGTTTGTTTGCTTCGTGGTTCAAACAAATGACCGTCATCCATGATTTTTGGTCGGTAATTGTAACATCCTATTCTTACCCAATGCCATTTCATTTGTTTTCTCTCTTATTTCCCCTTTTTAGAATGCCTCCTCGACACGAAAATCAGGTACCTATTGAAGAGCTGGCAGCTGTCATTACGCAGCAAATGACTGCTGCAATCCCGAACATCGTTGCTCAATGTAACCAAGCTCTCAACAACAATAATGCCCCCTGCAACTTCAAGACGTTCAACTCGGCTAAGCCATCAAAGTTTTCTGGGTCTCAAGGAGCGACTGCACTTCTGCAACGGTTCGAGAGTATAGAGAGCACCTTCAGGCATGTTCAATGCCCAAATGAGCGAAAGGTAGAATTCGCATCTAGGGTCTTTGAGAAACGATCTTTGACATGGTGGAATGGTGTGATGAGAGATAGGGGTGCCGATGTGGCACTGGCTCAAACATGGGAAGAGCTTCGAGCTCTGATGATGATGGAATTCTGTCCTCGTCACGAGATCAGGGCCTTGGAAAGGGAATTCGACGATCTTAAGCAAGATAGCGGTGAGCATCGAGCCTACACGGATCGTTATGTGGAGTTAAGTCTGTTATGCCCGAATATGGTTACGCCTTTGGATAAGGCAATCGAAAAGTACATTGATGGCCTCCCTGACCCAGTACAAGACATTGTGACTGGTAGTAACCCCACTACAGTTAGGCAGGCCATTGAGCTATCTGCTACCTTGACTGAATCTCAAATCAGGAAAGGTAAACTTTTCTGAAAAGGTGATAAGAAACCAATTGAGGAGTCGAAACCCAAAGATGAACAGACGGAATCCTCCAAGAAGTCAAGGAAGCGAAAAGCTTCCCAGAACTTCGTCGTGGTTGCTCACAATGATCAAGCTGCCCCCAACCAACCAGCTCAACCCCCTGCTAGGAAGCCATATAACGGAACTGCACCCTTGTGCAACCAATGTAACCTTCATCATCATGCTAGTGTGAAGTGCCGCAAATGCCAAATTTGTGGACTTATAGGTCATACAGCAAGAGTTTGCCGAGCTGAACTTGCACCAAATCAAGCTGACAACAATCCTCCTCAAGCTCGTTTTCCACCAGGTTCTTCCTACAACTGTGGCGAGATGGGTCATTTCCGAAGAAATTGCCCAAAGCTTGCTAATGCAAATCCAGCACAGGGATGAGCATCTGACCGACTAGAAGACAACACCGTTTAGAAATAATCACGTCTTATGTATTATTTTCTTTTGTTGTCAAGGTCCATGAAACAGTTGTTATCGTTGTTTATAAATAAATCTTTTATTTACCTTGCAATGTATTTATGTGATTGCATGTATAAACAACATATCCCCTACAATACCGACAATCAGGGAATCGTATTCCTTGAAAAACAGACTACCCCCAAAATTCTTCCATTTTATCGTTTTCCACGAAAATCCTAAGTACCCGTTTCTTCCAAAGAAACGAAGTACAAGGCGCAAGTTACAACTCTGGACGAATACCCAAAGTACCACTATAAATCCATAATAGGGTACCTAAGGGTATTTCCGTAAATCCTAAAATTATTGTGTACCTTAATTCGAATATTACGTTTCTTTGAAAACAAAATCGAATTTTCGGAAGATCATCATATCTTCATAGATAGATTCTTGAAAATGATTAATGTGCCAAATGAAATCCACGGATTGGATTCCTGGTGTGCTCTAAATATCCGTGTCCAAAGATAACAAATTAAAGGTCAAATTAAACAAATATGTGATTATGTGCTTATGTGTTCCCTTTTATGTTTTTGTGTGATCCAAGTTTTTTGTTATCCAAATCCTCGTAGAATCTTCCCTATCTTCGTATAAGGGATTCATAGTAGGATATCCAAAGGTACTACCTTAAATCCTTAATGGGCTTCTACGTAATAGTAAAGACCCTTGGATTATAATGTACTATTCCATAATTAGACCCCTTGAGTGGTCTAGTTAAACAGATTGATCCAAAAATCTGGTTAGGAATATCATGTGATGATATAGCTGAAAAGACTCCTTGGAGGTCTAATTAAAGAGATCATTTGTCGATCTAATTAAAAGGACCCTATGATAGTCTAGTCAAACTCATCACAGGTTTGATTTTCTTCCCCTTCACATTACAAAACAAACTATGCGGACTGTGCAAGGAATTATGTAATTATGGATGCATACATAATTATGGAATTCAGTGCACAGAAACCACAACAAGTTTTGTCATGTGTTTAGAGTTGACTCAGTTCATTTCCGTTTCTGAAGAATACCCATTGAGGAAAATGACTCATTCCATTCATTTTCGTTTCTGAAGAATATCCATCGAGGGAAATGAATATTTTTCTTTTTCCTTCATTTCCGTTTCTGAAGAATACCCATTGAGGAAAATGACTCATTCCGTTCATTTTCATTTCTCAAGAATATCCATCGAGGGAAATGAATATTCTTGATTTTTCCTTCCTTTCCGTTTCTAAAGAATACCCATTGAGGAAAATGACTCATTCCGTTCATTTTCGTTTCAGAAGAATATCCATCGAGGGAAATGAATATTTTTCTTTTTCCTTCATTTCCGTTTCTGAAGAATACCCATTGAGGAAAATGACTCATTCCGTTCATTTTCGTTTCTGAAGAATATCCATCGAGGGAAATGAATATTCTTGATCTTTCCTTCATTTACGTTTCTAAAGAATACCCATTGAGGAAAATGAATCATTCCGTTCATTTTCATTTCTGAAGAATATCCATCGAGGGAAATGAATATTCTTGATTTTTCCTTCATTTCTGTTTCTGAAGAATACCCATTGAGGAAAATAACTCATTCCGTTCATTTTCGTTTCTGAAGAATATCCATCGAGGGAAATGAATATTCTTGATTATTCGTTCATTTTCATTTCTAAAGAATACCCATTGAGGAAAATGACTCATTCCGTTCATTTTCGTTTCTGAAGAATATCCATCGAGGGAAATGAATATCCTTGATTTTTCCTTCATTTTCATTTGTAAAGATTGTCCGTTGAGAGAAATGACAGGACTATGCCTTGAATAATCTTTGATGGGTTATTCTACGCAAATAGATAAACACCCTAGATTCCATGCAAGGCAATTATTTAACACAGCGTCACAGACTGACTCCTACGACGAAATTTCCTAAAGTAGGGGAGACTGTGACACCTGTGCCTCTGCGACCATCAAACAAATACCAAATTTATGAAATATTGTGTTTCATACTTGGGATTTGTAAAAATACGTGTATTGTTTGCACATATCAATTCATGTTCGATTTCAAGCTTTAAATCGCTTTCTGGAAGGTTATACGCGCACTGATGCGTAAATATAACCAGTTTAATGCAACGAACACTCCGGAATAGTGAAATATGCTTAACATACCTTAAATAACCTATACATAACTTAGAAATAAGTTTTGGAAGGTTTGGTGTGCCGAAATCATGTTTATTCGCTTAAAGGGACTAATTTCGACAAACTACGAAAGTATGCTGATTCGTACTGTAACGAACATTCCGGAACATGACCATAAGTTAAACATACCCTAAATATCCTTTACATAGCTTAGAAATAGGCTTTTATGGGTTCGGTGTGCTAAAATAAACTTTTTGGTCATTCAGGGACTAAAAGCGTCAAAAAGTGCATAAGTTTGCATTTTCGCACATATCTTACGTTCTGAATACATCCGGACATCCAAAACTTTATTTAATCATTAAAATATTTTATTTTAGTAATTGGCATGATAAAATTCCATTCTTCGCGTAATTTGGATCGTTTTTCGCATTCGTTCGTGTTTCGTCGTAATTAACCGAACAACGCAACCGTACGACCAAACGAACCGACATCCGAGATATTTTTGAGCATGTTTCATGTTCCCTATACTTTAACTTCATTTTAGAGCCTTGAAATAGGATTAACGGGGCTTAAACGTGTCAAAAGTGCATCAAAAACCATGTTTTGCACATTCAGGGACCAAAATTGACAATCTGCCTTAGTTATCTTAGGAAGGGACCCAAATGGAAAATCTGATTTTTCAGCTTGTTCCAGCTGTTCCCCTCATTTGCACATGGTTTATAACTTACTATAAGCTATTTTTAAGGTGCCCATGGTTTTGCAAAACCATGGGTGCATGTGTACGGTCCAGATTTAAGCTCGGTTTTCGAGGAACGATCCTAACGGTCCTAGAAATCCTATAAATACCCATGCTCCTCATTGTTGCAACTCACACAATCTGATCAATTTGCTCTAAGTTTGGGCTTAGCACCTCATACCTGAGCAAGTTGGATCTAGACTTCCATTTTTGGACCCGTTGTAAGTCCTCTTTCGTTCTTTTTTTTTTTTGCGTGAAAGTCAAATTGTGTTTGACTTTCTGCTTTGACCAGTTTATGGTCAACATGAAGTTCGTTTGAACTTCATAACGTGAGCGTAATCATGATGGTTTTAGTCTCTTGTGACTATAACTACTGATTACCATGTTATCTAGGCATAGTGGTGAGTCATAGTTTCGGCCAAAATGCGTATTCTTGCGTATTTTGTAACCAAACTACTTTTAGGTATCAAAACCGTTTGTTTTGATACCAAACCTATTTTCAAACCTCGTTAAGCATGTTTTAACATGTTTAGCTCGTCACTTTAGGTTTAATGCTTATGTAGGGTCATAAGGTAAGTGGTCTAAACAACCGCTTATACTTTCGAACCCGACCCGTTTGGTCGATCTTTAGGATCCGACCAAACACATTAGGTGACCATAGTTGCATAGGAAATAACCTTCCGAGGTTATACCTTATGGTCACGTCGTTTAAGTAGTTGTATGATAGATAGTTTATATGCCTTAGGAAAATTACCAAAATGCCCTTTTTACGCCAAAATTCATTTTAAGCATATGTAACATAATTTTTGATATCTAAACTGATTTGGAAACAATATTAGACATGTTAAGGCATATTTTACTTATCATAGGACTAGTTAGGCGGTCCGTACGCGTTTTACGCGAACGACGCGTTAAAGTGGCGTAAGCTACCTTAACGAGTCGTAATGGGTCGTAAGCACTTAGGATTGGTTTCATTTTAGAATGTAGACTTTGTAAAACTATATTACATGAGTTCCTATACTCATTTGGTTTACTGAACCTCATTCTATCCGATCTTCCGATTTAGGTCCGTTTATTTACATAGTTACTTATATTAGGTGTCGTTTGATTTCGTGATCCCTCTAGCTTTGCTTGGTTGTTGTTCAAGACTTCTAAGCACCCTCAAGTGAGTACATAGTCCTCTCTTTTACTGTTTTCAAATGTTTTGGGGTGAAACACATGTGCCTACTTGTTACTTTCGTGTTTCCCATGTTTTCATATCATATACTTGCTATGTTCATTAGTACACTATTAGTAATGATTTCATTATGTTTTGCTATGTATGTTCACTTAACATGCTAGCACAATTGTTTACATTTTGAACCATTTGTAATCGTTGGGTGTATGTGAACCATTTGAAATCGTTGGATGTATGTGAACCATTTGTAATCGTTGGATGTATGTGAACCATTTGTAATCGTTGGATGTATGTGAACCATTTGTAACCATTTGATTTATGTGAACCGTTTGTAACCATTTGATTTATGTGAACCATTTGTAACTGTTTGAACCATTGGGTTAGGGAAGTGATTAGGTAACAGGGCGGGTGTAATGTGTTAAAAGCATGGTGGATACGCCCCTGGTACTTCTTATATATAAGTGCTTTTAACACATTATATATCGTTGCGTTATCTAGATCACTTGGGTAAACGATTTTGAAACAATGTCACACAATTATCTTTTCTGAATAATATAAATCATACGAGTCTTTTTAACGAGTTTCTACGAGATGTTTTACGATTTGATTTAATAAAACAAAATGTTTTGGAGTTAAGAATCATGGCTACGAGATTTTATAAATCATATCCAACTTGATTTGAGTTGGTTAATTATGTCGCAATACTATACTTTTCAAAATAAGGTTTTTAAATAAGTATTGCAACATGTAAAACGAGCCATGAATCTGACACTCACAAAA
Source organism: Helianthus tuberosus (assembly GCA_030545235.1). NCBI lineage: Eukaryota > Viridiplantae > Streptophyta > Magnoliopsida > Asterales > Asteraceae > Helianthus > Helianthus tuberosus. The sequence goes on along the minus strand of CM060400.1, from coordinate 112,963,157 downwards.
ACCTATGCACTCACCGGCATTTTTATGCTGACGTATTTTCACATGTGTTTCAGGTACCATAGTTGATGATATTTGATGATGATATTGATGCATGCTCACATAGGAACGGACGAGGCCTTAGCGACTTAATAACAATAAAAGTCTATTTGTTCATGTTTTGTTTCTAATTCCAATGTAATGTAATACATTTAATTAAGTAAAACGAAATTGTTTAATCCATGGTTGTGAAACAATGATTCTGTTACAACACTCCCCGACGTTTCCGCCACATTTTGTTGTTTTACGTGGTCGGTGTGACAACTGGCTTGGAGGTGGAGGTAGGTTTGCTAGGTTCCTTCTTCACCTGGACAGGAATAGGGTAGATGTCCAACTCGTCAAGATCAAAGACTTCTGGAACTTTGGCTGGTGCTGCATAACAGGGAAAAAATCTAAATCTCTACTCTTATCTTTTATTTTGCTAATTAAATGTATGGAAAATTGTGTAATCCTTACCAGACATATCTGATGAAGAATATTGGCTTGAACTTGGAAGATGCAGTGTAAAGGTTCTGTCACAATCAGGCAAATGATAGACCCTGTTGATTCTTTCTTAGGATTCTTCATTGGGAGGAGCCAACTCTTTGAAGTTTGCTGCATAAAAACATAAGGATGTTAGTGCATGATACATCATCAGGATATGTTTGGGGATATCTTAAAGACCTAAACCCTACCAGAGGTCAACCATTTCACCGGAAGGCTATCGCCATCAGGAATGGAGTCCCGTCTAACAAAGAAAAATTTTCGTTGCCACCAATCCTCATTCTTTGATGCTTTGAGGATGAGGGGGTTGCTAGAGGTCGAGAAAAGCAAGAAACGACTATTGCCATGTGACTGGAGACGGTAAGCAATCGGAAGGTATTCGATACAGAGATCGGGGACGTGAAGGGTTTTGATCTGGTTAAGCATGATGAGTACTCTCAAGACCATAGGCATTGTTTGGGCAAAACAGAAACCGGTGATTCGAAAAAACTGCATGATAAATTCTGGAAAGGGATATCGAAGGCCTAGGGAAAATGGGTATGATGAAAAACAGATCCACTCTTCAGAAGATACGTCTGAACGGATGCTCTGGTCAAACAGACGGATAACCTCCTTGTCGGAGAAAGCACCGGAGGTTCTCAATGCGGCAATATCGGCGTCGTCAAAGGAGCACACCTCCTTCTTAAGGTGTTTGAGCAAGTTTTGGTTAACAAATGACGAGGTGGACTCGCCGGAATGTGACCGGGTTCTGGTGGCCATCGGAGGATTTGAGCAACGAAAGTTTTAGAAGATAAGAGAAAAGGAAGTACCTAAGAATTCTGAGGAAGATGGTCGTTTATCAACAAGAAAAAGAGAAGATATAGGGGCGAAGTAGATGGCCGTCGAGTAATAAGCGTGTTGGAAGTTGCACAATGTCACTTCAATCGTCACTTCAATTTAATTGCCTCGATCTAAGAGATAAGATTTAAAATCTATCCGTTGGAAATTGGTATCCCAACATATATATTTTGGGGACAATTGTTATGGGTGGTTTTCTGCTCATACATCCAGGATTATATACTGACTCGGTTACTTTAAATTGCGATCAGGATACCGGATCAGGATATTGGTAACATCCTGATGCAGTATCCTGGTAATGACTAATTGTTCACGTTCAGATTAGCAAGGAATGCTAGTAACGGTCGAGAAGACTGCTTCTCCAGAAGACTCGGACTTGGTGATTGAGAAGAGAACATTGAAGCCGCAAAGAAGGGGTCTCCAACGTTCCAAAGGGAATATTCAGGGCATCCCCCATTCTTAGTATAGTTAGTTATTTCCTTTTGCTATATATAGGAATGATCGGATCAGATAGAACACACACAATATTTCACACACTCTCGCTTTCTACTAGCTGCAATCACTCACAAACACTTACACTTGTACTTGCGTCGCATTGTAACACTTAGTTGATCCGTATCATATCCTGCACTGTATCCTGATATTTGAAGTAATAAGAAGAACAAGGCAGCTGCGATTGTCAGCTCCCTAGGTTTTATGCCGGCGATCTAGATTGATCAAGGGCTTTCCTCGTACATCCCGTGTCACCCTTAACTTTTTTGCTCATTGTTTGATTGTAGATATAGCTCGATATCCTGAGCTATATCCCGAAATATGTTTTTATTAACAACTTGATCAGCATATTTTTCACGAATACTTCTAGCACACTACCTCACTTAACTAATTTGATCACTAAATTGCTTAGGTAATTTTTGACCAAAACATATATATTGCATATTACTTTTAAAAAAAAATTAATTTTACTTTTATATATATACATATTACTTATAAAAATCTTAATAAACAAAAAATAAAAATAAAAAAGAGGAAGACCCATCCTCCACACCCTTGGCCCATCCTTGAAACCTCATCCTCCTTGAATGATGACATGAGTGCCGACGTAGAGTAGCATATCTTAAGAATGGGGCTCCTCCACACACCATAGCCTTATAATAGCCTTTGTCATTAAAACAATAAGGGGGTGTTTGTTTTTTCTTCAAATATCTTCAAGGGAGCTAATGTCTGCAGGCGCGCAGACGTTACCCTTGAAGACTGTTTGTTTTTTTTTTTTTTAAATAGATCTGAACTCAGTTTTTTTCATCTTAAAAAATAATATATGAATCCCCTACTTAAAACATCTTCACAAAAACCAAAACCCTAACAAATCAAACACTACACAGACACAACACTCCCCTCATCCACCTCTCGATTCCCCTTTTCTCCCTCAGATCGAGTCGCCGGACTTCGGCGACGGTACCAGCCAACTCCGGCTCGCCGCCCAACAACACCCACACCAACATCAGTCCTCGTTTTTGTTCCAGCGACGAGTTTGGTCGGTTCTGACCGAGCGTATTTATCCGATCACCACACATCCAGCCCCCCTAAACCATCCCCCCCATTCGATACGTGTACCGGCCGACTACCACCACCACCGTCTGGTGGTGGCGACGAAGAAACAGAGAGAAAGAAGAGAGAGAGAGAGCCGGAGAAGAAGAAAGGAGACGATCGCCTCCTTTTACGGCAACAGTGGCAGCGGCGCCGGCGACGAAGCAGAGACGACCGCAAACCTCGGTTCATCTCATAAGCACTTGGTCAGTTGTGTCCATCTGTGTTTGTTTTAAATTCTTTGTAAATTTTGAGGTTTTGAGTATATGTAATTGTTAACTATTATAGTGATAATTATGGCTGACTGTTTGTCTGATTGTGAAATAAAAATACACACATATTTCTTCTCCTCGTCGGTCCTCCGACCTCCCTCTTCTCTTTGAAGACAGTATAAAAAACAAACAGTCTTATATTTTTAGCTTACAGAGCTTCAGACCACATCTTTAGTTGCAGACATTAAAACAGATGAAATTAACTTACAGACAGTTTATGTCTGAAAAAACAAACATCACCTAAAAATAATATATTCTTTACATAAATGAGGCTATAAATTGTAGGTGAGTGCCAACTCACATGCTGAATAGACAGCAGAATTTGGTTGGATGGTCTTGGCCAAGCATGGTCTATGAGTGTGTCCTATTGGCCACTCTTTGTGATTGTATGTATGTGGGATACAGTTGTAAAAAAGGTAAATGATATTTTATGTATATATTATATTGCTAAAACTAAAGTTAAATGTGCTAAAAGTGCTTACTAAACGTTAAATGTGCTAAAAGTGTTTTTAAGTCATAACAAAGGTAAAAGGAGGAACCAAGGGGTCAAGGGGTTTGTTGATCCGATATTGAAATCACATATTTTTTTTTCTTTTTCTATTATAAAAGTCAAGTCTTTTAATAAAGCATGAATTGAACCCTTAATTATAGTCAGTAGAAAAATGAGCTTTGTGTTTGTGTTTATGCTATCACTTGGATTTGGATACCCTTGTTGTGGTGGACATGTAAAAAGTTTTAATTCCAACGCAAGCTAAAAGTATAAATAGACAATGAATTAATTGTTTCAAGTATAATGAGTGTAAGTGTGTACTTCATAGTGACAACCTGAAATATAAATGCTAATTTTATTTTCAAAGCAATGATTTTAAATAGTTTGTATTTTTATCCATGCCAAACAAATGCGATATATATAATTATTCTACATATCATATGATTGCGTATGTTTTGGAATACTAGGGTACAGGGCCATTCCTGAGAATTCATGTGTCCTGTCCAAGCCTGAAAAAACGTACACCATGTAAACTTTTTTTTTGCCGCTCATTGTTATTATTATTTTTTTTTGAAACTAAAATGAGTATTTGGCTAATATTTAATGGGCTTAAGCTATAAATTTTGAGATAGATAGTTTTAAATGGAATTAAGATATAAGTTTTTATTTTATATAAGTTTTCTATTTAAAAAAAAAGATATAAGACTTTTTTTAAGTGCCTCGAAAAAAAAAAAAAAGATATAAGATTTTTTTTAAGTGCCTCAAATAAAATGTGCCATAACAGGTCCTTCCCGCCCACCCCAGCGTTGCCTATGCTAGGGTATGATATCCATATATTGTTGTATGACTTCATGATTATTAAACAAATAGTAAAAACAATTTATACTATGTATCAAAGCAAACATGAATTCTACATCCAACGAACTAAAGATTGATCATTGCATAAGATGGTTAGTGACAAACTAAATAATTGTAACAATGGGTGTTCGTTTGGTTACAATGTTATAAATACAAAAGTGATGCAGATTAGCTGATGAATTAAGACCTGTGAATTATACGGATTACTTTACTTAAACGTGATGCGATTTGAACTAAAAGATAATTATATGGATTTCCATTTTTTTTTTTCATTGCTTATTTGAACCTCTATCAGCAAACAGCCATTTGGTCTTTTTGACACGACGCGTACATCTTCGAGTTTAAGCCTCACAATGTGGGAAATAGATAAAGTTTTTCAAGTAGATTTTAAAGGGTTGTGTTCGCCGTTATACAAAAAATAATAAACCCCAATCAATAGTGATATATGAAGATGACTTGATCACATGTGAATTAAATGTCCTAATTTTTTTTTAAAGTTTATCATCGCTATCAAGTTGGGGAGACAGGTTTTCTAAATAAATGTACGTTTAACTTCCAAAAGCTGAAAATTGCACATGAGGGCTACCAACTCTTCTTTCATATACATTGAATTAAGTAAACCTATTGGCCCACTTCCTTATTTTTATTTATTTATTACTGCTACTAATTTTTAGATAATCATCTTGGGCTTGGGCTTGGGCTTTTAAAGAAAAGCTTAATCCAGTTCGAGAAAGCCATAAAGGTGGCGTATTCCGTAGCCCGTATGAGTTATATTTAATATCCATCCAATTCCAAGCCTTATCAAGAAGCCCAACCCCAACCATATCATCATAGCATGCAATGCATAATAATATAAATCAATTTTAATTTTAAGTTTGTACATATATGAACACACTTGAAATAACATAACTGACTTCACTACTTACAGCATTTACAAAAATACCATATCAACATTCCTATATTCAACACTAACTTAATCACATTATTAGTTAAACCATACCCCCCTAACTACAATTTCCTAAACCAAACGCCCCTAAATACATTCCGTAAACCAAACGCCCCCTAACATTATTATTTCACAATACTATCTAACCCAAGGACAAGTCTTACTTACACCCATCGACTACCCGCAATGTGTCGAGTCAGAATAATCCAATGAGATGTTTTACTTACACCCATCGACCACCCGCAATGGGCCAAGTCTCCGCTGGTTCTGACGTGCCGCTACTGTACCCTCTAAGCATCGCCATCAAACTGCCGCCATGAACTCTGCCTTCTGGAAGCGAGTAGCCGCTACCACCCGCCAACTCAACTGGTCTACCTTCGAAACCAACTGAACCTGTTGATGTTAACTGAGTGTGGTCCGGAATGAGTCCAGGAATCGGGTTATCTGGAACCAGTTGACTATGAGAAGCACAAAGACCACTTTTCCCTCTAGCAAACTTGTCACAATGAGACAAAGTTTGACCAGCCAACGGGTCGGATTGAACCCATGAACACCGTCTTCCGCCACCGTGTGCTTTACAGAAATCGGTTCGGCCTTGGGCGCTTTTCCCACACCCTTCATATGCACATCTTTTTCCACCACCGTGACGAACACAATAACTGGTTCGGCCTCTGGCGCTTTTGGTACATTCTGGCATAGCACACCGCTTTCCACCACCGTGATTAACACAGAAAAGCGTGCCACCATGGACGCTTTTAGAACAGCCGCCTTCAAATGTGCACCGTTTACCACCACCATGGCCTTTACAAAAATTCGTACTACCTTCCGCCCCTTTCGTGCACCCTAAAAACATGCACCGTTTACCACCACCGTGAGCTTTACAAAACATCGTGCTCCCTTGAGCGCCTTTTGTACAGGCAGGAAACTGGCACCGCTTCCCGCCACCATGGGAGATACAAAGGCCCAACGCGTCCTCGGCACTCTTGGTGCAACCTTCCATCTTGCACCGTTTCCCACCGCCATGTCGTATACACAACCCCGACTTGCCCCTAGCGGCGTGAGTGCACCCAGCATGGCTGCACCGCCTACCACCGCCATGACCAATACAGTAATCGGTCCGTCCTTCGGCGCTTTTAGTGCAGCCGAGAAACTCACACCGCCGACCACCACCATGGGCTTTACAAAACACGGTCTTCCCTTCCGCTCCCTTTTGACACCCTTCTCTCTGACACCTCCTACCGCCACCATGTGCAATACAAAACCCAGAAGCACCTCTCGCTCCCCTGGTGCACCCGATAAACCGACAGTTTTTCACGTTGCTGTTACGCCGTCGTTGTGGCTGCACCAAGCCAGAATCGAACGAAGACGAACCGCCATGATTTACCAAATTCGAACCAGTGTTATGAACAGGAGTAGTTATCGCCTCTGTGGTCTGCAATGGGGGCAAAAGAGGTAATTTCCATCGAGACGACGTGGACCCTTCATCCACAAGTTGAAATCCGGCGGATGTCATCATGCTGCTAGTAACCCTCGGTTTAACATTAAACGGAAACGATGATGTTCGAGTGACATCGGATTCAACAGAACCTGGTGCAAGACTCAACTCAAGGTCCACATCGGTTTCGGTTTGGAATATATTCATAGTAAGATCAAGATTCCCAGAAGAATGCTCTTCAACTTCCTTTCCCGAAAACACGGTGACACCCGAGCTCACCGAACAACCCAACCCGAGAGATAACGAAGACCCGTCTTCGATCCATGAACCCGGATCCACAAAAGTCTGTTTCCCCTTGTTCTCATTCGAGTAAAACCTAGATGGCAAACTACTTCCACCATTAACAACATTCGAAGCTAAAATTGAACCGAAATACGGAGGGTTTTCAGCCATTTTAATCCACAATCTGATTCAAAACCTCAAGAACACAACCTTTGTCACCAAAAAAAAAAAAATCAGAATTTGGTATTTCTTCAATTCATGCAACCCCCACTAACAAACCCAGATGTGTCGCATCGATCCATTAAGTCGCACGAAGAACAAATTATACTGAATAAACGACCTGCCATTTAAAGCATTAAACACAGATCTTAATTAAGCATAACCTCACTAATCATTCTCAAAATTAATAATAAAACAATCGAAATTGATTAATTACTGAAGGGTACAAAAAGGAATGAGTGGACACCACACCACTACCATAATAAAAATCATGAATTTCACGAAATTAAAATCGGAAATTAATATATATGAAATATCATTACAATAACGGAAGAAATTAATGTAAAAAACAGAGTAAAAGAGTGTGAATTATGGAAAACAGAGATGGGTATTATACGTACACGTACCTGTAACAGAATTTATGGTCGGAGAAGGTGATTGGTAGAGGATTTAAGGGGGCGGCGATGAATATGAAGGGGGCTTAGGGTTTGGAGAACGGCCGGCGGTGAATATGAGAGGGGGTGGCGGAGATGGAGAGAGATACAGAGAGATAGATATAGAGAGAGAAAGTGAATGGAAATTATGTGGAAAATGAGAAATATAGATTGTGGAATGTTTTGGTAGATGAAGGTTCCACTCAATTTTATGAAGGATAGGGCTGAAAACGAATCAAACGTTCTGCGAACAGTTCGTAAATTGTTCGGTAGAAATTTTGTTTGTGTCCGTTCGTTTATTAAACAAACAGACACGAACAATATATTATGTTCGTTTAGTTAAATGAAAAAATGTGAACATAGGCCGTGTTCGTTCGTTTATGTTCGTGAGCGTTCGGTAACGTGTTCGTTTGTGTTCGATACTTCATTAGTGTTTTTAGTTTTTTAATTTATTTAAATACTTCAAAATTCCGACAAATTGAATATCTAATAAGTGTCGGTGTATTATGTATTCTATTCATGAACAATTTTCGTGTTTGTTTGTTTCCATTTGTGTTCATGAACATTAATCTGTGCTCATTTGTGTCCGTCAACGTTTGTTGCCTTAACTTAACAAACAAACACAAACGAACACGAACAAGTTCATTTCCTTAACAAACGAACACAAACAAGGTCTTGTTCGTGTTCGTTTGATTCGTTTGCAGTCCTAAGAGTGAGTCATTTATAGACAATGATAAGAGATGCATGGAAATTTTGGTTTGATGCTTGAGTCAAACGAGTTTTACTGATAATTTCACTGTTGTCTACGGACGGGTGGGTTACCGGGGTTTCTCCAGAATTGGTGGTGAGCTCGGGTTACTCTCGGAGTGCTTCATTTGGTCCAGTAGGTGCTCTAAGAGTTCTCATGATTGATTTTGTTGGCTGATAAAAAAAAGAAATATATTATTATGTGACGGAGGAGGCGCATGTTAAGAAAGAGGTGCACGGTGGTTTCCACGTGTGATTTTGATGATCTGCTCTCACGTGTTTCTCCCTGCTCCTTGTAAACTATCTTGTTTTTTCTTTTTTATGAAATGGAAATCTTTATCGTTTAATATGTTGAGTGTGTAATATCTCATTTTATTGTGTTTCAGACTTTTATACGAGCCTTTAGATGGAAATTGCCAAATTGGATAAGTATGTTTGATTGTAACTCTATTTCATACTTAGTTTAATTTAATATCTGGTCGGTTATTTGTCACATAATTATATAGCGGATATTAGGTATATATACTGATATCACATTACTCGTTAATTACACAAATGGGTCCTGTAGTTTATACCTAATTTCGTCTTTGTGTACTATTTTTTTTTAACAGGTTTAGGTTTTATGGTTTCAATTTTGTAATACCTTTGGGTACTAACACCAAAATTAGTTAATTAATGACTAAAATACCCTTGCATTTTTTTAAGTTTATCAATGTAACACATTTGGGTACTAACACCTAATTTTATTTAAGTTTAAATCAATTTTACAAAATCTATTTTTTTTATTTGCATCTTTTTATTATATCTCTTAATTAACATAAAATAAATTTATTTTTTATTTTCATATTTTTATTAAATTTCTTATTTAACATAAAATCTGCTTGTTACACCAGTATTTTTTTTAAATAAAATCAACTAGCTATATAGTTTTATGTAAATTAAATTTCTTACTCGTTTTAAATAATGTAAACCTTATTCGTTTTCAATTTTGGATAGAAATGATTGATAATAATAAATATCTTTCATGTAAAAAAAATTAAGCCTTTTTTTAACTCGTTTTTTTTGTTCATTTACATTTTACTATTTTAGACATAAAACTATATAGCTAGGTATTTTAGATAAAACAAAAAAAATTAAGCATTTTTTAACTCGTTTTTTTTGTAAAAAAAAGATATTTAATTTACATAAAACTATATAGCTAGTATATTTTACAGGTGCAACTAGTAGATTTTATGTAAATTAAATATCTTTCTAAAATAGTAAAATGTAAATGAACAAAAAAACGAGTTAAAAAATGGCTTAAATTTTTTTTACATGAAAGATATTTATTATTATTATTATTATTATTATCAATCATATATATCCAAAATTGAAAACGAGTAAAGTTTACATTATTTAAAACGAGTAAGAAATTTAATTTACATAAAACTATATAGCTAGTAGATTTTATTTAACAAATCTATTTAAAAAAAATATTGGTGTAACAAGTAGATTTTATGTTAAATAAGAAATTTAATAAAAATACGAAAATAAAAATAAATAAATAGACTTTATGTTAATTAAGAGGTATAATAAAAAGATGAAAATAAAAAATAAATAGATTTTGTAAAATTGATTTAAAGTTAAATAAAATTAGTTGTTAGTACCCAAATGTGTTACATTGATAAACTTAAAAAAATGCAAGGGTATTTTAGTCATTAATTAACTAATTTTGGTGAGGTGTTACAAAATTGAAACCATAAAACCTAAACCTGTTAAAAAAAGTTAATACCCAAAGACGAAATTGGGTATAAACCACATGACCCATTTGTATAATTAACTCATATAATTATATTACCCATAATAATTAGATTTACAAAAACTAAATAAGTGAATTAGTAAACTATTCTATCACCCAAGTAGAAAGGAAATAGAAATAAAAAGAAAATGTTTACGGATATAATTAGCCTAATAAAGTAGAGTAACATCTAATACCATATGTATGTTTTGCGTAATAAAGTAGAGTATCATCTAATACCATACACATATCATAGTTGTGAGAATTTTAAACTAATCACATACATGATCTCATACCCGAATACACGTCTGACAAAAATTTGAAGTTTTGGGTTTAATTGGAAGGTTCATATTTGTTTGTTATCCTTATATGAGCCTATAACACTAGTAATCATAGTTAGGGCCTGTTTGGTTGGCTCTGAATAAACCCATTCAGAGGTGCACCTCTGATTCGGTCAGAGGTGTAGTTGTTTGGTTCACAAAACATTCATCTCTTAACTGAACCATTCAGCTCTGAATGATTCAGCAACTTTTGTATGCTGAATGAAATATTTGCTACTCATGCCCCTTGCCTCTGAATGATTCGCGACACCATCATCTCCTTCCCTCCCCTCTCCTCTCCTCTCCTCCACCACTCTGCCGAACCAAAATCAAACCGGAGCCGAACCAAAATCAAACCGGTGGCGAGCTGAGACTCGACCATGGCTGCTGTAGCCGTCAACACCATCGAAAACCATCACCACCACCGCCGTAGCGGTGGCGCCGTCACCACCGGAGCTCTCTCTCCTCTGTCGATCTTTCTCTTTCTTCGATCGATGTGGTGGGTGTGGCTACCAGAGATTTCTGTAACCGGGGGGGGGGGGGGGGGGGGCGTAGGTGATTCAGCGGGATTCACAACCGGAGTGGTGGGTGTGGCTACCAGAGATTTCTTCGATCGATTGTTGTTGTCTGTGTGTGTAAGATACATATAAAGAAAAAAAAAGGAAAGTTTGGTGGAATGAGATTTTTTTTTGTTTGAACGGTGGAGGTGGAATGAGGTGAGGATGGAGAAAGTAACATTTATATATATTTAATAATAAAATGGTTTTTTTTAATTAAAAGGGGTAAAATTGTCATTTTACACCGTCATTCAGATGTGCAACCAAACAGCACTTTACTGGTTCAGCACTTTATTGGTTCAGAGCCTCTTACCCATTCAGACCTCTTATTCATTCAGCACTTATTGATTCAGATGTTGCCAAACAGCCCCTTAGTCAAAAACGATAACTTTAAAAAACTGTATTTTAGGATTATGGTTTTAATTTGTAATATGTTTGCCATCTATCAATAACTTATGTTAAAACATTGGTTAACTTTATGTTTTCTATAAGTTGTTTGAAATTTAGAGAATTTAAGTCATTTACACAAATTTAACAGAATTATAAACAGAAGTTAGTGTAATTATACCTTAAAGATGTTAAGAAATGAAACTTCATATCTCAAACTTACAACTTTTCTGGTTAGATTCCAAAGATATTGTTTTTGCAAAACCATATGAACTATTTAATGCTTTTAGGTTCTGACGGTGTTAAGGATTTGATTATCATTGTCGTAAAAATGGAATCATTACAAAATTGAGCACGTAGATATCTTGTGTTTAGATGTAACAATGTTAAGTATGTGGATATCTTGTATTTCATCGTTAGTCTCATCACACGTGTATTTTGTAGTACAACTAAGACATGTTAGCATATATCTGGTAGATAATGATAAACGCAAGAGTAAGAGTGGAGGGTATGGGAGGGTCATCCCCATGAGGATGGGTCGTCACGTAGGACGTCACGTCATCGGGAGTGAGGATTGGTCTAAATGGGATGGACCAAGAGGGTGGAGGATGGGGCCCACACTATTTATAAAAAAATAAACTGATTTGATTTTAGAGAGATAGGAGAGAGAACGAAGAGAGAGGAGAGAGAAAGAGGCACGTCGCACACGGCCTTGGGGCGACGGAGAAGACGGGACGACGCATAGGGGGGCGGTGTGGGGATCCGACGCCGGGGCTCGCTGGGGTAGGGCCGACCCCCATCCCCTCCAGTCTAATAAATTAGAGTAAATGCATGTCGGTAGATAGACATGAATGAGTTTGTGTATCAAGATAGTCTCTCTTATTAATCTCGGTCGGTTGAATCGGTTAGACGTATATTAGAGCATGTGTAGTGGAAGGGGAAGATAATGCCCTCATCCTAGGGCGTTTTGCGTCATGTGGCGTTCCAGTCAGCAAAGGGGATTATGTTAAAAGGGGTGTAGTGGGGATGTGGGTTATGGGGCATTATGTTAAAAGGGGGTATAAATACAAGTAAATAAAAAAAAAACCTTCAAAATATGCAATTGGCCAAAAACCTTCAAAAAAACCATTTTAGCGTTATTCAAAACACGTCGTTGGGGGTTTTTGCGAAAACACGCCGGAGGGGGTGGGGGGAGGGCGTGTTTGGGGGAGAAAACGCCGGATCACGGCCGACTACGGGTGGTCTTATAGAAAGTACAATTGTCACTTTAACTTGATTATGTTGAGTAATAATCACAGAATGCATTGTGGCAAGTACGAGTTCACACACTCGTGTCTTTAACAAGGTATGGACGTGTGAGATTATATTTAATGAATAAGGGGGAGCGCACCCCGTGATGGCCTTCGTGGTGGTTGTTAAACACCGTCGCAACTGCGGTGTTCACAATTTGGTGACTGATTTTCATGGTGGTGACCACAGGTGTGATAGATGGTGGGTGAAACTCGTTCGATGCTCGATCAAACAATGTTCAGAATTCGCTCATCCTTTTCCTACGTTCATGCGCTCCTTTGCTGAACCATCCTCTCTTCTTAGGAGGGAATGGCTCTTCAGATTGGGCCTTGAACACGAATATCTTGTCTTCAGTATCAGTCGAATACCCTGAGAGGGTAGGCTGTGAAGAGGTGCCTTCGTCCCTAGGTGAGCTGGACAACTGACGGTAAGCGTCTGAAGGTCCTTGGTCGCTCATACTGTAAACTAACAAATAGTCAAATAACACAAAACAATAATATACAGATATGCACATATCCTGGTAAATTATTTCCTAACATATTGAATAACATTTTGGTGTCAGCAGAACACTTCTGTGGCTGAATCAGTGGCTTAGCTCTGATACCACCTTCTGTCGCAACCCTCGTTCCCTATTTGCCCGGGAACGGGCGGCCGCGGCCAGTTTCAGTGGTATCGGTGTTTATCATTTTGGCAGCGGAATTTACATCAGGACCGTAGTTAGGAAATATTTTATCAGAGTAAAATACCAAGCTTTTATAATATTAAACACATGGGAAAATTCCCAAGTTTCCATTACACAGATTTTCATAGGAATAGATCCTATTTTATTTAAATAAAAACATCTCTTTATTTAGGTAACTGTTATAGCCACTTTTCCAAGCCTTCAGTGCTGTCCAGCTGGCTTCTATTTGGCTTTCACATTTTTGTCACACCCCGATATTTCCACGTATTACCGGTGGGCCCGGTGGGGAGTATTGTGACGTAGTTGATATCATAGACAATTTATATTATCACATTTTAATACACAGCGGAAGTCGAAAGATAAAATCATTACAAACAGAATAAAAAGTAATATCAAGTGTATTACAAAACGGTTGTAAGGATCCACAGGCGGATCAAAGATAAAAGAAACATTGTTCAATAGATTTATAGGCATCTAAGCTTGCAAGTCTCTTTATTGATGCTAGGAGTAGCCAGCCTATTCCGTTTAGTACTTGCACTTAGCCTTTTTGGAAAATACGTCAGTTTACACTGTTAAATACAATTAACTGACTCATTTTGAAAATGTTTAAGCAAATTTATTTGAATGCACAAGACACAAAATAATCCTTTATAACTTGGGACAATTATTTAAAAATAATCTTGTATAAAGTTTTACTTATTTGTCGTCCGTCAGGGCCGGTTAGAAGATCCGGACAAGATTAACTGACACGCCACAAGTATAATGCCCACAAGGTTGATTCCTTAAAGTGGGTTACCAGTTTTTACATATGCAGCTGTCAGGTGTATGCCTACACACCGTGCTTAGGTCGTGGCCATTTCAAGATATTAAAGAAAAAGTTTGGTGTCAAAATATTATGTAAAACTCATTTTATTAAAGAAAATGGTATATCCGACATTTACCGAATTTTAGCAAGAACCCTATGTTATGCTCAGCTTAAAAATAATTAAAAAACTTCAAAAATCCCAAAATATTAAATTACATTAGTGGGTAAAAAGTTTGGTGTCAAAATTTGGGTTTAGATAGGCTTTATGCTAATTACGCCGTTTAATTAATAAAAAGCTTCTTAATTACGATATTGAGCATAATTCCTAATCTAGACCTCAAACTGATGTCAATTTTTTTTGGACAAGTTTATAAATCAGTAACAAAGGTTTTTATCCTCTCACATTTTCAAAAATCTCGTTCTAAGGTCATAAGGGCATTATGGTCAACATTTAGGCATATAACGGAAACATGTACATGAATCGAATAACTAATGAACCAAGTTGTATAATCACAGAGGGTTATACTAACATGTAACCTGGTCCTAATAAAGCTCTAAGGCATTTCTAAAATATGCTACATTGGGTCAGAACTGAAAGTCAAAGCAAAAGTCTACTTTTGCGACTTTCGGTTACGAACCAAGCTTAAACTGAAAATTATCGGGTTGAACCTGCTTAGACATGTTCTTACATTAATTATTAAGTTATATAAGTGATAAAACAGGTTTCATAGCTTCTACATTGTTAATTATGTGTTTATGCGAAAATTTGATTTCTGTTGACTTTTTATAATTAACTTTGACCCGACAATTGACCTAGTTAGAGTGGGAATCAGAAGGTGCCCTTTTAAGGGTTTATTAACCACATAATTACCAACTCAAAGGTACTTTTAATTCGAGAACTGAATGGACCATTAGTGATTAATCACTAAGTCAAACCTTAATTACGACGGGTTTGACTTTAGACCATTAAACTAATAAAACTGAATTAAGAAAGGTCAAGGAGGCTTACTGAAGTAGTAAGCATGACTAATGACCCTTAGAAAATGATCTTGAGCTCCAGGAGACTCCAGAAGTTAAGTTATGAATGTTTTCAAGTGAGTGCCCAAAATGTTGCAACAAGATGTAAGACTTTAGATGCAACAAGATCACTCCACAATAGTCTATAGATGTTCCTTGATCATTTACAAGTGTCCCTATGCATGAAAAACCATCAAACAAGCCCCTAGAATCGAATACAAGGCTTCTAAGTCGGTTTAACCTGCTGAAATTGCAGGTGTGCAAGAAATCTGTCCAGCTCAGGCCGTCGCATCGCGTGACGGCAGAAGGGGATGTTGGTCAGCAAGAAATCTGTCCAGCTCAGGTCAGCAAGTTTCAAATAATTACATTTCACCCCCTGGACCTTCTAAAACGTAATTTCTTCCATTTTAAGCACTTTTAACCCATATAACTTATATTTCTATGATCCATGAGATATAACCAAACATCGTTAGGTCCGGTTTCGTTAAACGATAACCGAAAACACAAGTTTTGCCTTGTTGACGCTTTTAACCCCTTAATTACGAAAGCTAGCGTATCTTTCGCATATGATATCGAAACCTTGTGAAATTTTTATCACTTATTCTTGGGAGTATAATTAATCGTTACAAGGCTCTGGGTTCGCTAAAAGGTCACTCAGAGGTATAACTTAAACATGTTGACACATTTAACCCTCGCGTCTTGTAAACTTTCACTTTCTTCCACAAACGGTTTCATATGCTTCATGATTCATTCGTTTAAGGGTATAAACATCGTGTAGGGTTGTTAAAAGGCATAATTATCAAATGTTGACACTTTGTATCCTTATATACATATACTTTCTTCGTTTGTCAACTTTAGTCCCTCATAATCAATCTGTTACACGTTTAAAGTCCATGACACGTGTCGATACTATATTGGACATGATTTTTTGAGGTGTTACAATTTTGTTACCTGAAAAGCGTTTAAAAACATTTTGTCAGTGGGAAATACTGGTGAGTGAATCCCTGTTTAATCAAGACAAGTAAAACCGTTTACCGTATTGAGGGTGGTCGCGCAATTACATTTGTTTATTTTTCTACCTTAATTACCACCCACGGTATTGTCAACCCGACTTGTGGTCATGTTACTACTCATAGTGTAGTAACAAATTTTGTATACAAAACCCCAACATACCGACGATTATTATAGAATACAAATACTCAATCACTGTTTAATATAATGTAAAACATTTGAGGTTTTGTAAAAACAATTTGAAAAAAGGAGTATTACTCACATTGCTGTCTTAGGGTTTTCCTTTAGGATTTCCTGGTGATTATCTATTAATTACACAATGCACACGCGTTAGTATAATAACCCAATATTTACATTAGTAATACCCTCCCCGAGACAGAATTCCAACGACTACGTCGGGCAGAAGCACGACAACCGTTACGGAACCCTAGATCAATCGGGCAGCGTATCTAATACGTAACCAGGGGTTGAAATACTTACAACGAGGCATAAATTCGTTATTTAGGGGGGTATTATGCCCGAAAATTATGTATACTACGCAGAATTTGAGAGAGAAATGAAAGTTGTGAGGGAATTCAAATGAACAACCGATGCCATATATTTATAGTGCCTGATTAGGACTTTCGCGCGGCCGTAAAAGAGAATGGGAAGGCCTACGCGTCCCACGAACTAGGGTGGGTAGGCCCTAGCTTGTCCGGATCACCCCACTAGGCATGACACGATTGTGCCCCGTGTCGGCACCGGGCTTTGCCTCGTAGCCAGGCGCTCGCGGCCCGCGATGGCTTATGGGGTTTCCGTCGCGCCCCGCGACAACCCATAAAATTTCGTTTTTAATTAATTTTTGTAAAAACAAAGGTATTTCAGGCCATTTATCGTATACGGGGTGTATTTTAGGACGTATATGGCACTTTATATATATTAAGGGTGTTGGAAATATTTTGGAGGGTTGTTTTATCCTCCCCACCTTGTTTTAGAACTCATCCTTGAGGTCTACTGAAATCGGTGTGGGTATTTCCTTTGCATCTCTGATTCAAGCTCCCAAGTGTATTCTGGCCCTCTCTTAGAATCCCATTTTACTTTGACTAGAACCAATCTCTTGTGTTTGAGATTCTTGATTTTCATATCATCAATTTGTAGAGGCTTCTCTACAAATTTAAGCTTTCCATTTACCTCTATGTCTTTAAGAGGCATTATTAATGATTCATCGGCTAAGCATTTCTTGAGATTAGATACATGAAATACATCATGTATTCCTGTCATTTCCTCTGGCAGTTATAGCTGATAAGCTACAGGTTCTATTCTTCTAATAATCTCAAAAGGTCAAACATACCTGGGGCTTAGCTTTCCCCTTTTGATGAATCTTACCACTCCTTTCCAAGGAGAGATTTTAATAACACCCTGTCTCCTACCTGAAATTCCAACGGCTTTTGTCTGTTATCAGCATAACTCTTTTGTCGATCACGTGCTGCTTTTAGTCTTTCCTTGACTTGGACAATCTTGTCGGTTGTTTCTTGCACTATCTCAGGTCCGGATAGTTACTTTTCTCCAATTTATGCCCAACAGACTAGAGTTCAGCACTTTCGTCCATAAAGTGCTTCGAATGGTGCAGCATTGATACTGGTATGATAGTTGTGGGGATAAGAAGATTCTATTAAGTGTAAGTGATCGTCCCAATTACCTCCAAAATCAATTACACAAGCTCTGAGCATATCTTCCATTATCTGAATTGTCCTTTCGCTTTGTCCGTCTATTTGAGGATGATAAGTTGTGCTTAGGTTTAGCTTGGTTCCAATTGCTTTTTGGAAACTTGTCAAAAAATGAGAGGTAAAACAACTATCTCTATCAGAAACAATTGATAAAGGAATTCCATGTAACAAAACTATTTCATTTACATATAACTTAGCTAACTGTTCCATACTAAAGGTTTCCTTCATGGGTAGGAAGTGAGCTGACTTAGTTAGCATGTCTATAATCACCCAGATTGTATTATTACATTTTCTTGTTTTGGGTAGTTTGGTAACAAAATCCATTGTTATCAATTCCCATTTTCAAACTGGCATTTCTAACTGCTGCAATAAACCTGAGGGTTTCTGATGTTCAGCTTTGACCTGTGAACAGGTTAGACATTTAGAAATATAGGCTGCTATATCTTTCTTCATTCCTATCCACCAAAAATTCTTTCTTAAGTCCTGATACATCTTATCACTTCCAGGATGCATCGTATACTTAGACTTATGGGCTTTTTCTAATATACGATGACGTATGTTTCCTAGTTTAGGTATCCACATCCTCTTCTTATGGAATCTCCAAATTGCAACTGTTCCTTGTTCTAGTTCTTTAATCATTCCTTTCAATTTTTCAGTATCATCCTTGATTACTGATTTTTGTGCTTTTCTAATCTGTTCATTTAAATCTACTTGTAGATTTAATTTAAGAGACCGTACTCCTTTTGGCTTTTCGTGATACTTTCGACTTAAGGCATCAGCAACTACATTTGCCTTTCCTTCATGATACTGGATATTGCAATCATAATCACTAAGAGTTTCCATCCAGCGTCTCTGTCTCATATTCAACTCCTTTTGTCCGAAGACATACCTTAAACTCTTATGATCAGTGAAAATGGTAAACTTACTACCATAAAGGTAATGTCTCCAAATTTTAAGAGCAAAAATTATAGCTCCTAATTCTAAATCATGGGTTGAATAACTTTCTTCATGATTTTTAAGATGTCTAAAGGCGTAAGCTATAACCTTTTGACGGTGCATCAACACGCATCCATAACCTAACTTAGAAGCGTCACAATAGACTACAAAGCCTTCTGTTCCTTCTGGTAATGCTAGTATGAGTGCGTTGGTTAATCTTTGCTTAAGGACTCTAAATGCTTCTTCTTGTTTTGGTCCCCATTCAAACTTAACAGATTTACAGGTTAGCTTAGTTAAGGGAATGACTATTCTAGAAAAATCTCGAATAAATCTTCTATAATAACCAGCCAATCCTAGGAAACTTCTAACCTCAGTTGGTGACTCAGAGACTTTCCATTTAGTAATTGCCTCAATCTTTGTAGGATCCAAATGAATTCCTTCATGATTAACTAAATGCCCAAGGAACTGTACTTCTTCTAACCACAACTCGCATTTCGAAAACTTAGCATAAAGGTTTTCTTTTCTTAATAAACTTAGAAGTGCGCGCAAATGCTTTGCATGTTCCTCTTTACTCTTAGAGTAAATGAGAATATCATCTATAAAGACAATTATAAATTTATCCAAATATGGCTTACATATTCGGTTCATCATGTCCATAAATGCAGCTGGGGCATTGGTTAAACCAAATGGCATGACAGTAAATTCATAATGGCCATACCTTGTTCTGAAAGCGGTCTTAGGAATGTCCTCTTCCTGTACCTTTAATTGATGATATCCTGATCGTAAATCGATTTTAGAGAAAAATCGAGCTCCTTGCAATTGATCAAACAAATCATCAATTCTCGGTAATGGGTACCGATTCTTAATCGTGACTTTGTTCAATTCAAGGTAATCAATGCCCATTCGCATTGACCCGTCCTTCTTCTTAATGAATAAGATCGGTGCTCCCCATGGCGATGAGCTTGGCTGTATGAATCCTTTCTCTAACAATTCGTCTAATTGTTTCTTCAACTCTTGCATTTCTGCCGGAGCTAAACGGTAAGGTGCTTTGGCAATTGGTGCTGTTCCTGGTAGCAGATGAATTCGAAATTCGACTTCCCTGTCCGGCGGTAGTCCTGGTAATTCTTCTGGAAACACATCTGGAAACTGGGATACTACTGGAATATCTTTCAGTTCTTTTCCTTTAGTGTTAGTGATTATGGAAATCAAATACACTAATGATCCTTTTCTCACGTAACTGGTTGTTTTCATTACAGAGATGAATTTCGTGGATCTAGAGGGTCTATCTCCTTTAATTGTGATCTTTTCACCCTTGGGTGAATTTACTTGAATTGACTTTTGATCACATAGAATACTGGCTTTATTGGCTATTAACCAATCCATACCTAATACAACATCAAATCCTGCCATATTCATTGGATAAAGGTTTGCAATAAACTTTTGATTTAAAAATTCTATTCTTGCTCCCTGAAGATTTCAGTAATCTTAATGGTTTCCCCATTGGTTGTTTCTACTAGACATTCTTGTGGGAGTTTAGTTAATGGTTGATTGATAAGTTTGCAAAACGAAGTATTAATAAAGCTTTGGTTCGCACCAGAGTCAAATAATACTTTAGCAAAAATATCATTAACTAAAAGCGTACCGGCTATCACGCCCGGGATCATCTTTGCTTCTTCTGCAGTCAGAACAAATGCTCCAGCATTTTTAGTAGTCTTGTTGTTAATGGCTGGAGCTAGTTTCGGACAATGTGGCTTGATGTGACCTTTTTCTCCACAGTTGAAGCAGACTCCATTACTAGGTTTCTTCCTACAATCATTTTCCTTGTGTCCTGGTATCTTGCAGAAATTGCAGTAGGTGGAGCATTTTCCCGAATGCTTCTTCTTACAGGCCTTGCAGTAAGGTGTGGAGGTCGAACCTACGTTTTCCCACGATTAGAATTTCCATAGTGGAATTCCTGGGTAAGCCTTTGAGCTAGGTTCCTCCTCTGATCCTCTTCTCGTGTACATACAAATTCATCAGCCAAGGTGTTTGCTAGTTCTACAGCTTCTTCTATGGTTTGAGGTCTAGCTGCCTTGACTACATGCCTTATCTCACTGATTAATCCCCATATGTAATGGGAGATTAATATAGGTTCTGGTGATGCAAGGGTTAGCACTATTCTGGCATATTCAAATAAATAAAGTAGTATAACCCTTACTATCTACTCCAGTCATTCTAAGGTTCAAGAACTTATTTGCTATTTGTTCTTTTTCATTAGGGGGACAAAATTTCCTTTCAACCATGTTTTTAAATTCCTCCCATTCCATATTGTAAACCCTGTCACTTCCAATAGACTGGAGGATAGTGTTCTACCATTCTAATGCTGAGTTTTTAAACAGATTGGAGGCAAACATTATCTTATCTTCTTCTGCACACTTGCTTATTTTTAAGACTGCCTCCGTCTTTTCTATCCAGCGTAGAGCTGCAATGGCCCTTTCATTGCCAGAGAATTCTATTGGTTTACAGGACCAGAATTCTTTGAAAGAACAACCATAAGACATGGTTCTTCTTCTTTTTGGAATTGACATTTGAAAAATGGGTCCATTGTGCACGCTGTGACTAAGTTCAGTATGGGTTCATTTACTCCCATTACCACTTTTATTATTATTATTTTCTGCGTCCCTAACATTTTGGATAATAGTCGGCATAGCATCTTTAATTCCTTGGGTTACAAGGTGTCGAATTTCACTGTTATT
This sequence comes from Helianthus tuberosus, assembly GCA_030545235.1. NCBI lineage: Eukaryota > Viridiplantae > Streptophyta > Magnoliopsida > Asterales > Asteraceae > Helianthus > Helianthus tuberosus. Next base: position 112,941,311 of record CM060400.1, on the reverse strand, counting down.
TATTTGATTTTCATTATTCTGGTTTTCCGGATTTACTGCGTCGGCCATCTGGATTTTAAACAATTACCAAGTATTAATATCGCATAAAAATATCCAATGTAACAATCACACAACAAGCATGTTGATCCAAAATCGTCGAACATTGCGACTTACTCTAGTTTATATTATGCATCTATATTTATTACAAATACAACTGGAATAAAATACAATACTAGTATGCATCACTAACCACAAGATGGTCTATACTACAATATATATATATATATATATATATAGAGTAGGGTTCGCGCGGAAAGTGTGTTTTTCCTAGAAAGTCTAGGAAGCGATCTGGTCCATCCGATTGGTGTGTTTAAGGGTTGAGATTAAATCAATGGCAATCTTGTAATATTTGAGTTTAATTAATTGATTGTTTTAAATGAGTAGGGGCAATTTTGTCAATGGCCGTGTTTTAAATCAATTAGATAACCGCCCATTTCCTAAATTCAAGCGATTTTCCCTCTCTCTCTCTCTCTCTCTCTCTCCAAACCCATCTTGGAAACCCCAATTCCTACCAAAAATAACTACAATCATGGAAGAATATAACTTTAGAAACGATCGAGAGCACCAGATCAAATTAAAACACTTCTCCATCTCCACCATCTCCGAGTTCATCATCACCATTCAAATATTGTTCTTATCATCTCCGTTTTCTTAACGATGTGTTTTAACAGCAAGCAGATTCATACAGTTGTGTTTTAGCATTCAGATTCATACAGATGTGTTTTAACAGCAAACAGATTCATACAGTTGTGTTTTAACAGCAAGCAGATTCATACAGTTGTGTTTTAGCATTCAGATTCATACAGATGTGTTTTAACAACAAACAGATTCATACAGTTGTGTTTTAGCATTCAGATTCATACATATGTGTTTTAACAGCAAACAGATTCATACATATGTGTTTTAACAGCAAGCAGATTCATACAGTTGTGTTTTAGCAAGCAGATTCATACAGATGTGTTTTAACAGCAAACAGATTCATACAGTTGTGTTTTAACAGCAAGCAGATTCATACAGATGTGTTTTAACAGCAAGCAGATTCATACAGTTGTGTTTTAGCATTCAGATTCATACAGTTGTGTTTTAGCATCCAGATTCATACAGATGTGTTTTAACAACAAGCAGATTCATACAGTTGTGTTTTAGCATTCAGATTCATACAGTTGTGTTTTAACAGCAAACAGATTCATACAGTTGTGTTTTAACAGCAAGCAGATTCATACACTTGTGTTTTAGCATTCAGATTCATACAGTTGTGTTTTAACAGCAATCAGATTCATACAGTTGTGTTTTAGCATTCAGATTCATACAGTTGTGTTTTAACAGCAATCAGATTCATACACTGTGTTTTACCATCTTTATATTGTGGGATCTATAAAAAAAATTGACTTTAGCCCTGTAAACTGTTAAAACACAGCACCAAGAACATGCTGATAAATTCCAGTAATCTTCTGAACAATGGAATATGCGATGTAATGTGACATGGAATTTTAGTTAATGAACACATTTACTTCCAGATTTGAATTCGAAAATAATAAAAATTTCGAAAATCATGGAATTTTAGTTAATGAAGATACATTCCAAAAATAAAATTAAAATGTGAAATTACATGATAGCCCTTCTACTTAAAATCCCTCAATGACACATGTCCAATTCTTATTCCTTCCTAGACTTTCTAGGAAAAATAGACTTTCCACCCAACTCCTACTCTATATATATATATATATTAGTATTATTATTAATTAGTGATAGGGGTTCATCCAAAATTCCATATTACGCTCGTCATATTTCCAGACGAGTCGTTCCCCTATTTGTCTCATTCTCTCACTTTCTTCTAAAATCTCCTCACCAAAGGTTCGGAGTTGTTGCGCATTCTTAGTGCTCATGGGTGGTGCAGGTGCTGGTATTGGATCTGGAAACTGGGGCATGGGTTCTTCGTGTGGCTAAGGGTTTTCTAGAATTTCCCTAATATATTGATCATTATCATAATAGGGATCTAGAGGGTCCAAGTTTGGGTAGGCTGCTAGGTTTGGCATGGTTTCCTCTGGTATTGGGAAGCGTTGTTGGTAATCCCTATGGTCATCAAACCAGGGGTCATACTCTGGGTCGGAGTGATGGGGTGCTGGTACTCTAGGTATTTCTGTTGGGTCAAAAGCTGGTGCTGGGATTTGGTTTTCTGGGTTGGCTTCAATTTCCATTGGTTGTGTGGGAAACAATGGTAAGGGCTGGGGTGCTATCAGTTGCTCCAGATTCGGGTCTGCAGCTGTAGTTGCTAAGATATGAAAATTTGCTAAACTCCTATTGAGCATATCCTGAGTGTGAGCATATGTTTCTCTCATAGCGGCTGCTAAAGCTCGCTGTTGCTGTAACTTTTTCATCCTTTTCCTACGTTCATGCGCTCCTTTGCTGAACCATCCTCTCTTCTTAGGAGGGAATGACTCTTCATATTGGGCCTTGAACATGAATATCCCGTCTTCAGTATTAGCCGAATACCCTGAGAGGGTAGGCTGTGAAGAAGTGCCTTCGTCCCTAGGTGAGCTAGACAACTGACGGTAAGCGTTTGAAGGTCCTTGGTCGCTCATACTGTAAACTAACAAATAGTCAAATAACACAAAACAATAATATACATATATGCACATATCCAGGTAAATTATTTCCTAACCTATTGAATAACATTTTGGTGTCAGTAGAACACTTCTGTGGCTGAATCAGTGGCTTAGCTCTGATACCACCTTCTGTCGCAACCCCCGTTCCCTATTTGCCCGGGAACGGGCGGCCGCAGCCAGTTTCAGTGGTATCGGTGTTTATCATTTTGGCAGCGGAATTTACATCAGGACCGTAGTTAGGAAATATTTTATCAGAGTAAAATACCAGGCTTTTATAATATTAAACACATGGGAAAGTTCCCAAGTTTCAAGTACACACATTTTCATAGGAATAGATCCTATTTTATTTAAATAAAAACATCTCTTTATTTAGGTAACTGTTATAGCCACTTTTCGAAGCCTTCAGTGCTGTCCAGCTGGCTTCTATTTGGCTTTCACATTTTGTTACCTGAAACGCGTTTAAAAACATTTTGTCAGTGGGAAATACTGGTGAGTGAATCCCAGTTTAATCAAGACAAGTAAAACCGTTTACAGCATTGAGGGCGGTCGCACAATTACATTTGTTTATTTTTCTACCTTAATTACCACCCACGGTACTGTCAACCCGACTTGTGGTTATGTTACTACTCACAGTGTAGTAACAAATTTTGTATACAAAACCCCAACATACCGAAGATAATTGTAGAATACAAATACTCAATCACTGTTTAATATAATGTAAAACATTTGAGGTTTTGTAAAAACAATTTGCAAAAAAGGAGGATTACTCACATTGTTGTCTTAGGGTTTTCCTTTAGGATTTTCTGGTGATTATCTATTAATTACACAATGCACACGTGTTAGTATAATAACCCAATATTTACATTAGTAATACCCTCCCCGAGACAGAATTCCAATGACTACGTCGGGCAGAACCACGACAGCCGTTACGGAACCCTAGATCAATCGGGCAGCGTATCTAATACGTAACCGGGGGTTAAAATACTTACAACGAGGCAGAACTTCGTTATTTAGGGTGGGTATTATGCCCGAAAATTATGTATACTACGCAGAATTTTAGAGAGAAATGAAAGTTGTGAGCGAATTCAAATGAACAGCCGATGCCATCTATTTATAGTGCCTAATTCAGACTTCTTCACGGCCCCCGAAAGAGAAAGGGAAGGCCTACACGGCCCGCGAACTAGGTCAGGTAGGCCCTAGCTTGTCCGGGTCACCCCACTAGGCTTGACACGATTGTGCCATGTGTCGGCACCGGGCTTTGTCTCGTAGCCAGACACTCGCGGCCCGCGACGGCTTATGGGATATCTGTCGCTCCCCACAACAACCCATAAAATTTCGTGTTTAATTAATTTTTGTAAAAATAAAGGTATTTCGGGCCATTTATCGTATACAGGGTGTATTTTAGGACGTATATGGCACTTTAAATATATTAAGGGTGTTGGAAATATTTTGGAGGGTTGTTATAACCGAGCACGGGCAAAGGTCCGCTCGGTTCTGTTTGGCTCGGTTGGCTCGATTTATTTTCAAATGTGTGTGTGTATATATATTAATAATATAAATGGAGGCATAGATTAATAATGTTTGGTAAAATATCCAAATAGAGCCCATTTAAATATAGAATTGGTGGCCTATACCAATAGTCCATTATCCAATAATCTAATGTCCATTTATTTAATTGAGTCAAAATATCAAAATATTGAGATGTAAAGCGTCGATTAATACTCAAGTGTCAACCCACCATTCAATTCAAAACTGCATAATCCAAAATAAAACCCCGCATCGACCATCATTATTTGAATTCTCCATTGCCAAGACGCCAACTCCCTAGGGTTTTACTTTAGTAGGTTCATTCGATTCCAAACTTCCGATAGAACAAGGGTCTGCTTCAATCGATTGATGATTCATCTTTCCGCTCAGATAATCCTGGTAGAACCAGTTTAGCTTTTTTTCTATTCCTTGTTATTTGTTAAATTTATACTTATGTTCTAATTAGATGAAACCTTAGGGACGAAAACTACATTTTACTCTAAAAACTAACACCATCATAGTCACTACGTCACTTTCCCATTTGTTTTGTGATGCTCCATACTTGCTCGACGTTCACACAAAAATTGCTCAGATCGGAAAGCGCTCGTTCGACTTTGTCTCGTTTGAAAAAATGCTCGGTTCGGTTTGTAAACGAACCGAGCACGAGCAAAGGTCCGATCGGTTCGGCTTATGAACAACCCTAGCAAAGGTCATATGACTGTTGCAATTTAGAAAAACAAATTATTCCCCCCTATACAAAAACCAAAACATTTTTCAAACATAACTCTTCTTTACTCTAAAACACTCTTATTTATAAATGCAAATGTAGGGTTCAAGTACTTCATTTCCACCCGACTCCTTAACTTCTTATGACTCTTCTGATTCTACTATTGAACACTTTACCAAGGTTGCAGAGCAACATAAGAACTTAAAGTTGTGCTTAGTTGTTAATAAGTTCTGTTTAAACATGATGGAAAACATGAATAACATACCTGTTACAGCAGACAGGCCAGCAGAGAATCTAGTCAGAGAAGCAGCCATTGATGTTGACATGATTTTTAGCTTGATCTGGTTCCTCCTTAGGGTGTATGATTATGATGGTGATGATCAAACTATAGGGTTTGAGTTCAAATATGGAGAGAGAGACGTAGGGGCGATTTAGATAATGATGCTATTATGATTAGTATCTAACCCTTTAGCTCTCTAATTATCTCCTTATATATTGTCGCAACCCCCAACCCCCGCCTCGGGAGGCGGGCGTCCACTGCCTACTCAGAGATGGTGGTATCGGTGTTTATCATTATTTGGCAGCGGAATCTACATCAGGACCGTAGTTAGGAAATAAAACAGAGTAAAATACCACAATTTCATAATAGTAAACACATGGAAATTCCCAAGTTTTCATTACAACATGTTTATAGGGATAAACCCTAATTTATTGAATAAAACGTCTTTCTTTATTTAGGTAACTTTTATAGCCACATTTTTCCAAGCCCCCATTGCTCTCCAGCTGGCTTCTATTTGGCTTTCACATTTTGTTACCTGAAACGCATTTTAAAAACATTTCTCAGTGGGAAATTGTCACACCCCGACCACGTGAGACAACGAAACGTGGCGGAAACACCGGGGAGTGTTGTAACAGAATTAATTGTTTCACAACCATGGAAATTAAAGTTTCATTTTATTAATCAAATAAGAGAGTTACATTGTTTTAAACAAGAAACAAAGAGTATATAACAAAAATGAACTAGTTCTTGTCTCGTTTTAAGTCACTAAGGCACAGGTCCGCCTAAGTATGCCTCGATAAGTCCTATGCATCAACTCCTGAAAACACATGTGAAAATAGGTACGTCAGCATAAAAATGCCTGTGAGATACATAGGTTTTGTGAAAATAAGATTCATGACTTAAGTTTGAGAAAATGTTTAATAAAATTTTGCCATGGACCTTGTAAATTGATTTGTTTTTGTAAATCGTTTGAAAAGCAATAAGACCAGATGATATGTATAAATAAGAGAATAATGTATGGTTAAATGAATAACCAAGTAAAATGAGTTTGTATAAGATAAGTTGTTTGTAAAACAATGTCTTGTGAAAAGTATGTTATTTGTATAAAATATTATATGTCTCAAATTGAAATGATTCAAATAACGCTACAATATGTATTACCATACAAGCACTTATATATAGGAAGTACCAGCGGCGTATCCACCATGCTTGTGTCATATTACACACGCCTCGTTACTTAAATCACTTACTCAAACCAAACCACCAAAGTAAAATGTTTATGTATAATCAAATGTCAAAATGTTTGTGTGAAAACCATGTCTAATGTCTATGTCTAATGTAAATCATGAATTGTGTATATCAATGTCAAAATGTTTATGTCTAATGTAAATCATGAATTGTGTATATCGATGTCAAAATGTTTATTGTCAAACGGTTCACATAATGTAATATAATATGTCCATATGCTGGATGAGCATATGCAACAAATTGTAATCTAAAACGATGTACTAAGTATGCACATAATGGACATACATAGCATGAAATGTAATGTAAAACAATGTACTAAGTATGCACACAATGGACATACATAGCATGAAATGTAATGTAAAACGATGTACTAAGTATGCACACAATGGACATACATAGCATGAAATGTAATGTAAAATGATGTACTAAGTATGCACACAATGGACATACATAGCATGAAATGTAATGTAAAACGATGTACTAAGTATGCACACAATGGACATACATAGCATGAAATGTAATATAAAACAATGTACTATGTATGCACACAATGGACATACATAGCATGAAATGTAATGTAAATCATGTACTATAAATGTACTAATGAACATAGCAAGTATATGATGTGAAAACATGGAAAACATGAAAGTAACAAGTAGGCACATGTGTTTCACCCCAAAACAATTTGAAAACGGTAAAAGAGGGGTCTATGCACTCACTTGAGATTGCTTAGTAGTCCTTGAGTAACAACCAAACAATGCTAGAGATCACGGAAATCAAACGGCACCTAATATAGGTAACTATGTTAATAAACCGGACCTATACCGGAGGATCGGATAGAATGAGGGCTCGTAAACCAATTGAGTATGGGAACTCATGTAATATGGTTTAACAAAGCCTACATACTAAAATGAAACCTAACCTAAGTGCTTACGACTCGTTTAGGTAGCTTAAGCCCTATGATAAGTAAAATATGCCTTAACATGTCTAATATTGTTACCAAATCAGTTTAGATACCAAAAGTTATGTTACATATGCTTAAAATGAATTTTGGCGTAAAAAGGGCATTTTGGTAATTTACCTAAGGCATATATACTACCTATCACACAACTACTCAAACGATGTGACCATAAGGTATAACCTCGGAAGGTTATTCCCTATACAACTATGGTCACCTAATGTGTTTGGTCGGATCCTAATGATCGACCAAACGGGTCGGGTTCGAAAGTATAAGCGATTGTTTAGATCGCTTACCTTACGACCTTATGTAAGCACTAAACTAAAAGTGATGAGCTAAGCATGTTAAAACTTGCTTAACTAAGTTTAGAAAACAGGATTGGTATCAAAACAAACGGTTTTGATACCTAAGAGTAGTTTGATTACAAAATACGCAAGAATACGCATTTTGGCCGAAACTACAACTCGTCACTGAGCCTAGATAACGTGGTAATCAGTAGGTATAGTCACTAGGGACTATAACCATCGTGATTACGCTCACGTTATGAAGTTCAAACGAACTTCGCATTAACCATAAACTGGTGAATGCAGAAAGTCAAACAAAGTTTGACTTTAACGCTAAAAGAATAAAAGAACGAAGGAACACTTACAAAAAGAACGGAAGGTTTGAATCCGAATACTCTTAGGTATGAAGTGTTAAACACAACAACTTAGAGAGCAAATTCAGATTTCAAAGGTGTGGGTTTTTGCAAATGAAAGGGTTGGGTATTTATAGGAATGTTGGAACCGTTAAGATCGTTTATCAAATACCGTGCTTCAATCTCAACCTTACACTTGTTGCAACCCTATGGTAACTCAAAATGGCCCCTCATGACAAGGAAAGGGCAAGTGGAATTGAGTTTTGGGTGCATAACAACTGTTAACAGCTGTTTAAACAAGTTTATCTGATCTGGGAAGCTGACACGGGCCGCGTAAGGATCACACAAGGCTTACGCGGGCCGCCTGGCTCTTCTGATCAGAAAACAACTTTGCCATATTGACAGTTTCAGTCCCTGTTGGTGTTTAAGCTCATTTCCGACACTTCTAAGGCCCGTCAAGCCAACTTTAAGGCCCTAAAATGATGCCTAAACATTGTGGGCATGAAACATGCTCAAAAATATGCCGGGTGTCGGTTCGTTTGGTCGTACGATCGCGATGTTCGCTTAATTACGACAGAATACGCATAAGGGCGAAAAACGATCCAAATTGCGCGACGAATGGATTTTTATTATGGCAAACACTAAAATAAAATATTTTAGTACTTAAATAAATTTTTGGATGTCCGGATGTATTCAGAACGTAAGTTATGTGCGAAAATGCAAACTTATGCACTTTTTGACGCTTTTAGTCCCTGAATGACCCAAAAGTTTATTTTAGCACACCGAACCCCTCAAAGCCTATTTCTAAGCTATGTAAAGGATATTTAGGGTATGTTTAACTTATGGTCATGTTCCGGAATGTTTGTTACAGTTCAAATTGGCATACTTTCGCAGTTTGTCAAATTTAGTCCCTGTAAGCGAATTAACTCGATTTCGGCATACCAAACCATCCAAAACTTATTTCTAAGTTATGTAAAGGTTATTTAAGGTATGTTAATCCTATTTCACTATTACGGATTGTTCATTGCATTAAACTGGTTATATTTACGCATCAGTGCGCGTATAACCTTCAAGAAAGCGATTTAGAGCCCGAAATCGAACAAGAATTGATATATGCAAATGATACACATATTTGTACAAATCCCAAGTATGAAATACAATATCTCATTGATTTAGTACTTTTTTGATGGTCACGGAGGCACAGTTGTCACAGTTTCCCCTACTATAGGAAATTTCGTCCCGAAATTTATTTGTAGGAGCCTGTCTGTGACCTTGTCTTAAATAACCATCAAGGATAAGGCAAAATCCTGATATTCCTCTTTAACGGACATTTTTCAGAAATGAAAAATGCACGGAATGAGTCATTTTCCTTAATGGGTATCCTTCAGAAACGAAAATGCACGGAATGAGTCATTTTCCACAATTTCTTCAGAAACGAAAATGAAAGGAATGAGTCATTTTCCACAATTCCTTCAGAAACGAAAAATGCACGGAATGAGTCATTTTCCACAATTTCCTTAGAAACGAAAATGCACGGAATGAGTCATTTTCCTTAATGGGTATTCTTCAGAAATGAAAATGAACGGAATGAGTCATTTTCCACAATTTCTTCAGAAACGAAAATGCACGGAGTGAGTCATTTTCCACAATTTCTTCAGAAACGAAAATGAACGGAATGAGTCATTTTCCACAATTTCTTCAGAAACGAAAATGAACGGAATGAGTCATTTTCCACAATTTCTTCAGAAACGAAAATGAACGGAATGAGTCATTTTCCACAATTTCTTCAGAAACGAAAAATGAACGGAATGAGTCATTTTCCACAATTTCTTCAGAAACGAAAATGAACGGAATGAGTCATTTTCTAGACACACGACCAAACTTGTTGTGGTTTCTGTGCACTGAATTCCATAATTATGTATGCATCCATAATTACGCAATTCCTTGCACAGTCCGCACAATTTGTTTTGTAATGTGAAGGGGAAAAATTAAACCTGTGATGAGTGTGACTAGACCATCATAGGGTCCTTTTAATTAGATCGACAAATAATCTCTCTTAATTAGACCACCAAGGAGTCTTTTCAGCTATTTCATCACATGATATTCCTAACCAGATTTTTGGATCAATCTGTTTAACTAGACCACTCAAGGGGTCTAATTATGGAATAGTACAATATAATCCAAGGGTCTTTACTATTACGTAAAAGCCCATTGAGGATTTAATATAGTACCTTTGGGTATCCTACTATGCATCCCTTATACGAAGATATGGAAGATTCTATGAGGATTTGGATAACAAAACTTGGATTACACCAAAAACATAAAAAGGAAACACATAAGCACATAATCACATAGTTGTTTAACTTGGTTATTAATTTGCTATTAACTTGTTATCGATTGAAAATGGATATTCAAGGTACACCTAGGAAACCAGTAGATGGGCTTCAATGTCCTCTGGGATCTATCTGAAAAGATAGGATGATCTCCCAAAAATTCGATTTTGTTTTCAAAGAAACGTAATATTCGAATTTAAGGAACACAACAATTTTTGGATTTACGGAAATACCCTTAGGTACCCTATTAAGGATTTATAGTGGTACTTTGGGTATTCGTCCAGTGTTGTAACTTGCGCCTTGTACTTCGTTTTCCTTAGAAGAAACGGGTACTTAGGAATTTCGGGGAAATGCAAGAGATCATAAAATAGAAAAAAATTTGGGGGGTAGTTTGCTTTTCAAGGAATACGATTCCTTGATTGTCGGTATTGTAGGGGATATGTTGTTTATACATATAACCACATAAATACATTGTAGTGTAAATAACAGATTTATTTATAAACAATGATAACAACTGTTTCATGGACTTTGACAACAAAAGAAAATAATACATAAGACGTGATTATTTCTAAAGGGTGTTGTCTTCTAGTCGGTCAGATGCTCATCCCTGTGCTGGATTTGCATTAGCAAGCTTTGGGCAATTTCTTCGGAAATGACCCATCTCGCCACAATTGTAGCAAGAACCTGGTGGAAAGCGAGCTTGAGCAGGATTGTTGTCAGCTTGATTTGGTGCAACTGCTGCTCGACAAACTTTTGTTGTATGACCTTTAAGTCCACAAATTTGGCATTCGCGGCACTTCACCCTAGCATGATGATGAAGGTTACATTGGTTGCACAAGGGTGAAGTTCCATTGTATGGCTTCCTAGCAGGGGGTTGAGCTGGTTGGTTGGGGACAGCTTGACCATTGTGAGCGACCACGGCGAAGTTCTGAGAAGCCTTTCGCTTCTTTGACCTCTTAGGAAATCCAGTCTGTTCATCCATGGTCTTTGATTCCTCGATTGGTTTCTTATCATCTTTTCGGAAGAGTTTACCTTTCCTGATTTGAGATTCAGTCAAGGTAGCAGATAGCTCAATGGCCTGCCTAACCGTAGTGGGGTTACTACCAGTAACAATGTCCTGAACTGAGTCAGGGAGACCATCAATGTATTTTTCGATCGCCTTATCCAAAGGCGTAACCATGGTAGGACACAACAGGCTCAGCTCCTCATATCGATCTGTGTATGCTCGATGTTCACCGCTGTCTTGCTTAAGATCGTCGAATTCCCTTTCTAAGGCCCTGATCTCGTGACGAGGGCAGAATTCCTTCATCATCAGAGCTCGAAGCTCTTCCCACGTTTTGGCCAGTGCCACATCGGCACCTCTATCTCTCATCACACCATTCCACCACGTCAAAGCTCGTTTCTCAAAGACACTAGATGCGAAATCTACCTTTCGCTCGTTTGGACATTGAACATGTCTGAAGGTGCTCTCTAGACTCTCGAACCATTCCAGAAGTGCAGTCGCTCCTTGAGACCCGGAAAACTTTGATGGCTTAGCTGAGTTGAACGTCTTGAAGTTGCAGGGGGCATTATTGTTGTTGAGAGCTTGGTTACATTGAGCAACGATGTTCAGGATTGCAGCAGTCATTTGCTGTGTAATGGCAGCTGCCAGCTCTTTAATAGATACCTGATTTTCGCGTCGTGGAGGCATTCTAAAAGGGGAAACACGAGAGAAAACAAATGAAATGGCATTGGGTAAGAATAGGATGTTACAATTACCGACCAAATCATGGGTGATGGTCATTTGTTTGAACCACGAAGCAAACAAACGACACACAAAGGCTGAATCAAAGCAATTATCTCCTCATAATGTATCGTGAAGACATGCTCGCCTATAAGTGGACACTCACCCCAAGAGTTCCCAGGTAAGAGTGACTGGTCCGATTATGTGGATTTGTACGAACACTCTAGCCTTAGACAGAAAACTCAGGGTACAAGCATTCACTCTTCCAGTTTGCACGTGTTCACACTATTTAGGACCAAAAACTTTGACGAGAGTTTGAAATTTCAGAGGGGTTCAAAACCTTACAACTGAGGGTTCAAAACCTTGTAATCAATCATCCCAGAACAGATGATTAATTTTCAAAGCGGATTCGAACTGTGTGTTCTCATTGTGGTTATCACCTAAGGATAGGTGAAGGTGTCGTTTTATGACTAAACGCAAGTAAACTCGCGTTAGGGTCCTAGGAAGGTTATAGACTAGGTCAAAGCATTACTAATAACCTAATTCTCTATAACCATTGGCTCTGATACCAACTTTTCTGTCACACCCCGACCACGTGAGACAACGAAACGTGGCGGAAACGCCGGGGAGTGTTGTAACAGAATTAATTGTTTCACAACCATGGAAATTAAAGTTTCGTTTTATTAATCAAATAAAAGAGTTACATTCTTTTAAACAAGAAACAAAGAGTACATAACAAAAATTAACTAGTTCTTGTCTCGTTTTAAGTCACTAAGGCACAAGTCCGCCTAAGTATGTCTCGATAAGTCCTATGCATCAACTCCTGAAAACACATGTGAAAATAGGTACGCCAGCATAAAAATGCCTGTGAGATACATAGGTTTTGTGAAAATAAGATTCATGACTTAAGTTTGAGAAAATGTTTAATAAAATTTAGCCATGGACCTTGTAAATTGATTTGTTTTTGTAAATCGTTTGAAAAGCAATAAGACCAGATGATATGTATAAATAAGAGAATAATGTATGGTTAAATGAATAACCAAGTAAAATGAGTTTGTATAAGATAAGTTGTTTGTAAAACAATGTCTTGTGAAAAGTATGTTATTTGTATAAAATGTTATATGTCACAAATTGAAATGATTCAAATAACGCTACAATATGTAATACAATACAAGCACTTATATATAGGAAGTACCAGCGGCGTATCCACCATGCTTGTGTCATATTACACACGCCTCGTTACTTAAATCACTTACTCAAACCAAACCACCAAAGTAAAATGTTTATGTATAATAAAATGTCAAAATGTTTGTGTGAAAACCATGTCTAATGTCTATGTCTAATGTAAATCATGAATTGTGTATATCAATGTCAAAATGTTTATATCTAATGTAAATCATGAATTGTGTATATCGATGTCAAAATGTTTATTGTCAAATGGTTCACATAATGTAATATAATGTGTCCATATGCTGGATGAGCATATGCAACAAATTGTAATGTAAAACGATGTACTAAGTATGCACATAATGGACATACATAGCATGAAATGTAATGTAAAAAAATGTACTAAGTATGCACACAATGGACATACATAGCATGAAATGTAATGTAAAACGATGTACTAAGTATGCACACAATGGACATACATAGCATGAAATGTAATGTAAAACGATGTACTAAGTATGCACACAATGGACATACATAGCATGAAATGTAATGTAAAACAATGTACTTAGTATGCACACAATGGACATACATAGCATGAAATGTAATGTAAAACAATGTACTATGTATGCACACAATCGACATACATAGCATGAAATGTAATGTAAAACAATGTACTAAGTATGCACACAATGGACATACATAGCATGAAATGTAATGTAAATCATGTACTATAAATGTACTAATGAACATAGCAAGTATATGATGTGAAAACATGGAAAGCATGAAAGTAACAAGTAGGCACATGTGTTTCACCCCAATACAATTTGAAAACGGTAAAAGAGGGGTCTATGCACTCACTTGAGATTGCTTAGTAGTCCTTGAGTAACAACCAAACAATGCTAGAGATCACGGAAATCAAACGGCACCTAACATAGGTAACTATGTTAATAAACCGGACCTATACCGGAGGATCGGATAGAATGAGGGCTCGTAAACCAATTGAGTATGGGAACTCATGTAATATGGTTTAACAAAGCCTACATACTAAAATGAAACCTAACCTAAATGCTTACGACCCATTACGACCCGTTTAGGTAGCTTATGCTACTTTAACACGTTGTTCGCGTGAAACGCGTTCGGAACACCTAACTGGCCCTATGATAAGTAAAATATGCCTTAACATGTCTAATATTGTTACCAAATCAGTTTAGATACCAAAAGTTATGTTACATATGCTTAAAATGAATTTTGGCGTAAAAATGGCATTTTGGTAATTTACCTAAGGCATATATACTACCTATCATACAGCTACTCAAACGATGTGACCATAAGGTATAACCTCGGAAGGTTATTCCCTATACAACTATGGTCACCTAATGTGTTTGGTCGGATCCTAATGATCGACCAAACAGGTCGGGTTCGAAAGTATAAGCGATTGTTTAGATCGCTTACCTTACGACCCTATATAAGCACTAAACTAAAAGTGACAAGCTAAGCATGTTAAAACATGCTTAACTAAGTTTAGAAAACAGATTTGGTATCAAAACAAAAGGTTTTGATACCTAAGAGTAGTTTGGTTACAAAATACGCAAGAATACGCATTTTGGCCGAAACTACAACTCGTCACTGAGCCTAGATAACGCGGTAATCAGTAGGTATAGTCACTAGGGACTATAACCATCGTGATTACGCTCACGTTATGAAGTTCAAATGAACTTCGCATTGACCATAAACTGGTCAATGCAGAAAGTCAAAAAAGTTTGACTTTAACGCTAAAAGAATAAAAGAACGAAGGAACACTTACAAAGGGTCCAAGAACGAAAGGTTTGAATCCGAATACTCTCAGGTATGAAGTGTTAAACACAACAACTTAGAGAGCAAATTCAGATTTCAAAGGTGTGGGTTTTTGCAAATGAAAGGGTTGGGTATTTATAGGAATGTTGGAACCGTTAAGATCGTTTATCGAATACCGTGCTTCAATCTCAACATTACACTTGTTGCAACCCTATGGTAACTCAAAATGGCCCCTCATGACCAGGAAAGGGCAAGTGGAATTGAGTTTTGGGTGCATAACAGCTGTTTAAACAAGTTTACCTGATCTGGGAAGCTGACACGGGCCGCGTAAGGATCACACAAGGCTTACGCGGGCCGCCTGGCTCTTCTGATCAGAAAATAACTTTACCATATTGACAGTTTCAGTCCCTGTTGGTGTTTAAGCTCATTTCTGACATTTCTAAGGCCCGTCAAGCCAACTTTAAGGCCCTAAAATGATGTCTAAACATTGTGGGCATGAAACATGCTCAAAAATATGCCGGGTGTCGGTTCGTTTGGTCGTACGATCACGATGTTCGCTTAATTACGACGGAATGCGCATAAGCGCGAAAAAAGATCCAAATTGCGCGACGAATGGATTTTTCTTATGGAAAACACTAAAATAAAATATTTTAGTGCTTACATAAATTTTTGGATGTCCGGATGTATTCAGAACGTAAGTTATGCGTGAAAATGCAAACTTATGCACTTTTTGACGCTTTTAGTCCCAGAATGACCCAAAAGTTTATTTTAGCACACCGAACCCCTCAAAGCCTATTTATAAGCTATGTAAAGGATATTTAGGGTATGTTTAACTTATGTTCATGTTCCAGAATGTTTGTTACAGTTCAAATTGGCATACTTTCGCAGTTTGTCCAATTTAGTCCCTGTAAGCGAATTAACTCGATTTCGGCATACCAAACCATCCAAAACTTATTTCTAAGTTATGTAAAGGTTATTTAAGGTATGTTAAGCCTATTTCACTATTCCGGATTATTCGTTGCATTAAACTGGTTATATTTACGCATCAGTGCGAGTATAACCTTCTAGAAAGCGATTTAGAGCCCGAAATCGAACAAGAATTGATATGTGCAAATGATACACATATTTGTACAAATCCCAAGTATGAAATACAATATCTCATTGATTTGGTATTTGTTTGATGGTCACGGAGGCACAGTTGTCACAGAAATACTGGTGAGTGAATCCCAATTTAATCAAAACAGGTTTTTATCATGGTACAGTATTGAGGGCAATCCAGCAATTACATTTGTTTACCATTCTACCTTAATTACCACCCACGGTACTGTCAACCCAACTTGTGGTCATGTTACTACTCACAGTGTAGTAACAAATTTTGTATACAAAACCCCAACATACCGACGATAATTCTAGAATACAAATACTCAATCACTGTAAATTATACTTTAAAATAATTGAGGTTTTATAAAAACAGTTTACAAAAAGAAGGATTAACTCACATTGCTATTTTAGATTTTTCCATGTGGTTTCTTGGTTATAATCTAATAAATTAAACAATGCACACACGTTAGTATTATAACCCAATATTTACATTAGTTATACCCTCCCCGAGACAGAACTCCAACGACTACGTCGGGCAGATCCTCGACAGCCGTTACGGAGCACTAGATCAATCGGGCAGCGTATCTAATACGTAACCGGGGGTTAATGCCCGGATATTACTTATACACTATAGAAATTGTGAGAGAATTCACGAATTTTGAACGACGAAAATGAACTACCGACCGATCTCATTTATAGGGCTGGAACAGGGATTCCTCGCGCCCCGCAAAAGAAACCGCAAGGGTCTTCGCAACCCGCGACGTAGGGTATGTAGGGCCTAGCTATGCTGATTCAGACCACTAGCCTTGCCACGATCATGAAACATGGCGGCTCAGGGGCTCACCGGGTGATCTAGCTGTCGCGGCCCGCGTAAGCCGAAGACTAAGTCTTCGCGGCCCGCGAGCGCCCTGAATTTCTGGTTTTTATTTTATTTTGCAAAATTAAAGTAGTTAGGGCCGATTTCTTGTATACGGGGTATACTTTAGGACATATAGGGACATTCTAAATATTTTAGGAAGGGTCGTTATATCCTCCCCACCTTGTTTTAGAATTCTTCCTCGAGGTCTACTGGAATAGGTGTGGATATTTCCTCTGCATCTCGGATTTAGGCTCCCATGTGTATTCTGGTCCTCTTTTGGAATCCCATTTCATTTTGACTAGAACTAATCTCTTGTGTTTGAGATTCTTGACTTTTCTGTCTTCAATCTGTAGAGGTTTTTCTACGAACTTAAGCTTCTCATTTACCTCTATATCCTTAAAAGGTACTACTAATGATTCATCAGCTAAACACTTTTTGAGATTACATACATGAAATACATCATGTATTCCTGCTATTTCCTCTGGCAGTTGTAGCTGATAAGCTACTGGTCCTATTCTTCTAATAATCTCAAAGGGTCCAACATACCTGGGGCTTAGCTTTCCCCTCTTGATGAATCTCACAACTCCTTTCCAAGGAGAAACCTTTAATAACACCTTGTCTCCTACTTGGAATTCCAATGGCTTTCGTCTGTTATCAGCATAACTCTTTTATCGATCGCGTGCTGCTTTTAATCTTTCCTTGACTTGAATAATCTTGTTTGTTGTTTCTTGTACTATTTCTGGTCCAGATAATTGCTTTTCTCCAATTTCTGCCCAACAGACTGGGGTTCGGCACTTTCGTCCTTAAAGTGCTTCGAATGGTGCATCATTGATACTGGTATGATAGCTGTTATTATAAGAAAATTCTATTAATGGTAAATGATCATCCCAATTTCCTCCGAAATCAATTACACAAGCTCTAAGCATATCCTCCATTGTCTGTATTGTCCTTTCGCTTTGTCCGTCCGTTTGAGGATGATAAGCAGTGCTTAAATTTAACTTGGTTCCCATTGCGTTTTGGAAACTTGTCAAAAAATGAGAAGTAAAACGACTATCTCTATTAGAAACAATTGATAAAGGAATTCCATGTAATGAAACTATTTCATTCACATACAACTTGGCTAGTTGTTCCATACTGAAAGTTTCCTTCATTGGTAAGAAATGAGCAAATTTAGTTAACCTATCTACAATCACCCAGCTTGTATCATTACCTTTTCATGTCTTGGGTAATTTGGTAACAAAATCGATTATTATCAATTCCCATTTCCATACAGGCATTTCCAATTGCTGCAACGGACCCGAGGGTTTCTGGTGTTCAGCTTTAACCTTCGAACAAGTTAGACACTTGGCAACATACGCTGCTATATCCTTTTTCATTCCTATCCACCAGAAATTATTTCTTAAGTCTTGATACATTTTATCACTTCCAGGATGTATCGTATACTTAGACTTATGGGCTTCTTCTAATATTCGGTGGCGTAGGTTTCCTTGTTTAGGTATCCAAATTCTTTTCTTATGGAATCTCCAAATTCCATATGTTCCTTGTTCTAATTCCTTAATCATTCCTTTTAATTTTTCAGTATCGTCTTTGATTACTGATTCGTGTACTTCTCTAATTTGCTCATTTAAATCTATCTACATATTTAATTTAAGAGAACGTACTCTTTTTGGCTTTTCTCGATATTTTCGACTTAAAGCATCGGCTACTACGTTAGTTTTTCCTGCATGATACTGGATACTACAATCATAATCACTAAGAATTTCCATCCAACGTCTTTGTCTCATATTTAACTCTTTTTGCCTGATAACATATCTTAAACTCTTATGATCGGTGAAAATGGTAAACTTACTACCATAAAGGTAATGTCTCCAAATTTTCAGGGCAAAAATTATGGCTCCTAACTCTAAATCATGGGATGAAAAATTCTCTTCATGATTCTTAAGTTGTCTAGAGGCATAGGCTATAACCTTTTGAAGTTGCATCAACACACATCCATAACCTAACTTATAAGTGTCACAATAGACTACAAAGTTTTCAGTTCCTTTTGGTAATGCTAGTATGGGTGTGTTGGTTAATCTTTGCTTAATAATTCTAAAGGCTTCTTCTTGTTTTGGTCCCCATTCAAACTTAACAGACTTACAGGTTAGTTTTGTTAAGGGAATGGCTATTCTAGAAAAATCTCGGATAAATCTTCTATAATAACCAGCCAATCCTAGGAAACTTCTAACCTCCGTTGGTGACTCAGGGACTTTCCATTTAGTAATTGCCTCGATCTTTATGGGATCCACATGAATTCCTTCATGATTAACTAAATGTCCAAGAAATTGCACTTCTTCTAACCAGAATTTGCATTTCAAAAATTTAGCATAAAGCTTTTCTTTTCTCAGTAAATTTAGGAGTGCATGCAGATGCGTTGCATGTTCCTCTTTACTTTTAAAGTAAATGAGAATATCATCTATAAAGATAATTATGAAATTATCCAAATATGGCTTACATATTCGGTTCATCATGTCCATAAATGCGGCTGGGGCATTGGTTAAACCAAATGGCATGACAGTAAATTCATAATGGCCATACCTTGTTCTGAAAGCGGTCTTAGGAATGTCCTCTTCCTGTACCTTTAATTGATGATATCTTCAGTGTAAATCGATTTTAGAAAAGAATCGAACTCCTTGCAGTTGATTGAACAAATCATCGATTCTCGGTAATGGGTACCGATTTTTAATCATGACTTTGTTCAATTCTCGGTAATCAATGCACATACGCATTGACCCGTCTTTTTTTTTTTGACGAATAAGATCGGTGCTCCCCACGGCGATGAGCTTGGCTGTATGAATCATTTCTCCAAAAGTTCGTCTAGTTGTTTCTTTAGTTCTTGCATCTCCGCTGGTGCTAAACAGTAAGGTGCCTTGGCAATTGGTGTTGTTCCTGGTAGCAGATGAATTCTGAATTCGACTTCTCTGTCCGGCGGTAGTCCTGGTAGTTCTTCTGGAAATACGTCTGAAAATTGAGATAATACGGGGATATCTTTTAATTCCTTTCCTTTAGTGTGAATGATTATGGAAATCATATACACTAGTGACCCTTTTCTTGCACAGCTTGTAGTTTTCATCACAGAGATGAATTTCATGGATCTAGTTAGCTTATCTCCTTTAATTGTGATCTTTTCACCTTTTGGTGAATTTACTTGTATTGACTTTTGATCCCATAGAATACTGGCTTTATTGGCTATTAACAAATCCATTCCTAATACAATATCAAATCCTGCCAGATTCCTTGGGTAAAGATTTGCAATAAACTTTTAATTTAAAAATTCTATTCTTGCTCCCTGCAAGATTTCAGTAATCTTAATGGATTCTCCATTTGTTGTTTCTACTAGACATTCTTGTTGGAGTTTAGTTAATGGTTGATTGAGAAGTTTGCAAAATGAAGTATTAATAAAACTTTGGTTCACACCAGAGTCAAATAATACTTTGGAAAAAACATCATTAACTAAAAACGTACCGGCAATCACGTCCGGAATCATTTTGGCTTCTTCTACAGTCAGAACAAATGCTCTAGTATTCTTAGTAGTCTTGTTGTTCATGGCTGGAGCTAGTTTCGAACAATTTGGCTTGATATGTCCTTTTTCTCCACAGTTGAAGCACACTCCATTACTGGGTTTCTTCCTACAATCTTCTTCCTTATGTCCTGGTATCTTGCAGTAATTGCAGTAGGTGGAGCATCTTCCTGAATGCTTCTTCTTACAGGCTTTACAGTAAGGTGCAGAGATAGAACCTATATTTTCCCACGGTTGGAATTACCGTAGCGAAATTCCTGGGTAAGCCTTTGAGCTAGGTTCTTTCTTTGGTTCTCTTCTTGGGTACGCACTAATTCATCAGTCAAGGTATTTGTTAGTTCTAACGCTGCTTCTATGGTTTGTGGTCTAGCTGCGTTGACTACATGTCTAATTTCACCGATTAATCCTCAGATGTAACAGGAAATTAACACTGCTTCTGGTGATGCTAGGGTTGGCACTATTCTAGCATATTCAAAGAATGTAGTAGTGTAACCCTTGCTGTCTACTCCTGTCATTCTAAGGTTTAAGAATTTATTGGCTATCTGTTCCTTTTCATTAGGAGGATAGAATTTTCTTTCCACCATGTTCTTAAACTCATTCCATTCCATATTATAGACCCCGTCACTTCCCCTAGACAAGAGAATAGTGTTCCACCATTATAGAGCTGCATTCTTAAATAAATGAGAAGCAAACATGATTTTATCTTCTTCTGCACACTTGCTTATTTTTAAGACTGCCTCAGTCTTTTCTATCAAGTATAGAGCTGCAATGGCTCCTTCATTGCTAGAGAATTCTATCGGTTTGCAGGACCAGAATTCTTTGTAAGAGCAACCATAAGACATGGTTCTTCTTCTTTTTGGAATTGGCATTTGAAGTAATGGTCCATTGTTCACGCTGTGACTAAGTTCAATATGTGTTCGCTTACGTCCACCATTACTGTTATTATTTTCCGCTTCTTTAACATTTTGGATGATATATGGCGTAGCATCTCTAATTCCTTGGGTTACAATGTGTCGAATTGCACTGTTATTTATTTGATTATCATTATTCTGGTTTTCCTGATTTGCTGCGTTGTCCATCTGAATTATAAACATTTACCAACTATTAATATCACAAAATAATATTAAATGCAAACAATCTCACAACACAAACAGATTGGTCAAAATCATCGTACATTGCGACCTTTACTCTATATTATATATATGCGTCTAGTACAAACCATAATTGAAATTTAAAACACAATACTAGTAGGCATCCGTAGCTATAATATTATCTGTATTTTTTCAAGTCACACACACACACACACACACACACACACACACATATATATATATATATACATATATATATATATATATATATATATATATATTATTACTAAATACTGCATATTGCGCTCGTCATACTTCCATACGAGCCTCTCACCTATATGTCTTATCCTTTCACTTTCATCTAACAACTCCTCACCAAACGTTCAGAGTTCCTGTATGTTCTCAGTACTCATGGGTGGTGCGGGTGCTGGTATCGGTTCAGGGTACTGGGGCATCGGTTCCTCCTGTGGGTAGGGGTTCTCTAGTATCTCCCTGATATATTGGTCATTATTAAAATATGGGTCTAGAGGGCCAGGTTGGGATAGGGTGCTCCTGGGTTTTGTATGGGTTCCTCTATTGGGTAAAGTGGTTGATAATCCATATGGTCGTCAAACCATGGTTCATAATCTGGAGGATGGGGTGCTGGGATTCTAGGGATTTCAACTGGGTCAAAAGCAGGTACTGGAGGCTGGTCTACTGGGTTTGGTTCAATTTACATGGTTTGTGTGGGAAATAGTGGTATCGGCTAAGGTGCAATAAGTTGTTCTAAATTTGGGTCAGCAGCTGCGGTAGCTAATGTGTGAAAACTAGCTAATCTCCTATTGAGTATATCCTGGGTTTGAGCATTCATTTCTCTATTCGCTGCTGCTAAGGCCAGCTGTTGCTCCAACTTTCTCATTCTTTTTCTACGCTCGTGCGCTCCCCGACTGAACTATCCTCTCTTCTTGGGAAGGAATGGTTCTTCGGACTGTGCCTTAAATACAAAGATCCCTTCTTCTGTGTCAGCTGAGTACCCCAAGGGGGTAGGCTGGGAAGAAGTTCCTTCGTCCTTAGGTGAACTAGACAGTTGACGGTAAGTGTCCGAAGGTCCTTGATCACTCATACTGTAAACTAATAAATTGTCAAATATCACAAAACAATAATATAGGCACATAATCCTGTAGATAATTTCCTAACATAACAGATAAAATTATGGT
Source organism: Helianthus tuberosus (assembly GCA_030545235.1). NCBI lineage: Eukaryota > Viridiplantae > Streptophyta > Magnoliopsida > Asterales > Asteraceae > Helianthus > Helianthus tuberosus. Next base: position 112,918,463 of record CM060400.1, on the reverse strand, counting down.
GTCAGCAGAACACTTATGTGGCTGAAATTAGTGGTTGTAGCTCTGATACCACCTTCTGTCGCAACCCCCAACCCCTGCCTCGGGAGCGGAATTTACATCAGGATCGTAGTTAGGAAATATTTTATCAGTGTAAAATACCATAATTTCATAATAGTAAACACATGGGAAATTCCCAAGTTTTCATTACAACATGTTTATAGGGATAAACCCTAATTTATTGAATAAAACGTCTTTCTTTATTTAGGTAACTTTTATAGCCACATTTTTCCAAGCCTTCAGTGCTCTCCAGCTGGCTTCTATTTGGCTTTCACATTTTGTTACCTGAAACGCGTTTTAAAAACATCTGTCAGTGGGAAATACTGGTGAGTGAATTCCAATTTAATCAAAATAGGTTTTATCATGGAACAGTATTGAGGGCAATCCAGCAATTACATTTGTTTACATTCTACCTTAATTATCACCCACGGTACTGTTAACCCGACTTGTGGTCATGTTACTACTCACAGTGTTGTAACAAATTTTGTATACAAAACCCCAACATACTGACGATAATTGTAGAATACAAATACTCAATCACTGTTAATTATACTTTAAAATAATTGAGGTTTTATAAAAACAATTTACAAAAAGAAGGATTAACTCACATTGCTATTTTTTATTTTTCCATGTGGTTTCCTAGTTATAATAACCCAATATTTACATTAGTTATACCTTCCCCAAGACAGAGCTCCAACGACTACGTCGGGCAGAACCTCGACAGCCGTTACGGAGCACTAGATCAATCGGACAGCGTATTTAATAGGTAACCGGGGGTTAAAATATTTACAACGAGGCAGAGCTTCTCTAATTTAGTGGGTATAATACCCAGGTATTACTTCTACACTATAGAAATTGAGAGAGAATTCACGAATTTTGAACGACGAAAATGAACTGCCGATCGATCTCATTTATAGGGCCGGAACAGGGGTTCCTCGCGCCCCGCGAAAGAGACCACAAGGGCCTTCGCGGCCCGCGACGTAGGGTATGTAGGGCCTAGCTATGCTGATTCAGACCACTAGCCTCGCCACGATCATGACGCGTGGCAACTCAGGGGCTCGCCGGGTGATCTAGCTGTCGCGACCCGTGTAAGCCGAAGACTAAGTCTTCGCGGCCCGCGAGCGCCCTAAATTTTTGGTTTTTATTTTATTTTGCAAAATTAAAGTAGTTAGGGCTGATTTCTTGTATACGGGGTATACTTTAGGACATATAGGTACATTCTAAATATTTTAGGAAGGGTTGTTATATATATACACCCAAGACGAAACCTAATTAGTTAATAAGGGTAATATGGTCCATCAACAGTTACCAACTAATTATATAATAGGTATTAATATATTTTGATATAATATAAATGATTATATGGCTACAAGATTAAATAATAAAATAATAATATATTTAATCTTACATTCTACCACTTAGCCGATTAATCATTTATCATGAGTATTAGATAAGCCTGATCAGGAGTTAACACTCATTTTAGCTCTAAGCCAAGAACCGTAGCAGAGAAATACAACCGTTGAATCATTATGCGACTCAGGACCCCCATTAATCATACTACAACCTCGGTTTAAAACCTAACAGTTATGATCAAAATACGTATAGCCCTTTAGCGTTCGATTTGTATTTACACTTGTCTATATGTCATTACACCGGCATAACATATGTTAGAGAAACACAAAATCAAACTGAGGAAATTTCATTATTTAAAACATAAGTCAGTACAATATGCTAAATAAGGTCTTTAGTAAATCCCATATTCCAAACATGTTTTTCGTAAACTTTAGGTGGGAGACCTTTAGTCATCGGATCCGCAAGCATATCTTTAGTACTTCTATACTCAATATAAAGAATATTTTCCTCAACTTGTTCACGTGCGAACATATATTTTGTATCGAGATATAAACGAGCTCCAGTCAAACTGTTACCGTTCGAGAAACTAACGGCAGCTGAGTTATCACAGTAAAGCTTCAATGGTCTAGAAATGGAATTAACGATTTTGAGTCCATTGATCAGATTTCTAAGCAATATTCGATGACAGGTTGCGTTATAAACAACAATGTATTTTGCCATCATTGTGGAAGTTGTGGTCAATTGTTGTTTATGACTCTTCCATGAAATGGGTCCGCCTGCTAACATAAAGATATAGCCTGAAGTGGATTTCTTGTCATCTTTGCATTTGGCAAAATCATAATTAGAATAGCCTATAACTTCTAAATGATCACTTCTTCTATAAGCCAGTTTATAGTCTTTCGTCCCTTGTAGATATCGAAGTACCTTCTTAGCTGCTTTCCAGTGATCTAGGCCAGGATTAGTCTGATAACGGCCTAGCATTCCAGCAATATAAGCGATATATGGGTGAGTACAGACTTGAGCATACGTCAGGCTCCCGACTACTGACGCGTAAGGTATCTGGCTCATTTGCTCCTTCTCAAACTCTGTTGTCGGACATTGGAATGAACTGAAAACATCTCCCTTAACTACTGGAGCGACAGAGGGTTTGCACTATTGCATGTTGTAACGTGTAAGGACACATTCTATGTAAGCCTTTTGAGACAATCCTAAGATCCCTTTGTGTCTATCTCGGTGAATTTCGATGCCAATGACGTAAGAAGCATCTTCGAGATCCTTCATGTTGAAGTTATGCGAGAGTAACCGCTTCGACTCATGCAACATGTCTAAACTATTACTTGCCAACAGAATATCATCTACGTAAAGGACAAGTATAGTAAAGTTGCTCCCATTCATCTTGAGGTAAGCACATTGATCCACTTGATTCTTCATAAAACCTTGCTTCTTCATAACCTCGTTAAACTTGAGATACCATTGACGTGATCCTTGTTTTAACTCGTAAATGGATTTCTTCAACTTACAGACTAGATGCTCCTGACCATCAGGTTGTTTCATGTAAACATTTTCGTCCAAGTATCCATTAAGGAAAGCGGTTTTAACGTCCATCTGATGCAGCTCTAAATCAAAATGAGCTAAATCTTTATGAGAGACAGGTGAAAACGTCTCTTGATAATCAATTCCCTCTTTCTGAGTGTAGCCCTTTGCAACCAATCTCGCTTTGTAACGTTCAACGTTACCATTTGGATCCAGTTTTGTTTTGAACACCCATTTACATCCTACGGGTTTGACACCGTTGGATAATTCTACCAAATCCCAAACGTCATTTTGCTTCATGGAATCAAGCTCATCAATCATTGCTTTATTCCATTCAGAAGACTGATCACTGCCAATGGCTTCATTATAAGAGATAGGATCATTGAGCTTTCCGGGATCCATTTCAGTCAGGTAGTTAACATAATCATCCCAATTAGTAGGCCTTCTAGTCCTAGATGACCTCCTGAGTTGATTATCGGGTTCAACATTTTCTTGGCTTTGAGCATTTGTTGTGCCTTCGTTATGAGGTATAATGGGCTCTGATCGTGGGGTGAATTTGGAGTTGGTGCATTAGCTTCTAGTGCAGTAGTTGCCTTGGGTACAAGAGGAGTAAACAGAGTAATGGTAAGCGATGAGTCTCCCCCCTCCCCCCGCGTCTTGTACTTCTTGCAATTCTTCGTAAGGGTTGGTACTGCTCCTACTGACCTTGAAATCCTCCAGGAACGCAACACGCTTGGTTTCAACAATACGGGTGACGTGGGAAGGACAAAAGAAAATTATAACCCTTTGAGTGATCAGGATACCCGATAAAGAAACAGGTAACTGTTTTATGGTCAAGTTTCCTTAGGAAAGGATTATAAAGTTTTGCTTCAGCAATGCAGCCCCATACTTTCATATATTTAAGACTCGGTTTCCTTCATGTCCAAAGTTCATAAGGAGTTTTGGGGACATACTTAGAAGGAACTCTATTGAGTATATGAACAGCTGCTTTTAACGCTTCAATCCAGAGGAATAATGGTAAATTGGTGTTGGCTAACGTACTACGCACCATGTTCATAAGGGTACGGTTTCTACGTTCAGCGACACCGTTCTGCTGAGGTGTACCGGGCATGGTGTATTGGTTCACAATCCCCTGGCCCTTACAAAACTCATAAAATGGACCAGGAGCTTGACCTACATCAGTATGTCTTCCATAATATTCACCGCCTCTATCTGATCTCACAACCTTAATCTGACGATTTAATTTCTTTTCAACTTCAACTTTATAATCTTTAAAAGTTGTAAGAGATTCAGACTTTTCCTTAATAAGATACAAGTACATGTAACGAGAATAATCATCAATAAAAGTGATAAATGAAGTATGTCCAGTAATGACAGCAATTTGGTAAGGACCGCTAATGTCAGTGTGAATGAGTTCTAATAAATTAGAGCTCCTAGTGTGTCACACCTCGATATTTCCACATATTACCAGTGGGCCCGGCGGGGAGTATCGTAACGTAGTTGATATCGGTATAGTCAATTATATACAGTTTAATGCACAGCGGAAGTCTTGGTAGAAAGTAATATTACAAACCGAAATGCAAAGTATAAAACATAATATAAAATATTGTTCAACAGACTATAAGCATCAAGAACTTGCAAGATTCTTTAACTAACGCCCAGAGCTCCCAGCCAATTACGTACATCACCTGTCACTTAGTCTTTTTTGAAAAATACGTCAGTTTACACTGGTAAATACAATTAACCGACTCTTTTGAAAGCATTTATGAAAATTGATTTAGATGCACAAGGCACAAATGTTTTTATAATTTGGGACAATTATATTAATAACAATGTTGTATCAGATTAACATGTTTGTCCAACATTTAGGGCCGGTATAAATAAACCGAACAAGATTAATCAACACACCACAAATATAAACTCATGGTGGGTCACCCCAGCAAATGAGTATATCTTTTACATACGCAACGGACAGGTGTATGCTTACACCCCGTGCTTAAGTCGTGGCCATTTACGCTTTTTAAATGAGCCAAGGATATCCAGGACACGGTTGTTAACCCCCAATGTTAATTGTTATCAAGCAACACTGATTAAAGCAGGATTATGCAATTTAACCATATTCGATTAAAATGTTTCTACCCTCGACCAAGCGGTAATAATTTACCGTATCCCAAGCCCGTATAAGGGAAAATAAGTTAAAAGTATTTACCTGAGCTTAAAATGTAAATTTTGTATACTCAGCCGTATGGTCTACTCAAACAAGTGCAAATAACTTCTACCGGGGCTCATAATCTGGAACAAAGGTTTTATTAACCTATTAGATTCCTAACGGGTCTAATTTAAGTTGTAAACTTAGACCAGTTAGTTTAAAGAAAGGTTTACGGCACGAAACGCTAGATTAAGCGATGACCGGATTGGAATGTGATTTAGACCCAACAAGTATGGAGACTTGCATAAAATGGGTAAACTGAATAAATTCTGGATTTTGAAGTTAAAATGATAAGGTTTAACCCGTTTTGGTTAATTTATGCAAGCTAGTTACATAAACGGTACCGAACGCGTATATGCATAATGGGTAGCCGGATGAGTCATGTAAAAGTTCCATGAGTTATTATGCTTTAAATATGTTATGATATCAGTAGGATATCAACAATTATGCCCAAAAAGAATTTAAAACCAATTTAAGTCCCGTAAGGGTATTTTGGTCATTTTAAAGTTTATAAAAGAGGTTTAATAGTAAACTAAGGTTCTGGTCTAAAACATTTAGTAAAAATATTTATTTTATCATGTTACATCAGTAAGATATCATACATATGTGAGGTTTACCATTTATGGCCAAACTATGCACCGTAGGTGCATTTTGGTCAATTCACATATGCTTTTAAGGACAATATTGGAAGTCTGAGTTCAATACTTATACTTACTGTTAAAGTATTAAAGTTTATTTATAAAATCAGTAGGTAACAAGTCTTAGGTGTTAAATATGGTTTTAAACCATACTATGCACCTAATTAGCGTAAAAGTCGACAATTGACGATATATGCGATGTTTATGAAATTCTGAGATTTTTATCAGTCTTGAATGCTTAAAATATTTTATTTAATATATAAAATCAGTAGGAAAAGGTTTGGTATGTTAAACATATGTCAATCTCATTTTATTAACAAAAAGGGTATCATCGTCATTTATTGAATTTTACGAGAACTCAATGATATGGTCAGTTTATAATCTAACCCAAAATTCCAAAAATCCCTAAAAATAATATCAAAACAGTAGGTAGTGAGTTTGGTTCCAAAATTTGGGTTTAAACATGATTTATGATAAAAATCGTAGTTTAATTAATAAAAAAGTTTCATTTTACGATATCTTGCATAACTTTAGTTTGAGACCAGAAAATGGTGTCAAATTTATTTGACATTCTTATATATCAGTAACAAAGATATTTGTATACTCGTATATCCAGAAATCTCATTTTTACATTATAAGGGCAGAATAGTCAAATTTAAGCAAATAACGGAAACATGCAAATGAACTCTGATTTCTAAGGGACCATGTAGTATAACCTCAGAGGGTTATACTAACATATAATATGGTCACAAAGGAACCCTAAGGCATAACTAAACTAAGCTAATTTGGGTCAGAACTGAAAGTCAAAGCAAAAGTCTACTTTTGCGACTTTCGGTTGCGAACCGAGCCTAAACTCAGAATTATCGGGTTGAACATGTCTAAACATGTTCTTATAACATTTACCAAGTTATTAAAGTGATAAAACGTATTTTAAAGATTCTACATTATCAGTTATGGATTCTTTTATAAAAACTGACTCGTTTGAGTTTTCTGTTCATTACTTTGACTCGCCAATTGACTAAGTAAATTTGATAATTAGGAGGTGCCCTTTTGAGGGTTTAACACCTACATAATTACCAACACATAGCCACACTCGTTTAGAATTATGGCTTGACCGTTTAAGATTAAACTATTTGTCAAAGCAGAATTACGCTAACTTTGACTTTCGGTCCTTATACTAATGAAAACTGAACTACAGGTGCCAAGAACACTTACAAGGGTCCTTAGCACGAAAATTTGAACTTGGAGAGCTTCCTTATAGACCAGGATGCTCCAAAGAAATCAGGTAGAGATATTGTCTGAGAAATTCTTTGAATGAGCAAGTCTTGAAAGCTCCAAATGAGCTCTATTTATAGAGGAATTGGATGAAGTAGGTTTGATCCAAGTGTCCCAGGTGTAATTTGATGCATACATGTGTCCAAATGGTTTATAAAAACCATCAACATGCAGCTATTTACGCTCCAGAATTGCATAGAATCAGAAAAAGATATGCAGGTCGCATGCTGGGCAGCTGCCAGTTCTAGCTGGAAACTGGTCCCGCCTACGACACGCGCCAGGTGCAGGGAAACCCTGCGCGACACGCGGGGGAGTGTGATTTCAAAAATTGTTTTGTTATTTGTAAGTTTGGTCCCTGCACTTATATAACTCGAATAACTGACATTTTCAGCATGAGGGGCCCATGTATTCAGGTTTTAAATGAGCTTGGGAATAAAACCAAACATTGATAAGTTCCGGATTTGATATAATGGCCCTTCGGGAGTAGAATTATCAATTTGACACTTTTAACCCTTCTTTCTTGGAAACTGCAATTAAATCATATAATTGTATCGAAACTTCACGAAATCATTATCCGACATTCGTGAGACTATAATAGAACATTACAAGGCCTCGGGATTGTTAAACGGTCACTCAGAGGTAAGAATTAACATGTTGGCACTTTTAACCCCTATGTTTCATAAATTTTTGATTTTAAGCACAAACGGCTTCTTGCATTCGACAATTTATCCAATAAAGAATATGAATCATTATGTGAGGTCAATTAGAGGCACAAGTTTGGCATGTTGACACATTTGGTCCTTTCTCAAACATCTTTTCGCTGTTTGTCAACTTTAGAACTTCATAGATAACTCTTTACATGATCAGGGTTTATGACACGTGTTATTATTATATTGTACATGATTTTGCGAGGTGTTACATAATGACACCTTTCTTATTCGCTAATGTCATTTTACCTTTAATACATTCGACACATGTTCCAAAATCAGTGAAATCGAGAGGAGGTAAAACTTCATCCTTTACGAGAGGATTTAGTTGGTCCCTTGAGATGTGGCCTAAACGTTGATGCCACAACATGGATGAAGTCTCTAAGTCTCGTTTCTTTTCCATCTTTGTGAGTGTTTCAATAATATTATATGACAACAAAGATTTGGAAAAATTATCATCTAGTTCTAATCTATAGAGACCACCATCCAGAATACCGGTACCATAAACAACCCAATCATAGATAATAGAGAGTTTGCGATGACCAGGGGAAACACAAAACCGTCCATGTCTAACTTTGGTCCTGATACAAGGTTCCGAGTTACCTCAGGAACATATAAGGTATCATAAAATTTAATGCATAAACCGGTTTTCAAAAATAATTGTAATGTTCCTATTGCCTTCACTTCTAATTCCCGATCATCCCCAACTTTAAGTGTTCTTTGGTTTCTTCCCATCTTACGGATTGTAAAGAATCCCTGAAGAGAATTGGTTACATGAACCATAGAACCAGAATCAAACCACCAAGAATTAGCAGGAACATTTAAATTATAGGACGCAAGTATCATGAAAAAATCGTTGCCTTTCTTAACCAACCATTCCTTAAAGTCAGGGCACTCCTTCTGCTTGTGTCCTGTCTTTTTACAGAACTTGCAGTAAGGCTTGCCTAAGGAGTTCTTAGAGCTGGAAGGTGCACTTGTATTAGGATTAGGCTTTTGAACCTTAGAAGCATCCCTTCTTGGATAATTGTTCTTCCTCTTCTTAGAGTTGGAGGTGTTGAAGTTTGCAGCATTAGTAGTGCGATCCATCTTCATACGCTCTTCTTCCTGCACGCACATGGCGATCAGCTCACTCGTCATCCATTTGTCCTTCTGAGTGTTGTAATTGATCTTGAATGCCTCATAGGACGAAGGAAGCTAAGTAATGATAAAGTGAACAAGAAAACCATCAATGATTTCCATATCTAGCCCTTTCAGCTTATTGGCCATGTCATTCATCATTAAGATGTGTTTGCGAATGCCGCTCCTCCCATCATACTTAGTTGTCACCATATTGAGGATTAAAGTACTAGCATGTGCTTTAGACGTCCCTTTGAATTGCTCCTCCATAGAATCCAAGTAGGTTTTAGCATCTTCAGAATCAGGAATGGATCCTCTAATCGCATTTCTAGTGGACTACTTCATAAACATGAGAGACATGCGGTTACACCTAGTCCACTTTTCATGCATCATCTGCTCAGTAGCAGTACTTTGAGGAGTAAGGTCCGCTGGCTGATTCTCTCTTAGAGCATAATCAAAGTCCAGCAAGCCAAGCGTAAGCATGAGAGAGTCCTTCCATGCAGCAAAGTTATCACCAGTCAAAGGTGGAATCCCGCAATTGGGTGCTGATAGTGGAAATAAGATGAGCAAGTTTTGATACTACGAAAGAAGTATTAATGTGATCTAAGGGCATGTTATGCTAAGGCAGGCACAAATAATGACCATTTTAATTATGAAGCTGTGATATTGTCTATTACTAACATCAAAATAATATACTTAGTTAAAATTGTACTTAAACGAAGACAAATCAGCTTTGGCCGAAATTGGAATCATTTAAGCATGCGTGCAAAGTGATCGTGACAAATCAGCTTTGGCCAGAAATGAGACAATCACTTTAGTTATGCACTTGTTAAGTATGTTGTACATGAATGAATTAAATCAGCTTTCGACAGATATTAAGACATTCATGTTTGTAATGCATACTCAACATAGCTTTTATAATACTTGAACAATAAATAGATGTATCAAATCAGCTTTAGCCAGAAGTGATACATCAGAAGCTCACCCAAGTTAAGCCATTTTGGTTTTGTAAAACATTATCTGATTCTGATTAATTAACTAAGTATTTACAAAGCCAAATATTTAATAGCAAACCACCTGTTAGCGCGGATCGAACTATCCATGTTGGATCGTCGTGTGAACCTAACGAGTCAATCTGAAGAGTTCAACATCAAAATCAAAGGCGGAATCAGTGAATTTGACGTAACACAACTTGTTTTCCTCTAATTATCTTCTTATTAACCGATTATGAGCTTTTACAGATTCAAATGACAAATGGACAGCACCTCGACTCAGAAACTATGGTCTAATTCCGTTTCAAATGACACAGGCACTTCAGTATTTATAGGCGTTTAATTCCGCTTGAAACCATCTCAAACGGAATTACTTCTTCATACGGAATTACCTAATTCCGTGCGGAATTAGTAATTTCGCATGAAACATCTAATTCCGTTTGAACTAACATCAAGTCCATTTCAAGCGGAATTACCCTTTAATACTGTTTTCTCGATTTCCGTGCCCTGATCTATCTAATACAATACAAGACTCAATAAAGACGAAGTTAACAGACATTAGTGCACCAACAGACTCCCCCTTGGATGTTGACGAAGTCTTTAGCATCCAGTCTTCAGTCTTTAGTCTTGATCTATCGTTCTCTGCCTTAAATTGTCTTGACATTGTAAAGCATCCTTCAATTCTTTTATTTTTAAACTCTAACTTTCAATCTCCCCTTTAAATGTTGATCCAGAATTTTGACTCCCCCTTTCGAAGACTCCCCCTCACGATAAGCTGAGACTTAAATTCTGGTTCAAACTTTGACATTTTTCTTTGCCATGGGGATCTTGACTCCTTTTTCCTGCACAATCTCTACCTAAATATAAGATTTATGATTATAACAATTTCAATCCAAACTTATCATTTAACTTCATTTGTTGAACTTGTCAGAATTTAGAAATCCACTTAAGTATCCAGGTCCAAGTTAATGACCCTGATTACTCAATTTATCTACCAAGTCCAACTTAATGACCTTGGTTGACCTGAGACAAATCACACTGACATTTTGTACAAACTAGATCAAACAATTTTCTGAAATTTACAAGTTTTCAAATTAATGAACTTGTTTTGACTTTCCATTTTCTCAATTATCATGATAAGCTCCAAACTCATCTTCCAGCTCAAAAACATCCTGCATCTGCTTCAATTTGCGAATCTGAAGATCAGCTTTCCACTTTGGTTTGTCAGAAAATAAAGAAGAAATGTAAAATCTTTTTGGATTTTTAATAAAGTTTCTAAACTAGAAATAAAATGCAGTAAATGTAAACTATTTACACGCATATTTTTGGTGAGCGTGTTAGGGAATCATATCAGCTATTCGACAAGTCACAAGTACCGTTAAGCTTTAATTTCATACTCAAAATTAAACAATTCACTTAGATTGTCGATATACTGATCCATTTAAATTCTCACACAATTTTCAATCTGTCCAGGATACGTATTAAGTGTAGTAAGAACTTAAACTCATTCATGTGTCCCACCTCTTGAATATACTCCCATATCCAAATCCCAATTTTCAGTCTTACAGGTGAATATACCACAGATGATATCTGTAAGGGGTTAAATTGCGAGGGCCATGAGAGCTCAGGTCAGAACTTCCGTTCAGCAAAGAGATGACGGCTTCGACTTTTGGTGTGTCCCCTTTAGAGGATCTTTTTTTTCAACAGCACATGATTAGAATTTTTCAATGTTTCATCATTTTTTATGCTGAGGGCGGTGCTATGTTTCAAGCAAAGCAGTAAAGTATTATACGGGGACTAGGCCATTGCTTCCGCAAAATCAGAAGTCCCGGGATAATACCCCAGATATCACTGAGTATAAAGACCTAGTATCTCAGAAAGAGGGATCTTTCAAACAAGATTTCATGGGTTACCTATATATCCAAGTAGTGTTCCCTACGAAATAGGTAAATAAAGATTTAGGTTTATATCCTGAACAAACCTACTAATTGTGTAAAAACCTATCGGCACATCATCAGCGAGACTATTTAAGACTTTTAAACTTTACAATTCTTTAGCATACTGTAACTGTCAAGCCAATTTACTATCATTTTCCCTTTTTACCCAAGCTCTTTTCTGGTTTTCTATTGTTTTTGGATTTTAAAAATATCTCATGTTTTTTGTATTTTTGAAATTTTTACTGTTTTTGTATTTTCTGAAAATATTACCCTATACACCCCCTAAATACCAAAACAAGTAAAAAATCGACAAACCATTGCAGATTGCTTCTCAACATCATCTACAATGTCTCCTTCATCAACGCCAAGAATCTCCTCCAACACCGATAAAAGCTTCATACCGTTCAATTTTAGCAAATATTGAAAACGAGTTTTATCAAATGCTTTGGTATGTAAATCAGCTTTTTGTTCGTCAGTGTGGATTTTCTCAATTCGTATCAACTTCTTCTCGAAACAATCTCGGATGAAGTGATAACGAATTTCAATGTGTTTCATTTTAGCATGATGAACATGATTTTTAGTAATGTTTATCGCTGCCTCATTATCAACAAAGATAGGGGTGTTAAGAAATTGCAAACCGTAGTCACACATCTATTGCTGAATCCACAAGATTTGAGAGCAGCAACTGCTAGCAGATACATACTCAGCTTCACATGTGGACAAAGCTACAGAGGTCTGCTTCTTGCATTGCCAGGTAACCAATCGTGATCCGAAAAACTGGCACCCCGCTGTTGTTGATTTAGCGTTAACTTTGTAGCATCCGAAATCGGAATCGGAATACCCTTCGAGCGTGAAATCGCCTTCTCTTGGATACCACAACCCCAGTGATGGAGTTCCTTTCAGGTAGCGTAATATCCGTTTCACAATTACCATATGCGAAGCTCTCGGGTTAGATTGAAATCTTGCTGCGAGGCAGGTTGGGTACATAATATCGGGTCTAGAAGCTGTCAAGTACATCAGCGATCTTATCATGGAACGATACAATGTTTCATCTACCTTCTCTCTGGTGAGATCAGGGTTTATCCCATGGTTTGTCGCTAACGGGGTGGAAGCTGGAGTAGAACTTGACATCCCAAATTTCTCTAAGATATCATGAATGTACTTCGTTTGATGTATGAATATTCCCTTAGGCAGTTGATCAACCTGTAGTCCCAAGAAGAATTTCATCTCACCCATCGATGACATTTCAAATTTTTGCTTCATAACTCTTTCAAAATCTTTGCACATATTTTCATTTGTTGACCCAAATATGATGTCGTCCACGTATATTTGTACTATCAGAAGATGTCCGTCAACCTCTTTGGTGAAGAGAGTGGCATCCACTTTTCCACGGATGAAGCTGTTGGCTAGCAGGTGTTGAGACAATGTCTCGTACCAAGCTCTCGGGGCCTGGTGTAAACCATACAACGCTTTATCCAGCAAATAAACCTTGTCTTTGTGAATTGGATCGGTGAAGCCCGGTGGTTGTCCGACATATACCTCCTCTTTTACCTTTCCATAAAGAAACGCCGATTTAACATCTAACTGATAAACTTTAAATTTTTCCAAGATGCCAACGCTAGGAAGATTCTGATTGCTTCAAGTCTAGCAACCGGAGCATATACTTCAGTGAAATCTATCCCCTCTTGCTGACTGAAACCCTGGACTACGAGTCGAGCTTTGTTACGAATAATAACCCCTCGATCATCTCTCTTGCACTTGAACACCCACTTGGTGTTTATCTTCCTTTGACCATCAGGCAAATCTACTAACTTCCACACTCCTAACTTCTCAAACTGACTCAACTCTTCTTGCATAGCATTGACCCAAGAATCTTCAGTTAACGCCTCTTTGTATGTTCTCGGTTTGATCTGCGAAATAAAACAACTATGTGAAAATTCAGTTTGTAAAGAAGCAACTGTAGAATAAAAACAAGTAAGCCCTTGGTCAATTTCTCGTCTTGTGCGAACGCCTGATTGTAATTCTCCTATAATCAGCTCTTCTGGATGGTATGAAAGAGTTCTCGGCATTACCTCGCCTAGAACATCTACTTCGCCTTCCAAATTTGTAACATTCTGATTTGCACCTTGTTCACTGACTGGAATTGTTTGACTTGATATCTGGATCTGCTCCCTCTCAGAATCTGAATCACCACGATCAAAAATAGGTCTATCATCAGATTCTTGATTATCATTGACTTTCGTCTGATTGTCAGGAGCTTGTGCTTGTTCCGAAGATTGTTGAACATCATCATGTTCTCCAGCATTACTAGGACCAGCTTCATCATCATTTGAAGTTTGCCGTCGACTTGTAGTATACTCAGCTGGAAACCTTTCTTGTGAAGAATCATACTCTCTTAGAATATCCAACTCATCAAAAAACTCTGGTTCTTCTTCTTCCATGTTAAACGAATCCCACAGATTATCGTAGTTAAAACGCCATGAGTCGCCTGGATTCTGCGGTGGCATGGTATAACCTTGACACTCAACATTGTGTGCTTCAATAATCCGCTTCAAGATAGGAAAAAAGACTCGTTTCAATGGACTTGAGTAACCCACGAAAATTCCTTCAATGCTCTTTGCACCAAACTTTCCAAAAGGCTCTAGAATAGTACAGGGAGACCCAAACGGTTCTAAATACTTCAGGTTCGGTTTGCGGTTATTGATCAACTCAAAACATGTCTTGTTGAATTTCTTCACTGTAAGAACCCGATTAAGTGTATAGCAAGTGGCTGACACTGCTTCTGCCCAAAAGTTGACTGGTAGTTTCGAATCAGCAAGCATCGTCCTAGCCGTTTCAATTAGCGTCATGTTCTTTCTTTCAATTACTCCATTCTGTTGCGGCGTGTAAGGAGCACTAAATTCTTGCAGTATACCTCTCTCATCGCAATATTCTTCCATCTTGTTGTTCTTGAACTCTGTACCGTTGTCACTCCTTATTTTTCTGATTCGAGTTTGGTACAAGTTTTCAATTTTTCTGAACAACGGCATCAAACTATCAAACGTCTCATCTTTTGTCTTCAGAAATGATACCCATGAAAATATTGAGAAATCATCTGTTACTACTAGACAGTAAAGATCTCCAGTTATACTTTTGACGTTTACTGGACCAAACAAATCCATATGGAGTCTCTCTAACGGTCTTGAGACTGAGTTGACTTTCTTTTGAGGATGTGATTTCTTCTTTTGCTTGCCTTTGATGCAGCTAATGCACTCTCCTTCCAGATGAAAACCTTTCACATGAACACCAGTAACTAAGTCGTTATGCACCAGGTGATTCATTTTTCTTAAGTGAATATGGCCCATCTTTCGATGCCACAACTGTGATTCTTTTTCTGTTGCTCTTGACATAAAACAATGTGCTTGACCCGTGGTAGTAGTAGCTACACTCATGTCCAACATTCACTCTGGGCGCTCTCATGATAACCCACTCTTCAGGAACAACAAATCCTGGTTTCAAGATCAAACAATCTTTGTCTGTAAAGTGCGTTACGATCACAAATCTGAGAAATACTCAGAAGATTGTTTTCAAGCTCGGCGATGTAGTTAACTCTTTCAAATTTAACAATGCCATTAGATAGAGTTCCTTCTCCAACTATTCGACCACCTTGATTTCCTGAAAATCCCACATATCCTCCATTAAACCCACGAACATCGTATAGTAGGGTCTTCTTCCCCGTCATGTGCCGAGAAGCTCCACTATCCATAATCCAACGTGAAACAGATCTTGGAAGCTCCTGCACATGTCACAAACACTTTAGTTAGATTTTGATGCTACCCAAGCCTCTTTCGACTCAGGTAGGTTGACTTTGATGTGAGATTTAGCAGTGTAAAGTGGTGGAAAATTCTTGTCATTCATCTTTAAGCTCTCCTCAGATCCAATCTCAACCTCTTTATATAAAATGAAATCATTTTTTAGAGGTTAATTTCGCATGAAACATCTAATTCCGTTTGAACTAACATCAAGTCCATTTCAACCGGAATTACCCTCTAATACTGTTTTCTCGATTTCTGTGCCCTGATCTATCTAATACAATACAAGACTCAATAAAGACGAAGTTAACAGAAATTAGTGCACCAACAATCCAAATATTTAATAGCAAAATTTTAGTTCATATTAACAGCTTAATAAAGTAATGGGATTTCGAATAAATCTTGACATTTTATGAACACTTATGAATTCGAATAAATTATGTCTTGGATTCATCCGGGGTGAATGATTTCGAATCATCTCGGACTATCCAAGATGGACGAGTTCGAATGATCTCGGATGTGTACAAGACGTGTAAGTCGAATGATCTCGGATTCATCCGAGATGGTAATGTTTAGTTCGAGATGATCCGAGATAGTTAGTTCAAGATGATCTGAGATGGTTAGTTCGAGATGATCCGAGATGATTAAGTAGTTATTCATCCGAGATGGACGAACAGATGTTCATCCGAGATGATCTCAAATTCATCCCAGACGTGTTCCTCAAGCTTCGAAATCCTTAATTTTGGCAGTTAATAATTGATAAGATTGAAAATCCGAAATTTTAGAGATTATGGGATTAAGTTTCTTGTTTAAATGTTAATTATATTTATCTGTTTATTTCGAAAATTATATTCATTAATAGTAAAACAGATTTTCGAAACGTTTAAGTAGATAATATAGATTAAAACAGGAACAAACACCCAATAATCCGAATTTATTCCAAAAATAAGAGAAATTTCGAATTTTCTTATGAACATGTGATGAACCCTAAAATTATATAGGATCGCTGTTGGACCCAAACGAGTCAATCAGAAGAGCGTATAATCCAATTCAAAGGCGGAATCAGTGAAACGGATGTGGAAACAGTTTGATACTATTAAATCTGTCACTTTGATTCAATATAACATCAATTACAACCTGAACAGATTTTGGCAGCACTTCGTTACAAATCCTGAAGCGTACCAAATGAAATGACAAGTGCCCTATTTATAGGTGAGTGGGTTTCGCTTGAAATGGACATGACAAGTTCAAGCGAACTCTGATCTTGTTGGTTTCGCTTGAGTGTGACCAAGACTGTTTCAAGCGAACTCAGTTAATATGGTTTCGCTTGAAATGGTCTCTAGTACTTTCAAGCGAACTCACTTCCTTAAACATTCTAATCTCAGTTTCTCGCACCTCGAGCATTTTTTATCCTATTACATGATACAAGACGAAGTCAATAGACGTAATGCACTAACAGACTCCCCCTCGGATATTGACGAAATCTTCAGTTTCTAATCTTCAGTATGACACATCTTCAGTCTTGATCATTCTGCCTTCTCATCCAAATTGTAAAATTATAAGCATTCATCAATCCTTCTCTTCTTCCATCAGCTTCAGGCTCCCCCTCTCGTCAAGCTTCCGTGCATTGGGATCAACACCTAGCTTTCCATCTACAAGCTCTTCCATGCTTCAAACTTATCTTCAGACTCCCCCTTAGACTCTGCTCTCGGGATCGTAATCTGGACTATCTGCAATCACTCAAACATTTATAAATACAATGTCTTGAAATTCAATTACCCAGAAATCATAATCTGGCTCTTTTAAACTCTTTAACTACTCCCCCTATCAACAAACTAAATGATTTAGCAGCATTAAAGAATCCAACTCCCTCACAGTTAATCTTCCAAGTCCAAATTAATGACCTTGGAGATATCACAAACTGTTTTTGAAATTTTTTTAATTTTTAACAACAAGTTTCAAATTAATGAACTTGTTTTTATTTTCAGAAACACAATCAACTTACTTATATTTTGAAACTCAGCATCTTAGACATCTATTGTCGAAAATAAAGTAGAACCAAAAATCTTTTTGTATTTTTCTGAAAATATAAAGCAGTAAAGAAATAGGTACAAACATATTTACAGACAATATTTTTGTTTGAGTATGCGTCAGAGGATCATATCAGTTTTTGACAAGTCACAAGTACCATTGAGCTTATTTACACATTAAGAATTAAACAATTCACTTAGATTGTCGATATACTTGTCCACTTAAATTTTCACACAAATTTCAACTGATTCAGGATACGAATTAGGTGTATTAAGAACTTAAACTCATTCATGTGTCCCACCTCTTGAATATACTCCCGTATCCAGATCCCAATATTCAGTCTTACAGGTGAGTATACCTAGATGATATCTGTAAGGGAAATAAATTATAATACGAAACCGTGAGAGCTCTAGTCAGAACTTCCGTTCAGCAGAGAGATGACGGCTCGACTTTTGGTGTGTCCCCTTTAGAGGATCTTTTGTATTACAACAGCAATGACTATCAATTTTATTGTTTCATCAATTTGCTGAGGGTGAAGCTATTTTTCAAGCAATGCAGAAAGTATTCTCCGGGGACTAGGTCATTGCTTCCGCAAAATCAGAAGTCCCGGGATAATACCCCAGATATCACTAAGCATAAAGACCTAGTATCTCAGAAAGAGGGGTCCTTCAAACGAGATTTCAGGGGTTACCTATATATCCAAGTAGTGTTCCACACGAAATAAGCAAGTTTGAATTTAGGTTTATATCCTGAAAAAGTTTACTAAATGTATAAAAATCTACCGACACATCCACGGTGAGATCGTTTAACACATTTTGACTTTCCAAATCTTTAGCATACTGTAACTGTCTACAGATGTACTATCATTTCCTCTTTTTACGCAAAAACTCAATTTTCCATTTTATTATGTTTTTGAATTTTTCAAATTTTCTAATGTTTTTGGATTTTCTAACAATATATCTCCCCCTAAAATACAAAATCATTTAAAGAAAATTAGACAACACGATGCTAAAAGCTTTGTCTCGCCATCCATTTTCTGCTAACTGTGCTCTGTTTTGCAGAAAAATTAATATAAAGTACCCCCATGAATTACAACCCATTGATTTTCGACAGTTTGAAAACCGTTTTTCAATCTTGTGAAAGTAATCATGTTTGTTCAGCCGTGAGGGTTTCGGCGTATTCAATCAACACATATTTTTGTATTTTTGAATATTGTTGACAAAAACAAAACATATTTTTGGTTTTTAACTTTTTTAACTTTTTCAATTTTTAGGGTTTTTGAAAATATTGTTTATTTATGTACAGAAAAACAAATAAACTTCCTGTTCAACCAAAACAGGGTCCAGCAGCCTCCTTTCCTTGTTGTGCCAGGCTGCTCCAACTTCCATTCTCACAATCTTCAGATTTGTTGAGCACCTGCACATTCAAACTATTTGATTACTTGAACAATTTAGCCCAGGTCTGTTTGACCTTAGGCATTTCAACACAATATGTATCATGCAGTTTAGGAAAATCTTTGTCATAAAAAACTTTTCCATCTTTGACTTCAACTTTCTCATCTTTTACCAAAGTCACTTGTTTCTTAATACTCCATGTCTGACCTTTAGGAGTACCACGTTTGTAAAAATGTGAATCTTTTTGAACACTTTGTTTTAGAACAACAATTTTTGGTTTCCAAAACTCTTGGGGTTTTATCATATCAACAGTTGTTTCCCAACTTTGAGTTGTTCTGACTCTGGGTGTATGAGAATTCCAGGTCTGTCTAGAATCGAACCTATATGGATTTGACTTCCAATTTTGATTCGAAGCAAACTTGTTTGTGTTATACCTCCAAGTTTGTTTTGAATCAAATCTGGTTGACCTTTGTCTCACATTCTCAGATTTTTGTTTCTCAGCATCAATCTTCTTTTTGTCAACATCCACATGTTTCAGATTTGGACACTTGCGAGCAAGATGTCCTTTTTGATCACATTTAAAACATGTTCTCATGGACACATCTTTGACCTGTGGTTGTTGTTTTTTCTTTTGAACTAGGAACTCTTCAATAGACTGTTGTCCAATTTTAAGTTCTTTTTCTTTTTCTAAATTTTCTCCTTGAACAAAACTCATTTTTGTTTTTAATTTCGGAGTTTCATTTCTTTTCCAACTTTGTTTCTTCTTATAACCCAACCCAACCCAGCCTTCGTGTTTTTCTTTTTAAAACCAGGTTTGTTATACGAACCTCTATGACTCTTACCAGCAAACTTTGAAATCTCAGACTTCTCAATCTCAACCATTTTGAAAACTTTATCAACCTTTTCTGAAATTACATTTTGAATCGGGAATACAACATCTAAGAACAATTTGTCCGATCCAATCATGGTATAAACCAATCCTATTGAATCATCATTCAAACTTTTCTCGGATTTTGTGTTTTTCAGATAACTATCATGAAGATTTCCTTCATCTTCATCCTGTGATTAAGATTTACCTGTATCAACCGACTCTTCTTTCAACACATTTTCAACAACTTTACCTACCACCTCTGAATCATGAGAATCATCAGATTTGGAGTAGGTTATGTCAATGTTGTCTGGAAATTGGTCTACCATGTTGAAAGCTTTTTCGACCTTTTCCTCATCATAAAATGCAAATTTTCCCGGTGGTGGAACTTGATGAAACTCTGAACCAATGCCTTTCTTGTTTTGCTCAGACTCACTATCTCCCGGTTTTATATTGAAAATTCGTTCAAGCACATATGACGACACGTGATAACTTTTTAACTTGTTGTTATCCTGTTCTAGATCAGCAATCTGTCACTTTAGCTTAGCAACATCCTCAATATATGAATTAACAACATCTTGTTTTATAGAATACATTCGTTTAAGATCTTTAGTTGTTTCAGAAAGATAATTCATTCTTGATTGAGCATATTTCATTTCATCTTTCACTTTTTCGTATGACTCTTTCGTAACATGATATGCTAATTTCATTTAGTCATATTCTTTCTTCATTTCTTGACAAGCAATTTCTTTTTGTGAACATTCTTTTGTCATTTTAGAAATATTTTCTCTCAAAACTTCATTTTCTGATTCTAACTTTTTACAATTTTATGAAAGTTTTTCATCATTTTCTTTCAAAACTTTTTCTTTTTCTAGCATTTCTTTGCATTTTTCTTTAAAAATGTTTTCAATTTTAGTGAATTCAAGATCTCTTGTTCTGAATTGCTCATCTTTTTTAGTACAAGCTCTGCACGGTTCCATGCATTTCTTGCACTGATCAATCGGTTTTAAGATTTCAAAATCAGAATGTACCTCAGTGATTGGCACCTTGGTGTTTGATGCAATTGCCTCAGTTTGCTTCTGATCAGCATCATCTTGCTTTTCTTCAACACCAACTTCATCACCAAGATTATCAGCTTTCAAATTCTCATTCTTTACTTCTTCTTCTTCTTCTTCTTTCCTCACCTCTTCTCCAATCTGCTGTTCTTCAGTAACAGCTTTCTTAACCTCTTCATTCACCTCAACTTTTTCTTTTACTTCTTCAACTTTCACAGCTTCAACTTCTTCAGCAATTTTCTTCAGATTGTTCACCATTTCTTCAACACTCTTTTTCATTCTCTCTTCATCCCTTTTTCTCAGACACGATGTCATGGCATATCTGATCTCCTTTTCATGTCTTTTAGCATATTTGTCATCTTTCATCACATTTCTATAGTATTCAGCTCTCAAAGGAATTATGAGAAGAACATCCTCAAAGATTATATCTTTCTTTGGAACAACAGGTTCACCTTCTCTATTGAAGTAACACTCTCCCTTTTTATCCCATCTTCTGTTGCTCACTGCACTTTCATACTCTTCTTGCATCTCATCCATTTTGTTCAACACAATGTTTCTCTCTCGATAAGTTTTCTCACTCAATATCTCTTCTCGAGTTTTCTCCTTCATTTCAACTTTATCTTTATCTTCATTGTTCTCTTCATGGATTTCAGCAACAAAAACAAACTTTCTTTCCTCTATTATAACTTTCCCATGAGCTGTTTTTCGAACATTCTCCAAACGATCTTCTTCTGGACATATCTCGGACCAATCAAAACCTTCATCATCTTGAATTACAAAACAAGCTCTCGATTTGGGTTTATCTTCAATCATCTTAGGCTCTTCTCTGCTTCGATGGTAGATTGCCTTTCGGTAGTAATCATCATTGAATGGATGTTCATTTCCACTAACTACAGAATTAGTGCATTCTCTCTTGAAATGACCTTTCTGTTTACATTTGAAGCAGGTCACTTTGGATTTGTCAAATCCAAGCTTTGTTGATGCACCTCCAAGAGATTGTTTCCAAGTAATTTCCATATGTCTCTGAGCTCTACGAATGCAACTTGCCAAACACCAACGGATGTCAATGAGTTCTATCTCTTCCGGATCAATCTGGTCGTAGTCTTCTTTGGTTAACTCTGAGTTTCCAATTTTACCAGCTACAAGACCTTCATACGATTCCAGAACAGAAGCAAGGAAACTCATTTGCTGCTTAGCTGCATTGATGCTCATCGACGGAGAATTCTTCAGTTTGAGAGCGATGTTGCATAGAATCTCCTCAGCTTCATCAGAATTTGATTTTGAAGATGAATGATATCCAGAATGATGACTTGTTGAAGTTGTTTGAGGTTCTTTTATCTTCTCACCACTGAATGCTGTCTTTGGTGAAGCAACACCTTTCTTCGAAGGTACACTGCCTTTGTAATACAATCCAACATTCTGTTGATGTGAAGAACTAGTCATCTTGCTTTGCTTTTGTAGCTCCAGATCATGACTCTCTATCTTTTCAAACAATGCATCAAGAGAAATTGTATCATATAAAGCATCATTTTTCAAAATAAACACAAACGTTTGCCACTGATCAGCTCATGGTAACGCTTCAATCACTTTATCTATAAGTTCCTCTCTTGTTTTCACTATCTCAAATCTCTCAAGTTCAATTTTAAGATGACAAAATCTCTCAATCATTTGTCTCACTGTCTCTCCTTTTAGACTATCAAACAGATCAAATTCTTTTTTAAGTAAAGCAATTTTGTTCTTTTTTATCTGTTTACCCCCCTCAGCTTTAACACGTAAAGCTTCCCAAACTGATTTAGATGACCCATCACGATTCAGCAACGCAAAAATATCATTTCTGATTGCAGACTGGATCAAAGCAATCATTCTTTGTTCGGCAGCAAACTCAGATTTATCTTCTCTTGATAACTTCTTGAATGAAAGTTCTTCGCATTTATCATCTTTTGACCGTTCGTATCCAAACTCTAAGCAAAACCAGCTTTCGTGAGCATACGCTTTCGCCCAATTGAGAAAACGTTCTTTCCACCATGTATAATCTTCAATGCTCTCAAGAGTTGGTGGCTTTGAGTGTGTTCCATAGAAGTTATCATGCTTGATGTTCTCATTGATAGCTTTTGTGATGGTTTTTGGTGTAACATTTGCAATCTCAGACGATTCGGATGTGAATGCATTGAAAAACGTGTTGTAGAATTCTTCAGCCATGATGTAATCCTGAACAGATACAATTAAACAAACACAATCAGTACAATCAATATCAAATATTCTGAAATAAACTGACACTTGATTGATGTGAAATGATCTTGACTCGGAATTTTCACTTTCAAGCGAACAGAGACTTCAAGCGAAACAACAAGTTGAAGCGAAATCCCAAGTTGTTGGACCCAAACGAGTCAATCAGAAGAGCGTATAATCCAATTCAAAGGCGGAATCAGTGAAACGGATGTGGAAACAGCTTGATACTATTAAATCTGTCACTTTGATTCAATATAACATCAATTACAACCTGAACATATTTTGGCAGCACTTCGTTACAAATCCTGAAGCGTACCAAATGAAATGACAAGTGCCCTATTTATAGGTGAGTGGGTTTCGCTTGAAATGGACATGACAAGTTCAAGCGAACTCTGATCTTGTTGGTTTCGCTTGAGTGTGACCAAGACTATTTCAAGCGAACTCAGTTAATATGGTTTCGCTTGAAATGGTCTCTGGTACTTTCAAGCGAACCCACTTCCTTAAACATTCTAATCTCAGTTTCTCGCACCTCGAGCACTGTTTATCCTATTACATGATACAAGACGAAGTCAATAGACGTAATGCACTAACAGACTCCCCCTCGGATATTGACGAAGTCTTCAGTGTCTAATCTTCAGTATGACACATCTTCAGTCTTGATCATTCTGCCTTCTCATCCAAATTGTAAAATTGTAAGCATTCATCAATCCTTCTCTTCTTCCATCAGCTTCAGGCTCCCCCTCTCGTCAAGCTTCCGTGCTTTGGGATCGACACCTAGCTTTCCATCTACAAGCTCTTCCATGCTTCAAACTTATCTTCAGACTCCCCCTAAGACTCTACTCTCGGGATCGTAATCTGGACTATCTGCAATCACTCAAACATTTATAAATACAATGTCTTGAAATTCAGTTACCCAGAAATCATAATCTGGCTCTTTTAAACTCTTTAACTACTCCCCCTATCAACAAACTAAATGATTTAGCAGCATTAAAGAATCCAACTCCCTCACAGTTAATCTTCCAAGTCCAAATTAATGACCTTGGAGATATCACAAACTGTTTTTGAAATTTTTTTAATTTTTAACAACAAGTTTCAAATTAATGAACTTGTTTTTATTTTCAGAAACACAATCAACTTACTTATATTTTGAAACTCAGCATCTTAGACATCTATTGTCGAAAATAAAGTAGAATCAAAAATCTTTTTGTATTTTTCTGAAAATATAAAGCAGTAAAGAAATAGGTACAAACATATTTACAGACAATATTTTTGTTTGAGTATGCGTCAGAGGATCATATCAGTTTTTGACAAGTCACAAGTACCGTTGAGCTTATTTACACATTAAGAATTAAACAATTCACTTAGATTGTCGATATACTTGTCCACTTAAATTTTCACACAAATTTCAACTGATTCAGGATACGAATTAGGTGTATTAAGAACTTAAACTCATTCATGTGTCCCACCTCTTGAATATACTCCCGTATCCAGATCCCAATATTCAGTCTTACAGGTGAGTATACCTAGATGATATCTGTAAGGGAAATAAATTATAATACGAAACCGTGAGAGCTCTAGTCAGAACTTCCGTTCAGCAGAGAGATGACGGCTCGACTTTTGGTGTGTCCCCTTTAGAGGATCTTTTGTATTACAACAGCAATGACTATCAATTTTATTGTTTCATCAATTTGCTGAGGGTGAAGCTATTTTTCAAGCAATGCAGAAAGTATTCTCCGGGGACTAGGCCATTGCTTCCGCAAAATCAGAAGTCCCGGGATAATACCCCAGATATCACTAAGCATAAAGACCTAGTATCTCAGAAAGAGGGGTCCTGCACCGATGTGTTCGTTTGTGGTCAATGGGACACATTGCTGACGTGGCTACTATCTTGATGATGACATTTACCTGACTTGGTTTGTTTTTGTAAAGCTTTTTCATATCCAACCTATAACAAAGAGAATCAAGAAGTTGCAGGAATTTGCGAGATAAGATGTTGAGCGAGTGTTTGGTTTTATGAAAGGAAGATGGGGTATAATGAATGGTACGTGTAATGAAGCAATCAAAAGTAAGAAGCTTGGTGTATGTGTGTATCATATTGTTGCACAATATAATATTAAAATATGAGGAATGCAATATTGCCAGACTACATGATGGACTCTCCGACCCAGGTAGTCGTTTCGGATGATATTATTTGGGAGTTGCAGGATGAAAACACTCACTTTCGTCTATTATATGATCTAGTGGAACACGTTAGTGATTCAAGTCTCAACTTTCCCTATTCCGGTGAAGAGTAATTTTAATTTTAGTTTACTTTCTATAATTAGGTTATTTTTTATGTTTTAAGGTTGTTGTTTTTTTTTATTTTAATGTGACTTTCGTTTTTAATTTTATGTATTTTAAAAATGTTTTTATAGTTCATTTCATTCTATATTTATTAAAAAAAACCTCAAGTGATAGGAATGGTTCAAGTAATGGGTGGTGCAAGTGATTTGACGATAATGTGGTGCAATTGAGTGGAATGAGATGCGAGCCTGTGATGATTGTTCTTTTAGTGATGGTGTGATGAGTGCCCCTCCCCTAACACAAATACCCGTTGGTCTCTAGTCAAAATCATCTCTTGACCAAACCTACATGGATTTGGATACAAGGCCGACTCTGAGAATTATGGGGCTCTCAAGGACCTTGTACGAGTAGAAAAGATGGACCCTCTAAATATAAACTTATACATATACAATTATGTGGTTACCTCAATAACATATAATAAAAATAAAGATAAACAACCAATTAAATAATTTAATATAAATAAAAAAATTAACTTAAACAAACATTTCAATATAAACAAAAGAGTTTGGGATTTTCTTCTAATGGTGTGTTTAAGGTGTGTTAATATAATAATTTTTGAATATGGTAATCAAGTTTTAAATTTATAAGAAATGAGTTTTACTTAGACCCCAAATACACACAATAGGCAAATGCTTCATTGCCCACAATCGTGCCATCACCTCCGGCACTGCCATCCAGCTTCTCCCCGTACTTATCATTTGTAGTAAAGTTTATGTAAGTACCAAGTATCGAATCAAAGGACACGACTTTTACTACTCAACTTTTCTTTTTTTACCAACTAGTTTAATTAATTCTCTTGTGTTTGGTTTGTAGACTAAAAATAAAAACAGAAAATAAATGCAAGTAATAGTAATGAGTGAAGAATATCGCATCGCATCGCATAGAGTATTGCTTTGAGCATGGAATCCAATTCAGCTGAAATATAGTTAAGTTATTAGTATTGTGGCGGTGGTGAGCTTACTTACAAATACATTTTTAGGTTAAAATGGAAGTGCTCATGGTAAGACAAGGGCATTCTCTTAGCTTATTGATATCTTGTTTATAAAGCCATCGTGATGTCTAGATTAAAGAAATCTAACTACTCTTTCTCTTTTACAACATTACCACCTCGCGTACCTTCATAATCGTGATCCCTTTTCGGGTCCAACAAAGGCATAGATACTTGGTAGTAATGTTGCTAATGTAACTTGTTCTTCATAGAGGTCATTTCCCTCTCCAAACATCATTCATCGAATCTCTTTCTCTATCTAATACCTCATTTCCCTCTCTAAACCAAAGACAAATTCATGGTGCTGTTTGTGTATAATTTTAGTGGCGGTGTTTTATGTTCATGAAGGCGGTGGAAGTGGTAGTTATCTGGTAGTCTTATGGTGGGGGTGGTTTGAAGGTAAGGGATGAAGGGGGTGGTCTAGTGGTGTTTGGTGGGGTGGCAGAGCTGGTAGTTTTGTTCATGTGTAGGGCGATGGTGGATCTGGTTGGTGTACGACGTAGGGTGTGGTGGAGATGGTGATTTTGGGGCGTTTTATGGTGGTGGATCTATTGTTTATGGTGGTGAAGGCGGTAGATCTAGTGTTTTTGGGGCGTCGGACGACAGTGGATCTGGTTTTATGGTGGTGAAGCAGGTTGGTTGTTGTTTTGCAGATCTCCAAACTTCAAACACACTTTAGCAGTTTCGTTCAGGAGGTTGCCTCTGTGTTGTGAGAAGTTTTATGGTGAGTTATTCTTGATTTGTTGAGTTATTTGATTTTGTTTGATAAGTTTTGTTTGATTTTAGTTGTTGTTACAATGTATTTTTAGGGTTTTTAGTTTTAAAAGAGGGAATATAATGTTGGCAACATTACTCTATATCTTAAATTTAAAGGTCGGTGCACAAAAACAAACAAATTTACATTCAACTTTCTAAATTGACAAATATAGCCCTTAAACTTTATAAAAAATTCTAAAAACTTTATAAATTATCATTTTTACCGTATTTGGTTCTAACTTTTCAATTTTACCTCCCGTATATTCAATTTTTAGGTTAAAGTCTAAAAGTTATTTTCTCACATGGTTATTTTAGGTAAGTGTCGGTATAAATTCATGTTTCTACGTAAATTTTTTTGAGAATGAGTCAAGTCAGATATAATGTGTTCTCATGCTTATTTTTATGTATGTTTAAATTGGTTTACGTTTTGACATTTAATGTACGTATTGGTATAAATTCATGTTTGAATTCAAACTACATAAATTCACATTTCGACATAATGTTTTCTGAAACAAGTCTGGTAAAATATAAAAAGTTTTCATTCTTTTTTTTTTTGCGTACGTCTTTAGTTGGTCTATGTTTTGACGTAATATTTGTTCAGAAACGAGTCGAGTCAAATATAATAAGTTTTCATTCGACAATATAAACTCGAGTTATTGTAGGTTTCGATGTTGCTAAGTTTTGATGCAAAGGTAGGGGTTGTGTAGTGGTTAGGGGAAACCGTCACTAAATAAACCAACTCTGGTTCGACTCCATTTCTTTTTGTAACAGCAATGCTTTAGATAACATAAATAAAAAAATGCGTTTTCATATGGTTAATGCATCACATAACATAATGCCAGCTATAAACAACTATGACATGGTCGCCGCAATGCGCGACCGATGGTAACAATCTAGTTATACACATATTAAAAACACAACGTAATGAATAGTGTTTATCTATATACTCTATTAAAGGAGATGAGAGGTTGACATCGATTTTCTTACGTGTCAACCAATTGGATATGCCACATAGTCCAGGCTGATGTCATAATTCGTGATTTATAAAAATCTATAAATCTAAAAAAATATAGTATATAATCTGATTTTTATTTAATTATGATGACTTTTTAGGAGGGAATTTCAAAATTGTATGGGGAGTTGTTTTTGTCCATTTAATGCACCTGAGATGTCATCATATCTCCATCTCTCTCTTTCTTCTCATTTCAAAATTACAGGCGGCATTCAAGGGTTTTTTTTTCTCAAAGTGGAGAGAGAACATACTCTAAGGTAAGATCCTTCAACATTTGCGATTAATAAATGCCACATTCATCTGCCGCTTTCATCTACATTGATTTCTCCTTATGCACTGCCTCTGACTGAGATCACATATGCTTCTTGAAGGATTGGTGAATCGATCAAACGAGACGTTCAGAAGAGTTCTCGATCAATACGAAAGGCGGAATCAGACGTATTGATGTTATAGGAGCTTGATTTACACTTAGAAGTAGATTAAATGTCGTTTAGATTGATTTCACAACGTTACACAGGCTTGGTGACACTTTGGCAGAGCTTCGCTACCGAAATCAGAAGTTACAAATGAAGACCTGGACTCTCCTATTTATAGGCATCGCCAGTCCTCACGAACCAGCTTCACCAGTCCATGCGAACTGGTCAGTCCGTACGAACTGGATCAGCCAGTTCGTGCGACCTGGACTATCAACCCTAAACTTCTATTTTCTAGACAACCGAGCTCCAGTCTATCCAATCTAAATACATGACTCGATACAAGACGAAGTCAACAGACATATGCACTAACAAACTCCCCCTTGGATGTTGACGAGTCTTCAGTGTATTGAGTCTTCAGTCTTGATCGGTCTTCTCGCTCTCTTCCAAAGTATCTTTCTCTGTAAGCATCCTTCAATCTCTCTCTTCTTCTTCCAGAATCTCAAACTGGCTCTTTTAAACTTCAAACTCCCATTTGCTAACAGACTCCCCCTTAAATTGTTCCGGGATCGCAATCTGACATAGTACTCATTCTAAGATCGTGTCCTGGCTCAAACTCTGCTCAGGCTTAGACACGGGGATCTGCAGAAATCTCTACCCAAAAGTAAATTTCTCAATTTTAAAATTTAACAAATTTAGAAACCACTAGTAGATATCAACCCTCAAAACATCACTTGTATGAACATCTTAACATTTCTCAAATTATTTCAAACTTTAATTTCATTTTTCATATCAAACACACTCTCCCAACCCATTGTCGTTCATCATGTTTAGCACTTGGAATTTTGAAAATCAGTTTTTCAACATCAGTTGTCGAAAATAAGATGAAACAAAATCTTTTTGATTTTTCAAAATTTTATGCTAAAACACACTTAAAATCTTTTTGGATTTTGAGAAATAAACTATATACAGACATCTTTTTGTGAGTTTGTGTAAGAGGATCATATCAGTTTATGACAAATCACTAGTACCGTTGAGCTTTAAACACTTTAAGATCTAAATGATTCACTTAGATTGTCAGTATTCTAATCCACTTAAATTTTCACACAAAGTTCAATTGATTCGAGATACGAGATTAGTGTTTTAATGGACTTAACTTATTCGCGTTTCCCACCTCAGAATATACTCCCGTATATCCAGACTCCTATATTCAGTCTTACAGGTGAATGTACACTAATGATATATGTAAACGGGTAATGCGAGACCATGAGAGCTCAGGCTAGAACTTCTGTTCAATCAGAGAGATGATGGCTCGACTTTTAGGTGTGTCCCGTTTGGGGATCTTTTCTTCAACAGCACATGATTAGCATTTTTCAATGTTTCATCATTTTTTTATGCTGAGGGTGGGCTTTATGATTAAAGCAGTGCAGAGTATTATACGAGTACTAGGCTATTGCTCCCACAAAATCAGAAGTCCCGGTATAATACCCCAGATATCATCACGCACAAAGACCTAGTATGTCGGAAATAGAAAGCCCTTCAAACAAGATTTCAGGGGTTACCTATATATCCGAGAGATGTTCCCCACTAGATAAGTAAGTAATGATATTTAGGTTTACATCTCGAAAACAATCTACTAAGCGTGTAAAAACCTACTGGCATATCATCAGTGAGACCGTTTATCACATTTTAACTTTCCAATTCTTTAGCGTACTGTGATTGTCTACTGATGTACTATCTTCCTCTTTTTCACAACAAAACTCATTTTGATTTTTCGATGTTTTTGGTTTTTAGATTTTATCATGTTTTTGGATTTTTCAAATTTTCAAAATTTCTAAATTTTTTACTCCCCCTAAAATCAAAAATTTGTTTCAATTTTTTATTTTCCAGGAAAATTTGAAAATATGTTGCTTTTACTTTCAAATTTAAAGCAATAAACTGTACAAATAAAATGACAAATTGATGTGAGTTGCTTCAATTCTAGATTCACTTGGCTTAAACAATCAGAACTCCCCCTGACAACAAACTATTTTCCCATTAAGATTTCAAAACACAAATAAAATGACAAATTGATGTGAGTTGATTCAATTCTCCATTTACGTGTTATTTGTCAAAATCAAGTCATTTTATCCGTGAAAACTTAGTGAATTTGATGAAAAAGTGTAGAAAGATGAGTAGAAATCAGATTAATCGGTGAAAGCAAGCTGAAATTGTAAGAACTCTTCCTCCTGAGCTCTGATACCACTTGTAGGATTGGTGAATCGATCAAACGAGATGTTCAGAAGAGTTCTCGAACAATACGAAAGGCGGAATCAGACGTATTGATGTTATAGCGGCTTGATTTACACTTAGAAGTAGATTAAATGTCGTTTATATTGATTTCACAATGTTACACATGCTTGGTGACACTTTGGCAGAGCTTCGCTACCAGAACCAGAAGTTACAAATGAAGACCTGGACTCTCCTATTTATAGGCATCGCCAGTCCTCACGAACCAGCTTCACCAGTCCGTGCGAACTGGTCAGTCTATACGAACTGGATCAGCCAGTTCGTGCGACCAGGACTATCAACCCTAAACTTCTATTTTCTAGACAACCGAGCTCCAGTCTATCCAATCTAAATACATTACTCGATACAAGACGAAGTCAACAGACATATGCACTAACACTTCTCTTCATCTTCTTGACCTGAGATCGCCTTAATTTCACTACCACATTCAGTTTTTTCATTCTCATAGAACCCTAGATGGTGATTGGAAGTGTCACGGCCCCCGACCCGGTTTGACCCGATTCAGGAGTCGCGGGACAGAAATTCCCATGGTATTTTATTTAACAGCGGAAATTTTCTTCAGGATCTTTTTAAAACTGCAATTTCCCGATTATTTTATTTCAAAATTCGGGATAAAACCCCGGTAATTTACAATCATATGATTTCACAGAAAAATCTTTATTTTACAAAACATGTTTCTTTATTTTATATTGAACCACTTCCTTAAGCTTATAGTGCTTCGCGGCACTTTTCTTGGATCACAACAGATCACCTGAAACATGTTTGAAAAGGGTTTTGTCAGCGGGAAATACTGGTGAATCATTCTATTTATTAAAATGACATGTTTGCTATAATTTACAGTATTAAGAGAGATTACAATGTTTCTAGATATCAATCAACTACCCACGATATTTGTCACTCGACCATCCATCGGTAACCTCATTGTCCAATGGTGTCTGTGACTATTGTCATATCACTCATTGGCTAACCCGTTGTCCAATAGTGACGGTTATCAAGTAATGTATACAAAACCCCACATACCGGATGTAATTTGGTGATTACATAAACTTAATCACTGTAATTATAACTTTGAAAATAAACATGTTTTTGTAAACAAATTTGATAAAAAGAGAATGACTCACATTGCAGATTTATATGAGCAGAGCTTAGCCTACTGATTAGCCTTTTTAACCTAAATTGAATAACATGCACACGAACTCGGTTAGCAACTAATACAGCATTTACGATAACTCACGAGATTAAAACCTTCACAACGAATGACAAAGTGCGATACTTAAACATCCATTGAATTAACGACGAATGGCAAAGCATAAACCAGAATGTGGGTAGCACTTAAACATCCATTGGATACTTTAATCGATCGGACATTGAATCGTAGCAGCGATCGAGTTAATACCCGGTATAGGAGCAACGCCTCGCTAATTATATATGAAATTTCGACTTCAGAGTGATATACTTTCGTTTTTGAAAGTTTTGATCGACACCAGTGGACTGTACAAGTGACGGGCTATTTATAGCTGAAATTAAGACCTCACGCGGCCCGCGTAAGCCTTCGGCTTGCCTTTACGCGGCCCGCGCAGCCGCCCAGTCTACGACTAGCCTTGACCAGTCACGAGTAGGTTAGCCAGGTGGTCGCTACGTGGATCCGGAACACTTATCCGGTCAACACAGGTTTGACGCGGCCCGCGTAAGGTATGCTAAACCTTTACGCGGCCTGCCTGAAGACCATACTTCTTGTTTTCTTGGTTTTTCATGCACAGTATGGTTTCAGGGGTCCGGGTTTTCACTTGTGGGTTGATTTATGACATTTTTTGGGAGTCCTTACATTCTCCCCACCTTATTTAAAATCTTGTCCTCCAGATTTATTGGAATAAGTGAGGATACTTTCGTTTCATTTCTGATTCCAACTCCCAAGTGTATTCGGGTACTCTCTTTGAATTCCACTTGACTTTGACCAATACTAACCGTTTGTGTTTGAGAAACTTGATCTTTCGGTCTTCTATTTTTAGTGGCTTCTCAACAAATTTTAACTTTTCGTTTACCTCTATATCTTGGAGAGGTACTACCAAAGATTCGTCTGATAGGCATTTCTTGAGGTTGGATACATGAAATACATCATGTACTCCAGCTAACTCTTCTGGTAGTTGTAAACGATAAGCAACTGGTCCTATACGTTGGATTACTGGAAATGGTCCTACGTATCTTGGACTTAGCTTTCCTTTCTTACCGAATCGAACTACTCCTTTCCAAGGAGATACTTTCAAAAGTACTTTATCTCCGACTTGAAATGTGACAACCCGCACTAAACCAGGTATCCGTACAACTTAATTAATGATTAAATACTACTTGATTACTGTGCTTGTTTGAACTAGCTGATAAACTGCTACCTGCATACTGATACATGCACTTACTTGCATCATACTTTATTTGCTGTCACTACATTATTTACATACTGGACCCTAGTGACAAACATGATGCACAAAAAGCACAGTAGCACTAAACGGATACACAGTGAACATGCTGATATAACCAGCATCAGGCAGACACTTCCTCTAAGGCCTGTTAAGAGCCTCATATATTTTGGTACTTAGTGGATTTGATTAGTGATCTTTGTCTAATATCTTGGGGGCATATTAACCATTGGTTAATAACACCTAAATTGTTTATAAATAGCACCACTAAACTCATGAGATAATCACCATTACATAAACCACATTTCACTCTCTCTCTTGCTCCCTCAAGGCTCTCGGCCGAACCACCCCAGCCCCATACACCCATATTCGACTTCCATCTTCATCATTCCAAGGTGCTACAAGTGTTAGAGGTTGCGTATTAGGAGCCTCGGAGCAAGCGGAACACGAAGGACCTCTACCGTTAGCTTTTATCCACCTCTTTTTCGCCTAAGATCTTCCCTAGCCTTGAGCTAGAGGTATAATACTTAAAACTTGTTTTTAAGCTTATCTAAGGTGGTTAAAAGGAATATTGTCGGTTAAATATCGTAAACATACATTTTGATGTGTTAAAGTCTACTAAAAACTATAAAAGTGGTGGTTAATAGCTTACAACTTGTGTAAAAGTTGTAGTAATTGGAATTTGTGTTTATCTAGACCCGATCTATGATGTGGTAGCTCGGATCTCCGTTTAACCCGACTTTGTAAGATCATGGATCTTCACATAAGCTCGTTTTTGGTAACCACAAGGGTTAAAAGGCGAAACTCTACCACACAAGATACATGAACTTGTGTAAAAGTGATTTAACCGGTACAATGGTGTTTAAAACTAGCGGATCTACGTATCTGCAAGTGGTATCTTTGAAGGACCACACTTTAAAAGAATCGTGTTTTCTAAAGAATAAATCTTGTACTAATAAACATGGTTTTATAAACCACAAGTGTGTGAACACTTGTGAAATGAAAAGATCCGACAAATAACTATTTTTGGGAAAAATGACTAGAAGTTGTAAAGACGGATTTCTCTAGTCACAAGGTTTTTACGAGATCAAAGTTACTTTATATAAAGATCTACATATATAAAGGGGATTTACACTATAGATTCGGAAAAACTGCAAGTTCATGCGATTATGCGATTTACATACTTGTCGACTAGTTTGATGTGTCGGAAATTGTTTGATTGAATAAAGAAGTTGTTGAATTGATTTGTTAAAAGAAAATGATACGCTTGAAAGCGTGGCCACCTCCAGTTACAGAGGAAACTCTGGCGAAATTTTCTAAAAACCTAACACTTAGAATTATTTACACAACAAGTGTTAGAACTATTTTTGGACATATTTTCAAAACATAAATTTCGCCGGCACTATATTTTACTAAATATTCGGAGGTGGGGTTTTCACAAAGATTAACGTGATAAATATATTTGTCACAACACTGTTTATGATTATTTTGTGAAATACATAAATATTATTTTAGAGTGAAAATAATATTTACAAGCGTTAATGATTCCAAAACTTTACGAACGCTTCCACAAACATATAAGTTACACCGGTAATTACATTACCACACGACTAATAAAACGTAACTTACGCACATGTATTGTATCCCCCATCCTTGGGAAGAAGTTTAACTACCAAGTGTATACGGAACATAAACACGAAATAGTTGTCTAACTATTTCCCAAAGACTTAAACTATAAAGCTAAAGCACGGCCGTCCGTCTAATAGAATTAGCACTTGTAGGTCGTTGCACAGCTTACTGTATTGGAGACACTTGGTAGAGACGCGCATTCACTGTGAGTTCATGTCCCCCTTTTCTCTAACTGTTTTCAGTTTACTTAACTGCGGGGGTGAAATACATGTTACTATGATTTACGAGTACTTTACAACGGTATGTTTAACGTAAGGAGGTGTTATACGATCATGTGAGTGGATAGGAACAACATGGGGCCATTAGTCCTCATGGAGGGACCGAGGGACAGGAGCGGTAGATCTATCTGGGTGTAGCGAGCCCAGCCCCCGGCCAAACTAGAAACGGACCGTGGGGTGACTTTGTCCACATACTTTGCCGTGGCGAAATCTGCTAGGTTTGAGTCTCCCTATTTGCACTTCACATATGTCAGTGGCCTTGCAAACCATTGGTGATCACAAGTCCTCTTACACTGCTACATACCACAACTATTTTATACTCACAAGTGTTTTACATACTCACTTACACATGAACTCGCTCAACATTATTGTTGATTTTTCAACTCACATGTATTTCAGGAAATTAAAACGGATCTGGCACGGTATGGAACGTTTTCCGCTGCACTTGTCATGGAGTCATCAGGGTTTAGGGGATGTGTCTCTTTCCTGGACAAGACACAGTCCTTAACCCACGTTTATGTTATGTTATAAGTTGTAATGTCTACTGAACAAGGTTATGGTTGTATGTTAAAACAATGGTAATGTGTTTGATTTTCAAAACTTAATGGATGACTTGCATGGTTTTTAAATTCATATAGCTTGTTATGGTCAAGCTATGGTATTAAGAAGTCACACCAACATTAACCACGCTTCCGCAAAGCCAGGGTGTGACAGCTTGGTATCAGAGCTCTGATCATAGCGAACTAGGATTCTTTCTCGAGTCTAGACTATGATCACTAGGGCTCTCACGAAAACATTTTTCTGCATACCACTTAAGTCCAGATCCAAAACTTTTTACAAACAAATGTTGAGCACATTTTATTAATTATAGGCTCAGCTTGGAGGGCTGAGGATCGGTCTGGAGGATCGAGGTGATTAAGGTAGTTGAGCACGTTGGTTTGTTATAGGATCGATCTGGAGGATCGAGGCTCGGTCTAGGTGACCGAGGTAGTGGGCTAGCAAGGCTAGGAAGAAAAGGCTCGGCTTGGAGGGCTGAGGATCGATCTGGAGGATCGAGGTTTGGTTTAAGTGAAGGATAGAGCAGTCTTGTAGACTGGATGGTATTGGCTAGTAAGACTAGGAGGATTATGTGATGCCTTACTTGATGACTTATGTGATTACTTGATTTATGATTGACTATTTGTGCATGTTTGTGTATATGTTACAGACACATGGATTCTGCAGACACTGGTGGTTCAGGCACCACAGGCCCGAGGCCTATCGTTTCAGACGACATTGAGTCATCGGAGCACGAGGTTTACACGTCCGACTTCACTAGCACAGATGAGGACGATTTTCAGCCTTTTGCACTACCTGACGGTGCTGGCGAGCTCGCAGATGGTCCTATCGCAGGGGATCTACCACTGGCACTGATCCCTGCTCCTATACCGCTGG
The DNA here is from genome assembly GCA_030545235.1 of Helianthus tuberosus. Classification (NCBI taxonomy): domain Eukaryota; kingdom Viridiplantae; phylum Streptophyta; class Magnoliopsida; order Asterales; family Asteraceae; genus Helianthus; species Helianthus tuberosus. The sequence goes on along the minus strand of CM060400.1, from coordinate 112,881,746 downwards.
CTGCGTACCCAGCTTATGATTTACCCATCGACGATGAGGAGGATGATATCGATATGTTTGATGAGGAGCCTTTCGAGGAGGATGCTCAGGGCGAGGCCCTTCCTGCTGCCGATCCCTTGTTGATCGCAGACGCACCCGTCGCGGAGTCACCTGTTCACTCCCCAGTCGCGGACTCCTTTGAGTCTGTAGCTTCTATACCCTCACATGTTCAGAGTGCACAGCACTTCTCTTATGGATCAGATCCTGATCAGGCATCTTCTGTTGCCCCTATCCCCAGTTTCGCTTTTGACCATGATGATGAGGGGAATTCCGATCCTATGTTTCCCCCAGGGTTCGACCCAGATCGTGACTTAGAGTTTGTTCCCATGGACCAGTTTATGGAGGATCCGGCAGACCCTGTTGACCTATTTGATCCTATTGACCCAGATTTTGAGTTTGAGATGGCTTTTGATGACTTCGAGCCTGCCGTTGCTCCTGAGCAGGCAGCCGCTCTAGACCCTATACCAGAGCATGACCCAGTACATGCTGATATCCCTTTTGAGCCTGTTGTTGCTGATCTCCCTGTAGATGTTCCTGTGATTGAGGGCGATCATGTTGCTGTTGATCCCATTGTTCCCTTACCCGTTGGTGATGTACCTGTTGACCACCCTATAGAGCACTTTGCACCCGTTCACCCCGTTGTTGCTCCCTTATTTGATCCCGTTCCCCTAGAGCCCGGACATGCACTGTTCGCGACACATATGGATCCACCGGATGAGTCCGCACAGCACGGTTGGATACCGGCTGATGAGGATGTTCCACCTTTTCCTCCACAGATTCCTGTTGCACCACATGTTGACTTTTCATTTCAGGTTCCTATGTTTATACCTCCAGCAGGGCCTGGAGAGGGTTCTTCAGCACACCCTGATGGGCATGTACCGATGCCTATCCCTTTTATGCCTCAGACGTCATTTGTTCCACCCGCTGTTGCACCGCTTCATGTGGCACCTTTCGACCCCACTAGCGAGCCATTTCTTTGGGCACCTGGCTCCGGTATGCCACCCACTGACCCCTACCATGCTTTTCACAGGGGACACACTATTGAGGACGTCTTGATGTCCTTTGTCGCACAGCATGAGTCCCACACACAGCGTATCCAGGAGCTCGAGAGAGCTCGGTTGTCACCTTGTCAGAGTCATGGTCAGACACACTCTCCCCTACAGCCGTTTCGACCATTACCTCCAGATATTGCTGCTCGTCTCTTTACACTGGAGCAGCAGGTTGCCTCTATTATTCGTACTCAGCGAGCCCAGGAGGAGGACTGGCTCCAGTTACGCCGGTTGTTTTATACTCACTTTCCCCCTCCTCCACCACCATCTGCATAGAGCTCACCAGTTACTGATTAGATAGACAAGGATGAGAAGACGGCGATTGTTGGTTTGCACAGCATTTTGGAGACCACTTTATGATTTTGACTTTTGACATGTACTTGATGTTGTATTTGACACTGATCTGTTATGATTTTTGGACAGGGGTGATGTAGCCCCTAGTTGATGGATGATTGTATGACACTATGATGTGCTGATACACTTACTCTGTGGTCTTGATGTATGGCAATCGCAGTATTCTCATCATATCTGTTTCGCTTGATTACTTATTTGCATTGTTATGGTATGAGATGTGGATGATTGATATATGTGATGTATTGATGACATGAGATATTACGTGCTATTACTATTACTATATACGTACTTTTCGCTATGGCCTGACCAACGTAAACCATCATTTAGAAAATGCCGCCAAGACGCGAACCAAACATGCCAACTAATGAGGCAGAACTCCAGCAGATTATTGCTGCTGCCATAGCACAGTACGCAGCATCTCAGCCAGGAGCAAGCGGAAGTGTTAACCAAGGCAATAACAATCCACCTCACGGATGCACCTACAAGCAGTTCTTAGACTGCAAACCAGTTAACTTCGATGGCACAGGAGGTGCAGTTGCCTTTACCCGCTGGGCTGAGAAAACCGATTCTGTGTTACGCATGAGCAAATGTGCAGAGGATCAGCAAGTCACATACATTTCAGGGCTGTTTCTAGATAGAGCCCTATCCTGGTGGAACCTACAAGTACAAACACTAGGCGAAGCTGCCGCCTACGCCCTGACTTGGGCCGAATTGAAAGAACTAATGCGTAAAAAGTACTGTTCACGCGCAGAAATTCAAAGGTTGGAGACTGAATTTTGGCACCTAAAGATGGATGGACCAAAGATTGCAGAATACGTCCAGAGGTTTCACGACTTATCTCAAGTGGTTCCTTACATGGTTACGCCATAATACAAGCGAATCGAGCGCTTCATTTGGGGTTTGGCTCCCCAAATCATAAGCATGGTAACCTCCTCCAAACCAGCGACTATCACTGAAGCTATCGATTTGAGCGTGGCTCTCACCGAGGAGGCGATTCGTCTAAACAAGTTTGATGAAGTCAAGGCAAAGAAGACAGAGACTCACGTTGAGTCCTCAGGAGATAACAAAAGGAAGTTTTCAAACTTCAAACAAGGCGTCAGTATGGCAGTAAAGAAAGGAAAATCAGCTGGCAGTACCAAGAGAGGAAAAGGGTACCAGGGCACCCAGCCCAAATGCAACAACTGCCAACGCCACCATACTGGCCATTGTAACATGAGAGTTTGTGAATCTTGTGGAAAACCGGGCCACTCAAAGGAATCATGTTGGGCTAGTGCGGGCCGGGGAGGCCAGGGAGGATATATGAATAGGAATGATAACCGGGGTGGAAATGGGAATCGCCCGCAAGGAAATTTTGGAGGTAACAGAAATCAAGGCAACAATGCTAACCAAGCGGGCGCAGTGAATCGTAATCCGGGGAATGATCAAGCCGGTGGTAATGGGCAGAGACTCGGATGCTATAACTGCGGGGAAATCGGGCATTTTAAGAAGAACTGCCCAACGTTGAATCAGGCCCGCGGTAGAGTATTCCAACTCGAAGCTAGGGAAGCACGCCAAGATCCAAATGTTGTTACGGGTACGCTCCCTATCAATCAACGCTATGCATCCGTTTTATTTGATACCGGTGCCGATTATAGCTTCGTATCGTTAGAATTTAAGAATATGCTTGGGTTAGCTGCTAATAAGTTAGACATTCCCTACTCGATCGAATTAGCTAATGGAAAGTTAGTTGGAGCCGACGAAGTAATCAGAGGTTGTGTGATAGAATTAGGAGAACGCGAGTTTACTCTGGATCTACTACCAGTCCAATTGGGAAGCTTCGACGTGGTGGTAGGAATGGATTGGTTATCCGGAAACAAGGCTGAGATAGTATGTCACGAGAAAGTTGTCCGTATCCCAACTGATGATGGTGAGACAATTGTGGTTCACGGAGAGAAGCGTGACACACCGCTAAGATTTATCAGCTGCTTGAAAGCAAGGAAGTGTTTACAGAAAGGATGTGTTGCTTTTCTGGCACACATCGTAGACAAGAAGGCTGCTGAGCCAACAATCGAGGACATCCCTGTCGTAAGGGAGTATCCAGAAGTCTTCCCAGAAGACTTACCCGGACTGCCACCTCAGAGGCAAGTGGAGTTTCACATTGACTTAGTTCCAGGCGCCGCGCCTGTGGCTAAGGCACCATACAGACTTGCTCCGTCTGAGATGCAGGAATTGTCGACACAACTTCAAGAGTTGTTAGACAAGGGTTTTATCCGACCAAGCTACTCGCCTTGGGGAGCTCCGGTCCTGTTTGTCAAGAAGAAGGACGGAAGTTTTCGCATGTGTATTGACTACAGAGAATTGAACAAACTGACGATCAAGAACAGGTATCCTCTGCCAAGAATCGATGATCTGTTCGACCAACTTCAAGGTTCAAGCTGTTACTCTAAGATCGATCTTCGATCTGGATACCATCAACTAAGGATACAGGAGGAAAGTATCCCGAAAACAGCCTTCCGAACTCGTTATGGACACTACGAGTTCCTCGTTATGCCATTTGGTTTGACAAACGCACCTGCAGTCTTTATGGACTTGATGAATAGGGTTTGCAAGCCATACTTAGACAAGTTCGTGATTGTATTCATCGACGATATCCTGATTTACTCAAAGACGAAGGCTGAACACGAGCAGCATCTTAGAACCATATTGGAGCTGCTAAAGAAGGAACAGTTGTACGCCAAATTCTCCAAGTGCGAGTTTTGGCTACGCGAAGTCCAGTTTCTTGGACATGTGGTTAATGGGGATGGAATTCATGTTGATCCCGCAAAGATCGAGGCAATCAAAAATTGGGAAACGCCTACAACGCCAACCGAGATTCGACAATTCTTGGGGTTGGCTGGCTACTATCGAAGGTTCATCGAGGATTTCTCGAAAATCGCTCAACCTTTGACGCTCCTCACGCAGAAGGACAAGACGTTTGATTGGGGAATCAAACAGGATGAAGCGTTTCAGATATTAAAGGGTAAGCTTTGTAACGCGCCAATCTTAGCTCTACCAGAAGGTACTGATGACTTTGTGGTATACTGCGACGCATCGCGTCAAGGATTGGGTTGTGTGTTAATGCAACGCCAAAAGGTCATTGCTTACTCATCACGCCAACTGAAAGTACACGAAAAGAATTATACCACACACGATTTAGAGCTTGGCGCAGTGGTTTTTGCTTTAAAGATCTGGAGACACTACCTGTATGGTACGAAGTGCACAATCTTCACAGATCACAAAAGCCTACAGCATATATTCAACCAGAAGGAGTTGAATATGAGGCAAAGACGATGGGTTGAATTGTTAAACGACTACGACTGCGAGATAAAATATCATCCAGGGAAGGCGAATGTAGTCGCCGATGCCCTAAGTCGTAAAGAAAGAATCAAACCCATAAGGGTTAGAGCTTTGGAAATGATTATACGAACCGACCTTTCCTTGCGCATTCGTGCTGCACAAAAGGAAGCTCTCAAGGAGGGAAACCTTGAGGAAGAATATCTCCGTGGAATGGAGAAGCTTTTGGTACCAAACGAGGAAGGGACGTTATGTTTTGAGAAAAGGATTTGGGTTCCTCTGTTTGGTGGATTAAGGGAAGTTATTTTCGACGAAGCGCACAAGTCACGGTACTCTATCCACCCTGGATCGGATAAGATGTACCAGGATCTCAAGGATTACTATTGGTGGCCTAGGATGAAAGGCGACGTTGCTGTTTACGTGAGCAAATGTTTAACGTGCGCTAAGGTCAAGGCGGAATACCAGAAGCCTTCGGGACTTCTGCAACAACCTGAGATTCCCAAATGGAAATGGGAACAAATCTCAATGGATTTTGTTACAAAACTGCCAAGAACGCCAAGAGGCCATGATATGATTTGGGTGATTGTTGACCGCCTAACAAAGTCCGCACACTTTCTGCCAATCAAGGAGAAAGACAGTACTAGTAAACTTGCGGAAATTTACTTGAGAGAGATCGTAGCACGTCATGGAGTACCTCTCTCGATCATCTCTGATAGAGACGGAAGGTTTGTGTCAAGAATATGGCAATCCTTCCAAGAATCTTTTGGCTCACAATTGAATCTGAGCACTGCCTTCCATCCGCAAACTGACGGCCAGAGCGAGCGAACGATACAAACTTTGGAAGACATGCTGAGGGCATGTGTTATGGATTTAGGCGGTAGCTGGGATAAACACTTACCTTTGGTCGAATTTTCATACAACAACAGCTACCACACCAGTATTGGTGTCGCGCCATTTGAGGCCCTATACGGACGCAAGTGCCGATCACCACTATGTTGGTCTGACGCAGGTGATAGGCAGCTTGCTGGTCCCGAAATCGTCCAAGAGACGACAGACAAGATCGCGCAAATTCTTAAACGCATCGAAGCAGCTCGCCACAGACAAAAGGCCTATGCGGATCCAAACCGAAAACATGCGGATTTTCAAGTTGGAGAAATGGTTTTACTGAAGGTATCACCCTGGAAAGGGGTGGCACGCTTTGGAAAGCGTGGGAAGTTAAATCCGCGCTACATTGGTCCTTTCAGAATTCTGGAAAGAATTGGGACAGTAGCATACAAGTTGGAACTACCTGCTGAACTGAATGGTGTTCACGATACATTTCATGTATCCAATCTGAAGAAAAGTCCAACTCAAGTTGACGTTGCCATTCCTATCGACGAGATTCATATTGACGACACGCTCCACTTCGTTGAAGAACCTGTTGAGGTCACGGATTGGAAAGTTAACAAGACCCGCCGGAGCAGTGTCAAACTCGTCAAAGTACGTTGGAATGCCAGACATGGTCCTGAATTTACCTGGGAACGTGAGGACCGGATGAAAGAGAAATACCCCCACCTATTTCCTAAGAACTCTGCATCTACAAGCAGAACTTAAATTTCGGGACGAAATTTATTTAACGGGGGGAGAATGTGACAACCCGCACTAAACCAGGTATCCGTACAACTTAATTAATGATTAAATACTACTTGATTACTGTGCTTGTTTGAACTAGCTGATAAACTGCTACCTGCATACTGATACATGCACTTACTTGCATCATACTTTATTTGCTGTCACTACATTATTTACATACTGGACCCTAGTGACAAACATGATGCACAAAAAGCACAGTAGCACTAAACGGATACACAGTGAACATGCTGATATAACCAGCATCAGGCAGACACTGCCTCTAAGGCCTGTTAAGAGCCTCATATATTTTGGCTACACTGGTAGTGAGTGTAGGGATATAAGGGTTGTGGTACCGCGTCTCTAGGAATAAGATACACTGATTCGGATGTGCCAAAAACGTACTTTAAGTACCAAACACAGCACTTTAATAATTAATCCAGCTTCTAGCTGACTAGTAAAGTGCCAGAAAATGAGAAAATAACACTAGACACTTTCTAAAGTGTCGGGAAAACAAATTGTGTCACTAAAAATAACAATAACGACACTTTAAAGCTTTTGTAACGCTTTAACGGATTACTATCCAACCGGACACCCGGACTTTACCCGGAACACGAAAATATTAATATTTTCACTATTTATATTTTTCTGAGCCAGTTAGGGTCTCTGATTACCCTAACACCCGTCATAACACGCTATATATTAGTAACGGGGTTAATTACTTAACTTAACTTGGTTTAACATAACCATTCCCTAACTATCTAGTTTAAATCGAACCAAACCCCCACCCCCCATCATAACCGTCCCCTAACCTTGGGAGACACACATGGTACTTAGTGGATTTGATTAGTGATCTTTGTCTAATATCTTGGGGGCATATTAACCATTGGTTAATAACACCTAAATTGTTTATAAATAGCACCACTAAACTCATGAGATAATCACCATTACATAAACCACATTTCACTCTCTCTCTTGCTCCCTCAAGGCTCTCGGCCGAACCACCCCAGCCCCATACACCCATATTCGACTTCCATCTTCATCATTCCAAGGTGCTACAAGTGTTAGAGGTTGCGTATTAGGAGCCTCGGAGCAAGCGGAACACGAAGGACCTCTACCGTTAGCTTTTATCCACCTCTTTTTCGCCTAAGATCTTCCCTAGCCTTGAGCTAGAGGTATAACACTTAAAACTTGTTTTTAAGCTTATCTAAGGTGGTTAAAAGGAATATTGTCGGTTAAATATCGTAAACATACATTTTGATGTGTTAAAGTCTACTAAAAACTATAAAAGTGGTGGTTAATAGCTTACAACTTGTGTAAAAGTTGTAGTAATTGGAATTTGTGTTTATCTAGACCCGATCTATGATGTGGTAGCTCGGATCTCCGTTTAACCCGACTTTGTAAGATCATGGATCTTCACATAAGCTCGTTTTTGGTAACCACAAGGGTTAAAAGGCGAAACTCTACCACACAAGATACATGAACTTGTGTAAAAATATTTTACTTGTGTAAAAGTGATTTAACCGGTACAATGGTGTTTAAAACTAGCGGATCTACGTATCTGCAAGTGGTATCTTTGAAGGACCACACTTTAAAAGAATCGTGTTTTCTAAAGAATAAATCTTGTACTAATAAACATGGTTTTATAAACCACAAGTGTGTGAACACTTGTGAAATGAAAAGATCCGACAAATAACTATTTTTGGGAAAAATGACTAGAAGTTGTAAAGACGGATTTCTCTAGTCACAAGGTTTTTACGAGATCAAAGTTACTTTATATAAAGATCTACATATATAAAGGGGATTTACACTATAGATTCGGAAAAACTGCAAGTTCATGCGATTATGCGATTTACATACTTGTCGACTAGTTTGATGTGTCGGAAATTGTTTGATTGAATAAAGAAGTTGTTGAATTGATTTGTTAAAAGAAAATGATACGCTTGAAAGCGTGGCCACCTCCAGTTACAGAGGAAACTCTGGCGAAATTTTCTAAAAACCTAACACTTAGAATTATTTACACAACAAGTGTTAGAACTATTTTTGGACATATTTTCAAAACATAAATTTCGCCGGCACTATATTTTACTAAATATTCGGAGGTGGGGTTTTCACAAAGATTAACGTGATAAATATATTTGTCACAACACTGTTTATGATTATTTTGTGAAATACATAAATATTATTTTAGAGTGAAAATAATATTTACAAGCGTTAATGATTCCAAAACTTTACGAACGCTTCCACAAACATATAAGTTACACCGGTAATTACATTACCACACGACTAATAAAACGTAACTTACGCACATGTATTGTATCCCCCATCCTTGGGAAGAAGTTTAACTACCAAGTGTATACGGAACATAAACACGAAATAGTTGTCTAACTATTTCCCAAAGACTTAAACTATAAAGCTAAAGCACGGCCGTCCGTCTAATAGAATTAGCACTTGTAGGTCGTTGCACAGCTTACTGTATTGGAGACACTTGGTAGAGACGCGCATTCACTGTGAGTTCATGTCCCCCTTTTCTCTAACTGTTTTCAGTTTACTTAACTGCGGGGGTGAAATACATGTTACTATGATTTACGAGTACTTTACAACGGTATGTTTAACGTAAGGAGGTGTTATACGATCATGTGAGTGGATAGGAACAACATGGGGCCATTAGTCCTCATGGAGGGACCGAGGGACAGGAGCGGTAGATCTATCTGGGTGTAGCGAGCCCAGCCCCCGGCCAAACTAGAAACGGACCGTGGGGTGACTTTGTCCACATACTTTGCCGTGGCGAAATCTGCTAAGTTTGAGTCTCCCTATTTGCACTTCACATATGTCAGTGGCCTTGCAAACCATTGGTGATCACAAGTCCTCTTACACTGCTACATACCACAACTATTTTATACTCACAAGTGTTTTACATACTCACTTACACATGAACTCGCTCAACATTATTGTTGATTTTTCAACTCACATGTATTTCAGGAAATTAAAACGGATCTGGCACGGTATGGAACGTTTTCCGCTGCACTTGTCATGGAGTCATCAGGGTTTAGGGGATGTGTCTCTTTCCTGGACAAGACACAGTCCTTAACCCACGTTTATGTTATGTTATAAGCTGTAATGTCTACTGAACAAGGTTATGGTTGTATGTTAAAACAATGGTAATGTGTTTGATTTTCAAAACTTAATGGATGACTTGCATGGTTTTTAAATTCATATAGCTTGTTATGGTCAAGCTATGGTATTAAGAAGTCACACCAACATTAACCACGCTTCCGCAAAGCCAGGGTGTGACATGAAATTCCAACAGCTTCCTTCTATTGTCTGCATAACTTTTCTGGCGATCTCGAGCTGTCTTTAACCTTTCCTTGATTTGAGTGATCTTATCAGTGGTTTCTTGTACTATTTCGGGACCTGATAATTGACTTTCTCCTATTTCTGCCCAACAAACTGGAGTTCTGCACTTTCGTCCGTACAGTGCTTCAAATGGGGCTGTTTCAATGCTTGAATAGTAACTATTGTTATAGGAGAATTCAATTAAAGGTAAATGGTTGTCCCAATTTCCACCAAAATCTATTACACATGCTCTGAGCATTTCTTCCAGAGTTTGGATTGTCCTTTCACTTTGTCCGTCTGTTTGTGGATGATATGCAGTACTCAGATTTAGTCGCGTTCCCATTGCTTCTTGGAAACTTGTCCAAAAATGAGAAGTAAAACGACTATCCCTATCAGAAACAATGGAGAGTGGAACTCCATGTAAGGATACTACTTCATCTACGTACAACTTTGCCAACTTTTCCATGCTAAAGGTTTCTTTCAAAGGTAGAAAGTGAGCTGATTTGGTTAATCGATCCACAATTACCCAAATTGCATCATTACCTTTTTCTGGTTTTGGGTAACTTAGTAACAAAATCCATTGTTATGAGTTCCCATTTCCATACAGGCATCTCTAGTTGTTGTAGTAGACCTGAAGGTTTCTGATGTTCTGCCTTAACTTGTGAACAAGTAAGACACTTAGAAACATATCGAGCTATATCCTTTTTCATTCCTATCCACCAAAAGTTATTTCTTAAATCTTGGTACATCTTATTGTTTCCAGGGTGCATGGTATACCAAGATTTATGGGCTTCTTCTAAAATTTTATTTCTTAATTCTCCCTATTTAGGTACCCAAATTCTTCTTTGGTGGAATCTCCAAATTCCATCATTTCCTTGCTCTAATTCTTTTAGTCTTCCTTTCATTCCTTCAGCATCATCCTTGATTGCTGTAGCTTGAACATTTTTCAATTGTTCCATTAAATCTAATTGTAGATTTAATCTGAGAGCACGAACTCGCTTTTGCTTTTCATGATATTTACGACTTAAGGCATCTGCAACTACATTTGCCTTTCCTTCGTGATACTGAATATCACAGTCGTAGTCACTTAGGATTTCCATCTATCTCCTTTGTCTCATATTTAATTCTTTTTGTCCAAATATATATCTTAAACTCTTATGATCTGTATAGACAGTAAATTTACTTCCGTACAGATAATGTCTCCAAATCTTAAGGGCAAAAATTACGGCTCCTAATTCTAGATCATGAGTTGTATAGTTCTCTTCGTGCTTTTTCAACTGTCTCGAGGCATACGCAATTACCTTCTTGCGTTGCATTAGCACACATCCTAACCCTAACTTTGAAGCATCACAGTAAACTTCAAAATCTTCTGTTCCTTCTGGTAAGGCTAGGATTGGAGCATTTGTTAATTTCTGCTTTAAGATCCTAAAGGCTTCTTCTTGTTTAGGTCCCCATTCAAACTTAACTGCTTTACAGGTTAGCTTAGTTAATGGTATAGCTATCTTGGAAAAATCCTTAATAAACCGTCTATAGTATCTAGCTAAACCTATAAAACTTCTAATTTCCATTGCGGAACCTTCCATTTGGTAATCGCCTCTATTTTAGCAGGATCTACATGAATACCTTCATGATTCACCATGTGACCTAGAAATTGCACTTCTTGCAACCAAAATTCACACTTCGAGAATTTGGCGTACAACTTTTCTTTTCTTAACAAAGTTAAGAGTGCATGCAAGTGCTGACAATGTTCGTCTTGATTTTTGGAATAGATAAGTATATCGTCGATAAAGACAATTACAAATTTATCCAAGTACGGTTTACAGATTCTATTCATCATGTCCATGAATGCTGCAGGTGCAGTCGTTAATCCGAAGGGCATGACTGTAAACTCGTAATGACCATACCGACCATACCTAGTTCTGAAAGCAGTTTTAGGTATGTCTTCTTCTTGTACTTTCAATTGATGGTATCCGGAGCGTAAGTCGATCTTAGAAAAATATCTAGCTCCTTGAAGTTGATCAAATAGATCATCAATTCTAGGTAATGGGTATCGATTCTTAATTGTAACCTTATTCAATTCTCTATAATCAATACACATTCTCATCGAACCATCCTTCTTCTTTACAAACAACACTGGTGCTCCCCACGGGGATGAACTAGGTTGTATGAAACCTTTACTTAGTAATTCATCTAATTGCTTTTTCAGTTCTAACATTTCTGTGGGTGCTAACCGATAAGGTGCCTTGGCTATCGGTGTAGTTCCTGGAATTAGATGAATTCTAAATTCTACTTCCCTATCTGGTGGTAATCCTGGGAGTTCTTCCGGAAATACTTATGGGTATTCTGAGACTACAGGAATCTCCTTAAGTTCTTTACCCTTAGTAATAATGATTACTGAAATCATATATACTATTCCTTGTTTTCGTTCATAACTAGCAACTTTCATTACTTATATGAACTTCATGGGTTTACATGGCTTATCTCCTGTAATCATAAGTACTTCTCCGGTGGGTGCACGAATTTCTATAGAATTCTTATCACAAAGGATTCGAGCATGGTTAGCTACTAACCAATCCATTCCTAACACAACATCAAATTCGGCTAATTTCATAGGTAACAGGTTTGCAAAGAATTTATGACCTGAGAGTTCTATATTTTCCTTTTGCAAAACTTTATCTATGCTAACAGAATTTCCGTCTGCCGTTTCGACTGTAAAAATTTGCCTAAGGTTGGTTAAGGGTAAGTTAAGAGTTTGGCAGAATGAAGTATTAATAAAACTTTGGTTTGCACCAGAGTCAAATAATACTTTTGCATACACGTTGTGAACTAAGAACGTACCGGCTACCACATCTGGAATGAGTTCTGCTTCCTGAGTAGTTAACTGAAAAGCTCGAATATTCTTCTTGGTAGCTCCATCAGCTGGCTTGGCTTTATTGTCTGCTGGTTTAACTACTTTAGGACATTCTGTTTTGAAATGCCCCACTTCTCCACAGTTAAAGCAGGCTATGGTTTTCTTTCTGCAGTTTTCTTCACGATGTCCTACCATTTTACAAAAATTGCAGGTTACACTACATCTTCCAAAATGTTTCTTTCTGCAATTCCTGCAGAACGGCGGATTTGAAGATTGCCCTGTTTCTCTTCTCTTGAAGTTGCTACTATTACCCATACAAACTCCTTGGGTAATTTTCTGAGCCAGTTCCTTTTTCCTATTTTCATCTCTTGTGCGTACCAGTTCGTCTGTTAGGGTGTTAGCTAATTCCACAGCATCGTCAATAGTACGAGGTCTCGCAGCTTTAACGATATTACGGATTTCGCTAATTAATCCCCAAATATAGCGAGAAATGAGTACCGGTTCTGGCGAAGCCAGTGTTGGTACCACTCTTGCATATTCGAAGAATGTCGAAGTATACCCACGACAATCTATACCCATCATTCGATGGTTTAGGAACTTATTCGCCATTTGATCTTTTTCATACTCGGGACATAATTTTCTTTCCACAAGACTCTTAAATTCTTCCCAATTCATGGAATATGCCCTACTTCTTCCTTTGGCTTGAAGTACTGTATTCCACCATTCTAGCGCTCCTTCTTTGAAAAGATTAGACGCGTACATGACCTTATCATCCTTGGCACATTTACTTATTGTGATTACTGCCTCGGTTTTCTCTAACCAACGCAGTGCCGCAGTTGCTCCTTCATTGCCTACAAATTCAGTGGGTTTACAAGCAAGAAATTCTTTGTAAGTGCAACCAGGCGTTGCAGCTTTCATTTTCTTAGGGAGCGGAGCTTGCCGTGAATCATTATCATGATTGGTATGATTACCGCCTCCATTTATACTATTACTAAAGTTATTTTCAGAAAAACGTTTGCTAGGAATGATTTGTTAAGGTTCATCAGGTTTCTGGGCAGCAGCAAGTATTGCTGGAATAGCATTGGATATTCCTTGAGCAACAATATTTTCTATATCCTGCCTAGTCATAAATTGATCTTCCGGATGTTGCTCAGATTGATTAACCTCATTAATTGGTTCATTATTAGCGTTTTCCATCTGATATTTAATACATATAATTTATTAGTATCGAATAAATAACAATTATACACAAAACAATCAAAATTTCACAACACACATATAGCCAAAACTATCGATTTCTCGATTCCCATTTTTATATATAATATGCGTCCATACACACTTTTATCTTACAAAGTTTTATTTTAGGTTATTTTACAAGATTATAATTTACTTTTATTATTATACAACCATATTTTCCTAACCCTACTATCTTTCGTCAATTGGTATTTCAGTAACGACGTTCCCTCTCGTCGTATTTCCAGGAGATCTGTTCTCCTACTTCCCTAATCCTATTTCCGACATCCACCAGCTCCTCGCCAAAGTGGCGGAGTTCAGCTAAATTCTCATTGCTCATATGTGGGTTTGGTATAGGTTCTGGGTCGAACTGAGGGAGAAAGGAATAAGGACTATTGAGCAGATTTTGGAATTGCCAATCATTAGTCCACCATTCATCCATTCCTAGTGGCTGGGTGTGGATTATAGGTTCTGGGATTGCTGGTTCCAAATTTATTGGAAGTTGAGTTTCAATAGGATGAGTAAAAACATTTTCATTGACAGGCTTAACAGTATCACAGCTTGCTAATATAAAATCTAGCTCCTCTTGCAATGTCATTTCCTGGGTTTGCTTAGAGCTTTCTCCAATTTCCCTCTTGGTTTGTCTAGAACCTTCCCCATACTCCATTTCCATTTGCCTAGAATATTCTCCAAACTGCATTTCCATTTGCCTAGAATCTTCCCCGACTTCAATCCCCTTTCCTTTGTTTAAGGGATTTTCTATTTTGGGAATCTTTCTATTGGCGGGTTTCCTTCTGCGCACACGCCTCCATCCCACGAATCTCCTCCTTTTCTTAGGCTTGGGTTTCTCCGGAGGTGGAGTATTGAATTCCATAGGTTCTTCTATATCTGGTATATACCTATTGAAATCTCTGGACACCTCTATTTTTACCGGATAGAGATTTAAATTCTGAAGGGCTTCAGACAAGTCACTCATGTTGTTTAGCACATATGCAAAATACAAAAAAAAAATTACTAAGTTAAAATTTTATAACAAAATTTCATAAATAACTTTTAAGTATTATTGTATACCGTGTGACTAATTTAATACAAAAACAACTGAAAATTAAAACACACTAGGGTTTACTGTAAACTTATTTAATTACTGGATAAGGTTTCTGGATTGTAGGTGATAAGGGTGCTAAAACTTGAGTCAGAGTATTTAGAGGTTTGCATTAACTGCTACAGTGGCTAGCATATAAAGATCTGCCCATTTTTCATCTAACTTGTCTTCCCATGGAGGGTTATTGTCTAGTTCTTGGGTTTTCTGATTAACTCTCCTTCCTTTGGATTTCTTTTGTTTCTCTTGACTTTTCCTAATAATCAAACTTCTTTCATTAGGAGAAAGTGGTTCCTCATATAGTGCCTTACGGACAAATATTCCTTCTTCAGGATTTACATAGGGTTTTGAGGAATTTGTTTGGGATGAACTTCCCTTCTCGTTTAATGACCTATCTAATTTAAGATAGATGTTTGAAAGCTTTTGCTTACCCATACTGTACACAAATATTCAAATAATAAGACACATAATCACAGAATAGCAATTAGTAAAATTAAGTATTTTCTAAATACTTAATTGGCTTAAATCAGTGGCTCTGATACCACCTTATTTCTGTCACGGCCCCCGACCCGGTTTGACCCGATTCAGGAGCCGCGGGACAGAAATTCCCGTGGTATTTTATTTAACAGCGGAAATTTTCTTCAGGATCTTTTTAAAACTGCAATTTCCCGATTATTTTATTTCAAAATTCGGGATAAAACCCCGGTAATTTACAATCATATAATTTCACAGAGAAATCTTTATTTTACAAAACATGTTTCTTTATTTTATATTGAGCCACTTCCTTAAGCTTGTAGTGCTTCGCGGCACTTTTCTTGGATCACAACAGATCACCTGAAACATGTTTGAAAAAGGTTTTGTCAGCGGGAAATACTGGTGAATCATTCTATTTATTAAAATGAGACGTTTGTTATAATTTACAGTATTAAGAGAGATTACAATGTTTCCAGATATCAACCAACTACCCACGATATTTGTCACTCGACCATCCATCGGTAACCTCATTGTCCAATGGTGTCTGTGACTATGGTCATATCACTCATTGGCTAACCCGTTGTCCAATAGTGACGGTTATCAAGTAATGTATACAAAACCCCACATACCGGATGTAATTTGGTGATTACATAAACTTAATCACTGTAATTATAACTTTGAAAATAAACATGTTTTGGTAAACAAATTTGATAAAAAGAGAATGACTCACATTGCAGATTTATATGAGCAGAGCTTAGCCTACTGATTAGCCTTTTTAACCTAAATTGAATAACATGCACACGAACTTGGTTAGTAACTAATACAGCATTTACGATAACTCACGAGATTAAAACCTTCACAACGAATGACAAAGTGCGATACTTAAACATCCATCGAATTAACGACGAATGACAAAGCATAAACCCTAATGTGGGCAGCACTTAAACATCCATTGGATAGTTTAATCGATCGGACATTGAATCGTAGCAGCGATCGTGTTGGACCGTGTTGCGACCCGAAAAGTCAGTTGAGAAAGTTCATCTTCATGTATAAAGGCGGAATCAGTATACACGAAGTTACACAGCTTATCCTTTCAATTTTCTTCACTTTTATTGCTTTTTGAATACAATTTGACAGAGTTCCGACACCTAAGCAATGACCAAGTCCCTCCCAAATGAACCACACATCAACCTATATATAGATCTAAGATTTCGCTTGAGTCAGTTCAAGCTAAATCATGATTTCGCTTGAACTCATTTCAAGCTAAATCTTGATTTCCCTTGAACCATTTCAAGCTAAATCTTGATTTCCCTTGAACCATTTCAAGCTAAATCTTGATTTAGCTTGAATCACACAAGAACACTTTCAAGCGAAATCTACAAGTTAAACATGTAAAAACCCTAATGTGTGTTCATTCAAACTATCTAGACACAAGACTTGATTAAGACGTAATCAGCAGACATTTAGTGCACCAACAGACTCCCCCTTGGATGTTGATGAAGTCTTTGGCTTCAAGTCTTTGTCTTTATCATTCTTCAAACTTTAAACTTTAAACTTCAATCTTCCCTTTGACCGTTGATCCAGACTCCCCCTTTCACAGACTCCCCCTCTCGATATGCTAGAATCTGAGATATCTGGTTCAAGCTTTGACAATTAGCTTCCGTTGGGAATAATGAAGTCCAATCCTGTTACTCAACCAACAAACATTACAAACTATCTTTCCAACAATAAATCACAAACTTAATCAGTTTTAACAATCCACTCAGGTATTCAGGTCCAAGTTAATGACCCTGATTACTCAATTAATCTACCAAGTCCAAATTAATGACCATGGTTGATCTTTTGACGAATCAAACTGATTTTAAAAACAACAATTTCAAACATTTTCTGAAAATAACAAGTATCAAATTAATGAACTTGTTTTTGACTTTTCAAACAATTCAAACTATATTAAAGTAAGCTCTCCTCATTCTTCAGTCCAAAATCTCCTGCATCTGCTTCAATCATCTGAGAATCCAACAATCAACTCTCCACTTTGGTTCGTCGGAAAATAAAGCAGAAATAAAATCTTTTTGGATTTTATCAAAGTGTTCTAAACTAAGAAATGAAATACAGAAAACTTAAATTGCAGAAAGTAAACAAAGTAAACTATTTACAAACATAATTTTGGCGAGCGTGTCAGGGAATCATATCAGCTTTTCAGACAAATCACAAGTACCGTTAAGCTTCATTTCATACTCAGACTTATACAATTCACCTCGATTGTCGATATACTGATCCATTTTAAATTTTCACACAAATTTCAATTTACTCAGGATACGAATTAGATGAATTATGAACTTAGCTCATTCATGTGTCCCACCTCTTGAATATACTCCCGTATCCAGAATCCCAATAATCAGTCTTACAGGTGAGTATACTACAATGATATCTGTATATAAATTAGGTATGCGAGGGCCGAGGGATCTCAGGTCGATACTTCCGTATACGCAGAGAGATATCAGCTTCGACTTTACGGTATGTCCCCTTTAGAGGATCTTTTTGCTTACAACAGCAGCGACTATCAATTTTATTGTTTCATCGGCATGCTGAGGGATTAATGCTATGTTTCAAGCATTGCAGAAAGTATTAGCCAAGGACTAGGTCAGAACTACCGTTCAGCAGAAGTCCCGGAATAATACCCCAGACATCATTGAGTATAAAGACCTAGTATATCAGATTATGAGACCTTTCAAACGAGATTTCAGGGGTTACCTATATATCCAAGTAGTGTTCCCCACGAATTTCACAAGTTTGAAATTTAGGTTTATATCCCGAATAAATCTACTAAATGTGCGAAAACCTATCGACACATCATCAATGAGACTGTTTAACTCAATTAAACTTTACAAATCTTTAGCATACTGTAATCGTCTAGCCGATGTACTATCATTTTCCCTATATACACAAGCTCTTTTTTCAGATTTTATCATGTTTTTGTATTTTTGCATTTTTTACTGTTTTTGTATTTTCTGAAAATATAAACTATATACAAACATCTACTCCCCCTAAATACCAAAACAAGTAAAAATTCGACAAACCATTGCAGATTGTTTCACGTCTTCATCCGCAACAGTACTCTCATCAACGCCAATTATGCCATCCGACACTGAAAGAAGCTTCATACCGTTCAGTTTTAACAAATATTTAAACCGATTTTTATCAAAAGCTTTGGTATGTAAATCAGCTTTCTGTTCGTCAGTGTGGATTTTCTCAATTCGTATCAACTTTTTCTCAAAGCAATCACGAATAAAGTGATGAAGAATTTCTATGTGTTTAGTTTTAGCGTGATGTACTGGATTCTTTGTTATATTTATTGCGGCCTCATTATCAACAAAAAGAGGTGTGTTAAGAAACTGCAAACCGTAGTCGCGCATCTGTTGCTGTATCCACAAGATCTGAGAGCAGCAACTGCTAGCAGAAACATACTCTGCTTCACATGTAGATAATGCCACAGACGTTTGTTTCTTACACTGCCAGGTAACCAATCTAGGACCAAAGAACTGGCATCCTGCAGTTGTTGATTTCGAATTGACTTTGCAGCATCCGAAATCCGAATCGGAATACCCTTCGAGCGTAAAGTCGCCTTTTCTAGGATACCACAACCCCAATGAAGGAGTTCCTTTCAGGTAGCACAATATCCTCTTCACAAAGATCATATGCGATGCTCTCGGGTTAGACTGAAATCTTGCTGCGAGGCACGTTGGGTACATGATATCAGGACGTGAAGCAGTTAGGTACATTAAAGAACCTATCATGGAACGGTAAAACGTTTCATCAGCCCTGTCTCCGGTGAGATCTGGGTGAATCCCATGATTTGTTGCAAGTGGGGTAGCAGCTGGAGTAGAACTTGACATCCCAAATTTCTCTAGAATATCATGAACATGCTTTGACTGATGAATGAAAATTCCCTCAGGCAGTTGTTCAACTTGTAAACCCAGAAAGAATTTCATCTCCCCCATTGATGACATTTCAAACTTTTGCTTCATCACTGATTCAAAATCTTTGCATAGATTTTCATTTGTCGACCCAAAGATTATATCGTCCACATAAATCTGAACTATCAGAAGATGACCATCGACCTTTTTAGTGAAGAGAGTGGCATCCACTTTTCCACGAATGAACTTGTTGGCTAGTAGGTGTTGAGACAAAGTCTCGTACCAGGCTCTCGGGGCCTGGTGTAAACCATATAGCGCTTTGTCCAATAAGTAGACCTTGTTTTTGTGGATTGGATCGGTGAAGCCCGGTGGCTGACCGACATAAACCTCCTCTTTAACCTTCCCATAAAGAAACGCCGATTTAACATCCAACTAATAAACTTTAAAGTTCTTCCAAGACGCAAATGCTAGGAAAATTCTGATTGCCTCTAGTCGTGCGACAGGAGCATAGACTTCGGTAAAATCAATCCCCTCCTGTTGACTAAATCCCTGAACAACGAGTCGAGCTTTGTTCCTTACAACAACGCCTCTATCGTCCCTCTTGCACTTGAACACCCACTTGGTGTTAATCTTTCTCTGACCATCCGGCAAATCAACTAACTTCCACACTCCCAATTTCTCAAATTGACTAAGTTCCTCCTGCATTGCATTGACCCAAGAGTCTTCAGTAAGCGCCTCTTTGTAAGTTCTTGGTTCAACCTGCGATATAAAACAACTCAATGAGAATTCAGTTTGCAAAGGAGCAACTTTTGTATAAAAACATGTAAGCCCTTTATCAATCTGATTTCGAGTGCGAACGCCTGTCTGCAATTCTCCTATGATCAACTCCTCTGGATGATATGAAAAAGTTTGCGGCATCACTTCACTTGGAACATCTACATTTCCCTCCAGATTAGTAACATTCTGTTCTGCATCTTGTTCACCAACTTGGTTTGTTTGACTTGAAATTTGAATTTGCTCCCCCTCAGAATCTGAATCTGAATCACCATGATCAAAAACTGGCATGTTTTCAGCTTCTAGATTATCATTCTGAGCCGACTGATTATCCTGAGCAACTTCATTCTGTTGGACATCATCATGTTCACCAGCATTACTCGGACCTGCTTCATCGTCATTTGAAGTTTCCCGTGGTCTCCTCGAATACTCAGCTGGGAACCTTAGCTGCGACTCATATTCACGCAAAATATCCAACTCATCAAAGAAATCTTCATCATCCTCTGATTCTTCTCTCATGTCAAACGAATCCCAAAGTTTGTCATAATGATAACGCCATGAATCACCAGGATTCTGTGGCGGCATAGTATAACCTTGACATTCAACATTTGCAGCTTCAATAATCCGCTTCTCACTTGGAACGAAGACACGTCGCAACGGATTTGCATAACCAACAAATATACCCTCAATGCTCTTCAGACCAAACTTTCCATGAGGCTCTATAACCGTACAGGGTGACCCAAACGGTTCTAGATACTTCAAATTCGTTTTGCGGTTATTGATTAGCTCAAAACATGTTTTGTTGAACTTCTTGACAGTGAGAACCCTGTTGAGCGTATAGCATGCGGCGGAAACAGCTTCAGCCCAAAAATTAATCGGTAACTTTAAATCTGCGAGCATAGTTCTAGCCGTCTCGATTAGTGTCCGGTTTTTGCGTTCTGCGACTCCATTCTGCTGCGGAGTGTACGGAGCACTAAACTCATGCAAAATACCTCTTTCATCACAAAATTCTTCCATCTTGCTGTTCTTGAATTCAGTACCATTATCACTTCGAATTCTCTTGATACGCCTTTGGTACAAATTCTCAATCTTCCTGAACAGCCCCATCAAACTGTCAAATGTTTCATCTTTCGTCTTCAAGAAAGAAACCCACGAAAATCTGGAATAATCATCAGTAACGACCAAACAATAGTAATCTCCTGTAATACTTTTGACATTCACTGGACCAAACAAATCCATGTGAAGTCTTTCCAGAGGTCTCGAAACTGAATTGACTTGCTTTGTAGGGTGTGACTTTTTCTTCTGCTTGCCTTTGATGCAGCTAATGCACTCCCCTTCCAGATGAAAACCTTTGATATTAACACCCAAAACCAAATCATTATGCACCAAATGAATCATTTTTCTAAGATGAATATGCCCCATCTTGCGGTGCCACAATCTTGATTCTTTCTCAGTTGCTCTAGACACAAAACAATGTGCTTGACCAGTAGTTGTAGTTGTTACACTCATATCTAACACATATAAATCATTCACTCTAGGTGCCCTCATGATAATCCATTCTTCAGGAACAACAAAACCAGGTTTCAAAATCAAACATTCTTTATCAGTGAAGTGAGTAGTATACATATTGTCACAAATCTGCGAGATACTAAGCAAATTGTTCTCCGGCTCAGTGATGTAGTTAACTCTCTCAAACGTTACAATCCCATTGGATAACGTTCCTTCACCAACAATTCTACCACCTTCATGACCTGCAAAACCTACGTAACCACCATTAATGTTTCTCACATCATACAGCAACGCAGTCTTCCCTGTCATATGTCGAGATGCTCCACTATCCATGATCCATCTGGATACAAGTTGTGGAAGATCCTGCGCAAAAATAAACTTCAAATTAACCAACTACAATAAAGATGCCGATTCATGCTTCGCGATCCAGGAAGCTCCGGCAATTCAAACTGCTTATTCGAACATGGTGTCCACCCAGGCCTCATCAGCCTTAGGTGTAACCTTGACTCTCGCAATTTGAATTTTGAAATTTTCAGCCTTCAAAGGTGGAAAATTTGCATCATAATCAACCGAAATTGATTCTTCAGCCTTTTTCACTTCAGAAGTTGAAATTTTCATTTCAGTTTTTGGTTTCCAAACTTGTTGAGATAAAGCAACCTGTTTATAAAACTTGTCGTTTTTAGTTACCACTTTCTTTACAGGTTCATTTTTAACTTTGATGTTGTTATTTTTCACACCCTTTTTCTCAACAACGATTGGTGTTTTACCCTTCACATCAACTTTCTTCTGTTGAATCTTCACAGTTTCAGTCTTAGGCTTCACATTGGTACACTTTCGTGCAATGTGACCCACTTGATTACATCTAAAACATGTTCGAGTATCAACAACTCGACTTGTGCCTTCAGACTGATAATGTGAAGCTCTTTTCTCAAAGAACTCTTTATTTGATTTTGAAAAAAAATCATTTTCCTCGTCAGAAAGTGAACTTGAACTGTTCACAAACACCTTCTTTTCAGCAAACCTTTTGTTTTGAAAACTCCTTTTCTGATAACTCTTACCATCCCTATAACCACCCGACCAATTGTTTCGATTGTTATTATAAAACCGTGGTGGAACAACAGGCTTTTTGTAGTAAGCTTTATCTTTCTCAAAATTCATTTGCCTTTTTGTTTGTTTCAAACTGTTCACTTCTGACAACTCAACTTCAACCAATTTGAAAACATTTGTCAACTTTTTCACATTAACATTCTCAATGGGAAACTCAGAATCCGAATACAACTTATCAGATCCAGCCATCTTGTACATCACAAGACCCGGTTCATCACTTAAGTTGTTTTTGGACTTTGGTTTCTGAATGTATTTGTCCAAGAAACACCCATCATCTTCAGTTGAATCAGACATCAAAACACTTTCAGCTGTGCTCTTAACAATCGCTGTCTGAACACTATCATCAGATGATGTAAAAGTAACATCAATGTTTTCCGGAAGTTTAACTTCTTTTACTTCCTCAAGTTCAACCAACCCAGATTGCTTTTTCGTGTAGTTATCAAGAACAGGTGGTGGAACTTGATGAAACCCCACCCCAGTTCCATCACAATACACATCTTCGCCCGCTTTGTCTTTCCCAATGGGTTTGGGAATAATATGTTGCAACACAAAGCTTGCGGAGCTGTAACTGTTAAGCTTCAACTGGATTCGCTCATTTTCGATTACAGCCCCTTGAACTTTAAGTTTCAATTTAGCGATTTCATCCAGTTGTTGATTGATTGATTGATTCTTCTTTGACTCTAAGCACTGCTTTTAGATGTTCATTTTCTTTAAAAGTTTTACCATTTCGATCATCACAGTCTTTCATTGTGCTTTTGAGTTTTTCAAACTTTTCAGAAATCTGACGGTTTTCAAGAATCAACTTTTCATTTTCTTGTTTAATTTTGTCATGATCAATTTTATCATTTTCAATTTGTCTAGTTAATTCTCTTATCCGTTCAGTTGAAGCTTTAACTATTTTGTCACGATCAAGAATCTGATTCTCAACGCTTCTGACCTTTGCTGTCAGATCATCAACTTTCTTCCCGTTGAGATACGTGACTGTGCTACAAAATTTGCACTCTTTGTTGCAATTTTTGCAATCTGCATTTCCATCGATTTTCTTACCAGACACATTTGTTGACACATCTGAACTGACCTGGCTTTTTGACTCAGACACGGAGTTAGAGTCTACCTCAAGTGCCTTAGCAGCTAGCACTTTGTCAGCCATTCTTCCAAGATTATCAGCAGTCAACTCCTACGTTGTGTCAATAACTCCAGTATCAATCTTCTTTGCTTTCTCGATCTCTTCTTTCTCCTTTCTCTCTTTCTCTTCTTCTTTCATTTTCTCAGTTTGAGTTCCCCACCATTTGTGTTGCCAATACTCATCATCTTCTTTGTATTGCTGGATTATGGCTTCGATATCAAGTGTACTATCATCAATTGCAATATTTCCATACTCATCAAGATAGCACTCTCTATCTGGATCCCATCTATTGGCTCTCCTTGCTTCCAGAAAGATACGAGATATTCTAATGATTTTGTTTTCAGCTATCATTTTTCTGTATCTATACTTTTGTTCTTTAGTTCGATCGTCTTTCCACGGAATAGGATCGTCATTTTTTGCCATGAATGCGTAACCAA
Organism: Helianthus tuberosus; assembly: GCA_030545235.1. Lineage (NCBI taxonomy): Eukaryota > Viridiplantae > Streptophyta > Magnoliopsida > Asterales > Asteraceae > Helianthus > Helianthus tuberosus. The sequence goes on along the minus strand of CM060400.1, from coordinate 112,857,521 downwards.
CCGCATCTTCTTCTGGTAGAACCTCTTGACTCCAGTCATAACCCTCATCATCGTAAATCACCGCAAAAGCTCTAGATTTCTCTCTGTTGTCTTCAATCTGCTTCAATCTAGGCGGCTCGGATTTATTCTGATGATAGATTGCCTTCTTGTAGTAATCATCTCTGAAAGGGTTCTCCGACTCATCAGCATAAGCGTTTCGGCATTCTCGTTTGAAGTGACCTTTCTGCTTACACTTGAAGCATGTCACCTTGGTCTTATCGAACCCCAGCTTGGTAGATGCACCACCAATTGTTTTTCTTCCGGTAATTTCCATAAATCTTTGTGCTCGACGAACAGCACTTGCCATAGCCCAACGAATATCGATCAGTTCCATTTCCTCCGGATCAATCTGATTGTAATCTTCTTTCGTCAGATTGGTATTGCCTATCTTCCCAGCTACTAACCCTTCATACAATTCCAACACCGATGCTAGAAAGATCATCTGCTGCTTGGCCGATTCCTCATCAAAGTTCTGAGCATTCTTCAAGTCTATCGCGATGTTACATTGAAAACGATTCTTTGCATCTGGATGATTTCCAGAAGATGAAGATCCACTGTGATAACCACTGTGACTTCCACTACTTTGATTGCTTTGACTTTCTTTGCCAGCTGTCGACACATTTTCAGCAGAAAACGCAGTTTTTGGAGAAGTTGCTTTTGGCATCATGCTTTTTGGATAATACAAATCCAAATTCTGCTGGTAAGATGAGTGATTGACTTTGTATGTCTTCTTCAACTCCAACTCGTGACTCTCGAGTTTCTCAATCACCAAATCTGGTTTCAACTTTTCAGGAACAATAGTGTTCTTTAGCATGAGAGCATAATATCTCCAATCCATCTCGTCTGGTAATGAATCGAACAGTTTGTCAACAAGTTCTTCATCAGAATAATTGATATCATGTCTTGATAATTCCAACTTCAGATGACCGAACCTTTCTATCATTTTACACACTGACTCATTCTTAAGACAACCAAACATATCAAACTCTTTTCTAAGAAGTTTCTTTTTGTTTTTCACGATTTCAGTACTTCCTAAACATTTCTTTTCTAACTTTTCCCAAAGATCTTTAGCATTTGAATAGTCGATCAAGGCAATAATGTCTTCCCGGACTGACTGAAATAACAATGCCACACACTTTTGTTCAGCTACAAACGATTCAATTTCCTCAGCTGCTCTTAAAGTTTCACCATATTTCTTTCCATGTTCATAACCGTTTTTCAAACTCTTCCAACTGGGAAATGCGAATGCCATCAACCAGTCTTCAAACTTTCTTGACCATCGACTGTATTCCTCAATAGCCATTAGCTTTGGAGGTTTATTGAACGTTCCGAAAGCACTTTCCGATTCCCAAGCTTCCTTTTTCTTCTCTTTTGGCGGGTTATCATTCACATTGCTTGACGAAGTATCATTGTTTCCGGAATCTCCAGCAAACGCGTACATATCGCTAAACGGGTTCATGAAAATATCATCCAACGTGAATGTTCCTGCAAAATCAGCAAACACTTAGAAAATTTTTAGATTTTTGAAAAATCAGCAAGTTCAAGCGAAACTGAATAGTTTGAAGCGAAATCAACACTTTAAACTATTCAAGCGAAATCTCAAAAATAAACTCAAGCGAAATCTGATCCAAGTGTTTCAAGCGAAATCCAGCAATTCAATTTCGCTTCAACTGTTTCAAGCGAAAACTAAAACCAGTTCTAATTCAAGCGAAATCCACAGCCAATGAATTTCGCTTCAACTGTTTCAAGCGAAATCCTTTAATACAAATCCAACAGATTCAAGCGAAATCTCACAACTCAATTTCGCTTGAAATGTTCAAGCGAAATCTTCTGATTTTCAAGCTAAATCTTATACTTTCAAGCGAAATCTACCTTCAAGTTCGAACACTTTCAAGCTAAATCAGGTTTTAGTCCATTTTTCACAAGTTTTAATCTGAATTTTAGTCCGAATCTTTGTAGGCTTTGTTAAAACTAAGTTTTACACAATATACTCGAAAATCAGACCATTTCGACCGTTGGAACTCGTTCAGATCAGAAAATTATAAAAAGAAATAAGTAGAAAGAAGAAAATCCGGTAATATCAAGCTGCTATGGTATGAACTCCTCGTCCTGAGCTCTGATACCACTTGTTGGACCGTTTTGCGACCCGAAAAGTCAGTTGAGAAAGTTCATCTTCATGTATAAAGGCGGAATCAGTATACACGAAGTTACACAGCTTATCCTTTCAATTTTCTTCACTTTTATTGCTTTTTGAATACAATTTGACAGAGTTCCGACACCTAAGCAATGACCAAGTCCCTCCCAAATGAACCACACATCAACCTATATATAGATCTAAGATTTCGCTTGAGTCAATTCAAGCTAAATCATGATTTCGCTTGAACTCATTTCAAGCTAAATCTTGATTTCCCTTGAACCATTTCAAGCTAAATCTTGATTTCCCTTGAACCATTTCAAGCTAAATCTTGATTTAGCTTGAATCACACAAGAACACTTTCAAGCTAAATCTTGATTTAAATCATGAGTTAATACCCGGTATAGGAGCAACGCCTCGCTAATTATATATGAAATTTCAACTTCAGAGTGATATACTTTCGTTTTTGAAAGTTTTGATCGACACCAGTGGACTGTGCAAGTGACGGGCTATTTATAGCTGAAATTAAGACCTCACGCGGCCCGCGTAAGCCTTCGGCTTGCCTTTACGCAGCCCGCACAGCCGCCCAGTCTACGACTAGCCTTGACCAGTCACGAGTAGGTTAGCCAGGTGGTCGCTACGTGGATCCGGAATACTTATCCGGACAACACAGGTTTGACGTGGCCCGTGTAAGGCATGCTAAACCTTTACGCGGCCCGCCTGAAGACCATACTTCTTGTTTTCTTGGTTTTTCATGCACAGAATGGTTTCAGGGGTCCGGGTTTTCACTTGTGGGTTGATTTATGACATTTTTTGAGAGTCCTTACAGGAAGCAAGAAAGCAACATGTAAGTTTTTTTGCCTAGATCTTTAATGTTCTAAATGTAACCTTATTTGATTAAGTTTTTTTTTAATTGCGATTCCTAGGGTTTTTCTGTAATTGAATATTTTGTGAATTTATGATTTTTTTATTATGTGAGTTTGATGAGGTTGAATTGGAAGAAGAGTTCCAGGGCTAGGCATAAGAGATAGAGATTTGTCTGTGAGTGATTCAGATGATTCTGTTGATTATTTTGATGAAGAATAAGACAAGAAGAATTTGAGGTCCATGGCTTAAAGAAAGAAATTTGTATATGTCAGTGAGAGTGAGTCAGATTACTCGGAAGAATAAATAGTAAGAGACACAGGCTTCTAATGATTGGAATTTTTCTTATTTTGAGTTTTTGATACTTTGTGTGTATTCGTAAGCAGCTACAGGGGAAAGGGAAAACAAATGTAGGAGTAGCCGCTTCATGCTTTTCGTTACGAATTCTGTGGTAAACTGAAAGCTTCTTAAGAGGTTCGGTTTGTTCTTAAAAGGTTCGGTAAGTCCTTCTTCACTTACATGTTCCATTGGTTGTTAGATTGGTCCGTGTGCTGACGATTTTGACCGTTTCTTACAGATTCCCGTCAATGGTTTTGACACCTCTGATGAGCTCCGGTGGAGGAGGTTAGGGTTCCGTTGAATGTAAACCCATCGGAGGCTGGAGGCTGAACTACCGGTGACCACAACCATTATCGCAGGTAAATAAAAAAATATATTGAAAAATCTAAATTCAATATAAGCTGCACACTACTGTTTGTAATTGTATTTGCCATTTGTGTTTGATCATATCAGCTGCACATTACTGTTTTCATTATGTGCATAATTTGGTGTTTGGGTTTAGACATTTTGATCACTTTTTTATATGAAAATTAGGTGTTTGGGGTAGAATATGTTCATACCAGTAAATGTCTATAAGCATGTCGTTGAAATATGGAAGCTTATTGACGAAACTAGGACAAAGGTGTTTGGTCATCTGGATGTGGTGTGTATACCATTGTCATTGATGTATTAATTTAATGGATGGTTATTGGAACTAAGACGATTAGATGTGGCAGTGCCATTGTTAAAGAAGAGGACTTCATTGCTGAATATTTCATTTTTTTTGTTTTTGCAATTAGAAATCAACAATGTTGTATTCAGGGGAGTGACTATCAGAGTAATAACTGATTAATGTGCTTTATACAATTGCAAATTTCTCTAGGGTAGTGTGAACTTCGTTTTTGAAAATAGCACAGCTAGAGCATTGTTAAAGCGACTGCAATTAATTACCTGCTTTCATAACTGCCCAACGTAAAAAATCTTCTCAACTTCCAATGCATATTCATCCAACCATCACATGATATTCATATCTTGTACGGCCATGGGGACCCTCCGGGATAGTGGTTTTTGACTTTTTGTGTACACATACATTGAAGCATGTATCAAGCATTATGGTTGGAGAAACTGGGGTAAAAAATGAGAGACTTGCTTGCTATTATTGAGTACACATTTCTTAAAGTTACTACCTCAAATTCTAATTTTATTAAAAACCAAATGTTTCCGTCTTTGTTGAAGGTCTCCTTTAGCAGATCTTATCAGCTTAAGGATATGAAGGATTTGTGTGCTGTTTTGGTGATGTATGCAAGCGAAGTTGCGTTGGTGCGTTCAGGTATATAATGAATATCTTTACTTAAAGGTGAGGGCAAATTGGTCATTTTACATTTTTCGTCAACAGCTCAATTCTAATTGCTTTGGTTCCCATAAACATATAATCATAGTATTAGTTTCTTTACTGTAAGAACCCGACAACCCGTTCCTGTTAATAACAATTAGTATCAATAATGAAAAAAAAACAATTAAATAAAAACTGGCCGAAATAATTGGACAAGCCTATGACCTGGACTAACTCAACAAACTGGCCAGCGATCTTATTTTGAATATAAAAACAACTTCAAGGAACTGGTCTTGCATGGTACGTGGAAGTTTTAATTAATAAATAATACAAATTTACAAGTTTTTGCATCTGATATTTCCCCTTTAGTGAGAGCCAGTTTTTTAACTCATTTCCGTGTTTGAGTTTGCAGGTAAGATATTGTAACTAATATGTATGTATTCACTACCGTTTACCTCAAGGTTTGTGATAGGTAAAAGGTTTTGGTGCTGATAGGGGGCTTTGACTGTGGCTGTGAATAAGTGACGGTGGCTACAGCCGTAGGAGGTTGGAGCATAGGAAAGAGAATGTTAGGTGATGAATTTTGTTTTGGGAGGATGTTTTAGTTTTGAAATGAAACTGTAAGTAATCCTTTTGAGGAAATGAAGTTTATATTAGTAGTATTGTTATTGATTGTTGGTGGTGGTGGTGGTTACTGAAACGTTGTGTCTGTGCCCGATTATTCATGGCGTTTATAATACACACACAATCTCGCTTAATCCAAAGACCCTATGAATATAATTTAGCCTTGAAAGTATTTTATGGAATATAGAACAATGTGTGCTCGATTGTTGAAACCACTGTTGTAATCAAATTGGGATTGGAGAAAACAGTGGTTGAAACCATTGTTGGGTAATATTTTATTGGGTTTATTCGGTTAAAACAGTGTTTTGTGGATAGAACAGTGGTTAAAACCACTGTTGGGTTAAAATTGTGGTTTGAAACCACTGTTCGGCTAAAACAGTGTTTTGTGGAGAGAACAATGGTTGAAACCACTGTTGGGTTAAAACTACTGTTGGGTTAAAACTACCAGAGTTTTAACCCAACAGTGGTTTCATCTACTGTTTTCTCCACAAAGAACCTAACAGTGGTTTCAACCACTGTTTTCTCCACAAAGCGAGGAGTTTTAACCCAACAGTGGTTTCAACTACTGTTTTCTCCACAAAGAACCTAACAGTGGTTTCAACCACTGTTTTCTCCACAAAGCGATACCTGCCCATGAATTGTTTTAACTACTTGTGTTTGGTTACTGATTTTTCATATCCTTAATGTTTGCATCTACATACTACTGTTAGTAATGCCATACTACTTTAGTCAGATTTTAAAGATGTGTTAATTATTACTAAGGTATTCACGGATTTTGTGGTGATTAATATAAGTATATGCTCGATCATACATTAATACCTTACTAAATGCTTATTTCATATTTGTACATCTTAAAAGTTGGTGTAATTGACTACTTGATCAGGCTGTGGAAGAGGGCTAAAAGATCCATCATATCGGGCGATTCAATGTCATTTTGTTGTTTCTGGAAATCTTGAAGATGTGGCAGCAAAGGTATGCTATTACCTTTTGATATGTGTTACCGGTATTGAAAGAGACCGTTGGCAATCAAAGTGTTTAAAGGATGGTTATTAATGGTGAGTGGAATTCCTTTCTAGCCATGTATACATGTGCGTATATTAAAAGATTTGCTACATCCATAATTCATTTGCATTTGTGTTTTTTTTTATTTGATGTCATCCAAATTGGTAATGCAAGATACGTAATCACATACATCATTAGTTTACATGGCTTTAGGCTAAGGTAGACTATATATTTATTCTATATTGGTCGTTTACCTACATTTACATCAGAGGTGATATAAAAGGGTTAAATCCACTTAATAACGTAAAAGTCGTGTTCTTACAATGATTTAGTCAACAATATGAACTTATACTATAGGTCTTACAATATGAACTTGCATTTACGGTTCTTGAGATTATGGGCGTTTTTGATCGGTTGAATTAGGGGGAAATTGAAATTGTGTAGTGGAAAGTTGGAAAGTGATTTCATGGGTATGACTTCAAATGAGTTAGTGGTTGTAAAGGAAGAAGTTACTGAAAGATAAAAGGAATCAGGTACGATTTCATACATTTTTGTTCGATAATTTGATCAAATTAGAAATGCACTCCTTTAAAAGGTACAAGATGTTACTAATGTATTGGGACTTTGGGAGGATTTTTATTACACTAAGGTTAATTTTATGGCATTAGTGGCAGCTGGTATACGATGTATAAAAGCAATTGAAGATGCCGATGGCTGGAAAGATAGAGCCATTATGGAGGACATGGATCTTGCAATTCGGGCTAGCCTCTAGGTATTGTTAGTGCTATTGATTTTCATCTTTTCAGTTTCGAATTTGTTTTAATTGAAGTTCAAAACTTACAGTTTATGTTTTAGACATGATTAAATTAGTGTTTTAAAAGGGTAAGCATAATATTATGAAATTTAGAGGGTTGTATTTGAAATTGCTTATAAAAGTTATTCATGCTTGAAGTTCTTTGAAGCAAAAAGGTGTAGCGGTCCTTTTAAGGGATTGCAAGGGGCAGCTGACTTAATCACGGTTCTGTGACTTGTGATTAATGATTTCAGTTTGAACGATGAAATTATGTCCTAACAAAGAGTCATTAATGATTTCATTAAGTATCAAAACATCACAAAGAGTCATTAATGATTTCAGTTTGAACGTTGAAATTATGTCCTAACACATAATGTCTTTAACATTGTTTTATAAAGATATGTAACTAAACACAAACAATTCAAATGATATATTATAATCTGTTTTTTAGCATTTGATTTCGATCGTTATTAAACCTACCAGTGTGTTCACACGAGTCTTACTACTAGTTATAATAATAGTAATATATAGTTTTTTAAATACTTTTATTATTTTACTATTATAATAATAAATGTTTTCTTACTTTTTAAATTAAATACATTTTCATATTTTTTTAACTTTAATTATTTTTTGTATCACGGGTTGGGATAAACTTGGTGTCAACCGGTATCGAAAATACTGGTACGGTCCTGTCCGGTATATGTACATGAAGGTAAAAACCGTCACCAGCCTGTTACAGAAAACGCCAAAAGTTGCTACCGAATTGATATTGAAAATATTTTAGTTAAGGAAATTCGGTACTGCTACGCGATACCATTTGCTCTTCCCTGATCACAAGTAACGTACGAACAACGGTATCGTACAACTTTTTTTTGTATGATTAAAAGAACATTCAATTATTTCATCATCATAAGTTTACTAGGGAGCTCTTTTTACCTATTAATTTTGTTATTAGAAATTGTGAAGTTTTAGTTTGTATAGTATTGAGTTTTTAACTGTTAGCTTTACGTAGGGTTTTCTTTGATTTGGTTTTACAGGGGGCTTTGTTAGGTTTACATAGGTTTTTTTTTTTGGGGGGGGGGGGGTGTGAAGGTTGGTGGGTTTGGGGTGATTAAAGGTGTTGGTTCTTGGGGTTCAAAACCGGCGGTTATGGTGGTGGTTGTGGTGGGTAAGAACGACGGTATGGTGGTGTTTGTATAGGTTTTTGGTTGGCTTACATTGGGTTTTTTTAGCTAGCATGTCAGCGCCTGCCCTTTTTTTGGACGAAGATGATGAAGATCAAGATCAAGGATTGAAGAATTTTTGTTTTATATGTAATGTAATTTTTTGTATAAAAAAACATGCTTTATGTGCATGTAAAAATCCTTTACAGTTATGGTACATCATGCATTTCTCCTGCACATTTTGTTCTTTCTTGAAAATCATGTAATTGTTATAAAACAAAGAGATTGAGATTAAAACTTTCTCGATATATCTTTCTCTATATTCCTCTATTCTTTTCACAATTCCACTTTCTATCGAATCTATTATATTCGTTATATAGAAAAGAAAAAGAAATAAAACAAAACTGTTGGGGTCTATGTCTGCCACTTTCTCTAATAATTCATAATACTCCCCCTCAGACATATGCCCATTTATTTATTTGATGAATAAATCATTAGCTCTTTGTTTTATGTTGTTCTTCCGTTTTGGTGCTTAGCTTTGAAATACTGCCTCGTTAAAAACCTTGCTAGGAAAACCCAGTGGGACAAAATCATAGCTAAGGGAAAAAGAGTGCAGCTTGCATTATACACAGTGGATCAGATATGTTGCCTCATTAAAAACCTTGCTAAGAAAAACCCGGTGGGATAAAACCATAGCTAAGGAAAAAAAATGTGCAACGTGTATAATGCTCCCCCTCAAAATATCATGTGTGGATTATCACATTTTCCGTACATGTTGCATCCCAATATCATGAACGTGTTTCCTGAAAGTTGCTGTAGGTAGTGCTTTTGTGAAAAGATCGGCTGAATTGTTGCTGGATTGGACATATCTCATCTCGACTTGATTGTCTTTAATAAGGTCTCGAGTATATTCAAAGAATCTTGGTGGTATATGCTTTGTTCTATCACTTTTGATATACCCTTCTTTCATTTGCGCAACACAAGCTGCATTATCTTCATAGATTGGAGTTGGATTTATGTTTTTCTCTAGTCCACAAGATGTTAGTATGTGTTGTGTCATAGATCTTAACCATACACATTCTCTTAAAGCTTCATGTAGTGCAATGACTTCGGCATGATTTGAAGATGTTGCAACGAGTGTTTGTTTCTGAGAACGCCATGAAATTGCAGTTCCTCCAGTCTTGAATATGTATCCAGTTTGAGATTTTGCTTTATGGGGATCAGATAAATAACCTGCATCTGCATAACCAACTAACTCTTCTTTTGAATCGTTAGGATAAAACAAGCCTAAATCAGCAGTACCTCGAAGATATCGAAAAATATGTTTAATCCTATTCCAGTGTCTTTTAGTGGGAGCTGAACTAAATCTTGCTAACAAATTAACTGCAAAAGAAATGTCAGGTCTCGTACAGTTAGTAAGATACATAAGTGCTCCAATTGCACTAAGGTATGGTGTCTCTGGACCAAGAACTTCTTCGTTGTCCTCACAAGGATGAAAATGATCATTTTCAACATTAAGTGATCTAACGACCATTGGGGTGCTCAAAGGATTTGCCTTGACCATATTGAAACGTTTCAATAGTTTTTCAGTATAATTCATCTGATGAACAAGTATTCCATTGTTCATATGTTCAATTTGTAAACCAAGACAATATTTGGTTTTTCCAAGGTCTTTCATTTCAAATTCTTTCTTTAAAAGAATAATTGCTTCATGAATTTCCTTTTGAGTCCCAATTATATTTAGATCATCAACATATACAACTATGATCACATATCCTGACGTTGTCTTCTTAATAAAGACACATGGACATATAAGATTATTTGTATAACCTTTACTTATCAAGTAATCGCTCAAACGATTGTACCACATCCTCCCAGATTGTTTCAACCCATATAAAGACCTTTGTAATTTGATCGAATACATTTCTTTGGGTTTTGAACTTAACGCTTCAGGGAGTTTAAATCCTTCAAGAATTTTCATATATATGTCACTATCAAGTGATCCATATAAGTAAGCTATAACAACATCCATAAGATGCATTTCTAACTTTTTAGATATTGCTAAGCTGATTAAGTATCGAAAGGTTATCGCGTCCATCACGGGAGAATATGTTTCTTCATATTCAATCCCTGGCCTTTGCGAGAAACCTTGAGCTACAAGTCTCGCTTTATACCTTGTAATCTCATTTTTCTCATTTCGTTTTCGTATGAAAACCCATTTATACCCTACAGGCTTTATTGCCTTAGGTGTGATAACAATAGGCCCAAAAACCTTTCGTTTGTTTAATGAATTTAATTCAGCTTGCATAGCATCTTTCCTATTTCCCCAGTCATGTCTATTTTTACAATCATTGACAGACTTTGGTTCAGGAGCATCATCTCCGCTCATAATCTCTCTGGCAACCGAATATGAAAATATTTCATCCATATTTTCCATTTCATCTCGGTTCCATATTATATGTGTATGACCATAGTTGATTGATATCTCTTTGTTAGTATCATCAACATCTTCCTCATGAGAGGTTTTGGTATTTACCGCTTGATCAAGATTTTTATCTTTTTGGTCAATTTCATTTATAAGCGCTTTTCTTTTTCGAGGATTTTTATCCTTCGAACCAATTGGCCTTCCACGTTTTAAACGTTTCTGAGACTCATGAGTCATATTATTATCTATTGCCTTATTAGGGATCTCAACTCGAGCTGGAGCATTAGCAGCTGGTATATGAGATTTAGTAACCCTATTTATATCAGTAAATGCATCAGGCAATTAATTTGCAATTTCTTGCAAGTGTATTATCTTTTGAACCTCTGTCTCACATTGTTTAGTTCTTGGATCCAGATATAATAATGAAGGTTCACACCATGTGACATCCTTTTCCTTATTTTTATCTTTATTCTCCCCCTCCCCCCCCCCCCCTAATACAGGGAAAGTTGTTTCATTAAATTTACAATCAGCAAACCGTGCTGTAAAGACATCACCTGTTAAAGGTTTAAGATATCTTATTATAGAAGGTGAATCATATCCAACATATATTCCCAATCTTCTTTGAGGTCCCATTTTTGTGCGTTGTGGTGGTGCAATTGGGACATAAACTGCACATCCAAAAATTCTAATATGGGAAATATTTGGCTGTTGGCCAGATGCAATTTGTTGGGGAGAGTATTCATGATTTGCACTTGGTCTTATGCGAATTAATGATTCAGCATGTAAGATTGCATGACCCCAAACGGATACAGGAAGTTTTGTCCTCATTATTAATGGTCGAGCTATTAGTTGTAGACGTTTAATTAATGATTCAGCTAAACCATTTTGTGTGTGCACATGAGCAACATGGTGCTCAACAATAATTCCTACAAACATGCAATAATCATTAAAAGCATGTGATGTAAATTCACCAGCATTGTCGAGTCTCACCCTTTTAATAGTATGATCTGGGAAATGTGTTTGCAATTTAATAATTTGTGCAAGAAATTTTTCAAAAGCCATATTGCGAGTTGATAACAAAGACACATGAGACCATCTACTTGATGCATCTATTAGAACCATGAAGTATCTAAATGGTCCACATGGTGGATGGATTGGTCCACATATATCTCCTTGAATTCTTTCAAGGAACATTGGAATTTCCTTTTCAACTTTTACAAGCGAAGGTCTTGTAATTAATTTTCCCAGAGAACAAGATACACATAAAGGAATTTTATCAGATTTTGGGATCTTTTTATACTTCAATGGATGTCCATGAGTATTTTCAATCACTCTTTTCATCATTGTAGATCCTGGATGGCCTAATCTGTCATGCCATAAGTTAAATGTTTCAGGATCACAAAAATTTTCTTTTACTGCCATATGTGCTTGAGGCACATCAATATATGTATAATGCAAACCAGATTGAAACATTGGCAGTTTTTCCAATATCTGATCTTTGCTCATGATATACAAATATTTTTCATTATCAACAGTCTTTGACTGAGTATCATATCCATTATGATATATGTTTTTGAAACTTAACAAATTTCTTGTTGATTTGGGGGAAAATAAAGCATTTTCTATTTCAAGTGTTGTTCCATTTGGTAGTGCTATATTAGCTTTTCCCACTCCTTCTATCAAGTTCTTAGGACCGGATATTGTATTGACAGTTCCCCTTGTTGGTTTCAATTCATAAAAATATTTTTTAGATTTAAATATAGTGTGTGTGGCTCCACTATCCGCTATACAAATATTCGCTTCATTCATTCGATCTTGAGCTTCAATGATATCCATTTTAACCTTACAATTATAAAAGAAAAATAATAAGAGTATGATTAACATATTATAATTATTCATAATAACTTTATTTAAAAAAACATTATATGAAAGAAAGACATAAAAATACACATTTAATTGTTACATAAAATCATTGAGATCAAGCAACATTTTGTTTAAATATCTTCATCAAAATCCGCGGCGTTTAGCTCAACATTTTTATCGAATTTATCCAAATAGTTTAATTCCTTCTCTTTTCCTTTAAGAGAGGCTTTGTAAAGCTCACATAGATGTGGATCTGTTCTACAAGTTTTTTACCAGTGATTTATACTTCCACATCTATAACAAGAATTATCATTTTTTTCAGACACACCGGCTTCATTCCTTTGATTATGAAAATTTGAAGTATTATCTTGTGGAGCATGATAATTTGTAGTTCTTTGATTTCGGCCACGGCCACGACCGCGTCCACGACCTCGGTAATATTTATTACCTTTGAAAGTATGGTTGTGACCATTATAATGACATTTACCAAAATACCCATGACCGCGGCCACGGCCTCGTCCTTGGCCTCGCCCATGGCCTTGTTCCCTTTTATTTTGATAATTATTAACAACATTTACTTCAGGTATAGTTAATGATCCTGTGGGACGGGCTTCATGATTTTTCATCAGAAGTATGTTATGTTGTTCTGCTATGAGGAGATGTGCATTCAGATCAGAGTATCTGTAAAATCTCAACAATCGATATTGTTGTGCTAAACTTATATGTGATACATGAAATGTAGAGTAAGTTTTCTCCAATTTTTCTTCCTCGGTAACAGGATGCCAACAAAACTCTAATTTTGAGCATATTTTAAATAAAGCAGATGTGTAATCATTTACTTTTGTAAAATCTTGGAACCTCAGATTATTCCATTCATTTTTAGTTGTAGGAAGTAAAACTTCCTTTTGATTATCAAATTTGTTCTTCAAATCCGTCCATAATTCATATGGATCATCAGAATTGAAATATTCATGTTGTAGTAAATTATCAATGTGTTTATGAATAAACACATCAGCTTTGGCCTTTTCCTGATCCGAACAATTATTCTCTTCATTTATGACTTCTATTACACCCATTGCTTTTAGGTGTCTTTTGACATTTGTTGTCCAAGTCATATAATTTTCTCCGGAGATATTCAATGCGGGAAATTCAAGTTTCGCGATGTTTGCCATTTTATTACTAAATACAAATATATAAATATTAGGATTACATACTTATTAAAATGAGATAAAATATAACAATACACATAATTAAAATGTTAGTTGCATAAATAAATGTTAGCTTGCATAAATGAATGTTAGATGCGTAAATAAACGTTAGTTGTATAAATGTTAAATTCATAAATAAATGTTAGATGGTTAGTAGTCCCATTATTATTATATTCCCATAGCAATAGGTACCCTGTACTCATTTTTATTTATCAAAGAACTATATTATAAATATACATATATAAGGGAGAAACGAGATCTAAAAGATCATCCTAAAGGTGTATGGTTTTACAATCCACTGGTGCACCCTTAGGCTTTCAACCTATATATATATATATATATATATATATGATCGTATATGGTAATTTTACAAAACATTAAACCGTCAAAATAAGGTGATAAATTTTACAAAATTCAAACCGTCAAATTAACTTAAGGTGGATTACAACCAGTCCTACAAACTCCCTATCAATTCATAAAAATGGGATAACCCGGACTAAGGTTCCCTTAGATCCTAAGATCATTAATTGCCAGTTTAAAATTCCAACCCTGCCAGTTTATGTTTTAACCATTTTAGAAAAACATTTTTATAATAAAAGTACCATGTTATCAAAGGATGTTACTGAGCCATGCTTTAATACTTTAAGGGCTTTAACCCATCATGATTTATAATAAGAAAACAAAATTTAAATACTTACTTAAGAACACCAAGAGGATCTTCAAGTCGGAAGATTTTATTCAATACTTAGAATATTTTTACAAGTGCAGAAATTAGAGAGAGAGAAGAGAGGGGCAAAAGATTGCGTCCCTCCTTCCTTCTAAGCTACTCCTATATATAGGAAAATAAAAAGCAAACAAACAAAACACAAAAAGGAAAACGGACAAAAGGAAAAGTAAAAGTTTATGCTTTTAAAAAGCAAAAGTAAAGAGGCTCGATTATTGCCCAAAGTGCCGTGTATAATGGCTTTGCTTTTTCCATTTTTCAAAGATGCCCATTATGAGAGGGGCCCTTGTGTCGACTCAATTATTTGTCTTTTTTCTTCTCATCTTCAGTTTCTTCTTTTGGGGTATATTCTTCTACCACCTTTTGAAGGTATTCTTCAAGATCATCTCCCAGGTTTATTTCTGGAATTTCTTCAACCGGTTGAGATTCTCCTGCTAGACATGAGTAACGGTTCTCATCTTCTTGGCTAGTAGATGAGATTGACATTGCTTTGGAGGAGCTTTCAGCAGTTGATTCAAAAAACTTTTTTAACTCCTTCTTCATTTCCTCTTTGTATAATTCTAGCATTTCAGCCTTTGATGTTGTCGAGGCTACTTGCTTCTCTTGAATTCTCCTTGTCATTTGTTCAAAGGGACTCGGAAGTTGTCTTTGTTGTCTTTTATTGATTTGAGTTCTATAATACTCAGTTTTATTGGTGATCAATTTTATGGTATCTTGACCTTCCAATTCGTTAGTGGAGTTATTAACTCTTATCATTTTGGACCAGAACTTTGTATAACTAGTTCTTTTGAGACAGGGAATATTATCCCGCAGGGTATGACCTGTTGTGGGTTTCCATTTCCAAATCCATGGTATGGAAAACTCTATAAAAAAGTACATTGAGGCTATTCCCTCAAACCAAGTTTTATTATACTCGGCTTCTATAAGGTCTGGAGAAACTGCTACCCATTCTTGGTAGAGACCTTTAAATGGTTCAGGAAGAATTTGAACCGATGGACCATATAACATAAACCATCTTTGAAACCAACTTGGGATTCCATCTTTATAAATTTTGTCACTCACCTTTATGAACCATGAGTGCTTCTTACTGGGATTTTGATAAAATAGACATTTTTCAAAACTTTGAATGTAATCCCAGTAATTGTATTTATATGTCTGTTTGTTAGAGTTTATAAACTCTTTTTCATTTAAAGTATTCAATCCCCATTTCTGAGGAGATAGTAAAAATTTTATAAAGATTTTACTAAAATTAAATGATCTTTTATTATCTGCTGGGTAAAAGTGTCTTATTTCAGCAGACTCAGAAACTTGAACAATACTTTCATAGTACTGCCTTGGTTTATAAGAAGTGCCATCATATGATGCTGGTTCTAAATACTTTTGCATTAAAAACCAAGGATCATCAAAAAACTTATTATCTTCTTGGTTTAGAAGAATTATTTTCTTCTGTCTGTCGGATATAACCCATTCATCATCATCATCTTCTTGTGCTATATTAGCATAGGAGGGAGCCTTTGAGGCTTCTTGGGCTTTTATAATAGCCTGTTCTTCTTCTTGGGCTTTTATTATAGCCATGATCTTGTCAAATGATGGATCATTGGGACTTATTTGAATTCCCTTATTATTATTATTATTCGAACTACCAGAAGCAATATCTGAGGCTATGAGCCTTCTGCTTCCTTGCTGGACCAAAACTAAATTTTGGCCTTTTCCTCTTCCCCTACCTCTTCCCCTGTATGATGTGGGAAAAGGTTGTTTTCCTCTATTATGAGGAATCATTCCTGAAAATATAAAATCAGACGGATGAGATTATTTTCTCATTTTCTTCAAGGACCTTTATTCGATTCCTAATATTATTTAGAACAATATATTCATCAGTTAGATCCTTCCACATATTAGGATTACTATAATCATTACTTAAATCATGAATTCTAAAAACTGTCATTCTTTTCATGATATAGCAATTATTTTTCTCCATTTGTATATTATCAAAAACTCTTTTCAATGGACCCTTGGCCTTAGTCATTTTGACACCTGCAAATTAAACAGAATATATTATCTTTAAATATTCCCTAGTTAGAAAATCTGGAAGACTATTTTCTTCTCCTTTTTTATATTGAATTTCAAAATCAAATGGAGCTAATTGAGATTGCCATCTAGCAAACATTTGCTTAGAGACATCATGTTTAAAATCTTTTTGAAACATGAATTTGGCTGCTTGACAATCAGTTTTTATAATAAACTTTTGGTTATATAAATCATCTTGGAATTTTAGAACACATTTTAAAATTGCTAAAATTTCTTTTGCAATAGTAGCATATTTTTTCTGGCTTTCAAGCCATTTTCCTGAATGAAACCGAACAAGATATTCTTGTTTTGTTTGAGGACAAATTTGTTTTAATATTCCTCCATAGCCTATTTCTGAGGCATCTGTTTCTATAATTTTCTCCCAATTGGGATTAGCAATTGTCATACAAGGAAGACCTAAAACTTTCTTTTTTATTTTTATAACAGCTTGAGTATGATTTTCATCCCAAGGCTTAGGATTCTTTTTTAATCTATCATATAAAATAGAAGAATCATTTGCCAAATCATGGTAGTAAGGAGCTATATAATTTAAACTTCCTAAAAACCATTGAAGTTGAGTTTTATCAGTAATTTTATCAGGAAATTTAGAAGCAAACTCTATACTTCTATTAATAGGGACTATTTTCCCTTTTTTTCTATTATATGACCTAAAAATCTGATGGATGTTTGAAATAACATCATCTTTGGACTAGATATAACTAATCCATTTTTTATGATGATGGTTTTAAATATATCTAGATGTTTAAAATGGGTTTCAATGTCTTTTGAAAACACCAATATATCATCTATATAAACAATTATAAAACTTGAAAAAGGAATGAATATTTCATTCATATTTTTTTGAAATTTTGAAGGGGCATTCTTCAGACCAAAAGGCATAACATTCCATTCATATTGCCCAAAAGGAACATTAAAAGCAGTTTTATATCTGTCCTTTTTATCAATTTGAATTTGCAAATACCCAGATTTTAAATCAAATTTTGAAAATATTAAAGCATTGTATAATCTATCTAACAAATCCTTTTTATTAGGAATTGGATATCTAATCCATTTCAAAACTTTATTCAGAGGTTTATAGTTTATAACTAATCTGGGAACACCTCTTTCAATCTCAGAATGTTTATTAACATAAAACGCAGTACATGACCAAGGAGACTTTGAAGGACATATTAATCCCTTTTGTTGTAAAGATTCTATCTCCTTTTTACATAACTCTAAATATTCAGAGTTCATTTGACAAGGTCTTGCCTTGGTAGGAATATTACTTTCTATAAAATTGTCTTCATAAGGAAGAGAAACAATATGTTGTTTTCTATTCCAGAAAGCATTAGGATGATCATTGCATATTTCCATATTAAACTGATTTTTTATATTTTCAATTTTTAATATTAACTTTGGATTTTTTAACCTTTCTTCAATAGTATGAATATTAATTTCTTCTCTAAGGAAATTTATTTGATTTTTCTTAGCCTGTATAAGAAATTCATTTAAATATTTTTCTAATGGTTGAGTTATAAACTCAAAATACAATTCTTTATTATTATAAAAAGCTTTAAATCTTTTTTTATTAACTTCTTTTAAAGGAAAATTTTTTGAAAGAAATGGAGTTCCTAATATTACTTCATTTGTTATATTTTTTACCAAAACAAATGATAAAGGAACACATTCTCCATTGTTACAAATTTTTGCTTTTGGAATTTTATATTCAACTCTCATATCTTGCCTATTAGCTGCTTTAAGAATATGAGTTGTTTTTTCAAAATATTTTGTATTAAAATGGTTACTTTAACTAACCATTTTTGTGAAATAAATTTTTCAATTTTATTAATAAATTCTTCTCCCTTGTTTTTAACTGTTAAAGCAAAAGGAGGAAATTCCCTATCATAAGTATTAGTAGGACTATTGGTAGGAGAAAGGGGTTTATAAGAAGTTTCTCCTATTTCATGAGTAAAAGATTTATAAAAAGTTCCATCTATTATGCCTTTTTCTTCAAGATTTATAATCCTTTTTTCAAAATTAGAATTTTTCTTTTTCAAATAATTTATCTCTTCTTTTAAATTTATAATTTCTATTTTTAAATCTTCTTCAGAAGTAGTAAAATTATCTTTCCTAGTATTTAAAATATTATGAACATATTTCATAGTATAAGGACCTTCAGGTTCCTGTATTCTAATATCCTTTTCTTGAGTTTCCCCATTATTATAAATCATATTAAGAATTTTTAATTTTTCTTCAGAATTTTTTATTTTTCCCAAAATAGTTTCTAAAATATTACTATCTATGACATTGATTTCACTATCATCCAGATTATTATCCTGGAATTGGGACATAACTTTATATAACATCTCATTATCAGTAATAATTTTTTTACAACAATTTTCTTGACAATTATCAGAACAAGAACTTTCTTCAGTACTATAATCTGAGAATTCTTCAGAATCAAAAATCTTATATAATTCATTTTTGACATCTTCTTTTATATCTAAACTGTTTATTTTCTTTTTTAAAATTTTTCTTTGGCTACATTCGTTAGCCTTATGACCTTTCTTCTTGCATATATAGCAAGTATGAACCCATTTTTCTTTTCTTTGGGTTTTTCTCCTTTCTCTTTTTTCCCTGCGTTTCTGGAAATATTTTTCCCCTTTTTCCCTTCTATATTTTTTATAATATTTTTCATTATCAAAACTTTTTTCTTTGGTACAATCCATACCAAATTGTTCACAAAATTCTCCTAACTGTCTTTTTTCAGTTAAGCTTTGTTTTTTAATTTGCTGATTTAGTTTTAACTCATTAAAAAGAGCTAAACCTTCTTGAACACAGACTCCTATTAGTCTGCCATAAGTATAATTATCATAAGGGATTTGTATATTACTACCCCTAAGAATTTTTCTTACTCTTTCAGCAAATAAGGACGGAAGACCATCAATGAATTTGGATTTCCAATGAGAACTATTATTCTCTGGGAGCTCATAAACTCTACTTAAAAACACATCTTTATACCATCTAAAAGAGGTTAAAGTATGACATTTAAGTCCATTTAGCAAGGTTCTAATGGTTTCAGAATTATCAGACCATCTACCTGTAAAGTGTTCTATAATAGTTAAAATTAAAGTGTAAACAGCATCAGCAACTTTTGTATCACCATCTTGCCTAAAATGTTTATAAATTTGATCTTGTTTATCGCTTATATAATTATCCCACCATCCTTTTAACTGACCTGTAAATCCTGCAGTTATCATCTTACAGGTTGTTTCATCAGTATTAGAATTATTTTTAGCTATGGTGGCATACATTAACATTTTATGAGTCATAGTATAAACCTGTCTATCAGTATAGCCATCTAAATTCCATTCATAGATGGCTTTTCCACAATAAGAATTATTTATTTCTAATTCTTGTTCCTCATGAAGAACATCTTGAGGAGTAGGCCTAGGATAATAATATAATCTTTGCCTAGGCTTATCAGAATACTTATTATCATAATTATCATAACTCTTATGTTTTCTACCTTTTCCAAATTTGTTTATAGAATCAGTAACATGTTTTCCATATCACTTAACACATTAAGTTGGACATTTGAAAATTTTTCTTTTATAATTTCTATTAAGTCATCCATAGACTTAAGCTCTTCTTCAGGTTTTATTTTATAATTATTTATCTCAGGAGGAGGCTGAATAGTAGCTTTAGCCAATATAATTGACTCAGGTTCAGGTTCAGAAGTCTTAGTATTACTAGACTCTCCTATTTCCTTTTCTTGATTAATTAAAACCTTTTCAATTTTATTATTTATTTCATGAATGGTTTCATTTAAATTTTTAAGACATAAATTAGTATAATTATTTTGTTGTATAATATGATTAACATGAGAAATAGTGGCAGTCATTAATCCACTACCTAAAGCTTTTTTAAAAGCAGCAAAATGAATTATATCATTTTCTTTTGTCATTTCAAAATCATTTTGAGGAGGAAAAATAGATTGTATAACTTCTCCTGTAATTAATTTATAATTTTTCTCAATAACTGAAATATATTTCAAAGAATATTTGTTTATAAACCACACAGGAAATTCTATAATTTCCTGGATA
The DNA here is from genome assembly GCA_030545235.1 of Helianthus tuberosus. Lineage (NCBI taxonomy): Eukaryota > Viridiplantae > Streptophyta > Magnoliopsida > Asterales > Asteraceae > Helianthus > Helianthus tuberosus. The sequence continues at coordinate 112,836,858 of CM060400.1, read as the reverse complement.
TTATCCAAATCTTTATAAAATTCTCTTCCTAGTTCAAATCTTTTTTTCTCTAGAGTATGACTTAAAAAACCAATCTTTAAATGGTTGCCAAATAGGATGTCTAAAATTTTTACAAATTTTCTGTCTAATGACAGATCCATGACTAAAATCAAGTCTTTCTTTATTCATTATAAACTAAAACTCATGTGTGAGACCGTATCATCCTCACTAACAGGTTGGTATATTCCTGAAACTAAATTATTATCAATATTTAAATTTTCTACTCTACTTCTTATTTGAGAAGTAGAAGCTCTCGAAGATTCTGGTAAATCTACTTTATAATCAAGAGGTGAAATATAAGACCTAGAAGAAATAGATTTCAAAAGTTTTTTATCTTTTCTTTCTTCTTCAAATTCTATTTCTACATTTCCTTCAGGAGTTTCTATTAATCTCCTTAATTTATGATTTATTTGAGGTGGTATTTTCACAGCTCTATTAATCACCCAATTTTCAGGAAAAGTAATCTCTTCCCATTTAACTGGTCTTCTTATAGAAATATTAGATTTTCCATAATTAGTTTCTATTAAAATAGTTTCATCACTAGATTTATCAACTCTTTTACATCTAGCATTCATTGTAGTAAGTAATTTGTAATATATTCTATAACAAATACATATAACTTCAGATCCTTCAGCATAATTATAACCATGCGTTTTAACATATAAAGTTAAAGCATCATCAATATTTTTGTCTGTTAAAGATAAATGAACATCAGGATAAACATTAAAATAAACTGGGCCATGTGCCAGACTAGTTTCTATAATACCCATCAATGATTGTTTCCAGTTTAAGTTACGAGCATCTCGTAACACAGCTATAAAACTCTCTGGTAAACCTTTTAAAGTTAAAGGTTTAAAAGCAACTTGAACCAAACCAATATGCATAAAATTATAATCTTTTTTGTGTCTGTTTATGTTAGACATATTTAACAATTTTATTATCATTTCTTCATCTTTTATAGAAACTGATTCTTCAGTTGTTTTAACCACATGTTTGTTTATTAAATTATCAAAACTTCCAATTTGGTATATAACTCTAGGATTTATATGAGGAATAGTCCACTTATTAAGTAGATCAAGATCTTGAGGTATATCATATTCCTCATTAGTACTATTTTTAATAGTACTATTTTTTTCTAAACAAATTTAACATGATTAAAATTAAAGTATTGAAACAAGACATACAATAACTTCCTTTGATTCCATGGCATATATATACATATATATATATATATACACATATGTATGTATTTAAATGTATAAAATTCTTACATTGAGTATGGTAATAGTTCCTTTGCTTTTGTTGATTTGCTTGGTAGAGAACCCTCGTGCTGATAACGTGTTATAAAACAAAGAGATTGAGATTAAAACTTTCTCGATATATCTTTCTCTATATTCCTCTCTTCTTTTCACAATTCCACTTCTATCGAATCTATTACATTCGTTATATAGAAAAGAAAAAGAAATAAAACAAAACTGGTGGGATCTATGTCTGCCACTTTCTCTAATAATTCATAATAGTAATCAGTTTTTTTTGTTTTGGAGAGAGAATGATTTTTTATTTGATGTTGATGTTTAACACACAAGGCAAATTGTCTAAGATACTACTAAAGTACAATTAGGGGTGCGCAAAAACCAAATTAACCGAATCATAATCGAATTAACCGACAAAACCAAACCAAATAAAAAACCGATGGGTCGGTTAATGGTTTTTTTGAAAACCGAAAGTAGCGGGTCGGTTATGGTTATCATTTTTTCCATACACACCATAACCGAACCGAACAGACATGTAATAAATCTTTGTAGGATTTAGGATTTTTCACCATATTTTTAATATTTGATGTTTTTTACTGAAGATTTTTAGTACTTATGGGTTTTTCATATCATTTTGTGGTTTTGGTTGAATGTTTATTTGAATTTATGGAATGTATCATATCACTTTATTTGAATATTCGATAATAATTTATATTGATATTATAGATTATATGTACTTTTAATACTATGTAATATACTAATATATACAAATATGCAATAACAATTTATTCCATGTTAAAAAAATTAAGCTATTTTTAGGTAAGCTAAATACACGGTTAACCACCCATAACCGACCCGCTACAAACATCATCATCATCATACTCAGTAAATCCCACCAATAGCAAAGCTAAGGTAGGGTCTGAGGAGGGTAAGATGTAGACAACCTTACCTCTACCCCGTAGGAATAGAGAGGCTGCTTCCAGTGAGACCCCTGGCTTGATAGGAGTTTTGTATCAAGCCTTAGACATAAGGCACATAACACTCAAAGCAATTGAGAAAACTGCCAATTAGTGCATGTACCCCCTTGTCTTTCGGCTATCAACGCCATCACATGATGCATGATTAACCATCCCCCTCTTTTAACGGTATTTTCACGAAATTAGTAAAATAACGTTAAAATTAGTGCACTTTCACTTTTGTCCCCTTAGCGCCCACACATTTTTATACATTATATGTGCATACCGCAAGCGGGGCGTCTACCCGCTACAAACATCAAAACCGAATAACCATAACTGCCATAACCGACATCGCGGTTATGGTTATGGTTTTTGGTCAAAACCGACTTAAACCGACCCATGCACACCCCTAAGTACAATGACAACATTAATTTTGTATAAAAACGTATTTTACGTACATGTAAAAATCCTTTACGGTTATGTACATCATGCATTTCTACTGTACACTTTGTTCTTTTCATGAAAATCATGTAATCAGTTTTTGTCTTGGAGAGCGAATGATTTTTTTAAGTTGATTTTTTCTATCAGTGATAATACACAAGCCAAGCCTGAAATGTCTAAAATACTCTTAAAATACAATGACAACATTAATTTATTACAAAAATCACTAAAAGTAAAAAAAAAAAAAAAAAAAACACTAGATTTGATCTAAGCCCTTCATTCCATTTGATCTAAGCCACTCATTCCATTTGATCTAAAAGCAATGATTGGTTCTCACGGTTCTCATAACTCACCATGGTTTTCATTTTATATAGAATAAAATGCACGGATAGTCCCTGTGGTTTTGCAAAATAACACTTATAGTCCCTGACTTTTGGAAATTACATCGGTGCTCCCTGTGGTTTGACAGTTTGTTACTCGGATAGTCCCTGGAGTGGATGACGGTTAGTTTTCTCTGTTAAGTGGATATGAAGCGACAAATTTACCCTCCATCTTCTCCACTCTATAAAAACAAAACCCCACCCACCCCCCACCTTTCTCTATGTTTCCCCTCACCATTAACAACCACCCACCTCCCACCTACACCAAAAATAACCACCTTCACCAGTAACCACCTTCACCGTGAAGGTGAATGAGCCCGTTTGGATTTGAATGAGGATTAACCTTATCAAAACTAACATTGAAATATATCTTCTACTCATTACTAGAAACAAATTTCAATTGAAATCCCACCAAATCCATGCTCCTAAAATTCACGAAAGCATAGTAATCAAGTGGGGGTGGGTGGGTTGGGGTGGGGTGGGGTTGTTTTGTTTTGTTTTTATAGAGTGGAGAAGATGAAGTGTAAATTTGTCATTTCACATCCACTTAACGGAGAAAACTAACCGTCATCCATTTCAGGGACTATCCGAGTAACAAACTGTCAAACCACAGGGAGCACCAGTGTAATTTCCAAAAGATGGGGATTATATGTGTTATTTTGCAAAACCACAAAGACTATCCGTGCATTTTACTCCCTTATATATTAAGTAGAGTTGTATAAATAACAGTTTTGTTCAAACTTGCAAGTCTAGTTGAGCTTGATAAGTGAACTTTATGCTTAAGCTCGTTTATTAAATGAACTTTAATAGAGGTTGGAGCTTGTTCTAGCTCGAGCTCGGCTCATTTATTCTTTATTAATTATATAATTATTTTATTATATATATATATATATATATATATATATATATATATTTCATATAGTTATTTATTACCATTAAGGTTAGTGACCCAATGAGAGAAGCAAAGTTTTTAGGAGTACCTAAGGCTATGAGGTGTGCTTGGAGCCCCATGGGGCTTTATCAAGTACACCTAGGATCCACCTCACTTATGGAACCCCTTTTAATTTACATGGTGTGGATGGAGCCCCTATTAAACAAAATTAAAAAAAACATTTGATTGGTTTAAAACTAATGGGCCCCACCTGAATTCTTCAAATATGGCGTTACCACCATGGAGCCCAAGCCATGGCGCCCCCCTCTTCACTTGGAGGGTGTGGTGATGGAACCCATATGGGCGTTATACATGGTGAGATGACAGTGATGGAGCCCCCACACCCTCCAGCCTAATAGAGAAGGTGATTGGTTAAAGTCCGACAATAAATAAAAATAAATTTTTCATTAAAAAAATATAGTTATTTTAGTCATATATACTATTTAATTATTATATCATATTTTTCATATAAAATAAAATACAAACTATTACGTGAACATATGTGTAATATATTAAATATAGTTACATAAGTAAAAGTTTAGCTCATGAATCTAGTCGAACTTGAAAAGCGAAGTTTGGACATATTTATTAAATGAGCTTTTAAGGGAGGCTCACGCTTGTTTAAAGTTTGATGATTCAATTTAAGCTTTCACTGAGTTGATCCGTAGATCACAAGAAGCTCAACTAGTTTACATTTATCATAAAGAAAAAACAAGAACTTTTGTTAATTAAAAATCATATGAGGATTGAGGTGTCATTTATATATTTACGTTACTTCTTATTAGTATTGACTTACCTAAATTGACACCGTTAAAAGAGTTCGTATGAAACCAATGATCTTTTGGTCTGGTGATTAAGGGGGAGGTGGGAAGCTTTGCTTCTCTTGGAAGTCTTGGGTTCAAATCCAGGCAAGGAGAAATTTTAATACTAACTTGGTGATACTAACTACTAACCCAGTTAACGACATTCTAACCGTACGCCATTCAAAAAATAAAGAGTTGGTATGAAATAAGTCTGTTTTGTTAGTTGCCAATGGATGAAGAAAAATATTGGTAGAAGGAAGAAAAATAAGATTATGGTTAACTTACGGTTAAAGAACATAACGTGTTAAAAGTTGATAACATAAAGGAACGTGTTAAAAGCTGATAACATAAAGGACAACGTCTGTAATTTTTTTAGCTAAAGAACAACAATTGTAATTTGATACAAACGTAATTTACTCTTATCCTTATTTTTTTTTACTCTTATCCTTATTAATTAAAGTTGAGGGAATTAAAAAAGGATGGCAAGCAATAACTGCTTCTTGTCTTAATTAAAGTTGAGGGAATTCGAAAAAGGATGGCAAGCAATAACTGCTTCTTGTCTTCTTGGAATATCAACGTAAAAAACATCATGGCATGATGCGGTTTGCGGACTTGCAGTATCATTTCTTTGGGCTGATGGGCTAATTGTTAAACGGTACTTGTTGGCCCATTATAGATATACATAGTTTTGTTTTGGGCTAGAGGTGCACAAAAGAACCGGTTAATTAACCGTAACCGGTTATTAACCGAAACCGTAACCGGTTAATAACCGATTTAGGAATAACCGGTTAGTGGTTATTTTTAACCGTAGGTTAGTAACCGGTTATAAGTGTTTAGTATAATAACCGGTTATTAACCGGTTTTTTAAACCGGTTTTTTAACCGATAGACTGGTTAACCGAAAAAATAACCGAAAAATTCAAATAAAAGGCAAAAAAACCGGTTAATTAACCGAACCGGTTAAAATAATTAACCGGACCAGTTAAAAAAATAACCGGTTAAAGTAATAACCGGTTAAAGCATTAACCGGTTAAAGTCAAAAAGTCAAATTAACCGGTATAACTGGTTAACCGAACCGGTTATTAAAATTAACCGGTTTGTGCACCTCTATTTTGGGCTATAAGTGAAAACTTAAATCACATAATCGGTGAGAGGGTAGAGGTGCAAAACTTAAAAGTGTTAAATCACATAATCGGTGAGAGGGTAGACGTACACGGAATAGTTTAGACCAAGGAACCGAACCGGTTTGGGAATGGTTCGGTTCCTCAACAGGTTTGGGGTGTTTGAAACACAAACCACGAGACCAATTATGTTTAGTTTCACTTCGGTTCAATTCCAGTTCGAAAGTAGTTTGTGTAAATATATTTTAAAATTATATAATGAAACGCCCCAAACTCAGGGGTCTTGGTTGTTGGATTTACTATTTGGCAAATAAATCATAATAATAAAATGCCTTCATATACAGTTGAAAACATTCAAGTCTTTACAAACCAGAGTAAATATAAAACATTGTCTTAAAACATGAAAACAATGACATAGTTTAGATTTAAAGATTTAAACCCTAATGAGATACTTTATGACGTGGCGGACTTACGGGCAGTGCCCGTGAAGTTGGTTACAGGTTGTAACCGACCCGAAAACCACCTAGACCTTATTTAAAGAATGAGATGTCGTTGGAAACCATAATTTACGAACTCAGCAGCAATAATAGCCGGAAAAGGGGTTGTTCCAAGAAGAACGATTCAAGATCTGATTGTTGGGATGAGGATTTAAGGAAGAATAACGTATAGGAGGTCGAGATATCGATCCTTACTGAGTTAGACTCTTCGTATTATCATTTTCCTTTAGATTCGGTCATGTATTTGAGAGATTCTTTGGTTTTGTTTGTTACTTTGAGTAGCTAACCGCTCTATAGCCGGTTAGGGTAAGATGATTCTTGATACTATGTAAATATTTGATTGAATTTGTTATGAAATGGTGTTCTAAGTAAGGTTTGTTTATGAACTTGTGATTGTGTGATCTATATGATGAGTATTAATGTTTGAATGAGTCTGTGTGGATGGTTTAGATCTTTCTACGATGTTATCATGCAATATCTGTTTTGTCTATATTTAGGCTATACATCGACCGTTAGTCTAGGGCTGGAAACTTAGTAGGTAAAGGAAAAAATTGTTTGAGGGTTGGTAAATCATATGGGTGACCTATGGGAAGAATCTGATTAAAAGGATTTATAAACTAGTAAAGGGTTTGCTTTAAATTGAGTAACACATATAGTAATTCGCTCGGTTCGTTAATCTACTGTTGCTAGAACAATATAAGAAACTCTTAGATCACAAGGGATTAGTAAATGGCTTAGTTACCTAGAGCCAGATAAGTAGGTGTGTCTATGGTTTAGTTATTCGGGGATATGGGGTTAACCTGAGAGGGCTCTGAATTTTTAACACTACACCTTCATCACTAGTGTCAACTATGATGAGCTTTTCATAAAAACCATAATCAACTGCCTTGCAAAAGTATTAGGATGATTTTGAACCTAATTGGTTATTTTTCTTATAACTGTTTTCAAAACTTAATCATCAGTTTGTTTTAGTGTTTTCTTGATCTTAAAAGTTACTTAGGTTAGATATTGCGAAAGAGATAGGTTAATAGATTTCATGTCCAGAGATTGATACTTTGGTACTTACCTGAGCTATGCTATATATTGATATGTACGCTTGCCTAGAACGCGTATAGATAGTATTAGTGTTTTTACCTTAAAACTGGTATGTTTTTGTGTGCAATTTAATTGTTACTTTCTAAGCACGTCACATACTATGAACAGATTTAATATTTAACACTTTAAAAGTTTATAATTGCCATAGCAAAATTTAGCATAATCTATCATGTTTAAGAAACATAATACTTTACTTTGAAAACTATAATGAGTATGCACACCATCCCAAAACCGTATGGTGAAGAGGGGTCTAGAAAGGCACTTGTACGTGAAACAATTAATACTGTGAATTGTGCTAATGCCCTTGTCTAGAACCCCAGATAGTCAAGTAAATTTGAACAAGATTAACATGTGAAAATAAAGGTCACTATACTAAATGCATACTATCATTATGCCATGTGCATACTTTGGGTGGAGTGTGTACGTCAACACACGCATGAACTTTGTACCTGAGTGAACTTTTGTTTATATCTAAACTAGGTTCATGCGGTTTACTTTCATGAGTGAGGTTTCATGGGTGAACTTATAAATTAGGTTTTTCGATAAACCATAGATCTTGGTTGTTTGATGGCGACTGTGATTTTTGACTTGTAAATGAATCAAGATTTCAACTTTAAGCATTTGTGAGGCCCGGTTTGCACCATAAAGGTGTTCCCAAGCAAAATGATTAACGAAAACACTATCTGTTACTTGGTTATTCATTCATAACTGGACCCATACCTTAAAACCCTTAAGACCCCACAAAACCAAGTTAAAATATGTACCTTTGAGCTTATGAGTGTGAGATGATGACCCCCTTGTTAAATCCTTGGCTTGAACTTGATTTTGGATCAAAACTGATTACCCTCATTTTCTAACTTTCTCTCTCTAGACTTCCAAGTTTGGAGGTGACTATGAAAGCCTCAGCTTTTCCAAAACCCTTTTATATCACATGGAAGGAGACCTATGTTGCCCCAAGGGTTTCCGTTTTGGGGTTTAAACCTCCTTTCCTTAATTAGCCCATATTTATTAAATTCCAAACAATAGATATCCATTAATTTGAATTGATAAATAACATGTCGAATAGGATTGTAAATAATATAAAAACAAGAATAAAAGAACTTGAATTACCCACACTCTGAAACAAGACCCAAAAACTTCTTCTCTACCTCTTCCATTTGGGTGTGTAAGCAATATTAAAGAGTTTTGCTTGAGTATAAGCAAAGATTCAAGTGTGGGGGTATTTGATATACGCAAAATACAACATATAAATCTTATAAAATAAGGTATAAAATCAACCCTTTTATTTAATGTTGGAAAAAGTGCGTTTCTTTGTATACTTTTGATTATCAGGATTAAAAGAGCTTAAATGTACAAAAGGAACAAATTAACGGCAATAAACCAACATAAATACAAAAAAGAGAAGTTGACACACCATGCCTACCTTCCAAGCTTTACCCCAAGACCAAAACAACAAATCAGAAGACAAGCACGGGGTTGTGCCACCAAGACATGGGGTCGTGCCCCACTCTAGAGTCCATGGAGAACAAGACAAACAGAAGCAGGCAAGAGCCACAAGGCCGTATCCCATGGACACGTGCCTTCCTCAACTCCTAGATATACAAAATCTCTCAAAGTACAACAAGTACAAGACCACGGGGCCGTGCCCTCTGACACACGGGTCGTGTGTGCATCGAACTGACACAACTCATTAAATGAACACATAGTAGAAAAGGACACGGGATTGTGCCCATGGGCACTGTCTGTTTCCAGCTATAAATAGAGGTGCTTGATTCACTTGCAACTCATCCCTTCGCAAACCACTTATCTCACACCTGCCAGCACTCCACCACCATTACAACACCATCATCCACCACATTCCTCCATCATCCATCTTTAGAATGTGTGTAATAGTCTCGGGATCCAAGATTGATTGTAAAAGTTTTTGTCAAACAAAGGCTATGTTTGGCTAATCTCTCACATCACTTGGTGAAGACAAATCTTTTATGTATTACTTTTGATTTCTAAGCTTTGGCTAACTTTTTATTTGGGTATGTATTAATGACTTTAATAACTAGTTTTTTATATTGAAAGTGAACTTTATTCTATCATCTCTTCATGTTTTGTTGATCCACTCATTAGTGTCTTTATGGTTTATATAAAGCACGTTAACTGCCTGGAAGGGAGTTAGAAGGGTGGTTTGGGTAAAGTTCTTGCCTCGTTCAGTGTATAGATCCTACGAGGACTTGATTCAAGCTTATTAGGACTTCTCTTGAGGCAAATAGCAACAAATAGGGGAAGTAAGAAAGACTTGAATACCCTATAAATAAGGTACTATTAAAACTTTAAACTGGCCTTGAGGGACTGTATCTCTGGTGACTTAGACCAATATGGCCGAGGGTAGCGTTACCTCCAAAAGAGGGGCATGCCACATTGTGCATTAATAACTTACTTACTTATCTTTCAATAATTCGGCCTTGTGGGACAATATCCCTGCTGACTCAGACCAATATGGCTGAGGGTAGCGTTGCCTCCAAAAGAGGGACATGCCACTATAACTAAGATAATCTCTTAAAAAGCCCAAAGTGCGAAAATCATCAAAGCATACGTAAAAGAGGAGTCAGAGCCAAGTGATTCTATCTTGTTTATTATTTCTTTTTGTATTTTATTTTCTGATCAATTTTTATTTATTAACATCTTTTCTCAAAAAAAAATGGTTAGATTAGCCATCGACGATATTCCGGTATTAAAAGTTCTTTTTTCCTTGGCCGACTTCGGTATCCTACCATCACTATACTACGCCAACGATGGGTACACTTGCCCTAGCGTGTTGTAGAGAGTGATAGTGTTATATCGTGTTTTATAAATTTAAAGCTTGATAAACGAGTAAAAGTACTAAAAATATATTAAAAATTATACTCACTCTCACTCACAGTCAAATTTTTTGCGCCATTGCCAGGGACACAAGGATTTTAAGAAAGTTTAAAATCGACGGCCTAATCATTTTTAATCTTCTTTATTTTCTTTTTAGGTTTTTCTTCTTCTTCTACATTTTTCCCACTCTCCGCAGGTTCAACATGGGCGGTGCCTGATCACACATGGGGTCGTGCCTTATTCCAGCAACATAAAACCTTGTTTTTACCAGATAGAAGCCGCAACACGAGGCCGTGTAACACTCACACAGGGTCGTGTCTGTCCCCAGTTTCTAGACAAAAGAACCGTGTGATCCCGACGGTTGAAACCTCATTTGGTAGATATGGATGTTAATGATTATTTTTACCTTCGTCACTCTTACGGTGAATGGTGCCAATTATGTGATAGATTCCATCAAGATTTAGAATGTCTCATTCTAAATTTTGATCCCCACTATCTAATATACCTATCGTTTTCCTGTGACAATCACTCTAAGATGGGCGAGAGTAAAAATGATAACTGCCATCCACCTGAATGTCATCAACCTTTTTTTCTAGAAGACATAACTTTGAAAGATCTATGTCAAATAGAAAAGAGAATTATCCAAAACCTCAAGGAAATAGAATCCATGATGAAGGCACGATATTCATCAAAGGATAATAAAGAAGGAGAAGAATGAAAAACGATTCGATGGAAACACATTCAGGAAAAGACAACACCAAGACCATCACGTCTACCTCAACCCCTTGTGAAAACAAAGGCGATAGTCGTCCTTGTATCGACTACACAATCAAGGACTTCTCAGCGGCTTATACCAACGACCTTATAGACTAGAGCGAGTCGACTCACACCTTCTTTAACAAGAACCTGGAAAAGGAAAATAAAGGTTGGTTTCACCCACCTAATTATAGCTTAGGTTTCTTCCTTTCCGATAACCTCTTGCTTTTTCGTATCCCTCACAAGAGCCTAAGGTTCACTCGGCACTTCGGTGTTGTCCCAACCAACAAGGAACCTCCCGATAATAAAGGGTCCCTTAGAAAATCAGATGAAACTTCATAAAATCAATTGAACAAGGGGTCGTGCTCCGTAAGCACGGGGTCGTGTTTTTTCTACTCTCGATCCATGAGGCGTGTTAGACTAGACACGGGGTCGTGCCTCCCGTACTAGTCAGACACGAGGCCATGTCTCCCTTAGCATGGCACGTGCCACTAATAGACATCATTCTCTGACTCATTACAAAATGCATGGGGCCGTGCTTCCCAGACATGAGGTCGTGCTTCTCAAACACGGGGTCGTGCTAACGTGCTGTCACTTCCTATAAAGTCAGCCATGAGCAGAATGTTTGGACCCATTCTAAAGACAAAGATCCTTCCAGATTTCACACACATACCCAAAAAGGTATGTTCTTGGAAAGGTTTCCTTAAACCTTCTTGTCTTTGCCATTTTTAGTTGTATTCTTCTTTTTCAACCTCCAACAAACTCCATTAGAGCTTGAAGCTTCAAGCTTCAAGGCTTCTGTTGTTGGAGTAATTACATGATTTTCAACCCAAACTCATGCAAAACTAGTGTTTTATAACACTATTTTAAGTTATTTACGACCAGAAATTGAAAAAACCAAAAGATTTTAACTTAAAATAAGAGTTCTTGGGCTGAAATAGCAGGACTGTTGAAGCAGCACTAAGTCGTGCCTGCTAGGCATGGGGCCGTGTGAATTGTCTGTAAGTCCAAACTTTAATGGTTTGTCTTATTTAAACTAGCATGTCGATCCAGCAAAGCTGAACTTCGTCAACAAGCTCACATAGCAACAGAATGGGAAGAAGGCTCTCACTCGAGGCAACCCTTGTCCGCTACGTATGCGCACTACGAGAGTCAATCGACGAAATGACAACGGTGGAGGAGGTCCTCATCGACCGAGTGAACTACCTCACGCTAGCCTTAGAGCGTAGCTTTAAGTAAATCAACTTTTTACCCCAAAGATTGAACATCCTAGTGGTCCCCCCCTATGGATCTGATCCTCCCACAAGACGATTGGAACCTCGCTCATGAGGTTATAAACCCGACCAGGTGGGATGAGATACCAATGGAACCTCCAATTGGCGTCTTTTATGAGGTTTCGGTGGCCGCTGCTCCTCCCCCACAAGAGGACATCAACGATGAGCCCTTCATCTTCTTACCAAGGGAGATCGAAGAAATGCTCAACGATCTATGAGGGAGCACACCCGAAAATAGCTCGAAGCCCTTATTAACCGAAAACTAGTTTAGGGTTTTTGTTGTCCTTTCATTGTTTTATTTAGGGAAGAGCTATGGGGATTAAATCTTTTGGGTATCTACCAGAATCTATCTATTAGGACTTAAATCTAGTTTGTAATTTTTATTTTTATTTTTTCTAGTTTGTAATCGGATGATGGAAGGATTTAATGGAATGACATTGACAATTTGGTGTTTAAACTTGTGGAATGGTGTGGAAAGATGAAATAACGTTGAACCAAATCCCCATGAACCTAAACAGAAGTCAATAGATTCAAAATCTTCATTACAGTAAGTTCAACATGGGACCGTGTAAGGTAAGCACGCACCCGTGCCTCTCCTTTGCTGAAATAACGTTGAACCAAATCCCCAAGACAATGTAAACGTTTTTCGGAAGTTCCATACACGTTTTTATCTTTACTGGGTTTTCACTACTAACCAAGGGAAGGGGAGTCAACCCAATAATACTATTCGCAATATTCCATGGGTAAATCTATAGCTAATGGTTATAATTCATAAATACGAGGATTTTTCCGAGCCCTTGTGATAATCGATAAATAAAAACTAATGCACACGTAAAAGGTACAACTAGAATACACTATCGTTCTATCCTATGTAAAGTTTAAATAAATCATATGCTTTTCCCCTTAGAGTTAAGAAAACAATAAAATAAGGGCCGTGAAAACTCACATTGCAGTTCATGCAAAAAGCTAGCAAACAATAAGCCCAAATGAAAGCAAGAACGACCTACACACGCCCTAAATACACATAATTCACCAAACTCACTAGACTCGTTTGATAAGTTTTTGTTTAGAATAATGTTTGACCTAACGACTCGTTTGTGATTTTTTTTTTACAACATATATATATATTTTACACAAGTTACACGTAAGTATATGTAAAATTAACTACCTTGGGATTCCATTCCAAGAATTCGTATAAACTCATGTCACTACACGTCTCGATCGATTAGCAAATAAATATATATTTACAAAACAATATATTTATATATTATTAACTTGTATTTTTCCAAAAATACATTTTCACTTATAATTATATAGTGGGGAACCCGCGCGTTGCAGCGGGGTCATCAATACTGGGAGAGAACATAATTCAGACCTTAAAGAGATTTAAAAAAATCATATACAAGTGTGTATATAAATAATAGCACTCGCGCTTCGCGGCTGGTTAACACTCGCTAGCGCAATCCCGGTTGATTGAACTGGTGCTTTGACTTCCCATCTGGCAAGCAACTCTTTATTAGATCCATAGTCCCACTTGATTTTGCTAAAAAAACATTGAACTACCCCTGAAGGTTAGTAGTAATCATTTCTCTTGAAAGATGATACAACAGTAAGTTAATGAGCTATACAACAAAAAAAGTTATGTAACACAATTAGCTAAGCTAAGAGAGACCCTTAGCAATATTCATATCACAACTGTTCTCAGCAACATTTGGTGTAACTGCAAAAGCGGCAAAATGATAAGTAAATGAGTAAACGAAAATAGTTCAGCAGAAAAATATAAATATTGAATGAGGAAAAAGCTACCTTTGCAAAGCCAGGAACAGTCCAAAGCATCAATAGGTACCTCTGTTCATATGAAGTCCATTCTGCAAATTTTAGAAATAAAAAAAATTACTTCTTTTAGTTTAGCGTAAGTGATACATGAAATTCGAGTGATATACCATAATATGTTTCACCAAATAACAAAATAAAGAAAAGTCATAATTTGAGAACTTGTTGCCTTTTCATGAAGGGCATATACCGACAGTAAACGCATTTTCCAGCAAATGAAACATGGGCCCCTGCATACCAACCATTTCATCAAAAGGAACATCCTCTGCACCATCACCGTCAGCCAAACCATCGAACATCTGTTCCACATGTGCCTGAAACCAGTTGCCTGCATCTCCCACCTGGCACCAACATTTTATGCATTTCCTCTAATCAATTGACCAGCCCCACCAATACCGTTGGCCCCGACAACATCTTCACCATTCCCTTCACCAACAAGATTTGGGTTACCTTGGCTCCTTGCAATTCGAGCACTGGTCCCAGCTAATTCTTCCTCTCTGTCACCTTCCTGCCTTCCAAGTTCTCTTAAATGTCAAAAATAGTCCCTCAAAGATGTGGCACCAAGAAATATAAACACGATGCTTGCAGAGAATGGGAACCCATGAAAAAGTCGGTTAGAATGAGTGTAGTTGAAATATGACTTAAGAAAACTCTCTGGGATTCATTAAAACTCCAGAAAAGGTATGAAGAGCTGCAACACAGTATAAATCATATCAATGGCACAAATATTAAACATATGAAGAACTGCAACACAGTATAAGATTGCATTGCTATTCCAATAAAAACTTCCTGAATAGGCAGCCTTTCACGGGCATTTTCAACATATACAGGGGATAATTAAAATGGGTTTAGCCATATTCCCTTTAAGTAATTTAGATGCCTTGACCCAAACCTGTTTTAGCTCATTACCCAAGCCACCCCTTTACCCACCTCTAAATTTAATAATTATATAGAAAGTAAAAAAAAAGATACCGAGCAATTTCATCAGCCTGACTTCCCCAGTTCCGGCGACCTGCTCCCTCGCGTTTGAATTCATTCCTATACGTAAGATAACAAAGAATTCACAAAAATGATGAGCAGTTTATAAGTCAATGATCCAAATATAGAAAAAAATTCTAATGTATCAGAGATGCAATATTGATAAGGCTAGAACCTTTTGATATTCTTCAAGAGTCATCTCCTAGAATAAAATAAAATAAAATAAAAAGTCAGTAAACATGCTTGGTTTACCTTAAAAAAGGGTAAAATAACAACAAACATATCATGCCCTTAGTTTAGTTGTACACCATGTATTTGGGAGTTGCACTGAACTTCTGATAACCCTTGATCACTTTATTCACTGCATCAAGAAAATCTTTCTCCGCCACCGTCTTCCATCGGGCTCGAATCGCATACATTCCAGCCTCTGTGCACACACTTCTTATATCAGCTCCTGCATCCATCACAAAAAACCAAACATCATCAATCAATCAATCAATCTCACAAAACACTAAATTATCGACTATCCAAGAAATAAAAGGCATACCAGTTGAATTAGGGCAAAGACGAGCCAAAAGTTCAAAACGAATACCCCTTTCACATTATTGTTCGTGTATGAATCTTAAATATTTGTGTCCTACTTTCCATACCTGGAAGCCCAAACTCCACTTTTCGATCCAGCCTTCCCAGTCTTAACAATGCTGGGTCAAGTGTATCAGGTCTGCAAGGTAACATGAATATATTATAAACACATAAACAAGACCAAAATGATTTAAAAAAATCTAAACCAACACTGCATACCATCAGAACTTTAATATTACCACGAGCGTCAAACCCATCCAGCTGATTCACAATTTCAAGCACGGTTCGTTGGACCTCATTATCTTCACCTACACCATCATTGAAACGTGCACCCCCGATTGCATCAACTTCATCAAAAAAAACAATGCAAGCCTTCTTCGATCTGGCCATCTGTCAAGAAAAACCCTAAAAGAGTTAGATATGGTATCACTACTCTGGAAATAATATTCACATTTGCTTTATATAATATTATAGATTATAGATACCTGATGGTCAAATTCAGCACGCTCAACGGCCCTCATGTCGTTATGTAGAACTAAATCAACAGGCCTAGTACTTTCTTTAACCGGAGGGTTTTGGCAAACTCTGAAATTACTCAAACTATGAGTTAAAACGGTTTATATATCTTTATGCATGTCTTGATGAAAAAATGATATGTAAAACAACTTCACCTCTGGTTCATCTGTTGTCCACGGGAGACCCTGAGCAATACGAATTCTCTGCTTCTCCTACTCACTCATCATCTCTTGCACCTTCTTTTGGAACTCTTCTTGCTTTGATTTTCCTCTTTGCTGTATGCAAAAATGGTAAATTACTACAAAAACATCTTTCTTGTTTGATAGTCGTAAGAGCTGTTGTTTAAAAGCCAGCAATTCGGGCTCAACTATTAGACATTTTATTCAAATTGCATATGGCATAATTCTAAACTAATGGCATTGAAATTGCCTAAGTGATCAGAAAAATAGCTTATACATCCTTGTACATGATGCTTGATAACTTGTATGTATGGTAAAATTACCATTTTGTACATCACTTTTCCTTTATAATATATTATAGATAAAACACTGATTGTTTACAAAAGTTAAAAAAAAAAAGATGATATGATAGACCAATTGTATATCAGAATTGTAATAAAAGATACATTTCTATTTGAAACTGGAGTTTCCTTGCACAAGACAATACTGTATTAAACAATATAAAATACAACTAAAGAGCATACTGAACTTTCAAAGCAAGTTTGACAGGTAAAATAATACCACCTAAATAAAAACCAGCAAAAATGTCAAACTAAGCTACACATAATATACAATAAGTTACCAGTATAGCTATAAACCATGTTAATTATACTTCATTACTCTTTCTGCCACCACTTAATAAACATAAAGAACAAATTAACATGCTACCCAGTAAAAAATATATTTTTATATAAATGGTACAATTAACCTTAACACCACACTAAAATCCAAATACAGGGCCACCAACACAAGCATCCTTAGTCAAAACCAAACTACAATTAATATACTATAAGTTGTAGGCATAGCCAGTGTTGTAAAGATCGAGATTAATCGCCAATTAATCGGTAGTTCATCAACTAACTTCACCTAGTTGGGCCAAACATCAGTAATCAGTCAAAGTCAGTCAAAACATGTCATCAAAATCCAATCCAATCAAATTAATAAGTTTGAAAAACTACATATAAAATTCCAACCAGATGCTTTTGAATCATTCTAGCAACGCCTAACTGCTCCAATTCCCACAAAATATCCAGAAAAAAAAATAAAACAACAGTAAACAAAGAACAAGTAACCACAGGCATCTAAACAACAGTAAACACTTCAACAATAAAAAATTAAAAAAAAACAAATCAACACAAAAAGTCGATAATCGACAGACCTTGATCATGAAGCAGATGAGGAAGCTTCCGTTGAGAAGCAACACCGTCTCTAGCATCAAGTTCCATCTCTGCAGCCCTACGATCCGCCATAATCTGATCCAGATCTCTCTCGTCCTCAAGCGATTCATCTTGTGTTGCAGAGAGGCTATGTAGGGTTTGGTGGATTTTATGGGATTGGAGGGTTAGGGGGAAGATGAAGTGAAGCGGGTGTGTCGTATAGATGAGAGGAAACTGGATTTGGGTATTAGGGTTCAGAACTGTGACGGCCCTGGGAGCCACAAATTTGGAAGAGGAAGAGAGAATGAGCTCTAGAAGAAAAAATGATCGGTCAAGTTGGAAAGTCACCAGGTTAAATACCAAGAATGCCCCTCTAGTGTCTTAAAATCTTGAGTTCTTTACGATTTTACCCTCACAAAACAAGCTTTCATTAGTTGTTCATGTTGCTTTAAGAGTTAGACACGATGTAAAATTACGTTTGTGTACGTCACTTCTCCTTTTTATAATAGTATAGATTATTATACATATTAAAAGAAACTCAGCATGAATAGTAATAAAAAAATTATAAAATTATTATACATATTAAAAGCAAATCAAAGATTTTATAATTTTGATTGTTTTATTACTTAATTGATTTTTATTGGATAGATATCGATTTGGTTTATTACAGTACTAGTACGATATACGCACTCGGTATAGAAATTAACATATGTTTTACATCGATCAAAAATGATAAAAATGAACACTGGTACCAGCACCGATTTTTTCAAACAATATCAGTCGGTTGAGAGTCATGGTAGTTGTACCGATATTCATTTATCGTCGCATATAGAGTGGATAAAATGAAGAAAAAAAAAAGAAACCGGAAACCATAAAAATGAATATAGATACTGTGATATAGTGATATTGTCAGTAACTAGACCTGACAAAACAAGCTCATCCATTCCATTTTGAGTTGATATAGGTATTTTTAATTTTAATATAGGTTAAGATTGGCCAAACAAAATTAGTCACTAGGTTAGGATGGGTTATGAAGTGATGGATAAAAAAAAGAGTAGGTCAGGATGCGTATGAGATAAATCCAAGCGGGTCAGGATGGGTATGAGACAAAGTCACTAAACTATTTACTACTCGCAGATATCTATTCACAACTGCGACTTCACCAATTGCCGCCATTGTTGGAACCTTAAGGTTTATGCATAGAGTAATTAATAGTTCAGGGTTGGTCTTGTAAATGTTTAACTAGTTATTTTGGGTCGATATGTATGGGTTGGGATAGTTTGGCTGGTTTCGAATGGGCGTAGTTTAGTAGTCCATGTGTTTTAGTATTTAAGTCAACTTCAACAATTGTGTTGGGGTTGATCAGTTAGTTGCGAACAAGATAGGCCAGCCGAAGCTTATTGTGTGTCTTGTATCCGTCACCTTCAATCAGTGAATGCAAGATATTTTGGTTTGTTTTAATTGCTTTTATTGTTTCGGTTATATTTGTTCTTGAATCCACTATTGTTTGATTTCCGCACTTACACAAGTTATTGTTTGATATCATTGAAAGATCCACCCGGGTTTTACAATTGGTATCAAAGCCAAGAAACCAAATCTTGGTTCGGTTTGGATATCATTCGGATTCAAGAAGTTTATGTTGTTACTGATCTTATTTACCAGTTTTGTGTTACAGGATTTAGTTTGATGTGGTGTGTTTCTTGATTTTAAGAATCATATCATCAAAACTGTTCTTGGCATAGTCTTCGTAATTGGTGTTGATTGTGGTTTGTGTGATTTCAGAGATTTGTGTTTGCTGATTTCTCGGAGATTTGGTGATCAAAGAAAATTCAAAGATTACGATATCTTTGATTTTTTTGAAAAGTGCTGAAAATCAGGGATTACGAGTCAACAGATTTATCTCACATTTGTTTTGCAGGTCTCGACTCGCAACCAGTCATCTCGACTTGTCAACATTTGGTCTCGACTCGCAATCAGCTGTCTCGACTTGTAAACATCACAATTTCAACTCGAAATCAGAATTAGTCTCGAGTCATAAATTGCTAGTCTCGACTCGCAACCAACTGAGGTCTCGAGTTGTCTGCTTTTGGTCTCGACTCGCAACCAACTGAGGTCTCGAGTTGTCTGCTTTTGGTCTCGACTCGCAACCATCTGTGATCTCGAGTCATCTTCGTCATTGTCTCGACTCACAACTGTGGTCTCGACTCGCAACGACAATTTGCAACGTGATTTGGACTTTGGACTTTGGACTGTGAACAGAATCTTTTGACTTAAAATAATTAATTGATTAATTAATCATGTCTGCAAATAATGTTGACTTGGCTGCCCTTAACAAACAACAAGAACTAGATTCAAAGGTTGGAACCACTACACGCATTCCAAGGTTGACTGATGCAAATGATTTTCCTGAGTGGAAATGGCGTTTTGAACAACTTGTGAAGGTCAAGGATTCTAAAATTTGGAGAAGTATTCTGAGAGGTCCAAGGGAGATCATGACAGATAGTCCTACTAAACCAGGAGTAAAAATAAAGAAACTCAAAAGTGATTATACTGAAGATGATTTCAACATAATTGAAGAAGATGAAAGAGCACTGTCCGATTTGACCATGGGATTGGGTCTAGATATTGCTATTGGCTTTCGTACTTGCAAATCTGCCAAGGAACTATGGGAATCTCTGATCGATGTTTATGAAGGAAATGAGGACATGAAGGAGAGTCGAAGAAATTTGCTGAGACAAAATTTCAACAATTTCAACCATATCTATGGAGAAACTGTTGATAACCAACTTCAGAGGTTTGTCAAACTGGTCACTCAAATACAGACAGAAGAAATTCATACATCAAATGCTTCGACAAATAGACAACTTTTGAATGCGTTACCAAAAAGCTGGGATCATCATGTTGCAATGATCAAGAAAACAAAAGATCTTGCTAGGTGCAGTTT
This sequence comes from Helianthus tuberosus, assembly GCA_030545235.1. Classification (NCBI taxonomy): domain Eukaryota; kingdom Viridiplantae; phylum Streptophyta; class Magnoliopsida; order Asterales; family Asteraceae; genus Helianthus; species Helianthus tuberosus. Next base: position 112,816,232 of record CM060400.1, on the reverse strand, counting down.
GTCAGAGATGATTTCTCATATCAAAGCCTGTGAACTAGATGATAAACAAAGAGAAACCAACTATAGGAACAGCATGCTAGCTGCAGGATTCTCTGTTGCTCCTACTTCGTCAAACAATAACAACGCAGCTCTCTTGTCTCAATGAGGATTTCAAATGTTTAGCAACGCGGCATCTGCTAAGGCTGCTCCTACTTCAGCAAATGTCTATTACTCTGGGTCTCCTACACAAACTGCTCCATCACTTTCTACTGCTGCTTCTGCTTCAGCTGTGAATGCATCCTCTGCTGCTCCTACTTCCACTGTGAAAAATGAGATGATTGCTTTCTTTACACAACAGTCTAAAGAAAATCTGGATATCGCAGCCTCTGTTATAAACTGTTTGAATGCATTTGTTGCAGGAAAAATTGACCCTCCTAAATGGTGTGGCGATGACTTACATCAGATTCATCCTGATAATGTTGAAGAAATGGACATCACTTGGCAGATGGCTATGGCTGCATTCAGGGCAACAAGGTTTATGAAAAGAACTGGTAAAAACAAATGGGGTGCTTCATTTACAGGAGCGTCTACAGTGCCTTTTAAACTACGCTGTTACAACTGTCATGAGGAAGGACACTATGCTCGAAACTGCACAAAGCCTCCGATTAATAGTGAACAGACTCCTGCCCAGCCCGTAACACCTAATCGAGAGAGAGCTCTTGTGACCACATCAAGTATAACGGATGATGCTGCTACTGGAAGTCCTCAACCACTGGGATTAGCTCAAGCCTTGGTGGTTCAGCCTGACATCAACTTTGATTGGAATTCGGAAATTGAGCGACTGAACATTTCAGCTCCAGAAAATGAAGCTGCTTCAAACAACATTGCTTTCATGACCTCAAATGATCAAGTTTCTGTACCAGAGGAGGAGGCATCAGCTGAAAACTTGGCTCTCATGACCCGGATTCTTTCAGCTCCAGTCAAAGGTCTCACCAAAGAAGAGGTACTTTCTGCTTTGTGTACTCCTGAGTGTAGAGAAAGAGTTGAAGTTTATAGAATACACAACGCTGAGCTAATTCAAGATTATCAAGATATCAAAAATAAAAACTTTACTTTATCAAAAAAACAAAAAACTTTATAAAGAAAAGATTGAAGCTCAACGAAAAGACATCGTCAAACTCAGGGATGATGTAAGTGTGAAATCAACTCAACTCTTCTATGTTCAGGAGAAACTGTGCACTATGACTAAAGAACTGGAGGATATCAGAGATAGATATCAAATAAATGAACTCAATATAAAGAAATTTGATTCTTCCAGCAAATTAGTCAAAAACTTGTGTGATCAACAGCTCGCATACAAGGAAAAGAAAGGGTGTGGTTTGGGTTTTAATCAGGCTCCTCCTCCCTATAATGACAATTATACTTATTTACCCATGACTGAGGAGGAGATGATTAATGAAAGTAAAATGACTTATGGTCCCAAAAACAATAAGTCATCTTTTAATGACAGACCAATTGAGAAACAGAAGTCTGCTCCAATAAATTTTGTTTCTAAAGGCTCAATTGATCCTAACACTTCGTCTTCATGTGCAGATAAAGTATCTGAAGTAAAATGTGGAGATGTTCTTGGGAGTGAACCAGTTGTTCATACTAATATTTATGAAAATTATTTTGAACAAACTGAATCTGATATTGCTTTTGGCCGGTCTTTATTTGCGTCATTTTCTGCTTATGTTTCGTCTAGTGAGCCTGATGTTTTGGGCAAAACTGATAATGTTTGTGTTGAACCTTTGAACAATATGTCTGATGATGAATTTTCTTCAGTTAATGATTGTGAATGTGATGTTTCTAACCCTTTGGTTGATGACAGTGTTACAGGTGAGGTCCCTCAGGACACATTCAGTGAAACCACTGAAACTTCTTCACAAGAAAATCAGGAGTATCGTGATTCTTCTTCTGAATCTGTCTCGTTGGGAATCCCCAATGTTAAATCTAGTGGGATCCCATTGGAAACTGTAGTGGAAATTGAACCTGAATTAGTTTCACATGATAAATGTGTTGATGAAACGCATATTGATGAGACTTCTGCATGTTCAAATACTGAAACTGATTTTGATAAAGAAGAAAAAGGATTTGAGTTAAATAAAGAGTCATTATAAAATGTTTTTGAAAGTAAAACATCAACTTCAAATGATGATCTCAGTAAAGAAAGGGTGTCAAGTTGTTCATCAACATCACATGAATGTGTAACTTCTAATCAGCAGACATCAAAATGCTCAGTACAACCACAAGCAAAACATTTTAGGAAAATCAAAGCGTCCAATCATTCAAAATCAAACAAAGATTCTTCATTAAAGTATAAAAATTTTCATAATACTCACACAATAAAACGGCAAACATGTTTTAATTGTGGAATTGCTGGACACATTGCCAGAAACTGTGTTCAACTCCTAAGTGCCCAGTCCAAGGAGAAGTTTGTACAAAATCAGAACGCCAAGTCTAACCGATATCGTTGTTCAGAGTCAATGACGACTGAAAAGTCTAAGACAATGAAAAACAACTATCGCAAGACTAAACCTTCTGATCAAGATTGGAATGCAGCCAAACGTAAAAAACAAAATCAACAAAATGATTTTCGAAGAAATCAATATAAAGCTTTTGGTAACTACAATTCTCAATGGTCAAACAAGCATTGGAAACCTAAAGCTAAGGCCAAGCAATCCAATCCGTCTCATACATTTCATCGAAATTCTGCCATTGAAAATACTTCGAAGTTTTTAAATAAAGACAATTTAGTGTGGCAGAGAGTGACTTACATTGATGCACAAGGAAAACCCAGATCCACTATGGGCTAGGTTCCTAAATCTAACTGATCCCGCTAATTGTGCAGGAACAGCTGTGGAGGACTACCGTGCGCCTCTGGTACATGGATAGTGGCTGTTCCAGGCACATGACGGGAGACTTATCCCAACTGATAAATGTCAAAGAATTTAATGGTGGATATGTCTCATTTGCGGGAGGAGAATCAGGAAGGATCACATTGAAAGGAACAGTAAGAAACGGCGTTTTAAGCTTCGAGAATGTTAACTATGTTCCAGAACTGAAACACAATCTGTTGAGCATCTCTCAGATTTGTGATCGAAGAAATTCAGTTCACTTTACAAAGAAAGGATGTTATATACTTAAACCTGGGATTGTCATTCCAGAAGATTGGTTCTTAATGTCAGCAGAGAGACAAGGAAACGCGTATGTGATTGATATGAACAAGAAACCATGTGAAGAAGTTACTTGCCTATTCTCGAAGATTTCAGAACATGATGGTCTACTGTGGCATCGTCGCCTTGGGCATGTGAACATGAAGAATATGAACCGACTGGCTAAAGGTCAACTAGTCCGTGATCTTCCAATCAAAGATTTCATGTTGGTTGAAAAATGTGTTGCTTGTGCGAAAGGAAAAGCTCATCAAAAACCTCATAAGTCTAAACCTGCACCCTCAACGAAAGCTGTGCTCGAATTACTTCACATGGATCTTTTTGGTCCAGTGAATGTGTTGAGTATTGGCAAGAAAGCTTATTGTCTCGTAATCGTTGATGATTATTCACGTTACACCTGGGTGTATTTTCTCAGCCACAAGAATGAAACTGCAGTCTTAGTGAAACAATTCATCACTCTGGCTGAAAATCAAGAGAGTACCAAGGTGAAGGTTATTCGATCTGACAATGGGACAGAATTCAAGAACGTTACTTTGGACACATTCTGCACTGAAAAGGGAATTGACCGTCAGTATAGTGCACCACGAACTCCTCAACAGAATGGAGTAGCTAAAAGAAGAAATCGTACTCTTATCGAGGCTGCACGAACTATGCTGGCTGACTCGAATCTTCCTAGTTTCTTTTGGGCTGAAGCTATTAGCACGACTTGTTACATTCAGAATCATGCTTTAGTAAATAAACGTCATATGAAAACTCCTTATGAGATTCTGGAAGGACGTAAACCTTCGGTTTCACACTTTCGTATCTTTGGATGTCCATGTATATTATTACTTATGGACTCTAATGGAAAGTTTGAAGTCAAAGGGGATGAATGTTTCTTTGTTGGGTATGCAAAAGGCTCTGCCTATAGAGTATACAACAAAGTAACTAAAAAGGTCGTCGAGTCGTGCAACATTGAATGGCTCGAAGAAACTGCTACGGATGCTAGAGTTGGACCAGATTGGTTATATGATTATGCAAATTTGTTTAAATCATTTAACATTTTGTCAAGTGTTTCTTCAGATGCAGGTGTGTCTACGTCAAAGCAGCCACTGTCTTATGGTGATACTGAGGAAGAAGAACAGGCAGAAGGGTGCTTCAGACATCATACCAATGAACCGCCGGGAATGGTTTTTACACAGCATCCTTTGCCTCAACAAACATCTCCTGAAGGTGCACAATCCAGTGGAATTTCAACTAATGCAGCTAGGTCAGAACTGTTCGCTGATCCTATTCCTGAAGAATGTATTGTTACCACTTCTGTGAGTCACAGTCCTGTAGCACCTAATGAGGGGGAGTCAAGCAACATACACACATCTCCAGACGAGACGATACCTGAATTTGCCATTCCAACAAGTGTTCAAAGGAATCATCCTATTGAGAATGTGATAGGTCCCATGAATGCAGGAGTTCAGACCAGAAGCCAATCAAGAACCATTAATTTGTGCTTATATTCTAGCTACATTTCTCAAATTGAACCTAAAACCATTGATGTAGCGTTGCAGGAACCAGGCTGGGTTGATGCTATGCACGAAGAGCTAAACCAGTTCGAGAAGCTAGGAGTATGGAAACTTATGGAGTTGCCAAAAGGAAAACGCAAGCTTGGAACTCGCTGGGTTTTCAGAAACAAGCAAGATTCTGAAGGAGTTATTGTTCGAAATAAAGCACGATTAGTGGTTCAAGGATTCAGACAAATTGAGGGACTGGATTACGATGAAGTTTATGCCCCTGTTGCTCGACTTGAAGCAATCTGGATTTTCTTAGCATACGCATCCTTCATGGGATTCACTGTTTACCAAATGGATGTCAAAACGGCATTTTTGTACGGAGAAGTGAAGGAAGAAATTTTTGTTGAGCAACCGCCGGGTTTTATTCATCCAGACCATCTAGAATATGCCTACAAGCTTGACAAGGCATTATATGGGTTGCATCAAGCACCTAGGGCTTGGTATGCTACTCTGACAGAACATCTTCTGGCTCATGGATACACACGAGGCACAATAGATCAGACTCTGTTTATCAAAAGAGTGGGCAAGGATCAAATCTTGGTTCAAATTTATGTCGATGATATTATCTTTGGGTCTACAAGTGAGGAGCTTTGCAAAGATTTTGAGAGAGTTATGCAAAAGAAGTTCGAGATGAGTGCACTTGGTGAAATGACATTGTTTTTGGGTTTACAAGTTAAACAAGATTCACGGGGCATTCTAATTCATCAAGGGAAATATGTGGACGATGTGCTGAGGAAATTCAAGTTCACTGACGCTAAACCGGCAGAAACTCCAATGGCGGAAAGACCGTTGTTAACTGAAGATGCTGAAGGATCCTCTGTTGATCAACGACTTTATAGGTCTATGATTGGATCGTTGATGTATCTGACGGCTAGTCGTCCTGACATTATGTTTGCTGTCTGCAATTGCGCACGATATTAGGCTAATCCTAAAACTTCTCATCTTACTGCTGTTAAACGAATCTTTCGGTACCTTAAAGGTCGACCCAGGTTTGGTCTGTGGTATCCGAGGGATTCGAATTTTGACATGTTTGCGTTTTCTGACAGTAATTTTGGAGGCACTGACAAGGACAGGAAATCCACCTCTGCTGGATGTCAATTTTTAGGTGACAGGCTCATTTCTTGGCAATGCAAGAAGCAACAAACGGTAGCTATTTCCACAGCTGAAGCAGAATATGTTGCAGCTTCGGTGTCTTGCTCTCAAGTGGTGTGGATGTAACATCAATTGCAGGACTACGGTTTGACTTATCTTAAGACTACCATATACTGTGATAATGATGCTGCCATACAAATTGTAAAAAATCCCGTTTTCCACTCAAAAACCAAGCACATTGATATTAAAGTTCATTTTATACGAGACTGTTTTGATAGAGGTCTTATCAAACTTGAGCAAATCGACACAGGTGCAAATGCTGCCGATTTGTTCACAAAACCTGTCAGCAGTTCGAAATTTCAAGTGCTTGTGGGTTTTCTGAAAATGATCCGCTTTACTGACTGAGCATGTCTTTGTTTTATTCGTAGGTAAATTTGTTCATAAAGTTTTCTATTCTTAGGTAGTTTTTTATTTATGCTCAAATTTAGGGGGAGAAAATTATGAAAAATACAAAAACATTAAAAAATTGAAAAATACAAAAAGAGGCGTTGCATGACTGGGAAATGAAATGAATTTTCACATTATGGTCAAGGGCTGACTCATGTAAAACCAGTATCGAAACAGTTTGACTCTAGTATGGTGTGTTGGTAGGCTCTATCCTTAAGACTGGAAACATTGATTGTTTTGTTCAGAACTAAAATAGTACATGACCTCAGAAAAGAAAATCACTTGGAATTAGCTCATGTCTATTTGAATGTCTGTATGTTGTCCCGATACACACAATTTTGGTCTGACTCTGAAATCTTCTCTGAAAAAGTCGTGTATCTCCTCTGCTACATCCAGATATATGCTGACCTGGAGGTGCTAGGCAACGTCAGCTTCTACTGCATCCAGATACATGCTGACCTAGCTGTACGTTGTCGCTCTGTAGATCAATTATACACCCGAAAGAGGCTGATGTGTGTAAAATGCAACATATAAATTACATCAAATGAGGCATAAAACTAACCCTTTTTAAGTACTAATATTGGAAAAAGAGTGTTTTTGTCTTCCTTTTGTATTTTCAGGATTAAATGAGCTCAAAAACGCAAAAGAAGCAAAAAGACAGCTAAATCCAACATAAATACAAGAAAAGGAATATTAGTGGACTGCCCGACCCCTCAATGGCACCTTCCAAAGCAAAATAGAGAAATCAGAAGACTGAACACGCCCCGTGCTCAGCCAGCACGGGGCCGTGCCCAAGAAGCAGCAGAAAAGACAAATCTATAGAAGCTTCCATCGCCCACCACGGGCCGTGCTCAGCGGACACGGGGGCGTGTCGAAAGTACAGCAGGCGCATTTATTGTAATTGCGAATTACAATTAATGAGGATAGAGATTGTCAGACGGACACGGGGCCGTGCCCAGTGGACACGGGGCCGTGTCCAATTCTCTGTTCAGCCTATAAATAGGAGTGCTTGGATTCATTTCATCTCATCCCTTGGCACACCACCTCTCTCACACTTCATCCACCACCCACCACCATCACAACACCATCATCCACCACCATCATCCATTGTCCATCGTAGAGTGTGTGAGTCGTCTCGGGATCCAAGATTGATCGTAAGAGTTCTTGACAATCAAGGCCATGTTTGCCTAAGTCTCCTACATCACTTGGTGAAGACAAAGTGTCTAGTATAATACTTTTTATTTCTAATCTTTTGCACTTTTTATTTGGTTTTGTATTAATGACTTTAATAACTAGTTACTTATGTTGAAGGTGATCTTTCCTTATCGTTTGTCCGTGGTGTCTTGGCATTATTTTACTGTCTATATAAAATAAAGGATTTTCACCATTCATATCTCCACGGTCTATATGGAGGTATGTTGGCTACCTGGTAGGGGGTTAAGGGAACGGTTTGGTAAAGGTCTTGCCATTGTTCAGCGTTTAGAGGTCCTGCAATGGACCTGGGTCAAATTTAGTAGGACCTCCTTCAATACTTCACGGTATTGGATGGCGGGGGTCCAAACTCTTTGATCCCCTCATAAGTTAACTACTATTAATACTATAACCCGGCTATTTAGGACTGTATCCCTGCTGACTCAGACTACTTAGCCGAGGGTAACGTCACCGCCAAAAGCGGGGCCTACCACAATACTGCATTAATAACTTAATTCATTATCTTCCAATAATCCACCCTTTTAGGATTGTATCCCTGCTGACTCAAACTACTGGGGTGAGGGTAACGTCACCTTCAAAAGAGGGGCCTACTACAATAACTAAGATAATCTCTTAATTATGTGCAAAAGTGCGGAAATAATCAAAGGTTATACTAGATACGAGTCGGAACCAAGTGATTCATCTTGTCTATCTGTTTTTTCTTTTATTTTTATTTTCAGCATTTTAGTTAGTTTTTAGTTTTCTTAGTTTATAACATTTTTTTCTAAACTTTTATTTTGGTTAGACGTTGAGGATAAACCGGTACTAAAAGCTCTTGTGTCCTTGGACGACCTCGGTATCTTACCAGCACTATACTACACTCAACGATGGGTGCACTTGCCCATATGTGTGTTTAGTGTCAGTGAAATATCGTGTTTTATAAATTTAAAACTTGGCTAAAATAAGTGTTAAAAAGGGCTTAAAATATACACCTAAAATATACGACACTTACCGCACATCAAGTTTTTGGCGCCGTTGCCGGGGACACAAGGATTTTAGGAAAGCTTAAAATCGACGGCCTAATCAGTTTTTCAAAACCTTTTTTTTAAAACGCGCGCACATTTTTCTGCATTTTAGTTTAGTTTGCATTTACAGTAGCCTGAACACGGGGTCGTGCTCACTGAACACGCCCCCGTGCTGCATTTTTTTAGTTAGATACCCAGATACAGAGTCTGAACACGGGGACGTGCTCACTAAACACGCCCCCGTGCTCAACGTGACCAGTAACTTTAATTAAAACGCCCAGATACAGATCCTGTACACGGGGCCGTGTTCACCAGACACGGGGCCGTGTCTAGCCTTCTGTTTCAGTCTTTGTTTTAGTTTTCTGGTCCCGAGACTCAGTTGTGGTCTGCTGAGTGATTCTTATGGATCAATACTCAGGAGGTTACAACTACACCTATGAGGAGGATGATTATAGGGGTAATTATTGCACTAATTGTCGTAATACACGTTCGATTCAAAATAATCACTCGTATCAACCATCCAATTCATACGCTTACTATGAGGAGCCCAGGTACGAGCCATCAACTTCATACACATCCTATGAAGACCAAAGGTATGAACCTCCTCCCTCATACTCATATTTTGATGAACCAAGGTATGAGCCTTCTCACTCGTACTTTGAGGAACCAAGATATGAGCCACCACCTTCGTATGCTTACTATGAGGAACCTTGGCGTGAACAACCCACCTCATATGAGTATTATGAAGAACAAAATTGCGAACCTTATCCATCATATGTTTACAATGAAGAACAATGGTGTGAACCATCAACTTCATATGGGTATTATGAGGAACAAAGGGTCGAACAACCGGATTCAAGCTTAGAAAATAATGATTCTTTTTCTATAACCGAAGTGACCGATAGGATATTAGAACACATTAGAGTTATCGATCGATGTATAAAAGAAGCTCGCGCAAGGGAAGAGGAGTCCCGCGCAAGAGAAGAATTAAAAAAGGAAGAGATAACTAAAAATGAAAAAATGGAAGAACAAATAAGTGAAAAACCGACACATGAGTTAAACAACGAAAAAGGTGAGTCCAACAACGTTAAAATCCAAGAAGAGTCTAATTTCAAGGAAATTACTCTCTTGACACCTTCTTTCGAAAATCATTGTTTAGTACCCACTCATGCTAAGTTTTTAAAAGAGTTAAACACTAACACTAAAATTGACGAAACGGTAAGTGTTAAGTTAACTAACGATCAAACTTCGCTAATAAAAGAAGACCCATTTGAAATTAACATCACACCGGTTCCATGTTTCTTTCAAAATTCGTTTATTAGTAATGTCACAATCGATAAAGATCTATGTGTTAACATAATGCCTAATTACATTTTCGAAAAATTAAGTATTAGTGATTTTTCTCCACTTCAAATACCCATTTTTCTATCCAATCGGAAAGTAATAAAATCAATCGGTATAGTTGAAGATGTCTTGGTTCAAACAAATCAAATGGTAATCCCAACCGACTTTGTCATCCTAGATGACGCTCCTCTAGTGTTGGGACGACCGTTTGTAAAAACTCACGAAGCTTTGAAAAACCGGAAGTTCAACAATTTACCTCTTCAATTAGGGGCATTTAAAAGAAGTGTCGATCTCGAGCAATCAATGAAATATCCATTCGGCAATAACGACCCCCTAATTGAAGATGAAGATGAACCACCCGATACAAGTGAAGAGATTGACCACTTTGTTGAAGAAGAGGTCGCCATAGAACAAACTTTTAAAGTTCTTGATCGAAACGAGCAACCAAATAAGGAGTCTCCTAAAGACCCACCGCTTGAGTTCAAAGAACTTCCAAAAGGTTTGGAATATGCTTTTCTAGACAAAGATGGTAAGTTACCGGTAATTATTTCGTCTAAATTAGATAACTTAGAAAAAGAAAAACTAATTAATCTTTTGAAAAAACACAAAAATGCAATAGCTTGGAAACTTGTTGACATAAAAGGAATTAGTCCTTCTATGTGCACACACAAAATTTTGATGAATGATGACTACAAATCGGTCATACAACCACAACGTCGAGTAAATCCAAATGTTCAAGAAGTGGTTAAAAACGAAGTCATCAAATTACTTGACGCCGGACTTATCTATCCTATTTCCGATAGTCCTTGGGTAAGTCCCGTCCAAGTAGTTCCAAAGAAAGGAGGTATGACGGTAATTACTAACGAAAAGAATGAATTAATACCAACGAGAACCGTCACCGGATGGAGAGTATGTATAGATTATAGACGATTAAATGAAGCAACAAGAAAGGATCATTTTCCTTTACCCTTCATTGATCAAATGTTAGAAAGATTATCCGGTCATAAATTTTACTGTTTCTTGGATGGTTTTTCAGGTTACTTTCAAATCCCGATAGCACCCGAAGACCAAGAAAAGACAACTTTCACATGTCCCTATGGAACTTTTGCTTATCTACGCATGCTGTTTGGTCTATGTAATGCTCCCGCAACATTCCAACGTTGCATGGTAGCCATTTTCCATGACATGAAAGAAAAGACAATGGAAGTCTTCATGGACGATTTCTCTATCTTTGGGGATTCATACGACCAATGCCTCGATAACCTTGAACGAATGATATCCCGATGTGAGGAAACTAACCTCGCCCTTAATTGGGAAAAATGTCATTTCATGGTAACGGAGGGAATAGTACTCGGTCACAAAATCTCAAGCGAAGGAATGGAGGTGGATCGAGCCAAAATAGATACCATTTCCAGATTACCACCTCCATCCTCCGTAAGAGCTATTAGAAGTTTCCTAGGGCATGCCGGATTTTATAGGCGGTTTATCAAAGACTTTTCAAAGATCTCAAGGCCTCTAACAAAATTACTTGAAAAAGATGCTCCGTTCATCTTTGACAAGGACTGCAATCAAGCATTTCTAACCCTAAAAGAAATGCTAGTCAATGCACCTATCATGATAGCACCTGATTGGAAATTTTCTTTCGAAATCATGTGTGATGCTAGTGACTTTGCAGTTGGAGCTGTCTTGGGACAGAGAAAAGAAAAGCATTTCCATCCAATCTATTATGCTAGTAAAACACTTAACGATGCACAGGAAAATTACACAACAACTGAAAAAGAGTTACTAGCCGTGGTATTTGCTTTTGATAAATTTCGTTCTTATCTTGTTCTTTCTAAAACTATAGTCTATACAGACCATGCAGCCATTCGATATCTCTTTAAGAAGCAAGACGCAAAACCACGTTTGATTAGGTGGATTCTACTCCTCCAAGAATTTGACATTGAAATCAAGGACAAAAGAGGAGCAGAAAATACCGCAGCAGATCATCTTTCACGCTTAGAAGACCCAGCTTTGGAGGCAACCAGGGACGAGCAAATCAACGAAAAATTTCCAACTGAGTCCCTGGAAATGGTGGAATATAAGGAAGAACCATGGTACGCCGACTTTGCTAACTACCTAGCTAGCGGTATAGTCGCAAAAGGATGGCCACATCATCAAAGAAAAAAATTCTTTGCCAATGTGAAACACTACTTTTGGGAAGATCCATATCTTTTCAAAATGTGTGCCGACCAACTCGTCAGACGATGCGTACATGGTAGTGAAGCACGAAGAATTCTCCGCCATTGTCATGAAGGTCCATACGGAGGACATCACGGTGCTGCCAGTACCGCACGAAAGGTATTCGATTCAGGATTTTATTGGCCAACCATTTACAAAGATGCTCAAAATCTTGTAAAGACATGTGATGCTTGCCAAAGAACAGGTAATATTTCTTCCAAAAACGAAATGCCACAAAATGGCATTCTTGTTTGTGAAATTTTTGATGTACGGGGACTCGACTTTATGGGACCTTTCCCACCATCGAAAGGAAACAAATACATACTTATGGCAGTAGATTACTTGTCTAAATGGGCCGAGGCCGAGGCACTTCCAACAAATGATGGAAGAGTAGTGGTAAGATTTCTGAAAAAATTATTCTCTCGTTTTGGCACACCTAAAGCTTTAATAAGTGATAGAGGTACCCATTTTTGCAACCATCAACTTGAAATTTTTTTAACAAGATATGGGGTCTATCACCGGGTTTCGACAGCATATCACCCTCAAACAAACGGACAAGCCGAAGTGACTAATAGAGGGTTAAAACGAATACTCGAAAAAACCGTAGGGTTAAATAGAAAGGAATGGGCTGATAAATTAGATGATGCTTTATGGGCTTTTCGAACTGCTTATAAAACAACGATAGGTACAACCCCATATAAGCTAGTCTATGGAAAAAGTTGCCATTTGCCAGTAGAAATTGCACACAAAGCCTACTGGGCAATCAAAAATGTAAACTTAGATCTAGAATTTGCTGGTAAAAATCGATTTTGTCAAATAAATGAATTAGACGAGCTTAGGAATTATGCATACTCAAACTCCGAGATTTATAAGGAAAGAATGAAAAATTTGCATGACAAACATATTAAACCTAATGAATTTCGGGTAGGAGATTTAGTTCTTTTGTTTAATTCACGACTTCGATTGTTTCCTGGTAAATTAAAGTCTAGGTGGTCAGGACCTTTTTCCGTCACCCATATTTTTCCACACGGTGCAGTAGAAATTAAACCTCGAAATGGGCCACCATTTAAAGTCAATGGCCAGCGGCTGAAACTCTATCAAGGATTTATTGAGGATGAGGAAGAGGAGATCTCGCTTCAAACCGTGGAAGAATAAAAACATCATACCTGATAAGTTACGAACGATTGAGACGACAAAATAAAGCGGTAAGTTTTCTAAACCATAGCTTACGGGAAACAGGGGCACTCACACGCGCACAAAAAAAAAAAAATTGCTCGGCACGAGGCCGTGTCCGCTGGACACGGGGCCGTGTTCGCGCTGCAGACGAGATAAAACCCCTTTTTCAAAACAGTTTCTTCATTCCACACGCCCCGTTTCCCCACAAAAGCTCTGGTTCCAGGCGATTTTTCGCGAAATTTCGACGTCTCTTACCGATCTAACAACGTCAAGGTATGATTCTATCACTCTTAGTAGTTAGATTAGTTACTTGCATGTAGTTAAAACACCACAAATTTGGGGAAAAATCAAGGGTTCTTGATGTTCATCCGGATCGAACCTAAACTTTTTGCCTAAATCTGTTTGCATTTAGTTAGATTAATGTTAAGGGAAGTAAATACACTTAGATTGTTCATAGATTCACCCGATTTCTTACAAAAAACCCCAAACCCTTGTTCTTGAACCGAAAAAGATAAAATTGATAAGGTAAACGGGATATTTTGGGAAAAACAGTGTTTAGGGTTTCATTTTCGGGGGAAACCGCACCTATTGGACCAAAAATTTTCAAGTTTTCGAAACCGGGTCGAAAAATGAAGTTTTTGAGTAACAGACCTCTGGACACGGGGCCGTGTCCGCTGGACACGGGGTCGTGTCCAGCCCGCTGTTTGCAGTTTTATCCGAAAACCTTTCTGTTTCGTGCTAATTTTTGGTGTATTCTTTCAGATGGCAAAGTTCACAAGGTTCAATGCAAGTGAGCTTGATGCAAGGGCAAGGTATGAGGTCCTTCAAGCAAGACCCGAAGAGTACCCCAGGAGAGCTTGCACGGATCTGTTAACCTTGGTAAACCAGCTGAACCGATTCAACAACATCGTTACGGGACCACTAGCTGTTGCATTAAACACTAGGCTTCGGTCGGTGCATCAATGCACCATGGAGTTCTACAGTACCTTCAACTTCAATTCAAGGTGTGACCCATTCGACAATGAAGGGGTTGTATTTCGGTGTGGGGGAACAATGTACTCGATCTCCATGGCACAGTTTGGAGCCATAATAGGTCTATACCAAGAAGAGGAATCGGGAAACGAAGAAAATACCGGGGGATTACGAGACTTGGAGGGAAATGAAAGACAAGCCGCATGGGCTCAAATCGGTGAAGGAATTTACGACCCTCGTAGCACCAAGAGTACGAAGCTAAGGGATCCGCTCTATCGCTACATTCACAGGATCCTCACCTACTCTCTAAACCAACGTCACGACAGTAGCGGTGTTGTAGGGTTGAAAGATTTGGTTGTCCTCCACTGTATCCACAACCAAAAGCCTCTCGATGTTCCGTATCTCCTGTTAAGAAACATGCATCTCAACCGCCTTGCTCGAGCTCCAACGCCTATCTTCTTCGGAGGATGGGTGTACCGTCTTTTTAAGCATTACACGCAAATTCCAAGAGCCTTTGAAAGAAGCCCATGGTCGGGACGAGTTGATTACCACATTTGCCGAGCCATGAACTTACTTTATGAGGCGGAAGACGGAACAGTGAGTTTCCAAAGAACGCAAGGCTATGCATGGAACCCACAGGACCAGGAGGCCCTAGTTCTTCACGCACCATCTCCCCACCACCAGTATCCGCCCCATGGTGATCCGGGTCAATCCTCCTCACAAGGAGGTGGTTTTCCTAACTTTCAAAGCTTACATGATCTTATGCAGGAAAACCTCATGTGTACCAGGAACGCCTACAACCTCGCCAATAACACATACCACCGGGTCGGAGCTATTGAACGCAACATCAACGATATACAAGACGATATCAGCAGCATCCGGGAGTACATGGCGGGGCATGGGGATGGAGGTGATGATAGCGATGAAGATATGGAGTAGAGGGTTTGGAGGAGCAGGAGCGGGTTGATGACGAGCCCACAGGTTTAAGTCCCTTTATCTATCGAACAATTGGTGGCCTGCGTGCCAGAAGTTGAACAATTTACTTTCCTTGCAACACTTTTATTTTCCGTTTTATTTTTCTTTTACTTTATGCTTGGGACAATTAACTTTGGTAATGTAGGATGTTTGTGTTGCTTGGTGTGGTATTAAGTGATGAAACAGGTACAAACAAAGGCTTGGGGTGCTAAGCCTCAGCACTTATAGGGCCAGGATGGAAAACCCGGAGGAAGAAACCTGTTTTTCAGGCTTTCAGACTGTCCACACGGGGACGTGTCCAGCCAACACGCCCCCGTGCTCACCTCCCAGACCTGCTGTTTGGCTTCTGTTCTGCAGAATTTTGTCAGACACGTGGCCGTGTCCACCTTCTGTAAGTTCTTGTTACTGGCACCTGAACACGGGGTCATGCCCACTCAACACGGGGCCGTGTTCAGTGCCCAGTAACACAAAATTTTTGCTTTTTAAACACTATTTTACACATCTAATCAACCTAAAAATTTATTTTTGGGACACATTGAGGACAATGTGTAATTTAAGTGTGGGGGGATGCTAAAACCTTGAATTTTGCAAGTCCTAAATACAAGCCTTACACAAAACTCTATTGGAACCGCTAATCACCCCAAATTTTTTTCAAAAATTTCATTTTTTTCAAAAATTTCATTTTTTTTACTTGTTTAGGTTTAACTCGGGAAATTCAAGTTCTCAAAAAGGTTATATTTTCATAAATTTACAACCGATAGCGTAGTGATAAAAAGAACCAACATAAGAAAATTATGAAAAGGCATAGCAAACTTATTTAAAATTTGATTATATATACTTGATCACATAAAAACCCATTCCCACAAAAGTGAGTTTTGAGCCTTTATTGAGCACACAATTACATATCATTTGACTAAATGCTCATTTTTCGTTTCTTGTGTGGATAGCCGCTTGGTTCTTACGACTCTAGAACTTGCCATGACAATACATTCCCGGTCCTTATCAACTTAAACCCGATTAAGTAAATGATGGAGGCATTAGGACTAAACCTTTTTATTTCTACACCATTATTTTTCTTTTTCTTTTACCACCTACCCAAAAATCCCCCTAGTTAGCCCCTTTGAGCCTAAACCTTTTCGTTTCATCACCCAAACAAAAACCCTTTTACCCACCTAAACCTTTTTCATTTTTAACCCTTTATTTTAGTAACAAGTTCGGTTCTTCGTGAAAAAAAAAATGTGTGATATTGATGAAGCAAAAAGAAAATAAACAAACAAGTTTATCAAAAATAACTTAGTTTGAATAAAAGCTTCATCAAAATAAAAAGTTGCAAAAATACGAAAACCGACACTTGTTACGCTTTTAGCCCTTTTTCTACTAACCACTAACCCAACCACCTACCTTTAACCCTAGCCTAACCCTTAACCCACAAAGTCCTCTTGATATCTACAAAGGTATAAAAGTTAAAAAGGAGGAGGATTGATTTCTTGGCAAGCCTATGGTAGGAATAAGTTCCATGCCGCTCTCGAGTGATTCACTAAAAATACACCTTCGGCCGAGTGTGAGTGATTTCCCCGTGAGGTATGTGAACTTGTATATAAATAAAATTTAAAAAAAAAGGCATGTTATGCCCAAATAAGTAATTTCTTTTATGAAAAGTTCTAAATAAATCATTACGAATAGGAGTGTAAATAAATAAAAATAAAACCCAAAAAGATTTTGGAAATCCCGACACTCTACGACAAGCCCAAAACCTTCTCTTCTACCTATTCCATTTGGGAGTGTAAGCCACATATTAAAGAGTTTTGCTTGAGGACAAGCAAAAGTTCAAGTGTGGGGGTATTTGATGTGTGTAAAATGCAACATATAAATTACATCAAATGAGGCATAAAACTAACCCTTTTTAAGTACTAATATTGGAAAAAGAGTGTTTTTGTCTTCCTTTTGTATTTTCAGGATTAAATGAGCTCAAAAACGCAAAAGAAGCAAAAAGACAGCTAAATCCAACATAAATACAAGAAAAGGAATATTAGTGGACTGCCCGACCCCTCAATGGCACCTTCCAAAGCAAAATAGAGAAATCAGAAGACTGAACACGCCCCGTGCTCAGCCAGCACGGGGCCGTGCCCAAGAAGCAGCAAAAAAGACAAATCTATAGAAGCTTCCATCGCCCACCACGGGCCGTGCTCAGCGGACACGGGGGCGTGTCGAAAGTACAGCAGGCGCATTTATTGTAATTGCGAATTACAATTAATGAGGAGAGAGATTGTCAGACGGACACGGGGCCGTGCCCAGTGGACATGGGGTCGTGCCCAGTGGACACGGGGCCGTGTCCAGCTCTCTGTTCAGCCTATAAATAGGAGTGCTTGGATTCATTTCATCTCATCCCTTGGCACACCACCTCTCTCACACTTCATCCACCACCCACCACCATCACAACACCATCATCCACCACCATCATCCATTGTCCATCATAGAGTGTGTGAGTCGTCTCGGGATCCAAGATTGATCGTAAGAGTTCTTGACAATCAAGGCCATGTTTGCCTAAGTCTCCTACATCACTTGGTGAAGACAAAGTGTCTAGTATAATACTTTTTATTTCTAATCTTTTGCATTTTTTATTTGGTTTTGTATTAATGACTTTAATAACTAGTTACTTATGTTGAAGGTGATCTTTCCTTATCGTTTGTCCGTGGTGTCTTGGCATTATTTTACTGTCTATATAAAATAAAGGATTTTCACCATTCATATCTCCACGGTCTATATGGAGGTATGTTGGCTACCTGGTAGGGGGTTAAGGGAACGGTTTGGTAAAGGTCTTGCCATTGTTCAGCGTTTAGAGGTCCTGCAATGGACCTGGGTTAAATTTAGTAGGACCTCCTTCAATACTTCACGGTATTGGATGGCGGGGGTCCAAACTCTTTGATCCCCTCATAAGTTAACTACTATTAATACTATAACCCGGCTATTTAGGACTGTATCCCTGCTGACTCAGACTACTTAGCCGAGGGTAACGTCACCGCCAAAAGCGGGGCCTACCACAATACTGCATTAATAACTTAATTCATTATCTTCCAATAATCCACCATTTTAGGATTGTATCCCTGCTGACTCAAACTACTGGGGTGAGGGTAACGTCACCTTCAAAAGAGGGGCCTACTACAATAACTAAGATAATCTCTTAATTATGTGCAAAAGTGCGGAAATAATCAAAGGTTATACTAGATACGAGTCGGAACCAAGTGATTCATCTTGTCTATCTGTTTTTTCTTTTATTTTTATTTTCAGCATTTTAGTTAGTTTTTAGTTTTCTTAGTTTATAACATTTTTTTCTAAACTTTTATTTTGGTTAGACGTTGAGGATAAACCGGTACTAAAAGCTCTTGTGTCCTTGGACGACCTCGGTATCTTACCAGCACTATACTACACTCAACGATGGGTGCACTTGCCCATATGTGTGTTTAGTGTCAGTGAAATATCGTGTTTTATAAATTTAAAACTTGGCTAAAATAAGTGTTAAAAAGGGCTTAAAATATACACCTAAAATATACGACACTTACCGCACATCAAGGCCCTCAAGTGCCCAAAAGAAACCCATGAAACCTATATCAAACTGAGAAAAACTCATTTGATCTGTACATTATACCATCTCTGCTTAAGATCTATTTTGTTCTCTTCTCAATCTATTCCCAGTTAAGATTTCAGAGATCTGGATTGGACTTGTGAAATATGTGGTAGGGAAGCTACTTGCATGATAGAGTGTGCTGTATATAACTCCGGGATTTGATTAGTATTTGTTTGGGTGTTCATTGTTAAGAAATCAAAACATGATAAAATTTGTTACAGGCAGTTATATGGAAAAGGTCTAGGGAGGTGAGTTTAGATGGACAAATATACTGGCAATTGTCTAGATCATTCGGTAGTAGATCAGTGTTGATAAGTGAAGTCAAGCCTGAAACCTCGTGATTTGATCCCTGAGCAATTTCGTTAATTTCCTATTTATTTTTATAAATAATAGTTTTTATTATTTATTTTTGTTTTAGGTTTTTGTTTTCATGGAATGTGCTCAGAAGGTTTAGTGGGTTATTGAAATTATATATGAAATTAGAGGATGTTTTTCATAAATGAATTAATTGAATTAATTAAATCCTTAAAAATCAGATTAAGCCCAACATTATGGTCTTGGCCCAAAGTCAAAAGGCCCAATCCATGGGTATATAAGACAGGTCTCGAGTCGAGACCTCATTTCTCACTCGAGACCAACTGATATTCTCTCTCAAAATTCCGGCAAGTCTTTAACGTTTCCGACGCGTTTTCCGGTCTCGATTCATCAAACTTGTTTTCCGGTCTCGATTCATCAAACTTGTTTTCCGGTCTCGATTCATCGATTTTTAAAGGTATTTTGATGTTTCTTTTGAAGTTTTGCAGGAAGTTTGAAGATTTGATGCTGATTATATGAAGATTTGAAGATGAACTAGAACCCTAGTTTTGAATATATCTTGGTCTGCAAATAAATCATAGGGTGTTTTGGGATTTTGATCCAAAAAGCTGAGAAGATGAAGTTGTTTGTAGGGTCTCGACTCAGATAACACATAAGGACTCGAGACTGGTGGTTACGAGTCGCAATCTCATGGTCTCGACTCGAGACCTCAAGGTTTCGACTCATGGTCTCGACTCGAGAACTCATGGTCTCGACTCGAGAACTCATGGTCTCGACTCATGGTCTCGAGTCAAAATTAACAGTCTCGAGTCAAAATTTTATTATCTGAGTCATGATGCTGTTGACCTGTTCTGATTGTTGACTTTATGATTTGAAAGTTTCATAAAAATATATAACTGTAAATGTTTCTAATACATTTTTGTTTTATGCAGAATATGGATTTGAAATTCATTTCTACACACAATCAAGCAGGGTACTTGGCACCACCTCCGGAGAAACACAAGAAGATGTACACTTCGTTGATCAAGGGTCTCAACAGTTGTAGAATTGTTCACGCATTACGAGAAAATCCAGTAGTTTACGAAAGTCTCATTCAAGAATTTTGGAAAAGTGCAAGGATTGAAGTTGTTGAAGGAAAAGGAGTTATTGTTGCTGACAAAGAGAAGTCTGAAAGAATTAAAAAGAAAAGGGAGTTTGTAATTTTGAAGAACAAGAATCTAAATCCAGATGATGATGATGCTCATGCAACTCACCATTTAATGGATGTTGGTGAAACTCTCTATGATTGTCACACCCCCAAAATCCACCTGCTAAGTACCACCGCTTGGAGGCGTGACTGACCAGGATCCAGCCACCAATCATATTGAACAAGCATGTAAGTAGTTATAAAAATCCAACCAATACAATTGGTGTTCAAACAAAACATAGTTAAGTTGCAAGCGGAAGCATAAGTCTTAAAACAAAATATAAGTTTAATTGTTTCATAGTTTAACATGGCACACAGTCGTCCATGTCCCACAACGATCCTCCTCCATGCAAGCTCCAGCTAAGAAACCTAAGGACCTGCAAAGCATGTAGGAACGAGTCAACAACAAGTTGAGTGAGTTCACGGTTGGGTGTTCGTTTTAAGTTGTTTCGAAAACAGTTTCCTTTATCTGGCATCCTGCCGTGGGGGTTACCCCATAGTAAAAAAACGTGACTTGTTTATTCCCGGTTACTCTGGCAATCCAGCCGTGGGGGCTACCCCGTGTTAGTTATCTGGCATTTCGGCCGTGGGGGCTACCCCATGTATACACTAGACTCGTTACCATATCGACTGCTGACTGTAGTCATGTTTATGTGCCCTGAAACTGTCAATGTCTATCATCATTGACGTGCCCCAGATCCATTAGTTCACGCCCGTCCTCTGCGGCACGGTGTGAGGTTTGTCAGACCTAAATAGCGCTATCTAACTAATGACCCGCTCGCCATTGGCCCGGCGATTAAGTCGATATAAAAAGGAGGGACTTCGTGATAGAGTTTTGGTCTAGTACGAGTTATCTGTCCGTGAGGACGAGGAATTACATTCCTGAACCTTTGCTGTCCTACCCAAGGAGGACGAGGAACCCATGTTCCTTAACCCCAATTCCCGACCCCTGGGAATCCCATGCTTTGTAGAGGGTGTGAACTCACCTTGGTTTGCTCGGTAGAAACACAGAAAAGTCAAACAAGCAATGTTGTGGCTACTCACGTCCTATCACA
The DNA here is from genome assembly GCA_030545235.1 of Helianthus tuberosus. NCBI lineage: Eukaryota > Viridiplantae > Streptophyta > Magnoliopsida > Asterales > Asteraceae > Helianthus > Helianthus tuberosus. The sequence continues at coordinate 112,794,871 of CM060400.1, read as the reverse complement.
GTTGTATCATACCAATCAGGTTCGTATTCAATCAGTACACGTATGTTCCTAGCATAATGCATTCAAGTATCGTTCATGGCATACACGTTTTATCATGGCAGATCAACAATATTCACGTTCAACAGTAACATTCAAGGTTTGTGCATTAGGCCCAAGAGTCCGGCCCAAACAATTAAGTCCGAAAGTGAATTGCAAGCCCAAACAGCGTATATCTGCGTATTGTCTCGAGTCGCAACTAGGCGTTTGCGACTCGCAACCTGAGTCGCAATCGTGGTTTCGGTTCGTGCTGTTTTGGTTACGAGTCGCAACTGGACTCGCAACCGTGGTTTCGAGTCACAAGGTTGGTGTGCTGATCATGTGTGGTTTCGAGTCGCAACCAGGTGTTTGCGACTCGCAACCGGTGTCGCAATCGGGGATCTCGACTCGTTGTGCTTGGTTTCGAGTCGCAACCAGAGGTTTCGAGTGGACAACTGCTGATTCGGAACAGTGTACTATCCAATGAGAATTTGATTTCAGGAAATGGTTTGTACTATCCACTTAAACCTGTTTATTTGTCTAACAATTACCATTTTGGATCAAACATACCAGAATTCAAATATTCAACCATGTTCATAACATATTCATCATGTTCTTCAAACATTCAAGTAGTTCATATTGCTTATTCAAACTTGTTCATCTTATTTCCGGGTTTTTATCCTTAATCACAACATATAATCATGAACAACAATCAAACATTTGAACATATTCATCTAACCCACATGTACTTTATCCGATTTCATGAGTAATAAACCTTCTAAACATAACCAAGCCACTCGGATTTAAGCCTATATGGAACCGATAACATTTACTCATATTCAAGCATACATTATTCATCCAACATAACCAGTAAGTCATCATCAACCGAATGTAAACACATAACATAGAACATTTATGCATCGATTTCTTGAACACTAACTTAACATCAATGTGTACTATCAAAACATGCTCAACCGATTATCACCAACACACACACAACCGAGAATATGATAAAGCCGTAATCATGCATTTTCCGCTTATTAATGTATGAAGACAAGCATTCAAACATCAAGCACACATAATCCTTAACACATAGTAAAGCACTAACCGATTAATGGGTTTCAAAGGTGAGTATAGAGCTTCCAAATGTGTGTGTGTGAGCCGATCCGAGAGCTCCTAGTGTCACCGATATGATCCGAGAATGAAGGAGAGTATTGTTGTGGTTTAGGGTTTTAGTGTGAGAGAGTGGAGAGTGTGTGTTGGAGAGTATGTGTGCTATTTGCCCAAAGAATGTCAAGACTAGCATCACTAAGGGTTTTATACTTGATTCACTTAGTGCACCCTAATGGGTTTCGAAATAGGCTAGGTGTGTATGTGTGGCCCAACCGGCCCATGAGTGGTGTGATGTTTGCTCGAGACCACATGGTCTCGAGTCGGGTCCTTGTTGTTTCGGGTCCTAGACATACTCACATACATACGATCACAAACATAGCCATATAAGTTCACATAAATAACACACAATCACATAAAGGTTCATTTGTCATTAATCACATAAGTTATCTAGCCACACGTTTAAGCATACATGAAAGGTTCTAAATTTCGAGTTGTCACATCATCCCCAAGTTGAAAGAAATTTCGTCCCGAAATTTGGTAGGCACTCACTGAGGAAGCTAGTTAAGTTGTATGGTTTTCCTGGTTTTCCTGGGGTGTCACATCCACCCCCCGTTGATCTGGAATTTCGTCCCGAAATTCCGTAGCTTCGGCCTCAGTAGTGGGTGTACTGTTTGCGAACAGTTGGGGATACTTTTGTTTCATCTGATCTTCGCGCTCCCAGGTGAACTCTGGGCCGCGACGTGAGTTCCAACGAACTCGAACGAGAGGTATTCTAGTGCTCTTGAGGACCTTAACATCCCGGTCCGTGATTTCAACTGGTTCCTCGACGAATCGTAACTGCTCGTCGATAGTGAGTTCCTTCAAAGGAACTACGTGGGTCTCATCTGACGGACACTTCTTCAGATTCGACACGTGAAAAACGTTGTGAACTGCACCGAGTTCCGCTGGTAAGTTTAGTCTGTAGGCCACCCTGCCTATTTTCTCAATGACCTCGAAGGGTCCAACGTATCGTGGGTTAAGTTTACCGCGTTTACCAAAACGAACCACACCCTTCCAGGGTGAAACTTTGAGTAGTACCCGCTCCCCAACCTGGAGCTCAAGTGGTTTCCTGCCCATGTCGGCGTAAACTTTCTGACGTTCACGAGCGGCCGTCATGCGTTTTCGTATCTGAGCGATTTGCTCGGTTGTATCTACCACATATTCTGGACCAGTGATCTGACTATCTCCCACCTCTGCCCAGCAAAGAGGAGACCGGCATTTACGTCCGTACAATGCCTCAAACGGAGCAGCTCCAATGCTGGTGTGGTAGCTGTTATTGTACGAGAATTCCACAAGTGGCAGGTGCTTTTCCCAGCGGTTGCCAAAGTCGATTACACATGCACGAAGCATGTCTTCTAAGGTTTGAATAGTGCGCTCGGACTGCCCGTCCGTCTGAGGATGGTACGCTGTGCTCATGTCTAGTCGTGAGCCAAAGGATTTGTGCATTGCTTGCCACAGCTCTGAAGTGAAACGCGCATCTCGATCTGAGATAATAGAGGTGGGCACCCCGTGCCTCGAAACAATTTCCTTGATGTATATTTCCGCAAGAGTGGAGAACTTATCCGTCTCCTTGATAGCCAAGAAGTGTGCAGATTTTGTGAGTCGATCCACGATCACCCAAATAGTATCGTTCCCGCGCTGGGATCTAGGCAGGCCAGTAACAAAATCCATGGAAATTTGCTCCCATTTCCATTGAGGTATCTCTGGTTGTTGAAGTAGGCCTGATGGTTTCTGGTATTCGGACTTGACTCTCGCACAAGTCAAACACTTGCTGACGTAAGTTGCTATGTGGGCCTTCATGCTAGGCCACCAATACGTAGTTTTGATGTCGTGGTACATTTTGTCCGATCCAGGATGTACCGAGTAGCGAGACTTGTATGCTTCGTCCATCACAAGCTCTCGTAGGTTGCCATAGAGTGGGACCCAAATGCGTCCCGTTACGTAGTACGCACCGTCTTCCTTCTGCTCTAAGCGTTGCCTCGATCCGCGTAGGGCTTCAGCCCTGACGTTTTCTGGTTTCAGTGCTTCTATCTGAGCAGCTCGTATCTGGGAGGGAAGACTAGAATGGATCGTGAGTTGTAAAGCTCGCACGCGCTTAGGCGCAGTGTCCTTCCGACTAAGGGCGTCAGCCACAACATTGGCCTTGCCCGGGTGATACTTGATTGCACATTCGTAATCGTTCAGTAGTTCGACCCATCGTCGTTGTCGCATATTCAGTTCCTTCTGCTTGAAGATGTGCTCGAGGCTCCTGTGGTCAGTGTAGATCGCGCACTTGGTACCATACAGGTAATGCCGCCATAACTTAAGTGCAAAAACAACAGCTCCCAGCTCTAGGTCGTGCGTAGTGTAGTTCCTTTCATGAACCTTGAGTTGGCGTGAGGCGTAGGCTATAACTTTGTCTCGTTGCATCAACACGCAACCAAGACCCTGAATTGATGCGTCGCAGTAGACCACAAAGTCGTCTGTGCCTTCCGGCAAGGAAAGGATAGGTGCGCTACAAAGTCTATCCTTTAGGTGCTGAAATGCCAACTCCTGTGCGTTTCCCCAGCGATAAACAACGCCCTTCTGCGTTAGTGAGGTGAGAGGCTGTGCAATCTTAGAAAAATCCTTTATGAATCTCCGGTAGTATCCCGCCAAACCCAAGAATTGGCGAATTTCCTTTGGTGTACGAGGTGCAGGCCAGTTCTTTATCGAGTCTACCTTGGATGGATCAACGTGAATCCCATCCTTGTTTACCACGTGGCCTAGGAAATGGACTTCTCGAAGCCAGAAGTCGCATTTCGAGAACTTTGCATAAAGCTGTTCTGTTCGAAGGAGTTCCAGAATAAGTCGCAGATGTTGCTCGTGTTCCTCCCGACTCTTAGAATAGATCAGGATGTCGTCGATGAAGACTATAACGAACTTGTCCAGGTAAGGCTTGCACACTCGGTTCATCAAGTCCATGAAAACCGCAGGTGCATTTGTCATCCCAAAAGGCATGACCAAAAACTCATAGTGCCCGTATCGAGTTCTGAAAGCTGTTTTAGAGACGTCCTCTTCCCGGACTCTCAGCTGGTGATAACCCGATCTCAAATCGATCTTCGAATAGTAGCTCGACCCTTGCAACTGGTCGAACAAGTCGTCGATCCGCGGTAGAGGATAACGGTTCTTCACCGTCACCTTGTTGAGTTCCCGGTAATCGATGCACATTCTGAAAGTACCGTCTTTCTTCTTCACAAATAGCACTGGAGCTCCCCAGGGCGATGAGCTAGGACGAATAAAACCCTTATCCAGGAGCTCTTGTAATTGCGTGGAGAGTTCTTTCAACTCTGATGGAGCTAAACGATAAGGTGCACGAGCTATAGGCGCAGCTCCAGGAGCTAGTTCAATCTGAAACTCGACTTGGCGATGAGGCGGAAGACCAGGTAATTCCTCAGGAAATACCTCTGGGTAGTCGCGTACAACTGGAAAATCTTCTATCCTCTTCTCTTTCTCCGTGGTGTCAGTAATAAGAGCCAAAATGGCGGTGTGGCCCTTTCGCAAGTACTTTTGGGCCTTAAGGAGAGAAATAACGTTCTCAACCGCACTCCTCCTGTCGCCATGAATCATGAGAGGTTCACCACCGGGACCTGGAATACGGACAACCTTCTCGTTGCAAAGAATCTCTGCTCGGTGTTGGGATAACCAATCCATCCCAATGACAACGTCGAAACTACCCAAGACAATAGGGATGAGGTCGATAGAGAAGGTCTGGTCAGCGAGAATGAGTTTACAACCCTTGACTATGTGTGTGGCTTCTAAACTCTTACCATTTGCTAGCTCTACGGTGTGCTTGTTGTTCAAAGGGGTTGGAATACGCTTAAGCATTCGACTAACTTCTAGTGACACGTAGCTAGTATCGGCACCCGAATCAAATAAAACTGAAACATAAAAGTCGTCGAGAAGGAACTTACCCGCCACAACATTGGGGTCATTCCTTGCTTCACCTTGGCCAATCATAAACACCCGCCCCCTGGCGCCATTGTTGTTGTTGTTTCCATTGTTACCATTCCCCTGATTGTTGTTATTGTTGTTGTTGTTGTTCTGGTTCCTGTTCAGTTGGGGACAATCTCTCTTGAAGTGGCCCTCAGCTCCACACTGAAAGCACCCTTTGTTATCACCTTGCTGTTGCTGCTGGCGTTGATTCTGTTGAGCTTGCTGACGATGCTGATTGGCGGGGTATAAGCTCCTGCAATCCTTTGCAGCGTGACCAGGCTTGTTGCACCGATGACAGTTGCCCCTGGTGCATGGCCCGCTGTGGTGCAGGCTGCAGCGATTGCATTTGGGGTGATTTCCTTTGTATCCACCACCAAACGATTGCTGATTAGGGCTCTTGTAGTCATCAGTCTTCCTCTGCTGAGACTGGGACTGAACAGAAGTCGAACCCTTACTTGAAGTTCCATCCCATTTCCGTTTGTTGTCGCTAGAGGTACCAGTAGTAGTTGCAGCACCTATGCGTTTTGGTAACTTGTTCTGCTCCACCGCCTGATCCGTGAGACGGTGAGCCAACTGAACGGTTTGCTGGTAGGTGGCGAGGTTCGCTGAAGTCACATGACTCTGGATTTCCGGCACTAAGCCCTGAAGAAATAGTTCGATGCGTTTGATGGGAGGATCCACCATAGTAGGACACAGAATTGCCAGTTCGTTCGACCTTTTCACATAAGCTTCAATTTCGGACCCCGTCATCTTGAGGTTGAAGAATTCCACCTCGAGTTTGTGAATCTCATCACGACTGCAGTATTCTTCTTTGATCATCTCCTTAAAAGTTTCCCATGGGGTGGCGTTGGCAGCAACCAACCCTAGCATCTGAACTTGAGCGTTCCACCATGTGAGGGCTAAACCCTCGAGAGTACCAGTAGCATACTTCACCCTGCGCGCCTCAGGGCATTCACACATTTCGAACACAGATTCTAGCTTCTCAAACCAGTGTAGGAGACCTACTGCTCCTTCAGTGCCGCTAAAAGTAGTTGGTCGGCAGTCCATGAAAGTCTTAAAAGTGCACACGGGTGGCTGAACGTGCTGACCTATCGTAGGTGAAAGAAAAGACAGAGTTTAACACAAAGGTTGGTTCACGAGAGTAGGATTCTAAAGATCCTAGAATGAGTTCGGACTGCAGGATATACCTCCTGCGTGTGCAGCTGCAAGTGCTGCGGCAACTCGTTCGTTAATCAGAGCCGTCAACTGGGCTTGTGTCATGTTAACGCGTCCAGACATGATCTTCATACCAAGAAGAACGTGAGTGAGAGGGGTTCGCGAAAGTACGACGATAAAATAGAGTAAGCACGCACGTGTTCAAGCAATAGTAGTTATACTAACCAAGCATACCATAAGCAATGTACTATGTATCTAACAAGTAGGCAATATATGCACAGATCATATTACCTAGAATGTCGAGCCTTGCATGTGGAGTGAAGCATCGTTGTGGACCGTTGAGCACTGTACAGGTTATAGTCTGGTTTTAACAAAAACGTTTTCCCCTTTATTAAAACCAAGTTCTCTATAACCAATGGCTCTGATACCAATCTGTCACACCCCCAAAATCCACCTGCGGAGTACCACCGCTTGGAGGCGTGACTGACCAGGATCCAGCCACCAATCATATTGAACAAGCATGTAAGTAGTTATAAAAATCCAACCAATACAATTGGTGTTCAAACAAAACATAGTTAAGTTGCAAGCGGAAGCATAAGTCTTAAAACAAAATATAAGTTTAATTGTTTCATAGTTTAACATGGCACACAGTCGTCCATGTCCCACAACGATCCTCCTCCATGCAAGCTCCAGCTAAGAAACCTAAGGACCTGCAAAGCATGTAGTAACGAGTCAACAACAAGTTGAGTGAGTTCACGGTTGGGTGTTCGTTTTAAGTTGTTTCGAAAACAGTTTCCTTTATCTGGCATCCTGCCGTGGGGGTTACCCCATAGTAAAAAAACGTGACTTGTTTATTCCCGGTTACTCTGGCAATCCAGCCGTGGGGGCTACCCCGTGTTAGTTATCTGGCATTTCGGCCGTGGGGGCTACCCCATGTATACACTAGACTCGTTACCATATCGACTGCTGACTGTAGTCATGTTTATGTGCCCTGAAACTGTCAATGTCTATCATCATTGACGTGCCCCAGATCCATTAGTTCACGCCCGTCCTCTGCGGCACGGTGTGAGGTTTGTCAGACCTAAATAGCGCTATCTAACTAATGACCCGCTCGCCATTGGCCCGACGATTAAGTCGATATAAAAAGGAGGGACTTCGTGATAGAGTTTTGGTCTAGTACGAGTTATCTGTCCGTGAGGACGAGGAATTACATTCCTGAACCTTTGCTGTCCTACCCAAGGAGGACGAGGAACCCATGTTCCTTAACCCCAATTCCCGACCCCTGGGAATCCCATGCTTTGTAGAGGGTGTGAACTCACCTTGGTTTGCTCGGTAGAAACACAGAAAAGTCAAACAAGCAATGTTGTGGCTACTCACGTCCTATCACAGTTGTATCATACCAATCAGGTTCGTATTCAATCAGTACACGTATGTTCCTAGCATAATGCATTCAAGTATCGTTCATGGCATACACGTTTTATCATGGCAGATCAACAATATTCACGTTCAACAGTAACATTCAAGGTTTGTGCATTAGGCCCAAGAGTCCGGCCCAAACAATTAAGTCCGAAAGTGAATTGCAAGCCCAAACAGCGTATATCTGCGTATTGTCTCGAGTCGCAACTAGGCGTTTGCGACTCGCAACCTGAGTCGCAATCGTGGTTTCGGTTCGTGCTGTTTTGGTTACGAGTCGCAACTGGACTCGCAACCGTGGTTTCGAGTCACAAGGTTGGTGTGCTGATCATGTGTGGTTTCGAGTCGCAACCAGGTGTTTGCGACTCGCAACCGGTGTCGCAATCGGGGATCTCGACTCGTTGTGCTTGGTTTCGAGTCGCAACCAGAGGTTTCGAGTGGACAACTGCTGATTCGGAACAGTGTACTATCCAATGAGAATTTGATTTCAGGAAATGGTTTGTACTATCCACTTAAACCTGTTTATTTGTCTAACAATTACCATTTTGGATCAAACATACCAGAATTCAAATATTCAACCATGTTCATAACATATTCATCATGTTCTTCAAACATTCAAGTAGTTCATATTGCTTATTCAAACTTGTTCATCTTATTTCCGGGTTTTTATCCTTAATCACAACATATAATCATGAACAACAATCAAACATTTGAACATATTCATCTAACCCACATGTACTTTATCCGATTTCATGAGTAATAAACCTTCTAAACATAACCAAGCCACTCGGATTTAAGCCTATATGGAACCGATAACATTTACTCATATTCAAGCATACATTATTCATCCAACATAACCAGTAAGTCATCATCAACCGAATGTAAACACATAACATAGAACATTTATGCATCGATTTCTTGAACACTAACTTAACATCAATGTGTACTATCAAAACATGCTCAACCGATTATCACCAACACACACACAACCGAGAATATGATAAAGCCGTAATCATGCATTTTCCGCTTATTAATGTATGAAGACAAGCATTCAAACATCAAGCACACATAATCCTTAACACATAGTAAAGCACTAACCGATTAATGGGTTTCAAAGGTGAGTATAGAGCTTCCAAATGTGTGTGTGTGAGCCGATCCGAGAGCTCCTAGTGTCACCGATATGATCCGAGAATGAAGGAGAGTATTGTTGTGGTTTAGGGTTTTAGTGTGAGAGAGTGGAGAGTGTGTGTTGGAGAGTATGTGTGCTATTTGCCCAAAGAATGTCAAGACTAGCATCACTAAGGGTTTTATACTTGATTCACTTAGTGCACCCTAATGGGTTTCGAAATAGGCTAGGTGTGTATGTGTGGCCCAACCGGCCCATGAGTGGTGTGATGTTTGCTCGAGACCACATGGTCTCGAGTCGGGTCCTTGTTGTTTCGGGTCCTAGACATACTCACATACATACGATCACAAACATAGCCATATAAGTTCACATAAATAACACACAATCACATAAAGGTTCATTTGTCATTAATCACATAAGTTATCTAGCCACACGTTTAAGCATACATGAAAGGTTCTAAATTTCGAGTTGTCACAATGATAAAGTTGGAAATCGTTCTGGTGTGGTTAGCTGGGGATTTGATCATGATCGCAAAAGATGGTGGATAAAAAGAAAAGTTGGTCCTGTCGAGTGGTACAAACATCCAGGCCAGTTTCAGTCTTTCACTAAGGTTGATTTGACAAATTTGTCTAAAGCACCTTATGTAGATGATAAACCTGGAGGTCCTGGATATGTGTTTTTCGAGAGATTGAAGAGGGAAGTTCTTCGTAATTTTCCTTCGATGCGCACGGCAGAATCCTTTGTTAAACCAGTTAAAGGCATTAGAGATCCATACACAAACAAGCGTATGAAGATTGTGCACTGGCCTGTAACTGACAAAGAAAAGATGATTCCGTTGGTGAAAAAGATTCCAAAAGGTGCTTTGAAGTCCTTTCATTTATGGGCTTATGATGAGCGTCTAGGACATGCACTGTTTGTTTGTGATGATGATGTGAATTTTCGATTGGTTGATCAAGTTGATGTGCTGAATCTTGTTCTTGAAGACCTGGAGGTGTTAGCTCGAAATCAAATTAGAGCTACTGAAAAGTATGAAGAGATTGCAAAAGGATGGACTGCTGCTGTTGTTTCAGCCATTCATATTCGCACAAAAGGTTTTGGTGGGCTCAAGGATCGGTTGGGTGGTAATCGTGAAAGTTGAAGTTTCAAGAATCTCCATGCATAAACCTAGGGGGAGATTGTTGGAACCTTAAGGTTTATGCATAGAGTAATTAATAGTTCCGGGTTGGTCTTGTAAATGTTTAACTAGTTATTTTGGGTCGATATGTATGGGTTGGGATAGTTTGGCTGGTTTCGAATGGGCCTAGTTTAGTAGTCCATGTGTTTTAGTATTTAAGTCAACTTAAACAATTGTGTTGGGGTTGATCAGTTAGTTGCGAACAAGAGAGGCCGGCCGAAGCTTATTGTGTGTCTTGTATCCGTCACCTTCAATTAGTGAATGCAAGATATGTTGGTTTGTTTTAATTGCTTTTATTGTTTCGGTTATATTTGTTCTTGAATCCACTTGTGTTTGATTTCCGCACTTACACAAGTTATTGTTTGATATCATTGAAAGATCCACCCGGGTTTTACAGCCATAGTACTCTCCCGTCGTTTTTCGTTTAAAAATAATAAAAAATAAAAAAAAATTCTGAAAAATAAAAAAATTCTAAAAAATGAAAAAAAAAATCTAAAAAATCAAAATATTCCAAAAAAAATCTAAAAAATCCAAACATTCGAAAAAATCCAAAAAATTCTTAAAAATAAAAAAAATTCTTAAAAATAAAAAATATTCTTAAAAAATCCAAAAAAGCTAAAAATTCTAAGAAATCCAAAAAAAATTAAAAAATCAAAAAAATTCTAAAAAATCAATATAGTCTGGCTAGAATGAGGCAACGGGGCTCTCCAATTTAAAGAGTGTGGTGGCCTAACATAAGAAAGTTGACATTTAAAAAAAATACTAATACATAATGTGATTAGTAATTAATTAGGTAATACTACAGATATTGTTGACACATAATATGATTACGGTTTTCAATTTTAACTGACCATCAAAATATTTATACACTCATTAATTAGGTAATTAATTAACTAATAATAATTATAACTTTATATGTTAGTTTAGAAGTATGATGAACACTAAGTAATAATTTTTAGGTATTTGTGTTTATTTGATTTATTATTGAATTTGATTTTTTTAATAGCTTGCGTTTAGTAACTTTTTAAAGCTAAAAAACCGAATATGCATATGTGTATTTCGATTCAATACGCAGGTTTGCATTCAATATAGAGTTCTTTTTGGTGTCGTAGGCTATGAGCATCGATACTGTAACGAACTTAACTGATTCTTACCGAACATTAGTATCTGTATCGCTACTATTGAAGCCGGAACCGGTGTTCATTTTAAGGGTTTTCTATTAATGTAAAAGATGACTTAAGGTTTTTTGGTTCCTATATTGAGTGTCAGTACCGTAACGAACTAAACCGATACCAACCGAATTTCCGCCGCGTAGCGCGGAGGGAATCACACTAGTTATCAATTATTTCAAGAAACGTCTATGTATTTAAACATATTATCAAGTCATCACATATATACATGTTTTCATATATTTATTAAAATACACATTTAGTAGCACCATTTCCTTTGGATTTTCGTCACCTAGCATAGCCTAGTGGAAAATGTTTGTTTTTCTGAAAAATATAACTTCGATGCAATGGAAGACACTAGAGGCTTGTAGGATGAGTTGTTGAAAGAAAAAAATACTGAGAGATGAGAAAAAAAAATATTAGGGTGGTGTGAGAGCATTCACATTCTATCCACCAAATCTTGAGAGATGAGTTTTTAAATTATAAAAAGTGGTTTAAGTGGTTGTGAGTGGAGGGGAGAGAAAATGTTACTGTTCATCTGTATATTTGGGGGGACACTGTTCACCCTGTATAATTTTTTAATATATTTTGAAAGTGGTTGTGAGTAGAGGAGAGAGAAAATGTAATATATATTGAAAAGGAGAGAGAAAAAGTATTTGTTTTCAGTTGAAATATATTGATATAGGAGTTGTTTTTTAGTGGAATGTATGTATATTTTTAGTGGATTGGATGTGAATGCTCGGGGTTATGGTTTTGGGAGGGTTTGGGGGAGGGGGTGTTAAAATAAAACCAAATCTTCCAAATTCAGGGTTTTATTTATATATTACGATATAGTTGTAGGGGAAGGTTCAAATGAAAACCACTATTTATTGTGAAAACTCGAAAACTAATTAAAAAAGCAAAAAAAAACATACCATTTTTTTTTGCATACTAATTTTCACCATTTTTTATATATAAAAAAAAATTCAAAATTTTTTTTGTAGTGCACATGTGTACTACAAAATATTTTATTTTTTTGAAAAAAAGTTTTTTTATATATAAAAACCTGCGATTTTTATAAAAAAATTGAAAAAAAAAATTTGGTGTGTTTTTAGGCTTTTTTTAGTTAGTTTTCGAGTTTTCACAATAAAAGTGGTTTTCATTTGAATCATCCCCTATAGTTACATAATATGCACTTAATATAATAATAATAATATCGAAACATTTTACAACAATTTTATTTTTATCGGGTTATCATCAACGTTTGTTTCAGTAAAATTATCGTTATGTGATACACTAATCACCAATGTCTACTGAATGCAATTCTAATGCATATAATAGACTATACTGGACTTCATGCGACCTAATTCAATAAAGTTTAGTCTAATGCCCATAATTGAAATAAATGTGATCAGTTAAAATGTACGGATTTAACTTGATAATCTGTGTGTTGTCACAATATATTTATGTGTGTGTATATAGTATGCATGTTTGGATAAGTTTGGTTTTGAACCGGTTTGGCACATAAACTGGTTCGGGGTACGCTCCCGAACTGCTTTATTTTCACCTCGATGATAGGGTATTTATAAATTATTATCACTAAAACCTATCAAGCCGATTGAAATCTAGTCGTTGTGATTTATGTGATTTGATTTAGGTCTAAATTTATCATGACTATACTTAACGGTTTGGAACTCGAAGCCGTCTGTGTTTTCTTAAATGTGCAATTGTGTATTTATGTTTTATATTCATAAATTATTTCTATTATTTTATATTTTAAATAGAAACTACCAATTAAACATATATTTTTTCCGCACTCCCCAAATTTAAATTTTCAAGTTTCGTCACTCCACGATCGGTGTGAATTGTCGTTTTCCAAAACCGTATTAGTGGTTTAGCACAATCCTGAACACCTTTATGTTCTAATCACATAAAAACCTTGATGCCAAAATTTGGATTCTATGAAAATACAAATGGATCGTAGATGACAATTAGCTAAACAACAAAAATAATGTATAGTTAGTTAATTATGACAGCTTAATATATATCATTAAGAAAAATAAAAGCTTTATTTCGTTTTTGTCAAGTATAAAAAAAAAAGAAAAAAAAAATGTTAAAACCACAACATACTCAAAGTTTGAGTTATAGCTCTGATACAACTGATGAGCTATATCCACTTTGGTCATCCCAAAACTTTGACCACAACATTATACCTCCATATTTTGGAGATTTCTTAATCACCGGAAGAATTTGAGAAGTCAACACATCCGCCGGAATAAACCCACTTCCGGCAGCTTGGGTGGCCGCCGGCAACCCCAAAAACAACTTTTTGGTCCTTATTGATCTACTCCAAAGGTTCCATGAGTTGATCAAATTTGTAGTGTTACCCGAAGTATATTGGCATGGAGGGTTGTTGTAAAACTGAACCCAAACGTAATCAAAAAGCCCGGTATTTAACGCAGTCCCCATTAGCCTATCCGGAAATGGGCATTGTGGGGCCCCGGTTATATAAACCTTTTGTTTTCGTGAACAGTATGATTTCAGATATCGAACTAGGTCATCATAAAACTGTGATGATCCTAGTTCAATATCAAAATCAATGCCGTCTAATGCAGCATCACCCAGGGGGCGAAATACCGAGGATGATTTGCCCCCTAAGAAAGCGTTCCATAAATACATGGAAACGTTTCTGGCATCTAGTTGTGAAGATAGGGAGTATCTTCCGATGCCACCACCAATGGCTAACATGAGCTTAACCCCTTGTTTTTGACAACTACGGATGTCGGTGGACAATGAGGCACAGCCTCCAGAGGCTGGGTCGCAATGGCCCGCTAGGTTAAGTTCAGGGTTTGAACCGTTACCAAATACATTAAGGAATGCTAGGTTAACATAGGGGAATTTTCCCGTCGCGCATGTTGCGGCTAACGTTCCCTCGTTGCCGTTTTGGCCCCAGTAGATGGCGATGCCGCCACGACTTGCCGCGGAGATTGTGGTGGCCAATAGGCAGAGGAGGAAAAGGATAAGAGGGCTGAATTTAGATGAGTTTGAAGCCATTTTTGGTTGCAAGAAAATGGGGTGGTGGTGGTATGCATTTATAATAAGGTGTGAAGTGGGCTAGTTGACTTCTTTAATTTTATCAAAATGTGACAACCGCCGGCCGCCATGGGAAGTGGGTATTGTAGGATGCCACCAAAAATCACCTTTAAATTTAATACATCTTCAAGAACAAGTCAAGATTTGCTTTCTTTATTGTAAATTCATTTTTACCGTATAATTGGGTGATTAAATTGCTGTTTTCAATATAGTTTATTATTTAGTTTTTCTCACCACATATCACATATGATATAGTAAATAAATTGCTAGTGGTCATTAACTGCTTGAATCATATCGGGTTAACGGGTTAGCATATTCCACGCCAGCATCTTTATTCTTGTTAAAAACATCAACACTAATCCTCACACACTTAAAATCGTGTAACCCAAACACGAACCGTTCAATCCATATATCTAAATGTGTCAAATAGATTAAGTTAAATGTGATGCAAAAGAATAGTTAAGCGGGTCATAAATGGGTTTACGGGTCGATCTATTTAATAAATAGACAACCCGAGCACGGCTACATGTTAAATGAGATAAATATGAAAAATTAAATTCTGATTATTTTTGTGTAACCAAGTTATTTATTGGTTTATGGCGAATTGGCGATGATATTTGAATTGAAGTAGTCTTCCATTGACCATTGCCATATACATTTTTTTTTGAACGGCAACCATTGCCATATACATAATGTCCAATATACATGCTTTTGGCCCACAATCTGGTCAACCATTAAGCAAGTTGACAATGTTATAATTTATCTTTCAATGATAATTAATATATAACATTTATTTAATATCTATTAAAAGTCATGAATATACATGATTTTGGTTCACATTGTGTGAGTGCTAGAATCAAGATTAGCAACATAATTATGGTTTGTAAATAAAAAAAAAACAAACAAACAAACAAACAAACAAACAAAACAAAGTAGATAAGCTTGTTTCTACTCATTTGAAGCCAACATCGAAAAAACATAAGATAAACATATTGGTTGACCTAATCTTTTACATGATTTTGTTTAAAGAAAAATCGTGTAAGACGTGTGTTGACGAAATTGAACAAAAGACATTGTCTATTTTTGCATGTGTTTTCAATTCCCTTGAACCTTCACAAGAGCGGTCCTTTGATTGTCTAAAATCTAAATTGTGTACTTATATATGATCATAACGTTGTAAATAACTTCGATGAACCTCAATTAGAACTCAAGAAAATAGGGTTGAGTAATTTGTTTGCGGGGGAAAACGGCAAAGTGTTGCTAATGTTTTTATTTTCCAAGTGGTAAGGTTCGATTTCTGTTATGGACAAAAATGTAGTGAGTTACCGTTTAAAAAAAAAACTTTATTTTACATGGGTCTAATAATTTTGGTTCTTCTTTCGTGTCCGTTGATGGGACGAGTTTGATTTTTTTTCCTTTTTAAACTTAATCAAACTAAATTTACATACCACTGTATTTGTTATAACTTCTTTATGCAGTTAATATCGGCCCCTAGTAAAATATCGGTAGCGATATTATCGGCGATTGACCGATATATCACCGATATTTGACCAATATAATCGATGTACCACTAATATATCACGGAATTGTTAGGGTTAAATTGTTATATATATATAAATTCTGCATGATATTAAAATTACCGATATCTCACCGTGATAATCTATATCTCAAATATTGGGCGTTGACCAATATCCGATATATTACTTTGTATTAACTGCATGATATTAAAATTACCGATATCTCACCGTGATAATCTATATCTCAAATATTGGTCGTTGACCAATATCCGATATATTACTTTGTATTAACTGCATAGTAACTTCTATTATAAATATCTCACTCTAAACATAAATAGTGTATCCACTTTAAATCTTATTTAAAATCTATTTAGTTAGTTACGAAACAAACAAGTAATAATCAGTAAATTATAATACATACATTGGATTATAAACTCATGAATTACACAAGCTGAATAAAGGAAGTATTAGATAGTTAGTAAACAAAAAATATTAAATACATATATGTCAAATAACTAGTAATTTAATATATTAGGGGAGGCGGGCTGGAACGTTATTGTTCCGTGATGGGGACTTTTCAACGCGTGGAAAAAACAAATTCCCACCGCCACTCCAAGTGTCACGCGTGATAGTTCAACGGTAAACCCGATTTCGTTATTTTCTTCACGGCGTGATGGTTTTTTTTTGTGAGGGTAATTGTTGGTTGGGGGGAATTGTTGGGTGTGGTGGTGAGTGATGACAATTGCCACCAAAAAAGGTTGTGAGTGATGGAAAAATGGTTGCTGACATGGTGAAACATGATTGGATATTGTGAGTGATAGAATTCTATCACTAGTGACCACCCCCACCCCCCTTATATTTATATTTGATTACTATATTTTCTTTTTAATTAACTTCTTTTAAATTAGGTATATATGTATGTATATTGTTTGTAGGGCTGTAAACGAACCGAACGTTCAGCGAACAGTTCATGAACCGTTCGGCAGGAAGTTCGTTCGTTTAATAAACGAACGAACATGAACAAGAAATTTCGTTCGATTAGTTAAATGAACGAACATGAACAGAGGTCTCGTTCGTTCGATTGTGTTCGTGGACGTTCGGTAAGGTGTTCGTGAACATTCGTTGATTTGCGTTCGTTTATGTTCGTATGTTTGTGTTTTAATTGATGAGCTTTGTACTTTCTTATATTTTATTTGTACTTTTTATATTATTAAACTTTTATTTATTTTATTTCCCTAACAATTAAACTAGGAAACCCACTTTCACCTTGTTTATGCATCATTTCCCTTTCATTTCTCATTATTTACATTCACGAATACAATCGACCTCTGTTCCACAATAAGGGATTCAAGTTCGAGTGCTACTCTCTGGGCCATCTATCTTTATCCTTCGTCGCGTTCACCAAATTTATTTGTGTTCGTTTGTGTTCGTGAACCGTTCGCGAACACGCTCATTTCCTTAATGAACGAACACGAACATAAAATCTCGTTCGGTAAGTGTTCATGAACCGTTCGTGAACACATTTATTTCCTTAACGAACGAACACGAACAAGGCCTCGTTCGTGTTCGTTCGGTTCGTTTACAGCCCTAATTGTTTGTGTTGAAAGTAATTTTCCAACAATGACGTTAGTGGTTGTCACAAGTATAAGATCTAACTTATAATAAAAGACTTCAAATAATGTCACATGACATTCTCTCATTCAACCTCATAAATTTTATTTATAATTATTTAATTAATAAATTTAATAATTTTCTTTTAATATTAATATATTAATAACTAATATATAAATATCATTTATTTTTATCCTTATCTTTATCTATGATTAATAGATAAGATAACTTCAATTTTGCAATTTACACCCTTTGTTTTTTACTTTTAACCCAAAGTTTTTCATCTTTTGCAATTTAATACCAACTCTTTTTTATTTTCAATTTTGGTCCAACATACTTATCATCTTTCCCAACTTTTTCGTTTCGTTCTAAATTTTGTGAGTTAATGCATCGCAACGTGCGTGTAGGGTTCAACATTTTTTTCCGTATATTTTTTTCCGTTTGACTGGCCCGTCACAGCACATCTATTTTTCTCCGTTTAACAAGTTCGATCAACGCACGGGTTCTTGATTGACTTAGTTATTTTTTTCTATGTATTACGTTTCGGTTTAATTTCTTTGCAACGAGCGTTCGTGAATCAAAGATTTTATGTCTGCTTTTCGCTCGGCGTTATTTTTTTTCGTTTTTATTTAATTTATTTTTACGAGCTTTTCCGGTGTTGGTGGTCGCTGACTGTGGTATAACATTGGTACTACTTGACACAATTTTACAATAACCGCTGCAACGCAGGGGCTTAATACTAATATATTAATAATTGTAATCTAATTGTTGCAAGGTTGAATGATGATCATATATCACAATAGTTTATCATTTTTTATCTTAAGAAAAAAAATAAGAGCTTCATTTGATGACTTGATAGATAATTATATATTTTTAAGAACTATATTACATTGGCATGCAACAAGTATTTGGCTTGTATTCATTTATTAACCTAATAATAAATAATAGAGTAAACTGCCATTTTGGTCCTTGTGGTTTGGTCAGTTTTGCCACTTTAGTCCAAATCTCAAACTTATTACATCCAGGGCCCTGTGGTTTGCATTTTGTTGCCATTTTGGTCCAAAATCCAAAAACCCTCTATTTTGACTGTTGAAAACTGATTATTTTGTCCTTTAGTGCAGGGGCATTTTGGTCATTTTTTAAATTCCATTTTTTTTTGCAATTAAAACCAGATCAAGAACATCATCTTAGAACATCATCAAAACCTAGAAAATTCATCTTCAAACATCATCATCAAACCCAGAAAATTCATCTTCAAACATCATCATCAAAACCTAAAAAATCAAGATCATCAAAACCGGCAGATCTGAACCACCATCTCTCACGGCGCACCACTATCATCTCCGTCCGATCTGAGCCATTACCGTCACCTAAACCAATGTAATGATAGTAAACTCAAGACATGAATTAAGATCAAACTACCTTTCAAGAGGAGAATGATCAGCAGAGAGAACAACTCCATGACCAAAACCATCATTCTTCCGAACATTATCAAACCCAAATCCATAAACAACAATCTTATGAATCTCATCCTTTGAACCACGAAACCAAGCATACTTAACATTCGCATCTCCACCATTCTTTTTCTCCACAGATTTCGTATAAATCTGAAAGCTACTCAACCTAGCTTGAGCAATCTCACTAGCATTAAACATATTCCGATGAATATACTCAACTCGAACATCAATCCCGACGTAACTCAATCTAGCAACAAATTTCTTCTCAATAATCTCACCCAATTTGTCACTCTCATCCAACTGAACCAATCCGGTTCGATCAATAACTCCAGTTCCAGAAACTACACTCTCGCAATCAGAAACTGTTGAAGAATCACCTTCACTTTCACTTTCATCATCTGAACTATCTCCGATCACCTTCTCCAGAAAATCAAGAACATCATCAAAACCGGCAGATCTGAGCCATTACCCACACCCAAATCAGACCAGTAGCGAAATCAGGGGAGGAGAGAGAGAGAGAGAGAGAACCGGCGGAGCAGGTGAAGGAGGTGGTGGTTCTCCGACAATTCAGATCAACGGTGAAATTGTTTGATCTGATTTCGTCTGACGATGGATTTAATTCACCGGATTAGGTTTATCTTGCTCCTGATCTTCTTCCGGTAGCTTTTTGTTGTTGATTATCGGTAGTAATTAGGGCTTTTTGGGAGGAGATGTGCCGATCTCCTGTGGGTGCGGGTGGAGGAGTGGTGGCCGGTGTGTGTGGTGGCTAGGATAGAAAGAGGGGAGACGAGTGATGGTGGTGGCACTGCAGAAGATGATGTGAAGAAGATAAAGGGATTTGGGATTTGGGATTCATTTGTGAAGAAGATGATGTTTCATTTGTGAAGAAGATAAAGGGATAAAGGGATTATTTATTTTAATTTAATTAATAATTTGTTATAATAATTCATAAATGACCATTTTGCCCCTGAAGATAAGGACAAAACAGGGGGTTGAAATTGGGGATTCTGGTCAAATTTCACTTTTGGACTAAAATGGCAACAAAATGCAAACCACAGGGCCCTGGATGTAATAAGTTTGAGATTTGGACTAAAGTGGCAAAACTGGCCAAACCACATGGACCAAAATGGCAGTTTACTCTAAATAATAATGCATGAGGTATATCCTTTTAAGGCATAAGAAGTAGCTAATAGAGAAGACACCTTCAGCGATCATCATTGGAGTCTAGTGTAAGATGACAAGAAGCACCTACCAACACGGCAACACCTTTATATTTTATTTATTTATATGTTTAATTAATATTCCTTTGTATTGAAAAGGAGACATGATAACTATCAAATGTTTATTTTACTCCATAATATATATTCTCTAAGACTTGTTAATCGATCATTCTTAAATTTAAAATAGCTTTTCATAGAGGATGAAAATCATGGTTGTAAGAGGGGATGAGAAAGATTTTCATGGAGGTAGTATTAGAACAATCTAACGTGAAGTCGTTTGCGACCTCTAGCCTTGTTGATTTCTAGTTCCATATCAGATGAGGTGGAAAAGGCGCGTATACTTTATTAGCTGTACGACGGGTGTGTATACTTTATTAGCTTAAAGGAAACTCAACTAAAAAAATATGGCATTTTATTTAGATATACAACTTACCAGTATTAGTGGTAAGACAGACGGGTCATCTTGTGTAACAGGTAAAAAATACAGCTTAAAAAACATTACAAATTGGTTTTGGGGTCAAAATGGGCTGGGTAGAGTAGGTTCATTTGTTTTTGTGGCGACTTGAAGGTGTCGACGATGGCGATGGTGTCACTACGATTGCTAGGTGGAGGCCTGTTGACAGACATCAGCGGTAGATGGTGCTGGTTCTTTTGGAGATGTTATATGTTCACAAATTTTATAAGAGATCGATCTACTTTAACCTATCATGTATTTTAAGAAAACTCATCAAAAATACAAAAATACAAAAATAAATGCTGGTTGGAAAGAAATGAAATTTATATACTATTAATTTGAAACATTTGTGTGCATATTTGCTTGTAAGTTGTGCTTAAATACTTGTACCTTAATCAAATATGGGTTGTAAGTTGTGCTTAAGTGGTTGTACCTTAATCAAATAATAATGGTTTCATTACTTTACCAAATTCATTATGTTTTGTATGCATGTATGGTTGTAAACTGTGCTTAAGTGGTTGTATCCTAATCAAATAATGGTTTCATTATCTTACCATATTCAATCGGTTTGATCCATTCAAAGTTATGTTGTTTTATTTGTAAATTATTATTATTTATAATAATCTAATTAATTTAGCCAAAATCTTGTATAAATATAATTTGCAACATATTGATGCAATGGTTGTTGTAATGTATGCATTATGGTTTGTATAGTGGTAATGATATATATATTATATATAGATTAAATACTTGAAACATTTGTGTGCATATTTGCTTGTAAGTTGTGCTTAAATACTTGTACCTTAATCAAATATAGGTTGTAAGTTGTGCTTAAGTGGTTGTACCTTAATCAAATAATAATGGTTTCATTACTTTACCAAATTCATTATGTTTTGTATGCATGTATGGTTGTAAACTGTGCTTAAGTGGTTGTATCCTAATCAAATAATGGTTTCATTATCTTACCATATTCAATCGGTTTGATCCATTCAAAGTTATGTTGTTTTATTTGTAAATTATTATTATTTATAATAATCTAATTAATTTAGCCAAAATCTTGTATAAATATAATTTGCAACATATTGATGCAATAGTTGTTGTAATGTATGCATTATGGTTTGTATAGTGGTAATGATATATATATATTATATATAGATTACAATGAACTTGTCAAACGGGAAAAAAATAGACGCGGGTTCATCGTAACGCGCGAGTCCTAGATCAACTTAGTTATTTTATTCTATGTTTTACGTTTTGGTTTAATTTCTTCGCATTAACACCGCAACTTCAGTGTCGGTGGTCGCTGAAAGTAGTGTGGCATTAGTGCTTGCCCCCGCCGCAACGCGGGGGTGCTTTATACTAGTTCATTAACATTTGGAACATCAAGTTATTTTATCAGATTCTGAACAATGGAATCTTCAATTGGTTTTCTATCCCAAACTGACCCATTTTAATCACTTAACTTACTTACATAAAAATCTATCCTATATAATAAAGCAAAACAACTATATACCACTTGACATCTTCTTAGGCCACCTTAATTGCATTTAGGAGGAAAACTCAAGCTTCTTCTCTCCTCCTGTAATTAAATCAAAAACTAAAGAAATTGGATTTTTTTTTTCTAAAAATGTTTCTTTTTTGAATGTCGAAAATTAAAGAAATTAGACTTTCCTTTTTTTTCTATAAACCGTTTCCTTTTTAAATTTGATTGCAAATCACGAACCCTATCTTTCTTCGATTTCCCTAGTGGTGATTTACTCTTACAACCATTTTCATCTCTTGCTTTCTACGATTTCGATTTTGTCTTGAACATTTATGTTTGTTTTATGCTTATTTCATGAATGATCTATGTTCTTAATGCAGCTTTTCAAAGTTTAAGAATTATCTGTCTTTTTAATTTATAGCACCAATTGATCGTTCTTTTCATTCGAGGTTTAATTATAATTGTGATTCATGCATTAATTACGTTTTTAGGGATTTTGTTATTCTAAGTTAGAGGAAGAATGAAGCTAGAATTAGGCTTTTTTTCCTCAATGGTGAAAATGATGATGATATGAGGAATTGCAACTTGATTTTATTATATTACGATTCACTGATTTTATTTCTCTTTGATTTTTTTTTTCAATTATTGATTTGATTTGAGGCGCTTTAGAATGAAAGAAACAAGTCAAACACCCCAAAATGGATTTAAGGGTTTTGGGTTTGTTCAATTTTATTCAGAGAAATGACTTTATATGCTCTCTCTGCTATCTACATAAAATAGAACTTCTTTTCATCGAAATGGGAAATTTTGGTTAAGTGTAATTCTTTTCTTCCTAAGGGAAGAAACGGACTACCATGTTGCAAAGAAATTTTGGTTAAGTGTAATTTTTTTTGTCTCAGATAATCTTTTATTTTATATTTAATTTGGGGCTTAATTATTATTACATTGTCACAATATTATAAAATATATGAATCTTCTCACAAAACTGATTATTATTATTAAAAAAAGATTAAATGACAACCCAAAACTGATTATTTTCATGTTATGTCGGAAATTTTCACACCTGTAGTATAGACTATAGAGTTTTGAAATGATGAGTTGCTTTTTGGTGGTTTTTGAACAAGTTATGGCAAACGCAGAAACACCTAATGATGTCTTATCAGTCAGAAACAATGGTGCTTAAGAGATTGGACTTCGTAGGGCTAAGCACCATAAAAAATGGTGCTTAAAGTATTAAGAGAATGATCGCGGGTACTTGGTACATCAGTCCCTTGAGAAGTTCTGACCATTTTAACTGATTTGGAATTTTTCATTAATGTAACATAGGTACATTAATGCATCCAACTATCTAATTGTTTATTTATCTTTAATAACATTGTGACAAAGTTCATATCAGACGTAAATAAGAAATAAAAAAATGGGGTATTTGTTCATTTAAAAATAGTGAATCTAAGCAGCAAGCCACACATGCTAGCAGGACTTTCACTGCTGGCCGACTTGGGAACTCAGGTTTGATCCAAAAACCACAATGTGGTAGTGTAAAACGATTAAATCATTGTGAGTTTTAAAGATCTTTGAAGACACAATGGCTATAATATACACATAGAAATGATAAAGATAGTAGCATCTACATCTATATATATATAAGTTATTAAATCAATAGATTTATAAGAAATATTTTTTTATACAACCCGTGTAACACACGAGAACTTAAACTAGTAGTCTAATATAATCTAAAAATATAACAAGTCATACCTAATTATAAAATACAGAAATACCATCAACGTTGATTTTTTGGAAAAGTTATATATTGAAAATATTGAAAATATATTAAAGGATTATAAGCAGGGGCGGACATACTAAGGAGTGCGGGGTAGCCTCCGCTACCGCTAGGTCGGAAAATTTTTGACGTTTTTAGTGTAAATTTTGGAAAAATTTGACGTTTTTTCGATTTCGTTACCGCTTATTTATAAAACGTTACCGCTTGGTCGGAATCCTAGATCCGCCACTGATTATAAGTTGAGATTACACATGCATGTCAACCATTCAAGACCAATTCTTGCGCCATATTTCAAGGGACGAGCATTAAACAAGCAGCATTAGGATAAGCCAAATATTACGAATCTTTGAGATTGTATTATTTTGATTAAATTTATTTTATTTGGTACGTATTTAATTAATCTTTAAACATGAGTATATTCGTATGTTCACATCCTTTTCCCTTTGATATTTATTATACGTCACAATCATATTATTACTACAAGAATAATTACAAAAAAAAAAAAAAGGAGAGACAAAGAAAGAAAAACAGATATAGCATCTATAAGTTTTTGTTTTTTAACAATTATTTTATTTTTATTAGAAGGCTTAAAATTCTATAATTGACGCATAACCGAAACAACTAAAGAGATCCTTTCCAGTAAGGTTTTTAAAGGTTCAAGTCTTATAGTCGACAAAATGTATAGATTTAAAACTAGGATTAGCACATGTGTGAATTTGTCATTTCTAAAAAAATCGTAATGCTAAATATAAAAAATAGTAAGAGTTATGAGAGACATTTACGAAAGCGATATCCATGACTCACGTGTTGTACGGTTAATAAAAGTCGAGATATTAGGGAAAAATCTTCGAAATGAAAATCAGGGCTCCAAACGAAGGAACTTGGGCCGACAGACCGCCATTGGCTATTTGTCAATGCGTCACGCCCATTAAGACGTTTTAATACAAAAAAAAAGTATCAAAATCATCCAAAATTAACCGGTAACCTTGGTAGAGAACTAGACCAAAATGAACCTAATAGCAACCTATTGCCAGAGATTAAAAGCTTGATGATCAATTCATAAACATCATCAAGTTGTTAATTTATTCCAATAAAATTAGAGCATATTTACAGAATGATAAAAAAAAAAAGAGTAAACACATATGACAACACAAATTAACACACTTCATAGTACAGGATGTGATGCATATGAACAACTTTGTATCAACAATATAACCTTAAGGTAGACAGGGAAACCTGTAAGCAATCACCAACCTTTATTCTGATCCGATTATCTTCTTCTTCAATGCTTCAATATCATCGGCTAACTCCTTTCTAGTTGACTGCAGAAAAAAAAAAAACACCCCGGTTTTGGTAGCATAAAGTGAACATTAAAAAGAAAAATAAGAAAATGTTTGAAAGAAATAAGAACACATTAAACAGGTTTAAAATATGAAGGCTAACCTTAAAGAGAAGATATCGATAAATGAACCATCCGGTGTATCCAAGTCCTACCAGTTCCAAGAACTTGGGGATCTGCTTGCAGCAGAGACATAAAAGTTTGATGGCAAATGTTTAGATAAATAAAAACAAATTTTCAGAATTTTTTTCATTACATTTTTATGTAAATTTATTTACCACAGGAACTCCATTGATTGCGTCAACAACTGTAGCAGATAACCATAGACCAAGAGCTGCTCCTCCACCATAGATAACAACCATGGGCTTGTTTTCAATTGCATCCCACTGTTAAACGATAAATAATTTAATCGAGGGTAACATTAACCATAAACTTTCAGAATATGTTGGTACAAAGGTTTGAAATTTAAGAAGATTACTAAACAGTGGCTCACTTTTTCCTTCAAACCCGAGAATACTTCCCCAACTTCTGACGTTTCAGATGAATCTT
Source organism: Helianthus tuberosus (assembly GCA_030545235.1). NCBI lineage: Eukaryota > Viridiplantae > Streptophyta > Magnoliopsida > Asterales > Asteraceae > Helianthus > Helianthus tuberosus. The sequence goes on along the minus strand of CM060400.1, from coordinate 112,769,231 downwards.
CTGAAGATGCCTTAATGCGATATGATACCGATCTTCTAGATCCTTTTTCATAGAGGTGTTATGAGTATCAGGCTCACAAATAGTGTCTTATAAACCATATTTATCAGTCTGGTGGCTAGAATTTAGTAAGGGTGTAAACAAGCCCAGAGGCTCGAGAGCTACTTGTTATCGGCTCGGTTAAAAGCTCGAACGAGCCGAGCTTTAAGCCTTTAACGAGCCGAGCTTTAAGCCTTTAACGAGCCCGAGCCCGAGCCCCAGCTCGAGCCTAAAATAGAGCTCATTTTGTTATCGAGCCCGAGCTCGAGCCTGGAATACAAAGCTCGTTTAGGTTCGCGAGCCTAAACGAGCCCAAACAAAATTTTATTTTTTTATATATAATATAATAATAATGATGATAACATTAGCGAGCCGAACTCGAGCCAAACTTTGGCTCGTTTAAGCGATATTGAAACGAGCTCAAGCTGAGTTATTAGCTCGTTTGAGGATGTTCTCAAAATAGCTCAAGCGGAGTCGAGCTGAGCTCGAGCTTTGGGTCTTACTCGCGAGCCGAGCTGGCGCTCAAATAAGTAAGCTCGAACCGAGCCAAGCTTGAGCTCGAGCTTCAGAAAAACATAACTAGCCGAGCTCGTTTACACCCCTAGAATTTAGCACTTGCAGGAGGAGATGCATTCTTGTAATCACAAGATTTTTATATCACAAACATAAGTTTTGATTTTTATATCACAGTCTTGTAGTCACAAGATTTCGAGGTCAGACATTCCTTATGAATATACTAATGAAAAACGCCGATGTGGAATTTACCTAGTGTGTTACAATATGCTAACGTTTTTTTTTAAAGAAACTAACATCTTCATTAAAATGCCAAAGTAACAAATTACAAACAAACAAGTGGCAGGTAAACGGGCAACATTTTGAGTCCTCAATATATGATGATGGCCATGATAATCTTTTTATTAGTTTTTATAAGTCATTAAATTATAACTACAATTCAGGTATGTAACAGAGTTCACTTTAGTGATAGGAAAACTTATAAAAACACATTTTTATCCCCTTTTAAATCTCCCCTTTGGAACCCTAATTACACATTTTTACTTCTAGATTCATTATCCATTTTATAGCTACATAATTGTAATCAGTGATCTTACAGAACAATTTAAGATGCAATAGCGCATTAACAAAATTAGGGCAACAAAACACCAAACTAAACAACATTCGAAAATCAAAACACATACAAATAACTCATGATCCTGATTATTATTACAACACCAGTGAATCTGTGATCTCGTGGTGTATGTAATATAGGAATAATAATAATAATAATAATAATAATAATTTGTTGTAAATTATTTATACCTGAAATCTGGAGCTTAGAGGAAGCTTTAAACAGAGAAGTAGGTGAAGGAGGTAGAAGAGGAAGATTAGGCAAAGAAGAAAGGGTATGAAACGGCGTCGTTGAAGATGGAGATGCAAAGATAGCTTGTGCCATTGAAGAAGAAGAAGAAGTTGCCATGTGTGTGTGATCGGAAGTGAGTTGACCTGGTGGTAATATCGGCCAACTTTTTATTAGCAAAGGAAGGAAACTAACCATGTGCTTCACGCAATAAGTTCCACATTTGTTTTTCTTACCAACTCACCAATTATTGACACGTTTTAATTTTATTTTTATAATTTGATAAGTTTCCAATTATTTTCTATTTTCATTAAATGATTTGACACTAATATTCAAATTTGTGTTTTTCTTTTATAACTTCCGATATATAATGTTTTATAAAAAAACGAATATGGTTTTGCGGTATACTTATTTTTATCTACGTTTTGATACAAGTTTTATATAAAACGGAGCCGTATTAAATATAACGTTTTACAAGTCGTTATAAAATTTTATATTATGTTTTTTTATAAAATTTATATCAAAATGTAGATAAAAATAAACACATCACAAAACCGAATTTATTTTTTAATAAAACATTATATATTGGAAGTTATAAAAGAAGAACACAAATTTCAATTTATTAATGTTATATTACTTGTAAATAGTAAAATTTTTGGTGTAAATAGAATCACCCTTGTTTTAATACTTCAAAAAGAAAAGTGGCCGGATGGTCCTTGTGGTTTGCTCTATTTTCATCTATAATCCTTACACTTTCGTTTTCATCTATAATTCTTACACTTCTAAAATTACATGTGGTTTGCTCCATTTTCATCTATAATCCTTACACTTTCGTTTTCATCTATAATTCCTACACTTCTAAAATTACAGCTATAGTCCCCAACTTTTACACTTTCGTTCTCGAATAGTCCCTGGCGCAGACGAGTGTTAGTTTTCTTAGTTAAGTGTGTGTGAAATAAATTAATAAAATATGGAACCGACCTACCCCCTTTTCGCCCTCTTTCTCTCTTGTCTCAAACACAACACACTGCAGGATAAGTGATCGACACCACCATCAAGGGCGTAGCTTTGTGGGGGCAGCCGACCCCTGAACTTTTCGCTTAGTAGTGGAGAGTATGTAGTTTTCGTATACAATTTTTTGGGTATATACGTTTTCGACCCCCCGGTCGGAAATCTCAAGCTTCGCCACTGACCACCATCACTCTGGTGCGCGCTGCCACCTCCGCCGCACAACTTTATCTGGTGCGCATCGCATCTCTTCGCCATAAATTGACCCACAAACCCCACGTGGCGATCTGTCACACCCCAACCGATGGCGGAAACATCGGGGCATGGCACTGAGCGAAACAGATTGTCCAGAAGTTTCCATAACAATTATCATTACCATTCAATTTAAAATAACATGTCCCATACCATGTCTTAAACAGTAAACAAATTATTACAGATAAAATCTAGGCAAATAATTCTGTTCCGACAACTCAGATTTAAAATAGAGCAATTGTTTATCTGCTTCTAGAGACCCTTAGTTCAATTACTACAGACAACTATTTGTTGGGCTCTAAAGCTTTATTATAGCTTCAAATTCCTACCAAGTGTGCGTCCTAAGCACCTGTCACATACGTTAAAATAAAGTCAATACATAAAATGTAAAGGTGAGCATACAAGTTTGATAATAGCATATAGAATTCGAATTCGTTTACGCATAACAAGCACGTACACATAGAGAAATGAAGCACGTTAGTTATCGACAAAGATCCGTCGATACCAATGACTGCGGGTTGACTGCCAAATGCAGTTCGCAATACATGATTACCACCGTAATCCATGCAAGTAATTGTCTTTAACAACCCCCGTGTGAACGGGTGCCGAGTCCAAACTATAGTACTATCGTTGCTAAGGCAGGTAGACAGCATTCCATGTGTAAACATAACAAACAAGCATTCATAAGCCACATATAACATGCATTAACGGTTAGCGTTTAAATAGTATTGAGTAGTGTGATTGTTGTTGTTTGAATATTCGTAACGTATGTAACACCCAAAAGTGCGTAAAGCAAAAAGGGATCGAGTATACTCACAGCGGTTGATGGATTGAAGGGAGCGCTTAGCGAGTAAAGTTAGCCTAAATGGATTGAGAGCATAACGATAAGCGACGCGAAAAACGATGCAAAGTGTTGGAGAGTCGGACAGCTGGTCGATCAGACGGTGGTCCGATCGGACGGCTGACCGTTCGGTTGACAGCCCGCTCGGACAGCTGTCCGGTCGGTCGGTACGCCGATCAGATGGCTATTCGAGTGGATTGTTTCTTCCTTTGAGAAGGATGTGTTTGTGTAGGATGGCTTGACTTTTGAAGTTTTCGTTGTATCATTTGAAAACATTGAAGTACCTTTACCCTTCAGGTCGGGCGATCAGACGGCTGTTCGATCGGCCGGCAACCCGATCGGTTAGGTATTTTAAGGATTTGTAGTGATTTGATTTGGATCGGACATGTGTTCGATCGGACAGGTCAACAAGTCAAAGGCTTGCTGACCGATCGGTTGGCAAGTCAACAATAGTCAACAACTTTAATGAAATGCAAAGTGTGGTGCAGTAGATCGGTTAGCTGATCGATCGAACACTAATGCTGTTCGATCAGACAACCATGACGATTTCTCAGCAGGGTGTCACCTGATCGGACAGCTGTTCAATCGGGTGGCACTCCTAGTGCATCGAACATGTTGAAAAATCGATCAAGTGTTGAAGTATAGTATCTCATGATCCGAAGAGTAATCCGATCGGACAGTAGTCCGATCGAACAACAGTTCGTTGAATACTACTCTTCAAAATAAATTGATTAAGTGTGGGACCACGTGTTAACCGATCGGCTGGCTAGTCGATCGGCTGACTGTCCGATCGGCTGGCTGTCCGTTCGGACAGCAGTCCGATCGGTCAACATCCTGACCTGATCAGCCTATACGTCTAACACTTGGTTGTTCTGATTGTTAGTCGTTTTATTGAGGCATTTTGACAACGAGTCGAACCATATATCCCTCGTCCTTCCTTGGTTCTCCTGGTCGGACAGGAATCACCCAAATCCGGCCGGTGAACTGTTCAGAACGGGGTTTAGTGTTGATTCCGAAGTCGGTTAACCTCGTGGATAGAATCCGGACCTTGAGCCACGAAACCACCGGAGTGATTTGTAAACCGGCACAGGCTCCGTTTCTATCGGTTTGAAGGCATTGAGTGAAAATAGTTGAAAGAAAGTTGGAAAATCCGTCTTTCAATCCTTTTCACCATGTATATGTTTAGATCCATGAAAGATCTTTGTTTGTTTATGTGGAAATCGGCTAGATCCAAGTTATTCTTGGTGGATTGAGGCCAAAACATGAAGTTCTTCAAGAACCCATGATGACATCATCCTAGAACACTTGAATCTTGATGATTTCACGGTTAAAAGTTAAGATTTGAAAGATAGAAAGGTGTAGGAGTGCATGTAGATCAAGAAAGTACAAGATTTAGGACTAAATCTTATCGAAATCGAGAGAAATCTGAGAAAAGATGAGCTGAGCGTGCTGGTCGAACAGAGGTTTCCAAAAGTGGAAATGATGACAATGACAGGGGTATTTATAGGATGCCAAATGAGGAAAGTGCTGGCCGATCGGCAAGGCAGCTCGATCGGACAGCCTGTCTGATCGGACAGCAGTCCGATCGGCTGGCTGTTCGATCGGCTGGTAGCCTGATCGATCAGTCTGCACGTCTCGAGTGTTCGGCGCGACGATTTTTGATATTTCGATTTCGGTTGCGAGCGGTTCGATACGAGAGGGTTTCCTAGTCAAATTACTTTTAATCCCAACCACTCATATCTCGCACTATCCTTTCTCCACTAATTATCATAGTTCGATTGTGATTCGAGTTCGAAATCGATTGAGTTCGATTGCATTTCGAGTTTCGATTGATTACCACATATAACATAAATGAACATGCACAAGTAACACATAAGGCACACACACACGTATAACAATAACTAAAATGCGTAATTCGAGTTGCGATTCGATGTCGATTTGATTGGCATAGTTTGATATTATCGTTTAGTTAACTTTATCGCATTGTTACTTCCTAAACTTCACAGTCGTAAGTCGATTGAATAGCGAAAATCATACGTCGATTATTGTAGTTATAGACACTTACTCCACATAATAGCTAAAACAAAAGAAATCTATTATTAATCAGATGCGTGAAAACGGTCGTTGACTTTGACCTTGACTTCTCGAAAACACGGGGTGTTACAGCCTCCCCTTGTTTAGGGAATTTCGTCCCGAAATTAAGGTGGAAGTTGTACAACACCGTGAATCACTTTTCTCACTAGACCTTTTCCTTAAATAATTGCGGGTACTTCGCCTTCATGTCGCTTTCGAGTTCCCAAGTGAACTCTGCGCCTCGTTTGCCTTCCCATCGGACTTTCACAATAGGAATGCGAGAGCGTCTGAGTTGCTTGGTTTGGCGGTCCATGATTTCGACAGGCTTTTCCACGAAGTGTAATGTTTTGTTCACTTGCAGATCATCGAGAGAAACGTGTAAGTCGTGGTCGGCTAGGCACTTTCGGAGGTTTGACACATGGAAAGTCGGGTGGACATTACTAAGTTCCTCCGGTAGTTCGAGTTTGTAGGCGACTTTTCCGATCCTTTCCAGAATCTTAAAAGGTCCAACATATCGAGGCGCGAGCTTTCCTTTCTTGCCGAATCGGACCACACCCTTCCAAGGTGATACCTTTAGGAGTACGTAGTCACCAACGTCAAATTCAAGGGGCTTGCGTCGTCTATCGGCATAACTTTTCTGTCGGTTCCGAGTTTTCACCAGGTTGTCTCGAATTTGGAAAATTCTATCTGTCGTTTCTTGTAATAGCTCAGGACCAGTTAATTGCGAATGGCCGATCTCGTGCCACACAATAGGCGATCGACATCTTCTTCCGTATAAAGCCTCGAATGGTGCCATTTGAATGTTGGAATGATAGCTGTTGTTATACGAGAATTCGACTAACGGCAGGTATTTATCCCAATTACCACTGAAGTCTATGACACACGAACGGAGCATGTCTTCAAGAGCACGAATCGTTCTTTCAGTCTGACCGTCGGTTTGAGGGTGGAAAGCGGTACTTAGATTGAGCGATGTACCGAGTGCTGTTTGAAACGTCTCCCACAGTCGCGAGGTAAACCGAGCATCACGATCAGAGATGATGTCACGAGGCGTCCCATGATTACAAATGATCTCGTTGGTGTAGATTTGGGCTAATCGTTCTACCTTGTAGTCTTCCCGTATCAGCAAAAAGTTAGCTGATTTAGTCAAACGGTCGACCACAACCCAAATGCTGTCGTGACCTGATGACATGTGCGGTAACTTGGTTATAAAGTCCATAGCTATACTCTCCCACTTCCACATGGGGATCGGTGGTTGTTCGAGTAAGTGTAACACCTCGAAAATTCACGTCCTATAATGTATTGACACGTGTCATAAGCTTGAACGTGTGAAAGAATACTCTAGAAGGACTAAAGTTGACAAACAAGAAAAGTGTGTGAATATAAGGGTTCAAAATGTCAACAATGGATAAATATACTTTACAATAACCCCTACACGATGTTTATACCCTTAAACGAATGAATCATGGATCATACGAAGCTAATTGTGAAGGAAAGTGAGAGATTACAAACTACAGGGGTTAAACGTGTCAACATGTTTAAAGTATACCTCTGAGTGACCTTTTAGCAAACCCGGAGCTTTGTAACGATTAATTATGCTCACTAGAATACATGATAAAAATTTCACCAAGTTTCGTTATCGTATGAGAAAGTTATGATAAAATTCGTATACGAGGGGTTAAAAGCGTCAACGATGAAGTTTATGACTTTTCGGTTGATAACAAAGCAAACCAAGGACTTAACAAAGTGGGTATAAGTCTTGAAGCCCTTATAAGTCAATTTGGGGGGCTGATAATGCAAGATATAAAGGGGAATGACCTTTCGAATGACCAAGAGCCAAGATGCAACAACTAAAAAAGTTTTTAAACTGACAGCAGGCATCAGGCGGGCCGCGTAAGCCTTACCAGAAACTTACGCGGGCCGCGTGTGATCCCCAGATACAGAAAAATACAGGCAGCAGCCTGTTCAGCCTTGTAACCGACTTTAGGAGATATTTTCACTTCCATGGGCGACCCCTAATAGTTCCTAGGCACTAGGGACAGTTGTAGATGATCCAGGATCAGTGGTAGACTTGGTTGTCAATAATCTAGTGAGATTAAAGCACTATATAAAGGTCCATTATTTACAACTTTTGATCATACCATCACCACTCAACTTCTGATCAATTCTAGAGCTCAAGGCCACTTTCTAAGGATCACTAATCGTGCATAGGACTTTGGTAAGTACCATTGACCTTCCTTGATTGAGTTTTACTTAGTTATTAGCTTAAAAGTCAAACCGTCGTAATTAACGTTTGACTTAGTGATTAATCATTAATGGTTCAGTGATTAGTCGAATTGAAGGTAGTTATAAGTTGGTAATTATGTGGGAAATAAACCCTTGAAAGGGCACCCTCTGATTCCCGCTCTAACTAGACCAAATGTCGGGTCAAAGTTGTTTATAAAAAGTCAACAGAAACTTAAGTTGCGATTTAACATGTAATTAGCAATGTAGAAGGCATGTAACCTATTTTATCACTCATATAACTTGTTAATAAGTATAAGAACTGGTCTAAGCTTGTTTGATCCGACAATTTTCTGTTTAGACCCGGTTCGGAACCGAAAGTCGAAAAACTTTGACTTTTGCTTTGACTTCAGTTCTGACCCGATTTAGTATGATTTGAAAATGCCTTAGAGCTTCCTTTGGACCAGGCTACATGTTGGTATAACCCTCTGTGGTTGGTTCATTCATTATCCGATTCGTTTACATGTTTCCGTTAATTGCTTAATGTTGACCATAATGCCCTTTTGACCATAAAACGAGAGTTTTGGATATGTGAGAGGACAATAACCTTTGTTACTGATTTATAAACATGTCCCTAAAGTTTCATATCAGTTCGCGGTCCAAAATAGGAGTTATGCTAAATAGCGCATTTAAGAAGCTTTTTGTTAATTAAACGGCGCAATTAGCATAAAGCCTATCTAAACCCAATTTCGACACCAAACCTTTTACACACTTATGTGATATAATATTTTGGGATTTTTGAAGATTTTTAATTATTTTTAACCTGCTCATAACCTAAGGTTATGGCATTAATTCGGTAAATACCGATTATACCCTTTTTGGTTATAAAATGAGTTCTACTTAATATTTTGACACCAATCCAATTGCTACTGATTTTAAATAATAAATGAAGTATTTTGAACTTTATAACCTGATCAGAAAACTCAGATTTCCTGTATAACCCGGAAATCGCTTAAAATGGCTTTTTAAAGGATATTAAACACATAGTTTATGTTTAAAACTATTTTGTCATATAAGACTTGTTACCAACTGATATGACCTATTAAAATAAGTTATTTTACTGATGTATTCAGACCCGAATCTCATAATTTCATTTAATCTCTTTTATAACCTTTAAAATGACCAAAATACCCCTACGGGGCTTAAATTAAGGTTAAACTCGTTTTGGGCATGATGGAAGATATCCTACTGATATCACAACATATTTAAGGCATATTAACATAGGAAACCTGTTAGTGACTCTTTCGGGTACCCGTTATGCGTCATTCGCGTTCGGTTCGGTTTATGTAACTAGTTTGCATAAACTAGCTGAAACGAGTCAAACCTTATCGTTTTTATCTCAAAATCCAGAATGTGTTTAGATTACCCATATTATACAAGTCTTCAAACTTGTCGGGTGTAAATCACATTCTATTCCGGTCTTCGCTTAATCACGCGTTCGAACCGTATCTTTCTTTAAAACTAACCGGTCTAGGCTTAGGCTTAATTAAAGACTCGTTAGGATTCTAATAGGTTATTATAAACCTTCGTTCCAGAATAGGAGACCCGGTAAAAGCTACACGCACTTGCTATTTGTGATTGATACTTGCAAAGGTAAATACTTTTAACTTATTTTCCCTATACGGGCTTGGGGTATGGTATATAAAATACCGCTTGGTTCGGGCATTGAATCTTTAATCGAATAGAGGTTAAACCATTGATATGCTCCATTTTGAAATGTTTTGTTTGCTTAAAGCCTTTGGGGGGTTAATGACCATGTCCCGGATATCCTTGGCATCATTTTACGAAATGGCCACGACCTAAGCACGGGGTGTAGGCGTACACCCGTCGGTGCCAAAATAAATAATGTGGTGTGTCTATTGATCTTTAACCCGGTCTACGGATCGGGCTACTGAACGCATAAGGAACATGTAATTCTTTTACAAGATTATATTCAAATAATTATCCCAAGTTATAAAGACATTGTGCCACGTGCATTCAAATCAATTTTATTAAACCTTTTCAAAATGAGTCAGTTAATTGTATTTACCAGTGTAAACTGACGCATTTTCCCAAAAAGGTTAAGTGCAGGTACTACGCGAACTAGGCTGGCTTTCTCCTAGCGTCCACAATAAGTCTCGCACGCTTGGATGTCAAAACTGTTGAACAATGTTTCCATTTTATTTTGATCCACCTCTGGATTACTTTCAACTATTTGTGATACTTGATATTACAATATTATTCGGTTGAAATACATCTATCTTTTGATTCCGCTGTGCATATTAAATATTGTGTTGTTTGACTATAATGTTACCAACCACGTCACGATACTCCCCACCGGTCCCACCGGTAATACGTGGAAATATCAGGGTGTGACAGGTTGGTATCAGAGCCAACATTGAGTGAATTAAACACTAGCCTTTTGTGTTTAATCTCAATGACACAATTGCACATTCCTAAATTTTCGAGTCTAGACAAGAACTTAGGACAAATCCAAATTTGTTTTTAATTTTAACTTTATCATTTATATTTCTTGTTGTATCTTTTATTGTTAACAGGAAATATGCCGCCAATATTTAGAAGAGGAGGAATAGGCAAGGGGCCGATCACCGCCCCCAACGATCACGAAGCCGGGCCTTCTCACCGGCGAACTCCTTCCACTACAATGAGTGCCGATCCGCAAGGAGCCTGGAGGACCTATATGGAGCCCGCTAGACGGTCTGTTTCACACAGTTCAATGCCTCCCTATCGCAACTCCTATGGGCCATAGTCAGAAAACGAGCCCGATAACCCACAACCTTCATATATACCTCTTCAGCGATCCCTTTCACACCATTCCTTCGGCGACCCCACACCTGTTTTTCAGGGCCAGTTTAACCCGACAAACTATATTCAAGAACCAGTGGGTTTTAACCCATTGGGACCGGAGGATCACTTTTCCAGCGATCACGCCATGGATATGGATGAGGACACCGACCCTATGGAGCCTGCAACCGGGACCCCCAACCATCCTATCGAGGCCTCTGATGGTTCATCCTTTCACGGATCACCCTACGGTGGTCCAGACAGTTTCCAGGCAAGGTTTAACCAGCATGAATGGTACTTCCACCTTCTCACCATTCATCGCCCCACCACCAGCAGCAGCAGCAGGACCCCTCCGGGGATTCGCGATTCGTGGCAGTCACGCCACCGCCTCCACCGCCGCCAGTTAATCAAGCACCTCCAGAACCACCGAGGCGTAGGAGGACAGGTGCGCGAATATCCGCACGGAGAGGGGATTTTCATTTTAGCACCCCTCATCACTCAAGTGGCAGTCACTATCCGCCACTTCATGAATACCCACAAATGGGTGGGCCTTCAAACCCAGTTCCAGAGGTGAGTTCTACACCAGTTGCACCTCAGCCACCACCGATGGGTTTTGATAACCCGATTCCTGCATACGCCGATTCAACGGCGTACAATCCGTTTGAACAGCAGGTTCACACTCACTATAACTATGCAGAAGCCGTCCCGTACCTAGTCGCGGCAAACTACAACGCCCTACATCCGGAAGGACCGTATGGAGCTCCTTGGGGAGTGGGATATCCAACTCATGGATATCAAGTACCTGCTCGACCACCGATTCGGCAACAGTCGCAGCCACCACGATTTTCCCCACCAGAACAGGAGGAAATCCTCCAAAGACTTAGTCGGGTGGAACATGAGTTCCAAGAGGAACGTAGGAACAACATGGGTTTCCTCAAGGGCCTAGCGAGCTTGCTAAAGGGGAAGAAGAAGAGGGATCATTAAATCCCTATATGTATTGTTGTATTTCCTATTTCAATCAAGTCCCTGCGTGGACATTTATCTGTGTAATTAGTCCCTGCATGGACTTGTCTTTTTAGTCCCTGCGTAGACATCTATTCTAGTATTTGGTCCCTGCGTGGACTTTTATTATCAGGTTTAGCCCCTGCGTGGGCAAATTGTTTCTGTTAAAAGTCCCGTTTAGGGCAATGTGTAATCCTTTAAAAAAATTAATGGAATGATAAGTTTATAAATTTCATTTTTTGCCATTATATGCATAAATATATTATACATGAAATAAATAAATCAAAATCATTCTTTTAAAAATAATCTGCCTATTAAATATTAAATGAGAATCTTAAAGGTATAACCTAGCCTGCATGTCATTATAAGACTTGGCCAAGATGGTAAGACCTGTTTAAAAGATTCGGATCCCTGTTAACATCTGAAAACATGTTAACGCTCCTGGCAGACGTGATTCGTTAAAAATCACACACGTCATTCTTATATAAGGATTCTTCAAAAGATTCCTAACCTAACTTAATGATCTATAAATCATGGGTTTAAATCATTAATTAAGATGATCATATGTTGACCATACATTGGTAATATAGTGCCTACGGGCCATACTTATTGTCATATAAGACAAAAGACAGTAGTAGTCTACGACTCCCTGTCAGAAAAATCCTAAATAAATGTGAGTAACAAATTAATCAAATATGGTCTATGTTTACCATGGTTAATGAATTGCCATAAAAGACAATTCCATAATAAACTCCCAAATAAATTATTGTCAATATCTTATGTAACAGTTCAAGATACAATGGCTGACTCGGATGAGATCAACAGTCATCCACGGGGGAATCGGGATGATGCCCGAATTAATATAGCGGGTGCTGAACTGCAAGCGTTAATAGACAACGCTGTTACGAAAGCCATAGAGCGGCAGTATCAGGAATATAGCGGGACTCGGAGTAGAACCCTATCCGCACCGCATTCCAAGCCTAAGACTCATTCTGAGGCTCACAGCAAGCCACCACCCTCTAAGAAAGACGAGCCAAAGAAAAACGATGACGATCGTCAATCTTCAAATCAGCAAAGTGTCCCATCTCAAAGGAACACACTGAATTAAGGACCCCGTGATAAGGGTTGCTCCTACAAGTATTTTGTTTCATGCAAACCCAAGGTTTTCACTGGGGAGAAAGGAGCTATAGACTGTATGACATGGTTGGATGAGATGGACACCGTGGTTGATATCAGCGGGTGCGCTGATAAGGACGTGGTAAAGTTTGTGTCTTAATCGTTCAAAGGTGAGGCCTTAGCCTGGTGGAGATCGTTGATTCAAGCTACTGGGAAAATCCCATTGTACAATCAGACATGGGATCAGTTCATGGCATTGATTAGAGAAAACTACTGCCCTCAACATGAGGTAGAAAAGATTGAGTCGGATTTTCTGTCATTGGTTATGAAGAATCTGGATTGCCAAGCTTACCTTACGAGCTTTAATACAATGTTAAGGTTCGTTCCTTATCTGGTAACCCTGGAACCCAAAAGAATAGCTCGTTTCATTGGGGGCTTAGCCCCAGAGATCAAGGCAAGTGTAAAAGCCTCGCGGCCAGCTACTTTCAGATCTGTAGCTGATATATTTTTGTCCCTCACACTGGACGCGGTCAGACAGAGATCGCTGAGGAACACGGATGCCGAGAAAAGAAAGCGTGAAGATGACAATTCACGATTGTCAGATAAGAAGCACAGGGGAAACAATGACCACAAGAAGGGGTCTGGTTCTAAGAAGGATGGGCATCAATCTGGAGATAAGCCCAAGTGTAAGATTTGTCAGAAGCACCACTTTGGGAGGTGCAGACTTGACACAAAATCCCAATCTCAGCCGAGGCCTTGTGGGATTTGCAAATCTTCGGAATATAAAACCCTAGAGTGCAAGAAACTGAAGGACGCAACGTGCTACAGTTGCAACGAAAAAGGGCACATTAAGACAAATTGCCCAAAATATGCAAAGAAAGCTGATGAAGGAAAGAAGACCAATGCTAGGGTCTTCAGGATGGATGCAAAGGAAGCTGTGCAGGACAACAATGTGATCACAGGTACCTTCCTTATAAATGATGTTTATGCGAGAGTGCTATTTGATTCAGGAGCTGATAAATCATTTGTAGATAATAAGTTTTGTAAGTTGCTGAATTTACCTGTTAAAACCTTAAGTGTGAAGTATGAGGTGGAATTAGCAGATGGCACCTAAGAAACCGCCTCAACCATATTAGATGGATGTTTCATATCCATTAAGAACCACTCTTTTCCTTTGTCCCTACTTCCTTTGAAGTTAGCCGGTTTCGAAATAGTTTTGGGTATGGACTAGTTATCTCATAACCAAGCCCAGATTGTCTGCAATAAGAAGCAGGTGGTGATCAAGACTCCGTCTGGTGAATCACTTACCATTCAGGGAGATACCCAGTATGGACTGCCTGAGCAAGTGACTATGCTCAAGGCCTTTAAGTGTTTGAAGAAGGGTTGTGTCATCTACATGGCACAAGTGACTATTGATGAGCCGAAACCCAAGATTGAGGATATCCCCGTCATTTCTGAATACCCTGAAGTTTTTCCTGAAGAACTACCTGGCTTACCACCAGATAGGCAAGTAGAATTCAGAATCGACATCATCCCTGGAGCAGCACCTGTTGCTAGGGCGCCTTATAGGTTGGCACCAACAGAGATGAAGGAATTGAGGACACAACTAGATGAATTGCTAGCCAAGGGTTTCATTAGACCTAGTTCGTCCCCTTGGGGAGCACCAATCTTATTTGTCAAGAAGAAGGATGGATCGATGCGTCTATGCATCGATTACCATGAGCTTAATAAGGTCACTATCAAGAATAGGTATCCATTGCCCAGGATCGACGATCTGTTCGATCAGCTTCAAGGGGCAAGTTACTTCTCTAAGATTGACTTAAGGTCAGGCTATCACCAACTGAAGGTTAGAGATGAAGACGTACACAAGACTGCATTTAGGACTCGTTATGGTCATTACGAGTTCCTAGTGATGCCTTTTGGGCTCACTAATGCACCTGCCGCATTCATGGATCTCATGAATCGTGTCTGCAAGCCCTACTTGGACAAATTTGTTATCGTCTTCATTGACGACATTCTGATTTATTCAAAGAATCAGGCCGACCAAGAGAAACATCTTCGATGTATTCTTTCACTACTTCAGCAGGAGAAGCTCTACGCCAAATTCTCTAAGTGTGAATTTTGGCTTCGTGAAGTCCAATTTCTTGGACATATGGTTAGTGAGCGTGGTATCCAAGTAGATCCCGCTAAGGTGGAAGCTGTCATGAATTGGCAAGAGCCGAAGAAGCCCACAGAAATTCGCAGTTTCTTGGGATTGGCAGGATACTACAGGCGCTTTATTGAAAATTTTTCAAGGATTGCTGTACCCCTAACTTCTTTGACTAGGAAGGTTATAAAGTTCAATTGGGGACCCAAGCAACAAGAATCCTTTGATATCCTTAAGCAGAAGCTAAGCAATGCACCTGTTTTGACATTGCCTGAAGGTACCGAAGAATTCGTGGTTTACTGCGACGCATCACACACTAGCATGGGGTGTGTGCTTATGCAGAAAGGCAAGGTTATTGCCTATGCTTCACATTAGTTAAAGATGCATGAAAAGAATTACACCACCCATGACTTGGAGTTGGGTGCCGTTGTATTTGCACTGAAGCTATGGAGGCACTATTTATACGGTATCAAGTGTGTGATCTATTCTGATCACAAGAGCCTCCAGCACCTGTTTAACCAAAAAGATTTGAACATGAGGCAACGACGTTGGATGGAAACTTTGAATGATTATGATTGTGAGATAAGATACCATCCTGGCAAGGCGAATGTAGTCACCGATGCCTTGAGTCGAAAGGAAAGGGTCAAACCCATCCGAATCAATGCCAAGAGCATTGAGATAAAGATTAGTTTGAATGAAAGGTTGTTAGCTGCACAGAAAGAAGCTGTAATGGAAGCTAACTATCCTAATGAAAAGCTAGGAGTAACTGAAGAACAGTTATCCTATGGCAAGGACGGAATTCTGAGATTGAATGGACGAATATGGGTTCCAGTTTATGGAGGACTTCGAGATGTTATCCTCCAGGAAGCCCACAATTCTAAATACTCCGTTCATCCTGGAGCTGACAAGATGTACCAGGATTTGAAGGCAAACTATTGGTGGATAGGCTTGAAGAAGTCTGTAGCTGCCTATGTAGCAAAATGTTTGACGTGTGCGCAAGTCAAAGCTGAGCATCAGAAGCCGTCAGGTTTGCTACAACAGCCTGAACTTCCCACGTGGAAGTGGGAAATGGTGACGATGGATTTCATCACCAAGTTTCCAAAGACAAGGAAAGGAAATGATACGATATGGCTGATTGTTGATAGGTGGACTAAGTCAGCACATTTCCTACCCATTAAGGAGACCTATAGCTCCGACATGTTAGCCCAATTGTACGTAGATAAGATCGTATCTCTGCATGGCGTACCAGTGTCTATTATCTCTGACAGAGATACTAGATACACGTCACATTTTTGGAAAAGTTTCCAACAATCTTTGGGCACACGCTTAAATTTTAGTACGGCCTACCATCCTCAGACGGACGGCCAGAGTGAGCGTACAATCTAAACTTTGGAAGACATGCTTCGTGCAAGTGTGATTGACTTAGGTGGTAGTTGGGATAACCACCTGCCATTAATCGAGTTCTCGTATAACAATAGCTATCATACGAGCATCAAGGCCGCGCCCTTCGAGGACTTGTATGGTAGAAAGTGCAGAACGCCCGTTTGTTGGGCGGAAGTTAGAGATGTCCAACTGACAGGACTGGAAATAGTCTTTGAAATGACAGACAAGATTGTCCAGATTCGTGACCGCCTGAAAGCTGCTAGGGATAGGCAGAAAAGCTACGCAGATTTAAAGCGTAAACCTCTGAAATTCGAGGTAGGTGATAAAGTGTTGCTTAAAGTATCATCCTGGAAGGGAGTGATGCGATTTGGTAAGAAAGGTAAGTTAAACCCGAGATACATAGGACCATTCGAGGTCATCGAATGTGTCGGATCTGTTGCTTATAAGTTAAAATTACCTGAAGAGCTCAGTGGTATTCACAATGTATTCCACATCTGCAATTTGAAGAAGTGTTTCGCTGATGAATCACTAGTCATACCACATACAGATGTGCACATAGAAGAGAGCTTGAAGTTTGTTGAGAAACCTATGTCGATCGAGGATCGATAGGTTAAGAAGCTTCGAAGGAAGCATGTACCGATCGTAAAGGTTAAATGGGATGCCCGTAGAGGTCTCGAGTACACGTGGGAGGTAGAGTCCACAATGAAAGAAAAGTACCCTCATTTGTTTCAGTAAATATCGAGGTCGAGATTTCTTTTAAGGGGGTGAGGATGTAACACCTTGAAAATTCACGTCCTATAATGTATTGACACGTGTCATAAGCTTGAACGTGTGAAAGAATACTCTAGAAGGACTAAAGTTGACAAACAAGAAAAGTGTGTGAATATAAGGGTTCAAAATGTCAACAATGGATAAATATACTTTACAATAACCCTACACAATGTTTATACCCTTAAACGAAGGAATCATGGATCATACGAAGCTAATTGTGAAGGAAAGTGAGAGATTCAAACTACAGGGGTTAAACGTGTCAACATGTTTAAAGTATACCTCTGAGTGACCTTTTAGCAAACCTAAAGCTTTATAACGATTAATTATGCTCACTAGAATACATGATAAAAATTTCACCAAGTTTCGTTATCGTATGAGAAAGTTATGATAAAATTCGTATACGAGGGGTTAAAAGCGTCAACGATGATGTGTATGACTTTTCGGTTGATAACAAAGCAAACCAAGGACTTAACAAAGTGGGTATAAGTCTTGAAGCCCTTATCAGTCAATTTGGAGGGCTCATAATGCAAGATATAAAGGGGAATGACCTTTCGAAGGACCAAGAGCCAAGATGCAACAACTAAAAAAGTTTTTAAACTGACAGCAGGCATCAGGCGGGCTGCGTAAGCCTTACCAGAAACTTACGCGGGCCGCGTGCGATCCCCAGATACAGAAAAATACAGGCAGCAGCCTGTTCAGCCTTGTAACTGACTTTAGGAGATATTTTCACTTCCATGGGCGACCCATAATAGTTCCTAGGCACTAGGGACAGTTGTGGATGATCCAGGATCAGTGGTAGACTTGGTTGTCAATAATCTAGTGAGATTAAAGCACTATATAAAGGTCCATTATTTACAACTTTTGATCATACCATCACCACTCAAATTCTGATCAATTCTGGAGCTCAAGGCCACTTTCTAAGGATCACTAATCGTGCATAGGACTTTGGTAAGTACCCTTGACCTTCCTTGATTGAGTTTTACTTAGTTATTAGCTTAAAAGTCAAACCATCGTAATTAACGTTTGACTTAGCGATTAATCATTAATGGTCCAATGATAGTCGAATTGAAGGTAGTTATAAGTTGGTAATTATGTGGGCAATAAACCCTTGAAAGGGCACCCTCTGATTCCCGCTCTAACTAGACCAAATGTCGGGTCAAAGTTGTTTATAAAAAGTCAACAGAAACTTAAATTGCGATTTAACATGTAATTAGCAATGTAGAAGGCATGTAACCTATTTTATCACTCATATAACTTGTTAATAAGTATAAGAACTGGTCTAAGCTTGTTTGATCCGGCAATTTTCTATTTAGACCCGGTTCGGAACCGAAAGTCGCAAAACTTTGACTTTTGCTTTGACTTGAGTTCTGACCCGATTTAGTATGATTTGAAAATGCCTTAGAGCTTCCTTAGGACCAGGCTACATGTTGGTATAACCCTCTGTGGTTGGTTCATTGATTATCCGATTCGTTTACATGTTTCCGTTAATTGCTTAATGTTGACCATAATGCCCTTTTGACCATAAAACGAGATTTTTGGATATGTGAGAGGACAATAACCTTTGTTACTAATTTATAAACATGTCCCTAAAGTTTCATATCAGTTCGAGGTCCAGAATAGGAGTTATGCTAAATAGCGCATTTAAGAAGCTTTTTGTTAATTAAACGGCGCAATTAGCATAAAGCCTATCTAAACCCAATTTCGACACCAAAACTTTTACACACTGATGTGATATAATATTTTGGGATTTTTGAAGATTTTTAATTATTTTTAACCTGCTCATAACCTAAGGTTATGGCGTTAATTCGGTAAATACCGATTATACCCTTTTTGGTTATAAAATGAGTTCTACATAATATTTTGACACCAATCCAATTGCTACTGATTTTAAATAATAAATGAAGTATTTTTAACTTTATAACCTGATCAGAAAACTCAGATTTCCTGTATAACCCGGAAATCGCTTAAAATGGCTTTTTAAAGGATATTAAACACATAGTTTATGTTTAAAACCATTTTGTCATATATGACTTATGACCAACTGATATGACCTATTAAAATAAGTTATTTTACTGATGTATTCGGACCCGAATCTCAGAATTTCATTTAATCTCTTTTATAACCTTTAAAATGACCAAAATACCCCTACGGGGCTTAAATTAAGGTTAAACTCGTTTTGGGCATGATGGAAGATATCCTACTGATATCACAACATATTTAAGGCATATTAACTTAGGAAACCTGTTAGTGACTCTTTCGGGTACCCGTTATGCGTTATTCGCGTTCGGTTCGGTTTATGTAACTAGTTTGCATAAACTAGCTGAAACGAGTCAAACCTTATCGTTTTTATCTCAAAATCCAGAATGTGTTTAGATTACCCTTATTATACAAGTATTCAAACTTGTCGGGTCTAAATCACATTCTATTTTGGTCTTCGCTTAATCACGCGTTCGAACCGTATCTTTCTTTAAAACTAACCGGTCTAGGCTTAGGCTTAATTAAAGACCCGTTAGGATTCTAATAGGTTATTATAAACCTTCGTTCCAGAATAGAAGACCTGGTAAAAGCTACACGCACTTGCTATTTGTGATTGATACTTGCAAAGGTAAATACTTTTAACTTATTTTCCCTATACGGGCTTGGGGTATGGTATATAAAATACCTCTTGGTTCGGGCATTGAATCTTTAATCGAATAGAGGTTAAACCATTGATATGCTCCATTTTGAAATGTTTTGTTTGCTTAAAGCCTTTGGGGGGTTAATGACCATGTCCCGGATATCCTTGGCATCATTTTACGAAATGGCCACGACCTAAGCACGGGGTGTAGGCGTACACCCGTCGGTGCCAAAATAAATAATGTGGTGTGTCTATTGATCTTTAACCCGGTCTACGGATCGGGCTACTAAACGCATAAGGAATATGTAATTCTTTTACAAGATTATATTCAAATAATTATCCCAAGTTATAAAGAGATTGTGCCACGTGCATTCAAATCAATTTTATTAAACCTTTTCAAAATGAGTCAGTTAATTGTATTTACCAGTGTAAACTGACGTATTTTCCCAAAAAGGTTAAGTGCAGGTACTACGCGAACTAGGCTGGCTTTCTCCTAGCATCCACAATAAGTCTCGCACGCTTGGATGTCAAAACTGTTGAACAATGTTTCCATTTTATTTTGATCCACCTGTGGATTACTTTCAACTATTTGTGATACTTGATATTACAATATTATTCGGTTGAAATACATCTATCTTTTGCTTCCGCTGTGCATATTAAATATTGTGTTGTTTGACTATAATGTTACCAACCACGTCACGATACTCCCCACCGGTAATACGTGGAAATATCGGGGTGTGACAGTAAGCCAGAGGGTCTTTGATGTTCAGCCTTGACTCTTGCACAAGTTAGGCATTTTCCAACGTAGATAACGATATCCCTTTTCATGCCCGGCCACCAGTACTTATAGCGAAGGTCCTGGTACATTTTGTCGGCACCGGGATGAATAGAATACCGGGATTTGTGGGCTTCGTCCATCAAGATCTATCACAATTTGGTCCATTTGGGGATCCAAATTCGGTCCAGAAAGTGGAATATCCCATTCGACTTGTTCACAAGTTGGGCTCCATCGTGGTAGATTCTTTCTTTCTTCAGAGTACGTTCGTTAAAACTCGGATGCTGAGCTTCGCGGATGAGGGTCTTGAGATCGTATTGGGTTTGAACATTACGGGTGCTGAGCAGATAGCTTCGTATGCTGAGTGCGTCGGCAACAACATTTGCTTTGCCTGGGTGATAACGAATCTCACAGTCGTAGTCGTTGAGAAGTTCTACCCATCGGCGTTGACGCATATTAAGTTCCTTCTGATTAAAGATATGCTGTAGGCTCCTATGATCGGTGAAGATCGTACACTTGGTACCGTACAGGTAGTGTCGCCAAATCTTTAACGCAAAAACAACTGCGCCTAGCTCGAGATCATGGGTTGTATAGTTCTTCTCGTGGATTTTGAGCTGACGATATGCGTAAGCTATAACCTTGTCTCGTTGCATGAGAACACAACCAAGACCAAGGTTGGAAGCATCACAATAGACAATGAAATCATTGTTTCCGTCGGGCAATGTGAGAACGGGAGCATTGCAAAACATGTGCTTGAGGGTTCGAAAGGCAGACTCTTGTTCAGTTCCCCAAACAAAAGGCTTGTCTTTATACATGAGAGCGGTAAGCAGTACAGCGATCTTTGAGAATCCTTCGATAAACCGTCGATATTAGCCCGCCAGTCCGAGAAAAGAACAAACTTCAGACGGGTTCTTAGGCGTAATCCAACTCTTGACAGCTTCAATCTTCGCGGGATCGACGTGAATACCTTGACTATTAACAATGTGACCCAGAAACTGAACTTCCTCCAACCAGAATTCACACTTGGAGAACTTGGCATAGAGTTGGTTCCCCTGGAGTAACTCGAGAACCAAACGTAGATGTTGCGCGTGTTCGACTTTCGATTTGGAATAGATCAAGACATCGTCGATGAATACGATGACGAAACGGTCGAGATATGGTTTACACACGCGATTCATCAGATCCATGAAAACCGCGGGTGCGTTGGTTAATCCAAAAGGCATAACAACGAATTCGTAATGGCCGTATCGAGTACGAAACGCGGTTTTAGGTATATCTTCCTCTTGAATACGTAGCTGGTGATAGCCTGAGCGTAGATCGATATTCGAGAAGCACCTAGAACCTTGTAGCTGGTCAAACAAATCGTCGATGCGAGGTAGAGGATAGCGGTTCTTAATAGTTAGCTTATTCAATTCCCGATAGTCGTTGCACATCCTGAACGACCCATCCTTCTTTTTGACGAAAAGGACTGGCGCGCCCCAAGGAGAGGTGCTCGGGCGAATGAAGCCTTTTTCAAGTAATTCCTGGAGTTTATTTGAGAGTTCGCGCATTTTGGATGGCGCGAGTCGGTAGGGAGCTTTGTCAATAGGGTTGGCTCCCGGAACGAGGTCGATACGAAAGTCGATATCACGACTTGGCGGTAGTCTGGGAAGATCCTCTGGGAAAACATTAGGAAATACTCGAACCACTGGAACGTCCTTCACTTCCTTCTTTTCTTTCTTTTCCTTCTCCGCTACTACAATGTTAGCCAAGAAAGCCCTGTATTCCTTGTGGAGATACTTGCGAGCTTGAACACATGACATGAGCTTGAGACATTTCGAAGTTGTATCACCGTAAACACACAATAGATCACCATTCGCAAGCGAGAATCGAATCATCTTGTCGAAGCACACAACTTCAGCATGGTTTTCACGAAGAAAGTCCATGCCTACTATGACGTCAAAACTTCCGAGTTGCATCGGGATAAGGTCGATTGGGAAGATGTGATTGTTGAGCTCAAGAGTACAATCACGAAGAACAGAATCGACGGCGACAGTCCTTCTGGTAGCGACTTCAACATCGAACGTTGAGGAGAGATGAGAGCGCTTATGACTAAGGAGTTTCTCGAATTCGAATGACACAAAGCAATCATCGGCTCCAGTATCAAACAAACAGGAAGCATAAATACCATTCACAAGGAACGTACCATTGACCACGTTGTTGTCGGCTTGGGCTTGACGCACGTTGATGTTGAAAGTTCGTGCACGTGCTGCTTGTTGTTGCTGCTGCTGGGGCTGCTGCTGCCGAGGCTCTTGTTTCACAATCCTGTTTGGGCACATGTTGGCGAAATGATTAGGATCGCCACATGCGAAGCAGGCTCTGGCTTTGACTGCGGGTGCCGGAGGAGCTTGTTGACCCTGAGGGGTGGTGAGCAGAGCTTGATGAGCAGGAGCTTGTCGAACACGGCAGTTGGCAGTAAAATGGCCGTACATATTGCAATGAGCACAGAAACGGCAAGCGATGGAAGTCGGGTGGTGGTAGGTACAAGTAGGGCAGAGCGGATGTGGCCCATTGTATGCACGCTTTGCAAGTGGTGCATTTGCCACAGGCGCCACTACTTGACGCTGTTGGGCTGGTACAACTTGAATCGGTGCAGCAGTGATCGCACAGTTCTTGTTGCTGGAGTTGTCCTTTCTCTTGTTGCTCGATGAGGTGGTAGTTTCAGCAGTTGGTGTAGCGGTGGTAGCTTGATGCAAGTGCTTTGAAGTCTTATCCCAGACACCAGCCTTGACCCGTTTGTCGTTGATTTCAGCGGCCAGTAGGTAAGTTTCTTCGATCGTCGTAGTCTTAGCCACTTGAACGAAATCTGTGACGCAGTCGGGAAAAGCTCGGATGTACTTCTTGATTGCCATGTCTGGAGTCTTGACCTGATCGGGACAGATGATGCTGAGTTGTTTGAAGCGAGCAGTGAAAGCAGCATTGTCACCTTCCTTCTGCTGTATGTGCCAAAATTCATCCTCTAGCTTTTGACGTTCGTGAGGAGGGCAAAATTCCTCTAGCATGACTTCCTTGAGCTCGTCCCACAACAGACCGTAGGCTGCATCGTTCCCTCGCTTGTTCCTCTCGGCCGTCCACCAGTCTAGTGCACGGGACTGGAAAACGCCGGTAGCATTCAGAGTTCGGAGGTCATCGGGGCAACCACTCTGTCGTAGAGTGACCTCAATGGAATCGAACCATTGGAATAGTGTAGTCGGACCTCCCTCGCCAGTGAATTCTTTTGGCCCACACGACTTGAATTGCTTGAAATTGAAGGACTTGGTAGCATCTTTAGGGGGTTTCGGTTCTCGACTCCTCAGATGATTTGCTGACGTTCTCGAAGACATCGCTTACGACCTTCGCTACACTTTTAGCGATGATGGCTGCCAGGCGTTTGTCCCTCTTCTCTTGACGAGAAAGTGTGTGACGGGATCCAGATGACATTGTCTGCAATAGACATCACCACAGGACTCAACACATCGTATTCAAATCTTACCTCACACATCTAACGTTCACTAAAGCTTAGGAACACGCAATGTAACACGTATCACATAAACACATAGGCTCATAATCACAGATTCACGTAAACACATAAGCACGTAGGCACGTAGAGCACAGAATCCACAAAAGCACACAATCATGTAATCACAAGATGCAGTCAGAATACCGAAACCTATCATTTACAGTTCGCGATTGTCCAAATATAGCGTTCACGTTTTGTATATCGAGTCGTGTAGTATAACGTAGCATAAGGTCGTCTATAGTTCAGCGATTTGTCAGCGTATTGAGATAGAGATGCAGTGCGAGTCATGTGTGTCGATTGAAGTGAAAGCAAAAAATCGAGTAAATCTCCAGAATTTAAACACCTAAACAGGTAAATGCACATAAAATCGACGAATCATCAGAGTCAGCAGTCGCAGGCTCAAAATCTAAATACATAAAAATAGAGAAGTAGGTCGTCTGCGGCTATTAGACTTCGACTACCCAAAGTGTTTCGACTATTCTCAAGGACTTGTTGTACACGCTTGACCTACCGGGCAGTGCCTTTGCCTTGATTCTTGGGCATTGGGCACGTATCCCGTTAGTCATATCGTGACTTCAGGTCGTTGGAGTCCATCGAGACTTTGGTGAGAGTTCTGTAAAATAAGCGGAACAAGTCGTCAAGGTTAGGGTTTCACCCCTAGCTTAGCAACTTCGTTCCTGTTTTTAATAAAATAGAGGAGATTATTCATAAAAATACGAATTTCACTCCTGATTTGACATAATTCTCCTCGTTTGTAGATAAAAAATGCTGGTCGATTAAGCAATTTTAGTCGAGGGTTTGAGGTTTTCACACCTAATCTCGGCTTAATCTCTCATTTCATAGCTAAAATTTCGAGTGTAGTGAAAGTGTAGCATAAGCGAGAATAGTGAGAAATAAGCACGTACATAATCCCTACTGGATGTACTCAGGTCGGTCTGTTGGTTCCTAACTATAGACTAGGTATCTAAGACACTGACTCGGACAAGGTCGTGTCTTGCCTAATTCCCTATAGTTATGGCTCTGATACCAATCTGTCACACCCCAACCAATGGCGGAAACATCGGGGCATGGCACTGAGCGAAATAGATTGTCTAGAAGTTTCCATAACAATTATCATTACCATTCAATTTAAAATAACATGTCCCATACCATGTCTCAAACAGTAAACAAATTATTACAGATAAAATCTAGGCAAATAATTATGTTCCGACAACTCAGATTTAAAATAGAGCAATTGTTTATCTGCTTCTAGAGACCCTTAGTTCAATTACTACAGACAACTATTTGTTGGGCTCTAAAGCTTTATTCTAGCTTCAAATTCCTACCAAGTGTGCGTCCTAAGCACCTGTCACATACGTTAAAACAAAGTCAATACATAAAATGTAAAGGTGAGCATACAAGTTTGATAATAGCATATAGAGTTCGAATTCGTTTACGCATAACAAGCACGTACACATAGAGAAATGAAGCACGTTAGTTATTGACATAGATCCGTCGATACCAATGACTGCGGGTTGACTTCCAAATGCAGTTCGCAATACATGATTACCACCGTAATCTATGCAAGTAATTGTCCTTAACAACCCCCGTGTGAACGGGTGCCGAGTCCAAACTATAGTACTATCGTTGCTAAGGCAGGTAGACAGCATTCCATGTGTAAACATAACAAACAAGCATTCATAAGCCACGTATAACATGCATTAACGGTTAGCGTTCAAATAGTATTGAGTAGTGTGATGGTTGTAGTTTGAATATTCGTAACGTATGTAACACCCAAAAGTGCGTAAAGCAAAAAGGGATCGAGTATACTCACAGCGGTTGATGGATTGAAGGGAGCGCTTAGCGAGTAAAGTTAGCCTGAATGGATTGAGAGCATAACGATAAGCGAAGCGAAAAACGATGCAAAGTGTTGGAGAGTCGGACAGCTGGTTGATCGGTCGGTGGTCCGATCGGACGGCTGACCGTTCGGTTGACAGCCCGCTCGGACAGCTGTCCGGTCGGTCGGTAGGCCGATCGGATGGCTGTTCGAGTGGATTGTTTCTTTCTTTGAGAAGGATGTGTTTCTGTATGATGGCTTGACTTTTGAAGTTTTCGTTGTAGCATTTGAAAACATTGAAGTACCTTTACCCTTCAGGTCGGGCGATCGGACGACTGTTCGATCGGCCGACAACCCGATCGGTTAGGTATTTTAAGGATTTGTAGTGATTTGCTTTGGATCAGACATGTGTTCGATCGGACAGGTCAACAAGTCAAAGGCTTGCTGACCGCTCGGTGGGCAATTCAACAATAGTCAACAACTTTAATGAAATGCAAAGTGTTGTGCAGTAGATCGGTTAGCTGATCGATCGAACACTAATGCTGTTCGATCGGACAACCATGACGAGTTCTCAGCAGGGTGTCACCTGATCGGACGGCTGTTCGATCGGGTGGCACTCCTAGTGCATCGAACATGTTGAAAAATCGATCAAGTGTTGAAGTATAGTATCTCATGATCCGAAGAGTAATCTGATCGGACAGTAGTCCGATCGAACAACAGTTCGTTCAATACTACTCTTCAAAATAAACTGATTAAGTGTGGGACCACGTGTTAACCGATCGGCTGGCCAGTCGATCGGCTGACTGTCCGTTCGGACAGCAGTCCGATCGGTCAGCATCCTGACCTGATCAGCCTATACATCTAACACTTGGTTGTTCTGATTGTTTGTCGTTTTATTAAGGTATTTTGACAACGAGTCGAACCATAGATCCCTCGTCCTTCCTTCGTTCTCCTAGTCGGACAGGAATCACCCAAATCCGGCCGGTGAACTGTTCGGAACGGGGTTTAGTGTTGATTCCGAAGTCGGTTAACCTCGTGGATAGAATCCGGACCTTGAGCCACGAAACCACCGGAGTGATTTGTAAACCGACACAGGCTCCGTTTCAATCGGTTTGAAGGCATTGAGTGAAATAGAGTTGAAAGAAAGTTGGAAAATCCGTCTTTCAATCCTTTTCACCATGTATATGTTTAGATCCATGAAAGATCTTTGTTTGTTTATGTGGAAATCGGCTAGGTCCAAGTTATTCTTGGTGGATTGAGGCCAAAACATGAAGTTCTTCAAGAACCCATGATGACATCATCCTAGAACACTTGAATCTTGATGATTTCACGGTTAAAAGTTAAGATTTGAAAGATTGAAATGTGTAGGAGTGCATGTAGATCAAGAAAGTACAAGATTTAGGACGAAATCTTACCGGAATCGAGAGAAATCTGAGAAAAGATGAGCTGAGCGTGCTGGTCGAACAGAGGTTTCCAAAAGTGGAAATGATGACAATGACAGGGGTATTTATAGGATGCCAAATGGGGAAAGTGCTGGCCGATCGGCCAGGCAGCTCGATCGGACAACCTGTCCGATCGGCTGGTTGTTCGATCGGCTGGTAGCCTGATCGATCAGTCTGCACGTCTCGAGTGTTCAGCGCGACGATTTTTGATATTTCGATTTCGGTTGCGAGCGGTTCGATACGAGAGGGTTTCCTAGTCAAATTACTTTTAATCCCAACCACTCATATCTCGCACTATCCTTTCTCCACTAATTATCATAGTTCGATTGTGATTCGAGTTCGAAATCGATTGAGTTCGATTGCATTTCGAGTTTCGATTGATTACCACAGATAACATAAATGAACATGTACAAGTAACACATAAGGCACACACACACGTATAACAATAACTAAAATGCGTAATTCGAGTCGCGATTCGATGTCGATTTGATTGGCATAGTTTGATTATCGTTTAGTTAACTTTATCGCATTGTTACTTCCTAAACTTCACAGTCGTAAGTCGATTGAATAGCGAAAATCATACGTCGATTATTGTAGTTATAGATACTTACTCCACATAATAGCTAAAACAAAAGAAATCTATTATTAATCAGTTGCGCGAAAAGGGTCGTTGACTTTGACCTTGACTTCTCGAAAACACGGGGTGTTACACGATTAAAGTTGTAGGTTTTCCGGCGATAAATTTGAGTTACAGGTTTCCGAATCAGGTCCCGACGAGTCGTGAAACGAAGTTGCTACTAGCTGTTTGTTTCCGAGTGTAATATAAAAGAAAACGAGTTGCAGGTTGGGACTAGATTTGTTTTCAATTGTAGCCAATGTGTTCGAAGGGTGTTGGTTATATGTTGACTTCCGACGTGTTATTCCGACGGGTGTTGGATATATGTTGATCTAAGGTGTTGGTTGTATATTTAGTGTTGGATTGATGGACCATATCAGTTTTAACGAGTCAACAATGCCGATTCTGATATGCTCGTGCACTGGTGTAGCAAGACAGTGCTACAAATGAGCTATCCCGTCGGAGATTGGAACCAGTCGCCGGGAATTAAATTTATGGTGGTTGGACTTGGTGGCCGATGGGGTTTGTGGGTGGTGGTGACGGTGGTTTGTGGGTGGCAACAGGTTTGTGGGTGGTGATGAGGGTGGTTTGTTGTAGCGAAGGTGATGACGGTGGTTTGGGGTGGTTTTAGAGATGTTGACTTTGACCAGTCATCATTATTTTAAATAAAAAATGTGGGCCCCATCTTAATTTATTTTGCTTTATGTTAAGGGTATTATAGTCATTTCACAACAACTTCACTGAGAAACCTAACCCCCATCGGCGCCAGGGACTATCCGAGAATGAAAGTACAAAAGTTGGGGACTATAGCTGTAATTTTAGAAGTATAGGGACTATAGGTGAAAACAGAGCAAACTACATGGACTATCCGTGCACTTTCTACTTCAAATTTATTTTCTTATGCGGATAAAGTGTTTGGATGGATTAACCATTTCAACTAATATCATCCTTGGCTTGAATTTAGTTCGATTTGATTTTGATTTCGAAGAATAAAATTTCAAACAAAATAAACCAGAAACCAAACCGATAATCATGTTTAGTTATGTAAGAATACATTAGAATATGTTTTATATGCTATATGTGTGTTATCTTTTGTCATGCATAATATTCAAGACCGTTATTTACAAATTTAACTGGTATTTTTTCGTATACTAAAAATGTATTTTACAAATCTTTATAAGTATTTGTTACTAATTTTAGGAATATAACTATAAAATAAACAAAATATAGTGGAGGGTAATCATGTAATTTATTGATATTTTTCACATGTAAATTCTTAAACAGCAAATAGAATTATCTTAAAAATCAGATAGAATTATGTTAAAAAGGTTTTATTATATTCTTGAACTTAATCAACTATGTTAAAAAGGATTTATTATATTCTTGAACATAATCAACTAAACATATAGGAATTTAACTGTTTAATATATTCTAATGAAAAAGACATCAAACAACATGTCACAATTATTATACCTACTCATGTTGTGAATCATGTTTTCTGTATTATGATTTAAATTACAGACATCAAATAACATGTCACTGTTACATAGAAAAAGCGATTATGTCATCTAATCCATCAAGTTATACATACATTCCACTAAAAAACAACTTCTATATCAATATATTTTCACTAAAAACAAATACTTTTTCTCTCTCCTTTTCAATTAAATAATATTATCATTACATTTTTCTCTCTCCTTCACTCACAACCACTTTCAATATATATATTAAAAAAATTATACTGGGTGAACAGTGTCCCCCCAAATATACAGATGAACAGTAACATTTTCTCTCTCCTCCACTCACAACCATTTTTTATACCCTTTATAATATAAAAACTACCCCTCACATATTTTGATGGTTTGGATGAGAATGCTCTAAAGCGAGGTATATGCACTTTTTAACTTTTTTTTTTACCTATAAGACCATGGAGTATGGTGGGGCGGGGGTTTAGGGCATGACCTGACACGTGGCTTGGGTGAGCTTCGCTGGGCTGACCCACATTGAAGACGGTATGGTGGGGTGGGGGTTTGGGGTGTGGCCAGCCAAAACGGGTGTTTTATATTTTTTAAAACAAAAAAATGTAATTTTTTAATGTTTTTTAAATAAAGAAAAGTACATAAAAAAATTCTGAACGCTTATATTTTTTCTTTATCTCTTCTCTCGTCTCCAACATTAGTTCCAACTCTTCACCCTCTAGGTGGTCGATGGGCTGGGGTAGAAATTTCATCTCGTCTTTGTTTCAGGGCATCCCTAGCTTCTTTGCTCTTCCAAATTCCGACCCTTTGTTGTTGGAATACGTTGAATGTATCTAACTTGCATGCAATGTCATCCAACTGATCGCTGTATACTCCCTTACGCGAGCCCGAACTCCCAACTGAAGGCGATGTCGTACCCAATCTTGATTTTAGAGCGCGCCTTTTTGCGGCATCTCTTCCGAATTCAGGCCGGTATGGAGAATCATCCAGAAAGTCCTCCAACCACTAGGGATATTCACCCACTTGGGATGGAACTTACAAATCTCCCAACAATGCATTAAACGGAAGTCGCTCCCCACATTTGTTTTGAATGTGACCAATGCATTTGTCACAAAGTCGGCTTCGGTTTCACCACTTTTTGGGTTTTGCTTTGCTTTATTTAAAATAACACTAAATTTGGTAAGTTGGCCGCTTATCTCGGTCCACTTCGAGGATAAGCTATCGTTTTCACGATAAGCCTCCCTTTCCATTTCTTCATGGAATGCTTTATTAATCGCTTCCCACAAATGGCTTCGATGTTGCGAATTTCCTATTTTAATAAAAACAAAATTTAATATATTACAAAGTTATATAAAAAATAACCATAAATATTAAAATAAGGGCTACAAAATATTTAAAAATACCTAAACTTGGATGTTGAGATTGTTGAAGCCAAGCCCTCGCCAATGCAAGTTCTTCATTAACGATCCATCTTTGTTGTTTTCGTTTGGCGGTTTCAAGTGCTTTCTCCGCCTCGGTTTTTTTCTTGTGACTTCTCTTTTTGATGGGTTTGGATGCGAAAGGACCATCGTTGGGTGGTTGAGTTTCGGGGACGGTTTCGGTTTGGGAAAGGTTGATGGAGGTTGGTGAAAGGTTGATGGGCGTTTGTGGAATCGGGCTAGGTATAGAATCGTCGGTGTGTGGGAAGTTAGTATACAAACGATTCGTGAGATACGATGCATAACCCGCCATATCGGGCACAGAGGAGTGTATTAAAAATGGACGAGGCATTGGACGATTGGGTGGTGGGCTAGGATTTTCTTGGAATGCCCACGGGTTGTTCGGATCATAACCACGATTATGATGATGCATTTTTCGTTTTGTAGAATGAGAATAGAGATGATTATAGAAGATGTGGAGTGTATTGTGGTTGAATGTGGTAAAAAAAGGAATAGAAGTGTGAGTTTTGTAGTGGAATTTTTTTTTTAACAACGGCTAGCCCAACGGCTAGTTTGGTTTGGCCATTAAGAGCCCGCCATGTCATACTGATAGACCCGCCCCACGCCCGGCTTTAAACTCCCGCCCCTTGGGCCACGCCGAAACCCAAGCCCACCCGGGGTGGTGGCTTGGCGTTTTCAGCCCACCCACGCCCCAACCCCCGCCCCATACCCCACAGTCTAACTACAAACTCAATACGGGGAATAGTGTCAGGTATATGCATTTTCTTTATTGGTCTAATTAATTTACGATTTTATCCTCGCTTTAAAATTATGATTTTGTCATCAGTTCAAAATTACGTTTTTGCCTCCCAGTTCAAATAAAATTATGTTTTTGCACCCTGCTAAAAATTACAATTTTGCCATCGGTTCAAGATGGAGGAATAGTGCCAGGCAGCTGGCACTCCCCCATTGGTCCAACAAATTTACTATTTTATCTCCGTTTTAAAATTACGATTTTGCCATCAGTTCAAAATTACGTTTTTGCCCCCAGTTCAAAATAAAATTATGCTTTTGCCCCAACCAAAAATTACAATTTTGCCCTCGATTCAAAATTACGATTTTGCCGTGTTTAAATTTATAGTTTTACCGTTACTTTTGTTTTTTTTCCAAGCCAAATTACAATTTTGCCATCAGTTTAAATTTATATTTTTCCATCGTTTTTATTTTTCCCAAAGTTGAGATCCTGTACAAACAGTGCTAATTGTAAAAACTGTAAAAACAGATATGTGTCATTGATAGTTTAAATTATGGGTTGGTATTGATTACAAATAAAACTGCTATAATTAATAATTAATACTATAGAGTTAGGGGTATTTTAGTCATTTAGTCATTTTCCATTAAATACTAATTCCACTAAGTTTTTTAAACTAAAATAACTTTTATATACTTTGTTATTTTTGAAAAAAAAAAATTATACCATAAAATTAAGTTTTTTTTACCTTTAATATGACTACCATATTGCTATATTTTTTTTTATAAAAGTGATTTTTAAAAAAAGTTACAAAAATGTGTTTTATAATTGTGCTAGTTATTATGTAGTTGGAATGTGCTAATATGAAAAATGTATTGTGTTGATTTTAAATCCACATGTAAGTTTTTATTTTGTTGTGTAATTCTTATGTGTTGCTATTTTTTTTCTTTTGTGTTGTTATTGGAAGCCTATTTGGAAATAAACTTGTTTTCTACTAGTTATGTAATAGTATGTGCTATTTACAAAATTAAAACAAAAACATGAAATTGTGCTACTATGTAACAATATGTGTTGTTTATAAAAATAAAAAAAATAAAATTGTGCTAGTTATATAATAATATATGTTGTTTACAAAATAAAAAAAAAACATGAAATTGTGCTGATTATGGCGTTGATTAATGTGTTGATTACAATGTTATGCTGATTACGGGATGTGCTGACTGTGGTGGTGTGGGATGTTACCGTCGGATGTGTTGACGGTGGTGTTACCGTGCTGATTAAGCTGCTGATGTTGACGATGTGCTAATTACAGTGTTGACGATGATGTTGATTACGGTGCTGCTGATGATGCTGATTACAGTGCTGATGATGATGCTGATTCGATAATGAAGAATGGATTAGGAGATTAGGATTTGAATTAATCTTGCATGAATTAGAATAATTTAATTATTGTTTTTTAACAAGTTGACACCAACCCGCGCGTTGCGGCGGGGTATTGATTATGATTTATGCACGACTCTTGCATCAGTATATGAAATACAAAAATTCTGTAAGTTTTTGCAAAACATTTTTTCCGATTTGCTTAACATCTAGCTGACAACACCACATTGATGCATTTAACTTAAGAACTTAGTTTTCATTTTGACCTGCACCAAAAAAGTTACCATTCATTTTGTCACATTGAACAATGTAATAATATTGTTTCCTAGATGTATAAAAATTATATTAGTTTATTTAAAAATAAAGTATTTGATTTAAGAAGTCAATAATAGTTAGGGTTAATGTAAATGAGGCAGAATCTCAAATTTTCCAAAGAACACCAAGAAACTTTAGTGCTTTTGTTTGTTTTTTTTTCAACAAATGGATTTTGTGCATTTTGACAATAGTAACCAATAAAACACCCTAAATACCATATCTTTTATTACAAACTTATGACCTATGATGTTTCCTTAATTTATTCTAATCTTTTTGAGATGAGGATATGTGTGTCTCAGATCTGAATATGATATATATATAAATTAGATATACCGTGGATAATAATAATAATAATAATAATAATAATAATAATCTATTATATTTAATAAACAAAAAAAATATGGGACACGTGTCACTTGATTAGGCCACTTATAATTGGGTTTTGGCGGGAAATGGGATGTGGTTTTTTTTCTACACGGGATCCGAATGGAGATAACCATACCCACAAATATGACCCGGAGTATAAATCATGTAAGAATCCATCATCCTTTCACCCTATGTTTCAGAAACCCTAATCTCATTCGCCTCCATCGTTCGTTCTTTCATCATCAGTCATCGATATCAAATCACCATTCTTTTGTAAACCCTAACCTTCCTTCCCCTTCATCATGAATCATCATTCTCTTCTCCAATGGTTAAACAAACCAGGTACCACTTCCGATTACAATAACAATCTAAATGGTATCACTTTTGCTCCTAACAACAATTGGAACATCATTGGGTCTTTCGATTTCTAGGGGATATTGGTGTAATCCATTCAGGTTTATCTTTCGATCCTGATTTCTAAGTGTATTTTGTGTTTGTGAATATGTAGATAGGGTTTCCATTTCCTCATCGCAATCCGATTTCAAATCTCAGAAACCCTATGCAATCCGAAGATATCTTTAGGTGCTTTCCTTTTGTTAAATTTATACTTTCATTGTATTATGATTTTTCATTCTAATATTTTTTATTTGATTAATTTA
This sequence comes from Helianthus tuberosus, assembly GCA_030545235.1. NCBI lineage: Eukaryota > Viridiplantae > Streptophyta > Magnoliopsida > Asterales > Asteraceae > Helianthus > Helianthus tuberosus. The sequence goes on along the minus strand of CM060400.1, from coordinate 112,735,014 downwards.
GGGTGCGATTAGGGTTTCGCGGTACACAATCATCCATCCTTGATGACACTTTATTATTTACATTTATATTATTTTGATGTTTTTTTCTTTGTATAATCTGTGTAAGATTGTCAAAAGGCAACAGTGGTTACGTAGGAAAGTTGAGGCAAGTTAGTTATGAATGACTGAATGAATTACTTTATTACATTTATATTATTTTGATGTTTTTTTCTTTGTATAATCTGTGTAAGACAGATACAATTTTATTGGGACCAAGTTTAGAGCTTATGTTTTAGCAACGAAATGTCATTCCTCGAGGATGGGGAGCATCAAACGTGTTACTGTTAATTACATCAGTTTGTAGGTTGAATTCAAGGTTCCAAAGTTGAGGTGGGATCCATATCTGTAGAATGTGAAGTTCTTAACTTCTTATGATAGTTTAATAGCTTAACCATGCCTCAACAAGTATACAAACATGGTGGAAATACGCTTTAAGTATACGATAAACTATATTCACCAACCAAGCATAGATAAAACAGTAAATTTAACAGCTTAAATGCCTGGGATTTTTTTATGTGCTTGGCTAATAAACTTCTTACATATGTTGACTAACATATTTCTTCTCTATTCAGGACGCATACTGTGTTGTTGCGGTTGAATCCATTGGCAGACAGGTTCCAATTGCTTGTCTTGAGCGCATCAAGGATGACTTCACCAAGAAATATGGTGGTGGGAACCTTTTTGGAAGAAAATCACATGTAATTTGTGTTTTTATGTGGATGACGTTGGAGCATATGATTTAGGATTGGTCTTACTAAGCTTTAGACGTTTTCATTCCCAACATTGTTTGGTTCATAAGGTTCATATTTCCTAACCTCTTCTGTTTAGTACAGTTGGAAGTAAGTCTACAGTTAGTAAATGATAATATATCTTTAGACCTAAAAAAATGGGTGGCTCAGGTTGGTTGGGTTTACGGGTTCGAGACGGCCGGACGGGTTCACAATTGAACAGGTAACTAATTTGTCTTATAGTAAAAGCTAATAAAATTTTATACCAATTTGTTTATTTTGTTATAGATGCTGGAAGGTGCTTATGACCTCAGACCTCAGATGCTTATGACCTTCAAAAACTTATCAACATCTAAGGTATAAACCATCACTTTTGGTAGATTATATTAAAATGAGCATGAAGGTTATTTTAAATTTGCGTAGTAAATTTTAAAAACTGTGAATCCAAACTGGAATAAAGGTTTGGTTTGGTTTCGAATGCGAACGTTTCGGTTTAGGTTTTGGATAATTAAAAACCGTTACTAACGGCTCGGCTCAAAGGTTGACCTAAAAACTGTCAAAACCGGACTGTGAACACCCCTATTAGTTAGTTATCTCATAGAGAAGACATCAATTTTCTCAAATCTTTTGAACTTTTGGGCTTTGATATTGTTTTACATGTATAAAAGGCATATTTCTTTAGATATTTTAGGCATTATTTTGAAGTTAATACATGTTTTTTTTAGAAAGAAAAAAGCAAGTTACTATATGATGAAACTCGTAGCTTCTAATTCTGATTTGTTGTTTGTGTATGATGTTTCTTTGTATAGAAATACGTTGGATCAACTTCTTTGTTAGAAGCTTCTAAAAGAAAGATCCCTGAAACTCTAAGCTTTCTTGAAGCTCTGCGAGTTCTGCTTATTGTGTGAGTTTCTCATACCATTGAGTTTCCATTAATTTATTTTAATTCATATAACTGTAAATAGTCTTATAAATATAAAGTATATGTTTTCCTACTTTATAGCAAGTGCTCATGTATCCTTGACTTTGATGGCGCTGCAAAAAGCAACCTCACCCCAAACTCTTGTGCCACTCGATGATATCAATGCACGGATCATCAAACTGGTGGATACTCATCTCTAAATACACTATTGGTCCATTGTGACGTGTTATTTTTATCTACGTTTAGACCAATCTGTTATAATGCGCGTGTGTCGTGTTTATCTTTGTATATGTTTTGGTGTAGTCTCTGTTAGAATAATTTGGCTTTCATATACAATGACATTATGAATTGTGTTTTTATTGTTTACTTTATATTAATCAAAATTGTTTAATTTTTACACACTATTTTCATGTTGTTGGTTGGGTCGATTTGACAAAATCGTTTTAATATTGTTTTATTTTTATTTAATTTAAAAATTCTATTAACATTTATTCAATGTCGTGTAAAAGTTTAATGAAATAATATGTTACATTTTAATAAAAGTGCATGTTTATTAAGTAATAAAATTAAACTACCCGGGAAGCAGTCCCGGGTGATAACCTAGTAATAATAATAAATGAAGAAACACTGATCTTAACGGTAGTATCCAACTAGGACTTCAACTCTTGGCGATCCGAACTGTTAGCTGCAAAACAGAACACCGTTAGGACTCGTTACAGGAATGGGGTTATTCCTGTAACCACCCTCCGGCATGAGAATAAGTCTCGGTTTGGGAGAAAGTATAAGTGATTAGAGAAGAGATAGTAAACGAGAGCAAGATGATCATACCTTAGATGTCTACCTCTATTTATAGTTTACCATTAGGGTTTCTCTTAACTTAGGATGGGCTCCGATAAGTTAGGGATCTGCATGATCTTCTCCAAAAAGTTGGAGATTTGGTTACGTAGTTTATCCATGCAGAATAGAACATTCTAGAATAAACATGTGTAATTAATTATTTATAATAAAATAATAGGTAATGACCGGGTCGGTTTAGCCGATCCGGGTCATACCTCGTCATTTCCCCCCAGTCCGAAGTTATGAGATGAAATCCATGAAATCGGACTAAAAAAGGAAAAGTCAAAATTTCACCCCTTTGAGTGTAAATTCCTCGAGTGGGGTACCGTTGTGTTTTTTGAAAAACTGGCGGCGATGGGAAAGGATGTGACAGTTAAACCATCATTAAGATGACAACTGTCACCATTTTCGCAACCCCCGATCCCCGGGAACGGGCGGCCGCGAGCCAGTTTCGGTGGTATCGTGTGTCGTCTAATTTGGCAGCGGAAATTTTCATCAGAACCGTAGTTAGGAAATGTTTATCATAGTAAAACCACCATTTATATATAGATAAACATATTGGGATGAACCCCAAGTTTTTATTACAAACTAATTTACAGGGATAAATCCCATTTTATTTGAATTAAAACGCCTTCTTTATTTAGGTAACTTTTATAGCCACTTTTCCAAGCCTTCGGTGCTGTCCAGCTGGCTTCTAATTGGCTTTCAAATTGTGTTACCTGAAACGCGTTTTAAAACATTTGTCAGTGGAAAATACTGGTGAGTGAATCCCAGTTTAATCAAGAAACATTAGTTTAGTTGAAACAGTATTGAGAACGATTACAATGTTTATATCTACACAATTACTCCTTTAGTACTGTCAAACCTGACTTGTGGGTCATATTACACATTGGCTAACTCATTGTCCAATGGTAACGTATTGTCATCCCGACTTACTACTCACAATGTAGTACATTTTTTATACAAAACCCCAACATACCGGCAGTAATTGAAGAATTACAAAGACTCAATCACTGCTAAATTGTATTGTAAAATAGTTAATATTTTGTAAAAACTGTTAACAAAAAGGAGATTACTCACATTGCTGTCTTAGATTTGTCGTAAAGGTTTCCTGGTGATAATCTAAAATTTACACAAATGTACACGTGTTAGTATTAATAACCCATTTTAACATTAGTAATACCCTCCCCGAGACGGCATTCCAACGACTACGTCGGGCAGAACCACGACAGCCGTTACGGAACCCTAGATCAATCGGGCAGCGTATCTAATATGTATCCAGGGGTTATAATATTTACAACGGAGCAGAACTTCGCTAATTAGGGGGGTATAATACCCGCGTATTATGCCTAATATCAGAATTTGAGATTGAGAAATGAATTTTGAACGATTTCTGGTTGAACCCGATGGCTCCTTTATATAGTTGCTGAAACTGGTTCCCTCGCGGCCCGCATAAAACAAGCACAGGGCCTACGCGGCCCGCGTTGACCTCCGGTCAATGTGTAGCTCGTCCAGATCACCAACTAGACTTGACACGATGATGACACGTGTCATCACCGGGCTGCGCCACAACTTTCAATCTCACGCGGCCTGCGTAAACTAATCAGGGGTCTTACGCGGCCCGCCTGAACTTAATAATCAACGAAATCAGATCTAAACCTTCATACCGCCCGCGTAAGAGTTGAGGTGGGTTCTACGCGGTCCGCCTCAGCTTAAGTTTCAGTTTTTTATTTATTTTTAATACTATTTAATATATTTGAGGCCCGTTTTCGCGTATGGGGTGTATTTTGGGACATTTTAGAATATTTTTAAAATATATTAGGGTGTCGGAAAAATAATCGAGGGTGTTGGTTTAATTAAGGATTGTTATATCCTCCCCACCTTGTTTTGGAGCTCGTCCTCGAGATCTACTGGAACAAGTGTGGATATTTCCTTTGCATTTCTGACTCGAGCTCCCATGTGTACTCAGGTCCTCTTTTGGAGTCCCACTTTACTTTGACCTGAACTAGTCTCTTATGCTTGAGATTCTTGACTTTACTGTCTTCAATCTGTAGAGGCCTTTCTACAAACTTGAGTTGTTCATTTACCTCTATATCCTTAAGATGTACTATTTGCGATTCATCAGCTAAGCATTTCTTGAGATTAGATACATGAAACACATCATGTATTCCTGCCATTTCCTCTGGCAGTTGTAGCTGATAGGCTACAGGTCCTATTCTTCTAATAATCTCAAAAGGTCCAATATACCTGGGACTTAGCTTTCCTCTTTTGATGAATCTTACTACTCCTTTCCAAGGAGAGACCTTCAACAATACTTTGTCTCCTACTTGAAATTCCAATGGCTTGCGTCGGTTATTAGCATAACTCTTCTGTCAATCACATGCTGCTTTCAGTCGTTCCTTGACTTGAATGATCTTGTCAGTTGTTTCATGCATTATCTCAGGTCCAGATAGTTGCTTTTCCCCAATTTCTGCCCAACAGACTGGGGTTCGGCACTTTCGTCCATAAAGTGCTTCAAATGGTGCAGCATTGATACTTGTGTGATAACTATTATTATAAGAAAATTCTATTAAAGGTAAGTGATTGTCCCAATTACCTCCAAAATCAATTACACAAGCTCTAAGCATGTCCTCCATTGTCTGAATTGTTCTTTCGCTTTGTCAGTCTGTTTGAGGATGATAAGCTGTGCTCAGATTTAACTTGGTTCCCATGGCCTTTTGGAAACTTGACCAAAAATGAGAGGTAAATCGACTATCCCTATCAGAAACAATTGATAAAGGAATTCCATGTAATGAAACAATTTCATTTACATACAATTTAGCTAGCTGTTCCATACTGAAAGTTTCCTTCATTGGTAGGAAATGAGCTGACTTGGTTAGTCTATCTACAATCACCCAGATTGTATCATTACCTTTCCTTGCTTTGGGTAATTTAGTAACAAAATCCATTGTTATTAATTCCCATTTCCACACTGGCATTTCTAGCTGTTGTAACAAACCTGAGGGTTTCTGGTGTTCAGCTTTAACTTGTGAACAAGTTAAACATTTAGAAACATAGGCTGCTATGTCCTTCTTCATTCCTATCCACCAGAAATTTTTCCTTAAATCCTGGTACATTTTATCATTTCCTGGATGCATCGTATATTTGGACTTATGGGCTTCTTCTAATATACGATGACATAGGTTTCCTAATTTAGGTATCAACATTCTCTTTTTATGGAATTTCCAAATTCCATCTGTTCCTTGTTCTAATTCCTTAATCATACCTTTCAATTTTTTAGCATCATCCTTGATTACTGATTCTTGTGCTTCTCTTATTTGATCATTTAAATCTACTTGTAGATTTAATTTAAGAGAACGTACCCTTTTTGGCTTTTCATGATACTTTCGGCTTAAAGCATCTGCTACTACATTTGCTTTTTCCTTCATGATACTGGATATCACAATCATAATCACTAAGCATCTCCATCCAGCGTCTTTGTCGCATATTCAACTCCTTTTGCCCCAAAACATACCATAAACTTTTATGATAAGTGAATATGGTAAACTTACTACCATAAAGATAATGTCTCCAAATCTTAAGGGAAAAAATTATAGCTCCTAATTCCAAGTCATGGGTTGAATAATTCTCTTCATGATTCTTAAGTTGCCTAGACGCATAAGCTATAACCTTTTGGCGTTGCATTAATACACATCCATAACCTAACTTAGAAGCGTCACAATAGACTACAAAGTCTTCAGTTCCTTCTGGTAACGCTAATATGAGTGTATTAGTTAATCTTTGCTTAAGAATTCTCAAAGCTTCTTCTTGTTTTGGTCCCCATTCAAACTTAATGGATTTACAGGTTAACTTAGGTAAAGGAATGACTATTCTAGAAAAATCTCAAATAAATCTCCTATAATAACCAGCCAATCCTAAGAAACTTCTAACCTCGGTTGGTGACTCAGGGGTTTTCCATTTAGTAATCGCCTCGATTTTTGTGGGATCCACATGAATTCCTTCATGATTAACTAAATGTCCAAGAAACTGTACCTGTTCTAGCCAAAACTCGCACTTTGAAAATTTAGCGTAAAGCTTTTTCTTTCTTAATAGACTTAAAAGTGCGTGAAAATGCATTGCATGTTCCTCTTTACTCTTAGAGTAAATTAGAATATCATCTATAAAAACAATTATGAATTTATCCAAATATGGCTTACATATTCGGTTCATCATGTCCATAAATGCAGCTGGGGCATTGGTTAAACCGAATGGCATGACAGTAAATTCATAATGGCCATACCTCGTTCTGAATGCGGTTTTAGGAATATCCTCTTCCTGTACCTTTAATTGATGATATCCTGACCTTAAATCAATTTTAGAGAAAAATCGAGCTCCTTGCAGTTGATCGAACAGATCATCGATTCTCGGTAATGGGTACCGATTCTTAATCGTGACTTTGTTCAATTCACGGTAATCAATGCACATACGCATTGATCCGTACTTCTTTTTAACGAATAAAATTGGCGCTCCCCATGGTGACGAACTTGGTTGTATGAATCCTTTTTCCAGTAATTCATCTAATTGTTTCTTCAATTCCTGCATTTCGGCGGGTGCCAAACGATAAGGTGCTTTGGCAATCGGTACTGTTCCAGGTAGTAGGTGAATTCTGAATTCAACTTCTCTATCCGGTGGCAGTCCTGGTAATTCTTCTGGAAATACATCTGAAAACTGAGATACTACTGGAATGTCCTTTAGTTCTTTTCCTTTAGTGTTAGTGATTATGGAAATCAAATATACTATAGAACCTTTTCTTATATAACTTGCAGTTTTCATCACAGAGATGAATTTTGTGAATCTAGATGGTTTATCTCCTTTAATTGTGATCGTTTTACCCTTTGGTGAATTTACTTGGATTGACTTTTGATCACATAAAATACTGGCTTTATTGGCTATTAACCAATCCATTCCTAAAACCATATCAAATCCTGCCAAATTCATGGGATAAAGGTTCGCCATAAACTTTTGGTTTAAAATTTCTATTCTTGCTCATTGCAAGATTTCAGAAATCCTAACTGTTTCTCCATTAGCTGTCTCTACAAGACATTCTTGTGGTAGTTTAGTTAATGACGGATTAAGGAGTTTGCAAAATGATGTATTAATAAAACTTTGGTTTGCACCAGAGTCAAATAATACTTTAGCAAAAACATCATTAACTAAAAACGAACCAGCTATGACGTCTGGAATCATCTTGGCTTCATCTGCAGTCAGAATAAATGCTTTAGCATTTTTAGTGTTCATGTTGTTTGCAGCTGGGGCTAATTTTGGACAGTTTGGCCTAATATGACCTTTTTCTCCACAGTTGTAGCATAATCCATTACTGGATTTCTTCCTTCAGTTTTCTTCCTTGTGTCCTGGCATCTTGCAATAATTACAAAGAGTGGAGCATTTTCCCGAATGCTTTTTCTTGCAGACCTTGCAGAAAGGTGCAGAGGTAGAACCCATATTGCTACGATTGTAATTCCCAGAACGGAATTCTTGAGTAAGCCTTTGGGTTAAGTTTCTCCTCTGTTCTTCTTCTCTAGTACAGATTAATTCATCTGTCAAGGTATTTGCTAGTTCTACAGCTTCTTCTATAGTTTGAGGTCTAGCTGCCTTGACTACATGTCTAATCTCTCCAATTAATCCCCAGATGTAACGGGAGATTAATACTGGTTCAGGTGATGCAAGGGTTGGCACTATTCTAGCATATTCAAAGAATGTGGTAGTATAACCCTTACTATCTACCCCGGTCATCCTAAGGTTCAGAAACTTATTAGCTATCTGTTCCTTTTCATTGGGAGGGCAGAATTTCCTTTCTACCATATTCTTAAATCCCTCCCATTCCATGTTGTAAACCCTATAACTTCCTTTTGATTGGAGGATAGTGTTCCACCATTCTAGAGCTGAGTTCTTAAATAGATTGGAAGCAAACATTATCTTGTCATCTTCCGCACATTTACTTATTTTCAGAACAGCCTCAGTCTTTTCTATCCAGCGTAGAGCTGCAATAGGTTCTTCATTTCCCGAGAATTCTATTGGTTTGCAGGACCAGAATTCTTTGTAAGAACAACCGTAAGACACGGTTCTTCTTCTTTTGGGAATGGACACTTGAAGTACAGGTCCATTGTTCACGCTGTGTTCTGGTTCAATTGGTCGCTTACTGCTATGTTTACTTTTATTATTCGCTTCTTGAACCGTTTGAATAATAAATGGCATTGCATCTATAATTCCTTGTGCCACTATGTGTTGAACGACACTATTATCCATTTGGTTTCCATTGTTATTGATGCTCGGATTCTCATTAACCACGTTAATGTTACTCTGGTTATCGTTATTCAGATTTCCTTGATTTCCTTCATCGGCCATCTGAATTTTAAACATTTACCCCGTATTAATATCACAAAATAATAGCTAATATAGTTAATCACATGACACGCAATCTAGCCAAAAGCGTCGATCATTGCGACTTTTACTCTATTTCCATATACTATGCGTCTATTACACACTAGTACTGAAATAAAAATTACAATACCAACTAAAATAAAATTACACTAATAATAATAGGCATCCTTACACACATATTTTATTTTATTATTTTTATTGTTTTTATTATTACTATTACCATCTCCTCCATCACATCACAGATATGGATTCATCCAAAAATCCATATTGCGCTCATCGTATTTCCATACGAGTCGCTCTACCACCTGTCGCATTCTCTCACTGCTTTCTAAAATTTCCTCACCAAATGTCCTAAGTTCTTGTACGTTTTCTGCACTCATTGAGGGTGCAGGTTCTAGGACTAGGTTCGGAATATGGGGTGCGGGTTCCTGGTGTGGGGGTGTAGGTACCTGGAATCGGTAAGGATCATCTAAGATCTCCCTAATGTATTTATCGTGGAAATAGGGATCTGGCGTGTCTTCATGTATCGGGTAACGTTGCACATAGTCCCTAACGTCATCCCACCAGGGATCGTAATTTGGGTCTAGGGGATTTGGTGCAGGTACCCTAGGTATTTCTTCCGGATTGAAGTCATGCATCTCTACTTGGTTTTCAGGGTTTTCTATCTCCATTGGTTGGTCAAGGATTGGTGGCTATGGTTGGGGTGCTATTATTTGCTCCAGATTTGGGTCAGCTGCAGTAGTGGCTAGGATGTGGATGTTGTCTATACCCCTATTTATCATATCCTGGGCATAGGCATCTGTCTCTCTCTTGGCTGCTGCTAGTACCCTCTGATCTTGCAACTTTTTCATACGCTTCCTACGCTCGTGTGCCCCTCTACTGAACCATCCCCTCTTTTTATGAGGAAATGGCTCTTCTGTCTGAGCCTTAAATACAAAGATTCCTTCTTGCGTATCAGGAGAGTACCCTGAGAGGGCAGGCTGAGAAGAGGAGGTGCCTTCGCTTCTAGGCGAACCAGACAATTGACGGTACGTGTCAGATGGTCCTTGGTCGCTTATACTGTAAACTAACAGATAGTCAAATAACACATAACAAATAAATACAGTTATGCACGTATTTCCGTAATTTATTTCCTAACAGATTAAATTTAAAATTTAAATGTCAGCAGAATACTTCTTTGGCTTAAACCAGTGGCTCGGCTCTAATACCACCTTCTGTCGCAACCCCCGATCCCTGATCCCCGGGAACAGGCGGCTGCGAGCCAGTTTCGGTGGTATCGTGTGTCGTCTAATTTGGCAACGGAAATTTTCATCAGAACCGTAGTTAGGAAATGTTTATTAGAGTAAAACCACCATTTATATATAAATAAACATATTGGGATGAAACCCAAGTTTTTATTACAAACTAATTTACAGGGATAAATCCTATTTTATTTAAATTAAAACGCCTTCTTTATTTAGGTAACTTTTATAGCCACTTTTCCAAGCCTTCAGTGCTGTCCAACTGGCTTCTAATTGGCTTTCACATTGTGTTACCTGAAACGGGTTTTAAAACATTTGTCAGTGGGAAATACTGGTGAGTGAATCCTAGTTTAATCAAGAAACATTAATTTAATTGAAACAGTATCGAGAGCGATTATAATGTTTATATCTACACAATTACTCCTTTAGTACTGTCAAACCTGACTTGTGGGTCATATTACACATTGGCTAACTCATTGTCCAATGGTAACGTATTGTCATCCCGACTTACTGCTCACAGTGTAGTACATTTTGTATACAAAACCCCAACATACCGGCAGTAATTGAAGAATTACAAAGACTCAATCACTGCTAAATTGTATTGTAAAATAGTTAAGGTTTTGTAAAAACTGTTAACAAAAAGGAGATTACTCACATTGCTGTCTTAGATTTTTCGTAAGGGCTTCCTGGTGATAATCTAAAATTTACACACATGTACATGTGTTAGTATTAATAACCCATTTTAACATTAGTAATACCCTCCCCGAGACGACATTCCAACGACTACGTCGGGCAGAACCACGACAGCCGTTACGGAACCCTAGATGAATCGGGCAGCGTATCTAATACGTATCCAGGGGTTATAATACTTACAATGGAGCAGAACTTCGCTAATTAGGGGGGGTATAATACCCGCGTATTATGCCTAATATCAGAATTTGAGATTGAGAAATGAATTTTGAACGATTTCTGGTTGAACCCGATGGCTCCTTTATATAGTTGCTGAAACTGGTTCCCTCGCGGCCCGCGTAAAACAAGCACAGGGCCTACGCGGCCCGCGTTGACCTCCGGTCAATGCATAGCTCGTCCGGATCACCAACTAGACTTGACACGATTATGACACGTGTCATCACCGGGCTGCGCCACAACTTTCGATCTCACGCGGCCCGCGTAAACTAATCAGGGGTCTTACGCGGCCCGCCTGAACTTAATAATCAACGAAATCAGATCTAAACCTTCATACCGCCCGCGTAAGAGTTGAGGTGTGTTCTACGCGGCCCGCCTCAGCTTAAGTTTCAAATTTGTATTTATTTTTAATACTATTTAATATATTTGAGGCCCGTTTTCGCGTATGGGGTGTATTTTGGGACATTTTAGAATATTTTTAAAATATATTAGGGTGTCGGAAAAATAATCGAGGGTGTCGGTTTAATTGAGGATTGTTATAACCACCCTGCTCTGACGCGTGTTCCCGTCCGTTTGCTTTTTCGAATTCGAAAAGTTGCAATTCCGTATAAATAGAGTTCCTGTTTAGGGATTTAAATTTCATTTCCTTCTTTGTGTACGACCGCTTCATTCCATTTCTTGAACCGAAAAATGGCCTCCAAGACTAGCGAATCGTCTCCATCTACCCCAACAAGTTCTGATGCCCTGTATATCAAGTGGGGGCAGACTTCGTTCAATAATCTTCTTCAAGATTACAATATTAGGGCGGAGTGGAATCCGGTGTTGCCGTCGAAAACAGACACGGCTATCCCGTTGAAGCAAGGTAAAATCACCCTGTTTAGTGATTTTTTTAAGTTCGGCAACTTCCGCCTGCCGATTACGAAGTTCTGCAAGTTGGTCCTTGACCATTATCCCATCCATATTTCCCAACTGCATCCGTTAGGGCTGGTGAAACTCCGATAATTTGAGTTTGCCTGTATCGCCTTAGGACATATCCCTGAACTCCTCGTTTTTAGGGCTTTTTTGTCCTTGTATGGAAATCCCCTTTTTTTACTTTCGACAGAAGGGATACCGATGTATCTTGTTTGAGAGACATTCCTACCAGCTCCAGGGATAAAGACTGGAAGAAAAAGTTCTTCTATATCGATGTCGCGGTCATTCCGGGAAAGATGCAGTGGAGGGAGATGGGATCAAAAGACAAAGTTAAAGATGAGGCTCCTCCGAAAGATGCCTATGTGGCCAACGCCCTTTATACGAAACTATGTGGGCACCCTTCTGAGTGCACAGTAATCCTAGAGGGGGCGTTAGTGATGGCGAGAATGAGCCTGTCATGGGGTGATATAAAGCCGTATCCTTCTTTCCGGAGGGATGATGAAGGTATGTAACTCTTGGCTTTGCAATTGTTTTGCTTACTGTATACATTGACATGTGTGCATCTCACAGGTAAATGGAGCTTGTTCGATTTTGTGGATCCTCCATGGAACCCTGCTTTAAAGGCAGCGGACCGCGTGCTTGGTGAACAGGAACCAGATGTTTTGAAGATTCACCTGGAGCAATTTTTGTTGCCCGTTGTACAGGCGGACCAAGCTGTGTATATATCCCAGCCTCCCCCCTAGTGGAGGGAGTAGTGTGGCTGTTTCAGAGAAGAAACCAACCCGGATAAAAGTTACCGGGAGGAAATACATGGCGACCGGTGCCACAACCTCCTCAGCCGGCGTGACTGCACCTGCCAGGGGTGCTACCACTACTGCTGTCGAGTTGACAAGTCCGACCCAAGTGTTGAAAAAACGCAAGACGCTTACTGTACCTACCCTAACTGCTTTCGAGGCTATGCAAGCCGCCTATGCCCTGCCACTTGGTATGTAATTTTGTCTGTGGATGTTATTGTGGACTATGTTATTCATATTACTGAATGTCTTTTTTAATACAGGTACTACTGGTGGGGTTCGGGTTGAGAGTGTGATACCCACCCCATTGACATCTGTGGGAGTTATGCCTTCCGCTGTCGGCGAGACCAACCTGTCAGAGCTTATATTTCAACCAAGCACTACCACCGCTGTTAGTTGTGTTATGTCGCCGCCCACGCCTATAACTGCTGTGACTGTGACGATTAATCCAGTATCCACGCCACTACCTTCAAGTGTCACCCCTTCCTCCTTGTTCGATTCTCCAATGAGCATATTTTCTGCCACCGAGAAGGAGATGCCTGCAGTGTCTACTGCTCATGAGGCGATTAGTTCCAGAGGTACTGGTACTAGGGATGCTCGGGGGTCCAGCAGTGGAATTGCTGATGATGGGGCCCGCTTGGGTGATGATCTTTATTTGCCTACTATCAACTGGGATCCCAATATGCAGGATAAACACTACCAACCCCAGTGGAAAATTGCTGAGTCTTCTAGACTGATTTCCCCCCCAGTGATTCAGCACTGGGTTGAGCGGGCATACCCTCCGGCTGAGTCGGCGTATGTGGAGGGGTTAAACAATGAAAATTTGATGAATTCCACTATAGCGGACTCCGTTAGTCAGCCCCGGAGGCTTGCAGAGATCCGTCGTAGGTGGATGCATGATAACAACGAGCTCCACCAAGCGCGGGCAGCTATTCAAGAGCTAAAAGATGAGAAGTACCGCTTGGAGAGTCAGCTCCAAGCTGCTGGGTTGAGGGAGAGTAGGTTTTTATCGAAGAAAAACAAGGCAGAAGATGACTTGAAACGGGTGACCACTCACCTTGCTGAGGAGCGGATAATATAGGCTCGTGATATAGCGGAGAAGGACCGGGTCCTTGCTCATGCTAAGAGTGTGCAGGAGGAGTTGGAGCGTAAAGCTATTACTGAAGCCCAAAAGGTGAGATCTGAAATGTCTGCTCAAATGGAAAAATTCCGAATTGACACTGACTTTGTGTCTCAGGTGCAGGAGCGATACCAAGCATTGACTGTTGAAGTAGAAACATCTAACGCCAAGACCCGGGCCAAACAAGTTGAGCTGGAGGAACGGGAGGATCAACTTAGAAAACTTCATCAGCAACGTGATTCCCTTGTCTCTGAAAGAAACGAGCTTGCTCAGTCTTTCGCCCCCGATCAGGCACGCCTTAAGGAGGCTGAAAGTGCCTTGGAGCAGTCCAACGCTGAGGTGGACAGCCTGACTAACCAACTGGCTGCATTGCGGGGCGACAGGAATTGGCTAATAACCAATGGCCTGATTGGGGCGTTTGAGTATCTTCGTCAGTTAGGGTCCTTTACGGCGTTGTTGGACCGCCTCTCCGCCACCGCTTACCAATCCGGTCATCATGATGGTGTTTACAAGGGCTACTTTGAGTGCCAACAATCAGAGAAGAGTACTACCGAGTTCTACACAACGAGGGGCAAACATCATGGAGATATGGCGGATGCCCTTGAAGTGGCGTGCAACGACCCGCTACCCGCGTATGAGAACTTAACAAAGAAAGTTGCAGACGACGGCGTGGATGCCCTACGCCTAATGCTGGGACCAGTGGAGGAATCGGAGGAGGAATGAGTGTTTTTGTTTTGTTTATTATGTACACTATTCCTCAGATATTTTGTTGAACACTGTTTTACTTGGTTTTTGCGCAAATACTTGATTTGTTTTTCAGACAATTAATGCTAATGTCATGATTGACTACGCCGCCGTTTATCTGAAATGTGGCGATTTGACTTGTGATGATTATTTTTCATTAATTGTGCTGTCGTCATCACTGTCAAACTGTTTATACTTCTACAAATTACGTTTCTTTTTCCAAATTTGGTAATTTGAAAAGATGAGCCGGAGGAGCTATAAACAGAGACTTTCTGACATATTCCGACGCCTGGATGCCGCAGATGGCCTGGTTTTTCTCCAAGTTCTGGTGACGGAGGAGATGATCAGAAGAGATGCGCCTGCTGATGATGCCTTACCCTGGGTTAGCCGGTCTTGTAAGAGCATCATTTATGAAGAGAAGAGCCTGCAAAAACTGATGCAGGTGCGGCCTTACTAACGGCCGATACTCTGATTGGAGCTTTTCCCCCCAGATCATATTCAACGTTGTGAGTTGGTGTATGAACGGCGCCGTGGTGGCCGTGCTGGTCAAAACCAGGTGGTGGCTTATCCGGTGAACGAGGAGAATGCTGACGACTTAATTGTCGATCCTCACCCATTGGAATATTATGGTGTGGCGTTGCATACCCCTGCAGAGGTAGAAGCAACGCTTTCCCAGGAATAGGTGTTTGGAACATGTTCGTTTTTGGTTCCCGTATGTTGGCATTTTAGCAACAGGGACAAGTACTTGGTTTATTTGTAAGATAGTTGCATGTATTTATTACCAAAATACCTATCTTTTTTATAGTGGTTAATGTATCTATTACCAAGATACCCACTATTAGCGCTGTATATTTTTGACCCTTTGACTTATATATGAAAAGTATTTCGTGTCAAGGAGGTTTTTTTTACCGTTAAATGCAGTTAACATGCGATGGTAATTGTTAGTACCGTAAAGTGCAATATAAATGCGATGGTAAATATTATTGTGCACGTAAGTAATGAGAGACAATTATGAAAAAGAAAAGAACTTTTATTAACTCAATACTTTAAAAAAAAAGAGAGACATTGTCAGAGTTGGATTACACTTGTTTGCAAAAAAGGAAAAACAATCATACCCGCCGTTAGGGGCAAGGTATTACATATAACATTTTTTCAATTGAGCCTCGTTCCAGCTACGTGGAACCGTGGTACCATCTAGCCTTGGTAAGCGGTAGGCTCCCTTTCCTAGGTCTTCTTGGATGACGTAGGGGCCTTCCCAGTTAGGTCCCAATTTGCATGTGGGTTCCGCTCTACTGGCCTCATTATCACGCATGACATACTCGCCATCCTTGAAAGTGTGCTGAGCCACGCGCTGATTGTAATATTTTTCTAGAGTCTTCTTATACTTTGCCTCGCTGATAGCGGCTGCCTCACGCCTTTCTTCGAGCATATCTAGACCTTCCCTTAGGAGCCTGTCATTGTCGTCATTGGTAGTAAGACGCCTTAGCGAGGGCAAACCGACTTTCGCGGGTATCATCGCTTCCGCGCCATAGGTTAGGCTGAAGGGAGTCTCATTGTTACTCGTCTTAGGCATTGTTCGATGTGCCCAGAGGACGTTCGGTAGTTCTTCCACCCAAGAGCTTCCTTCACAACCTAGTCTTCTTTTTATCCCATCCAGAAAACTCCTATTTGCCCGTTCCACCTGGCCGTTTCCTTGGGGATGTGCTACCGATGTAAAGATTTGCTGAATCTGTAGTTCTGCACACCAATCTTGTAAGACCCTATTGGTGAATTGCATTCCATTATCGCTCACCAAGTATAGTGGCAACCCAAACCGGCACACTATGTGTTCCTAGAGGAACTTTTTGGCGTTTTCCGCGGTTATTTTGGCCAAAGGCTTGGCTTTAACCCACTTGGTGAAATAGTCGATTGCTAAAATAAGGTACTTTAGCTTCTCGAGGGCTAGCGGGAACCCCACAATGTCCACCGCCCATTTCTAGAAAGGCCAGGCCGCATTGACTGGGATTAAGTTGTTCTTGGGACGGAGTGTTTGGGGAGCAAACTTTTGGCAACTGTGGCACCTTCTGAGTTCTTCTACCGCGTCTTTGTGCATGCCGGGCCAATAGTACCCGGCGTTGTGAATTTTGGCAACCACTACCCGAGGTCTAGCGTGAATGCCATATATACCAGCGTGTATTTCTTGGATTAGGTACTTCGCTTCCGCTGGGGATACACACCGCAATAGTGGTCCCAAATATGACTTTCGGTACAGGACGCCGTTGGTTCACTTCATACTGCAATGCTTATTTTGTATCTTTTGAGCTTCTCATCTGGCGGAGGGTAGTTCCCCCTTTGTAAGGAATTTTAGTATGGGAGTGTACCAACAGGGTTCTTCCGCCGTAACGGCGGAGACATCCCGAGGTTCAATGGAGGGTATTTGCAATGTTTCTACTTTTACCTCTCCTTCCATGCCCGAAGTAGTGAGTTTGCTTAAAGCGTCTGCTATTTGGTTTTTTCCTCTGTGAACGTGATTAAGCGTGACGTTGTCAAAGGAAGCTATGAGCTCCTTCGTTTAGCCAGATACTTCGCCTTGATTCGTCTTTGGCCTCATAAGTTTTGTTTACTTGATTATTAACCAGTAAAGAATCAACATCCACATCCACTCGTGTAGCTCCCATAGATTGGGCCATCCTCAAGCCTGCGAGTAGTGCCTCATATTCTGCTTCATTATTGGAGCATTCAAAATCAAAACGTAAGGCGTACATCAGCCTTATTTCGTCATGGCTTATCAACATTAGACCTGCCCAGGATCCTTTCCCGCTGGATGATCCGTCTGTGTAAAGTTTCCAGGTTTGCCTGGCTGTACTGGTTTACGGGATATCCCAAATAGCGGGATCCTGTATAGTTTCTCCATCAGGAATTTCGGCCAAGAAGTCGGCGATCACCTGTCCCTTAACTGCTGTTCGCTTTCGATACTCGATATCCAGGGCTCCCAACTCAATCGCCCATTTAGCCAACCTTCCGGAAATCTCTGGCTTGTGCAAAATTTGCTGTAGCGGGTAGTTTGTTAAAACATGTATGTGGTGCCCTTGAAAATATCTTCGTAGTCTCCGGGTAGCATGAACTAGAGCTAGTACCAACTTTTCAAGTGTTGGATACCGCGTTTCGGGTCCCGCTAGAACTCGGCTGATGTAGTATATAGGTGTTTGTTTCCCATCTCTCTACCATTAATATCGCGCTTACCGCGTTATGAGCCGCCGCCAAGTACATTTTGAGTAGTTCTTCCGGGTATGGCGCAGTCAACATGGGTAGTTTCTCGATGAAACGTTTCATGTCTTACAGGGCTTCTTCCGCTTCGCTGGTCCATTTGAAAATTTTCTTATTAAGGAAATCCTTCAGCGTTTTTATAAATGGCAAAGACCTCTCGGCGTGTCTTGCAAGGAATCTGTTTATGGCCACTAGACGCCCGTTTAATTCTTGCGCCTCTTTCAAAGTCCTAGGGGAGGGCATCCGCGTTATGGCGGCTACCTTTTCCGGGTTAGCTTTAAAGCCGTCCCTGGTGACCACTACCCCCAAGAATTTGCCTTCTTCCACCCCGAATGAACATTTCTTGGGGTTGAGCTTAATATTGTATTCTATGAGCGTTTGGAAGGTTTCCTCAATGTCAACAAGCATTTGTTTTTCTTCCCTGCTCTTGATTACTAAATCGTCAACGTATACTTCTAAGTTTCTGCCGATTTTCTTTTTCAAAGCTTTGTCCATGAGCCGCTGATTAGTAGCTCCGGCGTTTCGCAAGCCAAAAGGCATTTTAGTATAACAAAAAATACCTACATCGGTGTGAAACGCCGTCTTTTCTTCGTCATCTTTGGACATTTTGATTTGGTGGTAACCCTTATAGGCATCTAAGAAGCACTTGTACCTATAAGGGACTAGAGAGTCAACCTTGAAATCCATCTCCGGCAGCGGGTAAGCATCTTTGGGGCATGCTTTATTCAGATCTTTAAAGTCTATGCACATTCGCCACGTGCCATCTGGTTTCTTGACCATCACAGGGTTTGATACCCATGTGTGATACTTTGTTTCTCTGAGTATTCCAGCTTCAACCAGCTTTCGTACTTCTTTGAATACCGCTGCTTTTCAATCCGGAGCCATACTGTGTTTACCCTCTGCAACGGGTTTAATGCCCGGGAGTGTCGCTAGCTTGTGCTCGGCCCTCTCCCGGGGTATTCCAGTCATGTCAGAATGCTCAAAAGCAAAGATGTCGGCGTTTCTTCTCAGCAGCTGTTTCAAGTTGTTTTTGACCTCCAGGGATAGGCTGTCCCCTATTGTTACTGTCTGATCTGGATGGCGTGTGCTTAATACCCATCTTTCCGGGCCGATGGCGCTGGTAGGCCCTTGTCGGCATCTTTTAGTGTCCAACACCTCTCCCACATTGTCTCGAAATACTGTAGCAATACCCTGCGGGGTGGGAAACTTCATGAATCCTCGCGCCGTAGATACGATGGCGTCCAATTTCCCCAGGGTGAACCTTCCAATGATAACATTGTGGTAAGACTCAGCGCGTACCACAAGGAATGTAAGGAGTATGGTTCTTTCCCGGGGGGCTTTCCCGAATGTGACTGGAATGGTAATTTGGCCAATTGGATCAACCCTTTCCCCAGTGAAACCTTTAATAGGGGCGTGTACTGACTCAAGCAGTCTTCTATCTTCTGATTGCATTCTATTGAAGCAATGCTCATAGATGATATCTTCTGAACTCCCGGTATCTACCAGGATCCTCCTCATGCTCTAATCACCCACCGCAGCGGATATGATTAAGGCGTCAGTGGTGAGGTGCAAATCTTCCACGCGAGGTTCGATTGTCATGGTTGCTAGCATCCAGGGTTCGAGCGTGGAAAAACTCCGTTTGGCCCCTTTTCCTTTGTTCGCGTATACCATGTTTAGCTCTCGCGGCCTTTTACCCGATGCTTTGTCGTTTTCTTCCTTAACGGGAGGCGGGCCCTGTTTGATGTCTCGCACCAGGTGTGCCAATTTACCCGCTTTAATGAAATACTCGATCTGCTTCTTTAACTGAAAACAGTCATTGGTATCATGGCCGCTCCCTTTGTGGTATTCACAGTACTTGTTTGTGTCTTTGTTAGGGTTGTCCTTTAGCGGCTTTGGAGGGTTGAACTTGAGGTTCTCGAAGGCTAGGATTTCCGTTGGCGTCTTGCTCAAATTAGGGTAATCGGGCCGCGGTTTAGAGGATTCATTCCTTGAGTAGGTATTTCTAAACCTATCATACCGCGAGTCCGTTCTATCACCTTTCTGGTATCGGTCTCCTCTACCTTTACTTTTAGAACTCTGCTGTTCTCTATCCTCTTGGCTTTTCTGAGCCTCCTTCTTTCGGTTGGCCGCGTGACTGGCGGCTACAGCCTTTTCTTGTATAACATATACTTTGGCTATCCTCAAGATTTCGTCAATGGTGGGAGGGACACCATCCCTCCCGTGAAGTGTTCTTAATAGCTCATCATCATTTACCCCTTGTAGGAAAGCCCCACATGCTAGATCGTTAGTGACACCTGGGATCGCCAGGCTCTCTTTGTTGAATTTAACTATAAAACTTTCCACCGTTTCATTGTCTCGCCGACGAATGTGGAGGAGTTCGTTTCGATCTTTTGTGTGCCTTCTCTGCTGGCTGAACTGCAATATGAATTTGGCTTCTAGATCTTTGAAACTGTCAATTTCCCCGATGGGTAAACTATCCCACCAGACCCGGGCTGCACCCACCAGCGTTTGGACAAACATCTTACACCAGAGGGGCATGGGCCAACATGCTACCTCCCTGGCGCTTTTGAATAGGTTGAGATGGTCGTCAAGGTCGCCTAGACCATCATATTTGCCTACAGTCTGAGGCATCTTGGGCTTTTCCTTGATAGGAGCTTCCGCTTTTCTTCTGGTAAACTTGGATTTGAAAGTAGCATCCACTGGCTTGTAAGGTCTGGTAAGTTCGTCTTCTTCTACATTGATGGGTTGTATTGGAGGAGTTACCCCACCCAGGCTGGTACCCTGGGTGACAGGGGGTTGAGCCGGGGTAATGTTCAGTGTTGGGCTGGGGCCTCCACCTGGAGAAAAATAAGGCCTAGACGCATTTCCCCTGTCATACGTGGGTTCCGCTGTCGGCGGGGTCTGACTGTAAACGGGCTGTGATGTTGGGAAAGTCCACCAAGGCGGCATATAAGCCGCGTATGGCGATTGATGAGAATAACCTTGTGGCCCCCCCTGGGGAGTGCACGTTGGAGTATTGTATGGGGGTAAATACCCGTATGGGGCTGCGTAATAATATCCGGGAAAGTAAGCCTGATTTCCCGGTGTAACTGGGGCGTTTAAGATTCCCGCCGGCATGACCACTGGTTGATGGGGCGGCATAGATAATGCCACCGTTAGTGCTGCCGAATACAAAGGTGGCATGGCGTAAGTGACCGAGGGTTGATAGTATTGGGGCGCGCTCACCTGTGGTATGACGGTGCTTGGGCTGGCCGATGTAATAACTGGCATAGTGCTACGACGTATAGTCTGTGCACTGGAGGTTGTTGCTGGGGTGAAAACATTCACGCCTGTTGCAATTGGTTCAACTGATCAGAACTGTAGAGAAGTATATGAAAATAGGTCTGCTGCCGTTGTCCCAGAAGAAACGGCGGTAGTGCCAATAAAACCTGGTGGGGGTCCTTCTGCTTCGAATTCCAAGTCGAGAGACCTGGTCACAGCCGGTGAGGCTAGCATGGAGGTAACAGGGCTTGTTTCTAACAACGGATTGCTAGTTACCATCGCATGACTTGGTGTTATTGCTCTGTTCTGATCGCTTGCCATTGGGTTCAGTCTTGTTGTTGCTACTGATGGGTCCCACGGATGGCGCTAATGAAGAAACACTGACCTTAACAGTAGTATCCAACTAGGACTTCAACTCTTGGCGATCTGAACTGTTAGCTGCAAAACAGAACACCGTTAGGACTCGTTACAGGAATGTGGTTATTCCTGTAACCACCCTCCGGCGTGAGAATAAGTCTCGGTTTGGGAGAAAGTATAAGTGAATAGAGAAGAAAGAGTAAATGAGAGCAAGATGATCATACCTTAGATGTCTACATCTATTTATAGTTTACCATTAGGGTTTCCCTTAACTTAGGATGGGCTCCGATAAGTTAGGGATCTGCATGATCTTCTCCAAAAAGTTGGAGATTTGGTTACGTAGTTTATCCATGCAGAATAAAACATTCTAGAAGAAACATGTGTAATTAATTATTTATAATAAAATAATAGGTAATGACCGGGTCGGTTTAGTCGATCCGGGTCATACCTCGTCAAATAATAATAATAATTTATTAGAAGCATTTTAACCACATGCTTTTTACATTTTAATATAAAAAATGGAGTGCATATGTAACACTAATCTTCACTTTTAATTTTTTTTTTGAACGGCTTGTTGGTGATGGCGGTGGAGCTCCGCTTACACCCCGGGCCAGTCTGTACTGATTACCCGTCTACCCAGGATCTGGGTTCTCCCCCGGGTAGAACTCCCGCAAGTGATAAATATGACTCCGACCGGAATCGAACCCTCAACCTCCACTTGCACCTCCATGTAGTCCCCAGGCAAAAAAAAAAAAAAAAATCTTCACTTTTAAAACCATGTTCTGCAACTTCCCTGTTTAAAAAACAGTGTACTGCATGTTGTCGATCCCCTCTAGTTACTTACTGTTTCATAAAAACCATTTCAAATCCCAAACTGTAAATCTTAGCCGGTGTCAAACAATCGACTCAGACGGTTGTGGTGGTGGTTCTCAAGTCCGACAAAGTTTTCACGCCATGGGAGTAGAGGATAATGGCCGGCGGTATACCGTTACTTGCCGGAAACTCACTTCAGGCGGTTGTTGTGGTGGCTCTCAATCGCCGGTGTGATGAATTTTGTGCCGATTAAGGGGCAGACATATTTTGCAAAGTTTCGGAATTCAAGATTAAAGCATACAAACGTACGAAGCGATTGAATTGAAAGGGATATCGGCCAACTTACAAACTTTGAGGATTATAAAGGGCGTGAAATGGTGGTGACGGTTGGTGGAGACGCATCTAAGTATGAAGTTACGATCATAACGGCACGTCGGTTTGGTTATGAAGAACCAAAGAATCGCTTTAAGGCCGAAGCCTGTAAACGAGGGTTTGGATCTTGTTGAGAGAACTTGGAGAACAATCCTGCAAAACAGAAAACCGTTAGGCTCACCGCAGAGATGGGAGGGCCCCTCTGCGACTACCCTCCGGCGTGAGGATAAGTATTGGTAGAGAGAGAGAGTAGAGAGAGAAAATAGGGGCGAAGGTTCAGAAAATCATACTTGGCTTTGTACTTGAGGGAGTATTTATAGTAGTCAACTGAGATGACGTCATTCGTCCAGACGCACTTAAATGGGGATTCGTCTCCGGAGGTTCTTGATAAGGAGCGGACATATTTTAGATGCCCGTTCAAGTGGAGTCCGGTTCGTCCCAAGGATCATGTCCGGCCTCGGATATGTATCTTCAAGTCCCCCAGTTTGTTAAGTCTCGGTAGAGACTTAGCAAAATGTTGCTTCAGATTTTGTTTTATTCGGATGACGTGTCGCCGTTGGAGTGGTCTGAGTTGATGACGTGGAGGGTTTTTAAATGGCGATGATGTAGCGTGGGTGACTTTTGTGATTTGACTGTCAGTCACCCACCCGTGACGGTAGTAAGTCCTTGTGTTGGAATTCGTGGGAAGTGACGGTTTGATATGATCGCCTCTAACCGACTTAAATCCCTTATAAAATCAGTTTTTACCATTTCACTTTTACTCTTTTTTCCTCTCATCTTTTTCATCTTCTCTGCTGTTATCCTTCTTAACCTCTTCTTCTTCTTCAGAGAAAGGTGCGTCCCTTTCCTTTTATTTTTAAAATATGGCTCCTGGTAAGGAGAATCTTGCGGAGAGTGTGAGTGTGCTTACCCAACGTCAGTTGGATAAGTTCATTAGAGATTACAGGATTCCTCTAGATCTTCACCCGGTCCTTCCCTCCGAAAATGAAGCCATATATCCATTCCGTCAAGGGAAGTTTCCTTTTTATACTCGCGTCTGTAATTTCGCGAATTATAGGGTTCCTTTTTCTCGCTTCTTGATTAGGGTTCTTCAGTTTTTTAGGGTTCATATTTGCCAAGTTAACCCGTTCGGTCTTACCCGTATCAACCATTTTGAAATTTCTTGTCGAGCCCTAGACCAGAAACCGGACCTGAATGTTTTTCGATATTTTTATGAGTTTATCACGGCTGGAGACTGGTATACATTCGCGCACCGGAAGGGTGTACCTTCCCCGTCCTCCAGCGAGCGGTCTAGCTTAAAAAATTGGAAGGATAATTTTTTCTGGCTGGACGACCGCTGTCTACCGGAGGATATGAGATGGCGCTTCAAAGACCAGACGATGTCTTTCGATCTTGGTGAAGACTTTGTTTTTAACGAAAGTGTAGTCCGTGCCCTGATTGAGCATAAATCCCCCATTCGTCCCCTTTCCGAGCATTTCCTTTGGTTAGGTCGAGTCAGTTTTTCCTGGGCCTAAGGGGATAGGGATTGGCCGATTATTCGCCGAAAGCGTGATCGTAAGTTCCGGCCCTTTACATCCCCTTCGGCACCATTATTTAGATGTTTTGCTAACTTTCTTTTCGTTTTGAAAATGCAGGTGCCGCAATGTCTCTTCTGGATGCTTTAAAGGTTCCAAGTATGGACGTTTTTGACTTTGATTTCGAGGAACAGGGCGAAGGGGATGTTCCACTGATGAAGCAGGTGGTATCTTCGGCTCAGGCGATCCGCCCCCTGGTGGATCCGAATGTGACTGAGCCGTCTGCTGTTGAAGCAACTTCTTCTGTCCCCCAAAGTGTATCTGAACAAGTTGCTACCGAAGCTGCTTCCTCTATTCCGATATCTTTAAAGGATGCAAGTGGTTCGTCTGGATCACAAGTTGGTAAGAAATCCATTCTTGAAGACGTGGATAGTGATCCGGAGGTTCATAGCTTAGATGAGGCCCTTCAATACCGACCTTCTTCTTCTTTGAAAAACAAGGGTGCTATACCGGATGTGGATCTGAAGGTTCGCTCTCGCAAGAGGAAGAATGAGGCGATTCAGATACGTTCCACCGATCCTCTTCCATTGCCAAAGTCAAAGAAATCAAAGAAGGATTCTCACTCCGAGGGTAATATAATGGAAGAGCTGGACGAGCATCTTACCGGAGGTAGGTTTTCCAGGGAGGAAGCCGCACTGGCTCGTAATAAGCCGACCCCTACTTTTTCTGGTGGTTTTCTTCCAAGTACTGAAGCAGAGAATATGGAGACGGAGATTCCGGAGATTACGAGCAAGGAGAAAGGAGAAGCTCATGGTGAACCCAAAGTGGTGACTTTTTCAGGTACGATGCTAGACTCATCTTTAGGTCTGGACCGCTTTATTGAAGATGAGGAAGACCAAGTGTCTTCTCTTCCTTCATCTTGGTTTGGACCTGAGTTGTTGTCCTTTTTTCGATATGCAGATTTGTTCTCGGATGATATGGACATTGATCCGGCAACTGCTGAAGACAAATTTGTTCCTGATTGGGATATTCGGAATAAGGACTCAGTGATGGACGCGCTGGTTGCAAAAACTCTCCTTTTCAACATAAATACTCCGATAGACCATGCCAGAAGCCGGAAGATGAAGAACCCAGATCTAGGTGCTGCGGTTTTGACTAACCAAGCCCAGTCAAACATCTTCGTGACAGAGCTTTATCGATGGTGGGTAGAAGCGGAGTCGGTACGGGAGAGCCTAGAGAAGGAAACTCGCTCTTTAAAGCGCAAGATTCAGAGGAGTCCAGATGCGGAGAAGAAGGTTGTCCAGCTTACTCAAGAACTACAGTCCCAGCAAGAGAAAATTAAGGCTTTGACTAGTCAGAGTCAATCTTCTCAAGCGGCTGTTGCCTCTGCTGCGGAGGACCGTGATAGGATTGCAGCTGAGTTAAAGAGCTTCTCCGAATCCATGAAGCAGAAAGATGATCAGCATAAGGAGGTTATGGCGAAGATGGAGGCATCTTTTGAGAATGCCCGTATAGCTTATGCGAACATGGTGGCTGGTACGTTCCTTCTTTCCTTTTCTGACTCGCACATTTATTTTTGCTATTTTTTCTAACCCTTTTGGCAGAGCGGGATGTGCTCAAATCAGAGGGAGCTGATTTGAAGGCGCAGTTTGAGGAAATGAAGGAGCGTGAAGAGGAGATGAAATCGGAGAATGCTTCCCTGAAAGCTAGGGTGGAAGAGCTTCAAGCAACGAAGGTTTGGATGCTTTCGGAGGGGGCCAAACTTTTGGTAAAGAATGTCCATAAGGGCCCGGAAATGACTGCCGCCGTGGCCGCAGTTAACAATGCGATGAGTGCTGTGGGCATCAACTCCGGTCTGCATAATGGTTATATATATGCTTTGCAGAAGAAGACCCCTTACAAAGATGTTCCGATGTTGAATCGTAATGCTACAGAGGATCTAAATACGGCAGTTGCTTGTTTCGATACTCTCAAGTTTCCGGTGATAGAGGGTCTTCCGAAGCTTATCAACGCGCCCCTTTCTGAAATTAAGAAAGCTCTACTTTTTGCAAACGATGATTCTTCGAAGAAGTAAGGTGGACATGCCCGGCTCTTTGGGGTATACACCTTTTTAGAGGGTGGACATGTCCGGTTGTTTGGGATATGCGCCCTACTTTCTGAATTTGGATGAATGTAATGATGCTTTTACTTGTGTTTAATAATTATCCTTTTATGTAAATGCCTTTTTCGTATTGTCCGGTCACACAAATCCGGATAATTTTGATGTAATCACTTTATCATACACGCGTCCGTGCTTTTTGTGTTTACGTTTTTCTGTTTTTAGAACGTTCTTTTTTGGATACGGATCCGATTTGTTTTACCTTTTTAGGATAATTTTTTAAGTGAAGGCAAGAATACGAACGGAACCAGTTCCTTCTTACCTTTTAGGGTTAGCATCCCTAGTTCGGCCGTAGATTAATGAGTTGCAACTTTGTTAATGATAAAGAATTTTATCATGTTATTATCTTTGTTCGGAGTTATTCTTCTCCGGTATTCACACGGTAAAAACATTTAAAGTAATCTGCGGGTAAACCCTCCACAGTTCTTGGAATTATAACATTGTTTGGTGCGGGTAAAACCATCCGCATTACAAGGAATATTAAAGATGACGAAGATCGTAACCTTCATATTACATACTTTATTTTCGAAATAACATGAAAATTTTCAAAGGAAACATCTTTTGAGATGTGTTCCATTCCAACTTCGAGGGACGAGGGTCCCGTCCATCTTCTTGAGCGTATAAGCTCCGTTTTTTCCCGCGGTGTCAACTTGATACGGACCTTCCCACTTTGGAGACATTTTTCCTGTGCCCTCGGCCAAACTCGCCTCGTTGCTCCGCATGACATAATCTCCGACCTTAAACCGGACCTCTTTCACTTTTGAGTTGTAATGTTTTTCCAACTCTTTTTTATATTTCGCTTCTCGGATTGCCGCAAGTTCCCTCCTTTCTTCGGCTAGGTCCAGGTTCAGGAGGAGTTCTTGTTCGTTTTCTTCTTGGCTTAGCTGCATGCGGGGGGTGGGTATCCCTACTTCGGCGGGAATGACTGCTTCCGTACCGTACGTCAAGCTAAAAGGGGTTTCCCTGGTGCTTGTCTTCGGCATCGTCCGATGAGCCCACAGAACATGCGGCAATTCGTCAGCCCATGAAACGCCTTCTTTTCCCAAGCGCTTTTTAATGCCCTCCACAATGCTGCGGTTGGCTCTTTCAACTTGCCCGTTGGCTTGGGGATGGGCTACCGAAGCAAAATTTTGCTCAATGTGCATTCTTTCGCACCATGTCTTGAATGGTTTTTCTGCAAACTGCTTCCCGTTATCACTGACTATACAGAGCGGCATTCCGTACCTGCACACTATGTTTTCCCAAACAAACCTTAGCACTTGATCTCCTGTGATGGTCCGGAGGGGTTTGGCTTCGATCCATTTTGTAAAATAATCGATGGCAACCAACAGGAACCTTACCCCTCCGGTGGAAACAGGGAAAGGACCCACAATGTCAATCCCCCATTTCTGAAACGGCCACGCCGAAGTTACAGGAACGAGGTTGTTCTTGGCTCAGTGACTAATGGGAGCGTGCCGCTGGCAGTCTTCACATGATTGTAACTCATTAACCGCGCTTTGATGCATGCCCGGCCAGAAGTATCCGGCGTTCATAACTTTAGCTATGACCATCCTTGGTCCGGAATGGATGCCGCATATTCCCCAGTGGATTTCTCTTATGACATAGCTGGCTTCATCCGATGTTAAGCATTTCAAGAGCGGACCTAAGAAGGTCTTTCGGTAAAGTTGCCCATTATGAACCTGATACTGCAACGCTTTTACCTTTAACTTCCGAGCCTGAGCCTTGTCTTCTGGGAGCGTACCTTCTTTTAAGTAATCCAAAATCGGAGTCATCCAAGATTTTTCCAGTATGGAGACTGACATGACCGGCTCCATCTGTTGGATGGCCGGAGCTTGCAAGGTTTCGACTAAAACTTCTTTGGATAAGTGACATAAGGCTACGGACGCGAGTTTGCTTAAGGCGTCGGCCTTTTTGTTCTTACTCCGCGGTATGTGTACTATCTTGCAAGAGTCGAAAGAGGAAATTAAACTGTTAACTTGCTGGAGATACCGAACCATGTTACCCTCTCGTGCTTCGTACTCTCCGCTGACTTGATTGGCTACCAACAATGAATCAACATGTGCTAATACGGAAGTTGCACCGGCCTTGGCCGCGGTTTGGAGTCCTGCGAGGAGAGCCTCATATTCTGCCTCACTGTTTGAGGTTTTAAACTCAAATCGCAGAGCATAAGTGTATTCTATCCATTCTGGATCTATTAGGATTAACCCGGCTCCTGATCCTTCTTTGCTGGAGGCTACATCCGTATATAAGTTCCATACCCTTGGCAGGGCATGCTATTATACTTGATTTACATTATATTGTGTCAACTTGGATCAATTTCTTGGTATGGGGGACTTCTTATTTGTATATTCTTTGACTTGGTGTGTTGGTTTGTTGTGCGTTTTCGAGCCGAGGGTCTCTCTGGAAGCAGCCTCTCTATCCCTATGGATAGAGGCAAGGTCTGCCTACATCCCACCCTCCCCAGACCCTATAAGTAGCTTTGCTATTTGTGGGATTTACTGGGTATGGTTGTTGTTGTTGTTGTACCCTTGGCAGGGCATATTTTTCTTTGGTGCTCTCTCCGGTTGGTACATTCGTGAGGAAATCTGCCACCGCCTGCCCTTTTACCGGACCTCTGGTTCGATAGGTGATATCGAAAGCGCTGAGTTCAATTGCCCACTTAGTGAGGCGTCCGGAGACCTCTGGCTTTCTGAGAATTTGTTGGATCTGGAGGTCAGTCTGCACCTCTATATTGAAAGCTTGAAAGTACCTTCGGAGGCGCCTAGAGGCGTATACCAAAGCGAGTGCCAACTTCTCAATCATTGGGTACCGAGTTTCATAATCTTTCAGGATGCGGCTTACGTAGTAGACCGGAATTTGTGCTTGATTCCGATGCACTACAAGTACTGCACTTATAGCGAAATGAGAGGCGGAGAGATAAACTGTGACGGTTTCTCCGGTAACTGGAGCGGTTAGGGTGGGCAAGGATCCAAGACAAACTTTCAACTCTTGAAATGCCGAATCGGCTTCCGGTGTCCACTCTATTTGGCCCTTTCCCGTTCGTTTTTTCAACACATTCATGAAAGGAATAGTGCGATCAGCCGCTTTTGAGACGAAACGATGGAGAGCAACGAGCTTCCCGTTTAGTGACTGAATTTCTTTGACAGTTTTGGGAGGCTGCATGGAGACTACCGCTTTGATTTTATCCGGATGTGCCTGGATTCCGGACTGGGTTATCCATACACCGAGAAACTTTCCTTCTTCTAAGCCAAAGGAGCATTTTTTTGGATTAAGTTTAAGATTGATACTCCGAAGCCTAGTGAAGGTTTCGAGTATGTCATCGATCATGTTATCTTCGGCCTGGCTTTTTATGACCAGGTCGTCCACATAAATTTCTAGATTTCTTCCGATCTGGTCTTTAAACGCTTTATCCATCAGCCTTTGGTACGTAGCTCCGGCGTTCTTTAATCCGAATGGCATTTTGGTATAACAGAAGAGACCCTCGTTTGTTACAAACGCGGTCTTGTCTTCGTCTTCCAAAGCCATCTGAATTTGATGGTAACCTTTATATGCATCTAGGAAGCATTTAAGACGGAAGCTGGAAAGAGAATCAATCTTTAAATCGATCTCCGGCAAAGGATAGCAATCCTTCGGACAAGCATTGTTCAGATCAGAAAAATCGACGCACATCCTCCAGGTTTTGTCTTTCTTCGTTACCATTACCGGATTGGAGAACCATGTTTGGTACCGTACTTCCCTGATAATACCAGCACTTAACAGCTTTCGTACGTCCTCGGAGATGGCTTTGTTACGAGCTGGAGCCATGTTTCTTTTTCTTTGAGCTACTGGCTTTGCTGAATGCGACACCTTCAGCTTATGTTCGGCCAGACATCGAGGGACTCCAACCATGTCAGCGGTTTGCCATGCGAATACGTCGAGTGAATTAGACAAGAGCTTCCACAACTTCTTTTTGGTACATTCAGGGAGCTGAGCCCCGACTGCAATTTTTTGTTCCGGAAAATGCGGGTGGATAGCCCATTCTTCTGTAAGGAGGTCGGAGGATTGTCATTACCATTACTTTGTCGTATATCAGCTACGCAGATTGTTGACTCGGAGTGCAAAGTCGCCACCCCTGCTTCGGTGGGGAATTTTAACGATCCATGAATGGTAGAACTGATAATTCCGAAGGCGCACATACCGGGTCTCCCTAGTATGACATTGTGACGGACCTTGCTTCCACCACCAGATACGTCAAGTTGACGGTTCGGATCAGACTTCCTTCCCCCAACGTTGTTGGCACGGTGATTTGCCCTATGGGCTGCATCACTTCTCCGGAAAAACTGACCAACGGCATTGAGACTCGTACTAATTTCGCTTTGGTCTGTGGAGCTAACTGCTGGAAACATTGTTGATACATGATTTCAGTGGCACTTCCGCTGTCGACATAAATCCTCCGAACCTTGTGACCTGCTATGATCGCAGACACTATGATTGGTCCGTCCTTGATTTCTTCAAGATTTATGGGAGGGAAAGCAGTGGGCTGCTGCATCCAAGCGGCCATATGGTGACTGGACCGCTTGATGCCCTGGTTATCTACTCTCCTGATCATACAAATTGCTGGTTGGTTGTTCGGATTATCCCCCGAATTTCCCGAAGATTTTCCTTCCTTTACTTCTTTTACTAGATGCGACAATTTACCGGACCGTACTGCTTTTTCTATTTCTTGCTTCAGGGACCAGCAATCGTCTGTGTTGTGACCTCGAGCATGATAGTAATCACAATATTTCTTGGAATTCTTATCTCCTGGGTTTCGGAGTTTTGGTGGAACAGGGAAGTTTGCCCCTTCTGCACTGAGAATTTCACTGGGAGTTTTGGAAAGGTCCGATAAGTTGTAAAACCTTGATCCGGAGCTTCTTCCGCGTGGAGGTCTGTCGTTCCTGTTGTAAGGGTGCGGTCGTCCCCTACTCCCGGATGGAGTTTTATCAAACACCGACCCACCGTTTTTCTTCCAGGAAGACATCTTATGATCTGACTCCGGAGCTGGGTTACATGCGTTTTTTCCTCGGGCGAAAGCCCTGGCTCGGTCCATGAGTACTTCCATCGTCTTCGGAAGGTTCTCGTGTAATTTCTCAACCAATTGATTGTTCCGGACACCGTGACAGAATCCGGAGATCCTTAACTGGTCAACTACCCCACTGATCTGCATACTTTCCCGGTTGAACCGGTCAATGAAACTATCCAAAGATTCCCCATCCTTTCTCCGGATGTTGTGAACTTCGGTGATTTCTTTGGAGTAGTGTCGTTGTTGGCTAAAATTCTGAAGGAAAGATCTTCGGAACTCCTCGAAGTCATTTATCTCTCCTTCATTCAAGGCATCAAACCACACCCGGGCAGCCCCGGTTAGTGTTTGTGCGAACATGAAGCACCACGCTGGCATCGGCCACTGTTCTACTCGTGCAGCTCCATCGAAATCGAACATATGATCATCTGGATCAGTTGTACCATCATACTTTTTTACTGTAGTTGGCATTTTGAGCTTCGGAGGAAGCTTGGCATGTGTGATGCGAGCACTAAACTTTGACTTAGCAGTCATGGAAACTGGGTGGTATGGCTTGGTGAGTTCCGGATCATTAACTACGTCCATTTGCGCTTCATTTCGTACTGCCATCGCTGGAGATGGTCTGGACGAACCCTGCACATATCCAGTGTAAGTTTCCGAGGTGACAACTGTGGAGAAAGTAGGAGGGGTAAACATCGTAGGACCCATAGTCCTTACCGGAGTTTCATCATGAAAAAGCCTGGTTCGTAAACCGAGGATCTGTTCATCCCTAGCCTGTTGCGCTTTCAATCTTCGCAGAAGACTTGCATTTTTGGAGAGAAACTCCGCGTCAAACTCTGATGTTTGTGAAGTAGGAATCAGAATAAATGGCAAGGTTGTTCCCGGTCCCGAGCTTAAGGCAGCTGAGATTGCGGAAACAGTGCTTGCTGGTGCTGTAGTTTGTGTGCTAACAGCCGTGGATCCCAGATTCACAGAACCTGAGGCCGCCATTTGTCAGTTCTTTGCTCAAGAAATTCACCAGAGTGAAGGACTTAGAGCTTTGAGATCGGATGGCGCCAATTGAAGAACCAAAGAATCGCTTTAAGGCCGAAGCCTGTAAACGAGGGTTTGGATCTTGTTGAGAGAACTTGGAGAATAATCCTGCAAAACAGAAAACCGTTAGGCTCGCCGCAGAGATGGGAGGGCCCCTCTGCGACCACCCTCCGGCGTGAGGATAAGTATTGGTAGAGAGAGAGTAGAGAGAGAAAATAGGGACGAAGGTTCAGAAAATCGTACTTGGCTTTGTACTTGAGGGAGTATTTATAGTAGTCAACTGAGATGACGTCATTCGTCCAGACGCACTTAAATGGAGATTCGTCTCCGGAGGTTCTTGATAAGGAGCGGACATATTTTAGATGCCCGTTCAAGTGGAGTCCGGTTCGTCCCAAGGATCATGTCCGGCCTCGGATATGTATCTTCAGGTTGCAAACCACGTCGATTTGGCTGCATACATATTCATTTTTTAAATGTGTCGTTTTTTTTAAAGTTCTTATCGGCGCGGCATTAGGTTACCAATTTTGATCTGAATGTAAAGTTCAAGTCGATTGTTACCATGTTGGTGTATACATGTTGGGTGGTGTGGCGGTTGAATTATGACGGAGAAGGGGCGTTGATCGAGTTTACACCGACATGGGTTGTTGCAGGCGTTCACTATCATGGTTGGTGTCTCACTTGCCGTCGAACGGCTACTTCATGGTAGATTGGCGGGAGATGCAAAAAGGTTGGAATGGAAAGTGGTGGCTAATAACCGTTTTCTGAACGATGATTTTAATAATCGAGAAAGTGGTTGAATTCTAATATATATGTCAGTAAATTCTCTAAACGACACATTGCTTAACAAAAGTAACTTTGAATGAAAGTTATGAAACGGTGCCTTTGTATAATATAATATGATAATAGCCACGCATCATTTGTAAATGAAACGGTGCCTTCGGCGAAGTGATGCGATGATACGTTAAAGGCAACTTTAAGTTGTTTTTTGTATATATACGAGTTAATACGAACCCGCAGGGTATGGCGGGATGTTGATAGAAATTCAACTGACATTAGTTCGCCTTCTTACGGTACCAACACATATTATATTATACAAAAGCGATAAACCCACAACTCACACAAATTTCTTACATCACATACACATCCTCATTGCCATTCTCTATTCTCTCTCTCATATCCTCTTTCATTAAATAAAAAACATAGCATTACACAATATACAATATTATAACTTTAACCTTAAGCCAAATATTCTTATTGTTTAAACTTTATATATCAAACAAAAAAAAAAGTTTTCCAACCACCAATATCAATGTATGAATCTTTTAGCTTTTGAAAATGGCCTTCAGTAAGAAGCAACATCAACCAAAATCTATGCCTTAGAAGTGTTGGAAATTTTGTGAAAATAACATTTTTCACAAATATAGGAAAATGATTTTTTCCTATTTTTGGACTAGAAATAAATATAATAAAATGAGCGGGTTTTATATATTTATTTGTGGCTTTGTGTTCTACGTTGGAAGGACTTCGCAACGAACTAAACCACGTCCAAAACGGAACTAAGATGAATGAGATATTGATGCTCAAAGTTTGGTGTTTGAAACTTGAATGCTGAAAAAGTGGGAAGGTTGCACCTTGTCCCACATCGGATGAGAGATGAAACTTAAAGGGGTATTTAAGTGGGAACTCTCCATCCTTATTGTTTCATGGAAGCACTCACTAGTGTACTCGCGCATGGCAGTGAGCCGAACGGACGCACCGCGCATGGAACGTGCAGACCTGGGCGCGCGCGCACCAGTGTGACTTGCACGCGTGCGCATAAGCTTCCAGCAGCAGTTAATGCTGTGCAGTTACATTTCAGCATTCAAAACTGACAAAGTTAATACGTTTGACTTTAAAAATTTGTTGTCGCTCGTTTCTTGGACTTTAATGCATTCGAAACGGAGGATGCAGGAACAAAGAAATTTGTTGTCGCCCGTTTCTTGGACTTTAAAATGGTTGATAACAAGACTGTTATGAACCAAGTCCAAGAGTTGCAAATTATACTAAATGACATCCATGCTGAGGGAATGGTACTCAGCGAAACGTTTCAAGTGGCAGCCATGATCGAAAAATTACCTCCTGCTTGGTTGGATTTTAAGAATTATCTTAAACACAAGCGAAAGGAAATGTCGGTCGAGGACCTTGTTCTTCGTCTTCGTATAGAAGAAGAAAACAGGGTGGCCCAAAAAGGCACCATTTTGCAAGCTTCGGCTAAAGCAAATATGGTGGAAATTGGGGAATCCTCAAAGGCCAAGAAGGGCAAGGGTAAAACCAACAACAAAGGGAAAGCAAAGGTTAACAACCTTGGACCGAAAAAGGGGGTTGTGAAAAAGAAGCCTGCGCCTTTCCAAGGTACTTGTTACAATTGTAACGAGACGGGGCACCGTGCTAATCAATGCAAGAAACCTAAGCGTGAGCGTGCGCATATGGTTGATGATGATGGTATGCCTCTAATCGCAATGATAACCGAGGAAGCGGCTATGATTGAAGAAGTCAACGCAATGGGTGAAAACCCAAAAGGATGGTTCGTTGACACGGGTGCAACCCGCCATGTTTGTGGAGACAAGGCTCTTTTCTCTACATTCAAGGAAGCTTCGGGTAAAGAAAAGCTTTATATGGGGAATAAAGCTACCGCAAGCATCAAGGGGGAAGGCACGGTCGTCTTGAAGATGACTTCGGGCAAGGAGCTTACCTTGACAAATGTGCTTTATGTCCCAGAGATATGGAAGAATCTCGTGTCGGGATGGATGCTCAACAAGTTTGGATTTCATCTAGTGTTTGAATCGGACAATTTTGTCTTGTCTAGACGTGGAATGTTTGTTGGAAAGGGCTATGCCCTTAATGGTATGTTTAAAATGAATGTAATGGTTGTAAACCAAAACAAAAGTTTGAATGAAACTTCTACTTCTACTTACATGGTTGAGTGTTCTAATGTTTGGCATGGTAGACTAGGACATGTAAATTTTAATTCATTACGACGTTTAATTAAATTAAACTTGATACCAACATTCCATATCGAGTCCAATCACAAATGCGAGACTTGTGTTGAATCCAAACTTACGAGATCATCGTTTAAATTGGTTGAACGAAAAACCGAACCCCTTGATTTAATTCATACTGATGTGTGTGATTTAAAAGTGGTTCCCACGCGTGGAGGGAATAAGTACTTCATCACGTTTATTGATGATTGTACGAAATATTGCTACGTGTATTTATTTAATAGTAAAGACGAAGCAATAGACAAGTTTATCTTGTACAAAAATGAAGTTGAGAATTAACTTAAAAAGAAGACAAAAGCTTTGAGAAGCGATCGAGGAGGTAAATATGTTGCACCTTTTGCGGATTTATGCGCAAAAGGTGGCATTGTACATGAGTGTACACCACCTTATTCTCCACAATCAAATGGCGTTGCGGAACGTAAGAACCGCACATTGAAAGAAATGATGAACGCCATGTTGATAAGCTCGGGAGTGAACCGAGAAATGTGGGGGGACGCCATTCTCTCAGCAAACTATCTTTTGAACAAGATACCTTTGAAAAATAGGGACGAAACTCCATATGAGTTATGGAGAAAAAGGAAGCCTTCGTACAAATACTTGAAAGTGTGGGGGTGTCTAGCTAAGGTGATTGTACCACCTCCTAAGGCTCTTAGGATAGGACCCAAAACTGTTGATTGCATTTTCATTGGATACGCACATCAAAGTAGTGCGCATCGTTTTCTTGTACATGAGTCCAAGAATCCCGATGTACACAAACACACTATCATAGAGGCAAATCCTAATGTCGTCTCATATTTTGAGAATGTGTTTCCTATATTAGGACAAACACATGCGCCTTCATCAAGAGCGGTTGATGAAGCAGGTCCAAGTTCGTCTACATGGTTAGATGAACCAGGACCAAGTTCATCTACGCGATTAGATGAAAGACATGAACGCCCCGAAGTCAAGGAGGGTGAGCTTAGACGAAGTAAACGACAAAGGGTTGAAAAATCCTTTGGTCCAGACTTCATGAGCTATATGGTTGAGGGTGAGCCCAATACATACCGCGAAGCGGTTACCTCCGCCGAAGGACCTCAATGGCAAGAAGCAATTAAGAATGAAATTGATTCTATATTGCAAAATCATACTTGGGAGTTAGTAGATCTTCCACCTGGTTGCAAACCACTTGGATATCGTTGGATATTCAAAAGGAAGATGAAAGCCGACGGAAGTATTGATAAATACAAGGCAAGGTTAGTAATCAAAGGATTTAGACAAAAGGAGGGTCTAGACTACTTTGATACTTACTCGCCTGTAACGCGAATAACCTCTATTCGATTGGTTCTTGCAATTGCGGCTCTAAGAAATTTGGAAGTTCACCAAATGGATGTAAAGACCACATTTCTAAATGGCGATTTAGAAGAAGAAATTTACATGGAACAACCTGAGGGTTTTTCCGCCCCTGGAAACAAGGGCAAAGTATGTAAATTGGTCAAGTCTTTGTATGGCTTGAAGCAAGCTCCAAAACAATGGCACCAAAAGTTTGATCATGTCATGGTTGACAATGGTTTCAAAATAAATGAGTGCGACAAGTGTGTTTATTTTAAAGACACACCAAGAGGTTATGTGATTCTATGTCTTTATGTAGATGATATGCTTATCATTGGGAGTGATGATAAGATGATCAACTCAACAAAAGACATGTTGAAAGCGAGGTATGACATGAAAGACATGGGTCTCGCGGATGTGATTCTTGGAGTTAAAATCACTAGAACCCATAATGGTCTTGTGTTGAGTCAATCTCACTACGTGGACAAGATCCTTGGGAAATTCAATTCGGACGATACGAGTATAGCTCGATCTCCAATTGATAATACCCAACGCCTAAGGAAGAATAGAGGCGAGAGTGTTTCTCAGTTAGAGTACTCAAGGATCATTGGTAGTCTAATGTATCTAATGACATGTACTAGACCCGACTTAGCATATGCTGTGAGCAGGCTAAGTAGATACACCAGTAATCCGAGCGAGGATCATTGGAAAGCTATCACGAGGGTGCTTAGATACATAAGATACACAAGAGACTATGGATTGCATTATACCCGTGATCCAGCAGTGATCGAAGGATACACTGACGCTAACTGGATATCGGATATAAAGGATCATAGATCAACAAGTGGTTACGCGTTTACACTTGCTGGCACAGCTATAGCTTGGAAGTCTTCCAAGCAAACGGTTATAGCGAGATCCACGATGGAATCCGAATTGGTCGCTTTAGATAAAAGCGGGGAAGAGGCGGAGTGGCTACGTCAATTTGTGGAAGATATTCCAAGATGGCCAAAGCCGTTGACGGCGATCTGCATACATTGTGACAATCAGTCTGCTCTTGCTAGAGCACAAAACATGATGTACAATGGCAGATCAAGGCACATTCGACGTAAACACAACACAGTACGATAACTTATCTCAACGGGTGTTATCTCAGTTGACTATGTGAGGTCAAATGAGAACATTGTGGACCCGTTAACAAAAGGCTTAAGCACAGATAAGGTGTATAGGTTGTCAAGAGGAATGGGACTAAAGCCCATAGATGAAGGGAATATGAGGGAAACCTAACCTAGTTGACTAGAGATCCCAAGATCTAGGTTCAATAGGCAAACTTAATCATAAACCCAAAGGGAGTCACTGTGGGGGGTGCCCCAAAATCAATAAAGGGAGTTGTATACTTCGTAGTCCATTCCAATCAGTGACATGAAAGAAAGGTTAAGCATGTTGAGGTTAAGGATTTTGAGGAAATCCAAATTAACCATGATGCTTTTAATGATTCAGAGGAATCACCTATGTTAGAGAGAAGTGGGGTCGCTTCGAATGGATTTGTGGGGAGGCGCAAATCCTAGAGCTCTCGCAGAACCAGGAACGTGTTCCATGACCATGAACGGACACAACCATAAGGTATTAACTCGACTAGGGAGAGTATTGTGTGAATGTATATTGTCGCCTACATAAATGGGGGATTGTTCAAAGACCCCGCGTCTACAAGACCCTAGGAGGCTAAGTATGCTTCACAAAAGAAGGTTCAAAGGTGACACCTACCTATCCTGCAATGCTCAACTGTTGAACGTGTATCGTTGAAACTTGATAGATCGATTTCTATTCATGTGGGGGATTGTTGGAAATTTTGTGAAAATAACATTTTTCACAAATATAGGAAAATGATTTTTTCCTATTTTTGGACTAGAAATAAATATAATAAAATGAGCGGGTTTTGTATATTTATTTGTGGGTTTGTGTTCTACGTTGGAAGGACTTCGCAACGAACTAAACCACGTCCAAAACGGAGCTAAGATGAATGAGATATCGATGCTCAAAGTTTGGTGTTTGAAACTTGAATGCTGAAAAAGTGGGAAGGTTGCACCTTGTCCCACATCGGATGAGAGATGAAAATTAAAGGGGTATTTAAGTGGGAACTCTCCATCCTTATTGTTTCATGGAAGCACTCACTAGTGTACTCGCGAAGGGTGCGGAGCACCCTAACTCTCACTCGCACTCGCACACCCACGCGCGCGTGGCGTGGGCGATGCGACGCAATGTGGCGCTTTGATGGCGCACTTTGCACTTCGCACACTCGCGTCGCCGCGAGCCGCATGATAGGCTCCTTTGTATTTTTGACCACGTGCGCGTGGTGGATCACAGATCCTGCAAGGACCAAGTGGTGTGAAGGTTCGAGGCGCGTGACGTGGCAGTCCGCGCGCGAGTACACATGGCTTGGAGGCGCGCGGTTGCGCGCATGGTGCATGGGCCTGATGTGACGTACGCGGCGCACCAAAGTGAGCCAAAACGGCGTGACTGTGTGGCGTGCTCGTAGAGGCTCACAGGTGACGTGGCACACGCGCAGGCGCGCATGGACCTGAGTGAGTATGTCGCACGCGCGCATGGCAGTGAGCCGAACGGACGCACCGCGCATGGAACGTGCAGACCTGGGCGCGCGCGAACCAGTGTGACTTGCACGCGCGCGCAGAAGCTTCCAGCAGCAGTTAATGCTGTGCATTTACATTTCAGCATTCGAAACTGACAAAGTTAATGCGTTTAACTGAGAATTAAGTGATGAATTAAAGTGCATTAAAGACGTCTAATGCAGTTTAATTCTCCCATTTAATTTATTTTTCAGTTTCGAGTTCAACCTGGTGTATAAATAGGAGGCTCATTTCACCAGATTAAACACACTGAAAATTACCAGCTCTCTCTTTTCTCCACTGCAGAATTCTTCATTTTCTTTCAAGCTTCAAGGTTTACCTTCGGGTTGGAGTCAAGACTGGCAGTGCAACTGCTTGCGCCTGTTGTATCCTGGAAACAAACGTGTTCTCCTAGGAGACACGAAATTTGTTTTAAGGGACCCGTGTCTAACACGATCCTCAGCCAAGAACAGTTTTGTCTGTTCGTGTTTTTCTGATCTTGTATTTCATTTTTCAGTTGTAAAAGTTTTGTATTTACTTTGTTTCTGATTAATTCTTGTAATTCAAGTTAATAAAGGAATTTTTTATTTAATTTACACAAACGGATTCTTACAATATTAAAACAAATTTTAGAACACCGTTCGTGTTGAATCACAAACTTCTCTGCTGTGAATTTATTTTTTTTTCTCTCACAGCAGGTTGTGTTTTAAAAGGTTTTTTCTCTGTTTTGATTCAAAGTTGTGCCTTTGTCAAAACAGAACTCTGCTTCTACTCCTTTCTGTCGCTGAGTCCTAAAAATCTCCTGTTGTAGTCTTCAAAGTTGGACTTAGAAGCTACACGGCTGGTTTTTGAACTCCTAATAATAATAAAGTAGCGTCTTTATTATTTTTTAAAACAGATTTTAACTTGTTTTCTTGAAACTTTTCAGAATGTCGACTGAAAATGTTAGCACCAGCAACACCAACGTTGTTGTCGGTACCCCTGCCAACACTGTGGGAGCGTCCACAGTGACGAATCATGCTGAACGACCCGAGAAGTTCTCGGGTCTCCACTTCAAGAGGTGGCAACAGAAGATGTTCTTCTACTTGACCACCATGAACCTTGCGAGGTTCTTAACGGAGACCACTCCCCAACCTGCGGAAGGGGAGACCGATGCTCAGGCTCTGAGCGCGGTAGAGGCATGGAAGCACTCTGATTTTATATGTCGAGGCTACGTACTCAACGGTCTCTCGGATGCTTTGTATAATGTGTACTATAATATCAAGACTTCCAAAGAATTATGGGAGTCCTTAGATAAAAAGTACAAACGGAGGATGCGGGAACAAAGAAATTTGTTGTCGCCCGTTTCTTGGACTTTAAAATGGTTGATAACAGGACTGTTATGAACCAAGTCCAAGAGTTGCAAATTATACTAAATGACATCCATGCTGAGGGAATGGTACTCAGCGAAACGTTTCAAGTGGCAGCTATGATCGAAAAATTACCTCCTGCTTGGTTGGATTTTAAGAATTATCTTAAACACAAGCGAAAGGAAATGTCGGTCGAGGACCTTGTTCTAAGTCTTCATATAGAAGAAGAAAACAGGGTGGCCCAAAAAGGCACCATTTTGCAAGCTTCGACTAAAGCAAATATGGTGGAAATTGGGGAATCCTCAAAGGCCAAGAAGGGCAAGGGTAAAACCAACAACAAAGGGAAAGTAAAGGTTAACAACCTTGGACCGAAAAAGGGGGCTGTGAAAAAGAAGCCTGCGCCTTTCCAAGGTACTTGTTACAATTGTAACGATACGGGGCACTGTGCTAACCAATGCAAGAAACCTAAGCGTGAGCGTGCGCATACGGTTGATGAGGATGGTATGCCTCTAATCGCAATGATAACCGAGGAAGCGGCTATGATTGAAGAAGTCAACGCAATGGGTGAAAACCCAAAAGGATGGTTCGTTGACACGGGTGCAACCCGCCATGTTTGTGGAGACAAGGCTCTTTTCTCTACATTCAAGGAAGCTTCGGGTGAAGAAAAACTTTATATGGGGAATAAAGCTACCGCAAGCATCAAGGGGGAAGGCACGGTCGTCTTGAAGATGACTTCGGGCAAGGAGCTTACCTTGACAAATGTGATTTATGTCCCAGAGATACGGAAGAATCTCGTGTCGGGATGGATGCTCAACAAGTTTGGATTTCGTCTAGTGTTTGAATCGGACAATTTTGTCTTGTCTAGACGTGGAATGTTTGTTGGAAAGGGCTATGCCCTTAATGGTATGTTTAAAATGAATGTAATGGTTGTAAACCAAAACAAAAGTTTGAATGAAACTTCTACTTCTACTTACATGGTTGAGTCTTCTAATGTTTGGCATGGTAGACTAGGACATGTAAATTTTAATTCATTACGACGTTTAATTAAATTAAACTTGATACCAACATTCCATATCGAGTCCAATCACAAATGCGAGACTTGTGTTGAATCCAAACTTACGAGATCATCGTTTAAATCGGTTGAACGAATAACCGAACCCCTTGATTTAATTCATACTGATGTGTGTGATTTAAAAACGGTTCCCACGCGTGGAGGGAATAAGTACTTCATCACGTTTATTGATGATTGTACGAAATATTGCTACGTGTATTTACTTAAGAGTAAAGACGAAGCAATAGACAAGTTTATCTTGTACAAAAATGAAGTTGAGAATCAACTTAAAAAGAAGATAAAAGCTTTGAGAAGCGATCGAGGAGGTGAATATGTTGCACCTTTTGCGGATTTATGCGCAAAAAGTGGCATTGTACATGAGTGTACACCACCTTATTCTCCACAATCAAATGGCGTTGCGGAACGTAAGAACCGCACATTGAAAGAAATGATGAACGCCATGTTGATAAGCTCGGGAGTGAACCGAGAAATGTAGGGGGACGCCATTCTCTCAGCAAACTATCTTTTGAACAAGATGCCTTTGAAAAATAGGGACGAAACTCCATATGAGTTATGGAGAAAAAGGAAGCCTTCGTACAAATACTTGAAAGTGTGCGGGTGCCTAGCTAAGGTGATTGTACCACCTCCTAAGGCTCTTAGGATAGGACCCAAAACTGTTGATTGCATTTTCATTGGATACGCACATCAAAGTAGTGCGCATCGTTTTCTTGTACATGAGTCCAAGAATCCCGATGTACACAAACACACTATCGTAGAGGCAAATCCTAATGTCGTCTCATATTTTGAGAATGTGTTTCCTAAGTTAGGACAAACACATGCGCCTTCATCAAGAGCGGTTGATGAAGCAGGTCCAAGTTCGTCTACATGGTTAGATGAACCAGGACCAAGTTCATCTACGCGATTAGATGAAAGACATGAACACCCCGAGGTCGAGGAGGGTGAGCTTAGACGAAGTAAACGACAAAGGGTTGAAAAATCCTTTGGTCCAGACTTCATGAGCTATATGGTTGAGGGTGAGCCCAATACATATCGCGAAGCGGTTACCTCCGCCGAAGGACCTCAATGGCAAGAAGCAATTAAGAATGAAATTGATTCTATATTGCAAAATCATACTTGGGAGTTAGTAGATCTTCCACCTGGTTGCAAACCACTTGGAAATCGTTGGATATTCAAAAGGAAGATAAAAGCCGACGGAAGTATTGATAAATACAAGGCAAGGTTAGTAATCAAAGGATTTAGACAAAAGGAGGGTCTAGACTACTTTGATACTTACTCGCCTGTAACGCGAATAACCTCTATTCGATTGGTTCTTGCAATTGCGGCTCTAAGAAATTTGGAAGTTCACCAAATGGATGTAAAGACCGCATTTCTAAATGGCAATTTAGAAGAAGAAATTTACATGGAACAACCTAAGGGTTTTTCCGCCCCTGGAAACAAGGGCAAAGTATGTAAATTGGTCAAGTCTTTGTATGGCTTGAAGCAAGCTCCAAAACAATGGCACCAAAAGTTTGATCATGTCATGATTGACAATGGTTTCAAAATAAATGAGTGCGACAAGTGTGTTTATTTTAAAGACACACCAAGAGGTTATGTGATTCTATGTCTTTATGTAGATGATATGCTTATCATTGGGAGTGATGCTAAGATGATCAACTCAACGAAAGACATGTTGAAAGAGAGGTTTGACATGAAAGACATGGGTCTCGCGGATGTGATTCTTGGAGTTAAAATCACTATAACCCATAATGGTCTTGTGTTGAGTCAATCTCACTACGTGGACAAGATCCTTGGGAAATTCAATTCGGACGATACGAGTATAGCTCGATCTCCAATTGATAATACCCAACGCCTAAGGAAGAATAGAGGCGAGAGTGTTTCTCAGTTAGAGTACTCAAGGATCATTGGTAGTCTAATGTATCTAATGACATGTACTAGACCCGACTTAGCATATGCTGTGAGCAGGCTAAGTAGATACACCAGTAATCCGAGCGAGGATCATTGGAAAGCTATCACGAGGGTGCTTAGATACATAAGATACAAAAGATACTATGGATTGCATTATACCCGTGATCCAGCAGTGATCGAAGGATACACTGACGCTAACTGGATATCGGATATAAAGGATCACAGATCAACAAGTGGTTACGTGTTTACACTTGCTGGCGCAGCTATAGCTTGGAAGTCTTCCAAGCAAACGGTTATAGCGAGATCCATGATGGAATCCGAATTCGTCGCTTTAGATAAAAGCGGGGAAGAGGTGGAGTGGCTACGTCAATTTGTGGAAGATATTCCAAGATGGCCAAAGCCGTTGACGGCGATCTGCATACATTGTGACAATCAGTCTGCTCTTGCTAGAGCACAAAACATGATGTACAATGGCAGATCAAGGCACATTCGACGTAGACACAACACAGTACGATAACTTATCTCAACGGGTGTTATCTCAGTTGACTATGTGAGGTCAAATGAGAACATTGCGGACCCGTTAACAAAAGGCTTAAGCACAGATAAGGTGTATAGGTTGTCAAGAGGAATGGGACTAAAGCCCATAGATGAAGGGAATATGAGGGAAACCTAACCTAGTTGAC
The DNA here is from genome assembly GCA_030545235.1 of Helianthus tuberosus. NCBI lineage: Eukaryota > Viridiplantae > Streptophyta > Magnoliopsida > Asterales > Asteraceae > Helianthus > Helianthus tuberosus. The sequence continues at coordinate 112,690,584 of CM060400.1, read as the reverse complement.
TAGAGATCCCAAGATCTAGGTTCAATAGGCAAACTTAATCATAAACCCAAAGGGAGTCACTGTGGGGGGTGCCCCAAAGTCAATAAAGGAAGTTGTATACTTCCTAGTCCATTCCAATCAGTGACATGAAAGAAAGGTTAAGCATGTTGAGGTTAAGGATTTTGAGGAAATCCAAATTAACTATGATGCTTTTAATGATTTAGAGGAATCACCTATGTTAGAGAGAAGTGGGGTCGCTTCGAATGGATTTGTGGGGAGGCGCAAATCCTAGAGCTCTCGCAGAACCAGGAACGTGTTCCATGACCATGAACAGACACAACCATGAGGTCTTAACTCGACTAGGGAGAGTATTGTGTGAATGTATATTGTCGCCTACGTTGGAAGGACTTCGCAACGAACTAAACCACGTCCAAAACGGAGCTAAGATGAATGAGATATCGATGCTCAAAGTTTGGTGTTTGAAACTTGAATGCTGAAAAAGTGGGAAGGTTGCAGCTTGTCCCACATCGGATGAGAGATGAAACTTAAAGGGGTATTTAAGTGGGAACTCTCCATCCTTATTGTTTCATGGAAGCACTCACTAGTGTACTCGCGAAGGGTGTGGAGCACCCTAACTCGCACTCGCACACGCGTGCGCGCGTGGCGTAGGCGATGAGGTGCAATGTGGCGCTTTGATGGCGCACTTTGCACTTTGCACACTCGCGTCGCCGCGAGCCGCTTGAGAGCCTCCTTTGTATTTTTGACCACGTGCGCGTGGTGGATCACAGAGGCTGCAAGGACCAAGTGGTGTGAAGGTTCGAGGCGCGTGACGTGGCGGTCCGCGCGCGAGTACACATGACTTGGAGGCACGCGGCTGCGCGCATGGTGCATGGGCCTGATGTGACGTACGCGGTGCACCAAAGTGAGCCAAAACGGTGCGACTGTGTGGCGTGCTCGTAGAGGCTCACAGGTGACGTGGCACACGCGCAGGCGCGCATGGACCTGAGTGAGTATGGCGCACGCGCGCATGGCAGTGAGCCGAACGGACGCACCGCGCATGGAACGTGCAGACCTGGGCGCGCGCGCACCAGTGTGACTTGCACGCGTGCGCAGGAGCTTCCAGCAGCAGTTAATGCTGTGCAGTTACATTTCAGCATTCGAAACTGACAAAGTTAATGCGTTTGACTGAGAATTAAGTGACGAATTAAAGTGCATTAAAGACGTCTTATTCAGTTTAATTCTCCCATTTAATTTATTTTTCAGTTTCGAGTTCAACCTGGTGTATAAATAGGAGGCTCCTTTCACCAGATTAAACACACTGAAAATTACCAGCTCTCTCTTTTCTCCACTGCAGAATTCTTCATTTTCTTTCAAGCTTCAAGGTATACCTTCGGGTTGGAGTCAAGACCGGCAGTGCAACTGCTTGCGGCTGTTGTATCCTGGAAACAAACGTGTTCTCCTGGGAGACACGAAATTTGTTTTAAGGGACCCGTGTCTAACACGATCCTCAGCCAAGAACAGTTTCGTCTGTTCGTGTTTTTCTGATCTTGTATTTCAATTTTCAGTTGTAAAAGTTTTGTATTTACTTTGTTTCTGATTAATTCTTGTAATTCAAGTTAATAAAGGAATTTTTTATTTAATTTACACGAACGGATTCCTACAAGAAGCACCATCAGCAAGAACCTACCCGTACAGCAAAACGGTTGTCACAGCAACATGTATAGCATATTTCTTAGCCAATGATTGCAAATATATGAACAAACAAAATTACAATATACTTTTGTCAAACTGTATTCATATTTCAACATCTCTATTAAAATTTAAACACACACACGCACAGAGATCATGAAATGTAACCATATAAACCTAACAAAATAACACCAACGGATAGCAAAATCAACCTTCAAAGCATGACCGTGTGAACGACACCATGCAGTTTATTCTTCGCCCTCATTGCATCCACGGCATTCTTCAAGTACACAAACCCGTAATTCCGCAACAAATAACACGATGGTGCTCACATATCTGTGAATTTCAAACATATTCTTCAAATCTGAATGTGAAACACTGGCGGCCAGATTACCAACCCTTAGATTTCTCGACACGTGTTTGATTTGCAATTCGTCATGATTTGTTCTTACCTGCAGGTTTAGTTGTGTGGAAACATGATTGATTTGATTTAACGCAAGCATGAGTTGACGAAGATGAACAATAAGATTTTTGTTTCAAGTTGGCTGAGAATTTTGTTGCAAACGATTGAACATTCAATTTCCGAAATCTCACATCAAATTCTCCGATCATTCATTCACAACGTTACCATCTAGCCTACGCCGCCACCACAGAACGACAACTGAACCGCTGCTCCATGACACCACCACCACCACCACCAAACCACATCCACTACAGCACCACCACCACGCTATTGCCGTAACGATTATCTACCAATTTTCGAAAAGGTTATGTTTCAGAATTTCAGTTCATCGATATCACCGTTCTATATAACAAATCATAAACGTACACTATCAGATCTACAACATTTAATAAAGAAGCCATACAATGGTTTTGCTATGGTTCTTTTGTTATAACATAATTTCTAAGTGAGTTTTCAATTGGAACCACTAAAGAATGGAATATAAACCATATCATTCTGTATATTCTTGTATATTCTGTATCAAAGAGAAAATTAAAGAAGGATACATCTTTTTTGCAAGTCCCCTGCCTTAACACTTTCTTGTACCGCAAATCATACCAACGAAGTAATCCAAATAACAACAATCGGTCAAATTAGATGAAAAAACAAATCACATAAACATATAACTTGGAGTATGTGACATTCAGATTCTAACCCGTCCGTAACGACCAGAACTCCTCCGGAAGGGTTGATTACAACGAACTCTGCATCAGAATCATCAGCATCGTGATCTGACAACGATTCTGGTGACATTTAAGTGAGAAAATAATCGTTGTCACCTGTGCCGCCAACCGGAATATGGAGTTACGGTTTAAAAAACGTCGTTTAACAAATAAGAAGGAAGCATCATATTGTCATTCTTTAATGGATGGGTTTGCGTGATAAGTTTATTAGTGATTCACATCCTTCCCCATAGTTTCAATATAGAACAACAACTACACCTAATTCAACAACAAATTATTAACGATATGCTTGAATCGGAAAATACCCTGATCGAAAATTTCAGAATATTAACACCGCATTTCTGTATATTCCGAATCAAAAAGAAAATTAAAGATGAACATGTTAATGGCAATCAAGATTAATGCTTCTTGCACTAATCACTATTCAACAGGGAAAAAACGAAAAACGGAGAAACTGCATATACTTGAATCAATTGATTGAAAAATTAAGAATCTTACATCGTTTGAAGAAAGTTTAAGAGTTACCTTTGATGTTGAACATGATTGATGGGTTGATTTTGGTTAACCAATGGAATATGAAATGAGTAAGAACCGGATTCCCACCGTAGTAACCGTCTGACTAATCAACACCACAACACCCCTAACTGTTAAATCCGCGATCATCATTGGATGCGTTATAAATGTGAATGAACCGGTTTGTATTTTGGATGCGTTATAAAAAGATGCAACGTTTATTTTTGTTGCCGCAACAGTTGAGTATGGTAGGAATTTTGCTTGGCAAATGTATAAGGGTATAATATATAATTACATATAAATAAAAGGGTATAAAAAGTCTAAAATACTCTTAAATCAATTTTTTAATCGAGGACACATGTCATTAAACTGTTGGTTCTTACAGTTTGTACAAAGATACCTGTTTGTATATGATCACATACCTGTTTTCCCAACCACATTACCGTTTTTCCCTAGTGTAAAATTACAGTAATGTCATCGTTTTAGTTTTTTTTTTTTTTTTGACAAAACTGTGGTAGTGTTTTGTTTTAATTGGTTGACTTGGTGTAATTTTTATTCATGTCAGGCGGCTACCTGGCACACGCTCATTTATCCTGAAAAATTACAATTTTGCCCCAGTTTAAAATTATAATTTTCCACCATTTTTTAAGCAAAAGGATAATAGTGTTTTATTTTAATTGGTTGACTCAATGTAATTTTTTGAGATCGTTTTATGAGTAGTATGTACAAGTAACCGTAACACGGACGTATATGTTATGAGAGAGAAATATTCGGCTTAGTGACCCGCAACTCAGGCGGGGCAAAATCTAGTTGATTACATAAAACATAAACAAAGTTTTTATTACAAAATATTAAAAGAATAATAAACTTAAAAATATGCATATTATGTGTAAAAATATACACCTTTTTTATCTGTGACTTCATAAATACCAAAATCATTATTAGACAACATTTTTTTATAGTTTATTTTAATATTTTATTATGTACATTTCGTATTTGATTTGTATATTTAATGGTGTATTTGTCTAAGGGATAGTTTGCTGGTGAAATGATTCTTTAAGCAAGTGACTGTAAGTACAAATTCCGCAAAAAAACAAGTGCAGTCTGATTTAAGCCTTTAAAAAGTGGTGTATATAATTTTATAGAGTAAACTTCCGTTTTGCTCCCTGTGGTTTGGTCATTTTAACGGTTTTGCCCTAAACCTTTCAAAATAGCCATTTTACTCCCTGATCTATGAAGCCTTCATGATTTTGCTCCCCGCCCCTAAACGCCATCCATTTTAACTGTTAAACCCTGTCACGTGCAAAACACCTGAGGGCAGTTATGTCTTTTCCCAACCATAATTAATGAATTACATTTAAAACCCTAACAACCCATTTCCCCATTCCATCTTCTTCTTCATTGCCTTCAAAACCCTAACTTCCATGGCATCTTCTATCGTCCTCTTCATGCCCTGCGATCTGAATTCTGAAACCAACATCTTCAAAAATAGTACAAGTCATCAATGCATAGATCTATGAAACAAACAATATCCAGTTCAATTTAAGTAGAAACTAAACCCATATTCTTAATCCAAACCACAATCAGTTCCAGTTCCAATCACTATATACAATTAAGTTTTCAATTCCAATTCAAACAGAAACCAAAACATAATTCATCAACAAAAAACATCAGCAATTACTCTAACACTAACAATGAAGCCCTAACACAGATCCACTTTTCACCTCAATCACCACACCACAATTCACTCCACTCTCAACTCTATGAGTAAATATCTTCAAAACCCTAACCCTACCCACCAGCTTCATCCCCATCTCAATCTCCATCGTCTCTCCACTCATCCCAAATTCCGGTCCACCACCATTCCCCACGTCTCCGCCGCCGTGACCAGCCGGTCAAACCTGTCACTATCTCCACCGCATCCCGCCGGTGAACGTGTTCTCCGGCGTACGTCACAATCAGCATCTTCGAATCGTCCACCGCTAACTCCACACACTTCCTCGCCGGACATCCTTTTCCGGTACTACACTTGTAGTAAACTTTACACATTTCACACAAATTCAAATCAATATAGGCATATATTTTCGATTTATCGACGGTTATCGAGTATAAATCAATAATATAATGTGTGTAATTCAAGTATTTTTTATGATTGAGTACCTAGGGTTTGGTGAATGGTAGCATGAGGCGGTTCTGGTTTGTGGCTGGTGGTGGTACACTGCTACCTAGGGTTGAGAAAAAGAGACAGGAAACAGGATGAAGAAAATATGAATTGATGTAGAGAGAGAAGATAGTGTGTAGAGAGAAGATGAATATGATATAATATATAAATATCTTTATAATTGAATTACTAAAATGCCCTTACTTTTATTTTTTAAATTACCAAAATGTCCTTCTAGTTAACAGCCATTATGGATGGAGTTAGAGGCGGGGAGCAAAATCATGAAGGCCTTCATAGATCAGGGAGTAAAATGGCTATTTTGAAAGGTTTGGGGCAAAACCGTTAAAGTGACCAAACCACAGGGAGCAAAACGGAAGTTTACTCTAATTTATATACTAAATTTTGCTTTAAAGCTCACACTAGTGGTTAATGTTAAAACCAGTGGCGGACCCAGGAATTTTTCAATGGGGGTGCGGAACATTTTTAAAAATTTTAGGCCCCAAGGTATATAAATAAAAAATCGGTTCGTATCGGGTCGAGTTGGGTCATGTAAATAAAGAACTTAATTTATATAACCCACCATAACATAATGAAGACAATACGAAGCACATGTCTACTATGGTTAGTATGCGGCTATAATAGGCTGCTGGAGGTGGCTAATATCAACCAAAAACCAACAAAAAATCATCAAAAATAACAAAGAAACTTACCCGTGGCTGATTACGGTGGTATGCGGCTGCTGACTGTTCACTGTTGTCGCTGTTGATGTTCTGATCGCTGGCGTGCAAGGACGATAAAGAGAGCATGATAGAATATGTAAGGGTTTTGGGCTTGTTTATTTTATTTTAGTTTGAAATATTGTTGATTTGTTGGGTTTGTTTATTGGGCTAAGACTTACTAGAGGGCTAGTTAAATGTATTGGGTATTTGGGTTTAGTTATTTAGGTATTAAAAGTAATATAATTTAGGTAGTATTTTTTATAAAATAGGAGTTTACTAAAGAATATTTTTAAAATATAAATTGATAACACTTTTTACCTACGGGGTGCGGACAGAAAATTCCATGGGGTGCGGACGAAAAATTCCAAGGGGTGCGGACGGGATTTTCGACGGAACTTAGCACTAAATTTTTTTTTCCGGGGGTGCGCCCGCCCACCCTGGGCTGGGCTTAGGTTAGCCCTTGGTTAAAACCATCTGTAGTGGTCAAGTAAGTGAGAAAAAAAATGCTATCTTAGTGTCACGTATGCAGAAGAGACACTCACATTCACTTAATTAAAGGGGTGCAGTGGTTATGAGTGTGAAAACGTTTTTTTTTTCCAAATCAATTACCCTCATGAAATGCTTGGAATCTCGGTGGCCACACCCCACACCTAGCCAAAGGCTGAGATACCTTCTCACACCCTTATTCACACGTAGTACGTCTTGTATAAGGGTGTAAGGAGTGGTTAAATACTTGAGAGTGACAAACTAAAAAATCAACCAATCAGAGTCTGTCACGTCAATCAGTGACAAGTGTTTAAACTTTGCTGAAAAGTGTTTAAACTTTGCTGAAAAGTGTTGACAATGGTTTAGACACTTGCTGAAGTGGTAAACCTTTTTTTTTTTTTTTGTAAACTAGTATATTTAATATTTAAGTTAATAAATGTAGAATAAACTAACAATAACATTAAATTAAATTAAAAACATTAAAATTACATTAAATTAAAAAAACAATAAAATTACATTAACTTGAAATAAATTAAACTAGTCTTCGTCGGAATCGACCAAAATGTGGGGTAAATCTTGACTTGCGAGATGATTTATGAGATCGTGTTTTAGTCTCCAATGCGTGTCTTCATCCATCAACTCGCCCAACACCGTATCGTCTAGAGCTGCCTCATGTTGCCTCTTGAATTTCTTTTGGTCTACTTCGTGAGGGTAAGGGATCGACTTCACAAACACGGACCACGAAGGGTAGATTCCATCCGCGAGCAAATAACCACATTTGTATAAATGGTTGTTAACGTAAAATGGACATTTTGGCGCGGTTCCATTTCGTTCCGTTAAAAATAACGGAGATTGTTGTAGCACATTGATATCGTTTTGAGAACCCGGTGGACCGACAAAAGCATGCCAAAACCATAAGTCTTGAGATGCAACCGCTTCGAGCATAACAGTCGGGTATCGGTGATCTCCTCGCATATATTGGCATCGATACTCTGTCGGACAAAATCGCCAAACGAAATGGGTGCAATCATGGCTACCGAACATACCTGGAAGGTGATGTTTTTCCTCATGAGCTTCGTATAAAAGTGCGCTGTCGTGGTTTGTCGGTCTACGTAAGAACTCGGGAGCGTATATTTTGCAAACCGTGAGGCAAAAATATTATAGGCACTCGCGGGAAGTTCTTTCGGCCATGTGCAAGTACTCGTCGTTCTCGTCTGGAGTGTTACTGTCACACCCTGACTTTTGCGGAAGCGTGATTATTGGTGTGACTTTCTTAATACCATAGAATTCAATCATAACAACGCTATATGATAAAAACCATAAGATGTTCATCCATTAATTAAGTTTGAAAATAACATAACATACTTGTTTGAGACATCGACACCAAATTCAAGTTACAAACCACAACATGTTTAAATGAGTTCACGAAGACTCGACAAAAGTACTTAAACAAACCCGAGCTTAGGACCATGTATCTCGTCCAGGAGTAAGATACACCTCCTAAACCCTAAAGACTTGGATGGCATCTTTTATTTATGACGCAGCTTGAACATGCAAACACCTGCCAGATCCACTTAGTTCCCTGAAATACATGTAATTTGAAAATATCAACAAAAGTTGAGCGAGTTCATGTGTTTGTGTATGAGTAAACCTTTAAAATATGTCTGTATGTATGTATGTCCCTAGTATGTAGCAATAAGGAAAAACAGATCACCAATTGGTTTGCAAGGTTAATGGTATGTGTGAAATGGTGCAGGAAAACTCAAACCTAGCGGAATTTTGCCACGGCATTAGTATGTGGACATAGTCACCACATGGGCCACCCTGGTCCTCATGGGTGTGGGCTCGCTACACCCAAATAGATCTATCACTCATGTCCCTCGGTCCTACGACGAGGATTAATGGCCTTAAGTGTTGTACCCACCTTTCACATGATCAAGCAGTAACCCTCCTTAGCTAACCATACCATGAATAAAACATTTGTAAACAATTGTAACATGTATTTCACCCCCGAAGTTATAAAACTGAAAACAGTTAAAAGAAAAGGGGGACATGAACGCATAGTATTGCGTCTTCAGAATCGTAACCCAAATCTCCTCAGCGAACACGACTCCCTACAATGTACTAATGTCTATTAGACGAACGGGACGTGCCTTGGCTTAGAGTTTAACGTTTTTGAGTTACGTTTCTTATGTTCCCAATATTATTCCAAGTTATAATTACTTGTTAAAATAATAATTGTTTTAACTTTAAATTATATTTAGTTTTGAAATAATTGTTTAAACAATACTTTTGTATTAATACTTCTCAAGTATTTATTTTCGTATTTCCTTTCCAAGGATGGGGGTATCTTATACATGTATCTTCGTATTCTTGTATTTGAAATTCCGAAATAATATATTTTCAAGTCTCACTTTAGAGAATATATAAACTCATTTTGTCCAATAATGTATTTCAAGAAAATATATATTTTCCTCAAAAATCATATATCTTCTAAATATTCTAAGAAAATATATTTTAACTTCCAAAAAAAATATATTTTCTCCTTGTCGAAAATATGATATACTTTGGTAATATTTACAAAAATCATATTTTCATTTAATTCGTATCCAAAAATAATATTTACCAAAATATATTTGTAACGGTATTTTCCGGAATATTTTGTAAGTTACGTTCTTGTTTGGTTTCACAATATTAAGTGCGTAACTTATATATATTTATTCCTTGTGATTTTTGGTATTATTTCGGATTGTAATTTCTTGGTATTTTGTTAAGTTATATTACTTTAAATCCTAAAATAATATAATTAATACACAAAGTATACAAATAATCACACACAATGTGTAAATATATATTCTAAATACATATTTACTCATTTTTATTTATAAAAACCAACCTCCAATACTTGTATTTTTGTAACAAAATCTATGGCAAAGTTCATATTGAAAACCATAGTTAAAACTCACTTGTAAATATTTGTTTAGAAAATATTTTGCTAAGTGTTTGTATTTTTAGAAAAATTTTGCCATAGTTTCCCCTAAAAATGGAGGTGTCCATGCTATTTAAGCATATCATTTTCTTTTCAAAAATCATCATAAGCAATCAACAATCAATCTACACTTACCATGTGCTAAAACAAGGCTATCTACATAATGATCATGAACTTGAGTTTTCATAAAAACTTGTAGTAAATTGGTAGTGTGTTTAGTAGACTTAGTTACCCCTTTAAAGGGTGTTTATTTCTTTAAAAATCTCATTCTTGAAAGATTTGAGTGTTTACAACTTGTTAGATGATTTTTCCAAAAATCATTCTTTTGAATTTTTCTTGTAAACAAAGTGTTCTTATACTTGTTTTACCACTAGAAACATGATTAGTTTCTTTTAAAAACAATGTTCTTGTAAATCTTGTGATTTAACTTGGTTTCTTTGGAAAACTATTTTAGAATCATCCACTCACAAGACTTGTATCTTGTTTAAATCATCATCACATGAAAACAACTCTTATTATTCAAGTTCATGTAAATATAAGGCATGATGATCTTGGTCTTTCACAAGATCATCACATCAACTTACTAGATCATGTGTTTAATCACAATCTAGTAGGTTCCATATGATGTCTAACATCACTAACACTAGTAATCAATCAACAAGAAGCAAATAAACACAAATCTGATTATAAACAACTTCTTGCGCACTTAACTAGTAATATGCAATTTAACTAATAACATGCTAACCATTTCATTTAACAATTATCATCACCATCAACACTCTAAATCCTAAACAATCACGTAATCTCCTTCACTTCCCACTATCCTCCTATGTCGAAACACATGTTTCGTCGGAAAGAAAGGCGATGAAACCTTCCACTTTCGTCGACACAGAGTTGACGAAACTCTATATGTTTCATCTAGTTGGTATGTGACGAAACCATATGCTTCGTCGAACATAAAATACAGATCCAAATCAGTTACAGTTTCATCTTTGCAACCCTATGTATTCATATTATCATACCACTTGTAGTAATGATTTGCACCTATCACTCATTCACAGTACTTGCTTGAAATCACATGGGTTTTGACAATTGAGAATCAAACAAAACATAAGTGGCCGACAATTGTTATATGCACACAAATATCATTGAAATATCATTGGGCCGAATGAAGTTAGTGGCTGCCATTTTATTTATTGACACATGCAATTCTAATACACAATTCACAAATATCGAATATAATTGGACCGCACAATTGAGATAGGCTGACACCAATCACATTCATTCACTATCACACATAAATAATATCACACAAATATGAAAATTTATAAGTGAGAACTACTAACCGGAAACCTGATTGACCAAGATGCAAACTCGAACAGGGGGGGTCTACCACTGCCGTGTATAATTAGAGAAATCTAGGGTTTGAGGATATGATTGTGTTATCATAATACGTAAATGATGGGTGAATATAAGGTAACTCCAAAGGCCGGTCCCACTAATACAAGGCTCACTTGGGCTCCTCCAAGCCCAAACGTAACAACTGAAATTTACGGATGTGTGTGTATAACGGCCCAATCCTGTATAACTAGTACCCGGCCCAAACCATGTGTGCTAATCTAATATTATCAAGTTTTACACTAGCACAAAACGTTCAGCGCAAAGAGAGGAATGAATAATGGAAGTTTTGGATCATAAGATTAAACAACACAGACCTCGAATGTTCGGGTTGTCACATCATCCCCAACTTGGAAGAAATTTCGTCCTGAAATTTAGCACGTAGTCACTGAGGAAGCTAGTTAGGTTGCGTGGTTTTCCTGGTTTTCCTGGGGTGTCACATCGTCCCCCCGTTGGTTTGGAATTTCGTCCCGAAATTCCGCAGTAGCTTCAGCCTCAGTAGTGGTTGTACTTTTATCGAACAACTGGGGATACTTGTGTTTCATTTGGTCTTCTCGTTCCCCGATAAACTCTGGGCCACGATGGGAGTTCCAACAAACTCGATCAATAGGTATCCTGGTGCGTTTGAGAATCTTGACCTCCCGGCCCAAGATTTCCTCTGGTTCCTCGACAAATCGCAACTGATCGTCGATGTTGAGCTCCTTGAAAGGAACTATGAGGGTTTCATCTGACAGACACTTCTTCAGACTTAACACATGGAATACGTTGTGAACTCCACTGAGTTCTTCAGGTAGATTAAATATGTAGGCCACCTCACCAATTCTCTTCGTGGTTTCGAAAGATCCAACGTGCCGCGGGTTGAGTTTTCCTTGATTACCAAAACGAACTACACTTTCCAAGGTGATACGTTAAGTAGTACTCGATCCCCCAACCTGGAACTCGAGTGTTTTCCTGCGCTTATCAGCATAGCCTTCCCGACGGTCACGAACTGCCGCCATTCGTTGTCGTATTAGAGAAATCTTCTCTGTTGAGTCTACGACGAGTTCTGGGCCAGTGATTTGGCCGTTTCCAACTTCTGCCCAACCAAGAGGTGATCGGCACTTCCGTCCGCACAATGCCTCGAACGGAGCAGCCTGGATGCTGGTGGGGTAATTGTTGATATACGAAAACTCCACTAAGGTAGATGCCGCTCCCAGCCGTTACTAAAGTCGAGTACACATGCTTGAAGCATATCTTCAAGAGTTTGAGTGATGCGTTCAGTCTGCCCATCCGTCTGCGGATGATATGCTGTGCTCATGCCTAGACGTGAGCCAAAGGATTTGTGCACCGCTTGCCACAAATCAGATGCAAATCGTGGGTTGCGATTAGAGGTAATGGAGGTTGGCACCCCATGCCTAGCAATCGCTTCCTTCAGGTAGATGACTGCAAGTGTAGGAAACTTATCCGTTTCCTTGATGGCTAGAAAGTGTGCTAGTTACGTGAGATAATCAACGGTTATTCAGGCGATAATGTTTCCGTTTCGGGTTATAAGTAGACTGGCGACCAAATCCATGGCAATATGTTCTCACTTCCATGTGGGTATTGCTGGTTGCTGATACTTCCCTGTGACTTTCCCACAAGTCAATTCGTCATTCCCATACCTAACCAGGTGGGCCTTTATGCCCGATTACCAGTAGCCGGTGTGCTTTGCTCAACCCGAGTCCCCTAAAGTAGCCGTATAATGAGACCCACATTTGTTCCATGAGGTAACGGGTATCGTCCGACCGGTCACGAGTTGCTTCTCCATGCCCCGCATGGGTTCAACTTGAACATCCTCTTCCTTTAGCTCTCCAGTTTGAACAGAGCGGGTCTGATCAGGTAAGTTAGAGTCGATAGCGAGCTGTAGATCTCGTGTACGCTCAGGTTTCACGGTCATACTCATTCAGAAGTTCCATTTTAGCTCTTTCAAGCATCGATACACGGGAGGCCCTTGTGATCGGTCTAGGTAATGCATTTGGTACCGTCCAAGTAATGCCTCCAATTTCCATCCGAGAACCACGGTTCCCACCGCAGGTTATATGTCGTGCTGTTCCTCTTCATGATTTCATTTCATAAGTCATCACCTTATCATGTTGCATCGGTGCGTAACTGGGACTCTGATTCGAACCATCATAGTATGCGACTAGATCATCAATACTCTCGAATAAGGACGATGCTCCGTGCATTGCAGAGTTGGAATTCGAAAGCTGAAAAGACGTCTTCCTGTTTTGTCTGCCACGAACACAGCACCCTGCTGTGCTAAAGAGATTTAAGCTGCGTGACCTTCGAAAGTCCTGTGATAGTATCAAGCGAGACCATGAATTTGCTGTATCCTCGAAGGACTCTTTGGTGTCGATCAGTTTCCAACCAAGACGGGTCTTAGCGAGATCCACGGGCATTCCCACTTCGCTGATTATATGTCCAAAAGGTACCTCTCGAACCCCGAAATTACATTTAACAAGACTTCGCATGAAATGGCTCCTCCCACAGAAGCGCTGAGATAGGATACATATGCCACCCGTGGTGTTCCTTTCTCCTGGTCATGATTCAGAACCTTGTCAACAAATACGGTCGATTCATGCGATCCCTGAAGCTGCCGGTGTGTTGATCAACTCAATGATCAGGATGTACAAAGTTGAAATGGCTGCCTTGCGTTCGACATGTTGTTCTAAGAGCATTCTCTTCTTGGAGTTCCATCTGATGATAGTTCCTTCACTAGCCAATCCTCAAATGGAAGCTTGTTCCTCGCAACTGGTTAAGAGGGTGTTACTACATGGTCGAAGCGAACGGTTCTTGACTGTCACCTTGTTGAGTTCTCGATAATCAGTACACATATCCAACGATACAACCTATCTTCCTGGATATAACTGGGGCTCCCCAAAGCAGAAACTAGGTCCGACCAAGCTCCTGTCCAACAGTCCCTGTTGTTGATTTGGCAACTCTCGCAACCCTCCTGGTGCAAGACGGTAAGAGATTACAAAGAATCAGGGATGCCTCTGGCGTGAGATCAAACTGGGAGTCTGTCTCATAGTTCCTCCCGTAGCATGTCGAGTGGAATCACGAACAATTAGTGGATTCTCGATCCTCTTTTCCTTAGCCTAGACATCAGTAACAGGTGCTATCATAGTGGGGTAATCCTTCCGTGGACACTTTTGGCCTTCACTGCTGATTTGATGCTAACCTCTGCACCACTTGGATACTCTATGACAGACGACAACTTTCCCCTCACATGGTATAACTGCGCGACGTCTGGTTAACCAACCCATACTGACTACTGCATCAACACCATCGTGGATAGTAGAAGGAAAATCGATGTCAAAAACTTGTCCCACACGGTTGAATTTGCATCCCCGTTCAAGCTTCCAAGTTGTCACCAATCCCGGGCGTCGCCCACGTCAACCCTAAATGCCATTAAATGAGCATCATTTCCAGTGTTGTTGTTTTCATTACAAGGATTTCAAGTACTGTCGTTGTTCCTTTGGTCGTTGCCTTTTTAACTTAACCACGGCCAATCCATGTTGTAGACACCTTTCTTTCCATACTAGAGGCTAGGGTTAGGAATACCTTGTTGTCGCTGTGACTGCTGCTCCCAATGTCGTTGCTCGAAACGAAGCCCTACGATTCTTCACCATCAAGGTCCATCTTTTCACATTCTAAGCCATGTCCTAAAGTGCTACTCCTTGTGCTGGCAGTTACACGTTCCACGTTATAGTCGATTGTCATTGCTTATGTCCTGATTGATTCGTAAGAGTTAACTTCGATGAGTCGTTGACAAGGGTTAAGGATTCGATTGAAGTCAATTCACTGGTGCTCGTTGCTGGTAATCAAGGTCGTCAAAGTACTAAGGTCGGTAAAGTACTACGCTCAACCTCCTATCCATCGATGTTGCAAGTTGTCTGAGTAATACACAGTATGTTGTGGAAGTGTTGCAGAAGTGTTGCAGAAGTGATCACACTTCGGAATCTAAGACGTCACTACATTAAGTTCCAGCAAACGAAGAAAAGTGATGAAGATTTAGACCAATCATTTTCGTTACAACATCTAACTCGGGGATGTTCGTACAAGCACCTAACATTCTACACAGTTCGCTAGGCGTTCAGGTGGCTGTTCAGGTAGTACTTAATAGCATCGAGATTCGAAAGGATCTAGAGATGGACGAAAAGTTCACGTTCGAGTAGGGGACAATCACTACTATGACCCCTATAGATTTGTTATGTTTCACATTGATCAAATAACGGAACGGAACCCCTTTTCCACTTGTTAAGGCTCACTTAGACTCGCATGCACCCCACAGTATTATTACGTGTGCACCCACAATAATATTGTAATTTGCATGCTCATCTCAGCTCCCCTTAACTCATGTCAAATGGTTCCTCAAACTCGAGTAGCAACCAAAGAGCATCACGAAGCGTAAGTCATGAATGTTTAGGGAAAATACCACCCTATCAGTCACATAACACATGCGAGTAATATATGAACTTATATCGTTGTGCTAAACGTGCAATCACATGCAACTTCATATGTAAGTGTTCACTAGTTATGCTGTACAATAAGTATACGAGAGACGAACCTTGCGATCTGGAGCTGAGTGTAATGGTCGTATTCACGTTTTCAGAACTGTTCGGTTATAGTCTGGTTTTACAAAAACGTTTTTCCCCTTTTTAAAACCAAGTTCACTATAGCCAATGGCTCTGATACCAATCTGTCACACCCTCAAAAACCACCTAGGGAATGTCCAAGTTAGGGGTGTGACGTACCAGGATCCAAGCCACCAATCACATTGAACTCATATGTAACAACCCGCACGTTCGTGCGTTGTTACTACTCGTAATACTCGTTACGCCTAGCACTAGAAATTCGGATCATAATGTACCTAAATCACATATGTTGCTATATCACGGTATTTTCGCATAATTTCGCGTACTTTATCACTATCACATCACCTTGTACTTGCTGACAACCACGAAGATGTCGAGAGAGGACCAATTCTACCCTCCTTGATAGCCGTGATGTGTCGTAGTGCAACTCATTACTCAAAACGCACATCGCATCACACACATTAACGTTCACGATGACGTTGAGTGAGGACCTATTCTACCCTCCTCGATGACCGTGAAGCGTCGCAAAGCAACGCATATTCGAAACGAAACCTGGCTATTGTATCGCAACTTTGAAATATGGATATGTATATACGACCCAACGTGGCTAATTATAATAAATATATGAAAATGTGGATGTGAATGTGTAACCAAACTATCGCAACGCTTAGCAATCGAAACGGAACGCCAAAACTCAGCTCGCCGGAGGCGTTTGATCGAATGGCACTTCGATCGGACAGCCATCCGATCGGACAGCCATCCGATCGGACAGCCATCCGATCGGACAGCCAACCGATCGGATAGCTATCCGATCCGAGGCACTACACCGTCTTTCTCCTCCTTTGCCTATAAATACCCCACTTGTCACATCAACAACAGTTGATGTGACTGCTCTCTCTCGACCAGACGCCTTCTCGCCTTTTCTCTCGATTTCTCGCAATCCTACACCTTTCTATCTTTTAAATCTTAACTTTTAACCGTGAAATCATCGAGATTTAAGGTGTTCTAGGATGACGTCATCATATGTTCTTGAAGAACTTCATGTTTTGGCCTCAATCCACCAAGAACAACTTAGATCTAACCGATTTCCACATAAACTAACAAAGATCTTCCATAGATCTAAACATATTCACAATGAAAAGAAGTGAAAGATGGTTTTCCAACTTTCTTTCAACTCTTTTACACTCAATGCACTCAAAACCGATAGAATCAGAACTTGTGCCGGCTTACTACTCATTATTGTGGTTGTGTTGGTTCAAGATCCGTATCCTATCCACGAGATTATCGATTCCGGATTAACCAAGAACAATCGTCCTGAACCGGTGGACTGACCGAACTTGGGTGGTTCCTGTTCGATCGGGTCACTAGAGCTTAGGATGGAGTTCTGTTGGTTAGCACGATATCAACACATCTCGATAAAACAACAAACTATCAAA
This sequence comes from Helianthus tuberosus, assembly GCA_030545235.1. Classification (NCBI taxonomy): domain Eukaryota; kingdom Viridiplantae; phylum Streptophyta; class Magnoliopsida; order Asterales; family Asteraceae; genus Helianthus; species Helianthus tuberosus. Next base: position 112,673,413 of record CM060400.1, on the reverse strand, counting down.
ACAACCAAGTGTAAGACGAACAGGTCAACCAGGGCGGAGTGCCGTCCGAACGAACAGCCAAACCGCACGACTGGCCACCCGGTATGACTTGCACCTTGGACCCACACTTAACCATTTTTGCCAACATTTGAAGTCTGAATGTTGAACGACTTGCTGTTCGATCGGACTACCATCCGATCGACCTGCCAATCGAATCATGAGACGTTTAAACTTCAACATTTAAACAATTTTCAACATGTTCAATGCACAAAGGATGCCACCCGATCGAACAACCGTCCGATCGAGTGACACCCTGCTATGAACTTGTTCTCACTGAAGTGCCCAACCGAACGGGTTGCCGTCCGATCAAACGACCGTCTGATCGACCGACCGGAAAGGTAGAGGTACTTCAATGTTTTCAAAATGCTACAACGAAAACTTCAAAAGTCAAGCCATCATACACAAACACATCCTTCCCAAAGGAAGAAACGGTCCACTCGAACAGTCATCCGACCGGACGACCATCCGAACAGACAACCACTCGCACGACTGGCTGTCCGATCGAACTACCATCCGAACGGACTGCAGTCCAAACCACTTGTACTTTGCACCGTTTTACGTGTCACTTATCAATATGCTATCAATCTATTCAGGCTAACCCTACTCTCTAGCGCTCCCTTCAATCCATCAACCGCTGTGAGTATACTTGAACCCTTTTTGCTTTTGCACTTTTGGGTGTAACATATGTTGCTATCAAATCAAATCACATCAAATACTTAAACTATTTATCACTTGCGAATGACCAATGTGCATAGTTATACGTGGTGCTAGTTACATATGTGCTAGGACTTATACTCGCGACGTACCACCATGACTAGTATAGTACTATTGCGCCCGACGGGGTCTAGTTTAGCAATCGCGATTGAAGCTCGAGGACTTAGCTGGTAGTATCAGTTTTGTGAGTATATATGTCGTGTATTACGTTTATGTATGTGGAAATTCGCAGCTTTTATCTATTACACTATTACGTATCAAACCTGTATACTCGCCAATACTTTTGTATTGACATTATTTTAACGTATGTTGCAGGTTTAGTCGCAGACTACATCAAATCAAGCTAGGAAGTCTAGAAACACACCTAAAATCTAGGTTGTCGGATTTGAATTGTTTGAGAAAACAGGAAATTCATGACAGCTTATGTGATTGTAATTGTTTATTAGTATGGGATAATGAACGCATTAAATACTGTCGCAATATAGTTGTTATGGATTCTCTTGAGCAATCTGATTCGCCTAGTGTCGCGCCCCGATGATTCCGCCATCGGTTGGGGTGTGACAGATTAGTATCAGAGCCATAACTATAGGGAATTAGGCAAGACTTAACCTAGTACAGGTCGATGTCTTAGAAACGACCTAGTCTATAGTCTAGGTACCAACAGGCTGACTCGTGCGAACCCAGTAGGAATTGCAAGTGCCTACTTGATACTCTCGTTAAAATTCACTAAAAGCTACTACTTCGCGTGAACACCGTATACTACAACTTCACACGAAGAGCCTTTCCTAAGGCTAGAATATTACTTAGCCTTTCCTAAGGCCAACACAATACACACATTTTTGAAAATACTCGCGTAACACAACCGAGTGATCTAGTCGAGATCAGGCGTGAAAACCAAGAACTCTCCATAAGATCGCTCACTCAGCGCATTTCCTAGCACGAGAACTTTCCGTCGAGCTAGGAGTGACAACCATATCTCAACGGAAGTCTCCATTTCAAAATCCAGTGGAACTCTCGGATTTATTCGAAGAGCACAACCACAGTTAGGAGCGAAGTTATTAAGTCAGGGGTGAAACCCGTACCTTAATAAAACGTTCCGCTCCCTATAAAATGGTTTTCAAAAGCTCTCACCAAGGACTCGGCTATAACAATAACTCGAGCCACGTGATGACCAGGAAGACGAATGCCATAAGCTGCATCCCAGTGGAAGCATAAGCCTTCTAGGGCAACGCACGTGCACGAACTTGTTGGGTATAGTTGGGCTACGTTGGGCAGTCGACGCCTAAACACCCAAGGCACTCTATCTATTTTTCTAGCATACGACTCGCCGATTTTACACTTTATGGAATCTATTTACCCTTATATGGTTACAATTTAAAATTTAAACTTTACGCTTTATCGATTTCTCAATTTATCAATTTTCGCTCCCTGGTTTATAAACGCACGACTCGCACATCCATCGCAATCTAAAACGAAAACCAAATGTTCGCAACAAAACTAATGTCAAATTACTCGCTCTCACCCTCGCTCTCTGCATCGCGTCCTCGCGCATTCTATACCGACATGTATGTGTACAAGTATATGCTGCAACTAATTATGTATACAAACGAATCAATTGTGTGGGAATTTAGGAATCTCGTGTCTCCTATGTGGCTCCTATGTGAAATCTATTATACTACCTACATCAAGTTTTGATCGCGCTCAATCACATCACAAAAACTAAAAATCATTATGATCGAATCTCACTCCAAATCTCTCTCTGTCTAGATGTCTTCAAACGACTCTACCTCGAGACGAACAGCTAGGAGAAGAGCCAAACGAAGCGCCGATAAGAGGATTGCCTCGCTTATGGCTAAGGAAGTGGCCAAAGTCATTCCTCAAATTGTCGCTCAAGTGCACTCTCTCAGCAACTCTCGAACCTCGGAAGACTTCAAGACAGAAGCGCCGCAATCTGCTTTCCTCTACAAACACTTCAACACCTGTGACCCGATGGAGTTCACGGGTGAAGGATGTGTCCCAGTTACTCCAGTGGTTTGACTCTATCGAAGTTACCCTTCTTCAGAGTGGGTGTCCCGATGGGTTTCGTACTACTTGCGCTACCGGAGTATTTCAATCGCGAGCACTCGACTGGTGGACGGCCGAACGTAATAAACGTGGGATCTCCGCAGCTTACGCTCTATCTTGGGATGAGCTGAAAGAGCTCATGAAGAAAGAGTACTGCCCTCCCCACGAAGTCCAGAAGCTAGAAGACGAATTTTGGGAAATCAAGCAAGTCAAAGGTGACAATGCTGGCTACACCGCAAGGTTTAAACAGCTTAGCATGATCTGCCCCAGTTAAGTCAACACTTCAGAAAAAGCCATCACGAAGTACATTCGCGGCTTGCCTGAGTGTGTGGGTGATTTTTTCGAAGCTGCAAGACCTGCTACCATCGAAGAAACCTACCGCTTGGCCGCAGAAGTCAATGACAAACGAGTCTTGGACGGAGTTTTCTCCAAGAATCCTGTTAAACAAGCTCATCAAGCAATCATCATCGACTCTTCTGACGATTCTTCTGACGATTCCTCTGACGATTCTACCAACGATTCTTCAGGTGAGTCCTCGGACGAATCCTCCAATGCCAACGCACCGCTTCAGGAAGCTCAGTCCAACCACAAACGAAAGACCATGAGCCCAAACTCTTCAACAACCGAACTGTCGCAACCAGAACCTCACCAAGCAATTCCAGTTCACTCGAAGCGTGACTACAATGAAATTCATCCCCTGTGTCTCATGTGTACGTATCACCACCCGCCAGAAGCTAACGGTCGCTTTTGCGCAAATTGCAACTGGTATGGTCATCTTACCCAGCACTGCCGCATGGGGCCGCAGACTTAAGGAATTTCAACAACAACCGCAGTCTCCATAGAAGTCCTCCACAACAACATTAGTTATGCTTCCAATGATGTTGTAATGATACGATTTTCGCCATTAGTTTCTTTTATGTGTTGAATTTGTGCTATTCCTCGACGCAATGTGGACTCTATGTATCTCTCGCTTTCTCTCTTGTCTTTGCACTTAATCCGGAATCACCCACATGCTATATATTATATCACGATATAATGTGTTATACCCCCACTACACTCTTACAATAAGGTACGATAAACGTGCAAGGAACGACTAATAACGGGTGCACACAGGATTATTTTGGTCAGTGCACGGAGATCGTAGTGAGTTCTAATGGTGCCATAACGTTAAAAAGCATGGTCGAGCATGGTGGATATGCCGCTGGTACTTCCTATATATAAGTGTCTTGACCATGTCAACAAAGTGCGACATCTATTCATGGGATGCAAGTAGTAGGGGTAAAGCAAGGTGTGCTTTGCCATACTACCGAAGTCTCGTGAAGAAAGTGCCACGTGGAGTTGAACGTTATTTAGACCTATACTATTATGGTTATTTTTCGACACACTACACTCATTCGCAAGGCGTAAAAATTACATCGCATCATCGCGAGACTTGTCGTAAGTATGCAAACGCACTGCAAATGCCTCATCGATGGACTCTGGAGAGTCTACCCCCGCAGGGCAATTGCATCGACGCAAGACTAGTCGTAAGTCTTTAATCGCAACTCAATCGCAATTTCGCTGGAATCTAACACACATCACCCTCGCAACACTTTAACGCTTAACGCATCTATCGATCTCATCGCTTTGATACTCGCATCGCTTATAGCTTCTAATACTTATCGCTACTTTTGTATGTTGGCACACATGACATCGACTCACGAAACGGATCTAGTATGGATAAAACATGGTGGATACGCCACCGGTAGTTCCTATATATAAGTGTTTTAGCCATATTGGCAAACTTTTGTGGAAAGATGCCATGTGGGGCTTAATGTAGGTTTTAATGTGGAATCTAATCGAAATCGCACTATTCGCTTAATCGCACTATCGCATATCGTGGGTATCACTATATCGCTTATGTATTGCTCCATCGCTCATTGAGTATCGCTTAACGTAATCGCTATCGCTTACCAATAATCGTGCTGTCTGTGTTAAGTTAGCACACATGACCTCGCTTCACGGGACGAAACTCATATGGTTAAAGCGTGGTGGATACGCCGCTGGTACTTCCTATATATAAGTGTTTTAGCCATATCAGCAGAACTTCATGGAAAAAGGCCATGTGGGGTCTAATGTAAGTTAAAACTTGTGGTGTCGTTTAATCTAATCAAATCGCATATTTCCTATCATTTGCAACACATCGACCGTCGCCTATCGCTCGACGGTTGTCGCTATCGCTCGTCGCCTATCGCTTTACGCTTATCGCCGCCGTCTTCGCTTATTATTTTCGTGTTGTACTATCGATTTTTTTTTCGCATCCTGCTTACCGCCTATCGCACTCGCTAGTGTCACTAAACTGAGGTGATAACGACTCATCACTCGGTTCGCCTTTCAAAGACTTGATCCAACCCTTTCTCGTTTGGATCGAGTCATTGAAAATCTGACTATACTATGTTGACACGTATGACACTGCCTCATGAGACGGAAGCCATATGGCTAAATCATGGTGGATACGCCGCTGGTACTTCCTATACATAACTATTTTAACCATATTGTCGAACTTTCGTGGAAAATTGCCATGCGGGGTCGACCTTAAATTTAAATTTTTGGTATTATTAAAAGGCTTTGTCTACACAAATCTTAAACTGAGCTTTTCTTACAAAACTTTTTCTAAAAAAAAACTGATCAAAATCCTTGTATAAAACGAGATTTTCTTGTAACGTTGGTGTGACAATCGACTCAAGTTAATGCCACGTGACGAGAAAATTTCGTAAGACGAGTTTTAATCTTTTAGTAACCTAATAAAACTCCTCTCGTAGCGCTGGTGCAAACATCGAAACAGTTTCACACCACACTGTGGGAAGATTCTTCGAATTCAACAACTTTTCGAGTATACCAAAACACTTTGGATCGTTTTTCGTGTGTAGCCATCTTTTGTCATACGAATCGTCTCACTCACCGCCATCGCCGAGACCTTGCAACACTCTCTCTCAGCAATCCTCAATCGATCTCCCGCTCTCGCTTGTCGAATTTCAATTAATCGCTCGTTTATTTTGACGCTTTTAATCGATACTCTCAATCACATCAACTCACGCGACCCTTCTTGTGGATTAATTTCGGGACGAAATTTCCTAAAGCAGGGGAGACTGTAACAACCCGCACGTTCGTGCGTTGTTACTACTCGTAATACTCGTTACGCCTAGCACCAGAGATTCGGATCATAATGTACCTAAATCGCATATGTTGCTATATCGCGGTATTTTCGCATAATTTCACGTACTTTATCACTATCACATCACCTTGTACTTGTTGACAACCATGAAGATGTCGAGAGAGGACCAATTCTACCCTCCTTGATAGCCGTGATGTGTCACAGTGCAACTCATTACTCAAAACGCACATCGCATCACACACGTTAACGTTCACGATGACGTTGAGTGAGGACCTATTCTACCCTCCTCGATGACCGTGAAGCGTCGCAAAGCAACGCATATTCGAAAAGAAAACCCGGTTATTGTATCGCAACTTTGAAATATGGATATGTATATACGACCCAACGTGGCTAATTATAATAAATATATGAAAATGTGGATGAGAATGTGTAACCAAACTGTCTCAACGCTTAGCAATCGAAACGGAACGCCAAAACTCAGCTCACCAGAGGCGTTTGATCGAATGGTACTTCGATCGGACAGCCATCCGACCGGACAGCCATCCGATCGGACAGCCATCCGATCGGACAGCCAACCGATCAGACAGCCATCCGATCCAAGGCACTGCACCGCCTTTCTCCTCATTTGCCTATAAATACCCCACTTTTCACATCAACAACATTTGATGTGACTGCTCTCTCTCGACCAGACGCCTTCTCCCCTTTTCTCTCGATTTCTCGCAATCCTTGTAAGTTTATACCTCAAATCTTGTACTTCCTTAATCTACACGCACTCCTACACCTTTCTATCTTTTAAATCTTAACTTTTAACCGTGAAATCGTCGAGATTTAAGGTGTTCTAGGATGACGTCATCATGTGTTCTTGAAGAACTTCATGTTTTTGCCTCAATCCACCAAGAACAACTTAGATCTAACCGATTTCCACATAAACTAACAAAGATCTTCCATAGATCTAAACATATTCACAATGAAAAGAAGTGAAAGATGGTTTTCCAACTCTTTTACACTCAATGCACTCAAAACTGATAGAATCGGAACTTGTGCCGGCTTACTACTCATTATTGTGGTTGTGTTGGTTCAAGATCCGTATCCTATCCACGAGATTACCGATTTCGAGTTAACCAAGAACAATCGTCCTGAACCAGTGGACTGACTGAACTTGGGTGGTTCCTGTTCGATCAGGTCACTAGAGCTTAGGATGGAGTTCTGTTGGTTAGCACGATATCAACACATCTCGATAAAATGACAAACTATCAAAACAACCAAGTGTAAGATGAACAGGTCAACCAGGACGGAGTGCCGTCCGAACGGACTGCTGTCCGAACGGACAGCTAAACCGCACGACTGGCCACCCGTACGACTTGCACCTTGGACCCACACTTAACCATTTTTACCAACATTTGAAGTCTGAATGTTGAACGGCTTGCTGTCCGATCGGACTACCATCCGATCGACCTGTCAATTGAATCATGAGACGTTTAAACTTCAACACTTAAACAATTTTCAACATGTTCAATGCACAAAGGATGCCACCCGATTGAACAACCGTCCGATCGAGTGACACCCTGCTATGAACTTGTTCTCACTGAAGTGCCCAACCGAACGGGTTGCCGTCCGATCGAACGACCGTCCGATCGACAGACCTGAAAGGTAGAGGTACTTCAATGTTTTCAAAATGCTACACCGAAAACTTCAAAAGTCAAGCCATCATACACAAACACATCCTTCCCAAAGGAAGAAACAATCCACTCGAACAGTCATCCGACCGGACGACCGTCCGAATGGACAACCACTCGCACGACTGGCTGTCCGATCGAACTACCATCCGAACGGACTGCTGTCCGAACCACTTGTACTTTGCACTGTTTTACGCGTCACATATCAATATGCTATCATTCTATTCTGGCTAACCCTACTCTCTAGCGCTCCCTTCAATCCATCAACCGCTGTGAGTTTGCTTTTGCACTTTTGGGTGTAACATACGTTGCTATCAAATCAAATCACATCAAATGCTTAAACTATTTATCACTTGCGAATGACCAATGTGCATAGTTATACGTGATGCTAGTTACATATGTGCTAGGACTTATACTCGCGACGTTCCACCATGACTAGTATAGTACTATTGCGCCTGACGGGGTCTAGTTTAGCAATCGCGATCGAAGCTCGAGGACTTAGCTGGTAGTATCAGTTTTGTGAGTATATATGTCGTGTATTACGTTTATGTATGTGGAAATTCGCAGCTTTTATCTATTACACTATTACGTATCAAACCTGTATACTCGCCAATACTTTTGTATTGACATTATTTTAACGTATGTTGCAGGTTTAGTCGCAGACTACATCAAATCAAGCTAGGAAGTCTAGAAACACACCTAAAATCTAGGTTGTCGGATTTGAATTGTTTGAGAAAACAGGAAATTCATGACAGCTTATGTGATTGTAATTGTTTATTAGTATGGGATAATGAATGCATTAAATACTGTCGCAATATAGTTGTTATGGATTCTCTTGAGCAATCTAATTCGCCTAGTGTCGTGCCCCGATGATTCCGCCATCGGTTGGGGTGTGACATCATAGTTATATTTAAATAAAACTTTCATATATTAACGTTAAGTGTTACAGCGTTACAAATAATTCATTGTATACAGTGGAAGCATAGTTCTTTCGTTAAGTGTTTATAAACCATATGTAAAAGCCATTAGTCTTGTGTTGGGTTTCCATGTATCTTGACCCATGACTACTCCAGCTTCCCAGATAGCAAGTTCCAACAAATATGCAACTAAAGGCCTGCAAGGCATGTAACAACGAGTCAACAACAAAGTTGAGCGAGTTCACAGTTGGTGTTCGTTTTAATGTAGTTTCAAAAACCATGAGTTTGTTTGCAACCATATGTTAACCAGCTTTCTTTGTTTCCCAAACCATAATCAGTGGGGGCTACCCCATGTTGTGAACCACTAGACTAGTTATATATATATATATTGGTGTCCTTCCCAATCCGAGGACGGAGGTACGTATTCTACCCAACCGAGAATACGCAGGTTAAATGTAGTCGTCCTTCCCAATCCGAGGACGGAGGTACGTATTCTTCCCAATCCGAGAATACGCAGGTTTAGTGTAGGCGTCCTTCCCAATCCGAGGACGGAGGTACGTAGTCTAGGCGTCCTTCCCAACCGAGGACGGAGGTGTGTACTCTATTAGTGGTGAATATACAGGTTTCGTCTTAGCTTCTTAATCCCATTCCCAACCCACCGGGAATCCCATGCCTTAAGAGTGTGAACTCACCTTGGTTTGCTCGGTAAGATTAAGCACTCGCTTATCAACTATTCAAACACGTCCTAGAATAGTTACCAACAATAATCAGTCTTTGGTGCACATAGTCCGCATATTCCATGTATAATCAATTTATGTATTCATTGCGCATATATCACACATCCAAAATACACGTAGTACACATACATAGTTCCAATCATACTAGTTCATCCATCAACCCCCACATTAGCAAGTAATCACTTAACACATATTCTGTTAATAGATAGGTCCGATTCATGATTTCATGCGTGCAGGATATCCAATACTGAACCTTTCAACACACAAGTAGGTAAACCAATCATGTTAAGGATCCACTTAGTATTAATATAACTCACTATAACCCATTCGGTCCAAGTTAATATTACAACATCAAGCACCCCAATTCAAGACAGTTCATGGCCCAAACGATTTCAGGCCCATTCGGTAATGCCTTCAATCGTTCGGCCCAACTCAGTGTAGGGTGTGCGCGGCCCATTTCCGTTTGCTCGGCCCACTATCCAAATGTTCACTATATCCCTAACCCACGTTAACCCTTAAATCAGGTTATAACCCATCTTTTATTGGAATCACATTATCATAACAATTCCTAAATGGATTAACTGCCTATCGACATAGCATGATATCAACTAATTCTGATCATCGTTATCATCATCAAGCAATCATATAATCAAGTAAATATGATTATAAACAACTTCTTGCGCACTTAACTAGTAATATGCAATTTAACTAAAAACATGCTAACCATTTCATTTAACAATTATCATCACCATCAACACTCTAAATCCTAAACAATCACGTAATCTCCTGCACTTCCCACTATCCTCCTATGGCGAAACACATGTTTCGTCGGAAAGAAAGGCGACGAAACCTTCCACTTTCGTCGACACAGGCTTGACGAAACTCTATATATTTCGTCTAGTTGGTATGTGACGAAACCATATGTTTTGTCAAACATCAAATACAGATCCAAATCAGTTACAGTTTCATCTTTGCAACCCTATGTATTCATATTATCATACCACTTGTAGTAATGATTTGCACCTATCACTTATTCCCAGTACTTGCTGACACCAATCACATCCATTCACTATCACACATAAATAAAATCACAAAAATATGAAAATTTATAAGTGAGAACTACTAATCGGAAACCTGATTGATCAAAATGCAAACTCGAACAGGGGGGGTCTACCACTGCCATGTATAATTAGAGAAATCTAGGTTTTGGGGATAAGATTGCGTTATCATAATACGTAAATCATGGGTGAATATAAGCTAAGTCCAAAGGCCGGCCCCCCTAATTCAAGACTTACTTGGGCTCCTCCAAGCCCAAACGTAACAACTTAAATTTCTGGATGTGTGTGTATAACGGCCCAATCCTGTACAACTAGTACCCGGCCCAAACCATGTGTGCTAATCTAATATTATCAAGTTTAACACTAGCACAAAACGTCCAGCACAAGGAGAGGAATGAATAATGGAAGTTTTGGATCATAAGATTAAACAACACAGACCTCGAATGTTCGGGTTGTCACAGGAGGAGAGGGAGAGAATTGAAGTGTGGTGAAGTGGTGTAAGAATGATGAGTTATGGACCTTCTTATAACCAAGTTTGGCTATTATCCAATGGTTTAAGTGTTCCCTAAGTACATGTCCATATCTTCTCCTAAATCCAATGAGATCTATTCATATCTAGCAAGATTATGGAAGATTATGGTGGGGCCACATATGTGACCGTCCACTTACATGGGGGGGGGGGGGGTCTTGGTTGGGTTTAAATGATAAGTTAGACGTTTAGTTAGGATCTTAAGTGTATTAGTTAGTGTTTAAGTGTATGTTGTGTTATATAGTGTGTTAGGGTGTTCGGGGATCATAACTAGCTCAGAAACATTAAAACAATGCTTCTAGTATAATTTTGGTGTTTCGGGTAGTGTCCGGTTGTTTGGTTAGATACCGCTTCGTTAAAGTGTCAAACTATTCCGTTTAGTAATCTTTAAGTACCCTTTTGTGACACTTTTAATTCCCGACATTTAGGAAAGCATTCAGGACCATTTTGTCATATTTTTGCATGTAATTAGCTTGTTGAAATGCTGATTTTTGCTGATTTATGCAGAATTCTGCACTTTAAGTGGGTTTTAGTCACTTCCCGGCACTTAAACTATCACCTAGTGAAGCAGTTTTATGGTCCTTGCTTCCCTACACACCATACTAGTGTGGTACTTTGTCTCTGGCCCATACGGGGTCTCAAAACACTGTCTGTCTATGTACTGGACATTGTCAGCATTTTTCTAAGTTATCCGCTAACTGTGCTAGCTGTGCTTTGTGCATCATGTATGTCAATAAAGTTTGGATGTGATAATGAGGTGACATTATGTATTATGTGATGCACATGTATGTATGATGCAGTAATCAGAAAGAAGTTTAAGTCATCAGTTGTAATTCAGCACAGTCATTAAGCACTAATCAATATTAATTAATTGTACGGATACATGAATTTTTTTACGGTTGTCACATTCTCCCCCTGTTAAGAAAATTTCGTCCCGAAATTTTAGTTCTGCTACTAGCTGCAAGGGTTTTGGGGAACAAATGTGGGTATTTTGCTTTCATGCGATTCTCACGCTCCCAAGTGAACTCTGGGCCGTGACGCGCATTCCAACAAACCTTGACGAGTTTGACACTACTCCTACGTGTCTTGTTAAACTTCCAATTGGTAACCTCAACGGGTTCTTCGGTAAAGTGGAGTGTGTCGTCAATGTGGACTTCATCGGCAGGAATGACAACCGTTTCTTATGTTGGACTCTTTTTCAGATTAGATACATGAAATGTATCATGAACGCCATTCAATTCTGCGGGTAGATCCAACTTGTAAGCTACAAGACCAAACCTTTCCAGGATTTTGAACGGTCCAATGTATCGCGGGTTCTACTTCTCACGCTTCCCAAAGCGTGCCACACCCTTCCAGGGTGAAACCTTTAACAAAACCATATCTCCCACTTGAAACTCCAAAGGTTTCCTCCTTTGGTCCGCATAGCTATTTTGTTGTTCACGAGCCGCCTTGATGCGCTCTCGGATCTGTATAATATTGTCTGTTGTCTCTTGAACCAATTCGGGACCAACAAGCTATCTATCACCCGCATCTGCCCAGCATAATGGTGATCGACACTTGCGTCCATAGAGAGCTTCAAACGGTGCAGCTTGAATGCTTGCATGGTAACTGTTGTTGTACGAAAATTCTACCAATGGTAGATGGGTGTCCCAACTACCACCAAATCCATTACACAAGCTCGCAACATATCTTCTAGCGTCTGAATCGTTCGTTCGCTTTGGCCATCAGTCTGCGGATGGAATGCAGTACTCATATTCAACTGAGAACCAAAGGCTTCTTGGAAGGATTGCCAATTCCTTGACACAAACCTTCCGTCTCTATCAGAGATAATCGAGAGAGGCACTCCATGTCGTGCAACTATCTCTCTCAGGTATAGCTCAGCAAGCTTGCTAGTGTTGTCTTTTTCTTTGATCGGCAGAAAATGTGCAGATTTCGTCAGACGGTCTACGATTACCCAAATCGTATCATGACCTCTGGGTATCCTTGGTAACTTCGTTATGAAATCCATTGAAATCAACTCCCATTTCCACATGGGTATTTCAGGCTGTTGCAGAAGACCTGAAGGCTTCTGGTATTCGGCCTTTACCTTGGCACAAGTCAAACATTTGCCAACATACATCGCCTTTCAATCTTGGCCACCAGTAGAAATCCTTTAAATCTTGGTACATCTTATCCGATCCTGGATGGATCGAGTACCGTGACTTGTGAGCTTCATCGAAAATTACTTCTCTAAGACCACCAAAGAGGGGAACCCAAATTCTTCCCATGAAACACAACGTTCCTTACTCATTTGGTACCAACTGTCTCTCCATCCCACGGAGATATTCATCCTCAAGATTCTTTTCCTTAAGATCTTCTCTCTGTGCGGCACAAATGCGCAACGAGAGGTCCGTTTGAATTATCATTTCCAAAGCCCTAACCATTATGGGCTTAATCATTTCTTTCCGACTTAAGGCGTCTGCTACCACATTCGCCTTCCCTGGGTGATACTTAATCTCACAATCATAATCGTTCAACAGCTTAACCCATCGTCGCTGTCTCATATTCAGCTCTTTTTTATCGAATATATGCTGCAGGCTCTTGTGATCAGTAAAGATCGTACAGCGGGTACCATACAAGTAATGTCGCCAGATCTTCAAGGTAAACACCACAGCGCCTAGTTCCAAATCATGTGTGGTGTAGTTCTTCTCATGAACCTTCAACTGGCGTGAAGCATAAGCTATAACCTTCTGTCGCTGCATCAGCACGCAGCCTAAACCTTGACGTAAGGCGTCGCAATATACCACGAAGTCATCAGTGCCTTCGGGTAGGGATAGGATCGATGCATCGCAAAGCTTGTTCTTCAATAACTGAAATTCTTCTTCTTGCTTGTCTCCCCATTCATACTTCTTATCCTTCTGAGTGAGGGAGGTCAAAGGTTGAGCGATTTTCGAAAAGTCCTCAATAAATCTGCGGTAATATCTTGCCAAACCTAGGAACTGACGAATTTCGGTTGGCGTCTTCGGAGTTTCCCAATTCTTGATCGCCTCGATCTTTGTGGGATCCACATGAATTCCATCTTTGTTAACCACGTAACCAAGGAACTGAACTTCACGTAGCCAGAACTCGCACTTCGAGAACTTTGCGTATAATTTTCTTCCTTGAGCAGCTCTAAGATAGCTCTTAGATGTTGCTCATGCTCTTCCTCTGTCTTCGAATAAATCAAAATATCGTCGATAAACACAATCACAAATTTATCGAGATATGGCTTGCAGACTCTATTCATCAAATCCATAAACACTGCTGGCGCGTTTGTCAAACCAAACGGCATAACCAGGAACTCGTAATGTCCATATCGAGTTCTGAAGGGAGTCTTTGGAATACTTTTCTCTTGTATTCTCAACTGGTGATAACCTGATCGAAGATCGATCTTGGAGTAAAAACTCGAACCTTGTAGTTGATCGAACAGGTCATCAATCCTTGGCAAAGGATACCGATTCTTAATGGTCAACTTGTTCAGCTCGCGGTAGTCGATGCACATGCGGAAACTACCATCCTTCTTCTTAACAAACAGCACTGGAGCTCCCCAAGGCGAGAAGCTTGGTCTGATAAATCCCTTGTCCAAGAGCTCCTGAAGTTGTGTCGACAACTCCTGCATCTCTGAGGGTGCAAGTCGGTAAGGTGCCTTGGCTACAGGCGCGGCGCCTGGAACCAAGTCAATATGGAATTCGACTTGTCGCTGCGGTGGAAATCCTGGTAAGTCTTCGGGGAAGACTTCAGGATATTCCCTAACAACTGGGATATCTTCCAACTTTGGCTCAACGGCTTCTTTTTCCAGGATGTGTGCCAAGAAGGCAACACATCCCTTCTGCAAACACTTTCGAGCCTTCAAACAACTGATGATCCTTAGGGGCGTATCGTGCTTCTCTCCATGCACCATAATTGTTTCTCCATTCGCCATCGGAATGCGAATGACCTTCTCATGACATACGATCTCTGCTCGGTTGCTTGACAACCAATCCATCCCCACTACCACGTCGAAGCTTCCTAACTCGACAGGCAGAAGGTCAGGCGTAAACTCATGCTCTCCCAGTTCTATCACGCAACCTCTAATTACTTCATTCGCTTCTACTAGATTTCCATTGGCTAGTTCTATCGAGTACGGAATATCTAGCTTACTAGCTACCAACCCAAGTGTATTCTTAAATTCTAGGGACACAAAACTATAATCGGCACCAGTATCAAATAGTACAGGTGCAAAGCGTTGGTTGATAGGGAACATACCAATAACTACGTTCGGATCTTGGCGAGCTTCCCTAGCTCCGATGTTGAAAACCCTTCCTTGAGATTGATTGGGCTTTGGGAATTCTCGCTTGAAGTGCCCCATATCTCCACAATTAAAACAACCTGGTCCTCGACCATTTCCATTTCCATTACCACCCTGGTTGTTATTCACCCCACGGTTTCCACTACCAGCTTGATTCCCATAACCACCACGGTTTCCATTACCGCCATTTCCTCCTTGAGGGCGGTTTCCATACCCATTTCCACCATGGTTATTGTTTCCATTACCATAACCTCTCTGACCACCACGACCAGTACCGGCCCAGCATGCCTCCTTCGAATGGCCAACCTTCCCACAAGACTCACATTTTCTAACTCTACATTGGCCGGCATGATGGTACTTGCACACATCACATTTGGGCAGAGTGCCCATATATCCTTTTCCCTTGTTTTCAACACCAGTCTTGATTTCAGCTGGTGAGTACGCCTCTTTCTTCTTGTTACCACTGCTGGTACCCTTCTTAAAGTTTGAGAACTTCCTTTTGTTCTCACCAGACGACTCAACGTGAGTCTCTTTCTTCTTCTGGTCAGAGATCGAGAATTTGTTTAATCTGATCGCCTCTTCAGTTAGCGCTACACTTAGATCAATAGCCTCGGTGATCGTAGCAGGCTTTGACGTCGTCACCATACTCATAATCTGAGGTGCCAACCCCCAAATAAAACGCTCGATGCGTTTGAATTCTGGACTAACCATGTATGGTACAACGCGAGATAGATCGTGAAATCTCTGCACATACTCCGCAATCTTGGGGTCATCCATCTTGAGGTTCCAAAAATCTGTTTCCAATCTTTGAATTTCAGCCCTGGAGCAATACTTCTTGCGCATGAGTTCCTTCATTTCAGCTCAAGTCAAAGCGTAGGCTGCTGCCTCTCCTAGAGTTTAAACTTGGAGATTCCACCATGAAAGTGCTCCGTCTAAGAACAATCCAGAGATGTAGGTGACTTGATGTTCCGGCACACATTTGTTCATTCTTATCACAGAATCGGTCTTCTCCGTCCATCGAACAAAAGCCACAGCACCCCCGGTGCCGTCGAAATTAAGAGGCTTACAGTCTAAGAACTGTTTATAGGTATAACCTGTACAAGCAACGTCATTCACAGAGAGCATTAGCAAACGCACATGGAATATCCAAATGTAACGTTATGTGTCTCAAACGACTTAAACATTACCATGAGGTGTGTTACTTCCCGAGGTACCCCGCTTTGCTCAAAGTGCTGGGCATCGTGCTGTGCTATCGCTCGTGAAATCCGTTCTTGTAACTCGACCTCAGTTGTAGGCAGTGTGTTATCTCTTCGAGGAGGCATCTTCTAAAGAAGATAGTATAGGTCAGGTCTTATGCATATACGTATGTAGTATGTGTATGTAATAACATTTATCAACGCAAGTAAACACATAATCATCCCAAATATAATGTAAACAAGTAATTCAACAATGTATATAATGAGAATGTTGCGATTGAGCTTTCATATATCAATGACCACCAATACAGTTTTACATGTTCTATAGTGTACCATACATCAAAAGGGACTATAGGGTCACATCACCCTTGTCCAAAATATCCATCAAACTACAACAATCAAAAAGTCAAAAGTGGTCTTCAAAAGGCTGTGTAATCTAGGCTCAATAGCTACACTCTCACCAAAAGTATGCTACCTGCATAAAACCAAAAACTGCTATGCTGATGGTGGAGGAGGAGGAGGTGGAGGAACGGATAGCAAACTGCGCACATGCGCTAGCTCCTCGTCGAGGGCATGAACACGACGCAACAGATAGCTGATCTGCTGCTCCATAGTGAGGAAACGAACATCAAAATCTGGGTATGGCAGAAGAGGAGCAGGTGGAGTCGCGAATGGTGACTGACAAGTGCAAGGTGGAGGATGCGGAATCCTCTCTAACTCCATGACTCTGCGACACAACATCTCCTGCTGGAGCTGTAAGGATAGGAGTAGCTCATCCCTCGTGTACCCAGTGTAATGGAAGGGATGGTATGGATTAGAAACATGCATCATGTTGGGCGGAAACAAAATCAGTGGCTCGCCCGATGGTGCAGAAGCAAAAGGTGCAGTATGTGTAAACTGTGGTATGAAAGGAAATGCAGCTGATACAGGTGGGACATGACAAGATGGTTGGCTAGACGGTCCTTCCCCTGGACGGGGCGGAGGGATATACTGTAGGAACGTGACCGGTAAATCAGTGCGGTGTATGTCAGACACATGTGGGTGAAATGGGGGTGATATCAACAGGTGCATGTGTAGGTGCAGGTGGGGGAGTAACAGGCCCAACGAAAGGAGGCAGGTCATCATCATCTATCCACCCATTGCGGGTGAATGCATAACGGGGATCTATATGGTCAGCAAAAGGAGCATGGTCTGCGGGTGCAGGTAGAGGGTCAGGTAAAGGTGGTGCAACAACTGGTATGTCAACAGGTGCATGCTCAGGCAGAGGATCGTGAGCAGGTATAGGCTCGGGTGCAATCAAAGGCTTAGGGTTGGCTGGAGCTAACTCAAGATCAGCGGGTATATCAAAAAGCTGATCGTTGGGGACGAAGTCAACCTCATGCTCAGGATCAATGTCAGGATCAAACTCATCATCAAACTCGAAGTCCTGCGGAGGAACAGGTGCGACAGACATAGCTGTGTCGGAATCATAATCGGTGGGATAACGTTGTAATCCCAGTGCGTGTAGAGTAGTAGATGACACAGACTCGAATGAATCGGGACCAGAATGGTCGAACGAAATCTCAATGATCGGAATCTCAATAAGCGGAACGACAATGACATCGTCGACTGGAATCTCGACAAGTGGAGCGACAACGACATCATCGACTGGAATCCCGACAAGTGGAGCGACAACGGCATCATCGACTGGAACTCCATCATCCTGGGCACCCTCAGGGGGACCCTCAATAAAAAGATCGATGTCATCGTCAGACATGGCATCAAGAGGTAGATCCTCGAGAGGAAATGCAGCAAGAGGAAGAGGGGCAGGGATCGGAACAAGAAGCAGATCCTCGCTAGGAAAACCATCAGGTAGCGGTATATCATCGCCAAAATTTGGTAAAGCAAATGGCTGGAAATCATCATCATCGCCACTCTCAGTGTCAGAAGTGAAAACCTCAGGGTCCTGGATAATCTCATCATCTGAAACTATGGCCATAGGATCTACTGTATCAGAAACTCCACTACCAGAGGAGGACATGGTGTCTGTAACAAAGCAATCACAACATATGCACACATATATCAACAATCATCAAATAAGCATGTAAGTAGTAACAATGTGAGCATGTATGCATCCTAGTCTTCCCAGACTATCCCACCCAGCCTCTCAGACTGACTACTTAGTCTCTCAGACTGGCTACTTAGTCTCTTAGACTAAACCTCCCAGTTTCTCAAATTGTCCCAGCTAGTCTCTCACACTACCCAACCTCTCAGACTGAACTACCCAGTCTCTCAGACCGAACTACCCAGTCTCTCAGACTGCCCCAGCTAGTCTCTCAGACTAACTCCCCAGTCTCTCAGACTGAATCACCCAGTCTCTCAGACTGAACCATAACGAATTCCTTGAAATGTGTTTTGTGTCTTTTATTTGTAAAAATATTTGTTTCCTGGATCTGGACATTTTGTGTATGCAATGAAAATATGTCATGAAAACATTTTCGTGAGAGCCCTAATGATCGTAGTCTAGACTCGAGAAGGAACCCTAGTTCGCTACGATCGAAGCTCTGATACCAAGCTGTCACACCCTAACTTTTGCGGAAGCGTGATTATTGGTGTGACTTTCTTAATACCATAGCATTCAATCATAACAACGCTATATGAAAAAAACCATAAGATGTTCATCCATTAATTAAGTTTGAAAATAACATAACATACTTGTTTGAGACATCGACACCAAATTCAAGTTACAAACCACAACATGTTTAAATGAGTTCACGAAGACTCGACAAAAGTACTTAAACAAACCCGAGCTTAGGACCATGTATCTCATCCAGGAGTAAGATACACCTCCTAAACCCTAAAGACTTGGATGACATCTTTTATTTATGACACAGCTTGAACATGCAAACACCTGCCAGATCCACTTAGTTCCCTGAAATACATGTAATTTGAAAATATCAACAAAATTTGAGTGAGTTCATGTGTTTGTGTATGAGTAAACCTTTAAAATATGTCTGTATGTATGTATGTCCCTGGTATGTAGCAATAAGGAAAAACAGATCACCAATTGGTTTGCAAGGCCAATGGTATGTGTGAAATGGTGCAGGAAAACTCAAACCTAGCGGAATTTTGCCACGACATTAGTATGTGGACATAGTCACCACATGGGCCACCCTGGTCCTCATGGGTGTGGGCTCGCTACACCTAAATAGATCTATCACTCATGTCCCTCGGTCATACGACGAGGATTAATGGCCTTAAGTGTTGTACCCACCTTTCACATGATCAAACAGTAACCCTCCTTAGCTAACCATACCATGTATAAAACATTTGTAAACAATTGTAACATGTATTTCACCCCCGAAGTTATAAAACTGAAAACAGTTAAAAGAAAAGGGGGACATGAACTCACAATATTGCGTCTTCAGAATCGTAACCCAAATCTCCTCAGCTAACACGACTCCCTACAATGTACTAATGTCTATTAGACGAACGGGCCGTGCCTTGGTTTAGAGTTTAACGTTTTTGAGTTACGTTTCTTATGTTCCCAATATTATTCCAAGTTATAATTACTTGTTAAAATAATAATTATTTTAACTTAAAATTATATTTAGTTTTGGAATAATTGTTTAAACAGTACTTTTGTATTAATACTTCTCAAGTATTTATTTTCGTATTTCCTTCCCAAGGATGAGGGTATCTTATACATGTATCTTCGTCTTCTTGTATTTGTAATTCCGAAATAATATATTTTCAAGTCTCACTTTAGAGAATATATAAACTCATTTTGTCCAATAATGTATTTCAAGAAAATATATATATTTTTCTCAAAAATCATATATCTTCTAAATATTCTAAGAAAATATATTTTAACTTCCAAAAACAATATATTTTCTTCTTGTCGAAAATATGATATACTTTGGTAATATTTACAAAAATCATATTTTTATTTATTTCGTATCCAAAAATAATATTTACCAAAATATATTTGTAACGGTATTTTCCGGAATATTTTGTAAGTTACGTTCTTGTTTGGTTTCACAATATTAAGTGCGTAACTTATATATATTTATTCCTTGTGATTTTTGGTATTATTTCGGATTGTAATTTCTTGGTATTTTGTTAAGTTATATTACTTTAAATCCTAAAATAATATAATTAATACACAAAGTATACAAATAATCACACACAATGTGTAAATATATATTCTAAATACATATTTACTCATTTTTATTTATAAAAACCAACCTCCAATACTTGTATTTTTGTAACAAAATCCATGGCAAAGTTCATATTGAAAACCATAGTTAAAACTCACTTGTAAATATTTGTTTAGAAAATATTTTGCTAAGTGTTTGTATTTTTAGAAATTTTTTTCCATAGTTTCCCCTAAAAATGGAGGTGTCTATGCTATTTAAGCATATCATTTTCTTTTCAAAAATCATCATAAGCAATCAACAATCAATCTACACTTACCATGTGCTAAAACAAGGCTATCTACATAATGATCATGAACTTGAGTTTTCATAAAAACTTGTAGTAACTTGGTATTGTGTTTAGTAGACTTAGTTACCCCTTTAAAGGGTGTTTATTTCTTTAAAAATCTCATTCTTGAAAGATTTGAGTGTTTACAACTTGTTAGATGATTTTTCCAAAAATCATTCTTTTGAATTTTTCTTGTAAACAAAGTGTTCTTATACTTGTTTTACCACTAGAAACATGATTAGTTTATTTTAAAAACAATGTTCTTGTAAATCTTGTGATTTAACTTGGTTTCTTTGGAAAACTATTTTAGAATCATCCACTCACAAGACTTGTATCTTGTTTAAATCATCATCACATGAAAACAACTCTTATTATTCAAGTTCATGTAAACATAAGGCATGATGATCTTGGTCTTTCACAAGATCATCACATCAACTTACTAGATCGTGTGTTTAATCACAATCTAGTAGGTTCCATACGATGTCTAACATCACTAACACTAGTAATCAATCAACAAGAAGCAAATAAACACAAATCAACAAGTATTCATATGTTAACAAGCTTATGTTAGAGATTTATGATTATATCTTTTAGTGTTCATCAAGATCAACATTGTTCATCATCTATTAACCAACTACATATGAAATATCAAGAGATCATAAGGGCCTTACTACTAGCACAAGGCTAGGGAAGAACACTTGATGTTGTAGATGACAAAAGTGGAGGATAATAGCAAATGATGAAGGTCCTTCAAGATCCAAGACCACCAAACCTTCTTATATGGCTCCTTACACCTTGAGTGCAACTTGGAATGAATGGATGATGGATGAAAAGTGGTGGTGGTGTGGGTGTGGTTCTCGGCCGAGAGAAAAGGGAGGAGAGGGAGAGAGTTGAAGTGTGGTGAAGTGGTGTAAGAATGATGCGTTATGGACCTTCTTATAACCAAGTTTAGCTATTATCCAATGGTTTAAGTGTTCCCTAAGTACATGTCCATATCTTTTACTAAATCCAATGAGATATATTCATATCTAGCAAGATTATGGAAGATTATGGTGGGGTCACATATGTGACCGTCCACTTACATGGGGGGAGGGGTCTTGGTTGGGTTTAAATGATAAGTTAGATGTTTAGTTAGGATCTTAAGTGTATTAGTTAGTGTTTAAGTGTATGTTGTGGTATATAGTATGTTAGGGTGTTCGGGGATCATAACTAGCTCAAAAAATTAAAACAATGCTTCTAGTATAATTTTGGTGTTTCGGGTAGTGTCCACCAGTTCGTTAAAGTGTCAAACTATTCCGTTTAGTAATCTTTAAGTACCCTTTTGTGACACTTTTAATTCCCGACACTTAGGAAAGCATTCAGGACCATTTTGTCATATTTTTGCATGTAATTAGCTTGTTGAAATGCTGAATTTTGCTGATTTATGCAGAATTCTGCACTTTAAGTGGGTTTTAGGCACTTCCCGGCACTTAAACTATCACCTAGTGAAGCAGTTTTATGGTCCTTACTTCCCTACACACCATACTAGTGTAGTACTTTGTCTCTGGCCCATACGGGGTCTCAAAACACTATCTGTCTATATACTGGACATCGTCAGCATTTTTCTGAGTTATCCGCTAACTGTGCTAGCTGTGCTTTGTGCATCATTTATGTCAATAAAGTTTGCATGTGATAATGAGGTGACATTATGTATTATGTGATGCACATGTATGTATGATGCAGTAACCAGAAAGAAGTTTAAGTCATCAGTTGTAATCCAGCACAGTCATTAAGCACTAATCAATATAGATTAATTGTACGAATACCTGTATTTTTTGACGGTTGTCATAGTTACCAGTTGCGAGCTGTTTAATAGCCAATGTCACCTTTTGCAACGGCGTAAAGCCCTTCCTACCTCGCGCATCGAGGGCCTCTTGAAACCACGAGTCGTTCTCTTCCACGTCGGCCACAATTTTTAGAAACAAACGTTTCGACATACGAAACCTATGCTGAAAAATATCTTCGTTGTACTTCGGGGTTTCGATGAAATAATCCGCCATGAGTGTCTCATGCCCCTCATCACGTTGACGTTCAATATATCTCCTTCGGTTAGATGTGCACGTGTCTTGAAGTTCGGCTTCTTCGATGAGATTTTGAAAAAAAAGAATGCTAGTATCGGATGAATCGTCGCTACTCATGGGTGGGAACCATAACGAGAGTTCATCCGCCATTTTGTTTTGTAAATGTTTGGGAAGAATTGGTGGTATTTTTTGGTTTGGTTGGGGTATAAATTTGAAGGTATTTGGTTATGGTTTGGTATTTATAGTTTAATTTTTTAAAGAAAAAATAATTTTTTTTTATTTTAAACGGCATTATAGCCGTTATACTCGTCCTCCAACGTTCAAAATTTGGCTTTTTCCGAGCGGTGTGCGGTCACCGATTGTGCACCCTTTGCCACTCCCCTTTGCCGCACCACATCGGACACCCTAACATCTTTACAATATTGAAAAGTAATGCTTGCATAGTGAATAAGTATAAACATAAAGTTTTTGTCATAACTATTGATTTTAGCTACACCACTATTAGATTTTTATCAAGTTAAATAAGTTGCACAACTCGTGAACTACCCAAGATTGCCTCGATAAAAGTTATGAGCCAAGGTTAAGGGAGCTTGAGCCAAAGACGATTAGATCCGAAATCTTATATAAACTTAACTTTCCATATAATATAATTACAAGAGTTAACTGTCATTTTCGCCTCTGTGGTTTGTTTACTTTTGCCATTTCAGACCAATTTTCAAAGATGCACAAGTTTTCTCCCTGACATATTGGAAACGTGCCATTTCAGTCCAAAAATTAAAACCCAGTTAAGTCAGACAGATTAAATGAAGGGTATTATTGTCAATTCATATATCTTTTTTTCACCCTATTTTATGAATTGACAATAATACCCTTTATTTAACCTGTCTCACTTAACTAGGTTTTAATTTTTGGACTGAAGTGTCACATTTCCAGTATGTTAGGGAGGAAACTGATACATTTTTAAAAATTGGTCTGAAATAACAAATATACCAAACCACTACGAAAATCACATTTTAACTCTAACTAGGGTTAAGACCCGCCCGCGTTGCGGCGCGGGTACATCGTAAACATTGAATTGATTAGTCCAAACGTTATATGATGCATTAACCATATGAAAACACACATTTCAACGTATCCAGTTGAACTCAGTGTAACCTGTATAAGCATTGTGATTGGATCAAACCTAAAGTAAATGGAATTCATATCGAACAATCATAACGTATTATATGTGACCCAACTCATACATAGAAAACGTAACGGGTATGAAGAAAAATATGCACGTGTAATCGAAAGGGATTAATTAGAGCTTTCGGAAAAAGGGGAGAAAAAGAAACCATATTTTGACTCCACTCGGTTCGAAAAAAACTTTACGAAACATACATAAAATAAACATGAAAACATATTATATTTGACCTCAATCATTTCCCAAAAAGGTTTACGTCGAAACGTAGAACAACTTGAATTTATACCAAAACGTACATATAAATATGCACATAAAAATGGTTTCTATAAAGAAAACGTATTATATTTGACCTGACTCTATAAAAAAGTTTACGTCGTAATGTAGAACAAATCGTATTTATAGATACCCGTACATAAAATATGCACGTAAAAATAGTTTTTAAGTAAAGGAAGTATAGGGCTAATCGAAACAAAATATTAGTAAAAAATTTAATAGGTTAAAAACGTTTGTAAAACTGTGCCAAGTAGCACCAATGCCACAACGACATCGACTCTCAACATCGTAAAAATAAAATAGATAAAATGGTAAAAATTACACTGAACGAAAAGGAGACTAAAATCGTTGAACAACGCACACCCGTTACAGTGTCTTAATGCGAAGAAATTAACCAGATCGTAGAACGTACAAAATAATAACTTAGTCGATCTAGGACCCACCCGTTGCGGGGAAGTTTTCAAAAGGGAAAAATGGACGCGTTGCGACAGGTCTGTCAAATATGAAAAAATAGAGCAAAAACGTTGAACCTCACATGCACGCTACGACATGTTAACTCGAAAAATTTAGAACGAAACGTAAAACGGAAAACTTGCGAAAGGTATAAAGTATGGGGGGCTACGACATGTTAACTCGAAAAATTTAGAACAAAACGTAAAACGGAAAACTTGCGAAAGATAAAAAGTATGGGGGACCAAAGTTGTAAATAATAAAGTGTTGTGTTAAATTACAAAAGATGAAAAAGTTTGAGTTAAAAGTAAAAATTTTAAATGAGTTAAAATGTAAAAGAAAAAACTTTAAGGTTAAAAGTGAAAAATCAAGTTTTTTTTTTTTTTTTTTAAAAGTCTCCAAGCATAAGGTATAAATGATGATGCACAAAAAGCTTGCTAATTTATATATGGAATAATTAGAAACTAACAACAAACCAAAGAGGTGAAGCCATCGGCCAAGCAGCCAAACCAAACCAATCCCTTATCTTTAAACCCCTAACCCACACTCGTAGACACTCATACGACGCCGTTTCGCACCCCGTCTTCCACCCCCTACTTCATCGTTATCTGCAAAAATCTCCATTGAAGAACAAACAAACCCCTTCCTTAAATTTAATTCCATAAAAATGGAAACTTTAACACTTTCCTCAATCTCTTCAACCACTCGATTCAACACAACAAATTTACACCTTTCTTCATTCTCCCCAATTTCATTTCCATCTTCTAGTTTTTCAACAACACTAAGAACGAACAGAAGAACCTTAGTTTTATCAAAATCGGCATCTGAAGACACTGAAATCACCGCCGTTGAAGACGAATGGCTCAAGAATTTGCCCGACAAGAAGAAGCCGTTGTACTCGCACAGCTTGCCTTGCATCGAGGCATGGTTGAAGCAATTAGGGTTTTTTCAGAAGAGTGATGATAGAGCTGTTTGGTTTATTGAAAAACCTGAGTGGCATGCAAAACTGTCACTTGATTTAACAGACCTTTATATCAGGTTTCTTCTTAATTATACTAATTTTATAGTTTATGAGTGCTTAATTAATTGCATATTGATCCTTTTTATGTCTGGTTATTGAGCTTTAGATTGATACATTATTCATTAGTTTTTGTTTTCCTTATTCTCTGTTCCCGAGTCTCATTTAACAGTGGAACGAGAAAGAAAAGAGATGAAAATATGAAAAAACCATGTTCCCGAGATTCTTTAAGGATAGAAGGGGAGGGGAAAGGAGGGAAAAGGGAAGAAAAGTTGTTCGTATATGTATCCTCCCAAATCGGAGAGATTAGGAGAGAAAATCTTATCAATTACTAAGTTACCCTCATATATAATCCTTGTTATAATGGGTATAATGGTAAAATGGTAAAATTGTCCATTTCTTTTCTTTTCCTCCTAACTTGGAAACACGAAAAAAATCACATATTTTTCTTCCTTTTCTCTCTTAATTCATTTTCCCTCCCCTCCCCTCTGTTAAATGAGAATCGGGAACACAGTATTGTTCTGGTTTAACTAAAAAAATGCGTAACACTCTGCCACATCAAGCTTTAATTAACTCACCCTTTAATTATCATGTTGTTGTGGTACTTGGTTTAACTAAAAAATAAAATAAAATAAAAACAAAAAAAAAGGTGATTGGTTGGAATGGGGTGGACACACACCTTTCCCCCTTTAGCGCCTGTCATGGGCTTGGTGAGGAGGCGGTTGGCGCCATCATGGTGCTCACGCCGCTACCCTGCCGATGTAGCAAGGGGTGCTAATGCACAACGGATGGCCTTAGTAGTGTACACCGGCTTGTCTGTCATATTACATGGATCATATGATATCATACGGGTCGTATGATAGGGTGAAAAAGGTCACACACACCATATGACTTTGTTGGTGGTCACGTTAGTAATTTTTCTGTTGGTCAAAATATCATACGGACCATATGATTTGACCCTCATACGAGCATATGACCATCTTCGCCTATGATACGGATGTGTGCCTATCAGAATGGTCTGTTTTACCACTAAAGATCCTACCATATGGTCCGTATGAACCATCTGTGGTATCTGGATAATGTATTAATGGTGTTTGTATAGCGGCGACCTTTCTGATGTATGTCTGTAAGTTTCCAGTTTAACATCCTATAAATGGTCACTGATATGGACTCAATTGTACTGCTAGTAGATCTTTAGCACCTGCATTGCATTGATATGCGTATTATAGTGCTTAATTTAGCTCTGTTCCTTCCATGTAAGTAGTGATTATATGTCCATATGCAATATTCATCATATTTTGAAGTTCTTGATGCTTATATGATCAAAGATTTGGACTTTAGTAAGTATGATTTTGGTGCTTAACATCACTATATGTTATTTTTGTCGTTTGACCTCTGATAATCAGATTAGTCATAGATTCATGATCTTAACTTCCGATTTTTTATAACTTTTGGCATTCTAGTAGAACCCTTCTGGAGTTTGTACGTTAATCGCCTGTGTTGGGGCTTAGATGTGTAATTGTTTGTTCTTGTTGCATTTATGTGCCTCAGAATGTCATGAATTCTAGTATTATGATTTAATTTGTCTACGGGTAATACCCATTAACAGATTTTTTTATATAGCATGAACGGTTACAAATATGAATGATACTATAAGAATCTTGCATGAAATTTTGAATTTAAAGTTGTAATTTTGATAGTAAACAGAGTTTGAAATGTAGGTACTTAAAGAGCGGGCCAGGAAATCTTGATAAAGACGTCGAGAGGAGATTTAGCTATGCATTAAGTAGAGAAGATATTGAGAACGCTATACTTGGGGGACCTTGAGTTCACCCGCGATTGAAGTATAGGAAGTCATTGTGTAAGCTCTGAGACTACTTGTTTGTGTATTGATTATTTGTCGGAAATGGAATGAATACTTATTTGTTGAAGCTGATTGTGCATCTTTATGATTACTGAATGCATCAGTCTCGCTAAACCATCGGTTGTTTTGTTTCTTAGATACACAATTCAGGATCTTTCCCTCAACCGGCTAACATATCTCCCTATAGATCGCGCTTTGGATTCGAAACTTTTTGAAGAAGATAACAAAATGGTCTTATTGGGAACCCCACTAGGCTCTAGGGCTAGCCCAAAGTTAACCATCCTTAATTCACTATGTCTAGATCTCTCTCACCTAGGGGTGAGCATGGTGCGGTTCGGTTCGGTTATTACCTATAACCGAAACCATAACCGCACATTGCGGTTATCAAAAAATCATAATCGTTCGGTTTCGGTTAATGCGGTTTCGGTTAATCGGTTATTGCGGTTAATGCGGTTTCGGTTCGGTTATAGGTCGGTTATTTTCATTGTTTCTAATGTTGGACTTTAAATGTGTGGGTCGAGCAAAATTAATGCGCAAACAATAAATATACGGTTAATCAATTATATTTCACTACCATATGCATACTAATTCCAAAACAAAAGTAACACGTGTAGTCACGTGTTATGTGGAAACATACATACGAACACAACGTGGTTTTTAAATTCGACACTTTTTAATCAAAACATAAAAAGTTGTAGTGCAATCTTCATCAAAGTTGGGTCATGGTTAAAAGTTAAAACATTCAAATACTTCACCAAAGATACATATTGATTAGGCCATGGTTAAGCATTTAAATACAAACTTAAAGACTTATGGTGCTACGGATTTGGCTATGTTTATTCGGTTCGGTTCGGTTATTTGCGGTTATGAAAATAAGAATAACCATAACCGAACCGCAAAAATCGGTTATTAAAAATATAAATAACCAACCCTTCGGTTATTTCGGTTATCGGTTATTTCGGTTCGGTTTTTTCGGTTATTTTGGTTACGGTTCGGTTAATTCGGTTGTATGCTCACCCCTCTCACCAACTCAAAAAAAGGTAAAAAAGGGGATGTGATATGGTAGTTAAGAATAAATGGAACTTAATTTATAATTGTTTAAACTTTAAGGGGTTAGATGAAATATTAATAAACTACCATAACAGAATTTTGCATTGGTTGATTGTATCAGTTGAGTAATGTAACAGTTGCTTTTAAAAAAAAAAAACATTGTGGAATAATGAAAACAAAGCTATGATATTATCAATTCTTTTCTGCTTATTCCCAAATTCCCAAAAAACTACATTTAGACTCATCATGGTCATTTTGAATTTCAGTGATACCTTTTGGTTTGGCTAATGTTCCAGCCATTTTATAGGTTCTTAGACCATGTGTAGTGGGGCGTTTTTTTTTTTAAAATTAAAAAAAAAAGCCCAAAAACGCCTCCCCTTCCATTACATAGGGCGTTATTTTGGAAATTTTTTGAAAAAATTGTACTCCGGCGTTTTGTTTAAAACGCTAAACCAACTTTTGGATACTGCCCCATCTTTGAAAAAATTGGACTCTAGCCAATGGGAGCAGACATGGTTCTGACACAATTGCATGTTGCAAATGAGAGTGGGTCCAAGGTGAGAGCATGGCCAATGTGATAAATAGTTAGTTTTTTTTGTTTTTTTTTATTCTTTTTAATGATTGGAAGGGGCATTATTAGAATAATGCCCCACTACGCCACTTTTGCTATAATGCCCCATCGCTGACTAGGATGCCACGTGTCGGATAATGCCCCATGGTGGGGGCATTATAACACATTACCACTACACATGGTCTTAGGGGCACTCCCCTAAGAGGGGAGTCCCCTCTCTTACACACCACCAACCAGCTAGTGCCACGTCAACTCCCCTCTTAAACTCCCCTAACACCCCATTTTGATGGCGGCACTCCCCTCTTTAGGGGACTTGGTTTTTTTTTTTTTTTTTTTATTTGTTGTTTATGCATGTTTATAAAAAAATATTAATAAAAATTAAATAAAATTTAACAAAAGACATTTCAAAGTAGAAAATAAAAATAAAAATAAAAATTAAATTCAAACTAGAAAATTAAAATTACATTCAAACTAGAAAATAAAAATTACATTAAAACTAGAAAATAATAATTTTAGAAATCGATTGGCCACCCGTACTTGTTAGCGATGTCGCGTTTTCGGGCGAGGATGAACGGCAACATATTTGGCAGAGCATCCTCGTGCGGCTTGATGAATGTTTCCATATCTCGATCGTAATTGTAGTTTTTCATCGTCTCGCGTTGTTCCGATATGAGCTCGAGAGCCTGCGCCTCTCTTTGCTTCCTCAATTCAACCGCCTCCAATTCAATCGCGTGCTTCTTTTCTTTCATGGCGGTGTACTTTTTTTTTCTTGCCCTGTCCCTTAGTTTTTTTCTTGGCTTCGCGGGGTTGGTTCTCCATTGCTCGGTTTGAAGTGGGTGTGGTTTGAGAGTATAAAAAATTAGTGAAGTGGGTGTGGTTTGAGAGTATAAAAAATGTGTGAAATTGTTGTGGTTTGGAGAGTATAAAAAATGAGTGAATGGTGTGGTTATTTATATATGTTTTAAAAAATAAGTGATTTTTTTTTTTTTTAAATCCGACCGTTGCCAAATCCGACCGTTCCTCAACATTCGTGCCATTCAACGCGGTGCCTCCACACCGAATCCACTCCCCGATTCGGGTCCCCGCACCGATGGCGGCGGTGTTCCCGATCGGTGGATGTGGTCACCGATTTGGTCCCCGCTGTACGCCCCGGACACCCTTATGAATGACACCTTCAAGTCTTTTTTGAGTAAGTTGTCTTAGTTTTCTTTGATGATATCTGATGTATATCGGTTCACTGACCCGTTTGCTACAACCAACACTCCGTGGGCTGCTCAACTCAACAGGGTCAGATGGTTAGACCCGCTCCAACGAATGGGTCGATTAGTGAACGCATGCAAGCATCATGCCTTCCTTTTATCCCCACATTTCCATGTCCTGTTCATTTTTCAATGTTCTTTCCAGTTGTACTTTCAGCTTTCAGTGTCCTTTAGTTTAGGACGTGAGTAGTGCATAGTTTCCAGTAAGTTTTTGGATAACTTTCTTGTGTAGTTTATCTCATCAGTTTGGATGACGTTAATCTTGAATTAAGTAGATAAAGACTAAGACGGGTTATGGACAATTCTTGGTGAATTATATATTGAGGTTTATATATTTAAATACAGGATAATTGTTAGTTTTAATTAATATGGTTTATCTAAGAGTTTATTTATTTACTAGTATTAAGCCCCTGCGTTGCAGCAGTTGTCGTAAAACTGTGTCAAGTATTACCAATGCTATATCACTGTCAGCGACCACCAACACTGAAAAAACTTAAAAAAAAAAAAACGGTAAAAAATAATGTCGAGTGAAAAGCAGGCATAAAATCTTTGAATCACGCACCCTCGTTGCAAAGAAATTAAACGTAAAACATAGAAAAAATAACTAAGTCAATCCAGGACCCGCGCGTTGCAAAAAACTTGTCAAATGGAGAAAAAATAGATGTGCTGCGACAAACCAGTCAAACGGGAAAAAATATACGGAAAAATGTTGAACCCCATACGCACGTTGTGGTGCGTTAACTCACAAAATTTAGAACGAAACAAAAAACTTGGGTAAGATAAAAGGTATGGTGGACCAAAAATAAAAATAATAAAGAGTTGGGGTTAAATTGCAAAAAAAAAAATCTTTGGGTTAAAAGTAAAAAAAAAACAAAGGGTCTAAATTTCAAAAGAAGAAAAGTTTTAGGTTAAAAAAAAAAGAAAAAAAAAACCCTATACATGAGGTACAACACCATAAATTACAAAAAAAGTTAAACATTCTATTTTATAAAACTTGAATAAACTATTATATATTATATATTAATAGAGTAAACTCTAGTTAATGCTTAAATACTTATTTATTATCCGCATAATATATGATATGTTTTCAATTTATTTATTATTCTTTAATTAGTTTAATATTTGTGAATTAATTCATATTAGTTCAAGAGATATTATTAATTTATTATATATTATATATTAGATTTAGATATTAATAATATTATTAAAATATTAAAGGAGAAAATAACACGTGACATTAATTGAATTTATTTATTAATTTTAGATAAAAACAAGGATAAAGATAAGTGATATCTATATATTGGTTATTAATATTAAAAGGAATAGCCCATGGCTTTATAGCCTAGTGGCATTTTGGTGGTGGGATAAAACTTTGGGACCAATAGGTCTTGGGTTCGATTCTAACAATGGGGTTTTCCCAAATTTATTGGGTTTTTCATGAATTGGTGTATAGGCATTGTTGCCTATTGGAGATGGATATGATCGGGTGGTTCCGCTGGTGGCACGATGATACTCCAGTGGTTCGTCAGTGATCCAAATTTGCCGTTCAAAAAAAATATTAAAAGGAATATATTAAACAAATTTAAATAAAATTTATAAGGTTGAAGGAGGGAATGCCATGTGACATTATTTGTAGTCTTTTATTATAAGTTAGTTTTACATAAAGAGTTTGAGTTAGGTTATGATTAGAAGAGTCTAGTATAATAGTATAA
Source organism: Helianthus tuberosus (assembly GCA_030545235.1). Taxonomy (NCBI): domain Eukaryota; kingdom Viridiplantae; phylum Streptophyta; class Magnoliopsida; order Asterales; family Asteraceae; genus Helianthus; species Helianthus tuberosus. Next base: position 112,641,119 of record CM060400.1, on the reverse strand, counting down.
ATAAATGGTTAGATCTGTTGTAATTTGTTGTGCTTTGGTTTAATAATTAAAAGAGTCGAGCGGAGTTTGTTCAATCTCATGTTTTTGTGTTCGATCAAGGGCCAGAATTTCGAACATGATCTTCAATTATTGCTAAGAAAGCATAAGTTATTTGTGAATAGATCCAAGTGTAGCTTTGGAGGTAGTATTGTGGACTACATAGGTCATATAAGCAGGGGTGTTCAAGGAATCGCATTTTGAATACTCGAATATGCATCAAATTATTAGAATTTTGAAGCTGACAACGAATCGCATTTTGAAGCTTGATTCCAAATTCTGAAGCTGGATTTGATCGTGCATGGGACAAACAGTATAATAGGACAATAACATGTAGCTAATCACCTTGCGCCATTCACTGCTCCACGATCTCCACTCACAACTGATGACAGACTCGACAACAAGTACACATACATGCCACGTGTAACCAATCACGATGCGCCAACGTCCCTCCACCTCTACAAATTCTATCTACCGTGTCAGAGGGGACCAAATGGATATTCCTTGATGGCGACGTCCGACCCATCAGCTCATCTCCTTCTCTAACCATTCAGCTATAAATACTAACCTCCAACCACATGTTTAAGAATCTGATTTCTCACTCCCTCTCTGTAAAAACATACATTGTTTTATTTCAATGAAAGCAGTTACTTATTCTCGCACCGGAGGGTGGTTACGAGAAGAAACCCCTATCTCTCCTTCTAATAAAGGCTTGCGTAACTCTATTTCCAGCGGGAGCATAAAGTTGTTAGTGATCTGTTCAAGCCAAAACTCTTCGGAAGGGTCGACGGTATCTTCTTCGCACCATGGAGCAACCCAAAAGAGTAGAACCTTGTGTGCACTACAAATGATAATAAGCCCGAAACTTGGGCACATCCGGATCCATGCCCTGTGACTGACAACAAAATTCAAAATGTCTGAGGCGCACCATGCCTAGTGGAATCAATGGGATATATGGAAGCCGTAATACGTCATCATCTCAGTAAGGGATTTGGTAATGGGAAGCCGGAAGTTCCCTTCACCGAAGATATCGGCATATAAGGTAATCATACCAGCCGGAGCATCCATATCTGTCTGGCCCTTTGCCGAAAAAATAACACTCCAGCTCGATAGCAACTTAAAGACATCTACAATCTGTTCGAACTCTGATTCTTTCCACTTAATTGGCAGCATCTCAGCAGCCTGTGCCTCCGACGCTTTCGCCGTCTCTTCAAGATGGGAAGATGAAGAAATTTATCGGAAATATGCGAGTCTGGGAAATATTTCGAAGATTTGAAGAACACTTCGAAAGATTTAACGTAAAATTTGAAAAACGAAGAATAGGTGAATAACACACCTGAAGATTTGAATACCTTCAAGGAATTTAGAGAGAAAATGGAGAAATTGGAGAAGTGATTAAATGAAACCCCATTTCGCCTATTTATACACATAGCATTTAATCTGATGGGTAATCGTGCAACCCATTAGGATCAAGGGTCCAACCAGAGTGCGACACGTCACGTGCCAAATGAGGAACGATGGTCCACTCGCGCGCTGACTGCCACTCTCCTGACATAGGCGAAAAGCAACCCTAACGTGACACTCGTCGTCCCCCTGCACAGTGTTAGCCGTCACATCACCTTTATTCACAAAATCTTTTCCCCATACGTAAGTGTGCATTTCTCCCCCGGAAATGACATTACTAGGCGACATGCGCCAAAAAACCCATCCCTGAGGTCTCATCCTTAGTACCATGCCCAGGTTGCGTTTTGTCAAACCACACCCGCGCATGTGCCCGCAAATATCCATAAGAAATAAAAACACTCATCTAGTCTAGAGTTCCACCCACTTACCATTTGCGCATGGGAGCAAGACTTGACTGGGGGACTTGAAGGGGTGTAGTCCCAAATGGCGCGCAAGCCATGGATGCGTAGGACAATACCCACACTTAATTTATAAAACACTCAGCTTGTTCCAAGGTTCCTGCGTGGGATCTGCCCGCGTACGTGCAACCATGTCAGCTCATAAAAGTACAACCGGTACAAGTGGTAGCATCCTGTAGCCGATCATCGTGCACCATGCTCTGTCCAACCAATCCCCCGATGATCAATCGTGCAGGGGACACACAATACAAAAGGACAGTGACATGTAGCTAATCAGTTGCGCCATTCACTGCTCCATGATCTCCACTCACAACTGATGACATACTCAAATAACATGTACATTAGACAGGCCACGTGTAACCAATCACGATGCGCCAACGTCCCTCGACATCTACAAATTCTATCTGTCGTGTCAGAGGGGACCAAATGGATATTCATTGGTGGTGATCTCTAACCTATAAGCCCATCTCCTTCTTTAACCCTTCGGCTATAAATACCAACCTTTAACCACATGTTTAAGGATCCGATTTCTCACTCTCTCACTCTAACCACAAGTTTAGTAGTTCTCATGGTTCTCACAACTCGTGGTGGTTCTTAATCCTATATATATATATATATATATATATATATATATATATATAGGGGAAGGTTCATTGGGGAACACTAAAAAAGTGGGGAACAACGGGGAACCGACTCAAACGAACTCCGATTGGACTCATTCCAGCGGCGTTAGAACCGGCTCGTCGAACCCTAACTATGATCTCTTAACCCTAAATCCTAACTCCCAAACTCTAAACCCTAAAGCTAAAAAATAAGGCTAAAACCTAAGCTAAACCGTAAAATCTAAACTATAAACCCTAAAAGCTAAACCTTAAAGGCTAAACCTAAAGCTAAACCCAAAATCTAAAGCCTAAACCCTAAAGCTAAACCCTAAATCTAAACCCTAAAGCTAAACCATAAAGCTAAACCCTAAAAGACAAACCCTAATATATTTAGGGTTTAGGGTTAAGAGATCCTAGTTAGGGTTCGACGAGCCGGTTCCAACAACGCTGGAATGAGTCTAATCGGAGTTCGTTTGAGTCGGTTCCCCACTGTTCCCCACTTTTTTAGTGTTCCCCAATGAACCTCATACTATATATATATAGGGTAGGGATCAAGAGTGAACCATGTTTAAATTGTGAACAAAAACGAACAGATCCTGGGCGTTGGATGATGAGATCTTCATTATAGGATTTAAATGGTTTTTTAATTAATTAAAACAATAAATTGATATATAATAACCGAATAAGGGTAGTGTTGTAATTTTTATTCTCTCAAATCACATTGTTATTTATTTTTGGAAGCCACTAACTATGATTTTCATTTTTTTGTCGTGATTCCAACTAAATCGCATAATACATATTTTTTTAATTTGACGAATACATCGTCATCTCTTTTAATATTAAAAAATATGACCTTATATGAAGTTAATCACAATATTATTTAATATTCTTTAGCGCACATACGTGAAATACTATTATACATGTATGTATAATGGTTATAATATATTAAATATTAATGTTGATAAGTAAACAAATATTTACATATGTGTATAAAAAGCAAACATTCATTTAAACAACAACCATACACATTTGTATAAAGAACAAACAGTCACTGAACATCAACTACAAGTATATACACATGTGTATACAAACTAATTGCTTAGCGAACAACAATTATACACATGTGTATAAAAAACAAACAGTCACTTAACAACAACTATTCACGTGTATGTAAAAACAAATACTCAACAAACAACTACTAGATGTATAAAAAAGAATTAAAATTTGTTTACAATTAAAAAATTAAAAAGCACAAGAAAATATAGGGAACAGTTACCAAACATGGTAACTGATTTTGATTAATCAATTTTAAAATTTGTTTACAATTAAAAAATTAATTTAAATGCAAATATGAAACGGTTACCTAACATGGTAACTGCTTTTAATTAATGAATTTTAAAATTTGTTTACAATTAAAAAAATTAAGTTAAATGACAATCCTACCCTTATATTTAGTGAAGAAGATCTATGGTCAGGAATTGTTCGTTTTGTTCACAAGTAGGGAAGTGTTCACAAATGAACATATCCCTATATATATATATATATATATAGGGTAAGGTTCATGCGAGAACCGCGAGAACCAATGTGAACACAACCTAAAATAGCTAAAAAAAACCTAACCCCCACCCAAGCTAAATGCTAAAAACTAAAACTCCCCAAAAACCTAAAAAAAACCTAACCACCCCCTACCCCCCCCCCCCCCCCACCCAAAAAAAAAAAAAACTTAAACCCCCTCCCCCAAGCTAAAATGCTAAAAACTAAACCCTCAAAAAACCTAAAAAAATCTAAAAAAAATCTAAATTTTTTGTTTAATATTTTTTATGTTAAAATCGCTACTTTTAGTAGCCAAAAATTTAAAAAAAAAATTAAAAGTTTTTTTTTTTGCTACTAAAAGTAGCATTTTTTTTATAAAAAATGTGAATTTTTTTTGTGTGTTTTTTAGCTATTTTAGGCATTTTTGGTTGTGTTCACATTGGTTCTCGCGGTTCTCGCAATAAATGGTGGTTCCTAACGGATCTTTGTCCTATATATATAGGGTAAGGTTCATTTGAGAACCACCTTTATTGTGAGAACCGTGAGAACCAATGTGAACACAATAAAGCAGGATGTTGTGCTTTACCTGCTTTTGTGGAATCAAGTAGGATGGAGTCTAGAAACAAAGACAATTTATTTGAATCTGAGTTGTCGGAACATGTTTTGTTTTGATGATATCTATGTCTGTAATAATTAGATTACTTAATGGGTTATGGTATGGGACATAATATTAACTATTTGGTAATTTAGTCATTATGGAATTTCTCTTGACAATCTATTTCGCTCAGTGTCGCGCCCCGATGTTTCCGCCATCGGTTGGGGTGTGACATCGTTATTACAAAAAAATTAGAATTTTTTTTTGCTACTAAAAGTAGCGATTTTTAAGTAAAAAATATTAAGAGTTAAATGCCATTTTAGTCCCTGTGGTTTAGGCCATTTTGCCAGTTTAGTCTAAAGGTTTCATTTTTAACATGTGGGTCCAAAAATGTTTCACAGTTGCCATTTTAGTCCACTGGGTTAACTTCATCCATTTTTTCTGTTAACGAGAAGGCCAATTCGGTCATTTTATATGGCTGAATTGCCCTTTTAGTTAACAGAATTACATACAAAATGACCAAATTGGCCTTCTCGTTAACAGAAAAAATGGATGAAGTTAACCAAGTGGACTAAAATGGCAACTGTGAAACCTTTTTGGACCCACAGGTTAAAAATGAAACCTTTGGACTAAACTGGCAAAATGGCCTAAACCACAGGGACTAAAATGGCATTTAACTCTTAATATTTTTTACTTAAAAATCGCTACTTTTAGTAGCAAAAAAAAATTCTAATTTTTTTGTAATAACGATGTCACACCCCAACCGATGGCGGAAACATCGGGGCGCGACACTGAGCGAAATAGATTGTCAAGAGAAATTCCATAATGACTAAATTACCAAATAGTTAATATTATGTCCCATACCATAACCCATTAAGTAATCTAATTATTACAGACATAGATATCATCAAAACAAAACATGTTCCGACAACTCAGATTCAAATAAATTGTCTTTGTTTCTAGACTCCATCCTACTTGATTCCACAAAAGCAGGTAAAGCACAACATCCTAAGCATTCAAACACATGTCACATACGTTAAAATAGGGTCAATACACATAGTGTAAATGTGAGCATACAAGTTTAATAGATATAATAGAGTTCAAAATCGTTTACGCATAACCAACATGTAACATGTATAATGTGAAGGCAAGTAGGTTATCGACAGAGAGATATGCACATACGTGACTGCGAGTTGTAGAATGCGCAACACATATCCCCACTGGGACACGTGAAGTAAAGCCCTTAACAACCCCTGTCCACGACAGGTGCTGAGTCCAAACTATAGTACTATCGTTGCTAAGGTGTCAGGCAACAATCACTGTGTTAACATAACATACAAGCATTCATCGAAAATAACACGTAGCATGCAGTAGCGGTAAGCGTATAAATAGTGTTTGCGTTGTGTGTCGATTGTGATTTAGAATAAGTAACGTATGTAACACCCAAAAGTGCGTAAAGCAAAAAGGGGTCGAGTATACTCACAGATTGTGCTTAACAAGTAAACACTCTCTTGGATTGAAGGGAGCGCTGAGAGAGATTAGCCTGAACAGTTAACGATAGCATAAACGATGAGAGGCGCATAAAACGGTGCAAAAGTACCAAGTGTCGAATGGCAATCCGATCGGATGGTCATTCGATCGGATGTCAATCCGTTCGGATGGTCATCCGATCGGATGGCGATTCGGTCGGATTGACACCTTGTTTGGTAAGGATGTGTTTGTGTATGATGGCTTTGAAGTTTTCGTTGTAGCATTTTGAAAACAGAGAAGTATCTCTACCTTTCAGGTCGTTCGATCAAATGGCGGTTCGATCGGGTGGCGATCCGTTCGGCGAGGTATTTCTCAGAGAACAAGTTCACAGCAGGATTACCATCCAATCGGATGGTCTACCGATCGGATGGCAATCCGTTAGATCTGGTAATGCATTGAACATATTGAAAATTGTTAAGTGCTGAAATCCTCAAGTGCAATCCGATCAGATTGCGGTTCGATCGGATGGCAATCCGATCGGACGGCAATCCGTCCCGCGATCTGATCGTGTTGCTAACTTGATGTTTTGCTAAGTTTTGCGGTTGCTCGAGACGATATGAAAATGTGCTAAACAACAGAAACCCCATCATGACCCAAGTGATCCGATCGAACATGAATCACCCAAGTCCGATCAGTTTACAGGTTCGTGACGGTGGTTCATGTTTACCTCGGAATCGATTGTCTCTGTGATAGAAATCAGATCTTGAACCAACACATCACTAAGAAGGAGTAGAAGATCAGAACAAACTCCGATTCTATCGGTTTTGGGTGCATTGAGTGTAAAAGAGTTGAAAGAAAGTTAGAAAACCATCTTTTAATCCTTTTATCCATGGAAATGTTAAGATCTATGTGAGAACCATGTTTAATCATGTGGAAATCTTCCAGATCTAAGTTGTTCTTGGTGGATTGAAGCCAAAACATGAAGTTCATAAGAACCCCATGATGACATCATCCTAGAACACCTCAAATCCGTTGATTTCACGGTTAAAAGTTGGGATTCAAAGGTGAAAAAGATGAAGGAGTGCGTGTAGATCATAGAAGTACAAGATTTAGGTTGAAAACTTACAATAATCGCGAGAAATCGAGAGAAATGAGTGCTTAAGCGAGCTGGTCGAGTGAGAGAGCTGTCACATCACAAATGATGTGATAGGTGGGTATTTATAGGGTTTCCAAAAAGGGAAAGTGCACATGGATCGGATCAGCCACCGATCGGATGGCAACTCGATCGGATGGCAATCTGATTGGATGGCCACTCGATCCTGGTGTCCGGCGTGTTGAGTTTTGTCGTTTCGATTCGCGTGTTGAGTGTTGCGATGCGTTTTGAGCGAGTTTGCAATGCGATAGTATTAAACAATAAATAACCTAATAATCGCTCGTTATATCTAACATACAATCATCCTAAATAGATTGCGTTTAACGTTTGCGATTCAATTGCGATAGAGTTGCGATTGCGTTTCGATTAATCACGCAACATAAACATAAATAAACATGCACAAGTAACACATAAAAGGCAAACTCACGTAAAACAATATCCAGAACGCATAAATCGAGTTGCGATTGCGATGCGATTAACTATAAAGCGATAAAACATGCGATAAACATCGATTAAACCTCGATTATTCACAAATACTCCACATAATACAACTAAAGCAAACAAAATAAGGATTCGATTACAAGTCAAAAAGTCAAAGCAGTAATTAAGCAAGGAGTGACAGGTCGCAATTAGCAATCTTTTCTTCCTTTGACTTCAATCTTGACTTTGACTTTCGTAACACGGGGTGTTACAGCCTCCCCCACTTAGGGAATTTCGTCCCCGAAATTAGGCCTTGGCCGTACCAAACAAATGCGGGTACTTCACCTTCATTTCGCTTTCGAGTTCCCAAGTGAACTCTGCGCCTCGTTTGTCCTCCCAGCGAACTTTCACAATGGGAATGCGTGAGCGCCTGAGCTGCTTAGTTTGTCGGTCCATGATCTCGACAGGCTTTTCCATGAAGTGTAGTGTTTCGTCCACTTGTAGATCCTCGAGTGAAACTTGTAAATCATGCTCAGCTAGACACTTTTTGAGGTTCGAAACGTGGAAAGTCGGGTGGACGTTGCTAAGTTCCTCCGGTAGTTCAATTCTGTAAGCCACTTTTCCGATGCTTTCCAGAATCTTAAAGGGTCCAACATATCGAGGCGCGTGTCACACCCTGACTTTTGCGGAAGCGTGGTTATTTGGTGTGACTTCTTAATACCATAGCATTCAATCATAACAATGCTAAATGATAAAATCAAAAGATATTCATCCATAAATATTAAGTTTAGAAAATACCATAACACACTTTTCTGAAAACATCGACACCAAATTAAAGTTACACACCATAACATGTTTTAATGAGTTCATGAAGACTCGACAACATATCTTAAACCAACCCGAGCTTAGGACCATGTATCTCGTCCAGAAGTAAGATACATCTCCTAAACTCTAAAAACTTGGATGACATCTTTTATTTAAACGCAGCTTGAAAACATGCACACACCTGCCAGATCCTCTAGTTCCCTGAAATACATGTAGTTTAAAAATATCAACAAAAGTTGAGCGAGTTCATGTGTTCGTGAGTATGTATAAAACATTTGTATTCAATGTATGTATGAAAGTCCCGGTATGATTGCAAACAAGGAAAAGATCACCAATGGTTTGCAAGGCCACTGATATGTGTGACGGTGTAGGAAGACTCAAACCTAGCAAATTTGTACCGGGCTTGCGGCTGGAAGACATAGTCACCACTATGGCCCACCCTGGCCTCATGGGTGTGGGCTCGCTACACCCAAATAGATCTATCACTCATGCCCCTCGGTCCTACAAGAGGATTGATGGCCTCAAGTATACGCCTACCCAATCACATGATCTATGGTTCTTTCCTAGGCTAACCATACCAATTGTATTGTAAGTAATCCTTTGTAACATGTATTTCACCCCCGAAGTAAATAAACAAAACAGTTTAAAGAAAAGGGGGACATGAACTCATAGTATCGCGTCTGCAGAATCGTAACCCAAATCTCCTCAACGAACACGACTACCTACAGTGTACTAACATTTATTAGACGAACGAGTCGTGCCTTTGCTTAGTATTAATGTTTTGGAGTTACGTTTCTAATGTTATTCCAAGTTGTATAATTATTTGTCAAAATACTTAATATTCCAACATAAATTATATTTGGTTTTGGAATAATTGTTTAAGCAATATTTCTGTAGTAATACTTCTCAAGTATTTAACTTCGTATTTCCTTTCCAAGGATGGGGTATCTTATACATGTATTTTCGTATTATTGTATTTGTAATTTCCGAAATAATATATTTCCAAGTCTCTCTTTAGAAAATATATTTGTAAACTCATTTTGTCCCAAAAATAATGTATTGTCCAGAAAATATATATTTTTCCCAAAAATCATATATCTTCTAAATATACTAGGAAAATATATTTTTTATTTCCAAAATAATATATTTCTTCTTGTCCAAAAATATGATACACTTTGTAATATTTATAAAAATCATATTTTCGTTTCTTGTACCCAAAATAAGATTTACCAAAAATATATGTAACTGTATTGTTTTGGATAGTAAATTTCACGGTATTTTGTTAAGTTATATCTTTTTACCCTAAAATAATATAACCATTTCACCAAGTATACAAATAATCACACAAGTGTCTTAATATGTATATATATTCTAAATATATATATTTACCCATTTTTATTTATAAAAACCAACCTCCAATATTTGTATTTGTTACAAAAATTATGGCAAACTTTATATTAAAGACCATAGTTAAAGCTCACTTGTAAATACTTCTTTAGAAAATATTTTTCTAAGTGTTTGTATTTTTAGAAAATTTTGCCATAGTTTCCTTTGAAAATGGAGGTGTCCATGCTATTAAAGCATATCATTTTCTTTTTAAAAATCATCACAACAATCAACAATCAACCCTAAACAATATGATTCTTACCCAGTGCAAGAACAATACATTTTACATAACAATATGAACTTGATCTTTTCACAAAAACTTGTAGTAACTTGGTAAAGTGTTTAGTGGGTTTAGTTACCCTTTAAAGTGTGTTTATTCCTCTAAAAATCTCATTGTTAAAGAAACTAGGTGTTTACAACTTGTAAACATATTCTACAAAAATGTTTATTTATAACATCTTCTTGTTTCTCTAGTATTTCTACACTTGTTTTTCCACTAAAATAGTGTAGGTTTAAGTAAAAACCATGATCTTCCAAAAATCATATTTTGAACTTGGTTTTCTTGGAAAATCATTGATGAATCTTAGATTCATAAGATTACTAGCTCACTTTATTTATTATTTTTCAAGAAATCATCTTATCATTCAAGTTCATGCTCATGCATGAGGATGATCTTCTTGTGTTAGCACATAATCATCCTCTAACATGCTAGATTATGTGTTTAATCACAATCTAGCAAGCTCCTTATGATGATCAACATCATAATCTCAAGTAAACATCAACAAGTATCATACATATACTTAAACAACATTATTTCATCAAGATTTCATCATAAGTAAGCTTTATGTTCATGATTCAAGTCCATGTCTTTTAGGGTTCTTGTGATTTATAACGTAATACATCTTTTTTTTGGGTAAACGTAATACATCTTTTAGCAAATCAAAATTAGAAGTATCAAAGGGTTGTGAGAGTCTTACTACTAGCTCTAAGCTAGGGAAGAACACTTGATGAAAAATATGATGAAAATGGTGGATGAAAGCAAGTAAGAAAGATTCTTCAAGTTCCACAAGCTTCTAGCTTCCTTGATCACCTTCTAACAATTTGAAATGAGCTTGGAATGGATGAATGGTGGATGTAAGGTGGTGGTGGTGGCGGCACTATCTAGGCCGAGAGGAGAGGGAGAGAGTGTAAGAGAGTGGAGTGAAGTTGTGAAATGAAATGATCTTGTGAATATTCAAGCCATACTTATAATGACCCTTCTCAATATTTTGTTCACTAGATCAAGCAAGATCTAATAAAATAAGAATGAAATCTTTGGGGTATGGTGGTGGGTCCTTGTGACCGTAAATACCAGGGGGGGGGGGTAAATGTAAGTTTGAATGGTAAAGTGGATAATAGTTGGAGGTTAAGTGTAATGTCTAGTGTTTTAAGTGTATGATGCATTATACAGTGTGTTAGGGTGTTCGGGGATCATAACTAGTTCAAAAATAATAAAACAATGCTTCTAGCAATATTTTGGTGTTTCGGGTAATGTCAAGTTGTTCGGTTAGATACCGGTTCGTTAAAGTGTCAAGTTATTTCGTTTAATGACCTTTATGTTACTTTTTGTGACACTTTTAATTCCCGACACTTTGGAAAGCATTCAGGACCATTTAGTCGAATTTTTGCTCATAACTAGCTTGTTAAAAAGCAGAATTTTGCTGAAAAATGCAGAATTCTGCACTTTAAGTGGATTTTAGGCACTTCCCGACACTTTATCTATCACCTAGTGACGCAGTTTTATGGTCCTTACTTCCCTACACACCATACTAGTGTAGTACCTTGTCCCTGGCCCATACTGGGTCTCAAAACACTGTCTGTCTATGTACTGGACCTCGTCAACATATTCCTGCTTTATCCGTTAATTGTGCTATCTGTGCTTTGTGCATCATGTATGTCAATATAGTTTGTATGCGATAATGATGTGACATTATGTAATATGTGATGCACATGTAAGTATGATGCAGTAATCGGAAAGCAGTTATGTATAATCCAGCACAGTCATTAAGCATTAATTAATATTAATTAATTGTACGAATACCTGGATTTATGAGGGTTGTCACATTCTCCCCCCGTTAAGAAAATTTCGTCCTGAAATTTTAGTTCCGCTACTAGTTGCAGGGGTCTTGGGGAATAAATGTGGGTATTTTACCTTCATGCGATCCTCACGCTCCCAAGTGAACTCTGGGCGATGTCGCGCGTTCCAACGAACCTTGACGAGTTTAACACTACTCCGTCGCGTCTTGTTAACCTTCCAGTCAGTAACCTCAACAGGTTCTTCAGTAAAGTGGAGTGTGTCGTCAATATGGACTTCATCGGCAGGTATGACAACTGTTTCTTGAGTTGGACTCTTTTTCAGATTAGATACATGAAATATATCATGAACGCCATTCAGTTCTGCGGGTAGATCCAACTTGTAAGCTACAAGACCAATCCTCTCCAGGATTTTGAATGGTCCAATGTATCTTGGGTTCAACTTCCCACGCTTCCCAAAGTGTGCTACACCCTTCCAGGGTGAGACCTTTAATAAAACCATATATCCTACTGCAAACTCCAACGGTTTCCTTCTTCGGTCCGCGTAACTCTTTTGTCGATCACGAGCCGCCTTTATGCGCTCTCGGATCTGTGTAATCTTATCAGTCGTCTCTTGAACGAATTCAGGACCAACAAGCTGTCTATCACCCGCGTCTGCCCAGCATAGCGGTGATCGACACTTGCGTCCATAGAGAGCTTCAAATGGTGCAGCTTGGATACTCGCGTGGTAACATTTGTTGTACGAGAATTCTACCAAGGGTAAGTGAGTGTCCCAACTGCCACCCAAATCCATCACGCAAGCTCGTAACATATCTTCCAACGTTTGAATTGTTCGTTCGCTCTGGCCATCTGTCTGTGGATGGAATGCAGTACTCAGATTCAACTGAGAACCAAAGGCTTCTTGGAAGGATTGCCAAATCCTTGACACGAACCTTCCGTCTCTATCAGAGATAATTGAGAGAGGCACTCCATGCCATGCAACTATCTCTCTCAGGTATAGCTCAGCAAGCTTGCTAGTATTATTCTTCTCCTTGATTGGCAAAAAGTGTGCAGATTTGGTCAGATGGTCTACGATTACCCAAATCGTATCGTGACCTCTGGGTGTCCTTGGTAACTTCGTTATAAATTCCATTGAAATCTGCTCCCATTTCCACATGGGTATTTCTTGTTGTTGCAGAAGACCTGAAAACTTCTGATATTCGGCCTTTACCTTGGAACAAGTCAGACATTTGCTAACATACACTGCAACATCACCTTTCAGTCTCGGCCACCAATAGAATTCCTTCAAGTCCTGGTATATCTTATCCGATCCTGGATGGATCGAGTACCGTGACTTGTGAGCTTCATAAAAAATAACGTCTCTCAGACCACCAAAGAGAGGAACCCAAATTCTTCCCAAGAAACACAATGTTCCATCCTCCTTGGGTACCAATTGTTTCTCCATCCCACAGAGATATTCATTTACAAGATTCTCCTTCCTAAGAGCTTATTTCTGCGCAACACGAATGCACAATGAGAGGTCCGTTTGTACAATCATTTACAAAGCTCGAACCCTTATAGGCTTGATTCTTTATTCCCGACTCAGGGCGTCAACGACCACATTCGCCTTCCCTGGGTGATACTTAATTTCACAATCATAATTGTTCAACAACTCTACCCATCGGCGCTGTCTCATATTAAGCTCTTTTTGATCAAATATATGTTGCAGGCTCTTGTGATCGGTAAAGATTTTGCATCGCGTACCGTACAAATAATGTCGCCAGATTTTCAAAGCAAACACCACTGCGCCTAACTCCAAGTCATGCGTGGTGTAGTTTTTCTCATGAACCTTCAACTGGCGTGATGCATAGGCTATAACCTTCTGTCGCTGCATCAGCACGCAGCCTAAACCTTGACGCGAGGCGTCGCAATATACCACGAAGTCGTCAGTGCCTTCGGGTAGGGATAAGATGGGTGCGTCGCAAAGCTTATTTTTCAACAACTGAAATCCTTCTTCTTGCTTATCTCCCCATTCGTACTTCTTGTCCTTCTGTGTAAGGGAGGTCAAAGGTTGGGCGATTTTCGAGAAATCCTTAATGAATCTGCGGTAGTATCCTGCCAAACCTAGGAATTGTCGAATCTCGGTTGGCGTCTTCGGAGTCTCCCAATTCTTGATTGCTTCAATCTTTGTAGGACCCACATGGATTCCATTTCCATTTACTACATGACCAAGGAACTGAACCTCGCGCAGCCAAAATTCGCACTTCGAGAACTTCGCGTACAACTTCTCTTTCTTAAGCAGCTCTAAGATAGCCCTTAGATGTTGCTCATGATCTTCCTTCGTCTTCGAGTAGATCAAAATATCATCTATAAACACGATCACAAACTTATCGAGATAGGGCTTGCAGACTCTGTTCAACAAGTCCATGAAAACTGCTGGTGCGTTCGTCAGCCCAAACGGCATAACCAGGAACTCGTAATGCCCATATCGAGTCCTAAAGGTAGTCTTTGGTATACTCTACTCTTGTATACACAACTGGTGATATCCTGATCATAGATCGACCTTGGAGTAACAACTCGAACCTTGTAGTTGATCGAACAGGTCATCAATCCTTGGCAAAGGATATCTATTCTTGATAGTCAACTTGTTAAGCTCGCGGTAGTCGATACACATGCGGAAACTACCATCTTTCTTCTTGACAAACAAAACTGGAGCTCCCCAAGGCGAGAAGCTTGGTCTGATAAATCCCTTATCCAATAGCTCCTGGAGTTGTGTTGACAACTCCTGCATTTCTGAATGTGCAAGTCGATAGGGTGCCTTAGCCACAGGCGCGACGCCTGGAACTAAGTCAATGTGGAATTCGACTTGTCGCTGTGGCGGTAATCCTGGCAAGTCTTCGGGGAAGACTTCAGGATATTCCTTCACGACCGGAATGTCTTCTATCTTTGGCTCAGCTGCTTCTTTATCCACCACGTGTGCCAAGAAGGCGACACATCCTTTCTGCAAACACTTTCGAGCCTTTAAATAACTAATGATTCTTAGGGGAGTATCACGCTTCTCTCCATGTACCACAATTGTTTCTCCATTCGCCATCAGAATGCGAATGATCTTCTCGTGATATACAATCTCTGCTCGGTTGCTTGACAACCAATCCATCCCTACTACCATGTCGAAGCTTCCCAACTCGACTGGTAGCAGATCCAGTGTAACCTTGCTCTCCCAGTTCTATCACACAACCTCTGATTACTTCATTCGCCTCTACTAGCTTCCCGTTAGCTAGTTCAATCGAATATGGAATATCTAGCTTACTAGCTACCAATCCAAGTATATTCTTAAATTCTAGTGATACAAAACTATAATCGACACCAGTATCAAAGAGTATAGACGCAAAGTGTTGGTTGATAGGGAACGCACCAGTGACCACATTTGGATCTTGGTGTGCTTCCATCGCACCGATGTTGAAGACTCTTCCATGTGCTTGATTAAGCTTTGGGCATTCTCTCTTGAAATGCCCCACGTCTCCACAATTAAAACAACCTGGTCCTCGACCATTACCGTTCCCATTACCACCTTGAGCGTTGTTTTGGTTGCGGTTTCCATTCCCAGCTTGATTCGCAAAATTACCACGATTTCCGTTACCGCCATTTCCTCCTTGAGGGCGGTTTCCGTATCCATTCTCACCACGGTTGTTGTTGCCATTACCATAACCCCTTTGACCACCACGGCCAGTCCCAACCCAGCATGTTTCCTTTGTGTGACCAACTCTTCCACAAGATTCACATTTTCCAACTCGGCATCATCCATGGTGATGCAACTGACATGCATCACATTTGGGTAAAGTGCCCACATACCCCTTTCCTTTGGCCTTGGCCGGTGCGTTTGTCTCATCCTTCTTGGTTGTACTGCTGGTACTTTTCTTAAATCGGCAATAATACCTAGTCCGAGAAAAGAACGGACTTCAGACGGGTTCTTAGGTGTAACCCAACTCTTGACAGCTTCGATCTTCACGGGGTCGACGTTAATACCTTGACTATTTACATTGTGTCCGAGGAATTGAACCTCCTCTAGCCAAAATTCACACTTGGAGAACTTGGCGTAGAGTCGATTCCCCTGGAGTAGCTCAAGAACCAAACGTAGATGTTGCGCGTGTTCGGTCTTCGACTTGGAATAGATCAGGATATCATCGATAAACATGATGACGAAGCGATCGAGAAAAGGTTTACACACGCGATTCATCAGATCCATGAAAACCGCAGTTGCGTTGGTTAGACCAAAAGGCATAACAACGATCTCATAGTGGACGTAACGAGTGCGAAAAGCGGTATTGGGTATATCCTCCTCTTGAATGCGTAGTTGGTGATAGCCTGAGCGTAAATCGATCTTGGAGAAGCACGTAGCACCTTGTAACTGGTCAAACAAATCATCGATGCAAGGCAGGGGATAGCGATTCTTGATTGTCAGCTTATTCAACTCCCTATAGTCGATGCACATCCGGAACTACCCATCCTTCTTTTTGACGAAAAGGACTGGTGCGCCCCAAGGAGAGGTGCTAGGGTGAATGAAACCTTTATCGAGTAATTCCTGGAGCTGACTCGAGAGTTCGCGTATTTCGGACGGAGCGAGTCGATAAGGAGCTCTAGCAACAGGATTGGCCCCAGGAATGAGGTCGATACGAAAGTCGATATCACGACTTGGCGGTAAACCGGGAAGATCATCAGGAAACACAATAGGAAATTCACAAACAACGGGAACGTCTTTCACTCATGTCTTTCCTTTCTTTTCCTTCTCCGCCACTACAATGTTAGCCAAGAAGGCTCTGTATACCTTGTGGAGATACTTGCTAGCTTGGAGACACGACATGAGCTTGAGACCTTTCGAAGGAGTTTCACCATACACACAAAGTTGATCACCATTCGCGAGCGAGAATCGAATCATCTTATCGAAGCAAACAACTTCAGCATGGTTTTTGCGAAGAAAGTCCATGCCTACTATGATGTCAAAACTACCGAGCTGCATCGGAATAAGGTCGATAGGAAAAAACGTGATTGTTGAGTTCGAGAGTACAATCACGAAGAACAAAATTGACAGCGACGGTTCTTCCGGTGGCAACTTCAACATCGAACGTCGAGGGGAGATGGGCGCGCTTACGATTAAGGGGCTTTTCAAATTCAAACGATACAAAACAGTTATCGGCTCCAGTATCAAATAAACACGAAGCATATATACCATTAACAAGGAACGTGCCATTCACCACGTTGTTGTTGGCTTGAGCTTGGCGCACATTGATGTTGAAAGTTCGAGCGCGAGCTGCTTGCTGCTGTTGCTGTTGTTGTTGTTGCTGCTGGGGCTGCTGCTGTTGTGGCTCTTGCTTCACCACTCGATTAGGGCACATGTTTGCGAAGTGGTTGGGATCACCACACACAAAGCAAGCTCTAGCATGGATCGCGGGTGCAGGAGTCACTTGCTGGCCTTGAGGAGCAGGAAGTAGAGCTTGTTGAGCAGGAGCTTGACCTTGAGCTGGAGCTAGAGCTTGATGTGGATAATCGGAGTGTCGTGCTCCGGTCAAAGATAATATTTATAAGCCTAATTTACCCTTAACTATGTGTTAGTGGTAGCAAGGGGTCGAACCACGAAGAGTATGTGGTTTGTGTGTGGATTCGATTGAATTAAAACAAATGTCACGATTTATGAAGCTTGCAAGAATATCTTTATGTTTTTGTTTAATTGAGAGATGTGAATTTAGACTAAGTGAATTGATTAAATTGATTAACAACTAATAATTAACGACTACGAGAAAATTGGTTACTAGAACAATAATAAGTAAAAGGAATCACACCCGGTTTTGGTAATTGCTAACCTAGGATTTCTACAAGTTTTAGATTCAACTCAAATGCATTCGATTAACGGATTTAGTGTACCGTGACTTAGGTGCTAATAACTATCAACGTCCCGAAGAACGGACAAGAATACACTTTCTAATCAACACAAGTAAATCCTAACCACGACAATGCACAATTACATATCACCATTTCGCAAAGTCATAACTTTTAACATCATTCGACAATTTATGAATTCGTAACAAATGTAACACTATTATCAAAGGTTTCAAAAATCAAACACAAATTTTCACCAATTTGAAGCAATAAACAATTCGAAACCCTAAATTAACAACTACCTACGCCGGGGTGAAACCGAGATGACTAGCCGCTCATGATTGAAGAAGCTTGATCACCGGATGATTGGGATGCGAATTGAATCATCTTGAATCTTGTGGAATGGTAGAAGGCTAAGGATTAGGGTGTTGGTGGATGATGATGATGGAAGGAATGATGATTGGATGAACTAGGGTTTGGTGGATGATGATTGTGAAAGATGATGATGGTCACGATTCTTGATGAATTCGGGTTGTGATGATGAAGGTAGATGGAATAGTATCTGGATGGTAGGTGAATTAGGCCCTAAGATACCAAATTCAAACTCAATTTTTGTGTAACTCCCATATTCAATGCAAAAACCACCAATGAAAATCGATTTCCATCAAGAAAAACCATCTTTTCGCGTTTCAGAAATCCCCAACCCGTCGCCGACGGGCCTGACCCTGTCGCCGACGGGCTCCTAAAAACACAACTATGGCCGACGGCCTATTTGTCTGGTTACGGGTGATTCTGGCACACGGGGTTATCTGGAGCCCGTCCGGGACGGGCTATACCCTGTCGCCGACGGCCTCTTGAACACCAATTCTCCATTTTTCACTCCTCGCACTCCCGATTGATCCGTAACGCGTCTCGGTGCTCCGGTTTTTGACCCGGTGACCCGTAAAGCTCCCGAAAAGCTCCTTAAACTTCGTTAAACCTGCATAAACACAAATCTTATTAAAAGTAGGCCATTATTGAAACTTATGTAAAAACATAAAGTTACGCAATAACGAACACCGGTTTTCAACCACGTATCACATCCCCACACTTGTCTTTTGCTTGCCCTCAAGCAAATCTGTTTTTCACTTTCACTTGGGTCGAACAACGAATACACATCCCATTCCCGAGACAAAGGTTAAGGTCTATTGTCATACAAAAGTTCAAACTCTTTACAATTTCCACATATTTACCGGTTAAGTGAATAACCACATATAATAATGGTTATCCAAGATTAACCCGCCCGTAAAACTAACAAGTCATGCATATCTCTCACAATGTTCTCTCCACTCGGCTTATAATTTGGCTAATGTGTATAATGTATTAGCACTTCAATAAAAAATCGCTCAAAACCGATTAGAAAACGTACCCGCATAGGCTTGTAACTCAATCATTCTCCACCACCGAACACGAATACTAAGCACAAGTCAAAAGGTCTTTGAAAGGGTTGTAATGGGGCTAGGCGAAGGGTAGGAAATAAGATATTTTTAAAGTGGCTAAGGTGATGAAAAATTCGATTTTTATTACAAAAGACTAAACTAAACAACACTAAATATAAACATAACTATGAGGCAACGACTTTCGCCTTTTATTCAACAAACTGCTAGCACATCTTTTTGTGTTTTCCTCAATGCTTTTTCATTCTTTTTCGCAACATTTTCTGGTTTTTTTTTTTAACCAATGAATCACAACTATACAAACTTAATCTCCTATAATCGAATTTTCATCACACGGGTTTAAAAAGAAAAGGCTTATGGTTATGGGCTAAGTGGGTTGTCAAACGAAAGGTTTAGGCACAAAGTTGGCTACTAGGGGATAATTTTTGGGTAGTGATATAAAAATGGTGTAAAAGGAAAAGGTTTACCTAATGCCTTAATCATTCTCGTGCTTGTATTCGGTCTATGGTCTCAAACGTATCAAAAGTTGCAAGTTCTACAATACGTGACTAATGGTCCACTCAAACAAAGAAACATGTAAATGTAAATCTATGATGTAAAAGTGGCTCAAACCTCACGTATAAGGGTATGATATGTGATATGCATCAAATGCTAGTTCCTTAGGCGAATTATTCCCAAATAACCACCCGCTAAATACCCGCCATGCTATTAATTTGAACTTGACTATGACAAAAGACCAAATGGGTTGTGCCATCCCTCGTTGACTTAGTTACTTGTGCTTTTAAGATCGCTTTTGAAACAAGAAAATTTTGAAAATTTTTTGAAATTTTCCCCCATCCCCACACTTGAGGTAAACATTGTCCTCAATGTGTAAGAACTAGAGTTTTAAAACGCACAAGGGATGTGACATGGCTAACCTTCCCAAAATTTCACCCCGGAAAAATAAAATACAAAATACAATCCACTTATTACTTAAACTAGGAATCAAGGTAAAAAGGAAACGCATGCACCTGATTTTTATCGCTTGACGCCCATATCTTCTTCTTCTCTTCATAAAACGGTTGTCCCGCGAACATGTTGTACCTACAAATTCTAACCCTTGTGTAGAAGCATGCTTCTCACAACCATTGCAATTTGTTAGGTGATTAGTTCTACCGTTTTTATGAAAGTGTTACCAAGTCATGCGTTAAATTACCTTGATTTTTGTGGAAAAAAATGTACAATAGTAACAAACCTAACTCACTTTCGTTGGAATCACGACGACATTTAGCATATGCACGCAAGCCCTTTAAACCTCCCGATAGCTCGGGAGGACGATTAGGTCTCGTGAGGGTTATATAGGGAACACACCCACAACGTTCATTTATCTACTAAAAATTAAACGAGTATTATTATTCCAAATTAGCAAATTACAAACAAGTGGCAGGTAAACGGGCAACAAGCTGCGCCGCAACCCCCTTTTGAATTGCAAAACCAATCCTACTAAAGACGAAACGACCCTTAAAGGTTGAGAGATTACTATTCACAACCTGTTGGACCCTGTTTAGAAATTCCACAGCCTCTGGGGCTAGGGAACCAAATGTATCAAAAGCGAAAGGGATAAACACATGTTGATTCTCTAAACAAGCCTTCTCGTGTTTAGCGACTTTGCTTGATTCCGCTTTCAACGCAGCTTGGCCAGCAGCAAACCCATTATCCCTGAGCCCAACAAGAGGGGACACTCCTGTAAGGTCCACACAAGCGTGTTTTCCCCTGGCCCACCCAAACACAAGAATATCAGCTGGTCGAAGAGTAGACCTCCCATCAAGCGGATCCGTCAGAAAGTTCACCGGAGCCTCCTTTTTCGACGAAATCCCCGCCCGCTTTAAAACATCAAACATAATATCCCTTACCAAATCATGTCTGTATTTAAAACCAGGCAACTCCTTACAATGCACCGCATGCTCGCCAAAAGTATCTAAACAAACCTTGCGGCAAACTGGGCAAGGCTCATCAACCGGAAACAGAGGGATCATTAGCCGGTACTTAAGAATTGCCCGGTATTCCACTGCCGACATGTGTTGGCCTAGTCCTTCAATGGGGATGACTGTCAGGAAATCCTGAGCATGAGGAGCCCGGAGACAATCGAACACGGCTTTCTGACGAGGGGATAGACTAAACTTCTCTCCCAAACTTTGGACAGTTCTACTAAATAGGGCACTCGCCAAAGCATTCTGGGCTTTAGGAGGGGCGGTGTCCTTATTAGAGAAACCGCCAAGATCGAAACCCGGAAGGGACATATGCATGCAATCCAACGCACACACATAATCAGAATCTAACCCGACAATACCACAGTCCCGAAGAATGTGGTCCTGCAAACTCCAAGATTGTGCCCTCGAGGCCACGAAAGCATACGTAGATACATCCTCAGCCGAACATAAACCCAAACCCCCAAAACGGGTCGGAAGGGATGCAAGCCTCCATTGAAGATCCCCAAAAAATGGACCCCCGCAAACCACAATATCCTCGATAGCTCTCCTAAGGCCTTTGTCAAAAACCGAAACAGCCTCCCCAACAAATGTGGGTTGGCACGTTCTGAGGCCGAATAACAACTTAGCAACACCCATGCAAGAGCGCAGTAAGAGGAGCTCGCATTGAGGGTCCCGCAGATGTGGAAGATAGCTCATCAGATCCACTGCACAATATGCCCTTTTCACGGCCAAGCTACTGATAAAACCCGCATCCCGACTAACAGCGCCCCCGAGGAGTTTAACACCCGACGTCGACCTTCCAATCCCACTAGGAAACAAACCCTTTTGCGTCTTGACTCCATTGCACGATGGCCAAAAAACTTCTGTTTTCTTGACGTTAAGTTGAGGCCCCAAACAAGGCCCCTTAGTCCTGATGATTTCTAAAGCTTTAGCCACCTCTTTAGCATCTCCTATAATCGTACCATCATCCAAGTACCAAGCATGGAAGAGTAACTTGCATCTATCTCGTATCTGATGAATGAGGGGATGCAAAACTAAGGCAAAGAGAAGAGGCCCTAAGGGGTCTCCCTGCTGAACCCCGGTGGTGGACCAAATATGGTCGTCTCCGACATATAATCTAGCTGCCTGTCCATATAGAAAATCCACCCATAAAGAAATGGACGGGCATCGGGTCCGAACTTCTGACAAAAGGGCGGTTCTATCCACCAGGTTGAAAGCATTAGAGAAATCAACAGTAATCATGGCCAACGACCCATCCGAGTGGAACGCGTTTAAGAACCTGTTCGCACTATGGAGCACAGCCTCAGCCCCGCTAGGAATACCCACTCCAAATTGAAAATCACCGAGATATTTAGCCATCTCCTTCCCGACCCCCCTCATAGCCGCCTTAGAGACTAACCTCCTCCAAATGGCGCCCACAGCAATAGGCCTAATCCCATTGTCTGGTTTAAGTAAGGGCGTGAGGGGCGCAGAAGCAACAAACTCCGCCAAGACCCTAGGGCACCTCCCACCCAAGCACAAGTTAACCACCTTAGAAATAGCCCTAAGCAGCCCGCAAGCGATCACCGACCCCTCTCCACAAAGAGCATCCAAAATGTGCTGTGCCCTCAACCCATCCCTCCCACAAGAGGTCCCTTTGGGGAAAGATTTAATGCACCCAAGAACGTTATCAACATCCACAGTAAGGGGTGGCTCCGATAGTAAGGACCCAGGCATAACCGGAGGAGGTACGACAGGATGTTTAGCCACCAACGCTTTCATAGTATCCTCACCAAGAGGTGCAACCCCCGAAGAACATAAAACCTTAACCGCCGCAGTGAAATGGCCATCTGCAACTTTCCGTAAACATTGCTTAACGTTGGTGCCCACCTTAGAATTATTAGACTCATGGGAAGGCTCGTTAGGGCGCGTAACCACCTCTGATGTTTCGGCAAAAAGTGATAGGATGAGTTCAACAAAACCATCCCTATTGCCCCACGCTGCCAGGGCCCGCTGAATACTAAGACATTGTAAGGACTTCCTATTCCCCGACCTGCGCTCCTGACGGTTAGAAGGCCTGAAAATCCGCAACGTGCAACGTGGCAACAACAAAAGTCTCACCCACGCCTCAACAGACTCTGGCGTAGCCACCACCTTGCACAAAGATGTCGTAAAGGCCTGGGAAAAGGCCATTCGACAACTATGAGGGATGCTCTTAACTGTTTTGATGGGAAGAGAAAAGACACGTTCAAGCAAACCCACGTCTACCTCCAAACCTCCAAAAGAAACAATCTCCTTTCCAACATGTGGCTTAGGAATCCCCACCATAAACTCCTCCGCATTCCCCGTAACCAACTTGAACCGTGCCATCCCATCTGCATGATGGCACCCCCGACTAAGAGCATGTAAACACATACACTCCCCACATAACCATTGGCCGGAGACCTTAAGAGCCTCACCAACTGAAACAAACAAATCCCAATCCGCAGATATGGCATCCCGCATGGCCCACTTCTTGTCATCTGAAGACAAATGAAGCCGCTTGATATGGGCCACCAACCTCGGGAACCCCTTAGCCCCTGCTTGTCCATCAGGGCAACAATGGAAGCTTTTATAAGGGCACAACCAGACACCCCTTGAGGAACCAACACCCCCCTCCTCGGATGGAGCCCCACAAACAGTCAAAGCCCTAGACAAAACCCCCACTCCAGACCCGGGCATCAACAATTCAAAATACAAACGAAGTTTAAGGAAAATTCGCGCTGAACTTGGGAAATAAATGACGAAAAGTAATGGGTTAGCGGGGGCAATGACAAGTTGCCCCACCTCCCTTTGAGGCACACCACACTCAATCCATTGCGGGCTTTCGAAACCTAAAACCCCAACTAGAAACTACTTGAAACAGCTGATTATTCAATCAGTTGTAAACAACTGATGTTCAGCCTCCAAACAAATGGTTTTTCTTCTCGACATTTCATCGAACACCTGGCGTGCAACTTTTAATAACTAGTTTCTCAATGAATTTCAAACCAATGAGAAGCGTGGTGTTGTGTAGAAGAGAACAAGTGAAGGTGTAGTAATGAGCAGGAGGAAATCAGTCGATTTAATAACAAAATCACAACAACAATCGGTTAGAAATGCTTAAAAAGGGGGGAATTGAACATGCGTGATTGTGCGATCAACAAACAGATCACTGAGAATGATCAAAATCAACATAATGTAGTTGCTTACTGTGGATGATGTAGTAGAATTTGGAAGATGATGATGATTCAGTCAGTACGTAGGGTTTGTGTGTGAAAAAACGAACTGGTAGGGCACGAGAAAAGTGGTTTTGTTTGAAAAACTGAAAAAATGAACTGGTAGAGCACCAAATTAGACTGATTGATTAGGAATTGCGATTTAGATAGGATCAAATGCTTCTCAGATTAATTGGTTCTTGTGCCTCTGATTAACAGGATAAATAATAAACCATGGGTCCAACTACGAAGAGTTGAAAACAAGAAAAAGGACGCCAAAAGACGAAAAATCAACGGTGCTTCGCATATGCGGATGGTGGCTTTGATTTTGTCCAAAGAAACTCAAAGAAACTGAACAATAAGTTTGATTGCTGAAAGATGTGTGTGTGTGTGGTCAAATGACAAATTATACAACAACAACAACAACAACAAAACTACGGAGAAAAACTAAAACTAACTATAAAATGTATACAACAACAATTAACTTACCACCTCATGGTGGTCGAATGGAGTGCTTGCCACTCACAAACTCATCGAAATCACCCACCGGTGATTCATACCAATTATTGCCAAATGGTCCAAACTTCCTCACCTCCTCTTCCTTCTTCTTTTCTAGAGGTGACTTTTTCGCCTTCTTTTTCTTGACCGTTTTCTTCCTTGTTTCTCCAAACCTACCAACCATAGCACACACCTTTTTGTTTGGATTCATGTCCTTTTTAGGACACTTATCCTCACCGAGCGGGTTAGTGAAATTTGGAAAAACATTTAAATTTAATTCCCGGTCCCCAAACTTCATGCTTACCGTTCCTGTTGCACAATTTATTATGCCATTAGCAGTTTCCAAGAACGGTCTACCCACGATAACTACCGGTTGAGTGTCCTCAACACACCCAACATAGTCTATTACCAAAAAGTAAACTGGGTAGTAGCAATCATCCACCTTAACAATCACATCCTCCACCATCCCCCTTGGATGCGTGGGAGTCTGATCGGCCAATACCACGGGAGTATCAAATTTTTTTAATGGACCAAAATCGTATTGGTCATACAAACTCCCGGGTAAAATGCTCACACAAGCTCCAAGATCGAGGAGCGCCCTCTCAATTTTAAGGTTCCAATTTGAATTGGAATAAGAGGGTCTCCTGGATCTTGAGCTTTTTGAGGAAGGGCACTCGATAGAACGACACTAACATGAGATATCAAATCAACCGGTTCGGGTAATTTGTTGTGCCGTTTTTCGATGCTTAACTCCTTTAAACATTCCACATGAGCCGGAACCTTTTTAATGTCATCGAGTAACGGTAAATTAATTTTTGCTTGTTTAAAATTTTCCCACCTCTCGTCCTTTGGTGGGCACCGTTCTTCAAATTTTGATGCATTAATCGGGTTAAGTTGATTTAAACAATTTTCACAAAAAGATTTTTTAGTTACATTTTCAATTTTACTTTGTGAAATTGTTTCTTGTTCATTTTCAATTTCCAGCTCATCATTTATATTTTCAACTACACCATCAACTAATTGTGGTGGTGGAATGCTTTCAACACTACAAACTTCATCATTTAAAAGAATACTTACCGCCTTAACGCGTGCATTCCTCACGTTGCTTGTGCTTGAACGTTGATGCTTCGGGTTCACTGTAGTGTCACTTGGGAGCTTTCCCATGCTTCCCCTCATTTGAGCCATTTCCTCCGCAAGTTGGCCCACTTGTTTTGCTAATGCTTCATGCGATTTGTCCCGAATTTCATTCTCTTTCTTGGACTCTTGCATCATCGAAAGCATTACATCCATCTTTGCATTCAAATCACCACCACCTCCTTGATTATTCGTTGACCCGTAACCATCTTGGTTGTAACCTCTTTGGCGAGTTTGGTGCGAATACCCACCTTGATTTCTCGATTGGAAATTCGGATTCATTTGGTTGGAGGAATTACCATACCTAAAGTTAGGATGGTTCCTCAACCCGGGGTGATAAGTGTTGGAGTTCATATCATATTGCCTTCGGTCCCCATATACTTGATTCACCTCCACAGTGGCTTGACAATTCTCGGTCCGGTGACTGATGTCTCCGCATTCCTCACATACCGCGTATTGCACCGCATTCACTTCTCTTTTCTTCATGCGAGCCAACTCCCGCTCTAACGTTTCAATTAGATCCTTAGAATTCACATCATGATCGGGGCCAACACCTTGAGGTGGGGTGCTTTTTGGCTCGGTCGGCCGACTCTTTCGCCTTTGATCTCTTGCTCATTCTTTCTAGGAACTCCCAATCGTCATCCTCGTGATTGCTTAATAGAGTTTCATTGCTGGTCGATTCAAGGCAGTTCCATGTCTCATCATCCAAACCCCTCACGAAGCATTTAACCAACTCCCACCTTTCGATTTGATGATGTGGGCACTTCCGGATCAATTCCTTGAATCGAGTGAATGCTTCATGTAACGGTTCACTCGAAAGTTGGCGAAAAGACCGAATTTCATCTCTAGCATCGTCGGTCTTTGCCATCGAATAATACTCGTCAAGGAAGACTTGTTGCATCTCGCCCCATGTCCGAATGCTATTTGCCGGAAGTGTAAGAAACCATTGTTTCGCTTTGTCTTTTAGCGAAAACTGGAATAGTCGAAGCTTGACTTCCTCTAATGCAAAATTATGCCCCCCGATTGTGTTACATATAGATGAGAATTCCGCCAAATGCGTGTACGGTTCATCATTAGACCATCCATTGAAATGAGGAAGTATATTGATGTAATGGGGTTTACAATCAAACATCCTTCTTTCACAAATAATTGGTGAATCATTCTCGGTGACCACCGGCCTAAAACAGTCATTCACTCACTGTGGAGGTTGTTGATGACGATGCGGACCGTTAACTTCTTGATCAACCGGTCTTCGGTTGTCCCTTCGATCACCCCTTCTATCCCCACCTTGATTTCTACCTTGATTACTTCTTTGATTACCTCCTCCTACGAAACGAGGGATCCGATTAGGGTTGACATTGTTGTTGTTGTAAAACCCGTCATTTCGGTTCCTTTGGTTGTTGTTTCGTGGTTGACGGTTGTTCTCGTAACCGTCATTCCTCCTATCCCCGTACCCGTAATCATCATCCCCTACATAGTTGGCGTCTTGATAGCCAAACTCCTCATCTTCAAATCTTCGTGCATTGTAAATATTACCCCGATTCACATATCCCCAATCTTCGTCATCATTAGCCCGATTATCATAATATTCTCCATCATCTGAATTTTCCGTATGCATGCTCACATGTTCCGGCGATTGATAATCGGGAACACTATATGGTTCGTCATCGGGGATGGCATTCCTCAAATCGTCTATGTTGAAGAAAGGGTCTTCGTTCGCGGGATTGCCACGATCTCGATTACCTCGACGGTCGGAATTGACATTCCGGTCATCAAGGTTGATGGGTAAAGAATTGTGTCGATGAAGGTTTTGTTGTTGGGGTGTTCGTTGGGTGTTATTGGGATTTTGATTTTGGAAAGGTGGTGTGGGTGGTCCATTGTTGTTGTTACCACCCGGTCGCTCTTGAGCATAGGTTGAACATTTGAAGCGGGATTGATGTTGCTTCGGTATTGAAATTGGTTCGGGTTTTAGTTTTGGTTGAAGTTTTGGTTCGCTATTGAATTGGTTTCAATGGTCGGTGTGAGTTGTGGTGTTTGGTTGGTTTGACTAGAAGCAAGTGTTGCCTCTAACCGGCTTGCTAAGTTTCTTCTTGCTACTCTTTCGATTTCTGGTTCGTAGACTAACGGTGAAGTCCTCTCGGAGTTCCGCGTATGCATGCACTACCTGTAGCCTGCACAAGTACCACACCCGCGTAACAAGGAAAAAAAAACAAAGTGCAAGAAAAGAAACTATGCAACTTAAACAGATAATCACACAAATTCAAACAATAATCCAAACACAAAGCGCATGCACTCCCCGGCAACGGCGCCAAAATTTGATCGGAGTGTCGCGCTCCGGTCAAAGATAATATTTATAAGCCCAATTTACCCTTAACTATGTGTTAGTGGTAGCAAGGGGTCGAACCACGAAGAGTATGTGGTTTGTGTGTGTATTCGATTGAATTAAAACAAATGTCACGATTTATGAAGCTTGCAAGAATATCTTTATGTTTTTGTTTAATTGAGAGATGTGAATTTAGACTAAGTGAATTGATTAAATTGATTAACAACTAATAATTAACGACTACGAGAAAATTGGTTACTAGAACAATAATAAGTAAAAGGAATCACGCCCGGTTTCGGTAATTGCTAACCTAGGATTTCTACAAGTTTTAGATTCAACTCAAATGCATTCGATTAACGGATTTAGTGTACCGTGACTTAGGTGCTAATAACTATCAACGTCCCGAAGAACGGACAAGAATACACTTTCTAATCAATACAAGTAAATCCTAACCACGACAATTCACAATTACATATCACCATTTCGCAAAGTCATAACTTTTAACATCGTTCGACAATTTACGAATTCGTAACAAATGTAACACTATTATCAAAGGTTTCAAAAATCAAACATAAATTTTCACCAAGTTGAAGCAATAAACAATTCGAAACCCTAAATTAACAACTACCTACGCCGGGGTGAAACCGAGATGACTAGCCTCTCATGATTGAAGAAGCTTGATCACCGGATGATTGGGATGCGAATTGAATCATCTTGAATCTTGTGGAATGGTAGAAGGCTGAGGATTAGGGTGTTGGTGGATGACGATGATGAAAGGAATGATGATTGGATGAACTAGAGTTTGGTGGATGATGATTGTGAAAGATGATGATGGTCATGATTCTTGATGAATTCGGGTTGTGATGATGAAGGTAGATGGAATAGTATATGGATGGTAGGTGAATTAGGTTCTAAGATACCAAATTCAAACTCAATTTTTGTGTAACTCCCGTATTCAATGCAAAAACCACCAATGAAAATCGATTTCCATCAAGAAAAACTATCTTTTCGCGTTTCAGAAATCCCCAACCCGTCACCGACGGGCCTGACCCCGTCGCCGACGGGCTCCCAAAAACACAACTATGGCCGACGGCCTATTTGTCTGGTTACGGGTGATTCTGGCACACGGGGTTATCTGGAGCCCGTCCGGGACGGGCTATACCCCGTCGCCGACGGCCTCTTGAACACCAATTCTCCATTTTTCACTCCTCGCACTCCCGATTGATCCGTAACGCGTCTCGGTGCTCCGGTTTTTGACCCGGTGACCCGTAAAGCTCCTTAAACTTCGTTAAACCTGCATAAACACAAATCTTATTAAAAGTAGGCCATTCAAGATTGAAACTTATGTAAAAACATAAAGTTACGCAATAACGAACACCGGTTTTCAACCACGTATCAGTGGACCTGTACGGCAGTTGGCGGTGAAATGGTCGTACATGTTGCAATGCACACAGTATCTACAAGAGATTCCACTGGATGGTGATAGGTACAAGTAGGGCAAGCCGGGTGAGGACCAATGTACGCACGCTTGGCCGGCGGTGCGTTGGTAATCGGTGCCGCTACTTAGCGGTGTTGAGGCTGCGGTTGAGCAAGAACTGATTGGAGCGGGGCAACATTGGTGACAGCGCAATTTTTGCTACTGTTGTTGTTCTTCCTCTTACGATGAGAGGACTTTGAAGACTGCGGTGCGACGGCGGTTTCAGGGGTTGGAACAACGGTAGCTTGATGCAGATTCTTGGAGGTTTTATCCCAGTAACCAGACTTGACTCGCTTATCGTTGATCTCAGCGGCGAGCAGATAAGTTTCCTCAATCGTTGTCGTCTTTGCAGCTTGAACGAAATCAACCACGCAATCTGGAAGAGCACGGATATACTTCTTGATGGTGATTTCGGGCGTCTTAACTTGGTCTAGACAGATTATGCTTAGCTGCTTAAAGCGAGCAGTTAAAGCAGCATTGTCACCATCCTTCTGCTTGATATGCCAGAATTCGTCCTCCAACTTTTGGCGCTCGTGGGGAGGGCAGAACTCTTCTATCATAACGTCCTTCAACTCATCCCATGTTAAACCGTAAGCTGCATCGTTTCCGCGTTTGTTTCTCTCCGTCGTCCACCAATCTAGAGCTCGGGATTGGAAGACGCCGGTGGCGTTCAGAGTGCGGAGATCGTCAGGACAGCCACTCTGGCGCAGGGTGACTTCGATCGAATCAAACCATTGAAACATGGCCGTAGGCCCATCTTCACCGGTAAATTCTTTCGGGCCGCAGGCATTGAACTGCTTGAAGCTAAAAACAGACTTTGGCGAATCAGTCCTGGACTCTTCAGAAGACTTGCTGGCGTTTTCATTCAGCTCACTAACAATCTGGGGGATAACTTTCGCCAATTGCTTAGCAACGAGGGAGGTGACGGGTGGTCCATAGGACAACCCTTAATGATGTTAAAAGACAAATTTATCATTCACTTAATCGCGTAATTTTCTTGAATTAGATGACTACAGTTGCTTATGTTTCAGGTATGTTTTGGGAGCTAAAAATGGATAAAACGCTGCTTAGGATGGAACGGAGTGGAGAGGGGCACGCGTGGAAGGAAAGAAAGAAACAAAAAGTTCAGGGCTCCACCGTAATTTATGGTGGGTACCGTAAATTACGGTAGACCCTGAAATCGCCCAAATCCACCGTACCATAGAAGAAACTCACCGTAACACTTTGAAGTCCACCGTAACTTACGGTGGGTACCGTAAGTTATGGTGGAGATGACAGAAAACTTGTAACTGCCTCATTAAAACAGTTTTGGTGGTGTCTTTTCACATTATCTCATGATTGGACGTTTTCTCTGCATATTGGGGGCGATTTTGGCTGCTTTCTCTTGGTTCCAAACATTTCTAAACAATTGGTTTGTGTTTTCGATTCGTATGAACATTAATCATTTTGTGAAGATGATGTACCAAGTCATGCATGGCTAAACTTTTGGTGATCATCCTAGATGTAAGGTTTACTTTTGAAACACTATTTTTGTGCTTGAATTTCTAGAATAATAACTTTGAATGTTTGTTTGAGTTATTATGGTGTTTGGATATTTGTTTGTAAATTGTTGATTATTGTTTGATGTTAATCTAAACCATATGTTCTTGGTGCCGTAGGCAATCGAGATATCATGGGAGGGATTAGGGTTAGATAATTATCAATTGATCATCGAGTAACAACCTCGCATTTCTAATCCGAGTACTTAGTTCTCTTTCATCACAAACAGATAATCAAACACGAGCCATGTCTATGTGGTTCTTTCTAGTTAAGCATAAACATTAGTGTGGATTAAAACCTGAAATCTAGGATGGTCGCTTGTTCTCATAATCTGAATTAAAAATCCAATCTTGATTAGTAACTAGTTGATAATTTAGTTTTCTAAAACAAACAATCCAAATCATTGATCTTTAATTTTTGCATATTAGGTTATTTGTAGTTAATTTGCAAGACTATAGAATCAACACATTTTCCACAAACTCCCTATGTTCGATACCCATTTACTACTATCTACTAGTTGTAATTTGGATTAAATTTGCGTGTATTACGACAGCACGTCAAATTTTGGCGCCGTTGCCGGGGAGTAGTGCGCAACGTGTGTCAGTTTGTTAGGTTTGCTTTGTTATTTTCGGGTTTACACTGGTGTGTTTAGTTTGCAGGTTCTACAGGTGCATGCATACTAGAGGCTCTCACAAGTCGTCACCATTGTCATTTGATCCGGAGATCGAAAGAACGTTAAGGAAAAATAGGGTTTTAGTAAGAGAAAACAGAATTATTGGTTCACCTACCTCACCCATCACACCACGAAACATCATGCAAGAATCCCAAATACCACCCACAACGGGTCAAACGACCTCATCATTTATACCTACTTCCACACAACCATCACCAAACACAACCATACCTAATACCACTACAATTCCTTCTCCACCTCATGACACTACACCAACCAATACCACACAACTAATCACTACTCAAGTTGAACCCAATCTTACCTTTAGCCCTTCATCCACAATACCACCATTGTCACACTTCTTTCCCCCAACTACGGGTCAATCATCCTCTAATTACACAATACCACCAAATTCAACCATTGTCCATGCTACTTCTACATTTAGACCATCAAACCAATTGGGCTTTCAATACTCATCCATTCCACTCGAGCAATCCTCGGGTATTCAAGGAGATGGATATGATGATGGCTATGAAGAGGAGTTTAGAGGGTATAAAGAGGAAGGTTTTTACTATGGGGGTGATGGAGGCTACTTGGGACCGTAAGGAAAAGTGGGTCAACAAAGTCAACCGATTCAACAATTTCAAGACACAAGTAGACTACCGGTTGGGGTGCAACACATTAGACCACAAGGGCCACAATTGCAACGCCCTACACCGCTACATCAAGTGCGTCCTCAAAATATGCAACCACAATTTCAAAGACCGATTCAACAACAACCACAAATGCCACAATACCAATTTCAACCACCCTTTGCACCTCAAGGGCCTATGCAAGGGCAAATGGGTCAACCAAGAGCATCATTGGGTGCCCCTCAAAGACATCATCGGGATGTAGTACGGGGAATTGAAGCTCACTTCCGGCCTATTATCACTAACAATCCTTCGCCGGTAGTGATTGCTCATCATGCGGATGGAAGAACTTTTGAAGTTAGAACAACTGCCCTCCAAAGTCTACCAAAGTTCAAGGGATTAGTAACGGAAGAACCCTATTTTCATTTGGAGACATACGAATCCATTTGCAACACCATTGGAGGTCAAGGGTTGTCTTCGGATGATGTTAAGTTGGTTCTCTTCCAATTTTCTTTGGAAGACAAGGCAAAGAGTTGGTTTCACACTCTACCCTTCGCATCGATCTTTACATGGGCCGATATGCAACAAATATTCTTGGATGAATATTACACCTCTCAAAAGACTAATGATGCAAGGAGAGGTTTGAGAAGCTTCCAACAACAATCGGGGGAGATGTTTCATGAAGCCTTCGAAAGGTTTAATATGATGTTACGGAATTTCCCTCATCATGGGATCCAATTATGGGAGTTGTTGAACGCATTTCACAAAGGGTTAAGCTCGGAGGATGCACGTGATTTAATTTTGATCACCAATGGTACATTCGGTACGAATTATGAACATGTTGATTGGGCATTTTTAGAGCAAATGGCGGTGAATTCCAAGAGGAAGGCCCAATCTTCTAGAAGGGCAAGGCATGTGATACAAAGGCCTCAAGTGCATGGAGTAGAGAGTGGCAATGTTCAACCCACGAATCAAGTGTACAACGTGTGCACTAATTGCAACGAAATAGGCCACACGGCGGAAGTTTGTGTAGTGGGGGTGGTTGATGAGCAAGTAGAGGAAGTGAATGCAATTCAAGGGGGTGGTCAAAATTTCAATATGAACTCTAACACATACCACCCCGGGTTACGAAACCATCCAAATTTCCACTACGGGAACGTGGCGAACCAAGCTAACCCAAACTTTCAAGGAGCTCAAGGTAACTTTGCACCTCGTCAACAATAAAATCAAGGCAATTATCGGGGTGGAAACAATTACGGCTACCAAGGGCAATTTCAACAAACGGGTCAAAGTGGTTCGGGTCAACCTTCGTCAAGCGGGAATGAAGTCATGGATATGCTTCGGGCTATGCAACAAGATATGCAAAAACAGAATCAACTCGATGAAGTTCGAATGCAAAAGGATGAGGTTCGTGATAAGAGCATCCAATCACTAACAACCCAAATGGGTCAATTGGCAACCGATGTGGCGGAATTGAAGAAAAGCAAAGGTCAACTTCCTAGCGACACCAAGGTAAATCCCTCACATGGTTCGTCACGAGGTAACCACGTTAATATTAGTCATGTCAGTGTATTGAGAAGTGGCAAAGTATTTAAAGCAAATTTGTCACTGGGTTTGGCCGAGGGGGTAGTTGAGGATGTTACGGGTAATGAGAGTGATGATGATGATGTTTCACTGGTTATACCTAAAGAATCAAATGTTAAAAAACCGGGTTTGGGAGAAAATGAAAAGAATGAAAAAGTTGAGGGTGAACCGAGTCAAGTCCCGTTTCCATCGGCCTTACTTGAACCGGGTAGGAAAAAATTCATTGCATCAAGAGGTCCCCAAAAAGAAGAATTGTGGGACATGTTTAAACAAGTAAAAATCAATCTTCCACTACTTGATGCAATAAAACAAGTACCCGCTTATGCTAAATTTCTAAAGGAATTATGTACACAAAAAAGGCAACAAAAGAAGAAAATGCCTAAGCGGGTGGATTCAGCCAGGCAAGTGAGTGCAGCTTTGAATGGGGAGCTTCCGCCTAAGCTCCAAGATCCGGGCACGCCATTAATTAACAATCAAGTTGGTAATTTTCAAATGGCAAAGGTGTTACTAGATCTTGGAGCCGGGGTTAGCATTTTACCGGGGGGCTTATATGACCAATACGACTTTGGTCCATTAGCAAGGGTGGAGACAACGGTTGTTTTGGCCGACTTGTCTCATAAGCTACCTTGGGGGATGGTTCAAAATGTGATTGTGAAAATTGATGAGTTCTATTATCCGGTTGACTTTTTGGTATTGGACTACTCATCCGCGGACCCAAAACAACAACAAAATGTCATTTGGGTCGGCCATTTTTGAGCACCGCGCGTGCTGTGATCGATTGTAGATTTGGTACAGTCGATATGACTTTTGGGAATCAAAAAATGCGCTTGAATGTTTTTACTAACAATTCTAATGCTGTTGGTGTTGATGAGTGTTTCATGGCAGATTTAGTCGACGGATGCAACCCGCTCGAGTACGAGGAGGATGACATAGATGTTTGTTTGTGTGATTTTTCTGAACAGGTACATGCTTGTGCACTACGGGTTGAAGAGGAAAAACAGGATGCTATGGCTTTGAAGGAAGGTCGACCGCCATGGACTCATCAATTTGAAAGCTTGCCGGTGGAAATAAACTCGGGTACTAGGCCATCACTAGAAGAACCACTGAAGTTGGAACTCAAAGACTTGCCAAGCCATTTGAAGTATGCTTTCCTAGGGGATAATGACACTCTATCGGTCATTATTGCCTCTAATTTAGAGTTGGCACAAGAGCAAGCCTTATTGGAAGTTTTGAGAGAGAATAAAGGAGCTATTGGATGGACAATTGCCGATCTCAAGGGAATTAGTCCATCAATCGTCATGCACAAGATTATTACCACCGAAGATGCAAAACCGACACGAGAAGCTCAAAGGCGATTGAATCCGAACCTAAGGGAGGTAGTAAAGAAAGAGGTAATTAAATGGTTGGATGCGGGAATTATCTATCCGATTTCGGATAGTGCCTGGGTAAGTCCTACCCAAGTTGTGCCTAAGAAGGCCGGCATTCAAGTAGTCAAGGATGAGAATGGTGAACAAATTGCCACCCGACCGGTCACCGGGTGGTGTGTATGTATTGACTACCGAAAATTGAACGCCTCCAATTCTAAGGACCATTTCCCGCTACCTTTTATAGACCAAATCATTGAAAAACTGTCGGGTCAAAAGTATTACTGCTGTTTGGACGGGTATTCGGGTTACAATCAAATAGCAATACACCTGGATGACCAACACAAGACCACCTTCACTTGTCCATATGGCACCTTTGCCTTTCGGCGAATGCCATTTGGCTTGTGCAATGCACCGGCAACTTTCCAACGATGTATGATGAGTATCTTCTCGGACATGGTTGGAGAGTCACTTGAAGTGTTTATGGATGACTTCTCGATTTTTGGCACTAGTTTTGAATCGTGTCTTAATGAATTACAAAAAGTTTTAAAAAGATGTGTTGAGAAAAATTTAGTGCTTAGTTAGGAGAAAAGTCATTTTATGGTGCAAGAGGGCATTGTGTTAGGTCATGTAATATCGGAAAGGGGAATGTAGGTGGATAAGGCAAAAATACGGGTAATATCATCTTTGCCACCACCGAAAAATGTTAAGGGTGTAAGGTCATTCTTGGGACACGCGGGCTTTTATAGACGTTTTATAAAAGGCTTTAGTGTTATTACTAAACCATTATGTAATTTGTTGTTAAAGGATGTTCCATTTGACTTTACTGACGAATGTTTGCAAGCATTTACTGTTTTGAAGGAACATTTGGTGAAAGCTCCCATTTTGCAACCGCCGGATTGGTCAAAGCCGTTCGAGATTATGTGTGATGCAAGCGACACTACAATTGGTGCAGTTTTGGGTCAACGGGTTGACAAAAAGCTGGGGGTAATTTACTATGCAAGCAAGACTTTATCCGAAGCGCAACTGAATTACACCACAACCGAAAAGGAGTTATTAGCGGTGGTGTATGCTTTGGATAAGTTTCGTTCGTATATTTGGGGGAGCAAGGTGGTGGTATATTCGGATCATAGCGCGGTCCGGTATTTGATGGAGAAAAAGGACGCGAAGCCCCGTTTAATTCGATGGGTGTTGTTGTTACAAGAGTTAGATTTAGAGATCCGAGACAAAAAGGGAAGTGAGAACGTAGTGGCGGATCACTTGTCCCGGATTCCGGTGGAAGGGATTGACGATGTTAGCGAGATAAATGAAAGGTTTCCCGATGAGCAACTACTTGTCGTATCTACTTTTGTCGCACCATGGTATGCTCACTATGTCAACTACTTAGCCACGGGTGCCATCCCAAATCATTGGACCAAGAAGCGACGACAACAATTTATGGTCCAAGTGAAGCAATACATTTGGGATGAACTGGATCTTTTTAAGATCGGGCCGGATCAAGTTATTCAGAGGTGTGTGCCCGAAACGGAGGTGTTGGAAATCTTGACTCATGCCCACTCATCCGCATGTGGAGGTCACTTTAGTGGGCATAAAACGGGTTACCGGGTTCTCTCATGTGGGTTTTATTGGCCCACTATTTTCAAGGATGCGTGTGAGTTTGCAAGAAATTGTATAAATTGTCAAAGGATGGGAAGCATTTCAAAGAGGGACGAGATGCCATTGCAACCAATTTTGGTTGTAGAAATATTTGATGTATGGGGCATTGACTTTATGGGTCCCTTCCCGATTTCGAGTGGTTTTCTATATATTTTGGTAGCGGTGGATTACGTCTCTAAGTTGATTGAGGCTATTGCAACAAGAACAAATGACCACTCGGTTGTTTGTAAATTCATTCAATCCAACATCTTCTCCCGTTTTGGCATTCCAAGAGTTATCATAAGTGATGGTGGTTCACATTTCAAGAACTTTAATTTCGGGAAATTATTGAAGAGGTATAGCGTGAATCACCGGATTGCCACACCTTACCATCCGCAAACAAGTGGACAAGTCGAAGTGTCCAACCGTCAAATAAAAGAAATTCTCATGAAGACGGTTAGAACGGATAGGGAGGATTGGTCGAGCAAGTTGGATGATGCGTTGTGGGCATACCGAACAGCCTACAAGACTCCGATTGGCACAACACCTTATCGGATGGTTTATGGAAAGGGTTGTTACTTGCCAATGGAGTTAGCGCATCAGGCACATTGGGCAATCAAGACGGTGAATGCGGACTACGATGAAGCGGGGAAGATGAGGAAGTTGCAATTGAGCGAGATAGAAGAGATTAGAGATGAGGCGTATGAGTGTGCATCGTTTTACAAAGACAAGCTCAAGAAGGTACATGATGCAAAGTTGAGGAAGAAAACCTTTGAAGTGGGACAAAAGGTTTGGTTGTACAATTCAAGGCTCAAGATGTTTACGGGTAAGCTTAAAAGCAAATGGATGGGCCCGTATGTCGTTCGGTGAGTTGGGAGGTTTGGTGATGTAGATATCCAAGATGAGCAAACAAATAAACAACAAACGGTGAATGGTCATAGGTTGAAGCCATACTTGGAGGGGAACGACATCAACAACTTGGAGCTTGACAAAGCGGGCTACATCTTACGCCCGGTCGATGAAGAACAACCATGAGAAGCCCAGGTTTGGTAGTGTAAATAGTTAGCATGTTTTTTAGTTTGTTTTGTATAGTTTGCATATTTACCGTACTCGCTTGAAGCTTGTGTTTGAAACAAGTGTGGGGACATTCGGGTCACGAATTGCCCTAACATTGTGTTGAGGACAACACGGGACTTTCGAGGGGGTAGGGTAATTTTTACATGTTTTTGAAAAAAATTAAAAACACAAAAAAATTGAAAAAACTGAAAAATAAAATAAAATAAAAAAGACACTTAAAAATTGCATTTTTACGCAAAACAGGGATGCCCAGGTACCACCGTAATTTACGGTGGACTAAATTTTTTTTTTGGGATTTACGGTGAAATGCTACTGATTTACGGTAGGAATATTGTGCCAGCATCCACCGTAATTTACGCTGTCCACCGTAAGTTACGGTGGACCTGGCGAACTGATGGGTCGTCCCAGGTACAGCAGTTATAAAAAATAAAAAAAAATAAAAAAAATAAAGGAATCACGTGACTTATTCCCTGGCTATTCCTTTCTTCTTTTTTTCCCTAACCACAAACATTTTACCTATCTCTTTCACAAGACCCACCAAATCTAAGAAACTCCATAACCCTATAACCTTCAATTCTTCATATCTCTCTCAATTCTTAGACAATTCAAGTGAAATTTAGGTCTATTTTGACTAATTTTTCACGTACTTGCTGATTTTGCGAAGAGATTTGTAAGAAAACGACGTTTTCTGGCTCGATTCATAAACCCTAGGTCCGAAAATTTTGGGGGTTTTTGAAGTTCTTGTTTCACTTGTATTCTAGCATCTTCAAATCAAGGTATGTGATGTGTGTTTGTTACTTTTGATGATGCATTATGAGAAGGAAGGTTATACTTGTTACTTATTCATACCCACTTGCTTGTTCTTAGATTTTGTCATGAAAATGGTTACTTGAACTTTGTTATGGTTTGTAGATGTAGGTTTGATGATTAAAGTAGTGAACTTTTGGGAATATCTACATTGTAGAGACACCATGCCCAATTTTTGAGAAAATAACTATAAAATTTTTGGTTCACTAACATCTACAACCATGGTGACAAGCAAGTGTGGGGATGTTTTGGAGAAAAGGGTCTAACTTTTTATGTTTGGTTGTGTTGTCTGCTTTATAATGTGTGTAGGAAAATGGTAAGAACGAAGGAAAGAGCTGGATCTAGTTCGTCTTCTTCGTCTAAAGGCAAAGGCAAACAGCCGGAACAACAACCAAAGAAGAGGCAATTTTTGGGTCGAGTTAGTGAGAGTGAAAGCGAGGATGAAGAGATGGTTGAGTTGGACCCGGCTGAAAACCCAAGATGGGAATCGGGTCCTTTAGATGATCAGCCAGAGCATTGGCAACCGACATTATTTCATGACAGTATGAACCGGTTAAAAAACAAGGCTGCAGCGTTTATTTGCGAGAGGGAAGTTAACGAGGTTGAATTTGGGCCATTTAATGTGTTTAAACAATTCCGCGCCTTAGGATGGGAGGCGGCGCTCAGTTGTTACGATAAGGATAACAAGAACCTGTTTATGGATGAGATTCAAGAATAGATGGCAACTCTTAAATGCAACACATATGATAGGCCATCACAGATGAAGTTGACGGGTGAAGTTAATGGGATCAAGGTAGAAATGTCGTTCGATACATTACGGAAGTTGGCAAAATACGATAGTCTACCCTCTCGTGATTACATGATCCCTAGTCTTGATGATCTGTTGATAAAACCGGAGAAGCATCCGAGATGGAATGATATGTTAGCGACTTTGTTCTTACCCGGTACTTACAGTGGAATCTTGTACCGGGAGAACTTGAAGATTGAAGCAAAATTGCTGCTGTCGATTTGCATTTTGAATGTCATTCCAAGAAGAGGAGATAAGGAACAGGTGAGGTATCCGGAAGTGCCCATCCTTTATTCATTGCTCAATAGGTCTCCTCGCTTCCCGATTCGGTATTTGATCATGAACCATCTTTGGATTTGCCAAAACAAGTTGGGGAGGAGCATTATCCCGTATTGCCGAATTATCACGGGATTGATGAAGCAGTTTAAAGCGATCACATCGGAGGATAGAGGACACCCGAAAAGGCATAATCTTTTTAGTCTAAACAAGATGGGTATTGGATGGACCTACACGCAATCGGAAAGGTATCACAAGCTCAAATCAGAGGGGCAAAGATGGAGAGCGTTGAAAGTTGGTGCAAGGGATCTTCTACCGGGTGAAGAGGATGAACCGGAAAGTGAAGCGGAAGCCCCGAGTGGGGATGATGACTATGCGGATGAGCCGCACGGTGAGAATGTGAATGTGGGCCAAGGGGGCCTAGGTAGGGGATATGGTGGTGCTTTCTATGATTACATGGAGTGTTCATACGAGCAGAATTGGGCTTACAATGGAACTATGCAAGAGGTTATTGAGAACCAACGTCCTCCGGCACCCGTTTTTGACTCATGGTCGGGTTCGGAGCGTACTTTGTTTGATCAACAAACGATGATGAGTGCTAGTATGGAGCGGTCCTTGAAGCATAACTTCGATCGTTAAGAATCATGGAATTGTGCACATGCTTACTCTCATGAGCTAGAGATAAATAACCAGTATGAAGATGATTAAGCGCGAAGAATGCATGTCGGGCGGCCCGTGGTTGTGGATCCACCTCCGGTGGATTATGCGTCTCTACCACCATACGATGGTAGTGTATCGTATCCAACCCCGCCTCTCCATCATTCACAATGGTTAGACCCGCGTCAACAACAAGGAGCTTCGCAACAAAGTGGAAGCGGTAGTGGCTCGATTGCCTTCGGAGAATGGAACGAGATGATGTCTTCCATTTTTGGACCGCCTCAACCGCGCTACTATTAGTCAGGTCGTGCTCCTTCTTGTATAATTTGTGAATATTTGTTTAGTTTGATATGTTTATGGTCGGATGGTTGGGTGGTGTTCAGTTTTTGTGTTATGTTTGGGTGGTGGAAGTTGGCGGTGTGATGTTTTAAAAAGAAGAAAAATATTAAAAAAATATAAAATGAAAAATACCAAAAAGAAATTTGTGGTTTGAGTGTTGAGCTTTCAGTTGGTGTTAAAGAGTTTTAGCTATCAAATCCTCCTAAAGCCATACATTGGGGTCAATGTATCCCAAGTGTGGGGATGGGGGGAAATTTTTGAGGTTTTTGAAAAAAAAATTAAATCAAGCGAAACAATGTGAGAATTTGAACACCTTGGATTAACCCCAAATAATGCACCGGCAACCCTTAATTACCTTTATTCTTGGTGAGAGTTGAAGCCACGCTTGTAAATAAATAATACTTATCTTTGATGAGAGTGGCAACGGATGGGGGTGCGTTAGAACTTGTGCCTTGATACGGTTTGAGTCCTTAGTTGGATATGAATGCGAAAAGGATAAGGGCATTTAGGTAGCCTCGTCATTAGTGTGTGCGAGTGTGGGATTTGGGGGGTTGGACCACATTAATTATACATATTAGCATGGTTGCGAGAGGGGCGGGGGTTTGGACATTTAGTTGCCCATTTTATGCCTAAAGCCTATCATTTGTTACCCCTTAGCTAGTTACCTAAATATTTACCCAACTTGACCCGGTCTTATAGTGTTAGTGGTTGTTTTAGTAGTATGTAGATATATTTAATGTTATGTTGAATGTTTGCTTTGAAAAAAAAGGGAAAAAGCAATGAAAAAGAAAAAGAAATGATGTTTAGTTGTCTTGTACATAGTAGTTAAGCTTGGTAGTTGTTTGTTTATTTTATCGTGTAATAAATGACCGGGTTAAGTTTTCGCTACTTCGTATATATTCCATTTCCTACCCGTACACCTAGCCACGTTACAACCTTAAAGCCCCTTTGATTTGCATTCATGTTTAGCACTTGTTAGGAGAAGGATCGATTTAGGTACAAGCCTATAGTTGTGCAACCGCCCGTTTGCCTTTTGTGTGTCTAGCTCATAGTTTCTAGTGCTTACTTGTTGCCGAGAGGAGAGATATAGTGAGGGGTGTATTATTTCGGGTGTTAAGAAAGGGTTAGTAAAATGACTACATGTTTATGCTTGGTTTATGTGATCGCGTGTTTTGAAAAATGGTTTTGATGAGTTGCTTGGGACAAGCAACGGTTAAGTGTGGGGATGTGACGGGTGGTCCATAGGACAACCCTTAATGATGTTAAAAGACGAATTTATCCTTCACTTAATCGCGTAATTATCTTGAATTAGATGACAACAATTGCTTATGTTTCAGGTATGTATTGGGAGCTAAAAATGGATAAAACGCTGCTTAGGATGGAACGGAGTGGAAAGGGGCATGCGTGGAAGGAAAGAAAGAAACAAAAAGTTCAGGGCTCCACCGTAATTTACGGTGGGTACCGTAAATTACGGTAGACCCTGAAATCGCCCAAATCCACCGTACCACAGAAGAAACTCACCGTAACACTTTGAAGTCCACCGTAACTTATGGGGGGTACCGTAAGTTACGGTGGAGATGACGGAAAACTTGTAACTGCCTCATTAAAACAGTTTTGGTGGTGTCTTTTCACATTATCTCGTGATTGGACGTTTTCTCTGCATATTGGGGGCGATTTTGGCTGCTTTCTCTTGGTTCCAAACATTTCTAAACAATTGGTTTGTGTTTTCGATTCGTATGAACATTAATCATTGTGTGAAGATGATGTACCAAGTCATGCGTGGCTAAACTTTTGGTGATCATCCTAGATGTAAGGTTTACTTTTGAAACACTATGTTTGTGCTTGAATTTCTAGAATAATAACTTTGAATGTTTGTTTGAGTTATTATGGTGTTTGGATATTTGTTTGTAAATTGTTGATTATTGTTTGATGTTAATCTAAACCATACGTTCTTGGTGCCGTTGGCAATCGAGATATCATGGGAGGGATTAGGGTTGGATAATTGTCAATTGATCATCGAGTAACAACCTCGCATTTCTAATCCTAGTACTTAGTTCTCTTTCATCACAAACAGATAATCAAACACGAGCCATGTCTATGTGGTTCTTTCTAGTTAAGCATAAACATTAGTGTGGATTAAAACCTGAAATCTAGGATGGTCGCTTGTTCTCATAATCTGAATTAAAAATCCAATCTTGATTAGTAAGTAGTTGATAATTTAGTTTTCTAAAACAAACAATCCAAATCATTGATCTTTAATTTCTGCATATTAGGTTATTTGTAGTTAATTTGCAAGACTATAGAATCAACACA
This sequence comes from Helianthus tuberosus, assembly GCA_030545235.1. Lineage (NCBI taxonomy): Eukaryota > Viridiplantae > Streptophyta > Magnoliopsida > Asterales > Asteraceae > Helianthus > Helianthus tuberosus. Next base: position 112,597,575 of record CM060400.1, on the reverse strand, counting down.
TTTTCCTCAAACTCCCTGTGCTCGATACCCATTTACTGTTATCTACTTGTTGTAATTTGGATTAAATTTGCGTGTATTACGACAGCACGTCAGGAGGTGATGCGTTTGTTATCATGATTGCGGCGAGCTGTTCGGGAAGAGCGCGTTCCAGATGATGACATTGACTGCAACAGACATCGCCATAGGATTCAGACGCTATATAATCGAATCTCTCCTCACACGTACTACTACTAAAGCGCAGGAACATATTAACCTTTCAAACATATAATCACATAATCACATAAGCACATAAACACGTAGGGGCACACAAGCACGTAAAACACAGAAGCATAAGAGGCAGTCAGAATACAGAAACCTATCATTCAAGTCCGCGCGCATTCGAGAATAGCGATTGCGATTAGCGAGTATACGAGTAGCATATCATGCATTTATCCACCAATAGTAACGATTTGTTAGCGATTTGAGATAGATGTGCAGTGTGAGTCGTGTGTGCCGATCAAAGCGAGGGCGAAAATCGAATAATTCCACAAAAATCGGAACACATAAACTGGTAAAACCACATAAAACACATAAAATTCACATAAAAGCGCTAAATATCAGAGTCAGCAGTTGCGGGCTCAGGGTCGAAACACATAAAAATCAGTGGTTGCGAGCTTGAAATCGAATTATAGATTGTCTAAGGCTCGATAGACATCGACTACCCAAAGTGATTCAACTATTCACAAAAACTTCAAGTACACTCTTTGGCCTTTGGGACTGTGCTCTCGCCTCGATTTGGGCGAACGGCACGCATCCTTCCAGTCACTTGGTACTTTTGCACCGTTTTACGCGCCGCTCATCGTTTATGCTATCGTTAACTGTTCAGGCTAATCTCTCTCAGCGCTCCCTTCAATCCAAGAGAGTGTTTACTTGTTAAGCACAATCTGTGAGTATACTCGATCCCTTTTTGCTTTACGCACTTTTGGGTGTTAGATACGTTACTTATTCTAAATCACAATCGACACACAACGCAAACACTATTTATACGCTAACCGCTACTGCATGCTACGTGTTATTCGATGAATGCTTGTTTGTTATGTTAACACAGTGATTGTTGCTTGACACCTTAGCAACGATAGTACTATAGTTTGGACTCAGCACATGTCGTGGACACGGGTTGTTAAGGGCTTTACTTCACGTGTCCCAGTGGGGATATGTGTTGCGCATTATACAACTCGCAGTCACGTCTGTGCATATCTCTCTGTCGATAACCTACTTGCCTTCACATTATACATGTTACATGCTGGTTATGCGTAAGCGATTTCGAACTCTATTATATCTATTAAACTTGTATGCTCACCTTTACACTATGTGTATTGTCCCTATTTTAACGTATGTGACAGGTGTTTGGATGCTTAGGATGCTGTGCTTTACCTGCTTTTGTGGAATCAAGTAGGATGGAGTCTAGAAACAAAGACAATTTATTTGAATCTGAGTTGTCGGAACATGTTTTGTTTAGAGGATATCTGTCTGTAATAATTAGATTACTTAATGGTTTATTGTTGGGAATGAACCCTACCAGAGGAACAGATAATGTAAAGCCAAAACCAGGTCACAACAGAGGATTCATAATAAGCAGCAGTTTACACTTAGCTCTCCCCTTGAAAGTGAGTTATAACAACTGATGGTCTCTATCTGCTGTTCATATTCAACTGCTGCTGTCCCTTCAACTGCTGATGAAAACCCTGAAGTATCCTACACTGCTGGTCCTATCTACTGATGATAAAGCACTGCCCATTCAAGGACTGATCAACCTTGAGGAAAGCACTGACATAAAGAGAAAGCAGTTGTTTAGTAAATTGTTTGTTTTATGTATAGTCAGTGGTTAGGTTAGCAGTGTTTGTGTAAGGACAGTAGATGCAGTTTGTTAGGCTGTTAGATGTCGCTTTCTTGGTGACGTCAGCTGAGATACCTCAGTGGTTTGGATTGCCTATAAATGTAACAGTACCCTGTACTGTTACATTTGATTGACTGAGCGAGTTCTTCTCCTCATGTCTAATCCTTTCATCTTGTGTGCAACCAACCTTGGGGCATCAGGCTGAGGGGGAGTTTAGTTTATAAGCATATCTGTAATCTTTTGCTTTGATTTGTAAATCCTTTGACTCTATGAGAAGCAATTGTTTATCAAACTATTTTCTCCTTTGATTGTGTTTACAAAGTTTGTTTTCATTTCCGCTGCACTTACATGTTTTCATATTCACAAATTGTTCAAAACATACAAACAAACACAATCATGAGAGCCTCCGAAGTTAACAATTGGTATCAGAGCCTGGACAGTCAAATTCAATCTAACAATCAATTTAACATAACAGTTCGGCTCAAAATTTCATTGATACTAAGGTTGGTTGTATTTTTGTTGAAAAACAGAGTACTGTGTTAAATATGTTCAAAATGGTTATTCAAAAACTCTGTAAATCAACCAAGATGTCATATGACACACAAATTTCACACAACAAGTAAATTCATGCACAAGACACTCATGGTTTCTAGATCTGAAAGCAATATCTGTTAAACCATGAGATTATTTTTATTTTCTAAATTGATTTAAACTGTTGATGTGTAATATGTGATGTTTTCATTAAATACTAAAGTACAAACCTCAGATTAACAAAACCTATGTTCATAAAATTATTGTTGTTTTGTTAACACAAAAAGAGGGAAATTAAAACTTTAGTTATTTAGATCTTATGTGTTGAAAACAGGTTGAGTTCCTAAAAAGGACAAAATCAACTATGTTCAAATACACTAAGAAAACAGGGGTCAACATAGTCCGTATCATATGTAATGTGAGATTGGGTGAAAAACTTGTGAAAACATGACCAAGTCTCTCAAAACATTACTGCAAAATGATTTTGGACTAATATTCACAAAAACTCAGAAGTGTGTTTATCTCAAAACTTTTGAAGTCAAAAGAAAAGAGTATAAACATAAAACACTTATGAGTTAAAGTTTAGGGTAATAATGGTAATTAAGCAACTATGTGCATTTATCTGTTCAGAAAAAGGTTTTGATTCCAGTAAATGAACTCCAAAGAGGACTAGACAAATGTTCAAAAAATTTTCTCCATGTGTCCTCAGGTTTGCAATCAACTGACAAAGAAAATGGTTCCAAACAGTGGTCAAAATGTATCCAAAAGTTTCCTACCACTGTTGTCAAACCACTGACCATTTTCAAAAACTTGTGAATAATATGATTATATACTCTATTGAAATTATACCAGATCCTTTTTGATATTTTTCTCAGAAAATCCTTTAACTATTTTTTATTGTTCAAAGGATTTTCTCAAATAAACAGGATATATTATTCATTTTTTTTGGAATAATATATTTGGAACTTATGCTTGTTTTTGTTAGCAATAGTTTCAGCTCCTGTCAGGATGTAATACCTTATTTTTATGGTATTAGTGTCCTCATAAATGGGTCAAAAGGAAATGGTGCATATGTCATGATCATGTCATACTCAGGTTTGCTCCTAAATTTTTATCAAAGGTTGATTGCAAACTGTGCTTGAATTACTAGGGTACTCATGTTTTAATTGAATATTAAACGAAAATGAGTTGCCTTAGCAAAAAGTTTTCATCATCTGGGGTACTAAACCACTGTCTTTCAAAATTGACATGTGGCAAAACCTTGAATGAAAATCTTCAAAAGTGTTGCTGAAACACCTGTCCTTCAGAATTGTACCATTTACCCTAACCACTGTTCTGTTCCAACGTCTGATCTCTAAACACTGTCCACTGCTGAAAGTTAACCACTGATCCCTCATTTTCCTGATAAGCACTGATGCTCAAAATCAGTGTCTTATCCACTGATATGCTATCCACTGATAGTAAAAATCATCCACTGTCCATAATTTTTACCGTTGTAACCACTGATGCTTGATACGTCAGTGGCCCTTAAAACAACTGTTCTCCAGACTTCATCCACTTCATCAGTGTTTGACACGTGGTCAGTTTTTAGCCCTCAGATCTTAATAACCGCTGCCACATCAGCGATCATTTTTTAAATAAAACCCTGCCCTAAACCCCAAACAGGGTTTTACACTGTCGAATTGAATTCCAAAATTCTCTTCTCATAGCAGTTTCCAACCCTTCTTCTCAAAATCTCTAAAATCCTCTTTCGTTCTTCTCCGCAAAAAATGACAAAATCAAAATCAAAACCTAAATCACCATCACCTTCCAAAGAGGTCGCTCAAACGGCCGAAGAACCCATCGAAATACCATTCAAACAATCTCACAACTATCTGGGTTTACTCACAAAACCTACTGATAATCACACCTTTAACACCATCATTGATACATTATCTGCATCAAAGTACAAAACTTTGTTGACAGCAAATGCTCCCATCTATTTGCAAACCCAGAGAGAGTTTTGGAAAAAGGCGTCGCTTGAAAAACAAGACGGAAAAGTCATAGCCATTAACTCCTCAATACAGGGTAAAGCAGTTCAAATAACCCCACAGTCTATCTCCGAAGTATTTAATCTCAACGATCAGGAAGGTAAACTCTCTTTTGAGAAAGCCGAGATGAAAACTGATTTCGTAAAAAGGGGGTATGCAGAACAATCAAAGGTTGATACCTTACAAAAAGGTTATTTTCCTTCTGCTCCAAGATTTTTATTTCACACACTTTTGATGTGTGTTTCAAATAAAACAACATCATTTAATGAAATACCCTTGAAGATTCAATGCCTGGGGTATGCCATTTTGAATAACAAAGATTACAACTATTCTCAGGAAATCTTCAATGACTTAGTGAAAAATGTTGACAACAAAGCATTTTTACTTTTTCCAAGATTTTTGAGTTATTACTTTAAACAAAAATTTGTAAAGGAAAATGAAAATTTGCCAAAACAAGGTGTTCATTGTCAAATAAAAAGCTTAACAAAAGAAACATTTTCAACGATGATGGCACCAATAAAAACAAAAGCAGGGGTACCTGAGCAGATTTTAGCGGTTACAACTGCTCCTCAGGTATCAGCTGCTGAGCCCACTGCTCCAGGTGATCATAGCAGCACAACCACTGCTTTGAAACCCACACCTGACATAACCAAAAAGACCAAAAGAAAAACATCCAGAAAACCCACCAAACCCAAAACAAAGGCAACTCTGGAAGATGAGATCCCAGAGGAAATGCCTGTGACAACACAAAAGTCACCACAAACCACTGCTGCTACTTCCTCACAGCAGTTGGAAGAAAGATCTCAACCCATGCCTAAAACTCCTCCTGCATCCTCACAAAAGGATCAGGTTGTAAGCACAGGGACACCACAATATGAAGCTCTGAATCCACTCGGATCCATCTTCCTCAGTCCTGATCCCAAGGACATGTCTCTTTCAACCCCCATCCCCTCACCAATAATAATGCCACAATCCATGCTACCTTTGTTGCATGCAGCTGCTATAGCTCAGACACAAACCAGTTCCTCTCTATCACCTATCACTGAGAGTATACCCCTACAAGTGACTGGGTCTGATGCTACTACTCCTGCTATCCCAGCAACAGTTGAGGAGGTTACACCCCCTGAGTTACAAGTAACTCTGGGTGGTAGTTCAAATGGAGCAGCAACTACAACTGGTGGATCAACAGATCCTCAGTTGGACAGTTGTTTCATAAGTAAGACTCCCTTGAAGGCAATTTCTTCCATGGAAACTTCGGTGACCACCAGTGAGTTGGATCTAACCACTGGTACCATCAAAGGTTTATTGAGTGCTAAAGAAAGAAGTCCCCAGTACCGAGAACAAGGGGCATCAATGGATGATTTTTGGGACTCTGTTCCTAAGACACACATTGATATAACCACTGCTGGTGGGGATTCAGATGATCCTACTAAAGTAGGTGATGATTCAAAATATCAGGAATTGACGGGCAGAGTTGACAAACTTGAAGAATCAGTTGCTGAAATAAAGGAGATGGTGCAAGAGATTTTAAAAGCTCAGAAAGCACAAGCCACTGTTGTTCCTGCTCAAGCACCTGCACAACATGCATTTGCTAAAAATGAGCTTTGGAATACTTTTCAACCCATGCTTGAAGCACAGCAACTTATGGCTGACAAAAAGCATGCTATTCAAGTACAAATGCTGACCAACATGGTTGAATCAAGATTTAAAGACACTCAAGCAGACATCAAGGCTATAAAGGCTAGCATTCAAAGTGCCTCTGGCAAAGTTCCTTCTTTCATACCATTTCTTGTAAACCCCCCTTCAGATAATGCCAAAAAGGGGGAGAATAACAAGCTGTTGGAAAAAAATGAATAGGATGGGAATAGAACATGGCCTTCATGTTGAGTCTAAAAAAGAAAAAGAAAAAGAAAAGCAGGTCTCAAAACCTGTTAGCCAAACAGCTGATACAGCAGTAGTTACAAAAACTGCTGTCAGTAGCCAAACAGTTGCCATGTCATCAACACACACCACTCTACCACACACCACTACAACTACTGCTCCACCATCATCATCTATAATCATACCATCACCACTGCCTCCTGTCATAAAACAGAAGACAACAGATGTTACAACATCTGTTGTAATGACAACAGTGATTGAAACACCAGTTGTTTCAACCACTGTTAGTCAATCACTGTCACAAACCACTGCTATCCAATCTACCACCACTGATCCACCCAAAACATCATCTGCTCCTTCTTCATTAAAAAGGAGAAGGAATCTCATATCAGATGATGATTCACCACCATCAAAAACTACATCACCACTTCCATCCCCTGCTCAGAAGCAGAAGACAACTGCTGACATATCAGCAGTTGTAATGACAGCAGATGTTGAGACACCAGTTGTCTTAACAGTTGTTAGTCAGTCATCCACCACTGCTCTCACCTCTCCTACTTCACAGCCAAAGCTCTTCAACAGAAAAAGAAAGCCAATACCTGCCGATGAGAGTACACATGATCCTAATGCTGCACAACATCCACTGGAACTTGAAGCTATCAAAAATGAGATGAGGCAATTCTATATAGAAGAAGATCCTTCAAAAAGGAGATTCTCCTCACTCATAGGCTACATGCCACCAGAGGATATGGATGATTACCTCAAACTCAAGGCAAGGCAGGCTAAAGCAAGAGCTAAATTTGAAAGTGAACGTGAACGTCTAAGCGAAGAAGGCATTGCTAAAAGACTGGATTTCTTCCTTGAAAAGGTAAAGCAGATGGAAGAATTTGCACAGGAACTAATCAAAGAAAAGGCTGAACAACGCAAAGAGCTAAGAAAAAATTATCTTGCCTACATTATGAAAGAAAAATTCTATCCTGCTGAAGAAAAACAGTTTGAAGAATGGCCAATAATCGCTCTAAAGCATGAGGCTGAGAGGATTGACAGAATTAAGAATGATCCTACAAAGAAGAAAAATGCTCCAAACTGGAACAAATTCAAAAAGCTCATTGCTGACTTCACTGCTGAGTATAAAAGAAAGAAAAAGGAGCTGGTGGATGCAAAAATGGATACTGCTGAAGCCATATCAAAGTGGTCAAGACAGCAGACTGATGAAGCCTACGAAAGGCTGAAGAAAAGAAAGATAACTGTTTCAGGCACTTCTAAGAAGCAAGAACAAATGATGAAGCTTGAACAGAAGATGGGAAACCTCGACACACTGTTCCGGTCTACTTTTGTAACAAATCAAGAAGAGGGAGAACAGCTGACTGAAGAAGAGGTAATAGAAAAGGAAGCAGAGTTCTTCAAAGATACCATCACGAAAATGGGTCTAAAATAAGAAACTTCAACAAAGCTTCAAAGCCTTTTTAAGGCATTAAACAAACCTGCGTCTCCAAACACTGCTAAAGACAAGACAGAAGCTGAAAGACAAGAACTTATTGAACAAGAAACTGCAGAAGATATAGCTGCAGCAGACAAAGTCATTGAAGAAGCTTTCAAAAGAATGTCTGAAAGTCTGCAGGTGTTTTCAAGGCCATTATCCCTCAACTCATCTTCAAATAAATCTCTCCCAAGAAATCCATTGGGTTCGAAAGTACTAAAGTGGATGTCTGACCAAAAGACCCATGTATTGACTATTGTCAGATCCAATGGAAATGTGAAGTACATATCAAGGAAAGAAGCACTAGGCCTTAGTGTTCAAGATTTGCAGGATCTCCTTGAACTTTCACTGTGTAGGGATGAGGATGACCAGAGTGCAAAGGAATTTGAAGCTGAATTCAAAGAACAAGCTAAGGCACTCTTGATGAGTAATAAAGATCCAGAATAATGACAGGTTTTGGCATTATCTGTTCCAGGGGGAGATTGTTGGGATTGAACCCTACCAGAGGAACAGATAATGTAAAGCCAAAACCAGGTCACAACAAAGGATTCATAATAAGCAGCAGTTTACACTTAGCTCTCCCCTTGAAAGTGAGTTATAACAACTGATGGTCTCTATCTGCTGTTCATATTCAACTGCTGTTGTCCCTTCAACTGCTGATGAAAACCCTGAAGTATCCTACACTACTGGTCCTATCTACTGATGATAAAGCACTGCCCAGTCAAGGACTGATCAACCTTGAGGAAAGCACTAACATAAAGAGAAAACAGCTGTTTAGTAAATTGTTTGTTTTATGTATAGTCAGTGGTTAGGTTAGCAGTGTTTGTGTAAGGACAGTAGATACAGTTTGTTAGGCTGTTAGACGTCGCTTTCATGGTGACGTCAGCTGAGATACCTCAGTGGTTTGGATTGCCTATAAATGTAACAGTACCCTGTAATGTTACATTTGATTGACTGAGCGAGTTCTTCTCCTCATGTCTAATCCTTTCATCTTGTGTGCAACCAACCTTGGGGCATCAGGCTGAGGGGGAGTTTAGTTTGTAAGCATATCTGTAATCTTTTGCTTTGGTTTGTAAATCCTTTGACTCTATGAGAAGCAATTGTTTATCAAACTATTTTCTCCTTTGATTGTGTTTACAAAGTTTGTTTTCATTTCCGCTGCACTTACATGTTTTCATATTCACAAATTGTTCAAAACATACAAACAAATACAATCATGAGAGCCTCCGAAGTTAACATTTATGGTATGTGACATAATATTAACTATTTGGTAATTTAGTCGTTATGGATTTTCTCAATCTGTTTCGCTCAGTGTCGCGCCCCGATGTTTCCGCCATTGGTTGGGGTGTGACAAACGAAATACAGTGAATTTTATGTAAAAAATATTTAAAAAATTGTGTGTTTTTTAGGTATTTTTTGTTGTGTTCACATTGGTTCTCGTGGTTCTCGCAATAAAGGGTAGTTCCTAACGGATCATTGTCATATATATATATATATATATATATATATATATATATATTTATATATATATATATATATAGATGAAAATCATGAATAAAACTAAAAAAAAAATTAATGTGGCTTATAAGGACGACTTTTCGTTTCTATAAGTGAATAATTTTTTTATTTTAAATTATTTATTAATCCAGAAAAAAACAAAGAAATTTTTACCTTATTGGGATTACAAATCGTCTCTACAGGTTAGAACATTTTTTTTTCAATTTGACTTATAAGGACAAAATGTCATTTCTAAAAGTGAATAGTTTTTATTTTAGGAACATGGTTGTAAAACAATGTCTTCAAGGCTAGGTACTCGCCGAGTAACCGCTCCAAATTAGGCTACTGAGACGACTTTCTTCAACTCCACCTCAGTACTTGAAATTGTTCAAATGCGGTCATCCACGGATAGAATTAGATCTATTAGCTCAACTTGGCCCGGGTTTGACTTAAAAAAAAAATAAAACATATTTTTTATGTCTATTATATCAAAGAATGAATATTATTCTCACGTATTTTGTTATAAATATTAGTAAATTTATGTTATTTGACATATATTTAATTTTCAAAAACTAATTTTTTTTATAATTTAACATGTCCGAGTACTTTCCGAGTACTCTCTACCTAGGCCAGGTACTCTCAGCTCCACGATCGACCGACTAGTGATCGACTAACGACTTTTGCAACCATGATCCGGAATAAAAACAAAATTGTTTTTCTCTATAGGGACGACATGTCATCTCTATAAGTGAATAGTTTTTATTCTTAATTAGTTGCCATTCTAAAATAAAAAAAAAACAAAATAAATTATTCTTTCTTATGGGGATGGCATGTCGTTTCTAAGTTACATATTTTTTTTTTCAAATTGACTTATACGGACAACATCCCGTCTCTACAAATCAATATTTTTTTCTTTTTTTAATCAAATATTAATTATGAATAAAAAACAAAACATTTTTTCCCAGGACAAAATGTTTTCTTTATAGGTTAGATCATTTTTTTCAAATTTTTTTTTTGCTGGAATGGTAAATTTTGCCTTCTAAATGAAAATTCTTTTTTACTGGACAAACTTTTTAGAGACGACATATCATCTCTATAAACTTAACTATTTTTTTATTTTTCATATATATATATATATATATATATATATATAGATCATTAATAAAAGAAATTCAATAGAAAAAATATTTAAAGTTGTCGTCTCTATAAGTTGAAACGTTTTTTTAGGGTTTCTAATACATTAAACTAGAGAATAAGAAAAAACAAAAACAAATTATTTACACCCTATACAGACGACATGTTATTTCTATAGAGTAAGGGGCTGTTTGGTAGCCTCTTAATGACCATTCAGATGCTATCTCTTAATGGTTTAAAACCTCTGAATGAATAAGAGGTAACCTCAAGTCTGAATGGTTAAGAGGTAACTTTTGAATGATAACCATCACATGCCACATTCTTCTACCTTCTAATTGGTAAAATTCTTAATGGTTCCATTAAGAGGTAGCCTCTTAATGACCATTCAGAAGCTACCAAACAGCCCATAACACAGCTTAAAAAGCACAAAAACCCTATTGAAACATGTCGTCTCTATAGGTTGATCTATAGAGACGACCAATGTCCCACCTATAGGTGTCGTCCTTATAGGGGTTTTTTATGTAGTGTCCATACATTATATGAGATACAATTGTTAGGGTTGTAAAGGCCATGCTCGTGTTCGTTTGTTAAGGAAATGCAGATGTTCGTGAATCGTTCGCGAACACATGTTATCCGTGAACACTGGTCACGAACACAAATGGTTATTAAACATGAAAAAAAGCACCATCAACTTTAAACATCGGACACAAGTAGTCAAATACAAACATTAAATGGTAAATCAAAAATTCAAGACACAAGACACAAGAAGTCTACTACTACAAGCACCTTACTATAAATCAAGTTTAGCTAACTTAAGACATAATTATCCAAAGTTTGTTAGATATATCCCCAAAAATGACTTTTGTGTCCAACTTCTTCATAATTTAGATTAGGGTTTACAATTTGCCTGTTTTTTAAATATAATTATTAACTAATGTTTAGGAGGAGGGTAAACTTAAGAGGGAAAGTGAAATACTAAAAAAACATTAAAAACTTTAAACAAATTAACATAAATAAACGAACACGAACGAATGTAAAAGAACATATTATCAAACGTTCACGAACGCAGTTGAACGAATGAGACCTTTGTTCGTGTTCGTTCATTGAGTTAACCGAACGGAATATCTTGCTTGTGTTCATTTATTAACTAAACGAACGAACATAAATGAACTTTCCGTCAAACAGTTCACGAACTGTTAGGTGTTAAACATTCGGTTCATTTACAGCCGTAACAATAGTTGAATTTATGTGTGATGTGAAAGTTCATCATTGGGAGGGCATTCCAATACCTATGCTTCATGGGAATTGACTTTAATCCTTCAGGTCAAGGATTTTTTATAAAGTATAGTTATGGTAGCTAAGAATAAAAGGGACTCAATATATAGTTGTTCGAAGTTACAAAATATTAATAACTACATAGCATAAGTTTGAATTGATTAGTTGCATCTGTTGAATATAACAAGAGCTCCTTTAAATACATCGTGAAGTAATAAATACATAACAATGATTTGTTTTTAAAAGAATAAAGAAAAAAGCTCTTGAATAAGCTAAACCAGAATGCAAAACGACCATAATATAACAGTTTAAAAGAAAAGTTAAAGGTAATAGAACCTAATATGGCTGTTTAAGTTGAGTTACGGAAGTTAACTCGACACCAGCCATCAAGTAATAAGAGGAGAATGCAACCCATAAAATTCATAACTTAATTGGAGCGATGAGAACTACAAGAATCAAGTGCAAAGCTTCCAAAAACTGATGTTTTAAACGTAAAGCTTTTGTTCCAAAAAACTGATGTTTTAAAAGTAATTAAAGCGATTGATAACTCCTCGTGTGTCCTCAAATGACTGATCTCTTGGTTTGCTGATGGGTGGCTATAGAAGGGAGTTGAAAAGCATGAACAATGAAGATGAGCGGTGTCAAGTAGTCGAATGACTCAAGTAGGAGACGTTAAGAAATTAACCGATCTGATATAACCATTATAACTATGTTTTTCTTCATCATTCAATTGTTATGTTGGTTAAATATTGAATATTTATGAATTAACTTTTTCGAAGTGACACTTACCATAAGCTGCATTTGAACCCTGTATTCAAAACACAACTTACAAACAAAATATTCACACAAGTAGAGAATTGTATCCATCATACACCACAAACCTACCATGCTGGCATGCTTTGCATAATATATCAACATAGGGTAATTTAGCAAAATAAACAACCAAACTAATCATATTCTGATTCACATGTCGTGACATGAGGGTGCAGCTATCAAGAACTTATTGTTGTGGCCAGAAGTAGGGATCTTCTTTGTTCTGATAAATCTTAAATAACTGGTTTGAGTATTTTTTTGCAAGTTCCTTGCATCGTTTGATCCCCTCCGAGTCATATTCTTCCAGTTCTTCCACCGTTTTGTTAAGATCGCCATTAGAATCTCCATCCGTGAGAAATTCAGCCAGCTGACAACCCCTACAAGATCATGCACGCATACATTTCAACAGAATTAATGACTGATAATGTCAGTATATCTTAAGGATAACATGGTTTGGCCAATTAACATTAGGGTTTTATTACTAGCATCATAAAACCAATAAAGCATTTCTTTTACCAAATATGAAATCATGAGCAGTAATAAGCTCAGTTAGGACAAAGTATCAGAATATTGTAATAACGTTCTCACCTGGGTGCATCAGGTTGGCTAAACCCTCGCCCATTTCGGTATCTTGTGTCTTTAGATTCTTTCTCATCAGTTGTTTGTTGCCTATAAACAGCACACACCGCCCTCATACACAATCCAGGATCTTTAGCAAAATCAGATAGCATATCCCCCTCTAGATCCCACTTCATATTCGGATTTTTTTTCCTGCGAATCTTATCCATAGTTGATTTATATTCAATAAAATCATTTAATGCATCTTCGGATTCATGGGTGCTATCACTACTTTTAGAGTCACAATTAGAAATACTTTCAGAATCGTTCACGATAAATCCACCTGAACTTTCACAGAGTGATGTATCTACGCCATCATTATCTTCCTCATCCTCACTTGAATCGGCGGTTATATTCAAGTCAAAACTGCTTTTGTCTTGTTTCTTATCAGATTCTGATTTTCGGAGCCTCTTTAGGGACCTCCTATGTACATTTTCTTTCATCTCTTCCTCTGAATCCGTCATAGCCCAAGAGCCATGTTGTGTTTTAATTAATGTGCAAATTAGAGCATTGTCATCATTACTATCCTCAACATCACTAGTAATGGTTTGGGCAGACGGTTTTCTTTTAGCACTTCTATTATTTGATGAACGGACTCTAAACTCATCCGTATGTTCTTCATCAATATGTTCTAGATTAGAGTTTTTGAGGTTAGTCTCCGACTCATCTACACCATCATTATCTTCAACATCCTCACTTGAAACAACGATTTTTTTCAACTCAAAATTGCTATTCGCTTGTTTCTTATTAGATTCTGATTTTCTCAGCCTTGTTGGGTACCTCCTACTTATATTTTCTTTCACCTCTTCCTCTAAATCTGTTATAACCCAAGAGCTATGTTGTCTTATGAGTGTGCAAATTAGAGCATTGTCATTGTAATTGTCCTCATCATCGCTAGCACTTCTAGTATTTGATGAATGAACTCTAAAGTGGTCTGTATGATCTTCATCAATGTGTTCAAGATTAGTGTTTTTGAGGTTACTCTCCGACTCATCTACACCATCATTATCTTCAACATCCTCACTTGAAACAACGATTTTTTTCAACTCAAAACTGCTATTCGCTTGTTTCTTATTAGATTCTGATTTTCTTAGCCTTGTTGGGTACCTCCTACTTATATTTTCTTTCACCTCTTCCTCTGAATCTGCCATAATCCAAGAGCCATGTTGTCTTATGAGTGTGCAAATTAGAGCATTGTCATCATAACTGTACTCATCATCGCTAGCACTTCTAGTATTTGATGAATGAACTCTAAAGTGGTCTGTATGATCTTCATCAATGTGTTCAAGATTAGTGTTTTGGAGGTTAATCTCTAACTCATCTACACCATCATTATCTTCCTCATCCTCATTTGAAAAAACGGTTTCATTCGGGTCAGAATTGCTTTTGTGTTGTTTGTTATCGTATTTTGATTTCCTCATTAGGTGCTCCATACTTGCATTTTCTTTCACCTCTTCCTCTTCAAATCAAGCATACTAAAATGTTTCTAGAACCACAAAAGGTGTTAGGAACAATAAGGTCCAAATCAAGCATACTAAGATATTAATTATTGAAAAAACCCAACCCATTTCATAAAATCTGGATAAATAAAACACAACAAACAATGATGCGTGTGTCAAAGCGCATTATACAGAATTGTCAATATTCTCGCATCACGTAAATCTAACACATGGGGAGATGCACTCTCATTAGCGCATCGGGCGCATCACGCATTATACGCACATTTTATAACCAACATTTAACTAAGTCATTTTCTTAAATCTTAGGGTTTCTAAACTATTTCCTATTTCACTGTGGTAACATAATTTACATTTGTAGCTTTTCACAAATAATCAATTAATATATAGATTGAATACCGTTTTGTTACACTCAAAAACTTTCAAAATGGTTTGATAAAGATATACTAGTCTAGCTAAATAATAGTACAACATATGAGATAGCAATTTTACCATAAAGTCCATATGTTAAAAAGGATTTTGGTAAAAAAAAATAAAAAAGGTTTAAAAATCTTACAATTGATAAAAAAAATCTTAACAATTGATAAGTTAGATAGGGTTTAAGGTAGTAGAAGATTAGGTGTTTATTCTTTATAGTGTGCAAATTTAGCCGTTAAAAAGATAAAAGAGAATGTAGGGTGAGATAATTAGGAGGAGCCATATCAACAAAGGGTTATATATAAAAATGTGAGGATAGAATAAGAATAATCTACATTTGTTGAATTTCACCAACTTTCATTATTTTTCTAACGTTTTTATTTTTTATTCATTAATATTAAAAAAAACTACCCAATAAAAAAGAGAATTTTTTAATCTTTAATACAAATGTGATGTTAAACTTAAAGATATGTTTGATTTTATGGTGTAATTAGAGAAAGTTAATGTATGAAAAAGTTAATAACATTTAACAAAAAGAGGGAATTTGATTAAACTCAACAAATATGGGCTATTTCTTTTCATTACGTCTCATTTTTACCTTTTGAGTAAACTACCAAAATGGTCTCTAAAATTTAGTCACTTTTGTCATTTTAGTTCAAAGCTCAAACATTTTGAATCTCTGTCCTTGTGGTTTTAATTTTGTTGTCATTTTCATCCAAAATCAAAAGCTGGTCAGAGTTTTCAGTTAACATCCAAATTTTTTGGTTTTTTTTCCCTCTTTTAATGAAGGACAAAATGGTCTTTTAACGTTTTATTATAACAAATTAAAAAAATCTAACCATTTTGCCCTTTATTAAAACGGCGGAAAAAGACAAAAAAACTAAATGTTAACCGAAAAATCTGACCAGAATTTGCTTTTGGATGAAAATGACAACAAAATTGAAACAACAGTGACCTAGATTCAAAAAGTTTGAGTTTTTAACTAAAGTGATAAAAATGACCAAACCAACTATTTTTGCAATTCACTCTTACCTTTTTATATACAGCTTTTTGATGAAATGCAAACGCTTCTAAAACAAAAGAAAAAAAAACAGGAAAACCACAGACACATATGCCTTTTAGCTAAAACTACTTCCATGTCATGTCACAACAATATGGTTTCATAGCCTTCACTGAAAAAAAAAAAAAAAAAAAAAGAAAGTGTGTTCGCACACATGAGAATTCTAATCACGACCAAGAAATATTTTGAAAACTATGAAAATCGTATAATGCATTTGTATATGATATTTTGATGTAATATATCTTGTTGGTCTTTAAAATAATGTCTCCCTATATAGGTAAGATTATTGTAAAAAAAGTTGAAAGTGTAAGAACTCTGAGAAATATTGTGGAGATAACATGTGTCTCAATCTAAATTAATTTAAAAGGGTAAACAAGTAATTTTATCATTGATTCAATTAATTCAAAACATTCCATAACCGCCACCTTATTTATAGGAACATGATTTTTTTTAAAAGATCTTTATAAAAACACTACGAATAACACTGCAACCACCATTCAGCACGTATATAACACCATTCAATAAGTATATAACATCATTTTAAAGATCTCTATAAAAACACTACGAATAACACTGCAAAATCACCATTCAGCACATATATAACACAATTCAATAAGTATATAATACAATTCAATAAGTATATAACACCATTCAATAAGTGTACAACACTATTAAAGACACTTCCTCCATTTCCAGAATGTGTTCTTAGTATAATATTCATAGTATGGTTATTGTACATGGTGTTTTAAACCTGCATGCATGGTGTTTTACATCTGCATGCTAGTAGATGTTCCAGATTCCATATGTTAAAACACCATGGTGTTTTAAAACCTACATTCCAGTAGATAAAAAAACACCACGCTTTCCGGTATGTGTTTAAAACACCACGCTTTGAATCACAATACAATTAAAACAACACTGTATGAACATAGATAAAACATCATGGACTAAACATCTAGCAATATGGTACTCATATTAAAAATAAAAAAAACGCTCGTTATTATGGTGTAATTTTTTTAAAAAAAAAAGTTACGTATAAAAAGTTGTTGACGTTTAAAAAAGACGGGGGTAAGTTGCATGTGCATTGATGTTAGTTTCTTAATTTAAAAATGTTAAATTTACCTATATACCCTTAATCTAGAAAATTAATATGTTTAATAGTAAACATTATTTACAATTTGAAGAACACGTTGATTGGATTTTTGAATTATTGATTGATGACGAAAATCGAACTATAAGTCTATAATTTAGTGATTATTGAGATAGAAAATAAAGAAAAGAATGAGAGAGAAGATTAAATAAAATTAACTAGAATACTCTTCCCCTTTATTTTTTAATTTTGTCATATATATATCGTAACCCAAATACTTTCTATCCTTCCAAACTATACTTCCTATTTCCTTGTTTTTATATATCTATAGTTTAATTTATAAAATTATTAAAGATCCCTCAAATAAAGATGTTTTGAGATGTTGAAAAAAGACTGGCAGAAGGAAAAATGTAGTAGAGAAACATATTAAAACTTGGTCTTCTTTCTAACATTAACCCTAAAATGCATTACCAGAACCAAATATTGAACATATTTTTTAACCAATCAAGTACACGTATATTTGTGTATTGTACGTATGTATTTTCATAACTTATAGAATGAAACAAGGTTGGTTGCAATACCTTGATGGCGACACCGAAACAAATCCGTAAGAAAAAGATGGCGGCCGGTGGTTGTGGATGTGTGCCGGAAACTCGAAACCGCAGAGAACAAAGGGCGGTGAAGTAATGGGAGGTTCGGTGGCTTTTATAACGGAAACGCGATTTGATTTCACTGGGAAGAAACTGCCGTATGACAGTTACTTAATTAATTAGATTTATATATCACGATCTTTATCAAATTAATTGTTAATCAATGCTCATTTTATATATTTTTGGTTTAGATTCTTTTATCTTTTTCACAGGATATTATCTTGCTGTTGTAAAATTATCTTATTCATTTGGATTTATTTATTTATGATCAAATAATTGTTAGGGTTACTTACCATTATCGTTGTGATATCGTTTTCAATATAATTTATAAATTCAAAATATATTTGAAGTAAAAACGGATTTTGTGGGAATGTTTTGCGCATTTAATCTAACAAAAATACTAGGTTAGAACCCCGTGTATTACACGGGTTTATTATATGTAATTTTATATATTAAATAATAAAAAAAGATATATTTTTAAAATTGTGTGAGCTGAATAAATATAATTTTATACACAAAATAAAAAAAATGTATATGTATAAAAACCATTTATTACACGAGTTTAATAAATATAATTTTGTATTATAAATAATGTAAAAGTTATATATCTTTAAATCACATTAATTTCTTTTTATTTTATGATATAGATAGATATAGATATGCCAATGAAGTAGTGGTGTAGTGGTTGGGGAAAGAATTCGTGTTCCTTGTGACCCAGGTTCGATTCTCACTCTACTCATTATTTTCTACGGCATCTAGGTGAAGAGCGAATACGGGTGACACCGGTTCGACTTGGATGGGAGGCGAGGTTTTACCGATTATTCTATTATCGTGCCTTTGGGCGGGTGGAGGTCGGGTTTCCGCACATTTAGGAAGAGCCAAGGGAATGGCGGTGGTCGAGTAGTCGACCTTAGCCACAGCACCCGATATCACGGTGATTGACACGTCGTTTCATGTCGTTCAAAAAAAAGATAGATAGATTTTACACATTAAGTGAATTATATAAAAAAATATAGATATACTACTATTTTCAATTAGGTAACCATATAATGGATAGAGAATACATCATTTTTATATAGATTAATAATTTGAATAGATATAATAATTGTATTGTTTTTAATAGATTGTTTAATGTTATCTTGTAACGAAGATAGGCATTTTTTTTAATTAAGAAAATAAAAATAAATATAGTATAGATAAAATTTAATATTAATTTATCATTTATTTAATTAATATAATATAGTATTAGATTAGATTTTAGATTTGATTAAATATTATTAATAGTAAGAATTTGTATTAGATTATATTAATTATTATTATTATTATTATTATTATTATTATTATTATTAGTGTTATTAGTAATTTTAATCAATTAAATGAGAAAATGACAAGTGTCCCAAAAATGGTTTCTTTTATTATATAGTATAGATTAGTCAATTTTTGGTTAATTTAAAGATATATTTCTAAGGTAAGTATTTTAAAATATAGAAAATGATATTAACCCGATCTAAATAATAATAAAAATATCAATTTTGATTAAAAACGGATTTTTAGAGATGATATAGTATTGACACGTGACATTTGTTTAATTGTTTGTTAGAAGTAGGATTCACAGTAAATGGGTCAAATATTTGAAGTGTTCTATGAGGCCACGAACCGTAGAGGTTCTAAGTACATTAATATGAGGCCAACGAGTCTTGGGGAAACTATACACACCATTATGAGTTTTCAATTCTTAGAGAATTAAGATTTGAACCTCGGGGATATATTTAGTACCTATAAATGTGTAGTAATAACAACCCATAGTTTGATATGTTTGCTAAATTTAGGAGAGTTAGTTAGGCTATAGGGTGTGAGGTGCATGGTTGGGTCATTAATCGTCACGTAGGATCATTAATGGATTGCTACACCATCTCCTTGTCTCATCCACCATGATTCCCATGGATTAAACCATGACAACCATGAGCCTACTTTCCTTATTCAATATTTTCTTTCCTTTTCACAAAAATGAATTAAAGTAATATAAAAGTGGTTTAAGTCATGACCACACCCTTAGGATAGTGGTTTTAGATGATGGATTAGAAGTAGGTGACATGGCGCTGATGTGGAGGGTCATGGTGATCATGAGGGTCATGACCATACCCTATAGCCTTACAACAAGTCGAAACAATCGTGTTTAATTCCTTTTTTGTTATGGAATCGGCTGACAACAAGTCGAAACAATCGTGTTTAATTCCTTTTTTGTTATGGAATCGGCTGACTTAAGTTTATGTCCATAAATCTGCCACATCTTGCGAATTTTTAGCTTCGGTCCATGCCAAAATGCGAAAACGAGGGCCGCCTATGATACACCATTGATGAAATTTTTGTGGTTTTGTTGTGTACGGTTCTATGTCTTGTTTTCTTGATTGACTTTGGGTGCTTACTTAGCTTATACTAACAGGTTTCATGTATGTTTACTTTTTTTTAACGGCCAACAGAATCAATCCCGAGCACTCTTGGGGCACCCACTAGACCAAACGGAGTACTCCGAGAGTAACCCGGGTCCACCTCCAATTCCGAGGAAAACCCGGTAACCCACCCGTCCGTAGGCACGACGATGAAATTACCGGTAAAACTCGTTTTGCTCAAGGATGTTTACTTGTACGTAAATTTTAGATGTAGTTACGTTCGGAAGCAAGTCTCAGGTTGGCTATAAAAGACATTTTTGCTAATCTCAAGTGAAGAATAACTTACATAACTTAAATTCTTATAAATGAGTTTTAGGCAACCTTCTGTATTTAAACTAATGAAATGTAAAGTATATCAGCGCCATTGCAAATGAGATTAGGTTTTACAACTATGATGTTGATAAAAAATCTAGGACTGTTTTTCCCAAAACTCTTTAATTGAAGTGTTAAATTTTGAAGGTGTTATACTTTTATAACTCTTTTTCAAACTAATTCTCTAAAGGAGTGATATTACTCAATAAGGTCACACAATAAACAAAAACTATAATGTTAGATCTTCCTATGAGGGTTGAAATAAGAAATCAAGTGTCATGTTAAGATGTTCAAACCAAGGTCTTTTCATGATATATATCCAATAGCATGTTAAGGAAATTCATTATTAAAGAAATGAAGACTAGGAGAGCTTTTTTTTTTTTTTACTAGGACATAGTTGTAAAAAAAGACAACTACTTGTGACTAAAGTGGATAATGGGAATTTCTTGGTACAGGGAGAATTTTTCAAGATACTTATACCAGTGGGACAGTATTTGAGCGTTTTTTGCCTCAAAAATGCCCCCATCACACCCGCACACCACCCTTGGGGGCGTTTTTTTGCCTAAAATGCTTTTGGCGTGCTTTTTTCCATGCCCAGCTTCAGTCCTTTGGTCCAATCACCTTCATCTTCCTTTTGTAAAACCAATAAGATTTTTTGATGTTTTTTTTATTTAATTTTATTACAAACATAGTGCCCCACAATGCCCACATCTGGAGATTCAAACGCCATATGAAAAATTGCTGCTTATATCCACTCTCATCATCTTCAGATTTCATCATCATCTCTGTTCTTTTACATCTTCCTTCTTCGTAAGTTTTCTGTCGCTTCCATTATCGTCACTTCTGCCTCTGCCTCTACCTTTACTAATTTTGTAAGATTTCTGTTCGGGTTTTCACCAATCTTTTATTTATTTAATTATTGTTGTTTCATTTTGTTAATCGCTTCTTTCAAGTACACATTTTTTTTAATTGTTGTGTATTTCTCGCCACCTGCAATCTCATTAAGTTCTAATTCTGCTTGATTGATTCTGTGTAAATGATTATTGATTGTGAATTTATAGCCCAAAGAGGAAGAATTATTGAATATGATGTTTAATGAAGTGTGGGTTATGTGTTGTTTGTGGAAAGTTGTTTAACCTGCATTTCAATCGAGCAACACGAATTAAAATTTTAATGAACCCTAAATTTTAGTATTGTTTACATATTTAAGAAATCACAAGTTTCCTATCATTTTAAATATTTTGTTGTCTTTCTTTTTTAAATACTTTACCCTAGATCTTGAAACTACTTCTGCAGGATAAAATTTTCTCTGTTGATTGGAGAAAATGGATGTTTCCTGAAAGCATTCCCAATGAAGATCCAGAAGATACTTTCTCATAGCTGGATTACAATTTTAATTTGTCTTCAATCGGTAAACAAGTTATTTCTTATCACTTTTATTGTTAGTTGCTTTATGTTTTGCCAGTCATAACTTTATTAGTTACTTGATGCTTAATGTTTTGTCTTCCATCGGTAAGAACAAGTTCTTTCTAATCACTTTTATTATACTTTTATTATTTTTATAAGTGGTGTTTCTTGCAGCCTTGTTTCTGCAAATAACTTTACAAGGAGCATACAAAAATCGTTTGGCAGTCTTACCAATCTAGAAGATTTGTAAGTTTATTTTGATCAAAAAGTGAAATAGCTATTTATTAAAAGTTTTATCAAAGATGTTGTGATTTGGCTTAACTATTACACTATATATATGTAAATGGTAGAATTTTTTTGTCACCAGTTTGTTTTTTGGTTATTTATGTGTTGTTGTTTCACATATTTCAGTAAAGTTCTGTCTTTGTATAAAATGAAGCTAAAAGTAACATATGAAACGTATTGATAACTTCAACTGATTTGTAGGAACATAGGAAATTTGATGGAGTGAGATTGTTGTAAGATGAGTTCAACAATTGTTGTTCATATGTATTTCAGTCATTAAGTAGTTTAACAATTGTTGTTCAATGTGCTTTTGTTTCATTTTGTAATAAATTATACTCTTTAGCCATTGTTTATAGTTTAACGGTTGCTTTTGTTGTTTGGAACATAATAGAAGTTTAAACTAATCTATTCAGAAATTTATCTTTTGCAGATGGCTTATTATGAACCAATGTTGGTCTTTGATTTATTTGGGTATTGCTTAACAAAAATTTAGCTAGACAACTAACAGACCAAGAACCTATCAAAGGTATTCACTTCTGTTGAATTGTTTACTATCCTTATGCATACAAGCATTCTGTTTGTTATTACATTACATTTTTATGTATTTTTTTCTAATAAATTTTAAACACCTACAGAAGATTCATGGTTGATTGTATGGTAACTACATTTTAGGTGAAAAGACATAAAAATGGTGTTAAGAGTGGATGTTAGTCGCCACCTGAATAAAAAGAAAACAAAAATGAAAACAAAAAATGTTGTTGGGACATCCCACCTAAATGTTTAGAGTGTGTCAGCCTCCTTCATACTAATGGGCTTGAGTTTGTAGGATATGAGGCTTGCTTTGTGCTTCAGCAGCACTATTATTATGAATAACAAGTATTTTAATGTGAATTTTTTATGTTACATTAGATCATTACAAGTATTTTAATGTGAATTTTTTCAATATAATTATTGTCAGTTTATATGAAACATCAGATTTCTAAGAAATCCAGCACGTTAACACACCAAGTTCTTTTGTTGCAACTGGCCTATGTTGATCTGGAGCTCCTAACGAACCTTTGTCTAGTCGGCTTATAACATCTTTAACAGATGTTACAAACATTTAGTATAATGAGTCAAGAATTACTATTAATAGTTATTAACAATTATTAACAATTTTTTTCAACACTTTTTATTATTGTTTTCAACACTTTTTTGTATCAACCTTTCATTAGTTATGTTTGTTATGTTTCTTGTGTAGTATATGTTTTTTAGTTTCTTGTGGAAATTCTAGATGCTACATTTAGAGGATATATGCTTCATAGTTAATCATGCTTTTTAATATGATTCTCACCATTTCATATGTATTTCAGCCATTAAGTAGTTTAACAATTGTTGTTCAATGTGCTTTTGTTTCATTTTGTAATAAATTATACTCTTTAGCCATTGTTTATAGTTTAACGATTGCTTGTGTTGTTTGGAACATACTAGAAGTTTAAACTGATCTATTCAGAAATTTCTCTTTTGCAGATGTGTCCCCTATGTCTTATTATGAACCAATGTTGGTCTTTGATTTTATTTGGGAATTGCTTAACAAAGATTTAGCCAGACAACTAACAGACCAAGAACCTATCAAAGGTATTCACTTCTATTGAGTTGTTTACTATCCTCAAGTAGTTTAACAATTGTTGTTCAATGTCTTTTGTTTCATTTTGTAATAAATTATACTCTTTAGCCAATGTTTATAGTTTAATGATTGCTTGTGTTGTTTGGAACATAATAGAAGTTTTAACTGCTCTATTCAGAAATTTCTCTTTTGCAGATGTGTCCCATATAGCTTATTATGAACCAATGTTGGTCTTTGATTTTATTTGGGAATTGCTTAACAAAGATTTAGCTAGACAACTAACAGACCAAGAACCTATCAAAGGTACTCACTTCTATTGAGTTGTTTATTATCCTTATGCATACAAGCATTCTGTTTGTTATTACATTACATTTTTATGTATTGTTTTTTAATAAATTTTAAACAACTAGAAAAGATTCATGGTTGATTTTATGATAACTACATTTCAGGTGAAAAGACATAAAAATGGTGTTAAGAGTGGATGTCCGTCGCAAAAAACAAGCTATCCAACCAATTAACCAACTAACATGAGTTATAATAAATTTTTTATTATTGTTCCATACTTCGATCTTATTGTTTGATATTCATTATGCAGGTGTGGCGTGTGAACAGTAAAGAAAATAGTCTATTACAAGCAGTTATCACCATAAATTTCCTGGCTAAAGATGCATTCTTATTTTATCATATTGAAGATGTTAATGTTGATTTTATCATCTTTTTCTTTGATTGATATAACTATTTTTGGTCTTTCTACAGTGGGTTTTGAAATCTTCTCAGTAGGACTTTAACAATCCGAATTCGTTATGATTTATAACCTCAACGAATTCTGGTTCTTGAAGTCCTACTGAGAAGCCTTCAAAACTCGCTGTAAAAAAACCAAAAATAGTTATATCCTTCCAAGACAAAAATGGTAAAAATCAGTTTCTTTGTTTCTTACTCTCACGATTATGCTTTTTGATATGTTTTCTTTGCTTTTTAGGGGTAAGATGGGTGCTTCTCTCCATAGGTCATACAAAACACAGGCTATTGGCGGCAACCCGCCATATTTAACATATAAAAAAACTTTATATGTTAAATATGGCGGGCTTCCGCCAATAGCATGTGTCTTGTATGACCTATGGAGAGAAGCACTCATCTTCCCCCTAAAAAGCAAAGAAAAATTATAAAAAAAACATTATCCTGAGATTAACAAAGAATTGGACCATTTGGGCATTACTGCCACATATTGTTTAATAATCTTTAACATTATGTCCATTAATGTTTATCGTTGTAATTTGTTAGCAAATTTATAATGTTCAACATATGACATTTCGTATTTATATTGATTAATGAATTATGGTTAAAAAAATATGTACTTTTCAAGTTTTGTTGGTTTATTATAGTGTTTTGGTTTCATTCATTGACTTTTCAAGTTTTTAGGCATATAATTAATAGTGTTTGTTGGTTTAATAGTAAATTTATATGTTTTATTCATATTTTTAGGCATATAATAAATTAATCGCAATCAATTAATGAATAAAACGTAAAGCATTATGGACTTATGATTGTTTTGATTGAAAGATTGATCTCATGGTCTAAAACAAACTCGTGTAATACACAGGGCATAAGCTAGTTTAAGATACAGGGCATAAGCTAGTTTATAAGCAGGGGCTACCCCTTATTATAAGGTAGGTCCGCCCCTGAGTGTAAACTAGCAGGATTGCTCGTTGGCTATTTGAAAACGACTCATGAAATAATCGTCTTAAACAAAATTTAAAGAGCCCTCAAGCCTAAATTGAAGATTTATTAATAAATGAGCTCGAGCTTCATATACAAAGCTTGACAAGGCTTGCGATGATAAACGAACCTATTTATTATACAAATATAACTTTTTTTTTTATAAAGATAACTATGATAAAACTAACTAAATAATATATATAATGACTAGAAGGATAAATATACATAGTTGTAATTAAATATGAACATAAATAAATATTAATATTTAATATATCAAACATGCCGAACGAGAAATTGTAAAACTTTTTCACGATTCAAGCTTGATCTTTGGATCAATGCTTAAAACGAGCCGAGCACGAGCTCACTTAGGCTCGTTAACACCCCTTGTTATGCACTAATGTTACATCGATAATATTTTATTTATTTTTGAGCATTTACTTTGATAATATTTTATTTATTTTTAATCATTAATGAAATGATACATAATACTTCATACATTTGTTTATATTCTTTTAATCTCTATACAATGTGAATAACAAATATCGCAAAATCGTGTCCTTTGTCTTTTCCATATGTAGCAAGTGATGTTTGTTGAGCTAACGACTTGTCATGCAAGAAAACTTGACAGACCAATTCGGGATACGGATAAGTGTTGAATCTTGGACGATCGGTGTTGATGGGTCTGTTATAAGCATAAGCGTAAATAGTGGCGGATCTAGAAAATACTTATAGGGTTAACGTCTCAAAAAAAGGGTAACAAAATCTAAAAACGTCAAATTTTTCTGAAATTTACACTACCGTCGGAGCGTAAAGGGGTATCAGGGGCTACCCCTTATTATAAGGTAGGTCCGCCCCTGAGTGTAAACTAGCAGGATTGCTCGTTGGCTATTTGAAAACGACTCATGAAATGCTCGACTTAAACAAAATTTGAAAACGACTCCAGACTTGCTTACGATAGGAGGATAAAACTAACTAAATAATAATATATATATATAATGACTAGAAGGAGTTGTAATTAAAGATGAACAAAACTATTTATATTTAATATTTAATATATCAAACGTGCCGGACGTGAAATTGTAAAACTTTTTCAGTGAGTTTAACACTATATAAACCAAAATTAACACCCCACACTACACGGCGGGGATTTGTTTGGTTAACCCATGTGTTGCGGGTGCATGGACCGTAAAACCGCACCAAGTTGTAAGCAAACAAATATGTGAATTTATACCGTCACATGACGTAAAATATAGTAAAAAAACAAACGCGAACTAATAACGTGACCCGACGAAAAATGTACAAACTTGAATTTATACCGACACAATTGATTATACAGGTGGATCAAAGTTTTAAAAATGATAAATACCACTTATTTCAATAACTATTGTGATCATTTTGTAAGATATAAAAATTATCTGATATATAATATTTAGTTTGCTAAACACACAACACTATTCGCGAATGAAAAGCAAAGAAATGATAATTTTAATATTAAGTTTCAAAAAAAAAAAAAAAAAAAAGTAAAGTTTATATTGTAGATAACAATCTACGGTAATTGTTATCTCTATACTTATAAATCAAAATGATGGTACACATGGCTGGATTTTAGCCCATCACTTTTAATTTTTCTCCTAATCTCTATAACCCGCTGCTGCCACGTCAGAATATTGTACACGTGTCCAATTTCTTGTATGTACGCTCCTCTCCTAATTAGGTTAATCCTTTTAATTAGGGTATTAATTAATATTAATATACGTCGTTAGAGAACCCCCCCAAGCCTTCTCCTTCAGCCCCCCATATCCATTACTGAGTAATGATTACTCTGATTCCACCCGATTCTTTTCACAACCATGTCGATCTATATCACGTGTTTGGATCAAATCAAATTGAACATCCGAATAGAATAGGTATGTAAGAGAAGCTGCCGCAGTCCTTCGCCGGTCGATCAAACTCCAGTTCAAGGTATGGTTTAATGATCCAAGTGTCAATTTTATATGTTCTGTTTTTTATATATTCATATGGATAGAATGAGTGAGATTCATTTTGACTTTTCTAGATAATTATGACTTTGATGTGTTTTTTGTTTATTTCTTGTGTGAATTATATTATTTAATGCGAATTTTTTTGCTCATTCTTTGTGTATTTTAATGAGTTTCAACAGTTTTAAGTATAAGTTTTTTTTTTTTTTTTTTTTTTTTTTTTTGCGAATTTGACACTTTGCTGTCAAAAACTCAAATTAGTTGACAGATAATAGATTGAAAACGAATTCTGAAGTTAGCAAAAGAAAGAAGAAACCTAAGCACTCTTTTTGAAAGTTTGGATGTCTTTGGAAATTATGAAGTTTTAGAGGTTGTTAGTATGATCCATGTTTAGTATGCGATCGAACGTTGTAGTATGCACAAAGAAAGTGTGATGTTTGAGATCTGGTATGAATGTAAGTAGTGGAATTGGTTCATTTTTTTAGGTTTAGATTAGGATCGTTTCGTTACTTGACTTGCTCGTGTTGACAATTCATTATTGAATTATTTGATTTCCTAGAGAAAAATAAATGATTATTGATATAAGGAATTTTTTAGAGAGTGATGGATTTTGGTCTTGGATTCTTAACTTATACCTACAGAAATTGTCAACTACATAAGTAGAGAAATTCGCTGGCAAATGATTTCAACCGCTGGTAATTTGGGTTATACCGGTTTATACCGCTACTTATAAATAAGTACAGGTGGATAACTATTAGGCTCCTTCTTTGATTTTTTACTCCCTAAAAACTAGACACGTGTAGTGTACAAAGCAAGGAGGTATTAGTTTTTTTTTCCAATATCACCGCCTCGTAACGAAATTAATCTGTCTGCCGCGCGGCTTTTACCAATTTTTTTTCATCTAAATCTCAGTAGGATGAGAAGATGAACGCATGAGGTGCAATATTTGATCCATAATCTGTTGATTTATGAGCACCTGCAGTTCATGTTGCATGTTCTTGACCTAAAAGTATGATGAAATTGTGTTTGGCTATTGTTTGGGAACTTTATTCTTTTAGTTTTAACTTGTACGTGTAGTTAAAAACCTAGATGCAATCAGTTTATGGTAATGTAAAGTTTTTTTATTCCCCTCAAGGGACCCCATTTTTTTGTGAAGTGATTGCCAATGAAAAAGCCTAATTGAAGTATTGTTTTACTCATACTGGAGTATCAATATCTTGGTTATTTTATGGAAAAATAAATTTGGCATTTCTTTATTATCTTGAACTGAAGTTTTTGGAAAGTGTATGTACTTCTAAATACCAAAGAAAACCCAACCATTTTCATTTGTGGTTGTTCCAAAAGAGCTCAGTTTGTTTATCTTTTTGGAAAATTTTGAATCCTCATGTACTTTTTTGGGCACTAACAGTCACAACAAAAATTCCATATACAATCATAGTTATGTTAAAAACAAGATTTCCTTACCAAGCATCTACGTTTGAGAAACATATTCATGATTTTAACATGAGACTATCAAGATCCTTAATGTATTCATGTTCTTTGGAATAAATGTTAATTAGATAAGAGCGCTTACTCATGGTTTATTTGAAGAGCTATGGCCCGGGAAATTTCTGTACAAACAAATGGAGTAACTCAGGTAATATTAAATAATTATCCAGAATGGATGATGGTAATTAAATGTCTAATATCCTGCAAGGTCATGAATTACCGGACGTGGCAAAATGAGGTTGGATAACAAATCAAAATGGGTTTGGGTAAAACGGGTAAAATTAGTGTGTCGAACTTGATTACCCATAGTTTTATCTATTCAGTTCAGTATATTTTCTGAATAAAAGGATTTAGGAGGAAATTACACTTTGGGTAGTTTTCAACTTGTTTGTATCAATTTAGTTATTTCCTCTTAACTGTTAGGTATTAAACATAACTCAAGTAAACTTATTTATAAGTATCCTCTTATGTGCTACTTTTGGCTAAACATGTACGTTTGATTTGTAGGTGAAGAAGATCGTTTGATTTGTAGGTGAAGAAGATCAGTAAAATGAGGCTTGTTGGATACGTTGAAACTATGAGCGAGTGAAGGTATCCTTCGGCCACTGTACGTTAAACTTTGTTACTAAATCACTATGCTTTTTCAAATTGATTTGGGTAATTTGACTAGAAACATACATAACAATATTAGAAAGTTGGATTGTTCTGGTAACGATCTTTAAAGTTTAATGACAAAGTTAGAAATGAAGTGGAAATTGGTTGCCTTTAATTGCAATTTGTCTCTTTTATTTGTATCATTTGTTATTATTTTCTTACTTGTAAAAGATAAAGTGCAATTGTAGGTTAGTTTAGATGCAATGTTTGGGCTACGGATAAAAAGAATTTGTATGGGTGCACAAAGGTACTAATCTAATCTTTCTGCCAGTATAATTTTTATAATTTTTTTTTGTGTCTCAACCTTTTTTATTTAAGTTTGAATTTTAATTAGACTATCTTTTTCGATTGATTAGTTGTTCCATGAAGAAATTGCTCTAGATATTCAAATTGTAGAGGGATTTGCTAAGATTCTTTATTCATCTTGGAGTTCACGAGAGCGGGGGAATTTGGTGAAGATGCAAATACCATCCCAAATAGTCTCATGCCTTATATACAACAAATAGTTGTTATTGGTAGATTTCCAAAGTTGAATGTATGTAGTCATGATTATCTCACTAAAGATAGATGGCACTGGATGTATGTAAGTAAATATTGAATTGAAATCCCAGTTGGAATTATAGTTTATATTTTACTTTGGTTATAAATTAGACACTCAGAGTTAACTCGCCACGGTCAAACTTTGACTTTGAATATCATATTAATGTATCCAGGTTTAATAATCGATTATGAGATTGAACTGCAATCCCCATTATTAAAAGTTACTCATACAAAAGTCACCACTATTCAAACATACTAAGATAAAAAAGGTGCAACACTGCAACGAATCCCACTAAAATCTAGACTAGCCCACTTGCACTTATATGTCGTACACAACAAGAGGAGAGGAGTTTAGAAGGTAAGCATTTTGTCATATGTAATATGTATTTTTAGTCATCAAAATTATCTTTTAGAGTTATGAATAATAATAATAATATATTTTAATTTTTCCATATATTTTAATTGTTCAATCTGTATAATATACGGTTTATCAGTATCATGTAGTTTTATACAAAACAACTTATAACATAATATATTATATCAGCCTGTGTATCACACGGGTACCTAACCTAGTATAGAATATAGTATATATAGTAATATTCGACCATGGAATTTAAAAAACAAGTAAAGTTTTTTTTTTTTTTTTTTTATATATATATAGTACAATTGTGTATATATAGTAATATTCGACCATGGAATTTAAGGTATTTATATTTATATTTAACACCTAAATATATTAAGTTTACAAAAAAAACAAAGTTAGTTACTTCCATTTCTGTATACCATCTAATTCTCTCCAGCTATATGTTATCCCTCCTCTAATCCAATGTGCTCACATTCTTCAACTTCACCAAGAAACACCCTCATCTTTCAACAAAACATGGATCTATTGGCTTCTTTGAGTACACCAAAAATCGCAGTTTATGAGCCGTTAGATTTGTTTAAGGGCAAAGACGCAGAAGAGGTGGTGAAAACAATACCCTTTTATAGCTTTCTTCCTCACCAACCATGCAAGCTTGATGGTAGTTCAAGATCATTCGGTAAGGTTGCAAATGATGACGATGAGACTGTAGCATTGCATATTGGGCTTCCTAGCAGCAGTGATAAGGTTATTGTTGCGGATGATAGCCATGGTGACAACAATAACAAGATGGTGCCAAATGTGTCACCAAATTTTGAGTACTGGATTCCTACCCGCGCACAAATACTTGCTGGATTAACGCACTTCGCTTGCCATATCTGTAACAAAACCTTCAATCGTTATAACAACCTTCAGGTTATGTCAGTTTTTCATTATATATTATCCATATTATCTATGTTCCCTCTCTTCAATAACTTGGTTAAAGACTGAACCAGACTGCACCATATAGCAAATTAGCAAGTGATTCAAGTTTATTTCACTTAGTTAAGACTGAACTAGACTGCACCATGTAGCAAGTGAGTCAAGTTTAATTCACTTGGTTGAGACTCTTACTTGGATTCAGCTCAACCTTCGAACAGACAACAAATCCAAAATCATCTTAAATATTTATAATCATTTACATCATCAAAGAGTTTCAGATGATGTTAGCGCGTTGTTTTTTTCTTTTAACTCGACCCAAACAAGCAAAATCTCATTCTGACCCAAGCTTGCAAGTTAGTTAATATGGCAGATCAGACTAGAGGGGGCAATCTTGACCCAAAGCCTTCCAAATGGGTCAGTTTGGGTTGCTTTTAAAATTATATGGGTTGATTTGGGTAAGATATTTTAACTAAATGGGTCACAATGGGTCACTTGAAATTCCACCTTGTTATTTTCGGGTCAAAGCGGGTCGACAACATTAAATAAATGGGTCGATGTGGGTTAGTGTCTTAAAGAAACGGGAAAGGTTTCGGGTCGGAATGGGTTTCGAGCCGGCACAAGTATTTGCACGAGACGGGTTACGGCACGAAACGGGTTTTAGATCGAAACGGGTTCAGTTCAAATTGAGTTTCCGGCCGAGACGGGTTTCGGCACGACGCAGGTTTTGGATCGGAACGGGGTCGGTTCGGTCGGGTTTCACGTCCGGACCCGTGACCCGACCCATTAATGACCCGAAACGTCCCGATCTGAACTGACTCGTTAACGACCCGAAACATCTCAATTCGGTCCGATCAGCGGGATGAGATTGGCAGATTCCAATTCATTTGCAAACCAAACACATCAAGAATGGAATTGAGATTCAAATTCCAACAAATTCTAATTCCTATTGGAATGTTTAAATTCCAATTCCTATGTAAATTCCAATTCTGTTACATTTCATGCAAATTCCATTTACAATTCCATGAAACGAACACTATCTAACTATTTCAACCTGATTATATCGGTGTCTAGATTAATTGCAAACCTGAGGATTTGAATCCTGGATTTTGTCACTGAAGTATCTCAGTTGGGTCATATAACATCTCAAAAGTTTTGATCAAATTTTAGTAGAGAAACATCAAAGCAAAGTCTTAAACGAAGAATCAAAGCGCTAAAAAATCCCCTTAATAAACAAAATCAGTATTCTCTTTTATAAATAGTTAATTAATACCCTTTAATCATTTAAGATTTATCATTTATGCAACCTTAAAAAAGTTGGTTTAATTTCTAATGGGACAACACAAATAATGGAAGACAGAGGGGATAAGAAGGGGACACTTTTTACTTTTTAATCATTCAAATGCATAGACGGGACATCACCATCGTCCACTTGCATATACATATATATATATATAGATATATATATATTCACACACGTATATGTATGTATATATTCTTTCCTTTTCAAGCAGGAAAAAAAATCTTTTTTATGTGGAGTGTTTGGTTTCTTTATTCAATTTCTCTTGTAGGTCACTTTCCATTACCTAACACCTTGAAAACATCTACTGTTTTCATAATTTTCCTTAAGGTTAAGGGCTGTTTTGTTAAAGGATAAAATTCTAAGTTATTGAGACATATGATGATGAAGTTGCTAAAAATATATATAGAGAAATGTGAGTATGAAAAGTGAATGCAAATTTTGATAGTTAATAAGAAATAGGGTCTGAAACAACTCCCGAAGTTTAAGGAACTTGTTCGATACAAGGATAGCAGGCTTGAAACTCATATTGAATCATATTTTCCCATACCTTGCAATGGTGTAAATTTCATATTGTCCCATACCTTGGGTGTCCTAGTTGGTTATGTCTAGCTCTTGGCCATCACTCCGAGTTCTAGCTTGAATACGAATGTTACAAACCAAACAAGAGAACTCAATCCAAAATACTAGTCTGGTGGGTGAAAAAACTCATTTGGTATATAAACCCCACATTGATTGTCCATACAGCCGATGTGGGACAAGTTCCATACATTGAAATGATTTCAATCTGTAACAATATGTATGATCATTATTAGATTAATATAGGCTCGCTCTATTCCCACACCCTTTTAGTCTGTTTTCACACCCTATGCGCTGCTCTTTGGCCTAAGAGCAGCGCATAGGTACCAGGTCAATGACCAGCGACTGACACCCATCAGTCTTTGTCTATCGGCTAGACCTAAATGCTGCTCTTAAGCCAAAGAGCAACGCATGGTCATGTGATGTTTTGTGTTGTTTGAGTTGTTTTTTGGTGTATTTTGACACTTAATCATACACAACTAAAACTTATTTACCCAAACATAGGTAACAAAATTTTATGAAACTAAATCAATACTATCATTTTGGTTTAATGGTATATTATAACTTTAAAGAAAACGCACAAATATTGGGGAACAAACCAAAAAGGAAACACTGGTGTACCGAATAAAAGTTATCACTAAAACAACCTTTTTTTGTAATTGACCCGTTTTGACCCGAACCCGTTTTGACCCATGACCCGACCCGAACCGACCCGTTTGCCAGGTCTAGATCAGACCTATAATCTTTATTCTTTTTCATAGATTCAAATAAAAGACCTTATTTAGAAGAAATAAAAACTTACTTGTTTTCCGCCTTGCTCTTTTCAGTTTCCTCCAACGCCTTGATGAAAGACAACGCAACATCTGAATTCAAAATTCGAAACAAATAAAAAATCCAATCGAATTAAGCATCAAACAGAACAGACGTCTACAAAAACCGTCTAAAAGGTGTTCGATATCGACAATTCGACGTACTTACCTCTATCAAGAGAGCTCTTTGGACCTTTCTTCTCAGCAGGAGCTGCAGAGTATTCAATCACAAACTAATCAAAAACAAGTTTTTAACAAGAATCTTGACACCCAAATACTCAGATCCAATATAAACAAAACAAAAACCATTTCGATCTAGTTTACCTTTAGCCACAAGAGCCATGACTATCACAACAACACCACAAGTTTCTACTTCTTTCTCAAGATGCTAACACAATAATGAACAAAGATCACTGTTTATAATGCCAACATATTCCTCCATTTTTTAAATGCAATAAGGACTAATTTGTGGGGCAAATAGCAATATCACCTTTTAAAAAAAAATCAATTTTAGAATATAGAATTAATCTTTTTTTTTTTTTTTTTTCAAAAGGTAAGGAACAAACAAACACCAACAGAACATAAGCATCTTATTTGTTGAGAATCCATTACAGTGAAGCACCTTCTAGTGGCCATCAACATATCAAAAAGCTAGAGCTAAATGAATTCAAATTCAATCAAACATACAGCTGTCAAATCTAATTGCAAATTAGTAATTAGTAATTTAACCTAATTATAAATTATGATTAACTAATATGGAGTTTAATGAGAGGAAAAGTATACTTTCAACAACTGCAAGTGGCTTCGGATCATCCGCTTTCGTTTCCGGTACAACCGGAGGGTCCACCGGCGCCTCAACCTTCTCCGGAACTGGAGCCGGTGCTGACGTCACATCGGATTCGAGTTTTGTGGGTAGTTCAGTGGCCTGAAGGTTTTGTTACAGATATAGCAAGCGAAGTGCGTTAATCCAGCAAGTATTTGTGCGCGGGTAGGAATCCAGTACTCAAAATTTGGTGACACATTTGGCACCATCTTGTTATTGTTGTCACCATGGCTATCATCCGCAACAATAACCTTATCACTGCTGCTAGGAAGCCCAATATGCAATGCTACAGTCTCATCGTCATCATTTGCAACCTTACCGAATGATCTTGAACTACCATCAAGCTTGCATGGTTGGTGAGGAAGAAAGCTATAAAAGGGTATTGTTTTCACCACCTCTTCTGCGTCTTTGCCCTTAAACAAATCTAACGGCTCATAAACTGCGATTTTTGGTGTACTCAAAGAAGCCAATAGATCCATGTTTTGTTGAAAGATGAGGGTGTTTCTTGGTGAAGTTGAAGAATGTGAGCACATTGGATTAGAGGAGGGATAACATATAGCTGGAGAGAATTAGATGGTATACAGAAATGGAAGTAACTAACTTTGTTTTTTTTGTAAACTTAATATATTTAGGTGTTAAATATAAATATAAATACCTTAAATTCCATGGTCGAATATTACTATATATACACAATTGTACTATATATATATAAAAAAAAAAAAAAAAAACTTTACTTGTTTTTTAAATTCCATGGTCGAATATTACTATATATACTATATTCTATACTAGGTTAGGTACCCGTGTGATACACGGGCTGATATAATATATTATGTTATAAGTTGTTTTGTATAAAACTACATGATACTGATAAACCGTATATTATACAGATTGAACAATTAAAATATATGGAAAAATTAAAATATATTATTATTATTATTCATAACTCTAAAAGATAATTTTGATGACTAAAAATACATATTACATATGACAAAATGCTTACCTTCTAAACTCCTCTCCTCTTGTTGTGTACGACATATAAGTGCAAGTGGGCTAGTCTAGATTTTAGTGGGATTCGTTGCAGTGTTGCACCTTTTTTATCTTAGTATGTTTGAATAGTGGTGACTTTTGTATGAGTAACTTTTAATAATGGGGATTGCAGTTCAATCTCATAATCGATTATTAAACCTGGATACATTAATATGATATTCAAAGTCAAAGTTTGACCGTGGCGAGTTAACTCTGAGTGTCTAATTTATAACCAAAGTAAAATATAAACTATAATTCCAACTGGGATTTCAATTCAATATTTACTTACATACATCCAGTGCCATCTATCTTTAGTGAGATAATCATGACTACATACATTCAACTTTGGAAATCTACCAATAACAACTATTTGTTGTATATAAGGCATGAGACTATTTGGGATGGTATTTGCATCTTCACCAAATTCCCCCGCTCTCGTGAACTCCAAGATGAATAAAGAATCTTAGCAAATCCCTCTACAATTTGAATATCTAGAGCAATTTCTTCATGGAACAACTAATCAATCGAAAAAGATAGTCTAATTAAAATTCAAACTTAAATAAAAAAGGTTGAGACACAAAAAAAAATTATAAAAATTATACTGGCAGAAAGATTAGATTAGTACCTTTGTGCACCCATACAAATTCTTTTTATCCGTAGCCCAAACATTGCATCTAAACTAACCTACAATTGCACTTTATCTTTTACAAGTAAGAAAATAATAACAAATGATACAAATAAAAGAGACAAATTGCAATTAAAGGCAACCAATTTCCACTTCATTTCTAACTTTGTCATTAAACTTTAAAGATCGTTACCAGAACAATCCAACTTTCTAATATTGTTATGTATGTTTCTAGTCAAATTACCCAAATCAATTTGAAAAAGCATAGTGATTTAGTAACAAAGTTTAACGTACAGTGGCCGAAGGATACCTTCACTCGCTCATAGTTTCAACGTATCCAACAAGCCTCATTTTACTGATCTTCTTCACCTACAAATCAAACGATCTTCTTCACCTACAAATCAAACGTACATGTTTAGCCAAAAGTAGCACATAAGAGGATACTTATAAATAAGTTTACTTGAGTTATGTTTAATACCTAACAGTTAAGAGGAAATAACTAAATTGATACAAACAAGTTGAAAACTACCCAAAGTGTAATTTCCTCCTAAATCCTTTTATTCAGAAAATATACTGAACTGAATAGATAAAACTATGGGTAATCAAGTTCGACACACTAATTTTACCCGTTTTACCCAAACCCATTTTGATTTGTTATCCAACCTCATTTTGCCACGTCCGGTAATTCATGACCTTGCAGGATATTAGACATTTAATTACCATCATCCATTCTGGATAATTATTTAATATTACCTGAGTTACTCCATTTGTTTGTACAGAAATTTCCCGGGCCATAGCTCTTCAAATAAACCATGAGTAAGCGCTCTTATCTAATTAACATTTATTCCAAAGAACATGAATACATTAAGGATCTTGATAGTCTCATGTTAAAATCATGAATATGTTTCTCAAACGTAGATGCTTGGTAAGGAAATCTTGTTTTTAACATAACTATGATTGTATATGGAATTTTTGTTGTGACTGTTAGTGCCCAAAAAAGTACATGAGGATTCAAAATTTTCCAAAAAGATAAACAAACTGAGCTCTTTTGGAACAACCACAAATGAAAATGGTTGGGTTTTCTTTGGTATTTAGAAGTACATACACTTTCCAAAAACTTCAGTTCAAGATAATAAAGAAATGCCAAATTTATTTTTCCATAAAATAACCAAGATATTGATACTCCAGTATGAGTAAAACAATACTTCAATTAGGCTTTTTCATTGGCAATCACTTCACAAAAAAATGGGGTCCCTTGAGGGGAATAAAAAAACTTTACATTACCATAAACTGATTGCATCTAGGTTTTTAACTACACGTACAAGTTAAAACTAAAAGAATAAAGTTCCCAAACAATAGCCAAACACAATTTCATCATACTTTTAGGTCAAGAACATGCAACATGAACTGCAGGTGCTCATAAATCAACAGATTATGGATCAAATATTGCACCTCATGCGTTCATCTTCTCATCCTACTGAGATTTAGATGAAAAAAAATTGGTAAAAGCCGCGCGGCAGACAGATTAATTTCGTTACGAGGCGGTGATATTGGAAAAAAAAACTAATACCTCCTTGCTTTGTACACTACACGTGTCTAGTTTTTAGGGAGTAAAAAATCAAAGAAGGAGCCTAATAGTTATCCACCTGTACTTATTTATAAGTAGCGGTATAAACCGGTATAACCCAAATTACCAGCGGTTGAAATCATTTGCCAGCGAATTTCTCTACTTATGTAGTTGACAATTTCTGTAGGTATAAGTTAAGAATCCAAGACCAAAATCCATCACTCTCTAAAAAATTCCTTATATCAATAATCATTTATTTTTCTCTAGGAAATCAAATAATTCAATAATGAATTGTCAACACGAGCAAGTCAAGTAACGAAACGATCCTAATCTAAACCTAAAAAAATGAACCAATTCCACTACTTACATTCATACCAGATCTCAAACATCACACTTTCTTTGTGCATACTACAACGTTCGATCGCATACTAAACATGGATCATACTAACAACCTCTAAAACTTCATAATTTCCAAAGACATCCAAACTTTCAAAAAGAGTGCTTAGGTTTCTTCTTTCTTTTGCTAACTTCAGAATTCGTTTTCAATCTATTATCTGTCAACTAATTTGAGTTTTTGACAGCAAAGTGTCAAATTCGCAAAAAAAAAAAAAAAAAAAAAAAAAAAAAACTTATACTTAAAACTGTTGAAACTCATTAAAATACACAAAGAATGAGCAAAAAAATTCGCATTAAATAATATAATTCACACAAGAAATAAACAAAAAACACATCAAAGTCATAATTATCTAGAAAAGTCAAAATGAATCTCACTCATTCTATCCATATGAATATATAAAAAACAGAACATATAAAATTGACACTTGGATCATTAAACCATACCTTGAACTGGAGTTTGATCGACCGGCGAAGGACTGCGGCAGCTTCTCTTACATACCTATTCTATTCGGATGTTCAATTTGATTTGATCCAAACACGTGATATAGATCGACATGGTTGTGAAAAGAATCGGGTGGAATCAGAGTAATCATTACTCAGTAATGGATATGGGGGGCTGAAGGAGAAGGCTTGGGGGGGTTCTCTAACGACGTATATTAATATTAATTAATACCCTAATTAAAAGGATTAACCTAATTAGGAGAGGAGCGTACATACAAGAAATTGGACACGTGTACAATATTCTGACGTGGCAGCAGCGGGTTATAGAGATTAGGAGAAAAATTAAAAGTGATGGGCTAAAATCCAGCCATGTGTACCATCATTTTGATTTATAAGTATAGAGATAACAATTACCGTAGATTGTTATCTACAATATAAACTTTACTTTTTTTTTTTTTTTTTTTTGAAACTTAATATTAAAATTATCATTTCTTTGCTTTTCATTCGCGAATAGTGTTGTGTGTTTAGCAAACTAAATATTATATATCAGATAATTTTTATATCTTACAAAATGATCACAATAGTTATTGAAATAAGTGGTATTTATCATTTTTAAAACTTTGATCCACCTGTATAATCAATTGTGTCGGTATAAATTCAAGTTTGTACATTTTTCGTCGGGTCACGTTATTAGTTCGCGTTTGTTTTTTTACTATATTTTACGTCATGTGACGGTATAAATTCACATATTTGTTTGCTTACAACTTGGTGCGGTTTTACGGTCCATGCACCCGCAACACATGGGTTAACCAAACAAATCCCCGCCGTGTAGTGTGGGGTGTTAATTTTGGTTTATATAGTGTTAAACTCACTGAAAAAGTTTTACAATTTCACGTCCGGCACGTTTGATATATTAAATATTAAATATAAATAGTTTTGTTCATCTTTAATTACAACTCCTTCTAGTCATTATATATATATATTATTATTTAGTTAGTTTTATCCTCCTATCGTAAGCAAGTCTGGAGTCGTTTTCAAATTTTGTTTAAGTCGAGCATTTCATGAGTCGTTTTCAAATAGCCAACGAGCAATCCTGCTAGTTTACACTCAGGGGCGGACCTACCTTATAATAAGGGGTAGCCCCTGATACCCCTTTACGCTCCGACGGTAGTGTAAATTTCAGAAAAATTTGACGTTTTTAGATTTTGTTACCCTTTTTTTGAGACGTTAACCCTATAAGTATTTTCTAGATCCGCCACTATTTACGCTTATGCTTATAACAGACCCATCAACACCGATCGTCCAAGATTCAACACTTATCCGTATCCCGAATTGGTCTGTCAAGTTTTCTTGCATGACAAGTCGTTAGCTCAACAAACATCACTTGCTACATATGGAAAAGACAAAGGACACGATTTTGCGATATTATGCAATGCTACAGTCTCATCGTCATCATTTGCAACCTTACCGAATGATCTTGAACTACCATCAAGCTTGCATGGTTCGTGAGGAAGAAAGCTATAAAAGGGTATTGTTTTCACCACCTCTTCTGCGTCTTTGCCCTTAAACAAATCTAACTGCGATTTTTGGTGTACTCAAAGAAGCCAATAGATCCATGTTTTGTTGAAAGATGAGGGTGTTTCTTGGTGAAGTTGAAGAATGTGAGCACATTGGATTAGAGGAGGGATAACATATAGCTGGAGAGAATGAGATGGTATACAGAAATGGAAGGGGCTTTTTGGTAGCCTCTTAATGACCATTCAGATGCTCCCTCTTAATGGTTTAAAACCTCTGAATGATTAAGAGGTAACCTCAAGTCTGAATGGTTAAGAGGTAACCTCTGAATGGTAAATCATCACATGTCACATTCTTCTACCTTCTCATTGGTAAAATTCTTAATGGTTCCATTAAGAGGTAGCATCTTAATGACCATTCAGAGGTAGCCTCTTAATGACCATTCAGAGGCTACCAAACAGCCCCGAAGTAACTAACTTTGTTTTTTTTTTGTAAACTTAATATATTTAGGTGTTAAATATAAATATAAATACCTTAAATTCCATGGTCGAATATTACTATATATACACAATTGTACTATATATATATAAAAAAAAAACTTTACTTGTTTTTTAAATTCCATGGTCGAATATTACTATATATACACAATTATACTATATTCTATACTAGGTTAGGTACCCGTGTGATACACGGGCTGATATAATATATTATGTTATAAGTTGTTTTGTATAAAACTACATGATACTGATAAACCGTATATTATACAGATTGAACAATTAAAATATATCGAAAAATTAAAATATATTATTATTCATAACTCTAAAAGATAATTTTTATGACTAAAAATACATATTACATATGACAAAAAAAATTTTTTGAACGGCTACATATGACAAAATGCTTACCTTTAAAACTCCTCTCCTCTTGTTGTGTACGACATATAAGTGCAAGTGGGCTAGTCCAGATTTTAGTGGGATTCGTTGCAGACTAAACCTACAAGGTGTAGCTAATGGGAGTGAAATACTTGTGTAAAAACGTGTCCTATTTTCTAAGACTGGAAGGAGTGGGGGCCGGCTGAGGCCCGGCTAGGACCGGCGCCGGTCCCCCACACCGCCCCCCTCCATCCCACCCGTCCTCACCAGCGGCTCCTCGCCGGTCTTGCCGCCCCACTTTCTCCTCTCTTCTCTCACAATAACCTATACATACATACATATATATACATAAAGGGGCTCATCCCCCACCCCCCTAGGTCCATCCCCTTGAAGCCTTTCCTACGTGGCGGTGATGTGGCGGCCCATCCCCTTGGGGATGAGGCTCTCCATACCCTCCAGTCTAATGGGTGATGCAAGCTATGTAATTCACATATGATGTGCCAACCACTGACATGGCGTTGTAAACTTAGTGGTTGTTAAGTCTTTTTTTTTTTTCTAGTCCTTTATGAATGACACTTTCAAACATGAAGAAACCTTCTAAATAAGTTAACCTAAATTTAAAAACTACGAAAAAATTACGTGGATGTTCCATGTGATTTGCTCGCTCATTTTGTTGTTTTGATCCTAAGTTAATAAATTACTCATCTAGATCACTAGTTTGCCATGTAGCATTGATTGTCCTTAAAATGGATTGACGTTAACTTTTGTTGTTAAGTGAGTGTTAACTTGCTATTAATTATTAAACCCTTTTGAACGACAGAGAAATCGTAATATCTATTACCCCGTCCATTATATCAATAATATAAAAAATTAAACCATCTATCCTATGGGCCCACACCGCCAAACCAACCCTCAGACCATGTGTAGTGGTTAACACCCTACCCTTGGGCGTTTTGCGTCATGTGGCAGCCCAGTCAGCAATGGGGCATTATGAGCCGTTTTCTAAAATGGGTGTAGTGGGGATGTGGGCATTGTGGGGCATTATGTTATAATAAAATTAAATAAAAAAACATCAAAAAAATCTGATTGATTTTACAAAAAGGAAAATGAAGGTGATTGGACACAAGAAAGGGGGTTGGGCGTGGAATATAGCACGCCGGAACTGATTTGGAGCAAAAACACGCCCCGGGGGGCGGAGGTGGTGGCATGGTTGGGCGTGGATGGGCATAAAAACGCCCCTTTTTGTAACGAGTACGCATGCTCTCATATGGCCATATACCCCCATCTTCTTCGGTGAATGCAACCCTAACCTAGGGCTAGCAAAACATATCAAAAGAGGTTACACAAGTCAGACACAATATGACACGATTACTATGTGTACTAAACACAAAGACGACACAATTAGTTAATCGTGTCATTTCCTTAAACACGAACACAAACCTGTGTAATAAACGAGTTACACGACCTGTTTAAACACGATAAACTTTACACACAACCTGACCCAACACAACGCGACGGGACCCATTCATTAAAAAGTTGCATTACAATCCATATAATTTATATCAATTAAATCAGATAATTGCAAAAGCTCTGATACAAACCTTAGATCTGAGATAGGGAATCAATTCGAGCAATTGCAAATGATACTGTCAATTTATTCTACAAGATCTGAAATCAACTGTGTTGATAGAATCATCTTCTACAAACAAAATTCAACACCAAAAAAGTAGAAACAATAGCGCGAATATCACCAACTTAGAAACAATAGCGCGAATATCGCCAACTTAAGCACAAAAGCATATATCTTCATAAAAATGAAAGAAAATCATAGAGAAAGTAGCATCAAAATCTCACATGTGGAGCCAGATTAACGTTTTAAGCTCGAACCTCCTATTGAATTTTAAAAAATAATCCAGAGATAAAGGGAAAATTACGTCAAGAAATATTTTTTCTTTTATTGAAAGGGGTGGGACCCATAGATTTAAGTATTTTAATATTTTTATTGTTGATGGGTA
Organism: Helianthus tuberosus; assembly: GCA_030545235.1. NCBI lineage: Eukaryota > Viridiplantae > Streptophyta > Magnoliopsida > Asterales > Asteraceae > Helianthus > Helianthus tuberosus. The sequence continues at coordinate 112,554,082 of CM060400.1, read as the reverse complement.
TATTGCTCATTTTATACTCACTTAACTAGCGTCCATCCATTTCAAGGACTATGAGTGTTACATTTTGACAGACTATTTGTCTAAATGTGTAATTTTTAAAAGTTAGGGACTAAAACAACAATATAAACAAACATCATGACCATTCGTGTATTTTTTCCCAAAAGTCTAAAACTACATTAATATTAGATAAGGTATGGGATCATATATAGGTATGTTTGTAAAAACTGTAAGAACCAACAATAATATTGGTGAGAAATCCAATTATAAAGCATTTGACACATACCAGATACAACAATGAACTCCTCATGAGGCCACCAGTGTCTTGGTTTGCTTGATGGGTGGCTAGAGAGATGATGAGTGGAAGCATGAACGATGTTGACGAGTGAGCGGTTGTCAAGTGACTACAACTATGACCTCCCAAAGGCATACTCGAGTGACTCGTATAGGAGACGGTAGGAACATGTTGTGTGTCAAATTTAGAAGCAAGAACAAAAAAAGACAAGGACCAGAAGTAACACTTACCAAAAGCTGCATTTGCACCATCATATTCAATACACAACTTACAAAGAAAATATTCACATAAGCAAAGAATTTTATCCACCATACACCAAAAACCTACCATACATGGTGTGCATATTATATCTACATAGGATAATATTCTGATTCACATATCTTGGCATTAGGGTGCAAGCAAGAACTCATCTTTGTGGCGGGAAATAAGGATCTTCTTTGTTCTGGTAAATCCGAAATAACTGTTTTGAGTATTTAGTTGCAAGTGTCAAGCATAGTTCGATCCCCTTCAAGTCATATTTTTTCAGTTCTTCCACCGTAACGCTAAGATCGCCATTTGGATCTCCATCCGTGAGAATTTCAGCCAGCTTGCTAGCCCTGCAAGATCATGCAAGCACACATTTTAACAACATTAATGATAAATAATGCTAGAACATATTAGGAATAATGTATTAAAAAAATAATCACCTCCATGCATCAGTCTGGCTAAACCCTCGCTCGTTATGGTATCTTGTTACTTTAGATGCTTTCTCGTCACCTGTTTGTCGTCTATAAAGAGCACAAACTGCACTCATACACAATGCAGGATCTTTACCAAAATCAGATAACATGTCCCCCTCTAGATCCCACTTCCGATTCGGAATCTTTCTCCTGCCAATCTTATCCAAAGCTGCTTTATATTCATTTAACGCGTCGTCGGATTCATCAGCGCTCTCACTACTTTCAGAACCGTCAACAATAAATCCACCCAAACTTTCACCTTCACTCTCTGACTCATCTACGCCATCATTATTTTCCCCGACGTCACTTGAAACAGCGGTTTTATTCAAGTCAAAACTGCATTTATCTTGTTTGTTTTTGGATTCTGATTTTCTCAGTCTCGTTAAGTACCTCCTTCTACTTACATTCTCTTTCACTTCTTCCTCATCATCACTAGCAACAATTTGGGCAGCCCGTCTTCTTTTAGCACTTCTAGTACTCGATGAACGAACTCTAAACTCGTCATCAGTATGTTCAAGATTCGCCTTTTGGAGGTCATTCTTGCGAGAACATTGAGTTTTAGCCAAATCACCCCATTTTCTAACGTTTTTCACTTTTGGAATCTCGTTATAGTTTACATCCTCGTCACTAATATCAATAACGCCTGGAGTAGATGGCGCCATCTTCTTAATGGGGCATCCGTCTTCTTCCTCAAACGATAGCCGTTTTCTAACTCGGCTATGAAAAACTTGTTTAGTTCCTTTCGAAACCACATTAACATCCTCTAGGACTATCTTTGCCTCCAACTCTTTAACCTTCTCCTTCAACTTCTTTTTCACACAGGTTGAATCAAATAAAACCTTCTGCATCATTTTGATCTTCCCCTTGAGTTCTTGGTTCTTTTTCTTCAAATCTTCAACCTCAGTTTCCAACATCAAACACCTCATTTCATCTTTTTTGCTCTTTTCTTCCAATTCAACACATATTTTTCTTAAATTCTCAAACTGCTTAGCAAAATCTGTCTCAATAGCCATCGTTTTCATCAATCACTGCATGCATTACAACAGACCCTAGCTTTAAATAATGACAAAATCAATCATAATAACAAAATATAGAATCAATGATTCAGTTAATAAGAAACAAATATGCAAAATTAGGGCTAACAGAAACCCTAGATAGTTAAACATTGAAGAATTAGAAACAATAACTTGAATATTTACAATAATCTTACAAAACATGACTTCATTTGAAATAAAACTTACAGTATTTTCAACCGAGCGAACTACAGAATTGATTTGTGAAAAGTTTCTTGAATCACAGAAGCAACAAAATCGTAAGCAGTAAGTTGATGTTAAGTGTTGGTCGGCCGACGAACTAACCGGAAAGTTATAACGGAATAACTGATTTCATAAACTGAATACGCTCGCAAAATAAAAAGGGACCCAATGGGACCGGCGAGGTGATTTGGGCATATAAATATGCACTCAACTAAGAGGGTGTTTGGGATTACGTTTTGAAGTGATTATTTGATTATTGCGTTTGTAAAACATAAATAATCTAAAAAATGTTTGGATGAAAAAGTGATTATCTGCCTTCAAAACGCAGTTTTGAAAACGCAAAATCTATTTTGAAAACTCATAATCTATTTTGAAAACGTAACACCAAACACCCCCTAAGTAATTTTACATGTCACATAGAGTATCGAAACGTAAAATAACTCGAATTTATATTGTTGAAAGGGAATGTATTATAATTGATCAGACTTGTTTCAGAACAAGGTTAATGTCAAGACGTATTGTATTTGACCTGACTAATTTTCAAAACCCCTAAAAAATGTCCATCCCCAAACTAAGCTTAATTGAACTCGAGGAATGTTTTAGTTTTTATAATAAATGTAGTTTATACAAAATGACCTTCTTTAAAACCCCACCACACTCAAGTTAACATAACCCTCCATAACCCCTATTTCTTACACATTTGTCACGTGTTATATAACCCCACATCTATGGGGTTATAGGGCTTGACCACTACACATGGTCTAAATATCGAAGTTTCTAGTCTTCATAGTTAGATACTCAACTCGCAACATTAATACTAAATGGCCGTTATATCTAATATAACTCGGTTATCTAATATAGCAACATGCTTTGTCCACAATCAATTTTTTATCGGCCAACTCACATGGCGTATAACTTCATTGATTAGGGGTTGGCTAACAAACTTACACATCCATTGAGTGAAAATAAACCTATAACGTTGGTGTAGCTAATGGAAGTGAAATAAATACTTGTGTACAAACATGCCCAAATTTCAAATGAGTGATGCAAGGTATGTGATTCACATAATGCTAATGTACTATGTAGCTCCAACAATTCGGTGATATCATATGGAACTTCAACAAGCTGACAATGTAGTTCAAAGTAGGACAAGTTGTTCAAAAATTGTACGAAACATGCCCTTATGGTCGAGAGAATAAATCGGTGGTATATTACAACAAGATCAAGGTACTATATTTTAGTTGTACAATTTAACAGTAACATTATATAACAACGGAGAAATATTAAGATGGCTATAACGACGCTAATAAATTTAAGGATGTTGAGTTGGAAGGAATACTGTTGGACTATGAGTCACAAGTTGAGTTGCGCTCAGCATATATGTGAAGGTTCTCAGTTCTCACCATTAGGAAGGCACTTCGATAACAGATGCTACATGTGAATTCCTGGATAAATTCAAGCTTTGATTTCTTGAGATCGATACTTGAGGACTTGAGGTCAAGGATTTCATATAAGGGAGGTATTATGGTAGTTAAAAATTAGAGGGACTTAACATGTAACGTTCGAACTGTAAGTGGTTATAAAATGAAAACACAACTATGATTTGATCAATTATTCTCTACTTATTCCAAAACCAAACCTTTTAAATAACAAGATAAACCAAATTATAAAACTACAAGTGGTTTGCTGATAATGTTGTTTAGATGAACTTTCATAAATTACACATCTAGAGCACACTAGTACAGATTTGAGGTGGCGGAAAAGTGGCTTTGAAGCGGTTCTGTGATCGAACCGCTTCAAAAAATAAAACAAAACGTTTCAAAAAACACTTACTAAAAAATATACTGAGTTAAATGTCATTTTAGTCCCTGTGGTTTGGGCCATTTTTCCAGTTTAGTCCAAAGGTTTCATTTTTCGCCTGTGGGTCCACAAAGGTTTCACCGTTGCCATTTTAGTCCACTGACCAAATTGCCCTTTTCGTTAACAGAAATAATGGATCAAGTTAACCCAATGGACTAAAATGGCAGCGGTGAAACCTTTTTGTACCTACAGGCGAAAAATGAAATCTTTATACTAAACTGGAAAAATGGCTCAAACCACATGGACTAAAATGGCATTTAACTCATATACTGCTATACGTCCAAAATGTTATTCATAAGAATATATTCTGTGATGCAAAAATGTGTCTGTGTGAAGACGTGAGATGTACTAATTAGTTGGATAATCATCAAATTAGATAAAACTGATTAGCAAACAAGTGATTTACTATCAAAAAAATAAATATCGGAATTGAAGCAAACTGCAAATATGTAACACCACAAGTAACATATGAACAAGCCAGAAAAGAGGTCAACACCAAATCAACAAAAAATATGTAACACCACAAGTAACATGTATCATATATTCATATGCTAATCACGCCCTAACCTGTTTGACAGCAACTTATCATTGTGGCGAGAAATAAGGATCTTCTCCATTCTGGTAAATCTCAAATAACTGTCTTGAGTATTTAGTTGCAAGTGCCCTGCATAGTTTGAGCCCATTCGGGTCATATTCTAACAGTTCTTCCACCGTTTTGACAAGATCGCCGTCAGGATCTCCATCCGTGAGAAATTCAGCCAGCTTACTACCCCTACAAGATCATGCACACATACATTGTAACAACATAATAATACTACTGAACAGTGATCAGTTCAGTTGGGACAGTTTTAATTGTAGTAACAGTCTCACCTGGCTGCATCTGTCTTGCTAAACCCTCGCTCGTTTAGGTGTCTTGTTTTTTTAGATTCTTTCTCATCCGCTGTTTGTCGCCTATAAAGAGCACACACCGCCCTCATACAGAATGTAGGGTCTTTACCAAAATCAGATAACATATCTCCCTCTAGATCCCACTTTAGATTTGGAACCTTTTTCCTGCGAATTATATCCAAAGTTTCTTTATATTCATTTAACACATCTTCAGATTCATAAGCGCTATCACTACTTTCAGAATCACTATTAGAAACACTTTCAGAACCGTCAACGATAAATCCACCCAAACTTTCACCTTCACTCTCTGACTCATCTACACCATCATTATCTTCCTCGTCCTCGCTTGAACTATCGGTTTGATTCAAGTCAATACTGCTTTCGTGTTGTTTGTTTTTGGATTCTGATTTCCTCAGCCTCGTTAGGTGCCTCCTACTTACATTTTCTTTAACTTCTTCCTCTAAATCTGAACTAACCCGAGAGCTATGTTGTGTTTTTAGCGTGTGAATTGGAGCATTGTCATCATAACCGGCCTCATCGTCACTAGTAATGATTTTGGCAGCCCGTTTTCTTTTAGTGCTTCTAGTATTTGATGAATGAACTCTAAACTTGTCCATATGTTCTTCAACAGTATGTTCTAGATTACTCTTTTGGAGGTTATTCTTAGAAGAACACTGACTTTTAGTCAAATCACCACGCTTTCTTGAACCAGAAACCTTTTTAACTTTTGGAATCTCGTTAGAGTTTACATCCTCATCGCTAATATCGATAGTATCATGAAAAGGGGATTGAGCAAAGCCTGGAGTAGACGGCGCCATCTTCCTTTTGGCGCATCCATCTTCGATTGGTTTAAAATCGTTAGAGTTCACATCCTCATCAATTATATCGATAATGTCATGAAAAGAAGATTGAGCAAAGCCTGGAGTAGACGGCGCCATCTTCTTGTTGGGGCATTTGTCTTCGATTGGTTTGGAATCGCTAGAATGTAGATCCTCATCATTGATATCGATAATGTCATAAAAAGGGGGTTGAGCAAAGGCTGGAGTAGACGGCGCCATCTTCTTGTTGGGGCATCCATGTTCTATTGGTTTGGACTCGTTAGAGTTTACATCCTCATCACTAATATCGGTAATGTCCTGAAAAGGGGATTGAGCAAAGCCTGGAGTAGACGGTGCCATCTTCTTATTGGGGCATCCGTCTTCGATTGGTTTGGAACCGTTAGAATTTAGATCCTCATCATTGATATCGATAATGTCATAAAAAGGGGATTGAGCAAAGGCTGGAGTAGACAGTGCCATCTTCTTGTTGGGGCGTCCATGTTCTAAGGGTTTGGACTCGTTAGAGTTTACATCCTCATCACTAATATCGGTAATGTCATGAAGAGGGGATTGAGCAAAGCCTAGAGTAGACGGCGCCATCTTCTTGTTGGGGCATTTGTCTTCGATTGGTTTAGAATCGTAGTTCACATCCTCATCATTAATATCGATAATGTCATGAAAAGGGGATTGAGCAAAGCCTGGGGTAGATGGCGCCATCTTTTTATTGGGGCATCCATCTTCGATTGGTTTGGGATCGTTAAAGTTTACATCCTCATCGTTAATATCGATAATGTCATGAAAAAGGGATTGAGCAAATCCGGAAGTAGATGGCGCGATCTTCTTATTGGGGTACATGTCTTTGATTGGTTTGGAATCGTTAGAGTTTACATCCTTATCACTAATATCGACAATGTCATGAAAAGAGGATTGAACAAAGCCTGGAGTAGACTGTGCCATCTTCTTATTAAGGCATCTGCCTTCGATTGGTTTGGAATTATAAGGAATGGGCCCCTAAAATACAAACATATATATAAAAGAATCAATATTACGACGAGCAATGTGAATTAACAATTTGTATATAGAATCACATTGATAATGAAAACAAAGAATATTAGATTTTAACAATCCCAACTATTCGCCGTTGGCCGCCAACAGTCCCAGTTTAAAAAATAACCACCGGCAGTCCCAACTATTGACATATTGGCCACTAATGCACCCTGACTAACAAAACCCTAACGCCGTTAGTCTCCGGCCGCCGGAAAACCGTTTCGGCCAGAAAAAGGTTTCAAAAGGTCCGGTCTAAGGTTACAAAGAGGTTTTGGATGAAAATGTTGAGTTTTCCTGCCAAAAAGAAGTTTTCCGGCGAAAAAGGAGCTTTGTGGTGATAGTTTTCTAGTTTTTCAAGCTTTTGGTCTTGTTCTCCTGAACCATATATATATGGGCGTGTATATATATTGCAAGCGAATTAGAAGATGGATGCAATTCAAATTCAAAACAACATGATACAGTAAGTGAATAACACTGATTATATTAGACAGTTCAAAACAAGTTCAATGGTTCAAAAAACTAACCATGATCGGCGATTACTCGTGTAATCGCTGCCCTGTGCCCCTGTGGAGTATTGAGCCTAACCGTAACTCCCAAGTCGGTAACCCTAGAATCCAATATCCCTTGATCGCACGCCCGTTTGAGGCCTTTCACGGTTTCTCCTTGCCGCTCATGCAAAAAGGTTTTATTATTTAAAATTGGGGTTCGAAATTTTAAATTTTCATTTGGGTTAGATGGGCTTAGTTGGGTTAAATAAAAAATGGGTTTAAATGGCCAAAACAAAATAGGTTTTTCTGTTTAAAAGGCATATTGGGTTGTAAATACTATTGGGTTTTGTTTTTATAAGCTTTTGTTTAAAAACTTTTAAATGTTTGGGCCCCCGAGAAAGTGGCCCTGAGCGGTCGCCCACCTTGCCCTTGGGCTGGGGTACCCTAGGTCTTAGCACTTCCCACCTTCATTTCCCTCGCCGGTTTTGCAACAGTCTTCGTTGGTCACTTACCAAAGGCATTTAAGCTGAGTTTCGGTAGGAAGTGAAAGTGGTGTACGTTATTGAGATGATGATGATGCTAGTTTTGGAGCTAGTGTTAGAACAAATGAACCAACAATAGAAGAGGTTGGGTGTGTGGGAGAGCGTAGGACAAGGAGGGCCTGCATAGCTTAATCTCGGTTAGGGTAGCTTATAAGTTATGGTTAGAAGCTTACATGGCTGAGTCGAGATGAACTGGCTTTCATACCAAATGTTATGTACCAAATTTAGAAGCCAGAACAAAGACGAGAGGACCAAAAGATAGAATGAAAGTGTTCTGTGAATAAATAGCTACACATATTAACTGGTTATAATCGTAACCGACTTATTACAAACTCATACCATAGAAACCAGTTATTATAATCGTAATCGGCTGATTACGAACTAATACCATATAAGTCGATTTAGGTTGGATAATACCATGGGTTAGGCACCGATTTTGATATTTGAGATAAGAACAAGTCTTGTAACCAAAATAAAAAAGTTAATCGGTTTTGAATGTTTAAAAAATGAACTACCCGGTTTTGGAGGACGTGGGGAAAGTGATTTGTCAAAATTACGAAGACGGCGCCGAACAGCCTAAATGTACACTAACATTCAATAAAAAATTGCTATTCAGGCGAAAGTAAGGTCAGAAGCAATAAATGCAACACTCCGCGCGGACTTAGTAGACCATCTTTGGTCAGAAGGTGTCGAAGATGCCGCTGAAGATGTGGAAGATTGGTTTTTATATTTTCGTTTGCATGTTTTAATTTTAAGCTGTTTAAATTTTAATGCAATTTTATTTGACTTAATATAACTTTAATTGTCTTTAATTTTTTTATTATATAGTGTGATTTTATTTAATTATTCATGCAAACTAGTTTATAAAAATAAGAATTAAATATATGGGTAACAATTAAAAATGATTGGTATGGGGTGATGTGGATTGAAAGGGGTTAGTGAAAGAAATTGTAGGAAAGTGAGGTGAGGTGGGAGTTACTTTATGGCGTGACCGCGATGTGGAGTGAAAGTGCGTGTAGCCTAATTGTTATGTTGGTTAAATATTAAATGTATATATAATCTACTATTTTGAAATGACACCACAAGCTGCATTTGCACCCTCATATTTAAAACACAACTTACAAATAAAAATATTCACACAAGTAGAGAGTTATATCCACCATACATACACCAAAAACCTACCATGGTGTGCATATTTTACATCTACATCTACATAGGATAATATTAGTAAAAACTAACCATATTCTAATGCACGCCATACACCAAAAACCTACTACCATGGTGGGCAATTGTACATGAGGGTGCGGCAAGCAAGACCTTAACGTTGTGGCGGGAAATAAGGATCTTCTTTGTTTCGGTAAATCTCAAATAACTGTTTTGAGTATTTAGCTGCAAGTGCCTTGCATAGTTTGACCTCTTTCGAGCCATATTCTTTCAGTTCTTCAACTGTTTTGTTAAGGTCACAATTAGGATCTCCATCCGTGAGAAATTCAGCCAGCGTACAACCCCTACAAGATAATGTACATACACACATGTTCACATCATTAATCACAAGATACAAGTACACATAATAATTCACTAGCTACAAATAACGTTCTCACCTGGAAGCATCAGTCTGGCTAAACCCTCGCTCGTTTCGGTATCTTGTTTCTTTAGATGCTTTCTCATCAGCTGTTTGTTGCCTATAAATAGCACAAACTGCGCTCATACACAATTCGAGATCTTTACCAAAATCAGATAACATATCCCCCTCTAGATCCCACTTCAGATTCGAAATCCTTTTCCTGCCAATCTTATCCAAAGTTACTTTATATTCATTTAACGCATCTTCGGATTCATCAGCGCTATCACTACTTTCAGAGCCACAATTAGAAACACTTTCAGAACTGTCAACGATGAATCCACCCAAACTTTCACCTTCACTCTCTGACTCATCTACACCGTCATTATCTTCCTCATCCTCACTCGAACTGCGGGTTTTATTCAAGACAATACTCCTTTTTTCTTCTTTGTTTTTGGATTCTGATTTCCTCAGCCTCGTTAGGTACCTCCTACTTACATTCTCTTTCGTTTCGTCCTCTAAATCTGTACTAACCCAAGAGCTATGTTGTGTTTTTAGCGTGCAAATTGGAGCATTGTCATCATAACTGTCCACATCATCACTAGCAACATATTTGGCAGCCCGTTTTCTTTTAGCACTTCTAGTATTCGATGAATGAACTCTAAACTCGTCCACATGTTCTTCATCAGCATGTTCTAAATTAGTCCTTTGGAGGTTATTCTCAGAGGAGCATTGACTTTTAGTCAAACCATCACATTTTCGAACTTTTGGAATCTTGTTAGAGCTTTCATCCTCATCACTAATATCGATAACTCCATGAAAAGGGGATTGATCAACGCCCGGAGTAGACGGCCCCATCTTCTTACTGGCGCATCCATCTTCCTCAAACGATAACCGCTTTCTAACTCGGCTATATAAAACTCCTTTACTCCCCTTGGAGACCACATCAACATCCTCTTTGACATTCTCGTTCATGCCCTTCATCTTTGCCTCCAATTCCTTAACCTTCTCCTTCCAAAAACATACCTCGCTTTCAGCCTTCTGTTTCTCACACTCCAAAACCTTGTTTTCAATCATCACCTCAATAAGACTGTCACTGTCACTTTTCACATCGTTTGGATCAACCACAATATTCTGAACCGCCGCGATCTTCCCCTCGAGTTCTTCGTTCCTTTTCTTCAAATCTTCAACCTCAGTTTCCAACATCACACGCCTCGTTTCATCTTTTTTACTCTTTTCTTCCAATTCAAGACATCTTTTCCTAATACTCTCAAATACCTTATCAAAATCTGTCTCAACAGCCATCTTTTTCACCAACCCTAACTTAACAATCACTGCATTACAACAAGTGAACAAACCCTAGGTTTAAACATTGACGAAAACATAATAACCATAGATATAATACAGGATTCAGTCTAGACAAAATTAGCCCTAACAGAAACCCTAGATACTTAATAGACATTTATTCATCAATCCAAAGTTTCTACAAAATTAACAATCACTGCATTATAACAAACCCTAGGCTTAAACGTGAACAAAATCATAATAAGCAAACAAATATGCAAAATTAGGCCTAACAGAAACCCTAGATACTTAAACATTGAAGAATCAGAAACAATAACTTGAATAGTTATAAGAATCTTACAAAAGATGATATAAATAGCATGCAAGTTAATAATATTGTCATTCGAGTGATGAATTTGTGACAGAAAGAACAAAATTGTAGGAGAACTTACGAAGAAGTTGACGAATGAGGATTGCATATGAAGACGGTTATGCTAACCGGAAAAGTGATGCTACGCTTTCGTCGGCCGGTGAACGGACGTTTTGATAGCTGAGTTCGGTAATGCTCCAAAAAGAAAAGAGAACCGGAAACGTTTTTTATATATTGATTTAAGAATTATTAATTTTATTCTTTAAAGTTAAATTAAATCTATATCTATACTAGTGGAGAGTTTAAATGAGAAGAACTTTTTGTAAGAATAAAAAAGAAGAAATTTCAACCAATAAGAATTTTTCATTTTACTTCATTTAATATAAGTATTTAATGTTACTATAAGGGTAATGTGGTAAACCTACAAAGATCATTAATTAGTAGAATTGCTCTTTAATAGCTAACTACATTAAAATTTGTAACTTATCTTCAACATATATATTTTTTCAAAAAAATAAAATAAAATAATTTAGAGTGTAGGATAAATTACAATGTGTATATGATAAATTACGGGTTGTGTAGGATAAATTTCGAAAGGTGTAGGGTAACTTTTGATATGTGTAGTAAAAAAACATTAGTGTGAATGATGATAGTTTTTATGACTAATTAATTAGTCAAAGATGATAATAAATGAGATAAGTGAAAAAATATTTAATATTTTACAATTGTACCCTTTTTTTCTTTTTCTTCTCAAATGAACCTTCCCCATCCATACTATAATAATAAAAATAAAAGAAACCATTTGAGGGACATATGGTTGTAAATGAACCGAACGTTCAGCAAATAGTTCGTGAACCGTTTGGCGGGAAGTTCGTTTAATAAACGAACGAACATGAACAAGAAATTTCGTTCAATTAGTTAAATGAACGAACATGAACAAAGGTCTCGTTCGTTCGATTGTGTTCGTGAACGTTCGGTAAGTTGTTCGTGAACATTCGTTGATTTGCATTCGTTTATATTATTGGTATGTTTGTGTTGTAATTGAAGATCTTTGTACTTTCTTATATGTTATTTGTCCTTTTTATATTATTAAACTTTTATTTATTTTATTACCCTAATAATTAAACTAGGAAACCCACTTTCACATTTTTTATGCATCATTTCCCTTTCATTTCTCATTATTTACATCGGCGAATACGATGGACCTCCGTTTCACAATAAGGGATTCAAGTTCGAGTTCTACTCTCTAGGCCATCTATCTTTATCCTTCGTCGCGTTCGCCAAATTTATTTTTGTTCGTGAACCGTTCGTGAACACGCTCATTTCCTTAATGAACGAAGACGAACATAAAATCTCGTTCGGTAAGTATTCATGAACCGTTCGTGAACACATTTATTTCCTTAACGAACGAACACGAACAAGGCCATATCATACAGATAATTATTATTTTAGTTTAATCTATTATAATTAATTATAGATAACTCTCCTACTAAATATTATTTAGTTTAATATCTTATGGATAATTATTATTTAGTTTAATCTCTTCTAATTAATTATAGATAACTCTCCTACTAAATATTATTTTGTTTAATCTCTTCTACTTAACTATAGATAACTAGGTTATTGCCCCATGTAATACACGGGGTGAATCATAATTATAATGTTAAATAAAAAATATGTTCATAATATGATCTAAGTATATATAATATAGAGTAATATGCACACCAAATACGAAATAAATATTGAAGTTTGTATAGTCATTCATAATAATATGATCTGTTATTTGTTTTAGGATTTGTCATAGGAACTTAAAATTTTGTACCACTACTATATTTATTGTGACATTTTCTTGTTCGAAGGTAACGTATCTGATTTTCTTTGATAATAGATTATTTTGACAGGTTAATGTTAGCATAATATTATATTTTCTACCATCCAAATATAGTTCACTTTCGCTATCATTAACATTAATATAAGGTATGCTCGTATTCAAAGCTATAAACCAATATGAGTTGTACGAAATAATTACTTTTATCACAATTAGTAAGGAAACCAATAAAAACTATTGATAATGTAATATGTCCCATACCTAGACAGATAAAAGTACTATAGTTGAGAAAATACTATGTATAGTGTAATACTTTGCATGTACAATTGAACCAATAAAACATATATATAAGTGAAAAAATAAAAATAAAGACATGAGACACCATACGGCAACTAAGTAAATCTAAATTTTAGAAAAAATGTTATGACATTCCGAATGTGAAGATACCTTTCACAGACCTCTACATCTTAGTTACAATAGGAAAAAATATGTATGTTAAGAGTTTATGATACGGATCGTGACCCATTGGAAGAACCGCCCGGAGATGTTATTGCAAAACCCGACCCGACGAAGAGTGGCTAGAGGTCGCTGCTTCTTTAGCCTCATCCATCCAGATTCTTTTGAATTTCATGTTTATCTTTTATTTGAATTTTAGTAGTTATCATTTTCCTTGTTTATCTTTTTTCTAGTTGATTCTATTCCTATTTAAACAACTGTAATGCTTGGATGGATGATTAAGTTTTATGAATAAGAATTCATTTGCAAACTGTTGTTTGTTTTTTTTTTGTGATTTCGGTTGGCCGAACACAGGATTTCCTCACGCTAGAGTTTCTAGCGTCACCACGTATACGGATCCGTATCAAGTGGTATCAGCAGCTCGGGTTGTCACGGCCCCCGACCCGGTTTGACCCGTTTCAGAAGCCGCGGGACAGAAAATCCCGTGGTATTTATTTAACAGCGGAAGATTTTACCAGGATCTTTTTAAAACTGTAATTTCCCGATTATTTTATTTCACAATTCGGGATAAAACCCCGGTCATTTACAATAATATGATTTCACTAAGAAATCTTTATTTTACAAAACATGTTTCTTTATTTTATACTGAGCCACTTCCTTAAGCTTTGTAGTGCTTCACGGCACTTTTCCTGGATCACAACAGATCACCTGAAACATGTTTGAAAAAGGTTTTGTCAGCGGGAAATACTGGTGAATCATTCTTTTTACTAAAACGACACGTTGTTATAATTTACAGTATTAAGAGCGATTACAATGTTTCTATATCAACCATATACCCACGGTATTTGTCACTCGACCCATTGGCCCTCCCGTTGTCCAATGGTGTCTGTGACTATGGTCATATCACCCCTTGGCTAACTCGTTGTCCAATGGTGAAGATTATCAAGTAATGTATACAAAACCCCACATACCGGCTGTAATCTGGTGACTACAAAGACTTAATCCCTCTAATTATAACTTTGAAAATAAAAATGCTTTTGAAATCAAATTTGATAAAAAGATAATGACTCACATTGCAGATTTATATGAGCAGAGCTTAGCCTACTGATTAGCCTTTTAACCTAAATTTAATAACATGCACATGAATTCGGTTAGTAACTAATACAGCATTTACGATAACTCACGAGATTAAACCTTCACAGCGAATGACAAAGTGCGATACTTAAACATCCATCGAATTAACGACGAATGACAAAGCATAAACCCTAATGTGGGCAGCACTTAAACATCCATTGGATAGTTTAATCGATCGGATATTGAATCGTAGCAGCGATCGAGTTAATACCCGGTATCGGAGCAGCACCTTACTAATATAATTGATATTTTCGACTTCAGAGTACTAAAACTTCGTTTTTGAAAGTTTGTTTCGACACCAGTGGACTGTGCAAGTGACAAGCTATTTATAGGTGAAATTGAGACCTTACGCGGCCCGCGTAAGCCTTCAGCTTAACCTTACGCGGCCCGCGTGGCCGCCCAGTCTACGAGTAGGGTTGACTAGTCATACGTAGGTGCACCAGATGGTCGACATGTGGCACGGTTACGCTTATCCGGTCAAGCCCAATGTTGACGCGGCCCGCGTAAGACATACCTTGTCTCTTACGCGGCCCGCCTGAGAACCCAGATTTTGTTTTTCTTGATTTTTGATGTAGGGTAAGGATTTCAGGGGTCCGGGTTTATACTTACGGTTATTTTTAGGACAATTTTGAGAGTCCTTACATCCTCTCTACCTTATTTAAAATCTCGTCCTCAAGATTTATTGGAATAAGTGAGGATACTTTCGCTTCATCTCTGATTCCAACTCCCAAGTGTATTCGGGTCCTCTCTTTGAATCCCACTTGACTTTGACCAATACTAACCGTTTGTGTTTGAGAAATTTGATCTTTCGGTCTTCTATTTGTAGTGGCTTCTCAACAAATTTTTAACTTTTTGTTTACCTCTATATCTTGGAGAGGTACTATCAAAGATTCGTCTGATAGGCATTTCTTAAGGTTGGATACATGAAATACGTCATGTACTCCAGCTAACTCTTCTGGTAATTGTAAACGATAAGCAACTGGTCCTATACGTTGGATTACTGGAAATGGTCCTACGTATCTTGGACTTA
This sequence comes from Helianthus tuberosus, assembly GCA_030545235.1. NCBI lineage: Eukaryota > Viridiplantae > Streptophyta > Magnoliopsida > Asterales > Asteraceae > Helianthus > Helianthus tuberosus. Next base: position 112,538,509 of record CM060400.1, on the reverse strand, counting down.
GCTTTCCTTTCTTACCGAATCGAACTACTTCTTTCCAATGTGAAACTTTCAAAAGTATTTTGTCTCCTACTTGGAATTCCAACGGCTTCCGTCTATTATCTGCATAATTCTTCTGACGATCTCGAGCCGTCTTCAGTCTTTCCTTGATTTGAGAAATTTTGTCGGTCGTCTCTTGCACTATTTCAGGTCCTGACAATTGACTTTCTCCTATTTTTGCCCAACAAACTGGAGTTCTACACTTTCGTCCATACAGTGCTTCGAATGGGGCAGTTTCGATGCTTGAATGATAACTATTGTTATAGGAGAATTCAATTAAAGGTAAGTGATCGTCCCAATTTCCACCAAAATCTATCACACATGCTCTGAGCATGTCTTCCAGAGTTTGGATTGTCCTTTCACTTTGTCCGTCTGTCTGAGGATGATATGCAGTGCTTAAATTTAATCGAGTTCCCATTGCTTTTTGAAAACTTTTCCAGAAATGGGAAGTGAAACGACTATCCCTATCCGAAACAATGGAGAGTGGAACTCCATGTAAGGATACTACTTCATCTACATACAACTTTGCCAACTTTTCCATGCTAAAGGTTTCTTTCAAAGGTAGAAAGTGAGCTGATTTGGTTAATCGATCCACAATTACCCAAATCGCATCATTACCTTTTCTGGTTTTGGGTAACTTAGTAACAAAATCCATTGTTATGAGTTCCCATTTCCATACATGCATCTCTAGTTGTTGTAGTAGCCCTGAAGGTTTCTGATGTTCTGCCTTAACTTGTGAACAAGTAAGACACTTAGAAACATATCGAGCTATGTCCTTTTTCATTCCTATCCACCAAAAGTTATTTCTTAAATCTTGGTACATTTTATTATTTGCAGGGTGCATGGTATACCTAGATTTATGAGCTTCATCTAGTATCTTATGCCTTAAATCTCCTTGCTTAGGTACCCAAATTCTGCTTTGGTGGAATTTCCAAATTCCATCAGCTCCTTGTTCTAATTCCTTTATTCGTCCCTTCATTCCTTCAGCATCATCCTTGATTGCTGTTTCTTGAACATTCTTCAATTGTTCCATTAAATCTAACTGTATATTTAATCTAAGAGCACGAACTCGTCGTTGTTTCTCATGGTACTTACGACTTAAAGCATCTACAACTACATTTGCTTTTCCTTCGTGATACTGAATATCACAGTCGTAGTCACTTAGGATTTCCATCCATCTCCTTTGTCTCATGTTTAATTCTTTTTGCCCAAATATATATCTTAAACTCTTATGATCTGCATAGACAGTAAATTTACTTCCGTACAGATAATGTCTCAAAATCTTAAGGGCAAAAATTACGGCTCCTAATTCTAGATCATGAGTCGTATAATTCTCTTCGTGATTTTTCAACTGTCTTGAGGCATACGCAATTACCTTCTTGCGTTGCATTAGCACACATCCTAATCCTAACTTTGAAGCATCACAGTAAACTTCAAAATCTTCTGTTCCTTCTGGCAAGGCTAGGATGGGAGCATTTGTTAATTTCTGCTTTAAGATCCTAAAGGCTTCTTCTTGTTTAGGTCCCCATTCAAACTTAACTGCTTTACAGATTAGCTTAGTTAATAGTACAGCTATCTTGGAAAAATCCTTAATAAACCATCTATAGTATCCAGCTAAACCTATAAAACTTCTAATTTCCATTGCGGATTGTGGAACCTTCCATTTGGTAATCGCCTCTATTTTAGCAGGATCTACATGAATACCTTCGTGATTTACCATGTGACCTAGGAATTGCACTTCTTGTAGCCAAAATTCACACTTCGAGAATTTGGCGTAAAGTTTCTCCTTTCTTAACAGAGCTAAGAGTGCATGCAGGTGCTCACAATGTTCCTCCTGACTTTTGGAATAAATAAGTATATCATTTATGAAGACAATTACAAATTTATCCAAGTATGGTTTACAGATTTTGTTCATCATGTCCATGAATGCTGCAGGCGCATTCGTTAATCCTAAGGGCATGACTGTAAACTCATAATGACCGTACCTAGTTCTGAAAGCAGTTTTAGGTATGTCTTCTTCTTGTACTTTCAATTGATGGTATCTGGAGCGTAAGTCGATCTTAGAAAAATATCTAGCTCCTTGAAGTTGATAAAAAAGATCATCAATCCTAGGTAATGGGTATCGATTCTTAATTGTAACTTTATTCAATTCTCTATAATCAATACACATTCGCATTGAACCATCTTTCTTTTTCACAAACAACAGTAATTCATCTAATTGCTTTTTCAGTTCTAACATTTCTGTGGGTGCTAACCGATAAGGTGCCTTGGCTATCGGTGTAGTTCCTGGAATTAGATGAATTCTAAATTCTACTTCCCTATCTGGTGGTAATCCTGGTAATTCTTCTGGGAATACATCTGGGTATTCTGAGAATACAGGAATCTCCTTAAGTTCTTTACCCTTAGTGCTAATGACTACCGAAATCATATACACTATTCCATGTTTTCGTTCATAACTAGCAACTTTCATCACTGAAATGAACTTCATGGGCTTACGTGGTTTATCTCCTGTAATAATGATTACTTCTCCAGTAGGTGCACGAATTTCTATGGAGTTCTGGTCACAAAGGATTCGAGCATGGTTGGCTACTAACCAATCCATTCCTAACACAACATCGAATTCAGCTAATTTCATAGGTAACAGGTTTGCAGAGAATTTATGACCTGAAAGTTCTATATTTTCTTTTTGCAAAACCTTATTTATACTAACTGAATTCCCATCTGCCGTTTCGACTGTAAAAATTTGCCTAAGGTTGGTCAAAGGTAAATTAAGAGCTTGGCAAAATGAAGTATTGATAAAACTTTGGTTTGCAGCAGAGTCAAATAATACTTTGGCGTAAATGTTGTGAACTAAGAACGTACCAGCTATCACATCTGGAATGAGTTCTGCTTCTTGAGTGGTTAGCTGGAATGCTCTGACATTCTTCTTTGTAGCTCCGTCAGCTGGTTTAGCTTTGTTGTCTGCTGGTTTAACCAATTTAGGACATTCTGTTTTGAAATGTCCTGCTTCTCCACAATTGTAACAAATTGTGGATTTCTTCCTGCAGTTTTCTTCCCGATGTCCTACAGCTCTGCAAAAATTGCAGGTTACATTGCATCTTCCAAAATGTTTCCTTTTACAATTCCTGCAGAAAGGCGGATTTGAGGATTGTCCCGTTCCTCTTCTTTTGAAATTGCTATTATTACCCACACGAAATCCTTGGGTAATTTTCTGAGCCAGTTCCTTTTTTCCTATTTTCATCTCTTGTGCGTACCAGCTCATCAATGAGGGTGTTGGCTAATTCTACCGCATCATCAATAGTACGAGGTCTCGCAGCTTTAACGATATTGCGGATTTCGCTAATTAAACCCCAAATATAGCGAGAAATGAGTACCGGTTCTGGCGAAGCCAGGGTTGGTACCACTCTAGCATATTCAAAGAATGTCGAAGTATACCCACGACAATCTACACCCATCATTCGATGGTTTAAGAACTTATTCGCCATCTGATCTTTTTCATATTCGGGACATAATTTTCTTTCTACAAGACTTTTAAATTCTTCCCAATTCATAGCATACGCCATCATCCTTCCTTTTGCTTGTAACACCGTGTTCCACCATTCTAGTGCCCCTTCTTTGAAAAGATTTGACGCGTACATGACTTTGTCGTCCTTGGCACATTTACTTATTGTAATTACTGCCTCGGTTTTCTCTAACCAACGCAGTGCTGCAGTTGCTCCTTCATTGCCTGCAAATTCAGCGGCTTTACAAGCAAGAAATTCCTTGTAAGTGCAACCAGGCGTTGCAGCTTTCATTTTCTTATGGAGTGAAGTTTGTAGTGGATCATCATCGTGATGATTACCGCCTCCGTTTATGCTATTATAGAAGTTATCTTCAGAAATACGTTTGCTAGGAATGATTTGTTGAGGTTCAGCAGGTTTCTGGGCAGCAGCCAGGATTGCTGGAATAGCATTGGCTATTCCTTGTGCAACAATATTTTCTATATCTTGCCTAGTCATAAATTGATCTTCCGGATGTTGCTCAGATTGATTAACCTTGTTTACTGGTTCATTATTAGTGTTTTCCATCTGATAATTAATATATATAATTTATTAGTATTGAATAAATAACAATTATACACAAAACAATCATACCAATTTGCACAACACACATACAGCCAAAATTATCGATTTCTCGATTCCCATTTATATGTTTTATAATATGCGTCGTTACACACCATTATCTTACAAAGTTTTATTTTAGGTTATTTTACAAGATTATATTTTACTATTATACAACCACAGTTTCACATTCTCACACCACACTATCCTTCATCAGTCGGTATTTTAGTAACGACGTTCCCTCTCGTCGTATTTCCAGGAGATCTGTTCTCCTACTTCCCTGATTCTATTTCCTGCATCCACCAACTCCTCGCCAAAGTGGCGAAGTTCAGCTAAGTTTTCGTTACTCATTGGTGGGTTTGGTATAGGTTCTGGGTCGAACTGAGGGAGAAAGGAATAAGGACTGTTGAGCAGGTTTTGGAACTGCCAATCATTAGTCCACCACTCATCCATTCCTAGAGGTTGGGTGTGGATGATAGGTTCTGGGATTGCTGGTTCCAAGTTCATAGGTAATTGAGTTTCAGCAGGAAAAGGGTAGAGATTATTATTAATAGGCCTGACGACATCACAGCTCGCCAATGCACGATCTAGTTCCTCCTGAAAAGGTAACTCCTCAATTTGTCTAGAGCTTTCCCCAATTTCCTTCTTGGTTTGTCTAGAACCTTCTCCAAATTCCATTTCCATTTGCCTAGAATATTCATCAAACTGCATTTCCATCTGCATAGAATCTTCCCCGACTTCAATCCCCTTCCCTTTATCTAAGGGATTTTCTATTTTGGGAATCTTTCTAGTGGCAGGTTTCCTTCTGCGAACACGCCTCCATCCCATAAATCTTCTCCTTTTCTTAGGCTTGGGTTTCTCTGGAGGTGGAGCGTTGAATTCCATAGGTTCTTCTATTTCTGGTATATACCTATTGAAATCTCTGGAAACCTCTATTTTTACCGGATAGAGATTTAGAATTTGAAGGGCTTCAGACAAGTCACTCATGCTGTTTAGCACATATGCAAAATACAGAAATTACTAAGTTAAAATTTTATACAAAAATTCATAAATATCCTTTAATTATTATTGCATACCGTGGGACTAATTAAATACAAAAACAACTGAAAATTAAAACACACTAGGGTTTACTATAAACTTATTTATTTACTGGATAAGATTTCTGGACTGTAGGTGATAAGGGTGCTAAAACTTAAGTCAAAATATTTAAAGATTTGCATTTACTGCTACAGTGGCTAGCATATAGAGATCTACCCATTTTTCATCTAACTTGTCTTCCCATGGTGGGTTACTGTCTAGTTCTTGGGTTTTCTGATTAACTCTCTTTTCTTTTTGTTGTAATTTCTTTAATTTCTCCTGACTTTTCCTAATAATCAGACTTCTTTTATTAGGAGAAAGTGGTTCCTCATATTGTGCTTTTCGGACAAATATTCCTTCTTCAGGATTTGCATAGGGTTTTAAGGAATTTGTTTGGGATGAACTTCCCTTCTCGTTTGATGACCTATCTAATTTAAGATAGATGTTTGAAAGCTTTTGCTTACCCATACTGTACACAATATTCAATTAATAAAACACATAATCACAAAATGGCAATCAGTAAAAATTAAGTATTTTCTAAATACTTAATTGGCTTAAATCAGTGGCTCTGATACCACCTTTTTCTGTCACGGCCCCCGACCCGGTTTGACCCGTTTCAGAAGCCGCGGGACAGAAAATCCCGTGGTATTTATTTAACAGCGGAAGATTTTACCAGGATCTTTTTAAAACTGTAATTTCCCGATTATTTTATTTCACAATTCGGGATAAAACCCCGGTCATTTACAATAATATGATTTCACTAAGAAATCTTTATTTTACAAAACATGTTTCTTTATTTTATATTGAGCCACTTCCTTAAGCTTTGTAGTGCTTCACGACACTTTTCCTGGATCACAACAGATCACCTGAAACATGTTTGAAAAAAGTTTTGTCAGCGGGAAATACTGGTGAATCATTCTTTTTACTAAAACGACACGTTGTTATAATTTACAGTATTAAGAGCGATTACAATGTTTCTATATCAACCATATACCCACGGTATTTGTCACTCGACCCATTGGCCCTCCCGTTGTCCAATGGTGTCTGTGACTATGGTCATATCACCCCTTGGCTAACTCGTTGTCCAATGGTGAAGATTATCAAGTAATGTATACAAAACCCCACATACCGGCTGTAATCTGGTGACTACAAAGACTTAATCCCTCTAATTATAACTTTGAAAATAAACATGCTTTTGAAATCAAATTTGATAAAAAGATAATGACTCACATTGCAGATTTATATGAGCAGAGCTTAGCCTACTGATTAGCCTTTTAACCTAAATTTAATAACATGCACACGAATTCGGTTAGTAACTAATACAACATTTACGATAACTCACGAGATTAAACCTTCACAGCGAATGACAAAGTGCGATACTTAAACATCCATCGAATTAACGACGAATGACAAAGCATAAACCCTAATGTGGGCAGCACTTAAACATCCATTGGATAGTTTAATCGATCGGATATTGAATCGTAGCAGCGATCGAGTTAATACCCGGTATCGGAGCAGCACCTTACTAATATAATTGATATTTTCGAATTCAGAGTACTAAAACTTCGTTTTTGAAAGTTTGTTTCGACACCACTGGACTGTGCAAGTGACAAGCTATTTATAGGTGAAATTGAGACCTTACGCGGCCCGCGTAAGCCTTCAGCTTAACCTTACGCGGCCCGCGTGGCCGCCCAGTCTACGAGTAGGGTTGACTAGTCATACGTAGGTGCACCAGATGGTCGACATGTGGCACGGTTACGCTTATCCGGTCAAACCCAACGTTGACGCGACCCGCTTAAGACATACCTTGTCTCTTACGCGGCCCGCCTGAGAACCCATATTTTGTTTTTCTTGATTTTTGATGTAGGGTAAGGATTTCAGGGGTCCGGGTTTATACTTACGGTTATTTTTAGGACAATTTTGAGAGTCCTTACACGGGTTCCTCAGGATGTCTATGCATGGGAGAGATCGTCGTCCACAGTACCGTAGAACCGCCGTCGGAGGCAACGGTGAGGGACTACGTGATCCTCGCGACATTGCTGAGATTGAACGTCCACAGGAACGGATTCGTGAACTGGAATTACATCAGTTTCACCGCGATGACGATTCAGCAACAGCCTCAGTCGTGTGGGACGATGCTGACGATGGGTTTCACAACCTCTTTGCCCGCCCCCGCCCACGTCGTGATCCGCCACCACCCCCTCCAGCAGACCCCCTTCGTACGTTGGGTATTCGTACGGAAATTCCAGAATTCGAAGGCAACATGCAACCTGATGATTTTATTGATTGGCTTCAAACCGTGGAACGCATCTTCGACCTACGTGATGTTCCCGACAATCTTAAGGTAAAACTTGTTGCTATAAAATTAAAAAAATATGCTTCGTTGTGGTGGGAACATGTGCAGAAACAACGAGAGCGGAAGGGAAAATACAAGGTGGAGTCATGGGACAAGATGAAACAATTGTTACAGGAGAAGTTCTTACCTGTTAATCATCGCCAGGATGCTTTCTTGGATTATCATAACCTTAGGCAAAACACGTTGTCCGTCGACGACTTTATTCATGAATTTGAACGCATGCGTATGCGTTGCCGTATAGACGAAGATGAAGAACAGATTATTGCTCGTTTCTTAGGGACACTCCGGTCCGAGATCTCGAACGTGATTCAGTTGCAACAATATTGGTCATTCAATGACGTTTGCAGGTTAGCTTATAAAGTGGAGAAACAATTGGCAGAAAGGTCTAAACCAAGCAATCGCGCACCCGGCCGGTATCCGGCATCAGCTTCATCACAGCCACGGGGAGGCCCATTCAAAGCTGACCCAAACCCAGCGCCGGTGGTTCAGGCAGGACCTTCTGATGGTCCCCTCCGCTGTTTTAAATGTCAAGGCCTCAGTCACCTTAAACGGGACTTTCCTAACAAACAAGTCCTTGCTTTCATTGACGAAACTACACCAAAGTATGATACCGAACCAGAGGAAGAGAATACCGAAGTTCTTTATCCAGATCGGGGTGAAGCACTTGTCATCCAACGTGCTCTTAACACCTCGGTTGCTGATCCTTCCGATGACACGAAGTGGCTTCGTAACAACATCTTTCGCACAAAGTGTACGTCCAAAGGCAAGGTTTGTACGATTATCATTGACGGCGGCAGCTGTGAAAATATGGTCGCTAGTACCATGGTGGAAAAACTTAACTTACCGCTCCACGATCACCCTGACCCATACCCACTTACGTGGTTAAAAAAAAGGTAATCTTCTTAAGGTTACTCATCGGTGTTTGGTTCCGTTTTCGATCGGTAATAAATATATGTACGAGCTATGGTGTGAGGTTATCCCGATGGATGCATGTCACCTTTTGTTAGGACGTCCATGGCTCTATGATCGTCGTGTTAAGCACGATGGTTTCCGCAACACTTACACTTTTAAAAAAGATGGACTTAATATTACTTTGGCACCTTTGGACCCAAGACAGGAGGGGTCCACATCCATGCTAGTTACCAAATCTGAATTTACAGCCCTTACCCAGTCCCTTCCCGACCCTTTAATTTTCGGGTTATTAATTGCCGAAGAAAACCCTGACATCTCGATCATTCCACCAGAGGTGCAGCCCCTTTTAGCTGAGTTTCAAGATGTTTTCCTAACTGATATTCCAGCTGGTCTTCCATTGGTACGTGAAATCCAACTCTGTATAGATTTTTTGCCAGGTGCAAGCATTCCCAACAAGCCGGCTTATCGCATGAATCCAAAGGAGTTCCCTGAGTTGCATCGTCAGGTGACCGAACTTTTGGAAAAGGGTCTCATCCGGGAGAGTATGAGTCCATGTGCAGTTCCAGCATTACTTGTGCCCAAACCAAATGGCACTTTTCGGATGTGTATTGACAGCGTGCAGTCAACAAGATCACTATCAAGTACCGGTTTCCTATCCCGCATTTCGATGATTTACTGGATCACTTAAATGGCGCAAAGGTCTTTTCCAAAATTGATTTACGGAGCGGGTACCATCAGATACGCATGCAGCCCGGCGATGAGTGGAAAACGACTTTTAAAACAAGAGATGGGTTATATGAGTGGATGGTCATGCCGTTTGGATTATCCAACGCGTCGAGTACATTTATGCGGTTGATGAATCACATTTTTAAACCGCTTATTGGTCGATGTGTTGTCGTCTATTTCGATGATATCTTGGTTTTTAGCACCAATATTGCTTATTTACACCACCTTAGGGAAGTCTTCATGATCCTAAGGGAACAAAAGCTATATGCCAATGCAAAAGAATGTCAATTTTGTACAACTGAAATTATTTTCTTGGGTTATTTGGTCTCTTCAGATGGCATATGCATGGATGAATCAAAGGTGTCAGCAATTACCACATGGCCATCGCCACAGTCCCTTCACGAGGTTAGAAGTTTTCATGGCCTCGCGTCTTTTTACCGACGTTTCATTCGCAACTTTAGCACTATAGTTGCTCCTATTACGGAATGCTTGAAAAGTAGTAAATTTTCTTGGTCCCCTTCCGCTCAACATGCGTTTAATACACTCAAAACAGCCGTCACCAATGCACCGGTTCTGGCCTTACCAAATTTTGAGCATGTTTTCCAGGTGGAGTGTGATGCTTCTGGTGTGGGAATCGGTGGTGTTTTAAGTCAACAACACCGACCTATTGCTTTTTTTAGTGAAAAATTAAGCGACACACGACGACGCTACAGCACATACGATAAGGAATTTTATGCTATCGTTCGGAGCCTTGAGTATTGGCGACACTACCTCCTTCCCAGTGAGTTTATTATCTATTCAGACCATCAAGCGCTCAAGTTTATCCAAGGCCAGGCAAAACTAAATTCAAGTAATGCTAAGTGGGTAGAAACTCTTCAAGATTTTACATTTGTCATACGCCACAAAGCAGGTTCCGCTAACTCGGTTGCCGACGCCTTGAGTCGTCGCCCAGCATTGCTCACATCCGTCACTTTTGAGGTAACCGGGTTTGAGTCCTTTTCTTATTTATACCAAGATGACCCGGACTTTCATGCTATTTGGAAAAAAAGTACAGGTGCGCCATATCAATGTTTCGTGCAAAAAAACGGGTTGCTTTACAAAGGCCACCGTTTATGTGTCCCGGTTTCATCGTATCGAGAGGCGATCATCCTTGAGTGCCACCAAGGAGCTTTATCAGGACATTTTGGGAGAGATAAGACGGTCTCGTTGGTCCAAGATCGTTTTTATTGGCCAAAGATTGAACGGGACGTTTCTAAAGTGTTACAGCGATTTCGAGTTTGCCACATTGCCAAAACTCACCATACGAACCAAGGCTTATACACGCCATTGCCAGTTCCTGCTAGGCCGTGGGAGGATGTTAGTATTGATTTCGTAGTGGGTTTACCCTTGACACAACGAAAGAAGGATTCAATAATGGCGGTGGTTGACCGTTTTTCTAAAATGGTACATTTTATTCCGTGTGTCAAGACGTTTGACGCTTCACAGGTGGCACGACTTTATTTTGCTGAAATCGTACGTTTGCATGGGGTCCCAAAAACAATTACATCAGATCGTGATGTCAAATTCATTAGCCATTTTTGGCGTATGTTGTGGAAACGATTGGGTGCCAAGCTACAATTTAGTAGTTCTCACCATCCACAGACAGACGGTCAAACTGAAGTGACCAATCGAAGTTTGGGAAATTTACTACGGAGCCTTGTCGGTGATAACCCAAAGAAGTGGGATCTTGTTTTGCCTCAGGCAGAGTTTGCTTATAACAGGTCCAATCATAGCTCGACGGGGCGTAGTCCATTTTTTGTTGTGTATGGCAGGAACCCTTTTACACCATTGGATTTGGCACCGTTTCCAGAGATCGAGCATTTTAGTGCCGAAGGGGTCGAGCAAGCTGATCAAATTAAGCATTTGCATGAACAGGTTCGAGAGCAAATTGTGAAACATAATTTACAATATCAGACTCGGGTTAATAAACACAGACGACATGTGGTTTTCAACGAAGGTGATCTCGTTTGGATTTATTTGCGTCGTGATCGTTTTCCCCAGGGACGATTCGGGAAGCTTCACCCGAGGGCAGATGGTCCTTTCCGTGTTCTGTGCCGGATTAGCGATAATGCCTACAAGATCGATCTCCCAGGTCATTATAAGGTGTCTGCCACCTTTAACGTAGCTGACTTAGCCCCCTATGTTCCAGGTGATGACGATGACTCGGGGTCGAGTCCTTTTTTAGAGGGGGAGGATGATACGGATCGTGACCCATTGGAAGAACCGCCCGGAGATGTTATTGCAAAACCCGACCCGACGAAGAGTGGCTAGAGGTCGCTGCTTCTTTAGCCTCATCCATCCAGATTCTTTTGAATTTCATGTTTATCTTTTATTTGAATTTTAGTAGTTATCATTTTCCTTGTTTATCTTTTTTCTAGTTGATTTTATTCCTATTTAAACAACTGTAATGCTTGGATGGATGATTAAGTTTTATGAATAAGAATTCATTTGCAAACTGTTGTTTTTTTTTTGATTTCGGTTGGCCGAACACAGGATTTCCTCACGCTAGAGTTTCTAGCGTCACCACGTATACGGATCCGTATCAGTTTACCTTGTTTTAAAACACATATATCTAACTTATCTAAAAATACATGATGTTTTCTATGTGACATAGATAATATGCATATTACTTATTTGACATGGTAAACTTATCTAAAAAAAACATGATGTTTTCTATGTGACATAGATAATATGCATAGCATATGAAGAGTAAAAAAACATACCTAGTATTTAGAATGAAGTGGAGTTTAGTTCTAAATATTTGATGTAATATATTGAATATTAAATAATGATTTTTTATATTCGTGACAAAATTTTAATTATCACAAAAATCTAATTTGATTCTACAAGGGAAAGTAAAACTTATGAAATTGATTAAATGGTTACTAATTTTATGGGTTTTTGTTTAATAATTTCAAATCAAAATTAAATCCATAAATTATAGATTAGATTTAAAACACATTTTAGACTTTAGATTTACAATCAAAATAAAAATCTCATATAATATTTAAATCTTTTTATAAAATTCTAATATAATATTTAAATCTTTTTAATTTAAAATTTAAAATTTATCAATAAATTATTGATGCCCTCATTGAATGACATATGCCCTAAATCAGGTTTCTTTTATTATATAGTATAGATTATTATTTAGTTTAAATTTAATGTAAACTTCTTATTTATAATATTATTTATTTGATTTTCTATATCATATGCAAGACACCTACTTTTTATTTATAATATACAAATTTACTCTTATTCTTTTTGATAATGTAATTATCTCTAATAATTATAGGGCTGTTCATAAAGCTTGCGACTCGTAGCTCGGCTCGTAGCTCGCTCGAAAGAAGCTCGAGAGAAACTAGCTAAAAAAACTCAATTTGAGATGATGTGAACCAAGCTGACTCATTTTGTAACTAAGCCCAGCTCAAGCTAAGCTCGGCTCGGCCCATGGCTAGGCTCGTTCGCTCGTTCTTAGGCTCGTTTAACTCCGACGTAAAACTCAAGCCAAGTTTAACCGCCTGAATTAATTTCGAGCTTGAGCTCGACCCCACCCTGGCTCGACTCGGCTCGACTCGTTTACAGCCATACGAATAAACTTTAAACTTTTACCATAGTGTATATAATGCTAGACATAAAATCAAAAAACATTTTGGATAACATCAATAACTTAAGACATAATATAATTATATGTAAAATATGCACTTTTTAACAAAATAATACCAAAAAAAATTACAAATATAAAATCTTTGATTTTACTAATAATGGGTTTTTAGATATAATTTATATTTTATCACTCAAATGGTTGCTTATTTACTTCTTGAATAACATATTTGACCACTGTATCTTCTTTTCAATAACATCTCCGCAATAACCATATCTATCGCGTACCGAGTATATCAATTAGTTTTCTTTAAATATAATTTTCTTATTTTTTTGAATGGCAAATTTAATTTTGGTTTTCTTATTTTTCTTATTATTTGGTATATAAAATCATATTTATTCAAGCCGTATAATACACGAGTATTTTTAAAGATATAACTTTTTTATTATTTGGTAAACAATATTACTTTATTCAACCCGTGTAATACACGTTGTTTTAAAGATATAACTTTTTTATTATTTAATATATAAAATTGCATTTATTCAACTCGTACAATATTGTTCCTATAGATATAACTTTTTATTATTTAATATATAAAATTACATTTATTCAACCCTCGCAACAAAAGAAGTTTTTAAAGATATTTTATTTTATTATTTAGTATATAAAATTCATTTATTTAACCCGTGTAATACACGGGATTATAACCTAGTTTTTATAATAAGAAAATTAACATGTTTTATCCATTGCCTACAAGAAATAACATAATATAACATAAATATTAGATAATTTTTAAAGTATTATAAAAGAAAAAATCTTAATAAAATTTTTGGTGAAACATAAAAATGGATTACAAGGTTAAGTTTATGTGAACGATGTTAATTAAAAAGGTAAAATATATTAAGTTAAATGTAAACATCAAAGAAATCTTGAATTATACTTGTTACTTTTAAAGTTTACGTGTAATTCGTTCCAAAACAGAAAACCGAACTGAATCATTGCTAAAGCCGAAAAACCCGAAACCACAAAAACCAAAAACCGAATCTTGCACACCTCTATCATATATACCCAAATCAACACTAAAAGAGTAAATTGCTATTTTAGCCCATATGGTTTGGGACATTTATCACTTTTGTCCAAAAGGTTTTTTTGCTCATCTATATATGTGACGTTTGCATTTTTTTTATTATTTTTATTCAACCCACTAACTTTATGGTATAAAATATTATTGTGTTAAATTTTTATAGGCTTTTGCTAACTATCGTATAAAATCTTTACCCAAAAAAAAAAAAAAAAAAAAAAACTATCGTATAAAATATATTTAAAAAGTTTCTAAACGTTGGGCCACTCGAGAAAGTGGGCTTTGGATGGTTGCCCACCTTACCCTTGGGCTAGACCGACCCTAGGTCTTAGCACTTCCCGCCTTCGTTACCTTTTCCGTTATGCAACAGCCTTCGTCGATCGCTTAACAGAGCCAATTAGGCGTTTAAGCTGAGTATCGATAGGAACCAAACCTGGTACAAACTGTTGAGATGATGGTGCTAGTTTTAGAGGTGTTGGAACAGATGAATCAACAACAAAATATGGAAGGTCGTCGAGGAGAGCGTAGAAACGTGCATGGCTGAGTCGGGATGAATCGGCTCTCATACCAAATGTTGTGATACCAGATTTAGAAGCAAGAACATAAAAGACTGCAGGAGCAAAAGATAGATTGGAAGTGTTATGAGAATTCAAATCATTCAACCATGCATAAAAAGGAAAATAACTAGACCCTTCTTAAAGCCATGCACAAGACAACCTCTAAACCACTAGCAATTTAACAATTTAAGAACTAACCACTTAAACACACACTAATAAGCTGACCCAAATGAAAATAATTGACTACAAGACTCAATAACCCACTGTAACGTATAGCTGCACATATTAACCAGTTATTATAACCATAATCGGCTGGTTACGAACCAATACCATAGAAACCGGTTTTTGTTAGAAAATAACCATAGGGTAGGGACCAGCATTGATATTTGAGACAAGAACCGAGATTTTAATTGCAAAAAAAAGCTGGTTAATTTTAAAAAAATTAACTAGGCCATGCTAACAACTATATAGCCATTTATGGCCAGTGGCGCAGGTTAGAACCTCAGGGACTAAAATGACAATTTACTCGAAATTAGTTAAAAGAGTTCCGATTTAACCATGATAAATGTTTTTTTTTAATCCTTCAATTGTTATGTTAATTAAATATTCAATATCTATATAATCTACTTTTTCGAAGTGACACCATAAGCTGCATTTGCTCCCTCATATTCAAAACACAACTTACAAACAAATTATTCACATAAGTAGAGAGTTCTCTATCCACCATACATACACCAAAAATCTACAATGGTGTGCATATTTTATATCTACATAGGATAATATTAGTATAACAAACAGCCAAACTAACTATATTCTGCTGCACACCATACACTAAAAACCTACCATTGAATGAAAATGCACGTGAGGGACGAGGGTGCGGCAAGCAAGAACTTATCGTTGTGGCAGGAAATAAGGATCTTCTTTGTTCTGGTAAATCTCAAATAACTGTTTTGAGTATGTAGCTGCAAGTGCCCTGCATAGTTTGACCTCCTTCGAGCCATATTCTTTCAGTTCTTCCACCGTTTTGTTAAGGTCACCATTAGGATCTCCATCCGTGAGAAATTCAGCCAGCGTACAACCCCTGCAAGATAACGTACATACACACATGTTAACATCATTAATCACAAGATACAAGTAAACATAATAATTCACTAGTTTTAATTTGTAATAACGTTCTCACCTAGTCACCTGGATGCATCAGCCTGGCTAAACCCGCGCTCGTTTTGGTGACGTGTTTCTTTAGATGCTTTCTCATCACCTGTTTGTTGCCTATAAAGAGCACAAACCGCCCTCATACACAATTCAAGATCTTTACCAAAATCAGATAACATATCCGCCTCTAGATCCCACTTCATATTCGAAATCTTTTTCCTACGAATTATATCCATAGTTACTTTATATTCATTTAAGGCGTCTTCCGATTCATCAGCGTTATGACTACCTTCAATGTCACAATCAGAAGCAATTTCAGAGCTATCAACGATAAAGCCACCCAAACCTTTACCTTCACTCTCTGACTCATCTACGTCATCATTATCTTCCTCGTCCTCACTTGAACTAACGATTTTGTTCAAATTGATAACGCTTTCGTGTTGTTTGTTTTTGGATTCTGATTTCCTCAGCCTTGTTATGTACCTCCTACTTACATTCTCTTCCACTTCTTCCTCTGAATCTGTACTAACCCGAGAGCTATGTCGTGTTTTGAGCGTGCAAATTGGAGCATTGTCGTCATGGCTGTCCTCATCATCACTAGCAACGATTTTGGCAGCCCGTTTTCTTTTAGCATTTCTAGTATTCGATGCATGAACTCTAAACTCTTCCATATGTTCTTCACCAATATGTTCCAGATTAGTCTTTTGGAGGTTATTTTCAGAAGAACATTGACCTTTAGTCAAATCATCACATTCTCGGACTTTTGGAATCTCGTTAGAGTTTTCATCCTCATCACCAAAATCAATAACGCCATGCAAAGGGGATTGACCAACGCCTGGAGTAGACGTCCCCAACTTCTTATTGGCGCACCTGTCTTCCTCACTCGATAACCGTTTTCTAACATCAACATCCTCTTCGACTTTATCTTTCATGTCCTCCATCTTTGCCTCCAATTCCTTAACCTTCTCCTTCCAAAAACATACCTCGGTTTCGCCTTGCGTTTCTCACATTCCAAAACCTTGTTTTCAATCATCACCTCAATAAGTCTGTCACTCTCCCTTTCCACATAGTTTGGACCAACCACAACCTTCTGAACCGCCGCGATCTTCCCCTCGAGTTCTTCATTCCTTTTCTTCAAATTTTCAACCTCGGTTTCCAACATAACACGCCTCGTTTCATCTTTTTTACTCTTTTATTCGAATTCAACAAATCTTTTCCTAAAATCCTCAAGTACCTTATCAAAATCTGTCTCAACAGCCATATTTTTCACCAACCCTAAATTAACAATCACTGCATTACAACAAACCTTAGGTTTAAACGTTAACGAAACATAATGCATTACAACAAACCTTAGGTTTAAACGTTGACGAACCATAATAACGATAAATACAATCAACGATTCAGCCAATTAGTAAGCAAATACACAACAGAAACCCTAGATAATCAGTAAGCAAATACACAAAATTAGGCTTAACAGAAACTCTAGATACTTAATAGCCATCTTTTTCATCAATCCAAAGTGTCTACAAATTCACATTCACTGCATTACAACAAACCCTAGGTTTAAACGTGAACAAAATCATAATGACAAAATATAAAATCAACGAACCCTAACCTAACCTAGGTACTTAAAGATTGAAAAACTAGAAAGGATAACTTGAATATTTATAAGAATCTTACAAAATCAATTGAAAAAGTGATCTTTATGAAGTTATTATTATTATTTATTCTTTATATATTAGTAATCCATAACCGTAGGAGAAACAGTGATCTTTTGCCTTGGCCACCAAATGTGGCCCCTCCTACAGTAGCAGGGATAGAGGAAATAAAGCAACATGTAAAAGGTACAAGATGAGCTGCATACTTTTTTTCTCTAACCCTTCATCTTCTTCAGTGGCTAAAAGTTGAGGTACAAAAATCTTCAACTTCGGGATTGAGTGTCTCGATAGGTAGCATTGACAGTTATCCCAGGAACAATTCAACCACTCGCACAAGGAAAAAAAAAATCCTAATACCATGCTGACATCTAGCATAATTACCAGCTTTTTGTTTGTCTTTTTAATACCATGTAAATCTGAACCACTTACTGACAGTTCAGTTAGGGTGAGAGGGGCACTCCTCTCTTAGGGGAGTGACCTCTCTTACACACACCTAATCAGCACGCGCCACGTCAACTCCCCCCACACCCTTAATTTGATGGCGGCACTCCTCTCTTGGGGGACTTGTTTTTTTATTTTTTTAATTAAGGGGGGAAAATACTTGATTGGTTGAATCAATGGTGGGCCACCCTCTCCCGCTCTCCCTTCATGCGGTGAACACCCACCGAAATCCATCCCCGATTAGGCTCCCCGAGTTGATGGCGGCGGTGTTCCCGCTCGGGGACTCACCTCACCGCATCCCTCCCCGAGAAGTGCCCCGCTCACCCTTAGCATGCAGGTAATCATGCTTTAAGAAAACAACCATAAACGACACACTGGTCGCGTGCAATTGAAGAAACTGAAAACAACACTTTCGGTTAGGGCTGTTCAAATCGCTCGTCGCTCACTCGACGCTCGTTCGGAAATTGCTCGGAAAATGCTCGTTCGATTTGACGCTCGGTTGTAAACGAGCCGCTCTGCTCGGTTCGGTTTGTAAATGAGCCAAGCATGAGCAAAGGTCCGCTCGGCTCGGTTCGGCTCGAATTATTATTTTTAATTAGTATATATATACATATACAGGGTGAAGTTATTGTAAAAAAGACCAAAAGTGTGAGAAAGGTAAGAAAGAATCTCAACCATTAGATCTAAATTAATTGAAAAGGGTATAATTGTAAATGCATTAATAAATTCAAATATGGTAATCCTTGATTTAAGGATTTGGAGAGAGAAAAACCTGGATTTTAGCACTTATAACCGTCCATAAATATAACACCATTCAGAGCATGTTCATACATGGTGTTTTAAATATTACACAATTCAGAAAATATAACATCATTCAGCACAAAAATAACACCATTCAGCACAAAAATAACACTATTCAGCAGTAAATAAAAAAAAACACCATTCAGTACAAGAATATAACACCATTCAGTACAAGAATATAACACCATTCAGTACAAAAATAACACCATTCACCACAAAAATAACACCATTCAGCAGTAAATAAAAAAAACACCATTCAGTACAAAAATAACACCATTCAGTACAAAAATAACACCATTCAGCACAAAAATAACACCATTCAGCTGTAGATAAAAAAAACCATTCAGTACAAAAATAACACCATTCAGTACAAAAATAACACCATTCAGCAATAAATAAATAAAACACCATTCAGTACAAAAATAACACCATTCAGTACAAAAAATAACACCATTCAGTACAAGATATAACACCATTCAGTAAAGAAAAAAATAACACCTCTGTATCATCTTCTCCACTTCCGGCACCACCACTGGCACTTCCGGCACCACCACTGCTGCACCACCGAACCACTTGTTTCTTATAACCAGAACTGAAACCTAACTTGAACTGGAA
The DNA here is from genome assembly GCA_030545235.1 of Helianthus tuberosus. Classification (NCBI taxonomy): domain Eukaryota; kingdom Viridiplantae; phylum Streptophyta; class Magnoliopsida; order Asterales; family Asteraceae; genus Helianthus; species Helianthus tuberosus. The sequence continues at coordinate 112,519,354 of CM060400.1, read as the reverse complement.
TCACTCATCAAACCTGAACCAAAATTTGAATCGAACATCGAACCTGAATCGAGACTGAACCCGAGTCTAACCGGAGTGACCCGAACCAAAACTCGAACTGAACATAACCCGAGGCATCCATGGTCGGCACCACCACTGCCGTCGGCCAGTCCCGAAATCCGAACCGACAACCTATCACGAACCCAGCGGCCGGAGAATGAATGATCTAGAAGAATCGAACTGAAAAAAAAAGAAGAGAGTTGAAAGGTTACCGGAGAAGGACGTCGTCGGACTCGTCATCTTCACCGTCGCGCTGCAGGTTTGGCCGGATGTAGCTCTGCCGTCGTCCCCTGTCGTCTATACCGGCGCTATATGGAGGTTTATCGGCATTAGGGTTTTGAAATTGTAGAGAGAGAGAGAGAAACTGTACGATCAATTGGAGAGAGAGATCGGAATTATAGGAATTTTGATTTACAGTTTCCTATTTTGAATGGATATAAAAGACTTTATTACCCCTATAATTTTCAATTTAGTCCAAATTAAGATAAATATTTTACATTTTGTTCCCTATGATCAAAAGATCTAATGGTTGAGATTCTTTCTTACCTTTCTCACACTTTGGGTCTTTTTTACAGGATCCTAACTCTACATATACATATATATATATATACACACATTACGCAGACATATATACTTGAATATAAACTAAATTTATAGTTTTATATATACCACTCTATTAGATTTTGGTCCGCTATATACATGCATTTACAACTGTATCTATACGTACTAACTCAGCCACGCCAATAAAAAAATTAATATCAAATCTAAAAGTTAAACCCTAAATCGATAAACAACAGGCTGCTCATCACCTTAGTGTTTCATGTCGTTACCCTAATTAAGTTGAACGTCTCCTGCTCTCAACGTAATTGTTCGTGCAATATGATCATCGCCTCGTCGGCCACAACATTGTAATTCATAAGAAAAATATTATGCCACGAAATGTGTATGTTTTAAGGATATAAAAGCTTGAGACCAAACATTGTCACTATCTCTCTCGGAAAATTTAAATCGGGTGACACGGTTGTTCAAATCGCTCGAACTTCGCTCGACGCTCGCTCGGAAAATTTACTGCTCGAAAAATGCTCGCTTGATTTGAGGCTCGGTTTTAAATGAGCCGCTCCGCTCGGTTCGGTTTGTAAACGAGCCAAGCACGAGCAATTCGGCTCGGCTCGTGAACAGCCCTACTTTCGGTCGACTGTTAACACACAACACCGCTACAGATGTTTAAACAACACTATAAATAAGGGAAAACCTACACAACAGACACCTACACGGCTACACTACACCACACTAACTAGTGACGGAAACTAGAAGAGGGGTATCCTAATTTTTTTTTCTATATTTATAGAACGAAAGTTTTTTTTACCTATATTACGGGGCGGGGCCGATCCTGAAAATTTAAGTGCTCTTAGCGAGCCAAAAAAAAGGCCCTTAGGCTTTACCGAATTAAATCTTATAAACAAGTTTTTTTTTATTATTATTAGTATTTAGGTTAACGAATCAATATTAGCATTTCACATTTAGGGGTTGTTTGGTAGCCTCTTAATGACCATTCAAATGCTACCTCTTAATGGTTTAAAACCTTTGAATGAATAAGAGGTAACCTCAAGTCTGAATGGTTAAGATGTAACCTCTGAATGGTAAATCATCACATGTATCATTCTTCTACCTTCTCATTGGTAAAATTCTTAATGGTTCCATTAAGAGGTAGCCTCTTAGGCTAGGCTTTATGAATTAATATTGACAGTAAGTTTTTAGGTTTTAGATCGGGCTAGGTTTATTTTAATTTTTAGATCAGACTTGCAACAATATTATCATTATCACCAAAATTCTGAATAGCCTAACAAAATTCAAAATATCGAAGCACAAACTACTCAAAAAATCAAACTATCAAAGCACAAGAAGAAAAGAATACTCACAAACAATCTGCGAATTTTGATAAATCGATGTTGGTTCGAATTTTGATCAGTTCTTCGACTACACAGCTGCTTCTACTAGTTCGAAAATCGAAATTATGATCAGTTTCGCTTGACTGCTTGTTCGATTTTTTTATCAGTCTCATACAGGTTACACTTTGTCAAATTTTGATCAGTTTCTTCACTTCATCACTGCTAATGTTATAGAGTTCAGATGCTTGTGTCTTGTACGACGTTTGGTTTCCACAAATCTGTTGTCACGCCCCTGCCCCATATTTAAAGGGTATTATTTGTTTTGGGCTAAAATATTAGTTGGGTTGGGACTTGGGCTTACATAACAGTTGAGCTTATATTCAAAGGTTTATTATTTCATTTGGGCTAAAGTATTCTTTTTTTATTCTCGTAGTTATTTAAGGGTATCCTCTGTATAAAACCGACAAAAAAATACACTACCGATACGAAGTTGAGCCGTAGCCCGTGCTACGGCTCGTTGAATGCTAGTTCCGCCCCTGACAGTAACACTGACCAAAACAGATAATGTTGTTATGAATAGTGAAAATATCAAACCATTTTTTAGTGTAACACTCGTCTCATTTATTTAATATTTTAGACTAAAATAAACAATTTTAAAACCAAAATGCATCATTTAGAAACTTAGTTATAAAAACTAAGATTTACACAGTGTTCTAGTTTAACAAGCTAACTAGTTTAAGTATTCAGAACATTCAGTTAGTGTTTACAAAATGAACATTTTGTAAAACATGATTAAATTAGCCCGGAAGCTTCAAAAGTTTGTGTTCGGTTCTTGATTTCTTGCTTGATCGGCATCCGGAATGAGACGAATATCACCTAAGGTCAAAACCACATCAATTATTAGTTTTGACAACATTATAACATGTATAAATAAGTTCCGGTATCATACAAATAACAAAAAAAAAAAAAAATTCTAATTTTTGGTCTGTCGCGCCACGCGACAGACTCCGTTTAATCCTTCGCGTGCCGCGAGCGGCCTCGAGTGTCGCGCCCGCAACTTAACACCCCGGCGCGTGTCGCGGGGAAACATGTTTTCCAGCAGGTCCGTTTCCTGGACCTGCATATCTGCCCAGCACCAAAATTCTTAAAAATTCTAACTTTAAAAGCTCGTAACTTTTTACCTACATGTCCGTTTTGCATGATTCTTTTTCCTATGCGTCCGCAATTAAATCACAGATCTGTTTGTCATCTTTGTTCCCATCAAATTCCGGTTTATAAGCAAATAGCTTATAAATCCCCCCTTTTTTACAATTATTTGACCCGTTTCATCTATCAACATAATACATGTTTATTAGCAATGATTGTATCTAGTCCTCTTTACCCATTCCCGAACTTGTCAAATATTAGCGTTTTCGCTCCAATCACATGGTTTGCGCATGCGATATCATTGTGCTTATTGTCTACAATTTTAAGCATGCACAATTTACTAAAGCTAACGAATCCATATTTCTAAGTTTTTGACCCAATCCAAGGGTTTACTAAATCAATTTTAGCGTATCCAAAACTTGGCTTACGCATCAATACTTCGTTTTATATAGTGACGTTCAGGTCACTTAAAACCATCAATTTGTTAGTTTATTCTATTTTGACCCGTTTGGTTGTCGAGTGAGTTACATCACTTCATTGACATTCCAAACACGACTATTTTCACTATATCATCATCATACATATATAATTACTATTTTGACCCGTTTGGTTGTCGAGTGAGTTACATCACTTCATTGACATTCCAAACACGACTATTTTAACAATATCAGCAACACACATATCTAATTAACTATTTTGACCCGTTTGGTTGTCAAGTGAGTTACATCACTTCATTGACATTCCAAACACGACTATTTTAACAATATTATCAACAAACATATCTAATTAACTATTTTGACCCGTTTGGTTGTCGAGTGAGTTACATCACTTCATTGATATTCCAAACACGACTATTTTAACAATATTATCAACAAACATATCTAATTAACTATTTTGACCCTTTTGGTTGTCGAGTGAGTTACATCACTTCATTGACATTCCAAACATGACTATTTTAACAATATTCTAATTAAATCATCAAATACTAACCTTATGTACATAATGTAGCGAAACTACGAGTCGCGTACCTTCAAAGCATTTTCCTTCAAGCGTGCCTCCACCCCGGCTTGTGCGCTCGAAGATTTAATCTCCTTGCCTATAGAGTTCAACCAACGACGTGTTTAGAACTCTTATCACATCATATTACGCATAATTCACCATATAATTCGATTACGCATTTTACTCAAATTTTCACCAAGTTTGCTTTTGTTTAGGCGTTTTAACAAACACCTTGTGGGCATAATTTTATAAAATCTATAATCAAGTTCATGACTAGTTACTTAGCCAAGATTAAACATCATTCACAAGTCCATATGTCTAGCATGCATAACAACACCTAGACTTACTTCATGGAAATCAAATAACACCAAATTGATGATCATAATTTAGTGTTCTTCATCATCCTACAAAAATACCATTTAGCACCTAAGTGGGTGATTATGAATTTCATCATTATGAACAACAATTCATCAAATTATTGACTAGGGTTCGTTCCTAAACATAGATTCATACTAGTTTCACCCAAACATCAATCATTCAAGCTTAATTTTTCGATTTCGTAAGTTCATCAAGAATTCAAGATGTAACCAAAACACAAAATTCGACATACCTTGTGATCCCCTCACTTGAGTGATCACTAGTTTGAGCTTGGTTTTCGATTTGGATTCGATTTGCCTTCTTGATTTGGTCAATTTGTATGAGTTAGGGTTCAATATTTGAGAGCCCTTTTTGCTCTGTGGAAAGTCACGACCAGAACACACACTTTTGTGTGTGTTTTGGTGTTTTTATCTTATTAAATTAAAACCTACTTTTAATTTTGTCAATATTAGCCCCTCTACTTATTCAAGTTTTCATAATGGGTGTTTTAACCAAGTTTTTCTTATTGCTTCAAGACTTATGACTAACTAGGTTATTTATTCCTAGTTATTTTTTCTTGAATATTACCGACTTTTAGTTTATAAAATAAAATCTACATTTTCGGGGTGTTACATTTAGCCTCTGGCTGGGCGCTATGGTCTGATTGAACCAGGTTTAATTAATTGTTGGTTCACGCTGTCAGTTTTTTGTCTGGGTTTTTACGGCGATGGTTGTTTATAGCGAAGAAAAAAATCTGGGCCTTTGGATGGATGTTTATCATATTGGATATTTGACTTTTCGTAATAATATGTTATGTATTTCAACTTATAAGAATATACAAATGTTCTATGTACTGAATGCAGTCGAACATGACAGACCAAAGCACAACTCAAAACACCTTTTTTTATAACTTCTGTTTATTAGTCTGAACGACTTGTTGACAGTTCGGTTAACAAACTGCTGCGTGCAATCGAAGAAAACACACCAAACAACAACTTAAGACAACAACATTTTCGATCGACCGTGCTGTGGAACAACAGGTACACACACGAGTCACACATCACTTAGAAATATCAAAACACACAAAACCATTTAAAATATCTAAACGACACCATAAGGCCACTCAGGGCGCTACGTGGTGGTTCAATGACCACGCGTTGTTTACCGTGGAACACCACCGTCGCCCTTGCCCATCACGCGTGATCAGTAAAACGCGTTGTAGCCATAACGCGTTGTGGGTTGTTTATTGCCGCACATGTTTGGTTGTTTTTCAATGGTAGATGTTATTTTCTTTAAACGATTTTACTATTTTGTTATTTTATTTAAACAATTTACTTTTCTACCCCTAAATTTTATTAAAGTTATCATACAACTCCTAAATTTTAGTAAAATTGTTGGTATAAATTCAACGTCGTCTATGTGTTAGTTCACGTAAGTCACTTGGTATTAGAAATTCATGTTTTTGATTTACACTTTTTATCGGTTTTGGTCATCGTTCGGTTAGCCCCGTCTTACGCCCCCGCACCCCCTCAAAACAAAGATACACTGGTTGTACGGTTTTGCACCCCCTGTCCCGCAACGTGGGGGCTTAAGACTAGTTAAAATTAACATATAAATAATTGTAGGTCATCTTAGACCGAACGGTGTGGGTGTGGGGCTTCTCCAATGCCAGCACACCACCCCTTTCTATGGCGTGGAGGTGGCATAAGTTTTTTGCACGGCGTGGAGGGGGATAAAGTGGTGACGAGGCGGCGATGTATTGGGTGAAAAAAATAGATTTATATTATTAATGTTTTTTATTAATTAAATAGATTTTTTTATATTTTCAAAGTGAAGGTTCAAATGAGAAGAATCTCTTTGTAAGAAGAAAAAAGAAGAAGTTTCAACCAATAAGAATGTTTCATTTTACTTCATTTAATATTTACATTTAATTTTAACTAGAATCAGTACCCGCCGCCTTGCGGCGGGGTCTTACATATGTATCGTATTATTAGAAAGCTTACATGAATTTCTTTGGTTTGAACACATCAACGTTGAAGTTCGGTGAAATCGTGACATGTGGACCATTTTATGTAAAACTCAGCTAAGCTCGCACAAAACTACTACCATTATTTATATGTTAGCTAGTCATATTCGCAAATACGACCACTATTAAACACTAATGCGTCAATTGGCACCGAAGAACTGCCACATTCACACAAGAATACCAACTTTTTTTTACCTAACATTGCTTCAGTAGAGACATTGCATATTAACACACTTATAACAAAGGGAAAATAACAGCTCCAAGAAAATAGTTACACATGCGGATACATAATGAAACCTATAAAAGAAATAATATACTTGGTCGAAATACTCGTCGGTCACCAAAGTTAACACCGTAGCCTCCCATAATGTTACACTTTGCATCCTGCCAAACATTAAGCATATGGTCATTAGATTATTATAGCTTCAAACAGCAGAAAAATATCTACACACTATTTTCTAGCATCTGTTATACTACAACAGGCTATCTCAGATTCCGATTATGCAATATCTCATAATCATGTTCCAAACACACATCCAAACACCACCTCACATTTATAAAAGAATCATGCCAAAAGAATAAGTATAGAGCAACTGACGACTGTTGTTTTCGGGATGAAATGGACTACAATAGGCTAAACATGCAAACTTACTTTGACTTTTGAAGTCAAACACATTACTTTTAAAACACAGAAATCATCCCGGTTTCTTAAAAATTTTAGTAGCATCAACCTCCTATAATTGTCAGTTTTTGAAGGGAAAACATAAATTTTACTTTAATTCTGTGGTGGTTTGTAACACCTCGTAAAATCACGTCCAATGATGTATTGACACGTGTAATAAACCCTAATGAAGTCAAACATTGAATTTATGGGACTAATTTTTCGAAAAATCGAAAACTTTGATTATGAAAGGACTGGAAGTATTAACATACTTAAAATAAGTTTTTGAATAACCTCTCACGGTATTTATATTCACAAACGAGCCACTTGTTAATCGAGTGTAGCCGATTGCGCAATTAATTGAAAGTTTGCGCAATGAAGGGTTAAAAGCGTCAACATGTTAATTCTTACCTCCGAGTGACCTTTTAACAAACCGGGAGCTTCATGATATTTGATTATACTCTCGGGAATGCCAATTATTGGCCGTCTAATGTTTTTTATGCCTATAAGTAAAGTTAAGCGCGACTTTGCAAGTTTAAGGGGTTAAAAGTGTCAATATGTTTAATTATACCTCTGAATGACCCTCTCACGAATCTGAAGCATTGTGATGTTTAATAATACTCTCATTAATGCCTAATATGGAATAGATAAGGCTTCGATGCTATTAAACGATAATATACTCAAGTTTGCGCATTAGAGGGACTAATTGCGTCAAACTGCAAAAGTATACCAATTCGTATGATATCGAACCTTACGGAATATGATCATAAGTTAAACATGCCCTAAATATCCTTTACATAGCTTAGATATAGGCTTAGAGGTGTTTGGTGCGCAAAAATAAACTTATTTGATCAACAGGAACTAAAAGCGTCAAAAAGTGCATAAGTTTGCATTTTCGCGCATATCTTACGTTCTGAATATATCCGGACATCCAAAAATTTATGTAATCATTAAAACATTTTATTTTAGTGATTGGCATGATAAAATTCCATTCGTCGTGTAATTTGGATCGTTTTTCGCGTACGTTCGTGTTTCGTCGTAATTAGCCGATCAACGCAACCGTACGACCAAACGAACCAACATCCGACATATTTTTGAGCATGTTTTATGTTCCCTATGTTTAGAAATCATTGTAGAGCCTTAAGAATCGCTTAACGGGATTTAAACAGGTCAAATATGGGCTTAAACACATACAGTGACCAAAACTGCAACTTCTGAAAGTTGTTTGATCTGTGCAGGCCGTAGGCTACGCCCCCTGCGGCGTAGCCTACGCCCAGGTCTGAGCAGATTCTTATTTTCAGCATTCTGGTCATTTTCAAGGGCTTTTATGTAAAATCCTCAATACCATGAGCTGGTTTTCAACCCCCATTGTATTTAGAAACCATGGGCACACATGGAGGGCCAAGATTGAAGCACGGGTTACGAGAAACGATGCTAACGGTTCTTGAAATCCTATATAAACCCACTTGTTCTTGCTCTCATTTCACACTTGATCTGAATTGTTCTAAGTTGGAGCTTCTATGCTTCATACCTGAGCATTCTAGATCAATTCCATCCTTGCTTGGACCCTTTGTAAGTGTCGTGCTTAGTTTAATTGTTTGGCTCTTAAAGCCGAAAAGTCAAGCGTTCGCGATAAACGCTTTGACTTTTAAACGATCGAGCCATTGTTCGCAACGAACATGGATACGTGATCGTAATTAGGTAGGTATTAAACCCTCAAAAGGGCACCTCCTAATTACCATGTTTGCTTAGTTAATTGTCGGGTCAAAGTAATTAAAATAAAAGTCAAGCGAGTCGGTTTTTTTTAAAACAAAATTCATAACTAATGATGTAAAGGAAATAAAATCAGTTTTGTAACTTTAATAACTTGGTAAATATTAATTGAACATGCCTAGGCATGTTCAACCCGACAATTCTGAGTTTAGGCTCGGTTCGGAACCGAAAGTCGCAAAAGTAGACTTTTGCTTTGACTTTCAGTTCTGACCCGATTTAGCTTAGTTTAGATATGCCTTAGGATTTCTTTAGGACCATGTTATAGGTTAGTATAAATCTCTAAGGTTATACAACTTGGTTCTTTAGAAATCCTAGTTTATTGCATGTTTCCGTTAATTGCCTAAAAGTTGACCATTATGCCCTTTTGATGTAAAAACAAGATTTTTGAAAATGTGAGAGGATAAAAACCTTTATTACTGATTTATAAACATGTCCTAAAAATTTGACATCAGTTTGAGGTCTAAATTAAGAATTATGCGCGATAGCGTAAATTGAAAACTTTTTATTAATTAAACGGCATTTTCGGCATAAAGCCTATTTAAACCCAAATTTTGACACCAAACTTTCTACTCACTGATGTAATATAATATTTAGGGATTTTTGGAAATTTTTATTAAATTTTAAACTGATCATAACATAGGGTTCTTGCATTGATTCGGTAATTGACGGTTATGCCCTTTTTGGCTAATAAAATGAGTTTCACACATCCTTTACATATCAAGCCTTTTTCTACTGATTTTATATATTAAATAAATTATTTTAAACAGTAAAGGCTGTTCAAAATCTCTAATTTACTTATTTAACCCGAATACCGACAAATACCGACTTTTATGCGATTTAGGCGCATAGTATGGTTTAAAGCCATATTAGGCTCCTAAAGCTTGATACCTACTGATGTTATGAATAAATTTTTATACTTTAACAGTAAATAAAAGTTTTGAACTCAGATTTCCAAAATTAACCCTTAAAGTATATGTGAAATGACCAAAATGCCCATACGGTGCATAGTTTGGCCATAAATGATAAATTTCACATATGTGAGATATCTTACTGGTATATAACTTGACAAAATAAATATTTTTACTGATTATTTTAGACCAGAAACTCAGATTACTATTTAACCTCTTTTATAATCTTTTAAAATGACCAAAATACCCCTACGGGGCTTAAATTGATTTCAAATTCGTTTTGGGCATAATGGAAGATATCCTACTGATATCACAACATATTTAAGGCATATTAACTTGTGGAACATGTTCATGACTCTTTTGGTTACCCGTTAAGCATTATTCGCGTTCGGAACGGTTTTTGTAACTAGTTTGCATAAATTGACCGAAACGAGCCAAACCTTATTATTTTCACTTCAAAATTCAGAATGTGTTTAGTTTACCCATATTATGCAAGTCTCCATACTTGTCGGGTCTAAATCACATTCTAATCCGGTCTTCGCTTAATCTTGCGATTTGAGCCGTAAACCTTTCCTTAAAACTAACCGGTCTAAGTTAAGGCTTAAATAAGACCAGTTAGAAATTTAATAGGTTATTAAAACCTTCGTTCCAGATTGAGAGCCCCAGTAGAGGTACTTGTGCTTGCTGATTTGAATATACGGCTGAGAATAAAATTACATTTTAGCTCAGGTAAATACTTTTAACTTATTTTCCCTATACGGGCTTGGGATACGGTATTATAATAATACCGCTTGGTCGGGTATTGAATGTTTAATCAAATTGTGATTAAATTACTGTGGTAACCCGTTTTAATCTGTCTTGTTTGAAATAAAGGCCTTTGGGGGTTAATGATCATGTCCCGGATATCCTTGGCATCATTATTAAGAAATGGACACGTCTTAAGCACGGGGTGTAGGCATCCACCTGAAAGTTGCGTAAGGGAAACGGTATCTCACTCTCTTGTGGGCCTATACTTGTGGTGTGTCTGTTAATCTTGACTCGGTTTCTAACATCGAGCCCTAAATGTATAACGAACATGTAAATCTGTATACAAGATTATTTTTATATAATTGTCCCAAGTTATAAAAGATATTTTGTGCCTTGTGCATTCAAATCAATTTTCTAAAAACATTTTCAAAATGAGTCAGTTAATTGTATTTACCAGTGTAAACTGACGTATTTTTCCAAAAAGATTAAGTGACAGGTACTATACGTAATTGGCTGGGAGCTCAGGGCGTTAATAGGGAATCTTGCAAGTTCTAGATGCCTAAAGTCTGTTGAACAATGTTTCTTTTAATTTTGATCCGCCTGTGGATCTTTTACAACCGTTTTGTAATAATTGATATTACTCTTCATTCGGTTTGTAATGTATTTGTCTTTTGACTTCCGCTGTGCATTGAACTGTGATTATTTGACTATGACGATATCAACTACGTCACGATACTCCCCACCGGTAATACGTGGAAATATCGGGGTGTGACATGGTTCATGAACATCAATCCGTAAAGGATACTCGCAATAAATGGAACTAAGTGGATTTGATACTGTTAGTGCAAGCATCATTCAACTTGATACTAATTCATGCAAAAAATAAAAAAATAAAAAAAATAAATGAAACTTTATTTTATTTTTAAATTTTAAAAGTTATATTTGGTTTAAGTGTCTTGCATAAACTGGTATCAAGTTGTATAAATTTGTATCAACTACAAGCATAAGTTAAAAAGTGACATTTTGTGTTTTTGTAGTTAAAATGAAGTAATTATGCTAAAAATTACAAAATATTTTGCTCTTGAAGTATATTAATATCCTGTAAAAACTCATTTAGCAATAAACATTATTCAGTAATAAACACGTTTATAACATACAAATATCATTTAAAATCAGAACTCATTCTTCTAATCGTATAGATTGATGAAAAACTCATCTTGAATAAATAATGTTAATGCACCTGCTCCTGTGACATTAAAATCACTTCGATCGGACATCCAAAACATGTTTGTAGAACTTTATATTCCTAACTTACATTGTTCTTAATGTCTTTGATAACATCACCTACTCCATTTTCAGTTTCACCCAAATCAATTTATCACTCTGCTCTAGTAATTGTTGAATTCATCATAATTGGAGGCATCTGTAATACCAACAAATTTCAGAAAAAACATAAACCAATTGCATCATGAAAGGAGTTAAAGCATAAATTGAAGAAGAAAACCTAATTTGTAGAACAAACAACCCAAAGTCGATAGCCTTAGGCGGGTCGAATGAACCCAACACTTGAACCGCCGCTGCCCCGCCAACAGCATATTACCGTCGTAGTTCTTATCTTCTTCTTCGACCTCATGTTGAACCGCCAGAGCGTCTGTCCATAGAGATGAAACCCTAGCTGCCGCTTGTTATCGTCAGTTTCTACGACCACTGAACCAGGAATGGGTAGATGACGAAGACTGTTCAGTGGTGATAAAAACCGGTTCCCCACATCTCTGTGAAGAAAGACACCTTATCTCTTTTTTTTTTCTAGATTTCAACTGGTACCTTGTAAATGAAAAACATACGTGGCAGCAGATGAAAAACATACAGGGATGGGGAGGACAGATGAAGGCAGTTTACGGTTCGAAGTTTCCGAAAGCTTATTGAACAGGTTTCCTTTACGAATTTAGAGACCGATTTTTTGTAGAATACATGGGTTTCGCTAAAGGTTAATTTCTTATGCTGGACGGTTGTGTTAAATTGGTTACCAACGGTGTCGGATCTGGCCCATCGAAACATTCAGATTCCAAATATTGGTTGCAAATTGTGTGGACAAGAGGTTGAAACTACTGTACATTTGCTGGTGGGATGTTGTTTGGCCTAACAAGTTTGGGAGTTCGTGGCAACTTGGTGTAGACTTTCATCGATCTTCACCTTGGAATTAAAGGACCCGTTTTTGGTCCAAAACAGGCTGCGTGGATCAGGCCAATGGTGTAAGGTGATCTTAACGGTTATCAAGGTAGTTGTTTAGGTCTTATGGAGAACGCGAAACGAGGTAGTGTTCGAGAACAAACAGGTGAATGTTGGAAGAATAATGGAGAACATAAAGACGTATAGTTATTTATAGGTTAGAAATAGAGCGAAGTGTTTGGCTTTAACTTAGGGAGACTGGTGCAATTTCAAGTTGTCGAGTTTGGGGGTCTAATCTGTATGTTTGCAGTTTGTTTTTTAGTTAGCCTTTCAAAAAAAAAAATTGTACGTACAAAAGCCTTTGTACAACATCACAAAGTGCATAACACCAAATATGCACAACGTACAACCTCTTATGCATAATATTGTTGTAAATTTATATGATATAAATGTTAATATAAGGGTATATTGGTAAACTTACGTAGATCATTAATTTGTATTCTTCCAATTTTTATAACTAACTAAATTAATTTTGTAACTTCTTTTCATATAATATATTCTTTTTTCAAATTAAAAAACAATTTTATTTAAAGTGTAAAATAAATTACTAGTTGTGTAGGATAAATTACGAGTTGTGTAACATATATTTCGAGGTGTGCAGGATAAATTTCAACTGTCTAGGATAAAATTCTATAATATATAGGGTATATGTAGGAAAATTTTGATATGTGTAGCTTTTGTAGATTATATATAAGATGATTAATGATTAGTTGACTAATTAATTAAAGAGAGAAAAATTAATGATATGAGTTATAAATGAAATAATATTTTACCAATATGTCTTTTCTTCTTTTTATTTTTTCAATAATTTTCTTCTTATTTGACCCTCCCACTATTTTCAAAAAAATGTGAATGCTACATGTTGCTCCACGCCCTCTCTCACTCTGCGCTATTTGAGGCTTGAAGGGGAAATCTTCTCTGCTGACGTGCCTACCACGTGACGCTTCATGCACTCCCTTCAAGTCCTTTCACACTGAGTAGTCTTAAAGCGAAGAGTTATATGTGAAGTTACCATCTTAATATTTACTGGGTTAAGTTTCCTGTACTATTTGTATTTTGTTATGTTAAGATGTTTTAAAACCATTTATTTACATTTACATTTACATTCACATTCCATAAATTAGGAACAATTTTGTGCATAAGGTGTTGTAATTATGTTTTGGGTGGATTTAAAAAAAGTTGATTTTTTAACTTTAACCCAAAATTTTTTTATGTTTTGCAATTCTAACCCATAAAAATTGTTTTTTTTTCACTTTTAACTCAAAAGTTTCATATTTTCAATTTAACCTAACAATATTTTTACCTTCAACTTTGGTCCCTATACTTTTCATCTTTCGCAAATTTTCGTTTTACGTTTCGTTATAAATTTTGCGAGTTAAGACGGCGCAACGTGCGTGTGTCGTTTAACGTTTTTTTTGTTTCGTTCAAAATTATGCGAGTTAACACGATGCAACATGCATGTGTGGTTCAATGTTTTACATTTATTTTTTCTCGTTTGAAAAGTTCGTCGCAACGCGCGGGTCCTTGATCGACTCAGTGTTGGTAGTCGCTAACGGTAGTGTGACATTAGTGCTATTTGACATAGTTCTACGCCCCCACCGCAACACGGGGAAGCTTAAATCTAGTTGTTAATTAAAGAGTAAAATGCCAATTAGATCACTTTTATATAGTTATTAACATATCAAGCTATAAATTAACAGTTGTTTGAAGACATACTTTCTCGAATATTAAAAATAATTTATATAAAATCTCAAATAAACTGACTTTTATACATCTTTCAAGAAAACATGTCCAAATGTAAATTAGTATTGAATTTGGCACACTTATTGAACAAGAACAATCAACATCCTAGTGTTGGGACCTTATGAGACAATAAGCATATAGAGTGACTATTAATTTTGTCCAAAATTTATATTTCTTGCCCCCTTAGATAAAACGCTAAATTCAAACTAGTATATGATGGTATAAATAATCAACAAATAAAATATTATAATACACAATTGGTTTTGTTGAATTGCTGGGTGGTTTTTCTATACTAATTTGAAAACCTTTGATTTTGTACATTTGAGTTTGTCTTTTCAATTTAAGAGTGATCGGTTTACATCCAATCGGACTGGTGAATAAATTATATTTAATGTAACTGGATTTTTTTTAATTTGTTTTGTAATATTGATAAGAGTTAAATGTCATTTTAGTCACTGTGATTTCTGTTATTTTGTCAGTTTAGTTCAAATGTTTCATTTTTCGTCTATGGGTCCAAAAATGTTTCACTGTTGCCATTTTAGTCTACTAGGTTAACTTCATCCATTTTTATGTTAACAAAAAAGGCAATTCGGTCATTTTATATGGCCGAATTGCCCTTCTTGTTAATATAAAAAATTGATGAAGTTAACCCAATGGAATAAAATGGCAACGGTAAAAACTTTTTGGACCCGCATGCGAAAATGAAACCTTTAGACTAAACTGAAAAAACGACCTAAACCACGGAGACTAAAATGGGATTTAACTCAAGTTTGGCATCATTGGTTTCACCATTAAAATATGAAACAAAACAATATTATTGAAACTTTTAGCTTTTTTTTAGGTTTCTAGAGATCAATCTCATATAAAAAGATGAATCTCATAGCGTAAATAAAAGGTAGAGACCAGAGAGACGATGAATTAATTCATTTATATCCGTTTTATGTCCATAAACAAAAACATGTGAACATTTGTGACTACTTACTTTGGTTTCGAAAATAATCAATGTTGCCATCTTCTGAATGGGCAAATTGCATTGAAAAATAAATTGGATTGATTTTCTAGTTTATGATTTATATTTTAAAAGTTACTGATACAGGTGCATTACACTGATGTGTAGGAAAGAGATGGAGGTTTTGTTCTTATACAAAAATACCTAAAATCCCCTTCCCAGCGCTCAGTTGGTCCCAAGTGGTTGGGTTGGGCCGGCCTCCTCCTTGTGAGGTCGCCGGTTCGACTCCTGGCTGTGGCACTTGGGGGGGGGGGGGGGGGGGGGGGGACGTCCCTATGATGGATCGCTCCTATCGAGGCATGGTTCGATCCGGAGGGCAACCCGGTTTTCACCCAGTTGTTACCCCAGCGGCTTTACCCGTGTGGGGGCAGTATGGTTTCCGGGCGAAGGTCAGTTCCCGTACGCGGCCGGGGCCCGATAGAACATCGCGTCCGCAACACGGACTGACGGGGGATTGTCTTTGACAAGAACCCGGTAACCTATAGGTCCTGTACATAGAAAGTCACCCTTCAAAAAAAAAATTAGGAGAGAAGTGATGTTTTGTGTTGTGTTGTGTTGTGTTGTGTTGTGTTGTGTTGTGTTGTGTGAGGTAAGTGTTATGTGGCACACAAAAACACTCTCCAAAAACACCTACTACGATGCTCTAAGATCATATGTAGACTATCTCCGATGTGTCTTTGGAGAACAAGCCCTTAGAGACCCTTAGAAGCCCTTTCCATTGAAGCTCATCTATCTTAATAAGCCCTTAGGTTGGATGCCCTTACACAAGGGCATGGCTTTGCCTCGGTTCATGTGATATGGTGGGTTTAAAGTGAAAAAAGAAAAAAAATTATTTAAATATTGTGTGTAATGGGTAGGTGGAAATTAAGAAGGGTAAGGATATTTGTAGGGTTGGATATGAAAATGAGACTTTTAAGGATTTGTAAGGATATTATGTGGCAGATGACGTGACAGCTAAGGGCGACTAAGGACACACTTAGCATTGGAGATAGTCTTAGTGGTCATCCAAGTGGTTTCGTCCTTTTGCCATGTGACGTCCATATCACCATGACCTGAAAATTGGGTAAAATAGAGTAGTAATGAAACATGTGAAATTAGTAGCTTTAGAATTGAAAAGAAATTAGATTAATTAAAGGTACTGATGACGGGGGTAGCTCAAGCCTCAATAAAATGACTAAGAATACATAATAGCTTGAAGGGTTAAAAGGTTAAAGGGTTTAAAACCCGGGAACTAAGGTGAACCGCAAAAAGAACGTGTACAGTAATCAGTCACTTCACTGATTACTTAAACAACTCTCCCACAGCCGTAAAAGCAAGCATGTGCACAGGGAACTCTCTTTTATCCGCGGGTCCGAACGCTTCAACCCCTAAAAGGGTAAGTCCCTCACTGCAAGCCAGATTCACTAGTCAAAGGTTTCTCCTTTGAGAAATCTCCTTCCCTATAAGATGCAGGCCATGACAAGCATGCCAAACATTCCGGAATCAGCAGAACTCATCTTCACTCTCTGATTCTTATCCTCCCTCTCGAGAACTAGCTTCAAGCTTGTTTCTCTTCTTCACTTCAAATAATCAAACTTCTCCCATAATCACATTCTAGGCTGGTTCCACATCAGCTTGGAATTCAAGGAGAATAACAACAATACTAGTGAACCTCTCTCCACGTCTTGCAAACGTGGGGGGACCTCACGACCTGCGTTAGGCAAACTTCAACCCTTGAAGCCTTTTGCCTAACCAGACTAATCACTACTTCAGGTCTCATTCTCGTTGTAACAACAAGTTGGCGCCCACCGTGGGGCTACGCCAGTCATTTCTCTCAAAAGAAGACTAGTAGTGTAGCTCCATTCTTCCTGAAATCGACATGTCCGAAGGAGAATCTCCGGGAGAGGTAAACCAAGTTCCACGTACCTCGACCCCTAGCACTAGCCAAACTTATGTGGCTATATCGACTTCCTTCTCAACACTGGGAAGCACTCCAACTGGAGCAACATACCCCGAGTTTCCCACCTTCCAAACACCGACCCCGTCTCATTCAGGAGTTCCATCTCCTAATGTCGGTGCTTCCAACACTCCCTCGCGTATTGACCTTACCCCTGAAGGGGTCGCCAATAACTTTTTAGAGTTAAGGTCTCTCCTTAACCAATACGTGAGCAGGGAAAGAGACAAAGGAGTGAGGATTCAGCTGGATTATGACGAGCCAGAACCGTCGTTATTTCCTGGACCTCCTGTTCTTCCTTTCACAAGCTCACAACCAACCGTGTCCAGGAATGAAGCTGGTCCCAGCCATCCACCTCCAAGTTTCATCCCATACACATACATGAGGCCAGATCCGACATCTTTTCCTCTATTTTCTTCCCAACCAGTTGCAACCAGTACTCTATTGGGGCACGAGCTAACTTTAGATAAGCTGTTACAATCTCCTGTTGCAAGCCTTCCACCTCTAGCAGCAACTACATGGGAGCAAGCTTTGTCTGTTATCCCTCTAGCATGAAGTGCCGTCATGAATGCTCCTTTAGGAGTAAACTGTATAGCTGCACCCGAAAGCCGTCAAGGCTTCAACCTCATGCCACAAATGATGGCCCAAATGATGGCAAGCTTCCCTTGGAAACACTTCATTAATCAAGTGTTGGCCACCCAAGGGTACACTAACAGCAACACGGGTTCAAGGATGGAAGAAGATTTGGCCAAACCATACAAACCAAGCAATTTGTCATGCTTTTCTCAGCAAATCGCTGATTATGACTTTCAAACCAGGATAAAGGTGCCCTCCCATATACGAACCTATGACGGAATGGAGGATCCGGAAGATCATCTTCAGATCTTCACAAGGGCAGCAAGGATAGAGAAATGGTCCAACGCCGAGTGTTGCTTAATGTTCATGCAAACCCTCGTTGGGTCTGCCAGGATCTGGTTCAACGATTTGCCAACTCGAAGCATTTGATGATCTAAGCAAAGGTTATTGGCTAATTTCTCACAACAAAGGAGATATGTGAAGGATGCCACTGTGATCTTCCAGATCAAACAAAAAGATGATGAAAGCCTCAGGGATTTCATCGAGAGGTACAAAAAAGAGGTTTAACATATGTGGGAGCCGATGAGAAGATGAGGGTTGCAGGCTTCATGAATGCAATCACCTCTAAGTACCTTACCAGGGACTTTAACAAGTGTCTGCCCAAAACCTTGGAAGAAGCCCTTGAAACGGAAAAAGCTCATATCAGGGGAGAATAAGCGGTTAACATTAAGGAGCAAAGAAAGAGGGGTCCTAGCTGGAGGCACAACAGCCCCAGCCGAAAAAGAGGCAACTATGGTTTCTATGATAGACGCCCTCGAAGCTCGGATCCTCGAAGATCTGAAGGTCAGAACCCTTCTAGCAAGGACAAGGCCGTGAACTTAACCGCCTTGACCAAAACTCGTCAAGAAATACTTGCCACTGAGGAAGTCAAGCATACCTTCAGACCGCCAAGGCCCCTGCCTAAAAGCAATAGAAATGAAAATTCCACCCAGTTCTGTGAGTTCCATGAAGAGAAGGGGCATCACACTAATGATTGCTTCCAACTCAAAAAAAAAAAAGAATTGAGGAAGCCGTCAAATCAGGGGAACTCGCTCACCTTGTTAAAGGGGTAAAGGATAAAATGGGTGATGGAAAAAACAAAGAGGTAGACATGGTGAATGTCACTAAAGGAACTCCCACCAGGCGGCGACGCCTGTAAGCTTGGGAGCTTCAATGCCTGTGCTTCCCACCACCACAAAAAGGGCTTCACTCAAACCCTTTGGTTGTGGAGGCCACTGTTGGAATATTGAAAACGAACAAGGCATACATCGACACAGGTGCAGCGACTGAAATAATGTTCGAAAAATACTTCAACTTACTCAGCGATCAGGAGCGTTCAAGGCTTCAACTAGCTGAGTCGTCCATCAAGGGCATCGCTGACATACCCATCAAGCCTTTAGGGCAATTGACATTGGACGTTTGCTTCAAGGAAGGTGAAATGGAAAGAACCAAGCCACTCACCTTCATTGTAATCAACATGCCTTCTGCCTACGACGTTATCATAGGGAGGCCAGGCCAAAGTGAATTTAGCATCGCTGTCTCTGTTGGTCAAGGCATTGTCAAGTTCCCCCCTAAGGGAGGAATCGCAACCCTTCAACCAACCTTTGAAGCCCTCATGGTTGAAGGGGAAAGCTCAGGAAAGAATGAAGACGAAGAACAAGGTTGGGCCATTAACCCTAAATATCCTGAACAAAGGATAAGGGTTAACACCAACCTTACTCAAGAAACTCTCTCATACCTCAAAAAGTTGCTGACTCATAACATGGACATCTTTGCATGGTGTCCAGATGACATGACCGGCATCCCTAGGGATGTTGCTGAACATGAACTCAAAATTCCACCAAATGTGAAGCCCATTGTCCAACAAAAAAGGAGCCTTGCCCCTGATCGAAGCGAAGCTGCATGCAAAGAGGTTGAAGGGTTGTTACAAGCTGGCATACTCCAAGAGGTCAAGTACCACTCATGGATAGCTAACCCTGTCATGGTTAAGAAGCCCGATGGATGGTGGAGAATGTGTATCGATTTCAAAGACCTGAATAAGGCTTGTCCAAAGGATTGTTACCCTCTGCCCGAAATCAATCTCAAGGTAGACTCGCTTACAGGGTTCCCATTCAAGTGCTTCCTCGATGCATATAAAGGCTACCACCAAATCCAAATGAAAAAAAGAGGATGAGGAAAAAACGGCCTTCCATACCGACAAAGGTATTTTTTGCTACCAAAAGATGCCTTTTGGCCTGAAAAATGCAGGTGCAACTTATCAATGATTGGTTGACAAAGCATTTGTTGAGCAAATCGGAAGGAACATGGAAGCTTATGTGGATGGCCTGGTAATTAAAAGCAAGACTGAGGGTCAAATGCTTGAAGACATTCAAGAAATATTTCGAAACCCGAGGAAAATAAACATGAAGCTGAATTCCGTAAAATGCTCATTCGATTTCGAGGAGGGCAAGTTCCTGGGACACATTGTTGGAAAACAAAGCATAAAAGCCAACCCCAACAAGGTCAAAGCTATTTTGGAAACAAAATCCCCAAAAATTAAAAAAGAGGTTGAAAGCTTAAATGGTAAACTAGCAGCTCTGAAGCGTTTTACCTCCAAGTTGGCAGAAAAATCCCTCCCCTTTTTCAAAACCCTTCAAGGGTGTACCAACAAAAGGGATTTCAAGTGGACAGAGGAAGAAGAAGAAGCTTTTAATCAAATGAAGAAACACCTAGCTTAATTGCCAGACATAGCTGCACCAGAAACGGGGGAGCTAATATCCGTCTACCTATCAATCGCTAAAGAAGCAATCAATGCAGTCTTAACCATTGAAAGAAACAAGGCTCAGGTACTTGTTTACTTCTTCAACAAAACATTTAAATTAGCTGAAACCAAGTAGCCCCCACTAGAAAAACTAGCTTTTGCACTAGTTAAAACAGTTAGAAGGCTTCGGAGATACTTTCAAGCACATCCCATATAAGTGGTCACGGACCAACCAATAAAAAATGTGCTTGAAAAACCCGAAACTTCTGGACGATTAGCCAAATGGGCTGTGAAACTAGGAGAACACAATATCACCTATGTTCCAAGAAAAGTCGTGAAAGCACAAGTCTTGGCTGATTTCATTTTGGAAATGCCCAATGAATAAACAACAGAAGTCAACACAGCTTCCGCTGAACCCTTCGACCCACACACCTAGAAGCTCTTCACTGACGGAGCTTCCAACGTTAAAGGGTCAGGAGCAGGGCTGATTCTAATCGTGTCACACCCTGACTTTTGCGGAAGCGTGACTATGTGTGACTTGCTTAATATCATTGCATTCAACCATAACAAACATCTATATGATAAACTAAAGATAATCATCCATTAAATAAGTTTAAAATATCACAAACAACATTGTTTTCGGAATCCAACACCGACCTTAATTCCATATTACAAACCATGCAAATAGTTTTAGAGTTCCATAAAGACTCAATAAAAGACATTAATAAAAACCATGTTTTGAACTATGCATCTTATCTAGGATAAGATGCATAATTCAAACCCTTAGACTAAGGATGACATCTTTTATTCTCAACCTCACTTGAAACATCCAAACGCCCGCCATATCCACATTTAATTCCCTGAAATACATATAGTTTGAAAACATCAACAAAAGTTGAGCGAGTTCATGTGTTTGTTTGTGTGTATGAATAAACCTTTGGAATCATTGAAAGTATGTATGTATGTTTGTAAACCCCGGTATGAAAGCAACAAGGAAAACAAATCATTAATGGTTTGCAAGGCCATTAATATATGTGACGTGATGCAGGAAGGTTCAAACCTAGCAAATTTGTCTCCGGCAATAAGACATAGTCACCTCATGGGCCACCCTGGTCCACATGGGTGTGGGCTCGCTACACCCAAATAGATCTATCACTCATGTCCCTCGGTCCTACAACAAGGATTAATGGTCTTAAGTGTTGTACTCACCACTCACATGATCTAGCAGTACCCTTCCTTAGCTAACCATACCACATATAAACGTTTGTAAACAGTTTGTAACATGTACTTCACCCCCGAAGTTATAAAAACTGAAAACAGTTAAGAGAAAAGGGGGACATGAACTCACGGTTTTGCGTTCTTCGTAATCAACTGTAACTCAAAGCTTCTCCTGGTGCACACGACTACCTACAACGTACTATGATCTATAAGACGAGCGGGTCGTGCCTTGACTTGGTATTAATTAGTGTCTTTGAGTTACTCTCTTTGTGTCTTCAGTATTATTCCAAGTTATATAATTAGTTGTTAAAATAATAAATATTTTAACTTAAACTATATTTATTAAATTTTTGGAATAATAGTTAGAATAATATATTATTAATAAATTGTTCGCCGCGAAACAACCGTCGGTCAAACCCACGTTCAAGTAGATCCTGACCGTAATAATTCAGGTGGTTACCTTCAAGATTTAATATCATCCGTTCAATCCCAAAAAAATTGGCAGTTTGATTTTTCAACACAAGTTAAGTTTTGCTGTGTTTTCTGCATGTTTCTCGCTACGTGGGTACGCTCTCTCAACCTTGTCGGTTCATCTTGGATAACTTCTACGTGGTAGTTAGCATACAAGATGCATATATATGTCCGTGAATTCTTTGCATTACATCCTTTTCAATAAAGCATATCACTGTAAGGTGGTTACATATTTTATGTGTTAATGATGTTTGTTATGCTTCGATAATAGTTTCTTATTTAGTTTGTTTGTTTTGCTTCAGTTATGATCGATGGATAATGCTGTGTATGATGAGGATTCAATTTCGGGGGAAAATGTAAGATGTTAATTTATATGGTATTGTGTTTATTTAACCATGTTTGTTCATTTGAATAATGATGCTTTGTTTTTCAGTTTGCTGGGTTGGACAGCGTTGTGGAAATGAAGCAGCCAGCATATATGATGTCTTCTAATATAGTTGGAAATGTAATATCATTTTGTTTTGTCAAGTATTCGGATTTACATAGCATTGTGTTTTTTACAATCATTTTGTGTTTGTAGGAATCCTTTGTGTTATTATAGTAAAAAATCATTGACATGTTTTTTTTGTCAGGTTGTAGCTGACGAGTGTGTGGATGGTCATTTGCATGAATTTTCTTATTGCTCTAATGAGAATGTACATTTAGAAGCAAGTTTATGATGAAGTTTCTGTTATTATTTATGATATTGTGTGTTACTTAGAATCATTGTGTTATTTACAGCTATTGTGTTTTTTGTGATGTTTTTTTTTTTTGTAATATATTATGACAACAGTGGTTGACAGTTGTTTTTTTTTTCTTTTCTAGGTGGTGGCTGACAAGATTTTTGTGGATGATCATATTCAAACGTTGAGCAGTACATGTGATGAAGTTGGAAACGTGCGTAATAATTCTTGTAAAATATTTTATCATGTTGTTTATTTTTAAAAATCATTGTGTTTTTTTACATATACTGTGTTTTTTGGTTTATCTTTGTAATATACTATGACAACAGTGATTAACAGTTGTTTTTTTTCCAGGTTGTGGCTGACAACATTTTTGTGAATGATCATTTTCAAAAGTTGAGTAAGATATCTGATGAAACTGGAGATGTATGTAACAATTCTTTTATAACTGTAAGATAACATTGTTTTAGTTCAACATGGTAGTTTATTTTATTAATGAGTATATTGTTTTTCAGTTTGAAGAATTGTTTGGAGTACTTCCTGACTTGACTATGTCTTCAATCGGAGCTGCAAAGGTAAATCGTTTATGTTAAAGTATGTAAATTATTTTGTTAGTGATAGATGGTGATGTTTATGCTGAATCTTATTATGTTTGCTTATATTTTGTTTTGTAAATTTCAGAACAAATCTAAAGGCTTTGACTTGGAGTTTGATGCTTTGGTTGGATGTCCCGACAATTCTATAAAGCACGAGATCAACAAGGTTGGTTCCATATCTTTATGTTTAGTTGTGTTTAGTTAATATTCTAGATGAATGACTGATATATTATTCTCTAGCCTCGTAATTTCAGAAGAATTAATCAAAGGGTAAAGGCGCTGAAGAATTGGAAGTGGGATGAGGTGATTGAAATCGACAGTTTTGGCGAAGATTAGTTATGTTGTTTTTTTATGTATGATGATGGTTATTATATTTTGGTAATGATACTCTGTTGAGTTGGAGTTTTTTTATGTGTGTATTTTCTTTTCTCTTAAACATGCATGTTTTTCTTTGTTTGTAATATTTTCGTTAAAATTTAATGGTAATTAATATTTTCGTTGATTGATGCATAGTTAGCCGTGTACCAGTTTAAGTTTCCCGTGTTTAATTAATGGTTTGTGTGTTTATAGTAATAACTGTATGTAAACGTGTGTCTCTTCAGTTTTTTGTATGATTGTATCGTTTCCCGGAGCAATTTTTACATCATGTAACCGTTGCTGCCATTAATAGTTCCGCGTTTGTGTCCATAAGCCTTTTATATATATATGCAGACATTTCATGTATATCGTATCTCAAGTTATTTAAGTTTTACAGATTTCTAATTAAAAAGTTAACTTTTTTCAATGGCTTCATCAAGTAATCAAGGAGAAGATTTGAAGGAACTGTTTTATAAAGCAGTGTTGGAAGATTTGGAAGCTGAGTTAGAGTTTTCTAAAGATCTGAGGAAATGTTTTCAATCTTTGAAGACTGGAGTTGGCTCTCGTGATGATGTAACTGAGACGTTGCGTTTATTGCCTGCAACTGCTGTTCGTGACCTGGCACTGTTGAATAATGGTGAGAGTGGGAATAAAGATGTTCAGTTAATGGCACAGATGTTAGAGATATATAGACAAGTTAATGAGTCAATGGAGTTGAAGCGTAGGTTTTTAGTTTCCTTATAAGTAGTTTTTTTAAGTTTAGTGATAGTTGTTATAGTGAAGTGGTTTGTATTCAATTATTATGTATTTTTTTATTTTAATGGAATGTTTTGTTTTGTTTCTTGAAAGTTTGTTTCCTCTTTTCTTTGATAAGTACTGTTATTCAAATTCATTTTTATTTTAATGGAATGTTTTGTTTTGTTTCTTGAAAGTCTGTTTCCTCTTTTCTTTGATAAGCACTGTTATTCAAAATCAGTGTTTTTATCCACTGATATGCTATCCACTGATAGTAAAAATCACTCACTGCTTTCATTTGTCACCATTACAGCCACTGGTCTTCTTATATCAATGGTTTTCATAAAATACTTGTCCTTCATTTCCATCAGAGGTTGTCACGTGGACAGTGTTTCGACTATCAGATCTTTGTAACCGCTGCCATGTCAGCATTTACCTTTCCTGTCTATAAAACCCTGATCAAAAATCCCAAACAGGGTTTTTACTGTAATTCAAAATTCCCCGATTCAATCATGGTGAAAAAATCCAGTAAAACCATACAAAAGGATTCACCCAAAAGTGAGATTCCATTTATATTTACACACAATTACTTGGGTATATTTGAAAAACCCAGTGAAACCAGAATCTTTGATTCCATCACCGACAAACTTTCATCCACAAAGTGTACCAAGTTTGTTTATTTGAATATATGGTATTGTGTTTATTTAACCATGTTTGTTCATTTGAATAATGATGCTTAGTTTTTCAGTTTTCTGGGTTGGACAGCGTTGTGGAAATGAAGCAGCCAACAGATATGAAGTCTTCTAATATAGTTGGAAATGTAATATCATTTTATATGACAATGTATGTGTTAGAACTTTTGTATTCAGGTTTAACTATTCTTTTGTAGTTGTGTGTCTTATCTTATCTTATTGTATATCATTAAATGCTGTGTTTATAAAAGATTTTAGGTTAATAAGTTGTTGTAGTCTTTCTTGCATGTTCTCCTACAAAGATGGTAAGGTAAACTGCTGTGTTGATTTCAAAATGTTTGTAGAAAGGTCAATATTTGCTAAAATCAGCAGTTGTTTAAGATTGTGCTAATACAATGTTAAACTGCTTTCATTAACAGTTTTTTTTATATAAGTTACGTGGTTGGTTAGTCTTATTTTATCATCCGGTTGTGTATGAAAAGCGGTTGTATACATTGTGTTTATATATAAACATTTACATATCAAATTGTCTCAATTGTATTTCATTTATTATATTTTATATTGTAGCCCCATAGATTATAAAATAGAAAAGCTTGGGTTTGCATTGATCTTTGATGAAATATTCACAAGGCTCCCTGCCAAAGCTATTGGTTGTTTGAAATGTGTTTGCAAAGATTTCCGTAAGGAACTGTCAACTCATTTTTTTTGAGATGAGGCATTCTTGTCGAATTGGAAATTCACATAAGAAAAATCTCTCCTTGCGAGGTATGTCAATTGTTGTTGACAACGTAATAGGTGGGAATTTGGATGTGTTTACAAGCAAACAGATCAGTTTTCCTGGCAATGTTGACCCTATATGCTTACGTATTCTAGCGTCGCTTAATGGGCTGTTGTTAGTGTCTTTTAATGCGAGATGCTGTGAGCTGATCCTTTGGAATCCAACAACCAGGTGCCATAAGTTGTTGTCCGTCTCAGACTTTTCTCAGCGGTATGTTCAAAAATGTGATACAGGTGGAATGTATTTTGATGAAACCAATGATCTTAAAGTGCTTCACATCAAATATTATTTGTTGAATAATGTCGTTACTGCTCGTGTTTATTCACGACGTTGTGAGACGTGGAGGGAAATAGATTTCTTGAGGGGAGTTAATTTCGGTGGTCAGGGTTATTCAATGTCTTCCGGGATTTATTCTAGCAAATCCATATATTTCGTGTGTTCAAGAAGTTGGTATCCTGGCCCTTTCGAGAGGTATATAGTTGCTTTCAATGTTATTTCTGAAACTTTTAGAAGCATTCGTTTTCCTGAAAGTTTGGAAGTTACTCCTTGGCCAGGAAAAATTCTGAGCATTGCAAAGAAGCTCCATTTTATTGTTGTTGAAGGGTCTCCCGAGTTATCTGTT
This sequence comes from Helianthus tuberosus, assembly GCA_030545235.1. Taxonomy (NCBI): domain Eukaryota; kingdom Viridiplantae; phylum Streptophyta; class Magnoliopsida; order Asterales; family Asteraceae; genus Helianthus; species Helianthus tuberosus. The sequence continues at coordinate 112,492,349 of CM060400.1, read as the reverse complement.
GGTTTGTACAAAGTTGAAGATGAAGCCTTCATCAAGATGTTTTCTATCAATAATATTCATATTATTAGTTATGAACAAAGTTTGTGTTGGTCTACTATATTTCAAAACAACAAGTGGTTGCTTAGAAACGTTTGGATTCGTCCTGTTGAAGCTAAGCTGAGAAATGAAGTTTTTAATTACCTTCAACATCTTGATTCCTACATTGGTGTGGAACTAGCATTATTTATCGAGACCGTTGTTTCGCCGATTGATTCGAAATTATTATGCTATATTATTGGGAATGGTGGTCGTTTTTTCGAATTTTGTTTATTGTTTCAAGTAGTTCCGTATGTATAAGTGTATTAACAGTTGTCTGCATGGATATTTATTTCTGATTGGTGTTATTTAATCATATATTATTTCGAACTTTTAATATTTTCAGTTTAATTTGTTTTACTATATATTTAGGTGAAGAAGTGCTACAAACCTGATATCATCAATTGTTTTTTTTTTTGTATATGTGTCATGTATGTATATCATTTAGTACAACTCATGAATGTGTGCTAAAAGGTAGTTGTAAAAATAGATGGTATGTTTATCAGTTGGTTCTATCCTTCTTTTGTATAATATTGTGTTATTATATTAAATGAAATCTTTAATATGTGTAATTTTAATATATGGTATGTACTAGCGGTTTATAATGCAGGATTTTAGGTTAATAAGCTGTTGTAGTCTTTCTTGCATGTTGTCCTACAAAGATGGTAAGGTAAACTGCTGTGTTCATTTGTTAGTAAACCTCTCTTAACCGATCCTAACTCAAATTTAATGTAGAGGTAGTTATCTGGAATGGTTATTATTGAGTAATTTTTTAAGAAATTGTGTTATTTTATGAAGAGTGATTTTTGAGTAAACTTCCGTTTTGCTCCCTGTGGTTTGGTCACTTTAATGATTTTGCCCCAAACCTTTAAAAATAGCCATTTTCCTCCAATAGTTTGCTATGGTTTATGCATTTTGCTCCCTGCGGGGAGCAAAATGGAAATACAGACAATTTGGATGGAGTTAGAGGCGGGGAGCAAAATGGAAAAACCATAGCAAACTATTGGAGGAAAATGGCTATTTTTAAAGGTTTGGGGCAAAACTGTTAAAGTGACCAAACCATAGGGAGCAAAACGGAATTTCTTATTATATGACAATGTATGTATTAGAACTTTTGTATTCAGGTTTAACTATTCTTTTGTAGTTGTGTGTCTTATTTTATCTTATTGTATAACATTAAATGCTGTGTTTGATGTGCAATAAATATTTTGTGGTAGATAAATTAATAAATTCCCTTATTGGATTATAAGCTAAGCATCCGGAGTGTTTATGATTGTGTGTTTATATAGTATTGTGTTTTTTATTTTATATGGTAGTATTATGATTGTGTTTTTTCTATATTATTGTTTTTTTATTTTACATGCTATACTTTATGTATTATTTGTTTTACAACATGGTATGTATTAGCGGTTTACTACTTATGTGTTGTCGCCCATGTTCCTACAAAACTGGTGTCATCAACTGCTTTTTATGGTGTATAAATATCCTATTACTTGATTATTTAATAAACATATCATACTCGATTATGTCCAGTTTTATTCGTAAGGTTTGTTTAGTTCATATTCTTTCTGTTTTGAAAACAAGTGCATTGCATTATGTGATAATTGTCTGCATTGTTTTTGTATAAGAAACTCAGTTGTATTTACTAATCGCAATCGAATAAAAAGTCATTATTATCTTAAATATAGACATGGTTATTGATGTTCTTAATAGTTGGATAACAAGTCATTGTGTTTGTTTCAATGGTTTGGTTCATTATGTTAGGGAGAAAAAAAAACTGTAAAAGGCGAAATACTTAATAAATAAAAGTAAAGTAGAGTAATTAAATATGTATATCAACAAAGTTAAAAGTAAATGACGTAAACATGTATATAAGCAAAGTAAACTAATGGGGAATCAAATTTATTAAGTTAAGGGACTAAACATGTATATTAGGAAAGCTAGAGTAGAAGGACAGCAAAGTTAAAGTAGAGGGACTAAACATGTATGCTGACCATATAAAACATATGTTTGATGTATCCGACACATTATGTGATGTGCTGACCATATAAAACATATGTTTGATGTATCCGATCAAACTGAGTGTAACCTATATAATCATTTGTGGTTATAATGTACAATGATGACAATAACGTTTGATGCACGCACGTGACATTACACTTTTTTACTTTGTTACACACGGTACCTTGTGACATTAACGCCATTATATATATATATATATATATATATATATATATATATATATATATATATATATATATATATGATAAGGTAAACTGCTGTGTTCATTTCAAAATGTTTGTAGAAAGGTCAATATTTGCTAACATAGAAGTTGTTTAAGATTGTGTTAATACAATGTTAAACTGCTTTCATTATCAGTTTTTTTTATATAAGTTACATGGTTGGTTAGTTATATTTTATCACCCGGTTGTGTATGAAAAGCGGTTGTATTCATTGTGTTTATTTTTAAACATTTACATATCAAATTGTCTCAATTGTGTTTCATTTATTATATTTTATATTGTAGCCCCATAGATCATAAAATGGAAAAGCTTGGGTTTGCAATGATCGTCGATGAAATATTCACAAGGCTTCCTGCCAAAGCAATTGGTTGTTTGAAATGTGTTTGCAAAGATTTCCGGACGGAACTGTCAACTCATTTTTTTGAGATGATGCATTCTTGTCGAATTGGAAAGTCTCTACATAAGAAATATATCTCCTTGTCAAATATGTCAATTGTTGTTGATGACGTAATAGGTGGGAATTTGGATGTGGTTACAAGCAAACAGATCACTTTTCCTGGCAATGTTGACCCTAGATTCTTATGTATTCTAGCGTCGCTTAATGGGTTGTTGTTAGTGTCCTCTGAACCGAGTTGCTGTGAGCTGATCCTTTGGAATCCAACAACCAGGTGTCATAAGTTGTTGTCCGTGTCAGACTTTTGTCAGTGGTATGTTCGAAACAGTGATACAGGTGGAATGTATTTTGATGAAACCAATGATCTTAAAGTGCTTCACATAAAATATTTTTTTTTGAATGTCGTTACTGCTCGTGTTTATTCACGACGTCGTGAGACGTGGAAAGAAATAGATTTCTTGAGGGGAGCTAATTTCGGTGGTCGGAGTTATTCATGGTCTTCCGGAATTTATTCTGGCAAAACCATATATTTCGTGTGTTCAAAAAATTGGTATCCCGCTTTGGAGAGGTATATAGTTGCTTTCGATGTTATTTCCGAAACTTTTAGAAGCCTTCGTTTTCCTGAAAGTTTGGAAGTTACTCCTTGGCGAGGAGAATTTCTGAGCATTGCAAAGAAGCTCCATTTTATTGTTGTTGAAAGGTCTCCCGAGTTATCTGTTGCTTTGTACAAAGTTGAAGATGAAGCCTTCATCAAGATGTTTTCTATCAATAATCTTCAAATTATTGGTTATGTAGAAAGTTTCCATTGGTCCAATATATTTCAAAACAACAAGTGGTTGATAAAAAAACATTTGGAGTGGTGCTGTTGAAGCTGAACTGAGCAATGAAGTTTTTAATTACCTCCAACATGTTGATTCCTACATTGGTGCGAAACGAGCATTATTTATCGAGACCACTGTTTCGCTGATCGATTAGAAATTATTATGCTATATTATAGGGAATGGTGATTGTTTTTTTGAATTTTGTTTATTGTTTCAAGTAGTTCTGTTATTCCGTATGTATAAGTGTATTAACAATTGTCTGCATGGATATTTAATTCCAATTGGTGTTATTTAATCATATATTATTTCGAACTTTTAATATTTTCATTTTAATTTGTTTTACTATATATGTAGGTAAAGAAGTCCTACAAATCTGATATCATGAATTATAGGGAATGGTGGTCGTTTTTTCGAATTTTGTTTTATTGTCTCAAGTAGTTCCGTATGTATAAGTGTATTAACAGTTGTCTGCATGGATATTTATTTCTGATTGGTGTTATTTAATCATATATTATTTCGAACTTTTAATATTTTCAGTTTAATTTGTTTTACTATATATTCAGGTGAAGAATGCTACAAACCTGATATCATCAATTCCTTTTTTTTGTATATGTGTCATGTATGTTTATCATTTAGTATAACTCATGAATGTGTGCTAAAAGGCAGTTGTAAAAATAGATGGTATGTTTATCATTTGGTTCTATCCTTCTTTTGTATAATATTGTGTTATTATATTAAATGAAATCTTTAATATGTGTGATTTTAATATATGGTATGTACTAGCGGTTTATAATCCAGGATTTTAGGTTAATAAGTTGTTGTAGTCTTTCTTGCATGTTGTCTTACAAAGATGGTAAGGTAAACTGCTATGTTCATTTGTTAATAAACCTCTCTTAACCGATCCTAACTCAAATTTAATGTAGAGGTAGTTATCTGGAATGGTTATTATTGTGTAATTTTTTAAGAAATTGTGTTATTTTATGAAGAGTGATTTTTTCTCTTATTATATGACAATGTATGTATTAGAACTTTTGTATTCAGGTTTGACTATTCTTTTGTAGTTGTGTGTCTTATTTTATCTTATTGTATAACATTAAATGCTGTGTTTGATGTGTAATAAATCTTTTGTGGCAGAGAAATGAATAAATTCCCTTTATTGTATTATAAGCTAAGTATCCGGAGTGTTTATGATTGTGTGTTTATATAGTATTGTGTTTTTTATTTTATATGGTATTATGATTGTGTTTTTTCTATATTATTGTTTTTTTTATTTTACATGTTATACTTTATGTATTATTTGTTTTACATCATGGTATGTATTAGCGGTTTACTACTTACTTATGTGCTATCGCCCATGTTCCTACAAATCTGGTGTCATCAACTGCTTTTTATGGTGTATAAATATCGTATTACTTGATTATTTAATAAACATATCATATTCGATTATGTCCAGTTTTATTCGCAAGGTTTGTTTAGTTCATATTCTTTCTGTTTTGAAAACAAGTGCATTACATTATGTGATAATTGTCTGCATTGTTTTTGTATTACATTCTTAGTTACTGACAACAAAGTTGATGCATTACTGCTTTCTAATTCTATCGGGTTGCAGGCGGTTATGGATGATTTTCTAAAGAATGTTGTTTTTAGTAACATCGATGATGTGTGGGAAATTAGTGAGGTAATCATAGACCATTTCAAGTTTCGTATTTCAATATTTACATTAGATGTAAGTGGATATATTTATATTTTTTACAGCCACGATCTGTTATCATACTGGGTACCGTAAAGGAAATATCCAAGGAGGTTGGTTGGTTTTCTTTGAAGTGTCCTAATTGTTTAAATGAGGCTTGTACAAAAAACAGTGGTTTAACTAAATCTGACGGAGGTTGTGATGAAGACCAACATACGTTGTATGTGTGCACTAATGAATTTTGTCGAAAAAATGTTATTGATGAACCGGTTTTAAGGTATTGTTATTATTCTGTTGTTATTTACGTTGTCATTTTGTCATTGTAACTTTTTTCATCACTTACCTTATTTTGGTTTATGTAATTCGTTTTAATTCAAATTAAGTTCTTATGTTATCAATTAGATTGAAGGTTCGTGTTGAGGATAGCAGTGGTGATGTATCTCTTATTTTGTTTCATAATACGGCTAACCATGTTATCGAGAAGTCTGCAAAACAGTTGATTCAGGATAACATAATGGTAGTATATATTTAGTTTCTATATCTCAATTTATATATTTTTTGTAAGCTAACTTTTTGGTTATATATCCTGTCTTTTATGTTTTCAGGATGATGGTACTGTGCGATTTCCAAACGAATTAAAAACTTTGGTGGAAAATTGTTTGCATTCAAGATTGAAGTCAACGAGACTAACTTGACATATTGTGATGAAGAATACGAGATTCAAAGAATAACTAACGATGAATCAGTTGTTGATCTGGTTAAACAAATGTCTGGGATTAGTCAGGTACTATGAACTTTTAACTGAAGTATTATAGTTGTCTTTAGTAGTTTAGTTAATAAACTTTTTCAATCTTGGTTTAGAGCTGTATGGCTGATGATAAGAAGAATGGTACTCCAATTTCGCTTGTGATGAGTTGCGATGGTGATTCAATTGATAAAAAAACATGTTCAATGGTTTGTAAAGATACGACGTCTAAGCGTAAACTGCTTGATCTTTACAATTTGGATGTCATTTCGAACTCGAGCATCTGTGAAATTACAAGTAATAATATTATGGAGACCGTGAAAGATGTTGGTAAGAAAGAGATTAAGTTTACCCATTTTAATGAGTGAGATGTAGTTTCTTTTGTTTGTTGCATTTTAGAGCGATGGTTTTTATGTTTTGTGTTTGTTCAATGTTTTTTTTTCTGGACATAAACTTTCTCTTTTGTTTTTTTATTCACGTATGTTTTGATGCTGTTCAGCTTTCTTATGTGTGAGTATCTGAAGTTCAGTTTACGTATTGGTTGTTAATAATAACATGCTACATTAGTTAAGTTGTATATAGAAAAACTTATAAGAGGAACATAAATATAACCATCATTCATTGACAAAACTACACATAATAAGAAAATTTGTCAATACATTAGATGTGGAATCATGTTGGTCGTTAAGTATGAGATCAAAAAGCAAAAACATAAGGAAGATGTCCTACTATCATGGAAAGAAACCCCATACCAACAGCTACATGCACATCAATCAAACTAATTTGCATTCAGTCTAATAAGCCAGAAATTTAGTAAGAGCTTGCTTTCCTTGGTTTTTGCTATGTATTGGTCAGCTAAGCTGTTTGCTTTATCAAAAAGATCCTCTGTCTCCCTTTCTTCATCAGACAGAAGCAATCCAGCAATGTACTGTTCATGTGAAGGTGGGTTGCTCATGATCTTCATTTTCATCTTCTTATTCTCCCGTAGTTGCTGTTGAAGTAGTCGTGTTATGTCAATCAAGGTGTCTCTGATCTCTCTTTCTGTGTCTTCATGTTGACCTTTGAATCCTTCATAGATATCCCTTTTAACTTGGGACAGTTCAGACCAACCTTTGGAGTTTGATGTATCCATTGTAGTTAGAACAGAGAAGAGTTGAGTGAAGTTAGAGAGTCGTTGAAGAGGTTAGAAAAGGATGTAGTTAGGAGGTATTATATATAATAGGATTAACAACTTGTGTTAAAGAAGAGTAATGATTTGTTATTGGCATCCGAGCTAAGATGCAATGATGATTTATTGAAATAGTCTTTTCATTTGCAGTTGAGTCTTTTCAAGTAATTAATGTAAAGTGGTTTAGAAGAATATAATAAGATATAAATATATAAATTGTTTTTTTCCAAAGTCCGTTATTTTTATAGTCTAGAGAACTTACATGATATATTTTAGTTGTGTATATATTCTAAATTATAGTTGTTTTTTTTTCATATGCATTGTGTTATACGCAAGCCAATTGTTTGTTATGGTATGATGTTGTGTTTTTTCTTATAATTTTTTTTTGTTCTACTTCATTGTGTGAGTTGAGTGAAGATAAACAAAGGTTTAAAAGATAATAAAAAAAGATGTAGTTAGGAGAAGTATTATATATAATAGGATTTAATATTGGGTGAAATGATTACTATTGAATTTATGTTGGACTAAGGGTTATATGCAATTATCGAGTATGAAATGGTCTTTTTCATTAACAGTTTAGTTGTTTGATAATACTCTATGTAAGGCGGGTTTTTTTTTGTTAATATATTGTTGGTTTTTATATTCAAAACTTATTAAGTCAAGTGCTGTGTTTTTGATTTGTGACGTGGTAGTTTAGGAGTTACTACAATAATTGAAGTCTTTTACTAAGTAGAGTCCCAGTTAAGGCAGTTTCTTACGCTTATTTGTGTATTTACTTTATGTATAATTTTATCTTTTTAATGTAGGTTATAGCATGTCAGACATTGGAATCGAAGTTGTTGTTTCTGAAATACTATCCAGACTCCCAGTTAAGGCAATCGGTCGTTTCAAATGTGTTTGTAAACAATGGCGTGATGAGTTATCAAGTTGTCAGTTTGCTGCTTTGCATTCTAGCCGGATTGGTAGTTTAAAATGTCGGAAACGAATCACCATTCAACCTCTATCAATATTTATTGATAGCATAGTGGATGGACGGGTAGACATTGGTGCAAGGAAAACTATTTGTTTCCCTGGTAAAAGTCGGCCTTTGTTGTTACATATTATTTCTACTGTTGGTGGGCTTTTATTAGTTTGCAACGAAAGGCCTTCATATCAGATGATGCTTTGGAATCCAACTACTATGAGTTTCAAAATTTTGTTCGATGAGCACTCTGATCGTATATATGATTGGCAATCGGATGCAGCTGGTATGTATTTTGATACATCCTCCGATCTTAAAATATTACACATTAAACGTCGCCATAATTATGATCTTGCTCGTGTTTATTCACGACGACTCGGCACTTGGAGAAATGTAGATTTTTTTATTGGGAAAAAATATGCAGCGGGGTGTTATATTTGGTCTGTTGGCTCTTTTGTGAACAATACCTTATATTTCACTGTTAAACAAGTGAGGGTACGGGGTGACATTCATATAATTGGTTTTGATGTAATTACTGAATCGTTTAAGAGGTTCCCTTTTCCCCCAGTTAATGACCTGTATGTTTATGATGGACATTTTCTCACTGTTAACAATAAACTTCATATGTTTGTTGTTGAAATCTGGCCTAATGTTAATGCGAGTCTTTTCAAATATCAAGATAATTTATGGTCTATGGTGTCGTCTTTTCCAAATGTTGAAACATTCTCATTTGTGGAATGGTGTGGAGCATCGAATGTGGCAAACGGCAAATTGATTTTGCTCCCCAAATTTGGGAATATTGCTGAAGTATACATGAGTGTACAAGATTTTGAATACCTTCAACATGTTGATTCGTTTTGTTGGCTTAAAGGAGCATTATTTGGTCGTAAAGGAGCATTATTTTTAGAGACTGTTGATTCAGCTATTGGGTAGTACTATTATCTTGTATTTTTATTTGCTGTTATATTGTTAGCAATTCTGTTTATTGTGTTTATTATTTTAAAAAAGTGTTTCATTTTTATTTAGTTTTATTTTTCTATTGTTATTGGGATCATTTTTGGGACTCCATTGTAGTATTAATTGTGGTTGGCTATTTTTATTTGTTTTGAATATGTATTACTTATCATTTGTTTGATGCTTTATGCAAAAGTAGACACATTTGTAAACCAATATATATTTTTTAAACCATCACACTTATAGACATGTTTACATATTAAACTACCATTGGCATCAAATGCAGTTCTTTACTGCTATTGGGATATAGTAGTTGATATATGTTTGAGTGGTCTATATTTTGTGGTGATTATTACAGTGGTCTATAGCAGATGGTATATGTTACGTTAACATGTTAGTTCATACAAAATTATTTATTTGTTTGCAAGGACATATTCGGTTTGAAACAATATGATAAACAACAATGCAAGTAGAGCAACGATGATTATCATTGTGTACGGGTATTACCGTTACAAAATACATTGTTTTTTGAAGTTTAGGGAAAGTGTTATAAGCCTTCATGATTAACGACGGTTAATTTAAACAAAAAAACTACCACCAACCATACTGCATATTAGTTGTTGCAAAAAGAAGTCAAGTTGGTTCTGAATCTGCTTCTGGCTGGGTGAATTAATTTAACCTGCAAACGTTTGAAAGTAATTTCATACCTTCATCTTCTAAGATCTTGAAAGTGCACTTATCTCCATAAGATATATCATTCTCTGCCATAAATTCCAGCCATTCATTCACCAGGTATTCCTTTCGCGCTCTACGTGAATGATTTTTGACTCCCAGGTTATAACAACTTCCTTCTTGATTTTTTATTATCAAAGTGCGTGTCTGAGCAATTTTCTTCTTTTTAACAACTTCATCTGGGATGAACTGTTTTTTCAAGTAGTATAATAAACAATGTTAGTATATGGAATAGTTGGTTAGAATTCAATGCATATAAGTCAACTGTGATTATAGTTAAAAATTGTATCGGATATCTTACGAATTTCTCTGTGGCAGTCTTTTCAAATGTGCTGTTGTCTGATGTAGATGATGGTGCTTTGTTGTGGCATCCTTGGTTATGCGTGTGTGCTTCTTTTTCTTCAACAGGTTCTTTTTTTGGGATTATAAATTCACTTCCATCAGGATAGAAAACAGTCATCGTCAGCTTTGGTTTTTGAATTATGCCAAACACGAGGATGTAGCCGAATTTTAGATGCATGTCTTTTATAACATTCATCCATCCGTCTGTCAAATAGTATCGTCTTCCTCTTTTCTCTATCTTTATTTCCCATGTATGTCCTTCACCTGCAGATAGTTGTATTGACATGTTTGGGGGCTTATTTTTCATATTGTCTTTGAGAAAGTTTTTAGGGAGCCTCTGCAATAATTATATTAGACAGATGAGATGCAGTTATTTGTTATGTAAATTATAATACATTTGTGGTTTTAAGTTATTTTGGGAGTTCATGGTTGAGAGCGTACAATGTGTTTCTCCGTTTGTTTGGATATTGCATCACAGAATGATGGTCCCAGTCGGCGTGAATCTTTAAAGAATTTGATTTTGTATTTGCATTCACTGTGAGCTTCAAATACTATCAAACAAACATCATCAAGCCCTAAATCATCAACAATATTTTTCCAGCCATCTGTAAAGTAGTATACTCTGTTTATTTTCCTGATGTTGACGTTCCAATGATGCCCGTTATCTGCCTGTATACAAATTTTGCTTTTGTTTTGTAGTTCTTTGTCATGAAAGAACCCAATTGATGGAGGTAGTGGCTGAAAGATTTACGATATAAGTGTGTGAAAGATAAAGAAAACCAGCAATTATTTATATTTAATTGTATTCTCATAGGATGTGTACCAGTCGAGAACGTGATGATTGTTTTAACACTACGCAGAAAGATGATGCCATTTGCAGACTGCAATCCCAAATGCACGCAAAGTCATGTCGTTTTATAAGATATATGTTGTAGTTGTTATAGTCAGCTAATAAAATGTAATGCTATAAACTAATTTTTTTTGATATATTATGTTGTGACAATTAAACAAGTGTTACTACTGTCAATGTGTTTTGCACTACTATGTTAAGCGCTACGGATGTCCTTATGCATTGTTACTTAATATGTCATATATCACATCGTATTTTATCAAATGTTTAAAGTTTATATCATTTTCAAGTCTATGAATATCCTTATTATTCGAAATGTTCAGCTCAGCAAATTCTAACTGTATGCAATAGTTATCTAAAGTTTATTCCTTTTAGTTTGTGGCTATGTTATCAGTTATCAGTAAAAGTAATTCATCCATACATCCATGGTTAAGACATATCTTATCAGCTATCACTAATAGTAGTACAAAGATACATCCATGTTTAAGGCTTGTATTGTTAAGGGTTCGTAAGGGCATACTTGATTCAATGGTAAGGGCATGACTGGTTTTAAAAAATACAAGAGTGTTAATGATGTATTAGAGATATATGTTCTTTAATGACGGATAAAAGTGGCTACAGTTTTTGACATTAAACATTGCATGTATAGGTCAAAAAACCAGTAAACACAAGGTTGTCATAAACAAAGAAAACCATATCATAAATCATTCTAGCAATAAAATCAACAAATATCGAAAACCTAATCTATCATAAAACATTCAACCACACATCCAAAATATGAGAATCAGAGTGCAATATACAAAAAAAAAATCAGATCCCTATATCCAAAAAAAATAAAAATAAACGAAAACCAAACCTAAATACGGAACAAAATATCAAAAATACTATGATTGGAGTAGAATCTTCACATATACGATAAAGATAATGACATAAAATACATGAACTTCATACAATTGATACAAAATCTTACAAATCTTACAAAAAAAAAAAAAAACATATACGGTAACCATAGCTTCTCGGGGAAAAATCAACTGATGCAGATTGTGAAGATAATCCTCACTTAATCGATGAAGATAATCCAAATCATAAAAATCTTGAAAGACAAACATATAACGTAACCATACCTTCTCGGAGAAAAATCATGTGATGAAGATTGTGGAGATAACCAGGTTTAAGAAAAGAAATGTTTCTCTTGTGTCGGAAATGAAGATTTGATCGATTGAAGATATGAGATATGCAGTGTAGATTTGGTGATGATCAAAGGTTTTGTGGGGAAACGTGAACAAGATGTGGGGAGTGTGAGAGGTGAACAAATATTTAGAAGACTTTTATAGGATCCGAAATAATGGGTCGGGTTTTTAGTCCGGATGATCCATTCCATGTTAAAAGATTGAGAAGGGAGTTTTGGAGCCAAAAACCATATTTGATGCCACATCAGCCCAACTTATTTTCAAATATGGTAGATATATTATATATATATATATATATATAATATAAGATATAAGATAATATAATTCTTAATGAAATATTTTGGGAATTTCCTGTATAAATTTTTAAAGTTATATTTGTTTTTAGTTAATTTTTATTTCCGGCCTTTTGGTTTGTTCATTTATGCCAATTTAGACCTAACTTCAAGTTTTTATCATTTTTGTCCCTGTCATTCTTGAAAGATGCCAACTTTGTCCAAAAAATATAAGGTTGAATCAAATGATACAATTTTCAAGTTTGACCTGAACTGTAATAATTGGTCAAACTGTAATGACGATGAATAAAAGGGCGTTTGTAAATCTAACTGTTAAAATGAAGGAAATAAGCGGTACAAGTAGAGTTTTCTGAACGGGACTACTAAAAAGAGAAGTAAATAAATGATGATGTGAGAGAGAGACGATGTAAATGGGGGAAAGTCTTGATCTTATGAATATGTTGTAGGGATCTTAAATAGTGTTTGTTATTTTTTTAACAAATTTAAATTAGGTTAATTTTTTTTCTTTTCTTTATTATTTAAAAATTATTAAATGGATGGCATTATGGTTTGAAAATTTGAGATAACCATTTTGAAATTTGTGTCTTAGACGTGGTGAGTTTGACTTTGTCGTGCCAGACTTTATCGCTATTTTTTAGATAAAAATGATGTTACATTAGATTGTTTTATCCATTTAATATTAAATTATGGTAATTTTGTACGTTGTTGTGCTTTTATAAATTGTTGATAATATATTCTTACAATGTTTTTGTTAATGGTTGTTGGTATATACTTACAACTAATATATAATATATAAAGTAAGAGATATACGTTAATTAAAATTATATAAATTAAATGGTAATAAAGTGGTAATTTAACAACAGTTATTTGTATTTATTCTGAACATGATATCATGTTTAATATAGCTGGATTCATATAACACAATGTTCTGATAGTGAGACTACGATCTACTATAGTAAGTATTTCATTTTAGATAGAATGGATTGTGTTTTAATGAAAGCTTTTGATTTTGATGGTATAACATTGTGTGTTTTTTTTTTGTGTCTTTTGTTTTTGTTAATATAATTGTGTTTTTTATATTCAGACGCATTAAAAGTTATTACATCAACAGTTGTATATTTTTTTATATGCAACACGGGAGTATATATAGTAGTTACGGGTAAATGAGCTTTTGTGCGTAAAATTTTTGTTAATGAATAGAAATATTACATGTTAACAAGAGGTATAGTCTAGAACTATCTAAATCCCATTGGCTTTCAAAAATCGGATAACATGGGCCTTGAAAATGTCAACCTTATTAGGTGCAATATAGGTTTCAAAGTAGATAAAAGAATAGGTCCATCTCACACCAATCATTGAGTGAGCATTGGGTTCATCTGGTTTAACATAAGAGGGAAGAATGGGCTGGCAGCTGATGCCAGATGACAGTCCAAATCCCTATATGTAAGAATCTTTGTGTAACTAATAGATGAAGTGTTATTTTATTTATTAGAAGATTAAATAAAACAAGGTATACCTTATTAAAAGTAGTCTTTATATCCTCTCCAGTATGTATGATTTCTATCAATATGGTTACTTAGACTGGAGGGTATGGGGGCCGGCCTTGCCTTGGCGAGCCCCGGCGCCGGTCACCCACACCGTCCCCTGATGATTGTCTTGGTTTCTCAGTCGCTTAAAGACGTCATTGACGGGCCTCTTTCTCTCTCCTCTCTCTTTATTCTCTCTCCTCTCTATCTCTCTCTCTGTGTAAAATCAAATCAGTTTATTTTTTCTTAAGTGTTTTTATAAATAGTGTGGGAGCCCATCATCCACCCCCTTGGTCCATCCTCACTCCCGATGACGTGGTGTCCTACGTCAATATCTCATTCTTTTGAATAACAGGTATGATGTCTATAAATTCTTTGGTTTTTTGTTCTAATTAGTGAATTATGTTTTGGTGATATTGTTAGTTATTGCTTATTTTTCGTGAGTACTTAGTGTGTTGTATATAGGATGATGAATGAGAATAAGAATGAAGTTTCAATAATTTTTTTTCTATATTTAAAAAAAATGAATATATATTTAAATAATTATGTTTTTTTTATGCATGTTATATTTGGGTTCGGTTTATTAAGTGGTACTATTTTTTGTAATAAGATTTGTAATAAGATTAAATATTCATTTAACTGGTATTCAGTGTGGGGGGGGGGGGGGCAAAAAGGTAATTTCTTATTATTGTTTTGAGATTATCAGTATAATAAGTAGTCAAGAAAAGGGAAAGCGATGAACATTCGGTTTTAACGGAAACTTAGGGCTCGAAGTTATACAATTTGAGATTGTGTTTGTTGCTTTGTGTACTAATCTTAATAATTTGGAACTACATTTGCAATGGCGTCTACTGCAAACATTGACTTGCGATTTACAAGTAAGTTGTTGTGATGGTGTTGTTGATTACTATTTTCATTGTGTTTTGATTTTATAAGTCTGTTGGTTAAATAGGTAAGAAATCGTCAAGAAATTTCAGTGAAGATGGAGTAGGTGATACTGTTAGAGGAAGTAAACGTCAAGAGGTTGAAGTGGAAATTGCAAAGAAACATATAAGTGGAAATAGAAAGAAGTCATTCTGTACAAGCAAATCTAAGAGATTCGTAAGCAGAGGTAAATGCGTTTCATTTATTTTTGTTATGGTTTATATCTTATTTTTTTATTTTTAATGTTTAAACAGAAGTTGTACAAGTATATTGTGTTTTTAGATTTGTGATTTTGTTTGGAATATGGTTTCTACAAGTCGGTTAGTTTTTGTATAACTATAATGTGTATGTAGATGTTTGTTTTTGTTGTATAAAGTTGTGTTATATCCATTTTTTGTTGTTAAAATCGAGTTATATCCACTATGTTTTTATATTAATTATGCTTTTTTTTTAATATTATGGTTTTGGAAATTATTGTGTTTGCGTATGTTTCTTGATTATTTGCAGTATCTTGGTGCATGTTGTGTTTTTTTTACGTATGTGGTAAGCTATAGGATTGTGTTTTTGTATTTATATTGTGTGTTGAATATTATGTGTTGTTTTACAACATTGTAATGTTATACTTCCTGATAGTATTTTGTTAAAATTGGCAGAATAAGTTGGAGAAATGTAATCAAACTCGGGTGTATCGAGTTTAAAATCATCAAATTAAGTATAGTTGTGCTTTCTGATTGTGATGACTAGATAATAATAAAAAACAGGTTGATAAATATAACACAATGTTTAAATTGTAACACTGTGATATATTAACAAGTCAATGTTGTATTGTATGTTGTAGTTATTAGATAATGTCAATAGTAGGATTAAATAACGTTTTACAATTAATATTTTTATGTGTTTTGTTTCTAATAAAATGTGGAGAGACATGAAGGATCTTTGTTTCGTGCTGCTGTGAAACGAAAGAGTGAAGGTATGTTATAGATCAATTTAAAATGATTAAATATAATATACATTTTTTCCCTTCATAGTTTATTATTTTATTTGATATGCTGCTGCAGTTTTACAGGCAGGCTGTGGTGATGCTGATGATAATGATGATGTTGATTTTGTTAATCCTGCTGTATCAAAAGTAAAAAAACCAGGTATTTATTTAAACATGAAAATCTTAGTTGTAGTTTGTTTCTAAAATTCGTTAAGTTATATAATAGTTGATGATACCTTACCAAAGAAGAGACGTCGAAAGGACCAACCTGAGGAATCAAATCACCATCAATGTCAAATGTTTTTCCCATATACTGGTGAGAACATTTTACCAAGATGTTCACCAAGAACTCTATATGATTGGATGTTAGAGTTTAATGACAAGCAAAAGAACGTTGTAAGAGATATTGGTTTTGGTCCTATTCTAAATCTGAAGATTCAGCATGTTCCTACAAGCTTGGGACTTTGGTTGGCTAAGAACTATGATGATTCAACAAGAATATTAAATCTTGGATCTCAGTCAATAAAGTTAAGTCCAGAATTGGTTCACAAGGTATTGGGAATTCCGAACGGATCAAGAATGATAACAGAGAACAATAGGCCAAACATAAAAAGTCCTGTTGTTAAATTGTGGAGAAGTCAATTCCCAACAGGCTTCACCAGGTTTCTTATACAAGAAACACAAACTTATTTGGATAGGCGAAGCAAGAGAGAACGCAATGATTGTGGAATGTTGTTTGTTCTTAACTTTTTGGTGTTGATGTTTACACATCTAGGCGAAGGAACGAAAAGTGGCACTGTCAACCAAAGATTTTTGCCATTAATAACAAAGGATGTTCACATAAAAGAACTGGGTTGGTGTGATTACATGTTAACTTTGTTAGACAGAGCGAGAAAAGGCTGGCACCCTGCTCAAGTTTTTAATGGGCCTCTGTTTTTGCTTGCGGTAAGATCATAAGTAAAATATTAATGTCATTTGTGGCATTTATCCAAACAAAACCGAGTGACAACTATTTTTTTGTTTACAGCTTATCTATGCAGATCATACAAGCAAGTTGCATGATGTACGTGTTAAGCGTAAAGGTTTGTTTGTTATAGAATATATTGAAGAGTGTACATTATGCAAACTGGAGGACATAAAGAATAAAGGACTGAAGTCTGAGAAAAGAAGAAAGAAAGGTACTTCAAAGTCTACAACAGGATTAAAGACCAAAAAATCAAATGAAAGTGAGGTGCGTCAATGTTCTTCAACTGGTGAACCCATGCATGAAAATGTGGAACAGCAAGTCGATGTTGACGAGGGAAAAGACAATGATGGTGCTGGTGTTGAGGAGGATTTGATTCATGAAGATATACATGGAGAGGATGAAAGGCAAGTGGATGATGATGAGTGTAGAGACAATGATCGTTATACTCGAAATATACATTCGAATAGGCGGGATGAGAATGCAGATGTTGGCAGGGAATCAAATATTCCCGTGGCAGAAGAACGAACGGAGGAAGCAGAATCGGTAAGACACAAAAACATATAGTATTTCACTCTGAATATATGATATATGTATATATATATATATATAGTTTTTATCATCTTTTATTGTTCATATTGAAACAGGTTTTTGTCAGAAATTTGACTGTAGAAATTGAAAAGGCAAAAGAGTCTTTGAAGAATGTAGAGACATTGCTGAATGAGGGGTTTACGTGCTATGCAGATAATCAGGTGATTAAAGAAGTTAAAGCTCAATTGGATCCGTTGATTTCATTTGCAAAAAATGCAGGTTTTATGAGCAGAGATCCAGATTCATCTCCAAAAGATGATAATGAAATACAGAGTAAGGGAGAAAAGAAGACTCAAAGTCAAGAGACGAAAACTAATTGTAATACGGGTGTAAATGTAAATTCAGTTGAAAACATGGAAAGTGTGCATTCAGATGAAAAGGATGAAGAAAATTTAGTTGATTCTACGGATGAGACTTTGGTGCCAGGATCTCCTTACATTAACCGGGTGGTGGAATTGAGTGAAAAGTTGACATTTGTATAGAAAATTTATTCTGATTGGATTTTCTCTGCCAGAGGATTTGAAATGTATGTGTTTTAACTTCTTTTATTATAATGTACTATGATTATAAGTTGATTGATGTTTTAACTCGTATTCATTGTAGGGACGTTGTTTTTCAAATTGAAGGTCAGCCAGATTCAGGTCTAACAAGGATAGTGCTAGAAACATTGAGTCATGACGAGTATGTCCATTTTGCTGTTGTTAATGTGTGGGCCAGAATCTTAAATCACGAGGAGAAGTTTAAGGCTGATGACAAAATTAAGCGATTGTTTTGTACATATCAGATGCTGGTAAGTAAATAACATAAGTGAATTGTTTATTTATTTATTTTAGTAACGTTATTATAACTGATACACAGGATGGTGGCACATATGGTTCAAGCTATGAGATGATGCAAGCTGAATTTTTTGGAAATATGATTAAAGTTTTAAAAGAAGAACAAGTAGCATCGTTGAAAGAAGTTGATCTTTTATTCATACCTGTTTTGCAATCTGATCACTTCTACTTGGTATGCTTTCATTTGAAAAAGTGCCAAATAGCTGTGATTGATAATAGCAGTCTATATGATGATAGATCTGACTTAAAATACCGAGGCTGGCCAGAAAATTTGGTACATTCCTTGACATTTAAAAAACACAATCATATGTAAAAGATAATTTTTTATATTTATTATCGTTATATTGCAGAGGCATTTAGTAGCAGATTTTATGTTAAGTCAAGGTGTTGTGGGTGGACGTAAGATGCACAAAGCTCAGATAAGTCGACTAGAAATGCCATGGAGAACCGTAGACAACAAAGTTGATTGTGGTATATTTTTAATGAGGCATATGGAGTCATTCGAAGGGAGTTCTTTACGACATTGGCGATGTGGGTTTGTGAAAGAAGTAGATTGTGGGCAGAAAGAACAATTAGATGAATTAAGATGCAAATATGCAACCAAAATATTGTTGCATTATCTTAATGCTCGAAGGGAGTTTGTGTATAATGATAGTGAAGCTTACGTTGTGCTGGACGCAATTGAAAGGAATAGGTTGAAAGAGCAAGCACGAGGAAGTCGTGTGGAGCGAATGAAACTGTATTGTCCTGTGTGATGTATTCGTGTTGCTTAAAACATTTGGATATTAGGTTGATTGTTTATATGTAGCTGTTGTTGTTTGAATGTGGTCTGGTCAAATGAATGTTTAGGTTTAATGCTTATGTATGAATGTTATAAGCTCTATGTTGTTGTGAAAAGTGTAATGTCTATAAACAAAAACAGTATTTTTATAAAAACAATAAAAACATTTTTTATACAAAGCACAACATCTGATAAGATTTGAATTTTCATTCATACAAATTACAATGTCATAATATGGTTGCATTTCAATTAATAAATTAATCTTTAGTTGTAAATCAACTAAAGTATTTTGTTTTAGATATAATGGATTGTGTTTTAACGAAAGCTGTTTATTTTATGGTATAACATTGTGTTTTTTCTTTTGTGTTTTTTTTTCTTTTGTGTTTTTTTTGTTAATATACTTGTGTTTTTATATTCAAATGAATCAAAACTTATTGAGTAAACTTTCGTTTTGCTCCCTGCCTCTAACTCCATCCAAATTGTTTGTTTTTCCATTTTCCTTCCTGCAGGGAGCAAAATGGAAAAACCATAGCAAACTATTGGTTGAAAATGGCTATTTTTGAAGGTTTCGGGCAAAATCGTTAAAGTGGCCAAACCACAGGGAGCAAAACGGAAGTTTACTCAAACTTATTGTATCAACTGTTGTATTTTTTTATATGTGACACGGGAGTGTAGTAGTTATGGGGAAATGAGCCTTTTCCGGTCTAACTTTTGTTAATGAAGAGAAGTATTATATGTTGACAAGAGGTATACCCCTGATATATTGAACTCCTATGATTCTTGTAACATGCTTTGGGATTGTAACACAAGTATTGCATAGGACTAAAGGTAATTGAACTAGGTAGATGAGTAGGTGTGATTTTTTTTTTCTATGAAGCTAACTTGTGGTTCACAAGCTAAAACAAATGATAATTTATCTATAATTTTTAGATAAATTCTTTATGCTTCATCAGTGCTTTGACTTAACAGTTGTGTACAGGATCAGCAGTGTTTTGACTTAACAGTTGTTTACAGGATCAGTTGTTGAGAAGAGCAATTCTTTATGGGAAGTAACTACCCACTTCCCATTCTCCCATATTATTTGTAACAATTTAGGATGTAGCCTTATAATTTTGATTAGGATATCAATTGGCGGTTTGTTATATAAGTTATATTAAACTGTTTTTTATTTCCTTCGAAATCATGTTGTCCTATAAAACTGGAAATATCAACTGTTCCATTATCTTGACATGTGACATGTGTATATAGTTGTTGCTACAATACTTGAACGTGTGTTAAAAACCGTTGTAGAATAGCTTATATAATAAGAACATGTTAGTATAAAACTATTTAGGTTTGTGAATTTGTAGCATAATTTTTAGATTTATCCTTCAAATATTGAGCAAGTGATGGAGAAAAATGCATCTACAAGAAGTAATAATCCTGTTCATTTAGGTGATGACCGGCAGCAGTCGTTTATCAATCCTTTAAATCGTCAAGAACAGGTAATTTAGTAATATCATCAATAAATAAAGTTTATTTGTAATATTTTAATATTATTGTTTTGGTATTTTTATTTTGTTTTGATTACAGGCCGACAGTGGTAGTGTAGAGATAATTTCTGTTGGGCCATTTAGTCCTTATAAATCCCATCTTTCCCGTGAGTTCAGTGAGGAGGTGATATATATTGAAGTTGTAATTTTTTAAATCTTAGTAAAATTTGTTATGTGATAGTTTCTAGCTCATAATGAAAAGGTATTTGATATTAGTGTTTTTAAATTATCTGTATAATAACTAAAAAATAGGGAAAAGGGTGACATTCAGTTTTACCTCAAAGTTAGGGCTCGAAGTTATAGAATTTGCGATTGTTTTTGTTGTTTTATGTACCAATCTTAATCATTTGGAAATACTTTTGCAATGGCGTCCACTCCAAACATTGACTTGCGATTTACAAGTAAGTTGTTCTCATGGTGGTGGTAGGTGATACCGTTAGAGCAACTCAAGAAAAACTCAAGAAATTACACTGAAGATGAACTAGGTGATACCGTTAGAGCAAGTAAAAGACAAGAGGTTGACGTGGAATTTTCAAAGGAACATATTAGAGGAAATAGAAAGAAATCATTTTGTACAAGCAAACTTAAAAGATTTGTAGGAAGAGGAGGTAATTGTGTTTCATATATTTTTGGTATGATTTATTTATCATTTTTAGTGTTAAAAAGAAGTTGTGTAAGTATATTGTGTTTTTAGATTTGTGATTTTGTTTCGAATAATGTTTCTACAAGCCGGTTAGTTTTCGTATAAATATGATGTGTATGCAGACATCTGTTTTTGTTGTATAAATTTGTGTTATATCCATTTTTGTTGATTAAAATTTAGTTATATCCAGTATGTGTTTTGTATTAATTGTGTTTTTTTTATGTAATGGAATCAAGTGTAGTTGTGGTTTCTAATTCTGATGAATAGATAATAATAAAGAACAGGTTGATATATATAACACAATGTTTAAATAGAAAGGCTATGATATATTATAAAGTCAGTGAGGTATTGTATGTTGTAGTCATTAAATAATGTCAATAGTTGGATTAAATAACGTCATACAATCAATTTTTTTGATGTGTAATTCAATTTAAGCATGTTTATTGTAATTCAGGTATATGTTTAAACATCGTTATAGTGTAATTCAATTTAAACAGCAATAGTTACAATTATTAAATATTTGATAAACATCGTTGTGATTTTACATATTCATAGTGTATAAAACATCGGTTTATGAGAGATGTATTTAGTCATGTATAACCTCTATCCACTAATTTCATGTTTTCCGAAAATTTTGTGACCTTAGGCAGTTTTCAGTTTTTTATTCAAGTAAATATAACTTACCTGTCCAATTGAGTTTAAATCAAATATGTATTATAAATACATGTTCAAAGTTGTTTCAAATTCACACATTAGAAGAGAGAAGTCTGTCTTTGAGGTTGAATCTGAGAAGGTATGATTTTATATTTTTTTTCTCTAATCTTCATGTTCTCTATTATTTTATTACTTCCAATTTTTATTTTGTGCTATTCGTATATTAAAAAGTTTTGTATTCATTTTGTAGATGTCAAGTGATGAATTTATCATAAAGTCTCCGTTGAAAAACGTGTATGACCTTTGGCAAATCATGAAGGTTTGTTTAAATTTTTATAATTCAAAAAGTACAATTTTTTTTTGTTGAACTAAATTATTTTTGTATTTTTCAATTTATACAGCCTCAATTTGTTATCATAATTGGTACTATTAAGGCTATAGACAAGGATTTTGGTTGGCACTATGTGGAGTGTCCTAAATGTTTAATGGAGGCGGGTACAGATCTTGTAGACTGCGTGGGTTTGGAGTCACATTATTTTCATGTGTGTTTCAACCGTGATTGTGATGAAAGTGTTATATATCCAGTTCCAAGGTAATATTACCTTTTTCTATCTATTTTAATATTTATATGTTTTATAAAATAATGGATTTTGTATATATGTGTTTTTATATTTAACTTAACTAGATTCAAAATAAAAGTTCAAGTGGAAGATAATACTGAGGATGTTCAACTAATATTATTTCATCCTCTGGTTGATGAAATCATTGAAAAAGTTGTTCTCAAGTCGGCTGTTCAATTGCTTAAAGAAAACTCATCATCTGTATGTATAAATAATCTTAACTTCTCCTATATTTTTTTCTCATTGTATTTAAATATTTTTTTATATTAATTGTATCATAAAATATTCTGATTCACAGGATGTTGAAGAAGTAATGTTTCCTGTTGATTTAGACAAGTTGATTGGAAAGATGTTTGCTTTTAAAATTGAGATAACAACTTCTAATCTGACTAATTTTGATGAAATGTATCTTGTCACAAACATGACTGATGATGAGTCAATTATTAATGAGCTCAAAGAAAAGATGAAGATTACTGAGGTATTTTTTATTTCAATACATGATTCGTATTTATACATTTATATTTACATCATATTTAATTTTATTATTATTTTCTTAATTTTCACATTTGTTTCAGGGAAACGATAAAGAATTTATCAAAAAAAAAGTCACATTTCAAGTGTTAAGATTGATGATGCTAAAACCAGTTGTGATACCAATGAAATCAACAAACGTAAATTGGTTGACGTCTATAAGTCTTCAACTCCAAGTAATTTCAAGGATTTGGAGAAAGTTAGCAAGAAATAAACTTATCTCATATCTCTATTAATTTAAATCAGTTGTTATGATTTTTAGGTTTTTTCCAATGGGTATTTTGGATATTTCAGTTTGTTTTATTAAAATTTAGTTATATGCAGTATGTTTTTTATATGAATTGTTTTTTTTATATGATGGATTCAAGTGTAGTTGTGGTTTCTGATTCTGATGAATAGAGAATAATAATAATAAAGAACAGGTTAATAAATATAACTCAATGTTTAATTAGAAAGACTATGATATATTAAAAAGTCAGTGATGTATTGTATGTTGTAGTCATTAGATAATGTCAGTAGTAGGATTAAATAACGTTATACAATCAATATTTTTGATGTGTAATTCAATTTAAACAGCCTTAATGTAATTCAGGTATATGTTTAAACATCGCTATAGTGTTATTCAACTTAAACAGCTTTAGTTAGAGTAATTAAATATTTGATAAACAACGATGTGATTTTACATATTCATATAAAACATCGGTTTATGAGAGATGTATTTACTCGTCTATAACCTCCATGCACTAATTTTTTGATTTCCGAAAATTTTGTGACCTCAGCCAGTTTACAGTTTTTTATTCAAGTAAATATATCTTACCTGTCCAATTGAGTTTAAATTAAAACTTTATTATAAATACATATTCAAAGTTGTTTCAAATTCACACATTAGAAGAGAAAAGTCACTCTTTGAGGTTGAATTTTTTGAATATTTCAGTTTGTTTGATTAAAACATCGGTTTATGAGAGTTGTATTTAGTCATGTATAACCTCGATCCACTATTTCATGATTTCCGAAAATTTTGTGACCTTAGCCAATTTAAAGTTTTTATATAACTTAGTAACTTACCTGTCCAATTGAGTTTAAAACCGTTTAAATATTTACCTATATAGAGGTGTGTTCTATTACATTTTCGTTGTAGTTGTTTGAAGAACATGAACGTAGATGTTTATAAGTTAGTGGCAAATGGTGCCAAACCGGAAGAAATCATTGGCTGCCCTGTTTGCAATGTCATATGCCTTAATGAACAACAATATAGGCATCATGTAATGTCAAGGAAGCATACCACAAAGGTATAAGTGTTTGAAATATTAATCATTTTGTGTTTTTACTTTGTAATTTTGTTGTTTACTCATTCGAGTGTTAATCCAACTCTTGAAGCTGTTTTGATAATTCTTGAAGCTGTTTTGATAATTCTTGCATCTCGAATGGTGCAAGACGATAAGATACTATAGATTTAAAAGAAGTAAGTGTTTGAGGTTCTTAGGGAGATTACAAGTGATCATAAAAATGTCAGAACCACACGAGTAGTTTTGTCTTTGTGTTGACATCATAAGGTTGGATCAAACATTCATACAATTGCATTAGTTAAAAATAAAACCACAAATTTTATTTATATAACATCCGCATTGTCTTTAAATGATACAAGATAACAACCAGAGGAAAAACAAACTGCTAGTTGTTCACTCCTTCATCATTGAGTGCCTCATTGATGTTAAACACTCGACCGCGTGCTGGATTCACATTGACGTTGACGTTCGCATTCGGGTTTGCGTTAGCATTTGCATTCACCAGTCTTGGGCAGTTGTGGCGGAAGTGACCAATCTCTCCGCAGTTGAAACATGAACCTAGTGGAAATCTCACAGCATTCCCTTGAACCGGAGCTTGAACCTGAGCAGCCTGATTTTGTCCCAAACGACAAATCTTGGCCAAATGCCCAAGTTTACCACACGTCGTGCATTGCCAGCAAGCTTGTTGTACCGCGTGATGACCGTTGCAGCGTGCACAATAAGGTGCGGTACCGGCATATGCTTTCTTTGCAGGTGGCTGAGCTGGTTGGTTCCGCGGGTTCTGAGCAGTCTGTGCTGTAACAGCAAAATTTTGGGAACCCTTTCGCTTCTTTGATTTCTTTGACGTCTCACCTTCCTTACCCTTCTTGTTTTGGCCTTTCTTGCTATCCTCCTTGTCAGCTGACTGTTTCTTGCCCTTGTCACCCTTCCTGTGTAACTTGTTCTTCCGAATTTGCGACTCAGTCAATGTCGCTGATAACTCGATCGCCCGACGGAGTGTGGCAGGGTTACTACCAGTAAGGATGTCTTGTACCGAGTCAGGTAGGCCGTCGATGTACCTTTCGATAGCTATGTCAAGTGGGGTAACCATTGTCGGGCAAAGCAGACTCAGCTCCTCAAACCTATCAGTATACGCCCTGTGCTCACCACTATCTTGCTTCAACTCATCAAATTCCTTCTCCAAAGCTCGCTGCTCATGACGAGGACAGAATTCCCTCATCATCAGAGCCCTAAGTTCAGCCCATGTCTGTGCGAGAGCAACTTCCGCACCTCGGTCTCTCATTACCCCATTCCACCATGTAAGAGCCCTCTTCTGAAACACGCTCGAGGAGAACTCGACCTTGCGATTATCCGGGCACTGCACGTGGCGAAAAGTATTCTCAATGCTTTCGAACCACTGAAGAAGCCCAGTTGCTCCTTCAGAACCACTAAACTTGAGTGGTTTAGCCTGGTTGAAATCCTTGTATTTGCATTGCACATTGTTGTTGTTGTTGGCTTGGTTCCATTGAGCAAAGAGGTTTGGGAATTGAGCAGCCATTTTGCTGCGCAATGATTTCTGCCAGCTCGGCAGTCTCTATCTGGCTTTCGCGTCGAGGAGGCATTGTCTAAAAGAGGAAACATGAAAGGAAACGAGTGAGAGAATTTAGACGAAAAGAATGAGATGAAACAAATCTGATGAAAGCAAGTATAGTGGTCATTTGTTTGTCACTACAAAGCAACAAACGACACACAGTGACTGATCAAAGTAAATGGGTCAAAAATAATGTATCGCGAAGACATGCTCGCCTATAAGTGAACACTCATCCCAAGAATTCCCAGGTAAGCACAACTGGTCTCGCGTCTGATGAGATGTATACGAAGTGCTTGCCTAGACAGAAAACCCAGAATACAGGCATTCACCCTTCCAGTTTGCACGTATTCACATTATTTAAAACCCAAAACCTTGACGAAGTTTTGAAAACTCAAAGGGGTTCAAAACCATATAACAGAGGGTTCAAAACCTTACAATAGAGGGTTCAAAACCTAGAAATTAATCATCCTAGAACAGATGATTAGTTTTCAAAGCGGTTTTGAAATTTATGTTCTTGTTGTGGTCGTCACCTAAGGATAGGTGACGGTATTGTTTTATGACTAAACGCAAGTAAACTCGCGTTAGGGTCCTAAGAAGGTTATAGACTAGGTCAAAGCATTACTAATTACTAATAACCTAATTCCCTATAACCATTGGCTCTGATACCATCTTTTCTGTCACACCCCGACCGCGTAAAACAACAAATCGCGGCGGAAACATCGGGGCGTGTTGCAACAGAATTAATGTTTCATAACCATGGATACCAAAAAGTGTTTCGTTTTATTAAACATTGAATAATTACTTCGTCTGGAAATCTAAATACACAAATTAAACATAATCTATCATAGTTATTGAGTCACTAAGGCCTTGTCCAGTCCTATGTGAGCATGCATCTTATCAATCGATATCATCCAACTATACCTGAAACATATGTGAAAACGAGGTCAGCAAAGAAATGTTGGCGAGTACATAGGTTTTGTGAAAATAAGATTCATGACTTCAGTTTAAGAAAATGTTTAGTCATGAACCTTGTAATTTGCTTTGTCTTTGTAAATCATTTGAAAAATAATAAGTTTAGATGATATGTATAAATAAGAGAATAATGCATGATTAAATGAATAACCATGTGAAATGAGTCTTTATAATATAAGTTGTTTGTAAATAAATGTCTTGTGAAAAGTATGTTACTTGTATAAAATGTTCTATGTCTCAAACTGAAATGATTCAAATAACGCTACAATATGTAATACCATACAAACACTTATATATAGGAAGTACCAGCGGCGTATCCACCATGTTTGTATCATATTATACACGCATCGTTACTTAATCACTTAATCAAACCAAACCAAACAATGTAAAATGTCTATGTTTAAATCAATTGTCAAATGTACTGATTAATATGTCAAAGTATTCATGTCAAGATGCAAATCATGTCAAAATGTCTATGTCAAATATCCATGTCAAATGTCTATGTCAAATATCCATGTATGGCAAGTGAAATGTCTCAACTAAACCATATGCACAACAACAAAGTATTGAAGTAAAACTTGGTTTAAATCAATACTATGTTTCGTGGAAATGCATGATCAAATGTCAATCATGTTCCGATGTTTACCCAATCGTTAACCCATTTTGTAAAATCGTTCTAGTCGTTCTTGTTTTAATTGTGAAACTACTTTATGGTCGATTCTCTAATAACATTCAAACCTTCTTGACGCGTTCCTCGTTCCAACTCGCTCTCGTTCTCGTTCTTAACAAACCCTTACCAAAGGGTAAGTTAATAATTACAGATTCAGTCGTTACCCAAAATATCCACACATAACCATGGGTATAGAGAATAACGGGATTTGTCAGATCCTATGGTACCATAACCTAATACTGGTCGGCTTGATCATTGCTAATGAATGTCATTGGTTATGTAACTACAACCAACAAGTTCGTTCACTTTATTGAAATCGTTCTTGAAACCATTGTAATTGTTTTTGAAACCATTGTTATTGTTCTTGAAACCACATTCTAATTGTTATTGTAATCGTTCTTGAAATCACTTTGTAATTGTTATTGTAATCGTTCTTGAAATCACATTGTAATTGTTATTGTAATCGTTCTTGAAATCACATTGTAATTGTTATTGTAATCGTTCTTGAAATCATTGTTAAAACATTTAGCACATATGAGTCACCCCAAAACAGTTGAAAACAGTAAAAGAGGGGAATAATGTACTCGCCTGAGAGTGCTTAGGAGTCTTGAACAACTACCAAGTAAGCTAGAGGAGTCCCGGAAATCAAACGGTACCTAATATAGGTAACTACATAAATAACCCGGACCTAAATCGGAAGACTGGGTAGCAGGAGGGTCTGTAAACCAAATGAGTGTAGGAACTCATATGATATGGTTTAACAAAGCCTACATACTAAATGAAACTTAACCTAAGTATTATCGACCCATCACGACCCATTAAGGTAGCTTATGCTACTTTAACGCGTCGTTTGCGTGAAACGCGTTCGGACCGCCTAACTAGTCCTATGACAAGTAATATATGCCTTAACATGTCTAATATGGTTGTCAAATCAGTTTAGATGTCAAAAGTTATGTTACATATGTTTAAAATGAATTTTGGCATCAAAGGGGTATTTTGGTAATTTACCTAAGGCATATAAACTACCTATCATACAACTACTTAAACGAAGCGACCATAAGGTATAACCTCGTAAGGTTATTATATACTATGGTCACCTAATGTGCTTGGTCGGATCTTAATGATCGACCAAACGGGTCGGGTTCGAAAGTATAAGCGATTGTTTAGATCGCTTACCTTACGACCCTATCTAAGCACTAAACTAAAAGTGACGAGCTAAGCATGTTAAAACATGCTTAACTAAGTTTAGAAAACAGGTTTGGTATCACAACAAACGGTTGTGATACCTAAGAGTAGTTTGGTTACAAAATACGTAAGAATACGTATTCTGCCCGAAACTACGGCTCGTCACTGAGCCTAGATAACGTGGTAATCAGTAGGTATAGTCGCTAGGGACTATAACCATCGTGATTACACTCACGTTATGAAGTTCAAACGAACTTTGCATCGACCATAAACTGGTCAATGCAGAAAGTCAAACAAAGTTTGACTTTCGGACTCGAAAAGCAATAAAAGAACGAAAGAGGACTTACGAAGGGTCCCCGAATGCTAATCCCGATCCAAGTAACTCAGGTATGAAACGAAGGTTCCAACTTAGAGCCCAAATGATCAGATTTGTGGGTTTTGAAGCAATGGGGGGGTGGGTATTTATAGGAAAAGTAGATCCGTTAGGATCGTTTCTTGAATATCGTGCCACGATCCGAGCCGTACACTTGTCACAAAGTTGTGGTGGCTAGAAATGATGTTTATCAGCTGAAAATGCAAGTTGCAAACATGTGGTTGTGGTTTAATCAGCTGATAATCTGCTGACTGTTTGTTATTATCTGTTCTGGCATAGGCTAGCGCACCGCTACACTAAAAGTGTAGCGCACCGCTAGGCCTAAGTTTGGCAGATTTACACTTTTGGTCCCTGTCATGCATTCAGCCCATTTTCGACACGTTTAAGGCCCGTTAACCCCATTTCAAAGCTCTAAAATGAAGTTAAAGTATAGGGAACTTAAAATGTGCTCAAAAATATCTTGGATGTCGGTTCGTTTAACCGTACGGTCGCGATGTTCGGTTAATTACGACGGAATGCGCATAAGCGCGTAAAACGATCCAAATGACGCGACGAATGGATTTTTGGCAAGCCAAACACTAAAATAAAATATTTTAGTGCTTACATAAATTTTTGGATGTCCGGATGTATTCAGAACGTAAGTTATGCGCGAAAATGCAAACTTGTGCACTTTTTGACACTTTTAGTCCCTGAATGACACAAAAGTTTATTTTAGCATACCGAACACCTCAAAGCCTATTTCTAAGCTATGTAAAGGATATTTATGGTATGTTTAACTTACGGTCATGTTCCGGAATATCTGTTACAGTTCAAATTGGCATACTTTCGCAGTTTGTCAACTTTAGTCCCTGTAAGCGATTTAACTTTGATTTCACCACACCAAACCTTCCAAAACTTATATCTAAGTTATGTAAAGGTTATTTAAAGTATGTTAAGCCTATTTCACTATTCCGGAGTGTTCGTTGCATTAAACTGGTTATATTTACGCATCGGTGCGCATATAACCTTCCAGAAAGCGATTTAGAGTCTGAATTCGAACAAAATATGATATGTGTAAATGATACACATATTTTTACAAATCCCAAGTATGAAATACAACATTTCATTGGTTTGGTATTTGTTTGATGGCCGTGGAGGCACAGGTGTTACAGTCTCCCCTACTTTAGGAAATTTCGTCCCGAAATTTATTTAGAGGAAACTTGTGAGAGCTTGAAAACATGTTGTTGAAAAGATCGAACAACATTGGTTAGGGTTCTGAACTTCTAGTAACCTTAATAACATTATGCTTGCAATGTAAGAGGGACACTTATATACAAGTATATAAAGCGTCATTGGTGCGTCCACCGTACCTCCATTACATCGTTCTCATTTTGTTATTGTTGTCACTATCGGTTCTTACACATAATAAACCTTACTGGGTTTCTGTGCGCTAAATTTCATAATTATGTACGCGTCCATAATTAGACAATTCCTTGCATAGTTCACACAGTCTATTTTATAATGTGTAGAGTAAAACCAACTGAACAATCCTGTGATGAGTGTGACTAGACTGCCATAGAGTCCTTTTTAATTAAATCAATAAATGATCTAAATAGACTATAAATGTGTCTGTCCAACTACATCACTAGATGTCGTTCTTAACCAAATTGTAAATCAATCTTTTTGACTAGACCACCAAAAGGGTCTCTTATGAATCATGGAGTGATACTATAAAATCCAAGGGTCTTATCTATTACATAGAAGCCCATTAAGGATTTAAGGTAGTACCTTTTGACTATCCTGCTACGAATCCCTCATATGAAGATATGAAAGATCCTGCGAGGATTTGGATAACAAATTATCCAGAGTATAAAAACACAAAAACATAGAGGAGAACACATAACACATAAACACATAATCGCATAATTGCATACTCGTTCAATCGCATAATCGTTCAATTTGACCTTTAATTTGTTATCTTTGGACACGGGTATTTAAAGCATACCAGGAACCCAATCTGTGGATTTCCTTTGGCACTTTAAATATTTTCAAGAATCTAACTATGAAGATAGGAAGATCTTAAAAGGAATTCGGTTTGTCCTAATTGAGTTGTATTGTACATTTTAAAGTGTACAAGGAATTCAATCAGGGCTCCGATGTCAACGAAGGTGTTGATCGTGATCGGCTCGAGACATGAATAGATCAAGATGTCATCAATAACAACAATGACGAACTGATCCAAATAAGGCTTGCAGACTCTATTTATTAAGTCCTTGAAGCTGGCTGGAGCATTTGTCAACCCAAAAGGCATGACTGTAAACTCGTAATGGCCATACTTCGTGCAGAAAACCGTTTTGGGAATATCTTCTTCGAGAATACAAAGTTGATGATACCCAGAACGCAAATCGATCTTGGAAAAGCATGAAGCGCTCTGCAGATGATCGGAGAGATCATCGATTTAAGGTAGTGGATATCGATTCTTGATGGTAAGCTTAACAGGCTTACGTTAATCGATATGAATTCGAAAAGATCCATTCTCCCTTTTACAAGGAGAACAGGAGCTTCTCTAAGGTAAAAAGTTCGGACGGATGAATCCTTTATCAGACAACTCTTGAAGCTGTTTTGATAATTCTTGCATCTCGAATGGTGCAAGACGATAAGATACTATAGATTTAAAAGAAGTAAGTGTTTGAGGTTCTTAGGGAGATTACAAGTGATCATAAAAATGTCAGAACCACACGAGTAGTTTTGTCTTTGTGTTGACATCATAAGGTTGGATCAAACATTCATACAATTGCATTAGTTAAAAATAAAACCACAAATTTTATTTATATAACATCCGCATTGTCTTTAAATGATACAAGATAACAACCAGAGGAAAAACAAACTGCTAGTTGTTCACTCCTTCATCATTGAGTGCCTCATTGATGTTAAACACTCGACCGCGTGCTGGATTCACATTGACGTTGACGTTCGCATTCGGGTTTGCGTTAGCATTTGCATTCACCAGTCTTGGGCAGTTGTGGCGGAAGTGACCAATCTCTCCGCAGTTGAAACATGAACCTAGTGGAAATCTCACAGCATTCCCTTGAACCGGAGCTTGAACCTGAGCAGCCTGATTTTGTCCCAAACGACAAATCTTGGCCAAATGCCCAAGTTTACCACACGTCGTGCATTGCCAGCAAGCTTGTTGTACCGCGTGATGACCGTTGCAGCGTGCACAATAAGGTGCGGTACCGGCATATGCTTTCTTTGCAGGTGGCTGAGCTGGTTGGTTCCGCGGGTTCTGAGCAGTCTGTGCTGTAACAGCAAAATTTTGGGAACCCTTTCGCTTCTTTGATTTCTTTGACGTCTCACCTTCCTTACCCTTCTTGTTTTGGCCTTTCTTGCTATCCTCCTTGTCAGCTGACTGTTTCTTGCCCTTGTCACCCTTCCTGTGTAACTTGTTCTTCCGAATTTGCGACTCAGTCAATGTCGCTGATAACTCGATCGCCCGACGGAGTGTGGCAGGGTTACTACCAGTAAGGATGTCTTGTACCGAGTCAGGTAGGCCGTCGATGTACCTTTCGATAGCTATGTCAAGTGGGGTAACCATTGTCGGGCAAAGCAGACTCAGCTCCTCAAACCTATCAGTATACGCCCTGTGCTCACCACTATCTTGCTTCAACTCATCAAATTCCTTCTCCAAAGCTCGCTGCTCATGACGAGGACAGAATTCCCTCATCATCAGAGCCCTAAGTTCAGCCCATGTCTGTGCGAGAGCAACTTCCGCACCTCGGTCTCTCATTACCCCATTCCACCATGTAAGAGCCCTCTTCTGAAACACGCTCGAGGAGAACTCGACCTTGCGATTATCCGGGCACTGCACGTGGCGAAAAGTATTCTCAATGCTTTCGAACCACTGAAGAAGCCCAGTTGCTCCTTCAGAACCACTAAACTTGAGTGGTTTAGCCTGGTTGAAATCCTTGTATTTGCATTGCACATTGTTGTTGTTGTTGGCTTGGTTCCATTGAGCAAAGAGGTTTGGGAATTGAGCAGCCATTTTGCTGCGCAATGATTTCTGCCAGCTCGGCAGTCTCTATCTGGCTTTCGCGTCGAGGAGGCATTGTCTAAAAGAGGAAACATGAAAGGAAACGAGTGAGAGAATTTAGACGAAAAGAATGAGATGAAACAAATCTGATGAAAGCAAGTATAGTGGTCATTTGTTTGTCACTACAAAGCAACAAACGACACACAGTGACTGATCAAAGTAAATGGGTCAAAAATAATGTATCGCGAAGACATGCTCGCCTATAAGTGAACACTCATCCCAAGAATTCCCAGGTAAGCACAACTGGTCTCGCGTCTGATGAGATGTATACGAAGTGCTTGCCTAGACAGAAAACCCAGAATACAGGCATTCACCCTTCCAGTTTGCACGTGTTCACATTATTTAAAACCCAAAACCTTGACGAAGTTTTGAAAACTCAAAGGGGTTCAAAACCATATAACAGAGGGTTCAAAACCTTACAATAGAGGGTTCAAAACCTAGAAATTAATCATCCTAGAACAGATGATTAGTTTTCAAAGCGGTTTTGAAATTTATGTTCTTGTTGTGGTCGTCACCTAAGGATAGGTGACGGTATTGTTTTATGACTAAACGCAAGTAAACTCGCGTTAGGGTCCTAAGAAGGTTATAGACTAGGTCAAAGCATTACTAATTACTAATAACCTAATTCCCTATAACCATTGGCTCTGATACCATCTTTTCTGTCACACCCCGACCGCGTAAAACAACAAATCGCGGCGGAAACATCGGGGCGTGTTGCAACAGAATTAATGTTTCATAACCATGGATACCAAAAAGTGTTTCGTTTTATTAAACATTGAATAATTACTTCGTCTGGAAATCTAAATACACAAATTAAACATAATCTATCATAGTTATTGAGTCACTAAGGCCTTGTCCAGTCCTATGTGAGCATGCATCTTATCAATCGATATCATCCAACTATACCTGAAACATATGTGAAAACGAGGTCAGCAAAGAAATGCTGGCGAGTACATAGGTTTTGTGAAAATAAGATTCATGACTTCAGTTTAAGAAAATGTTTAGTCATGAACCTTGTAATTTGCTTTGTCTTTGTAAATCATTTGAAAAATAATAAGTTTAGATGATATGTATAAATAAGAGAATAATGCATGATTAAATGAATAACCATGTGAAATGAGTCTTTATAATATAAGTTGTTTGTAAATAAATGTCTTGTGAAAAGTATGTTACTTGTATAAAATGTTCTATGTCTCAAACTGAAATGATTCAAATAACGCTACAATATGTAATACCATACAAACACTTATATATAGGAAGTACCAGCGGCGTATCCACCATGTTTGTATCATATTATACACGCATCGTTACTTAATCACTTAATCAAACCAAACCAAACAATGTAAAATGTCTATGTTTAAATCAATTGTCAAATGTACTGATTAATATGTCAAAGTATTCATGTCAAGATGCAAATCATGTCAAAATGTCTATGTCAAATATCCATGTCAAATGTCTATGTCAAATATCCATGTATGGCAAGTGAAATGTCTCAACTAAACCATATGCACAACAACAAAGTATTGAAGTAAAACTTGGTTTAAATCAATACTATGTTTCGTGGAAATGCATGATCAAATGTCAATCATGTTCCGATGTTTACCCAATCGTTAACCCATTTTGTAAAATCGTTCTAGTCGTTCTTGTTTTAATTGTGAAACTACTTTATGGTCGATTCTCTAATAACATTCAAACCTTCTTGACGCGTTCCTCGTTCCAACTCGCTCTCGTTCTCGTTCTTAACAAACCCTTACCAAAGGGTAAGTTAATAATTACAGATTCAGTCGTTACCCAAAATATCCACACATAACCATGGGTATAGAGAATAACGGGATTTGTCAGATCCTATGGTACCATAACCTAATACTGGTCGGCTTGATCATTGCTAATGAATGTCATTGGTTATGTAACTACAACCAACAAGTTCGTTCACTTTATTGAAATCGTTCTTGAAACCATTGTAATTGTTTTTGAAACCATTGTTATTGTTCTTGAAACCACATTCTAATTGTTATTGTAATCGTTCTTGAAATCACTTTGTAATTGTTATTGTAATCGTTCTTGAAATCACATTGTAATTGTTATTGTAATCGTTCTTGAAATCACATTGTAATTGTTATTGTAATCGTTCTTGAAATCATTGTTAAAACATTTAGCACATATGAGTCACCCCAAAACAGTTGAAAACAGTAAAAGAGGGGAATAATGTACTCGCCTGAGAGTGCTTAGGAGTCTTGAACAACTACCAAGTAAGCTAGAGGAGTCCCGGAAATCAAACGGTACCTAATATAGGTAACTACATAAATAACCCGGACCTAAATCGGAAGACTGGGTAGCAGGAGGGTCTGTAAACCAAATGAGTGTAGGAACTCATATGATATGGTTTAACAAAGCCTACATACTAAATGAAACTTAACCTAAGTATTATCGACCCATCACGACCCATTAAGGTAGCTTATGCTACTTTAACGCGTCGTTTGCGTGAAACGCGTTCGGACCGCCTAACTAGTCCTATGACAAGTAATATATGCCTTAACATGTCTAATATGGTTGTCAAATCAGTTTAGATGTCAAAAGTTATGTTACATATGTTTAAAATGAATTTTGGCATCAAAGGGGTATTTTGGTAATTTACCTAAGGCATATAAACTACCTATCATACAACTACTTAAACGAAGCGACCATAAGGTATAACCTCGTAAGGTTATTATATACTATGGTCACCTAATGTGCTTGGTCGGATCTTAATGATCGACCAAACGGGTCGGGTTCGAAAGTATAAGCGATTGTTTAGATCGCTTACCTTACGACCCTATCTAAGCACTAAACTAAAAGTGACGAGCTAAGCATGTTAAAACATGCTTAACTAAGTTTAGAAAACAGGTTTGGTATCACAACAAACGGTTGTGATACCTAAGAGTAGTTTGGTTACAAAATACGTAAGAATACGTATTCTGCCCGAAACTACGGCTCGTCACTGAGCCTAGATAACGTGGTAATCAGTAGGTATAGTCGCTAGGGACTATAACCATCGTGATTACACTCACGTTATGAAGTTCAAACGAACTTTGCATCGACCATAAACTGGTCAATGCAGAAAGTCAAACAAAGTTTGACTTTCGGACTCGAAAAGCAATAAAAGAACGAAAGAGGACTTACGAAGGGTCCCCGAATGCTAATCCCGATCCAAGTAACTCAGGTATGAAACGAAGGTTCCAACTTAGAGCCCAAATGATCAGATTTGTGGGTTTTGAAGCAATGGGGGGGGTGGGTATTTATAGGAAAAGTAGAGCCGTTAGGATCGTTTCTTGAATATCGTGCCACGATCCGAGCCGTACACTTGTCACAAAGTTGTGGTGGCTAGAAATGATGTTTATCAGCTGAAAATGCAAGTTGCAAACATGTGGTTGTGGTTTAATCAGCTGATAATCTGCTGACTGTTTGTTATTATCTGTTCTGGCATAGGCTAGCGCACCACTACACTAAAAGTGTAGCGCACCGCTAGGCCTAAGTTTGGCAGATTTACACTTTTGGTCCCTGTCATGCATTCAGCCCATTTTCGACACGTTTAAGGCCCGTTAACCCCATTTCAAAGCTCTAAAATGAAGTTAAAGTATAGGGAACTTAAAATGTGCTCAAAAATATCTTGGATGTCGGTTCGTTTAACCGTACGGTCGCGATGTTCGGTTAATTACGACGGAATGCGCATAAGCGCGTAAAACGATCCAAATGACGCGACGAATGGATTTTTGGCAAGCCAAACACTAAAATAAAATATTTTAGTGCTTACATAAATTTTTGGATGTCCGGATGTATTCAGAACGTAAGTTATGCGCGAAAATGCAAACTTGTGCACTTTTTGACACTTTTAGTCCCTGAATGACACAAAAGTTTATTTTAGCATACCGAACACCTCAAAGCCTATTTCTAAGCTATGTAAAGGATATTTATGGTATGTTTAACTTACGGTCATGTTCCGGAATATCTGTTACAGTTCAAATTGGCATACTTTCGCAGTTTGTCAACTTTAGTCCCTGTAAGCGATTTAACTTTGATTTCACCACACCAAACCTTCCAAAACTTATATCTAAGTTATGTAAAGGTTATTTAAAGTATGTTAAGCCTATTTCACTATTCCGGAGTGTTCGTTGCATTAAACTGGTTATATTTACGCATCGGTGCGCATATAACCTTCCAGAAAGCGATTTAGAGTCTGAATTCGAACAAAATATGATATGTGTAAATGATACACATATTTTTACAAATCCCAAGTATGAAATACAACATTTCATTGGTTTGGTATTTGTTTGATGGCCGTGGAGGCACAGGTGTTACAACAGATGATAATCAAGTCAGTGTAGTCAGTAGTGATATCGAAACTGGAGATGTAGATAATGTTTGTGATGTAGAGGTCACTGATGGCTGTGATGTTGATGGCGGTTTTTCTGTTTGTCCCGGTCATGTGTGTTATGCGTGTGACATATATTGTTCTTCACCAATTAAGGTGCCGTTTTGTGTTGAATGTTATAAATATATATAACTAAACACGTTGAGGCGGTGATTAGTTTAAATGATGTATTGTTTTGTCGTTTTGTTATATTTCAATTTTCGTAATGTTTGTTCTTATTTGTTTCGTCATGTTTCAATCGATTGCTTTGGTGCCTTAAAAACCAGCACAATCTATTTATTGTCTATATTTAATATATAAAGTACCACATAATCTGTGTAGTAAAAGTTTGCACAACAATGTTGGGATTACCCAAAATCATATATATTACATGTTTTTTAAATCAAGCTACGAAGCATCATAATTAAATATAATATCATATGAACCTACAACCAAACATTTCTTAAACTCATAAAACATAGGGTACAATACATATATGTCCTATGAATCTACAACCAAAAATTTTTTAAACGCATAAAAGATGAAATAAATAATAATAAAAATAAAGATAATAATAAAATATAATGTCGTATGATCATACAACCAAGCATTTTTTAAACTCATAAAACATAAGGTACAATACATATATGCAATCCTAAACTATAGGTGCAACCAACCATCGCAAAAAGTCACCCTATAAGCATAAAGTACAAACAATGATGCATAACATTGTTTTAAATTATAATATATAAATGTTTTGTTTCTTTAAAGAACCTTGATTTGGTATTGATTTGTTTTGACCTAGCCAAAGTGGACATTATGATGGTGTGGTTATGTTGGGCTGTTACAGATGGTATTAGTGCTAGGGATTGGTCTGGTGTGCCATCGAGGATGTTGGGACCTGTAAGGAGTGTGATTTGTAACATCCCACATTGGTTGTGAAGGGGAATGAAGGCTTCGTTGTAAGGCTCTTCATACATTCAACATCATGACGCGTTTTAAATCAGTGAGGAGATGTTGGAACGTCTTGGATAAAGCGGATAGTATCATGGTGTGGTTAGCTTGGGATGTACATTGTAGGAAAGTGTTACCATGCTGGAGATTCCGATTGACTTATGTTTGAGATATTGCCAAATCTTACTGCAAGAGACGTAGGCCGTTATAAGTTGGTGTGTAAAGAATGGTGCTCTTTTCATTTGTATTGTAATATACTTTGATAATGTTAGAAGATATTTTATTTTTGTATGGTATTTTAGTTGCTTATGTTCTTTGTTATATATATGGTTATCATCTTCTTAGAGTAAGTTGTATGTTGTGTATTATAAATTGTTGATTTCCTGTAATTACATAAGTAGTATGATAATATGTGATGTGTAACTTGGCAGTTAATTATTTGAATAAATTTTAGCAGGTATAACCACTAATGTTAAGGAGTGGTTATTATTGTGTTTTTTTATTTTATTGTGTTTTATTTATTTATTGGTTTTTATTTATTGTGTTTTTGTTTTTTTGTGTTTTTTATTATTGGAGGGCTAAAATAAACTCTAAATGTGGGGCCTTTTCCAGTTTTTAACTTATATATGTTTTCAATACTTTATATTAAGAGAAAAATGCAATTTCCGTCCCTGTGGTATGTGTGAAACATCAACTTGAGTGGCTAAGTAACACACATTATCATAAATAATAATAGAAACTTCATCATAACCTTGCTTCTAAATGTACATTTTCATTAGAGCAACACTGTCCAACCCAGCAAACTGAAAAACAAAGCATAATTATTCAAATGAACAAACATGATTCAACAATATCAGTGGTTGCAACAGTTATAATGAAAACAGTGGGTGATTTTATCTATCAGTGGATAGCATATCAGTGGATGAAAACACTGATTTTGACCAACAGTGATATCCAAGGAAATGAGAGAACAGGGGTTGACTTTCAGCAGTGGACAACTTTTCATAGAGCAGATGTTTGAACAAAACAGTGGTTATGGCAGTGGACAACTTTTCACAGAGCAGCTGTTTGAGATTGTGTTTTTTTCATGTGTGCAAGTGCAAGTCTATATTCAGGCACAATTTAACATCAAAATAAACCAAATCAATTACAATTCTCTGGATGGTTGCTCGAAGAAATTAAACTGAAGATATTAAATGTTTGAAATAATATATGATTAAATAACCACAATAAAAAAACGACCATAATAAAAAACACAATTCATCCAGACTAACTTTCAAGAAACAAACCAAAACATTCCATTAAAATAAAAAGAGTAAAATGCAATTTGCGTCCCTGTGGTATGTCCCAAACATCAACTTGAGCCCCTAAAAACAATTTTTTGCATTCTGAGCCCCTGTGGTATTCATTTCATAACACTTTGAGTCCCTGCCGTCAGGTTGACTGTTAGAGGCAGGGGTAAGACCGTCTTTTTGCATATATTAATAACACTTTGCGTCCCTATGGTATGAGTGAAATATCAACCTGAGCCCCTAAATTCTTTTCTTGGTTTTTTGTTAAGAAATCTAATAATTAAATTTATAATATATATAACAAATTATTAAAGCCTAAATTGTATATTAAATGTAAACTTTTTATACATACAATACAGAGACAAAACGTCATACCAACTTCGTAGAGTTGACGGAACTTACAGACTCGATAACAAAAGACCGTAACATACAATACAGAGACAAAACGTCATACGACCACAAGCAATTGTGGATTTTTACTGACGGGTGCACTTCGGGAAGCTGATCCAGATATGAATGAATATAACCCCAGTGTATCTAATTACATATCTGCCACTTGGGTTATATTCATTCATATGAATGAATATAACCCCAGTGGTAGATATGTAATTAGCGAGCTTTGGAATTTCAAGGAAAATCGAAGAGCTCCACTGGGGTTATAATCATTCATATCAATCACTTCCTTATGTGCAACGCATCTTCTAGGAGGTTGTCAAGTGTTCTCGCCTTCGTAGTTGGTGTTTTGCGTATCTTTACATCCGCAGCCATTCTGTACAACAAAACACATTCAAATGAGGAACACATTCGAATCTTATCCGATCAGTTCTTAATACAACAGTTCTTAATACAACAAAACACATTCAAATGAGGAACACATTCGAATCAAACCGAAAATCAATATGATGAACTCACAAGAATCAAAATCAAAATACATTGCAAATAACACATTCAAAACAAAACACATTCAAAACAAAACACATTCTGTACAACAAAAATCAAACCAAAAATCCATTCAACCCTAAACCCACAAGAATCTGTACAAACCAAACCAAAACACATTCTGTTGATACCCTAAACCCTAAACACATTCAAACCAAAACACATTTTGTACATCCGATCAGTTTTTAATACTCAGTTGATACCCTAAACCCTAAACACATTCAAACCAAAACACATTGCTACCCTAAACCCTAATCCCAAATACCACTCTGTTTTGATGCATTTTGAACAAGAATCAAACCAAAAAATCCATTCAACCCTAAACCCACAAGAATCAAACCAAAAATCCATTCAACCCTAAACCCTAACCCCAAATAACACATTCAAATCATCAAATCAAATCCAAAATACCCAAATAACTGTTATCATCGAATCAAAATGAGGAACTCATTCAATCAAAATAACACATTCAAACACATTCAAAATGAGGAACCCAAAATCAACCCTCTGTTTTTCAAAATCAACCCAAAATCGTCGAACGGAACCCAAAATCAAACCCAAAAACATAGAATGGAACCCAAAATCAACGCTCTATTTTTTCACAATATAAACACATAAACACATCGAATGAAATCAACCCTCTGTTTTTTCAAAATCAACCCAAATCATCGAATGTAACCCAAAATCAACGAAAAATCATCGAATGGAACCCAAAATCAAACCCAGAATCACCGCTCTGTTTTTTCACAATATAAACACATCGAATGACCAATATGAGGATGAAGATGAACCTGATCTGTTCGATGAAGATGAAGATGATCTGTTCGATGTTCGATGAAGATGATGAGGATGATCTGTTGATTTCTTTGATGAAGATGATGATGATCTTGGGAGTTGGGAGAGGAGAGCTGTTGATGATGATGATATTGGGAGTTGGGAGCGACTGTTGATGATGATAATGAAACTGGTTGTAGATATTAAAGGGTGGGGGGTATTAATAGACTTTTCACAACTGGCAAACAGTCAAACTGACGGAAGACTGACGGCAGGGACTCAGATATTATTGCGTTTTTATATGACATGATATAAATTTTGTTTTGTGTTATTTTACCGGATAAAGTGTATTAGAAAGTTGGAGATATCATCTGCTATGTTGCCTTTTTATATATTTATATAGAAGTTTTGCCGTTTAAAAAAAAAATCAACTGCTATGTTAGTGGTTACTAATCCTTTTATTACGTGATTAGTTATTAAGCATTTCTCTCCCATTATCTCCAGTCTTTTATGGGTTGACGTTTCTGTCTCACATCTTCCTATTTATATGATTATAGGGTAACATTTCAGTCAGAATTGTTCCAGATCTTTGAGCAAATAAAAGTTGCTGTTTGTAAGTATCTTTTCTTCAATTTGTTATTTTACCTTCTATTCTTCATAACTATGATTTACACTTTGATGTTAAAGTGAAATGGACTAACTAACATGTGTTGATCTAATGTGAGCAGTTAATCAATATTTGTTATGTCGGAGTTGCTTGTAGAGATATTAATGTATGGTATTTTTACAAAACTTTCTGCAAGAGATATAGGTCGTTGCAAGTTGGTGTGCAAAAAATGGTTGTCTATCCTGTCCACACCAGAGTTTCCATTAATTCATTGTCGTAGTACGTCACCGTCAGCTACCAAGTGGGTGCTTGCGAAATTAGATCGTTGTGGTTCTCTTGAAAAATTGTTTTATGCATGCATAGGCTTTTGTGGTCCTAAAATGATGTCTGTTAAACCATTCAAAACCCGACCAGATGAATTGATGATATTAGGGAGTTTGGATGGAATATTATGTGTGTGCCTGGAAGAGACTTGTCAAATTTTAATTTGGAATCCTCTTACACAGGCAAGTACAACTTTTCCATCATGTGAATCACATGGTTTCTTCAAAAAAGATTCTGATTCTGCTGCTTTCTATGTGGATTCTGCAAATGAGTACAAGGTTTTACATGTTATAAGAAGACGTGGCACAGAGGCAGATTATATTTATTCTACCCGACTACATTCCTGGAGGAAAATTACGGACGTTCTGTCTGTTAAGCATGGTGGAAAATGGTCATTAGGTACATTGTGTGGGGATGGTGTATATTTCATTGTTGATTCATGTTCTGGTGATTGTGTGCAGTCAATTGTATGTTTTGATGTTAACCTAGAGCAATTTTCAAGTGTTCCATTACCATGTGATTTTTATGGAGGAGGTTTTGATGGATCTTTGGTCAGTATTGCTGGGCAACTTCACATTTTTATGCGTTATAAATATGATATGTATTTAGTTGGTTTGTGTAAGTTGGGATATGAAGAATGGATTAACTTATGGGTTCTGCCTTGTATTGGTGTTGTTCCATCGAGTTTCCTCGGGTTTGTAGAGTATGTAAAGTCTACTGATGAAATGCTGTTGATGACTACTTGTGGGGATATTTATATGTTAGATATGAAAACTATGCAAGTTGGGTACTACTTTCCTTGGAAGTACATGACTGCCTTACAAGGGTCTGTCTATTTTGAGAGCCTTGTGTCTCCAAATTACTAAAGGTATCAAGCTTCTGTTCTTCTTTGTGTTTTGATGTATCATGTTTGGTTATAGTTTTTGTTAATGTCTTTAGTATTTTAGTAATTTAATGTTAATATAGTGGTTTATTGTGTAAGGATCTTCTAATGTTCGATATTATGTTTTATTATTTGATATATGGATGATGTTTAATGTAGTATTATTTAATATATTAATGATGTGTAATGTAGTTTATTGTTCGGGTAGTGTAACAAATTGTATACAGGTTTTGTGTTTCTGATTTAGCATTATATATACAGATTGTTAAATGATCAAGTCAACTCTATTATGGTTTGCAAGGTAAACCATTAAGAAAGCTACATCCAAAATGATCGTATCACTAACAACATTAATTGAAAATCCTAAAAGTTATAGTGATTTCATATTCAATTTTTAAATAACCAAAAGTTTTTTTAAGTTCAAATTATAAACATAAACTCAAAGTTATGATTAATTATCCAATTGTAACCTAAGCTTAAAGTTTATCATATTTTATTATAAGTTCAAATTAGAAACATAAACTCAAAGTTATGATTAATTATACAATTGTAACCCAAGCTTAAAATTTATCATACTTTATTAAATTCATTGAAACATTTCAAACAGCATGGGTCCATTTTTGTGTTTGTCACCGGAAGTCTTGCAATGTTTTTTATTTTTGGTTCCATGTTATTGAAAAAAAGTCAATCTGAATTTAGAATTCATGTCTTTGTTTTTGAAAACACATATAATACATAAAAAAGATACTACATTTAAAATATTCTAAAAATAATATTTCGGTTATTTAGTTGATTAATAAAAGACAAAACAATATCTTGAATTGTGTTATGGATAATGTTAATTGTGTTTTTTGCAATAGGCATCCAGTGACTTGAGTGAAGATGAGATTAACTTTACTATTACAATAAAATGTATGCAGATATAAATATTTTTATCACTATACGTCGTTTGAACATAGCTTAAAATTTTGATGTGTTATTTTAAACTATTGATTATAGCTCACGTAGTGTCTCATTTATTCAATTTATTAAAAAAAAAGAAAAAGAAAAACAAAACGTGGTTGGTTAGTTGTCATCTTTTTTTGACGAAATAAATGGTGTGGTGACATAATTTATGAATCTT
Organism: Helianthus tuberosus; assembly: GCA_030545235.1. Lineage (NCBI taxonomy): Eukaryota > Viridiplantae > Streptophyta > Magnoliopsida > Asterales > Asteraceae > Helianthus > Helianthus tuberosus. The sequence goes on along the minus strand of CM060400.1, from coordinate 112,447,899 downwards.
CCATGTATTTTCAGTTAGCAGGGTATCCATGTTTTATGCTCAAGTTTGTTAGCGGTGCATATATATATGATTATATGTATGTATGTATGTATAAATATAATCGTAAAGGAATATTTGAATTCTTTAACCTCTGATTATATCATTTGTTTGTATAATTATATCTGGTTTCCGTCGTTTTAACTTTTAAATAAAAGTTGGTCGATGAGGTAGTTTGGCAGTTACAGATGGATGTCTTGTATATGACTGTTTTGAAATTCGGTTTCAAACGAAAGTGTGAAGTGTTGCATGGAAGTTAAGATTAATTATCTAGAGCGATTTTAGTACTCATGTTTGTTTTTTATTTTTCTATGTCTCTTATTTCTGGTTTTTTTTTTTGTAGGATAGTATTTTAGTTTGTATAAAAGCGGCTTTTGTTTAAGTTATTGTATTTCTTACAATTAAAGTTAGGCCATCTTTACAGAAAAGAGTGTTTGATTTATATAGTTTGGGTTGTGTTTGTGCTTTTTTTTTTCAACTTAAACAAGTTTACATTGATAATCAGAATTTAGTAAAAAAAGTAAGCTTTAATAAAAAAACAAAATGCCTTTATTAGAGCTTAATATTGTATAAAATATACATACAACTACAAATAGTATATAAGGACTATTGCAATAGGGTAACGTACTATTCTAAACATAGTGATTTCGTATAAGCACAATCTTTTCCATAATAAAACACAATGTAATCAACATCATAAATGGTATAGGACAATATTAGTATATATTATTACATTTCTATAAAACACGTTTTGTTTAAAAAAACGTAAGTTAGGTTAACACACCTAATGTTTGTAATTATAATTAGCATTTTAAGTTATGCATTCATTTGTGGTAGTTTCGTGTTTACTTTGTTTTTGTATAAAATATATAATATTATCTAATTAAAGACAATTATAATTCCTACAATTATGGTGCATGTTCAAAAACTACCCATTATGTTGCCCCATTATTATTTGAACTTTGATAACCGTTTTTAATAACCCAACTGTTGTCTTAATATTTTTTACTACAGTTCTTTAGTTTCCCTTATCAATAGGTTTTGAAAAGTTGTAGTTGGAAACGAAGTATCAAAGGAGCTACTATCTATTTAGCAATGTATGTGTGATTTTGTTTTTCATAGTGTGTATAGGTGTTTCATATTCATATTTAATTTCATTGCTTTCTTTTGTTGTTACATGTATTTAATGGTTGGTTGCATGTCTTCTTATAGCTATGTTTGTTGCTATTGTGTTTTGTTAATTTAAATTATGTAGTATAAATAATAGATTAGGGTATAGCTTGACAATTAATAGCGTATTTATGATCGAGATGTTTGCTTTACCTGCATGAAACAGTGTTATGTTCTAAGTATGTATATAGATCCGATGGTGTTTCTATATAATAGTCGTCTATTTTCTTGGAGTGATATCAAGTATGGATACGGTGTTTTGTGCTTATGTAATGATGGGTTGTGAGATGGTATTTTGGAGTGCATTATGCGCAAAACAAGTTTATACAGTGATAACAGGAAGTTTACTACAAAATATTTTCACATGTTGTTGGTTTATCTGCTGATTCTTCTAACAAATGTCAGAGCTTGCATATAGTGTGTAAGGCTGGTGCGCATTGGTTGTTTGGTATAATCCATGATATTATGTATGTATGGATTGGTAAGTATTGTGTAGAGCTTCCAGTATGTAATAGCTATCAGTATGAGTACTTGAGGTATTTAAGGACTAGATATGAAGAGGAAGAAGATGGAGAATAAAACATTGACATTATTCAACAAGTGGTATCAAATGAATGTTGTTTGTATACAGATCTTGGTGGTATGGATAGTGTTGATATTAACCATGGTATTGCAAGTGATTCTGAAATATTATCAACACTGTCTTCTTCATCTATGTCGACATTTCGATCTGATGAAACATCCCGTAATATTAGACGTCGTGGTCGTCCTCGATTACGAGATCGCCCTGCTGGTTCAAACATTGAAAATATGCCAGTTCAACGACGTTGTTATGGTATGTATTGTTAATTTTTTTTATGCCAAGTAATGTAAACGTGTTCATGTTTTTAGGACACATCTGATTGTATCTACGTGTATTGCAGTTGGCCCAAATTCAAATCAATTCCATGGAACTAATTCAATGAATAGTGATGCACGTTTTGTATCACATTCTTTAACTTCGGAGTTTGTTTCAGCATCACCGCCATCTATGCACAACCGGAGGTCATCTTGTGCTGGTGTTTACCAAGATGAAAACTCATCAAGTATGGATTGTTCATTGATGACTGTTAGTTGTTTGAATGCCTGATTAAAATGATAAATATAACTTTCTCTTATATGATTGTTTTATTTTGTATAGGAGATGTATCATATTGGGATTGTGGAATTACAGAATATGTATGTCCTTATTGCAAAGCGATCTTGTGGTATGGTGAGAGAAGTACTAAATATCTTGCTCCGTCTAATCCAACTTTCTCTATTTGTTGTGGTAAAGGCAAGGTTGTTTTACCTTTACTTCGGCATGCTCCGGAACCATTGCGGCGGCTTTTACAGCTGAATGGTGAACCGCGATCTAAGGTGTTTAAAGAGAATATCAAGCTTCTAAATTCAATGTTTTCGTTTACTTCTACTGGTGGTAAAGTCTGTTCGGATGTTAATGATGGAAGTGGTCCCTATACATATGTGTTGAATGGACATAATCATCATAGGATTGGTACTTTGTTACCTCAGCATATTGATGGACGGCCAAGATTTGCACAACTATATATTTATGACACAGAAAATGAGGTTGACAATCGATTAAAAGCAGTTGAGAAGTGTATTCAGTCTGGGAATGATGATGCATGTATTCGAAGTTTAGTTAACGATTTAATTAAAATGCTTAATCGGCACAATCCATTAGTTCAGAGCTTTAGGATGGCCAAAGAAAGATTTACTCACTTTTCGCAGCAACCTGTTAGACTTAGACTGCTTGGTACACGAAGAAGGGATGCGAGACAGTTTAATTTGCCTACGGTCAATGAAGTTGCTGCATTGATTCCGGGTGATGGTAATCCTACAGATTGCCGTGATATTATTGTTGAAGACCGTGGTAGTACAAATGCGAAACGTATTTCTGAACTTCATCCCAGTTACATGTCGTTGCAATATCCATTACTTTTCCCGTATGGAGAAGATGGTTTTAATGTGGGCATTCCTCTAAGTAATATTAGTGCTGAAAGTAAAAGAAAAAATGTTTCATTGAGAGAATACTATTGTTTTCGGTTGATGGTTAGAATGGGAGAAGGTAAAACATTGCATAGTTCTGGCCGGTTATTTCTTACATTTGTTGTTGATGCATATACGCAAGTGCTTGAACATGACTTACAATGGTACAAGACTCATCAGACAACAATTCGTTCGGAGTTGTATAATGGGTTGCATGATCGTATATTAGAAGGTGAGACAAACTGTGATTCTATAGGTCGACGTGTTGTGTTGCCAGCGTCCTTCACCGGGGGGCCTAGGCATATGATACAACAATATCAAGATGCGATGGCAATTTGTCGTTGGGCTGGTATTCCGGATCTTTTTATTACCATGACGTGTAACCCAAAATGGCATGAAATTCAACAGCATTTGCAGGAAAACACAGTGGGTCACTTAGTATCTGAAAGACCTGATATTGTTGCACGGGTATTTAAGATCAAACTTGATGAGCTCATGAAAGACATAAGGAAAAAGCATCATTTTGGTGTTCCTAAAGCGGGTAAGTTAAATGAATTTTATTCTCAATGGTTGTATGTTAACATGTGATTAATGTGTTATTATGACGTGTGTTAAAACATTGTGTTTTTTTTTCTGTCTTTGCAGTTCTTTACACAATAGAGTTTCAAAAACGTGGTCTGCCACATTGCCACATTCTTGTGTTTCTTAGTCAAGCTGATAAAATTTCTTCACCGGATGAAATTGATAGATTTATATCTGCTGAGCTGCCTTCTGAATCGGGTGACCCAATTGGTTTTTTAAATGTTGGTACTCATATGATGCATGGTCCATGTGGTAACCTTAGACCTTCGAGTCCTTGTATGAATGATGGCAAATGTACTAAAGGATTTCCGAAGAGTTATTGTGACGAAACTTTTATTAGAAATGATGGGTGGCCGTCGTATCGACGACGTAATAACTCACGTAAAGTTCGTGTTGGTCGGCAAGATATTATGCTAGATAATGGATATGTTGTTCCTTATAATCGTGTGTTGCTTATAAAGTATGGTTGCCATATCAATGTTGAATGGTGTAACCAGGGAATGTTGGTTAAATATCTTTTCAGCTATATTAACAAAGGTCAAGATCGTGCTACCGCAGTATTGGAAGGTCAAGGTGGGAGAACAACATTTACATCACTTTTAAATCATGAAAATGAGATTGAGCAGTACATGAATTGTAGGTATATTTCAGCATCAGAGGCGTGTTGGAAGATATTTGAGTTTGACATGCATTATCGTTCAGTGGCTGTTGAAAGACTCCCATTTCATGAAGAAGGGTGTAATAGAGTATATTTTAAGGATCATGAGCAAATTTCTGATGTTTTACAACGAACAACAGCTGCAATGTCAAAGTTTACTGAATGGATGGCTGCAAATGAAAGGTATGAGTTTGGCCGGACATTGACGTATGCCGAATACCCAACTTTGTTTACATGGCATGAGAAGGAAAGAGTGTGGGAGCCCCGTAAAGGTTCATTTCAAACTATTGGACATATATATTATGTAAGTCCTACGATGGGTGAAAAGTATTATCTTAGAATGCTATTAAATGTTGTGCGTGGTCCGAGAAGTTTTAAAGAGATTCGAACTGTTGACGGGGTGGAACATCCAACGTATATGTCCGCTTGTAAAGCATTAAGTCTTTTGGGTGATGATGTTGAATGGGTTGATGCTGTACGCCAGGCTTATCATTGGCAATTTGGGGATCGGCTTCGTGAATTGTTTGTTACAATTTTGTTATTTTGTACTGTTAGTGATCCTCGGCAATTATTTTTTGATTGTTATGAATACCTATCAGAGGACATTCTTCATAAATATCGAACAATTTTGAAAAAATTTTCATTGAATTTCTCAGATGCTGAAATATTGAATTATACTATGAAAGAGATTGAACAAGTGTTGATTCAGAGTGGCCGGTCGTTGACTTCCTTTCCAACCTTACCGCAGATTGACCATACTTCGGAAGATAGATTTATCAACAGGTTGGTTCAATTTGAGAGAATGTATGATGCTAATGAGGAAAGGACACGTTTTATTAAGCAATACGCTGCGTTGAATAGTCAACAAAAGGAAGTGTTTGATAGTATATATTCTGCTGTTCAGGCTAGAAAAGGAGGCGTATTTTTTGTGTTAGGTAGTGGAGGAACTAGGAAAACGTTCTTATGGATGACCCTTATAGCTCGTATTCGATCAAATAATGAGATAGTTTTGACTGTTGCGTCATCTGGTATTGCTTCCTTATTACTACCTGGTGGGCGTACAGCACATTCTCGGTTTCGCATCCCTATTGAAGTTGATAAGGACTCTTGTTGTGCCATTGATGTTGGTTCAGATTTGGCTAAGTTAATCAATTATGCTTCACTTATTATTTGGGATGAAGCACCTCTACAACATCGCCATGTATTTGAAGCTGTTGATCGAACATTGAGGGATGTGTGTCGAGACAGCATGGCTGGTGCTGAGCATAAAGTATTTGGTGGAAAGGTTGTCGCATTTGGTGGTGACTTTCGGCAGATACTTCCTGTTGTTCAGTTTGGTTCACGGAGTGAAATTGTTGCTTCAGCGATTAACAAGTCGCCGAATATATGGAGGTCATGTAAAGTGTTTTCTTTGACAACTAACATGCGTTTACGTGATCCAAGTATTTTTGGTAGGGATCTTATTCAAATGCAGGAATTTAGTAAATGGCTTTTAGACATGGGGACTGGTTGTCTTCCTTCAGTTTATGTAGATGGATCAGATGATGATACATGGATTCATATACCAAGAGATATGTTAATTTCTGTAACTGATAAACATCTTGAGTCCGTTGTGTTAAATACGTTCCCTAATATTATGAACAGATTTAATGATGTCGATTACTTGAAGGAACGTTGCATTCTTTGTCCGACTAATGATGAAGTTGATACGATTAACCAACATGTTCTTGAGAAGATACCAGGTGAAATGTATACATTGTTTAGTGCTGATGAGATATGTGTGAGTACACAAAATGTTGAAGAATTGCGTGCTATGTATGCTCCTGAGTTTCTTAACAGTTTGAAATTTTCTGGAGTTCCGAATCATGTACTACATCTCAAGGTTGGTGCACCTATTATTTTGTTGCGTAACCTAAACATGCAACGTGGCTTGTGTAATGGGACGCGGTTGGTTGTAAGTCAAATAAGTCGTCGTGTTCTTGAATGTACGATTATTACAGGCCCACATGTTGGAGAGAAAGTATTCATTGGTAGAATTGATATGACTCCAAGTAATTCGTCTTGGCCTTTTGAATTTAAGCGGCGACATTTTCCTATAAAAGTTTGTTTTGCTATGACTATTAACAAAAGTCAAGGCCAAACTTTTAATACTGTTTGTGTTTACTTAGTAAAGCCCGTGTTCTCCCATGGACAGTTATATGTTGCTGCATCTCGTGTAACATCTCGTGCTGGACTAAAGTTCTATGTGGATAATAAAGAAAAATGTCCTAACAATATGACTAAAAATGTTGTGTACAAGGAAGTTTTTTATAATTTGCCATTATCGCCAGCTGATACTATTGTGTAATTGGTGTTGTCAAACTAGGTTGTTCAAAGGTAACATGTTTTCTTTGTTGAGTATTATTAGCCTTGTGTGTATGTATATGGGTCTATATGTGTAGTCTTTGTTTATAGTGTTATGGATTATATGTGTGATGTTGATTGCAGTCTTATATATATTTGCAGCTTATTACTTTATAAAATGAATCGTGCAAGTATTTCGGATTTACGTGCTTATTTTACCAACAACTGGCAAGTTGATGTGTTGGTCTCGCGTGCTTGGACATCGTTCAACCCTAAAACAAATCGTATCCTTTCGTTTGACATGATTCTATCTGATGCACAAGTAAGTATTTCTTTGTAATGCAATATTGTTTAGTTTTTGATTTTACATTGGTAATTATCTAATCTTAAAATGTATATGTTTTTTCAGGGTTCATCTATTCATGCAAAGATTCCATCTAACTTGCTGAGGTTATTTCAGAATGCGTTTAAAGAGGGATGTGTTTACAGGATTCATAAGTTTGTTGTTCATAAGTATAGTACCATGTATCGTCCATTGCGGTGCGATATTTTCATTCAGTTCTTGTATTCAACAAGTATTACTACTTGTCCGACGCATCCGTCTGTCTTCAGACGATATGTGTTTGATTTTCTTCCATTCAATCTGTTAGCCGATCGTGTTAATGATGACAAATATCTTACAGGTATGTATGCATTTTATTCTGTTAGTTTTTTATTCTTCAAGTTTTCTAATGTTATATATATATATGTGTGTGTGTGTGTGTAGATGTTATTGGCGTTCTTAGGGAATGGGGCTCTGTTCAGTATCAATTGGAATCTGTTTCATCTTGCAATCCTGGTGTACGAAACATTGTTATCTCTGACACCAAGTATGTTAGTGTTGTCTATATTAATTCTTTCGTCTATATTGTTTATTTTTACTATCTCATTCTTAAATATATATAATTAAGTGATATGAAGGTGAATGTTTCATTATGGGGACACTTGGTGAATCAGTTTAGCGATGGTTATATTCGAAGAATTGCAAAAAATACAGTTGTTATTATTTTGTCATCTTGCAAAGTTCGATCTTACAAGGGTATGGTGTTATGTATAGGATATGTTGCATTGTTAATTTTGATTATTTATAACTTATGTTTAAATGTTTGTATTGAATTAGGTTCTACAAGTTTAATGACAACTGTGGCGACTCAAATTTACTTGAATCTTTCTATACCTGAAATTGATGCCTACAGGATTATGTAATTATGTGATTTGGCATGTTTTATTAGATGCATTATTATTTTATGTTTTATATATGTTGTATTTTTTGTTTTCAGTGAGTCTCCTCAAATTACTATCATTGAAGACAATGCAGCCACCTTTCAAATTACGAGTATTGCAAACATATACAGCCTTCTTATATCAGGAGATGTGGCTGAGGTATTGTATTGCTAATACAACCCAAATAAATTATTTTTTGTTAGTTTTTTTACTTTTAATCATTAGTTTTTGACTTTAAATCATGTACAGGGAACAATTTTCAACATTGATGCAAACATAAGTGGTGTGGAAATGCATAGTGATTGGAAATATGTTAAGTGTAACAAATGTCGTAAGATGGCGTCAATGGTTGACGGTTACTATTTGTGTTGGAACTGTGAAGAAGATGTTGTCAATCCACATTATGTGTAAGTTTTTTTAATATTTTATTTGTTGTTTGTTTTTCGTTTTATTAATCGTTTCTGTTTTGCAGATACAAATTGGAACTTTGTGTTACTAATGGTACCAATGATGAGATGACATGTGTTGTTTTTAATGAAGCTGCAGTATATCTACTTAAAATATCTGCTGATGAGTTAGTTAATAAGTCTTTGTCAGAGGTTTATTTTACATTTCCTTTTACAATTATTAGTTGTTGAATTTTTTGCATGATTAGTATATATTAGTTTGTTCAGTTGTGTTGATAGCTTATTATGTTTTTTGTAGGGTGTTGATGATCCAAATTGGATAGAATCGTATTTGAATGAAAATTTATGTTCTCGAAGGGTTATTTTTGTTATTAAGATCGATCCCTATAATTTACCGCCTAAATTTTCCAACCGTTTTACTGTTTCTAAATACCTCGGAGATGATATCAATGCGCTTATACAGCCTAGGTCTATATCTACAACTGCTGACACTGCCAATCCTCCATCAGCTGGTGTTCTTCAAATTGATGAGGAAACCGAAATGTGTGCAAAGATCAAAGATGTTGAATGGGAGATGGCTGATGAAGTATTTAGCTCATTAGTTGATAATGCTGTTACACCGTCAAAGCAATCATCGGTAACTCTTTATGTTTTTTGTTTTTTATTTTCAATATGTATATGTGGTTTGGTTTTTTGTGCGTTTCAAACTTTTAATTGTTTTCATGACTGTATTAACTTTGTAATATAGGTTACTGTTACTATTATTTTAATATTACTTAATATGGTTAATTAGAGTTAGTTTAATTATTGGTTTGTTTTCTTAGGTTATTGTTGGTAATGGGCGAGATGCTAGCCTTAGCCAAAGTGTTGTACAGGTAAATGATTTGTTTTATTTGGGTTTAAGTGACCTTACCTTAGTAAGTTGGTTTGTTTGATAATAGTAACATTACTTCATAGATGATATCAATGTGCTTATACAGCCTAGGTCTATATCTACATCTGTTGACGCTGCCACTCCTCCATCAGCTGGTGTTCTTCAAATTGATGAAGAAACTGAAATGTGTGCAAAGATTAAAGATGTTGAATGGGAGATGGCTGATGAAGTGTTTAGCTCAGTAGTTGATAATTCTCTTACACCGTCAACGCAGTCATCGGTAACTCTTTATGTATTTTGTTTTTTATTCTCAATATGTGTTTGTGGTTTGGTTTTTTGTGAGTTTCAAACTTTTAATTATTTTCATGACTTAATTAACTTTGTAATATAAGTTACTGTTACTGTTATTTGATTAATGGTTCGTATGTTACGTTTAGATTATTGGAGATAACAAGACAGCTGGCAACCATTTGCAATCTGAAGTAGAGGTTAAGTGTATTTTTCTCTAAACTTTATAGTATTAGTTAGCTGGAAATTGATTTTGATGTTATATATAGGTTATTATTCACACGGAGGTAAATGATTGCCTTACTAAAGCGAGACTTCAGGTAAATGATTCTTTTATTCGGATGTGTATTTTTATGTACTTTGAATGTAATATTGGTTGTTTTGTTATGGCAGGATATTGGTAATGATAAGAAGCATGATGACAGTTTTGGTCAATCTACGATGGAGGTGAATAAATTGATTTATTTTTATGTTATTTTGTTGGTTATTTTTTTTATGTACTTTGAATGTAATATTGGTTGTTTTGTTATGGCAGGATATTGGTAATGATAAGAAGCATGATGACAGTGTTGGTCAATCTGTGATGAAGGTGAATAAATTGTTTTATTTTTATCTTATTACGTTGGTTATTTTTTTAGTGTAACATGTTGGTTTGTTGCATTTAGGGTATTGTTGGTACTGAGCAATATGAGGGCTCTGCCAAACAAATCAATAAAGAGGTAATTGGTTTTTTGTATATCATTTTAATAATTTAGAAATTATAGAAGTGTTTCATGTTGTCTATGTTTCATGTAGGGTGCTGTTCAAAATGATCAAATGACTGATTCTAACAAAAGTCATATAGGAGTGCAAGATGATGTCAACAATATGTCTAATTCAACGGTTGGTGGTTCTATGGTTGCTAAACAAATTGGAGGGAACTACAAGAAGAGACTTAGGAATAATTCGGAGAAGGTGAAACGCGTTAAGAAGTAGTTCGTTTCCGTCGTTGTCTGTTCACATTCCATAAACGGTTTATGCTTATGTTTTTTATTTTATTTTAATGCAGTTAGTATGTTTGTGTGTTCAAGTAATTTGTTAACTTTATGTTTGTACCTTGTAATGCCGTTTTTGTGATTGCGAAATGTTTTGTTTTCTTTGTTTTTTTTTGTATTTACTTTCAAAGCTTTTGACTGGTGTATTTTGTGTGACTATTATTTGTATTAGGCTGTTATTAATGTTCATATATGTCAATTTGTGTGTAGATAATAGTTAATTACTTTTGTAATAGATAAATTTATATTAGATTAATATTTAACAAAGTTAACATATAACAAAAATGCAGTATTTATGGTAATGTTTCCCAAAACCACATTGTTATTATTAACACAATGGCAATAACACAATGGTATACGTTAAATACAATTCTTTTTTAATATCAACAGGCATTTGTAAATTAACAAATACGTTTCATCTACTGTCTTATATTTATTGATATTTTACACGTAAAATAATCAACCTAAATATTGTAGAGCAATCTTACACAAGTTATGTAAGAAAATAAACGTTTATTAACTATAGCTGTGTTAATACTTTACAATCAATTAGTATACATACTTCTATATGTTACTTGATCATGTGTTTTGTAATATGTTACTTTATGTAATACATCTAAATTCTAAGCAAAACAAATAAAATTTTTGGTAAAATGGTAAAATAGAGTCATTAGGTAAATTTGTTATAAGACATTGTCAATATTTAAATATGTTATTACATTAAGTAGATAGGATACACTTGTAGAAGGTCAAATACATGAGCGATCAAAAAAAAAAAAAAAGTAATCATTAAACGTTTCTAATAGTTTTTCATTATAGTAACCCTTTCGTTCTTCGTCTTCATGTACTCCCACAAGGTATCCTTGAGTTCTTCTAACGAAACTGCTATGTTTTTCTTTATCTGCAACTGTTTATCCAGATATTGTATAATCTTTATTTGATCTTCGTTCTGTAGCCCATTCGAAATATACTGCAGAACGTTGTAGTTCATGTCAGTATTGTTTCTCTCTACATCTGCAGTGGCGGTGTTATGCATTCTCTGTAGTGTTCGTAAGATTTCTGAATCCTTTTGATCCTCTACAAAGTGTGCAGTGGTTATAATTTTCTTGGCCTCTGTTGTGTCTCCGAAATGGTAGTGTGATCCAGGCATGATTGTAGTTGTGTTGAATGTAGAGATGTTTCGAGTTAGTGTTAAAAGATAGGTGATGTGTTATGGACTTATGGGTTAGTTTATTTTATAGGTGGTCAGGGGTAGGGAATTGAATAGGCGGTAAAGCGATTGGATTATTCCGTTCAAAAAAACAAAAAAACAAAAAAAAAAAACGATTGGATTATTATGTTATAATTACTAAGGTTATTAATATTTTTCGTTGATTCATGCGTAATAAAGCGTGTATCAGTTTATGTTTCCCGTGTTAACTGAATGGGTTTGTGTGTGTAGTAATAACTTTGTGTAAACGTGTGTCTCTTCAGTTATTCGCATCGTTTCCCCAAGCAGTTTCTACATTATGTAACCGTTCCTGCCATTAACCGTTTAGTGTACCCAGATCCAGGTTTATCTAATTTTACTAACTTTTAAATTGTTTCATAATTTATAAATAAAAAAAAAACCAAACGTGTGTTGGTTGTGTACAAATATGTTATACAATTGTGTTTTTGTCATTGTGTTTTTATGTCATTATTTTTGTGTATGTGTGTGTGTCATATATTACATTGTTAATTCCTTCACCAAGGGTTGGCACGTGGACTTTTGTAATCGTTGCCACGTCAGCATTCACTTTTTCCCTATATAAAACCTTGATCAAAACCCCCCAAACAGGGTTTTTGATGAGAAACATGTGTTTACGAAAACTATTTTCCCTTAGATTGTGTTTACAAAGTTTGATTCCACTTCCGCTGCATTTAATCTCATTTTACTTTCGTTCATTTGTTCAATTATGCCAAACAAAGTCAATCATAAGAAACTCAGATCCTAACAAAAATAAAAGTAAACGTGAAGTCTCTGTGTTATGTGTAATCATATATGTTATACAATTGTGTTTTTTGTCATTGTGTTTTTTATTTTGGTACTTTTTAAGTAGTTTGTATGTTATGTATACCATTCTTTTTAAGTAGATTTGTGTTACTTATCATAAACGGACTGTACGGATGAAATTATCATGGCAATCTGAATTTAAATATTAAAAAAAACCAACGCATTGTACTACAAACATAAAAAAGGGGGATCGAAAAGTAAATGTAAGATATATGTTTTCCGGGTTTTCAATATAAACTGAAACTCTATTGCTGTAACACTTCTGCTTGCTGGAGTTTCGTAACCAATAGCCTCGAATTCGTTTTAGACCAGTTGAAAAAGCAATCGTCACCTAAGGAAATATGTTCAGCTTGAAGTATATGTTTCCATCCAACAACACCGTACCTATGGTAGAAAAAATATGAAAAATTTTGTTAGTGATCTATACACACTGGGTAAATGAGAAATAATAACTAAGTTAATAAATTGATTGACAAACCTTATTTGACCATCAATGTTGTGTGTACGAAGATTCGTAACCCAAATATTTCCTTTAACAACTTTGATCTTTACTTCAGAAAACTCATTTAAACCAGTTAAGTCAGTAATTAACTTGGGAAGGATCTACATTTTGTAAAAATGTTAAAAATATGTAAATGTTATTAAATGAAAAACACTAAAAAAAAATTAACATAAAACAGGATAGTATAATACCAATTGATGAGTTACTGTCATTGCAAAAAAAGGATAGCTAGGATCGTCACTAACTTGTCGATAACCTTCCACATTGCTAATATGTTCATATTCTGGCTCAATCAAAGGAGTGTTGTTTAACAAAACTTGACGACCATCTTTATTGAATATGATAATATTAATATGATTCACGTCCTTTTTTTGAAAACACAGAATATGTCACACCCTGGCTTTGCGGAAGCGTGGTTAATGTTGGTGTGACTTCTTAATACCATAGCTTAACCATAACAAGCTATATGAATTAAAAACCATGCAAGTCATCCATTAAGTTTTGAAAATCAAACACATTACCATTGTTTTAACATACAACCATAACCTTGTTCAGTAGACATTACAACTTATAACATAACATAAACGTGGTTTAAGGACTGTGTCTTGTCCAGGAAAGAGACACATCCCCTAAACCCTGATGACTTCATGACAAGTGCAGCGGAAAACGTTCCATACCGTGCCAGATCCGTTTTAATTTCCTGAAATACATGTGAGTTGAAAAATCAACAATAATGTTGAGCGAGTTCATGTGTAAGTGAGTATGTAAAACACTTGTGAGTATAAAAATAGTTGTGGTATGTAGCAGTGTAAGAGGACTTGTGATCACCAATGGTTTGCAAGGCCACTGACATATGTGAAGTGCAAATAGGGAGACTCAAACCTAGCAGATTTCGCCACGGCAAAGTATGTGGACAAAGTCACCCCACGGTCCGTTTCTAGTTTGGCCGGGGGCTGGGCTCGCTACACCCAGATAGATCTACCGCTCCTGTCCCTCGGTCCCTCCATGAGGACTAATGGCCCCATGTTGTTCTTATCCACTCACATGATCGTATAACACCTCCTTACGTTAAACATACCGTTGTAAAGTACTCGTAAATCATAGAAACATGTATTTCACCCCCGCAGTTAAGTAAACTGAAAACAGTTAGAGAAAAGGGGGACATGAACTCACAGTGAATGCGCGTCTCTACCAAGTGTCTCCAATACAGTAAGCTGTGCAACGACCTACAAGTGCTAATTCTATTAGACGGACGGCCGTGCTTTAGCTTTATAGTTTAAGTCTTTGGGAAATAGTTAGACAACTATTTCGTGTTTATGTTCCGTATACACTTGGTAGTTATTCTTCTTCCCAAGGATGGGGGATACAATACATGTGCGTAAGTTACGTTTTATCAATCTTGTGGTAATGTAATTACCGGTGTAACTTATATGTTTGTGGAAGCGTTCGTAAAGTTTTGGAATAGTTAACGCTTGTAAATATTATTTTCACTCTAAAATAATATTTATGTATTTCACAAAATAATCATAAACGGTGTTGTGACAAATATATTTATCACGTTAATCTTTGTGAAAACCCCACCTCCGAATATTTAGTAAAATATAGTGCCGGCGAAATTTATGTTTTGAAAATATGTCCAAAAATAGTTCTAACACTTGTTGTGTAAATAATTCTAAGTGTTAGGTTTTTGGAAAATTTCGCCAGAGTTTCCTCTGTAACTGGAGGTGGCCACGCTTTCAAGCGTATCATTTTCTTTTAACAAATCAATTCAACAACTTCTTTATTCAATCAAACAATTTCCGACACATCAAACTAGTCGACAAGTATGTAAATCGCATAATCGCATGAACTTGCAGTTTTTCCGAATCTATAGTGTAAATCCCCTTTATATATGTAGATCTTTATATAAAGTAACTTTGATCTCGTAAAAACCTTGTGACTAGAGAAATCCGTCTTTACAACTTCTAGTCATTTTTCCCAAAAATAGTTATTTGTCGGATCTTTTCATTTCACAAGTGTCTACACACTTGTGGTTTATAAAATCATGTTTGTTAGTGTAAGATCCTTTCTTTAAAATACATGATTTCTTAAATGTGTGGTCCTTCAAAAATACCACTTGCAGATACGTAGATCTGCTAGTTTTAAACTCCGTTGTACAAGTTAAATTACTTTTACACAAGTAAAATATTTTTACACAAGTTCATGTATCTTGTGTGGTAGAGTTTCACTTTTTAACCCTCGTGTTAAACAAAAACGAGCTTATGTGAAGATCCATGATCTTACAAAGTCGGGTTAAACGGCGATCCGAGCTACCACATCATAGATCGGGTCTCGATAAACACAAATTCCAATTACTACAACTTTTACACAAGTTGTAAGCTATTAACCACCACTTTTATAGTTTTTAGTAGACTTTAACACATCAAAATGTATGTTTACGATATTTAACCGACAATATTCCTTTTAACCACTTTAGATGAGTGTAAAAACAAGTTTTAAATGTTATACCTCTAGCTCGGGGCTAGGGAAGATCTTTGATGAAAAATGCGTGGATAAAAGCTAACGGTAGAGGTCCTTCGCGTTCCGAGTGCACCAAGACTCCTAATATGCGACTTGTGAAGCTTGTATGATGATGGAATGTAGTGATCAAGGGCCGAAGGTGGGTATATGGGTGGTGGGGTGTTCGGCCGAGAGGTAGAGAGCAAGAGGGAGAGTGAGTGAGTTGGTGTTGAGTGGTGAAAATTATGTGTAGGTTAAGTTGTGTATTAGCATGTTCTTATAGGCAATCCATTTGTGTATTACCCACTAGATCTTGTGTCAAGTAGATATTAGGCAAGATTGGATTAACAAATCTACTAAGTACATGGCATGTCCCCTAGGGGACGGTTTTGGTTAGGGGAGGGGGTCCCTTGGTTCGAAATCAACTAGTAGTTAGGGAGTTTAGTTAAGTTAAATAGGTAGGTTAAGTATTTAACTTAGTTACTTGTGTATTATGCGTTACCACGGGTGTTAGGGTAATCAGGGACCCTAACTGGCTCAGAAAATTATAAATAGTGAAAATAGTAATATTTTCATGTTCCGGGTAAAGTCCGGTTGTTCGGTTGGATAGTAATCCGTTAAAGCGTTACAAAAGGCTTTAAAGTGTCGTTATTAACATTTTTAGTGACACATTTTGTTTCCACACTTTAGAAAGTGTCTAGTAGTATTTTCCCCATGCTTTGGCACTTTACTAGTCAGCTAGAAGCTGGATTAATTATTAAAGTGCTGTGTTTTGTACTTAAAGTACGTTTTAGGCACATCCATTCACTGTAACTTATTCCTAGAGACGCGGTACCATAACCCTTATATTCCTACACTCACTACCAGTGTAGCCAAAATATATGAGGCTCTTAACAGGCCTTAGAGGCAGTGTCTGCCTGATGCTGGTCATATCAGCATGTTCGCCGTGTATCCGTTTAGTGCTACTGTGCTTTTTGTGCATCATGTTTGTCACTAGGGTTCAGTATGTAATTAATGTAGTGACAGCAATAAAGTATGATGCAAGTAAGTGCATGTATCAGTATGCAGGTAGCAGTTTATCAGCTAGTTCAAACAAGCACAGTAATCAAGTAGTAATTAATCATTAATTAAGTTGTACGGATGTCTGGCATTCCAACTTACTTTGACGAGTTTGACACTGCTCCGGCGGGTCTTGTTAACTTTCCAATCCGTGACCTCAACAGGTTCTTCAACGAAGTGGAGCGTGTCGTCAATTTGAATCTCGTCGATAGGAATGGCAACGTCAACTTGAGTTGGACTTTTCTTTAAATTGGATACATGAAATGTATCGTGAACACCATTCAGTTCAGCAGGTAGTTCCAACTTGTATGCTACTGTCCCAATTCTTTCCAGAATTCTGAAAGGACCAATGTAGCGCGGATTTAACTTCCCACGCTTTCCAAAGCGTGCCACCCCCTTCCAGGGTGAAACTTTCAATAACACCATTTCTCCAACTTGGAAATCCACATGCTTCCGGTTTGGATCCGCGTAGGCCTTTTGTCTGTGGCGAGCGGCTTCGATGCGTTTAAGAATTTGCGCGATCTTGTCTGTCGTCTCTTGGACGATCTCGGGACCAGCAAGCTGCCTATCACCTGCGTCAGACCAACATAGTGGTGATCGGCACTTGCGTCCGTATAGGGCCTCAAATGGCGCGACACCAATACTGGTGTGGTAGCTGTTGTTGTATGAAAATTCGACCAAAGGTAAGTGTTTATCCCAGCTACCGCCTAAATCCATAACACATGCCCTCAGCATGTCTTCCAAAGTTTGTATCGTTCGCTCGCTCTGGCCGTCAGTTTGCGGATGGAACGCAGTGCTCAGATTCAATTGTGAGCCAAAAGATTCTTGGAAGGATTGCCATATTCTTGACACAAACCTTCCGTCTCTATCAGAGATGATCGAGAGAGGTACTCCATGACGTGCTACGATCTCTCTCAAGTAAATTTCCACAAGTTTACTAGTACTGTCTTTCTCCTTGATTGGCAGAAAGTGTGCGGACTTTGTTAGGCGGTCAACAATCACCCAAATCATATCATGGCCTCTTGGCGTTCTTGGCAGTTTTGTAACAAAATCCATTGAGATTTGTTCCCATTTCCACTTGGGAATCTCAGGTTGTTGCAGAAGTCCCGAAGGCTTCTGGTATTCCGCCTTGACCTTAGCGCACGTTAAACATTTGCTCACGTAAACAGCAACGTCGCCTTTCATCCTAGGCCACCAATAGTAATCTTTGAGATCCTGGTACATCTTATCCGATCCAGGGTGGATAGAGTACCGTGACTTGTGCGCTTCGTCGAAAATAACTTCCCTTAATCCACCAAACAGAGGAACCCAAATCCTTTTCTCAAAACATAACGTCCCTTCCTCGTTTGGTACCAAAAGCTTCTCCATTCCACGGAGATATTCTTCCTCAAGGTTTCCCTCCTTGAGAGCTTCCTTTTGTGCAGCACGGATGCGCAAGGAAAGATCGGTTCGTATAATCATTTCCAAAGCTCTAACCCTTATGGGCTTGATTCTTTCTTTACGACTTAGGGCATCGGCGACTACATTCGCCTTCCCTGGATGATATTTTATCTCGCAGTCGTAGTCGTTTAACAATTCAACCCATCGTCTTTGCCTCATATTCAACTCCTTCTGGTTGAATATATGCTGTAGGCTTTTGTGATCTGTGAAGATTGTGCACTTCGTACCATACAGGTAGTGTCTCCAGATCTTTAAAGCAAAAACCACTGCGCCAAGCTCTAAATCGTGTGTGGTATAATTCTTTTCGTGCACTTTCAGTTGGCGTGATGCGTAAGCAATGACCTTTTGGCGTTGCATCAACACACAACCCAATCCTTGACGCGATGCGTCGCAGTATACCACAAAGTCATCAGTACCTTCTGGTAGAGCTAAGATTGGCGCGTTACAAAGCTTACCCTTTAATATCTGAAACGCTTCATCCTGTTTGATTCCCCAATCAAACGTCTTGTCCTTCTGCGTGAGGAGCGTCAAAGGTTGAGCGATTTTTGAGAAATCCTCGATGAACCTTCGATAGTAGCCAGCCAACCCCAAGAATTGTCGAATCTCGGTTGGCGTGGTAGGCGTTTCCCAATTTTTGATTGCCTCGATCTTTGCGGGATCAACATGAATTCCATCCCCATTAACCACATGTCCAAGAAACTGGACTTCGCGTAGCCAAAACTCGCACTTGGAGAATTTGGCGTACAGCTGTTCCTTCTTTAGCAGCTCCAATATGGTTCTAAGATGCTGCTCGTGTTCAGCCTTCGTCTTCGAGTAAATCAGGATGTCGTCGATGAATACAATCACGAACTTGTCTAAGTATGGCTTGCAAACCCTATTCATCAAGTCCATAAAGACTGCAGGTGCGTTTGTCAAACCAAATGGCATAACGAGGAACTCGTAGTGTCCATAACGAGTTCGGAAGGCTGTTTTCGGGATACTTTCCTCCTGTATCCTTAGTTGATGGTATCCAGATCGAAGATCGATCTTAGAGTAACAGCTTGAACCTTGAAGTTGATCGAACAGATCGTCGATTCTTGGCAGAGGATACCTGTTCTTGATCGTCAGCTTGTTCAATTCTCTGTAGTCAATACACATGCGGAAACTTCCGTCCTTCTTCTTGACAAACAAGACCGGAGCTCCCCAAGGCGAGAAGCTTGGTCGGATAAAACCCTTGTCTAACAACTCTTGAAGTTGTGTCGACAATTCCTGCATCTCAGACGGAGCAAGTCTGTATGGTGCCTTAGCCACAGGCGCGGCGCCTGGAACTAAGTCAATGTGAAACTCCACTTGCCTCTGAGGTGGCAGTCCGGGTAAGTCTTCTGGGAAGACTTCTGGATACTCCCTTACGACAGGGATGTCCTCGATTGTTGGCTCAGCAGCCTTCTTATCTACGATGTGTGCCAGAAAAGCAACACATCCTTTCTGTAAACACTTCCTTGCTTTCAAGCAGCTGATAAATCTTAGCGGTGTGTCACGCTTCTCTCCGTGAACCACAATTGTCTCACCATCATCAGTTGGGATACGAACAACTTTCTCGTGACATACTATCTCAGCCTTGTTTCCGGATAACCAATCCATTCCTACCACCACGTCGAAGCTTCCCAATTGGACTGGTAGTAGATCCAGAGTAAACTCGCGTTCTCCCAATTCTATCACACAACCTCTGATTACTTCGTCGGCTCCAACTAACTTTCCATTAGCTAATTCGATCGAGTAGGGAATGTCTAACTTATTAGCAGCTAACCCAAGCATATTCTTAAATTCTAACGATACGAAGCTATAATCGGCACCAGTATCAAATAAAACGGATGCATAGCGTTGATTGATAGGGAACGTACCCGTAACAACATTTGGATCTTGGCGTGCTTCCCTAGCTTCGAGTTGGAATACTCTACCGCGGGCCTGATTCAACGTTGGGCAGTTCTTCTTAAAATGCCCGATTTCCCCGCAGTTATAGCATCCGAGTCTCTGCCCGTTTCCATCCCCATTTCCAGCTGGGGTGTTGTTCTGGTTGGCATTGCCAGCCTGATTTGCATTGTAGCCTCGGTTTCTGTTTCCTCCAAAATTTCC
Source organism: Helianthus tuberosus (assembly GCA_030545235.1). Taxonomy (NCBI): domain Eukaryota; kingdom Viridiplantae; phylum Streptophyta; class Magnoliopsida; order Asterales; family Asteraceae; genus Helianthus; species Helianthus tuberosus. The sequence continues at coordinate 112,427,569 of CM060400.1, read as the reverse complement.
TTGTAGGCGGTTTCCATTTCCACCACGGTTATCATTCCTATTTCCATATCCTCCCTGGCCTCCGCGGCCCGCACTAGCCCAACATGATTCCCTTGAGTGGCCCGGTTTTCCACAAGATTCACAAACTCTCATGTTACAATGGCCAGTATGGTGGCGTTGACAGTTGTTGCATTTGGGCTGGGTGCCCTGGTACCCTTTTCCTCTCTTGGTACTGCCAGCTGATTTTCCTTTCTTTACTGCCATACTGACGCCTTGTTTGAAGTTTGAAAACTTCCTTTTGTTATCTCCTGAGGACTCAACGTGAGTCTCTGTCTTCTTTGCCTTGACTTCATCAAACTTGTTTAGACGAATCGCCTCCTCGGTGAGAGCCACGCTCAAATCGATGGCTTCAGTGATAGTCGCTGGTTTGGAGGAGGTTACCATGCTTATTATTTGGGGAGCCAAACCCCAAATGAAGCGCTCGATTCGCTTGTATTCTGGCGTAACCATGTAAGGAACCACTTGAGATAAGTCGTGAAACCTCTGGACGTATTCTGCAATCTTTGGTCCATCCATCTTTAAGTGCCAAAATTCAGTCTCCAACCTTTGAATCTCTGCGCGTGAACAGTACTTTTTGCGCATCAGTTCTTTCAATTCGGCCCAAGTCAGGGCGTAGGCGGCAGCTTCGCCTAGTGTTTGTACTTGTAGGTTCCACCAGGATAGGGCTCCATCTAGAAACAGCCCTGAAATGTATGTGACTTGCTGATCCTCTGCACACTTGCTCATGCGTAAAACAGAATCGGTTTTCTCAGCCCAGCGGGTAAAGGCAACTGCACCTCCTGTGCCATCGAAGTTAACTGGTTTGCAGTCTAAGAACTGCTTGTAGGTGCATCCTGCACGTATGTTAAAACATGTGTTTGGCATTAGCATCATCGCTAAAATCTCCAACTAGTTCATGGTAGGTCCGAATGGCGTGGTATTACCGTGAGGTGGATTGTTATTGCCTTGGTTAACACTTCCGCTTGCTCCTGGCTGAGATGCTGCGTACTGTGCTATGGCAGCAGCAATAATCTGCTGGAGTTCTGCCTCATTAGTTGGCATGTTTGGTTCGCGTCTTGGCGGCATTTTCTAAATGATGGTTTACGTTGGTCAGGCCATAGCGAAAAGTACGTATATAGTAATAGTAATAGCACGTAATATCTTATGTCATCAATACATCACATATATCAATCATCCACATCTCATACCATAACAATGCAAATAAGTAATCAAGCGAAACAGATATGATGAGAATACTGCGATTGCCATACATCAAGACTACAGAGTAAGTGTATCAGTACATCATAGTGTCATACAATCATCCATCAACTAGGGGCTACATCACCCCTGTCCAAAAATCATAACAAATCAGTGTCAAATACAACATCAAGTACATGTCAACAAAAGTCAAAGTCAAAAAGTGGTATCCAAAATGCTGTGCAAACCAACAATCGCCGTCTTCTCATCCTTGTCTATCTAATCAGTAACTGGTGAGCTCTATGCAGATGGTGGTGGAGGAGGGGGAAAGTGAGTATAAAACAACCGGCGTAACTGGAGCCAGTCCTCCTCCTGGGCTCGCTGAGTACGAATAATGGAAGCAACCTGCTGCTCCAGTGTAAAGAGACGAGCAGCAATATCTGGAGGTAATGGTCGAAACGGCTGTAGGGGAGAGTGTGTCTGATCATGACTCTGGCAAGGTGACAACCGAGCTCTCTCGAGCTCCTGGATACGCTGTGTGTGGGACTCATGCTGTGCGACAAAGGACATCAAGACGTCCTCAATAGTGTGTCCCCTGTGAAAAGCATGGTAGGGGTCAGTAGGTGGCACACCGGAGCCAGGTGCCCAAAGAAATGGCTCGCTAGTGGGGTCGAAAGGTGCCACGTGAAACGGTGCAACAGCGGGTGGAACAAATGACGTCTGAGGCATAAAAGGGATAGGCATCGGTACATGCCCATCAGGGTGTGCTGAAGAACCCTCTCCAGGCCCTGCTGGAGGTATAAACATAGGAACCTGAAATGAAAAGTCAATATGTGGTGCAACAGGAATCTGTGGAGGAAAAGATGGAACATCCTCGTCAGCCGGTATCCAACCGTGCTGTGCGGACTCATCCGGTGGATCCATATGTGCCGCGAACAGTGCATGTCCGGGCTCTAGGGGAACAGGATCAAATAAGGGAGCAACAACAGGGTGAACGGGTGCAAAGTGCTCTATAGGGTGGTCAGCAGGTATATCACCAACGGGCAAAGGAACAACGGGATCAACAGCAACATGATCGCCCTCAATCACAGGAACATCTATAGGGAGATCAGCAACAACAGGCTCAAAAGGGATATCAGCATGTACTGGGTCATGCTCTGGTATAGGGTCTTGAGCGGCTGCCTGCTCAGGAGCAACGGCAGGCTCGAAGTCATCAAAAGCCATCTCAAACTCAAAATCTGGGTCAATAGGATCAAATAGGTCAACAGGGTCTGCCGGATCCTCCATAAACTGGTCCATGGGAACAAACTCTAAGTCACGATCTGGGTCGAACCCTGGGGGAAACATAGGATCGGAATCCCCCTCATCATCATGGTCAAAAGCGAAACTGGGGATAGGGGCAACAGAAGATGCCTGATCAGGATCTGATCCATAAGAGAAGTGCTGTGCACTCTGAACATGTGAGGGTACAGAAGCTACAGACTCAAAGGAGTCCGCGACTGGGGAGTGAACAGGTAACTCTGCGACGGGTGCGTCTGCGATCAACAAGGGATCGGCAGCAGGAAGGGCCTCGCCCTGAGCATCCTCCTCGAAAGGCTCCTCATCAAACATATCGATATCATCCTCCTCATCGTCGATGGGTAAATCGTAAGCTGGGTACGCAGCCAGCGGTATAGGAGCAGGGATCAGTGCCAGTGGTAGATCCCCTGCGATAGGACCATCTGCGAGCTCGCCAGCACCGTCAGGTAGTGCAAAAGGCTGAAAGTCGTCCTCATCTGTGCTAGTGAAGTCGGACGTGAAAACCTCGTGCTCCGATGACTCAACGTCGTCTGAAACGATAGGCCTCGGGCCTGTGGTGCCTGAACCACCAGTGTCTGCAGAATCCATGTGTCTGTAACATATACACAAACACGCACAAATAGTCAATCATAAATCAAGTAATCACATAAGTCATCAAGTAAGGCATCACATAATCCTCCTAGTCTTACTAGCCAATACCATCCAGTCTACAAGACTGCTCTATCCTTCACTTAAACCAAACCTCGATCCTCCAGATCGATCCTCAGCCCTCCAAGCCGAGCCTTTTCTTCCTAGCCTTGCTAGCCCACTACCTCGGTCACCTAGACCGAGCCTCGATCCTCCAGATCGATCCTATAACAAACCAACGTGCTCAACTACCTTAATCACCTCGATCCTCCAGACCGATCCTCAGCCCTCCAAGCTGAGCCTATAATAAATAAAATGTGCTCAACATTTGTTTGTAAAAAGTTGTGGATCTGGACTTAAGTGGTATGCAGTAAAATGTTTTCGTGAGAGCCCTAGTGATCATAGTCTAGACTCGAGAAAGAATCCTAGTTCGCTATGATCAGAGCTCTGATACCAAGCTGTCACACCCTGGCTTTGCGGAAGCGTGGTTAATGTTTGTGTGACTTCTTAATACCATAGCTTAACCATAACAAGCTATATGAATTAAAAACCATGCAAGTCATCCATTAAGTTTTGAAAATCAAACACATTACCATTGTTTTAACATACAACCATAACCTTGTTCAGTAGACATTACAACTTATAACATAACATAAACGTGGTTTAAGGACTGTGTCTTGTCCAGGAAAGAGACACATCCCCTAAACCCTGATGACTTCATGACAAGTGCAGCGGAAAACGTTCCATACCGTGCCAGATCCGTTTTAATTTCCTGAAATACATGTGAGTTGAAAAATCAACAATAATGTTGAGCGAGTTCATGTGTAAGTGAGTATGTAAAACACTTGTGAGTATAAAAATAGTTGTGGTATGTAGCAGTGTAAGAGGACTTGTGATCACCAATGGTTTGCAAGGCCACTGACATATGTGAAGTGCAAATAGGGAGACTCAAACCTAGCAGATTTCGCCACGGCAAAGTATGTGGACAAAGTCACCCCACGGTCCGTTTCTAGTTTGGCCGGGGGCTGGGCTCGCTACACCCAGATAGATCTACCGCTCCTGTCCCTCGGTCCCTCCATGAGGACTAATGGCCCCATGTTGTTCCTATCCACTCACATGATCGTATAACACCTCCTTACGTTAAACATACCGTTGTAAAGTACTCGTAAATCATAGAAACATGTATTTCACCCCCGCAGTTAAGTAAACTGAAAACAGTTAGAGAAAAGGGGGACATGAACTCACAGTGAATGCGCGTCTCTACCAAGTGTCTCCAATACAGTAAGCTGTGCAACGACCTACAAGTGCTAATTCTATTAGACGGACGGCCGTGCTTTAGCTTTATAGTTTAAGTCTTTGGGAAATAGTTAGACAACTATTTCGTGTTTATGTTCCGTATACACTTGGTAGTTATTCTTCTTCCCAAGGATGGGGGATACAATACATGTGCGTAAGTTACGTTTTATCAATCTTGTGGTAATGTAATTACCGGTGTAACTTATATGTTTGTGGAAGCGTTCGTAAAGTTTTGGAATAGTTAACGCTTGTAAATATTATTTTCACTCTAAAATAATATTTATGTATTTCACAAAATAATCATAAACGGTGTTGTGACAAATATATTTATCACGTTAATCTTTGTGAAAACCCCACCTCCGAATATTTAGTAAAATATAGTGCCGGCGAAATTTATGTTTTGAAAATATGTCCAAAAATAGTTCTAACACTTGTTGTGTAAATAATTCTAAGTGTTAGGTTTTTGGAAAATTTCGCCAGAGTTTCCTCTGTAACTGGAGGTGGCCACGCTTTCAAGCGTATCATTTTCTTTTAACAAATCAATTCAACAACTTCTTTATTCAATCAAACAATTTCCGACACATCAAACTAGTCGACAAGTATGTAAATCGCATAATCGCATGAACTTGCAGTTTTTCCGAATCTATAGTGTAAATCCCCTTTATATATGTAGATCTTTATATAAAGTAACTTTGATCTCGTAAAAACCTTGTGACTAGAGAAATCCGTCTTTACAACTTCTAGTCATTTTTCCCAAAAATAGTTATTTGTCGGATCTTTTCATTTCACAAGTGTCTACACACTTGTGGTTTATAAAATCATGTTTGTTAGTGTAAGATCCTTTCTTTAAAATACATGATTTCTTAAATGTGTGGTCCTTCAAAAATACCACTTGCAGATACGTAGATCTGCTAGTTTTAAACTCCGTTGTACAAGTTAAATTACTTTTACACAAGTAAAATATTTTTACACAAGTTCATGTATCTTGTGTGGTAGAGTTTCACTTTTTAACCCTCGTGTTAAACAAAAACGAGCTTATGTGAAGATCCATGATCTTACAAAGTCGGGTTAAACGGCGATCCGAGCTACCACATCATAGATCGGGTCTCGATAAACACAAATTCCAATTACTACAACTTTTACACAAGTTGTAAGCTATTAACCACCACTTTTATAGTTTTTAGTAGACTTTAACACATCAAAATGTATGTTTACGATATTTAACCGACAATATTCCTTTTAACCACTTTAGATGAGTGTAAAAACAAGTTTTAAATGTTATACCTCTAGCTCGGGGCTAGGGAAGATCTTTGATGAAAAATGCGTGGATAAAAGCTAACGGTAGAGGTCCTTCGCGTTCCGAGTGCACCAAGACTCCTAATATGCGACTTGTGAAGCTTGTATGATGATGGAATGTAGTGATCAAGGGCCGAAGGTGGGTATATGGGTGGTGGGGTGTTCGGCCGAGAGGTAGAGAGCAAGAGGGAGAGTGAGTGAGTTGGTGTTGAGTGGTGAAAATTATGTGTAGGTTAAGTTGTGTATTAGCATGTTCTTATAGGCAATCCATTTGTGTATTACCCACTAGATCTTGTGTCAAGTAGATATTAGGCAAGATTGGATTAACAAATCTACTAAGTACATGGCATGTCCCCTAGGGGACGGTTTTGGTTAGGGGAGGGGGTCCCTTGGTTCGAAATCAACTAGTAGTTAGGGAGTTTAGTTAAGTTAAATAGGTAGGTTAAGTATTTAACTTAGTTACTTGTGTATTATGCGTTACCACGGGTGTTAGGGTAATCAGGGACCCTAACTGGCTCAGAAAATTATAAATAGTGAAAATAGTAATATTTTCATGTTCCGGGTAAAGTCCGGTTGTTCGGTTGGATAGTAATCCGTTAAAGCGTTACAAAAGGCTTTAAAGTGTCGTTATTAACATTTTTAGTGACACATTTTGTTTCCACACTTTAGAAAGTGTCTAGTAGTATTTTCCCCATGCTTTGGCACTTTACTAGTCAGCTAGAAGCTGGATTAATTATTAAAGTGCTGTGTTTTGTACTTAAAGTACGTTTTAGGCACATCCATTCACTGTAACTTATTCCTAGAGACGCGGTACCATAACCCTTATATTCCTACACTCACTACCAGTGTAGCCAAAATATATGAGGCTCTTAACAGGCCTTAGAGGCAGTGTCTGCCTGATGCTGGTCATATCAGCATGTTCGCCGTGTATCCGTTTAGTGCTACTGTGCTTTTTGTGCATCATGTTTGTCACTAGGGTTCAGTATGTAATTAATGTAGTGACAGCAATAAAGTATGATGCAAGTAAGTGCATGTATCAGTATGCAGGTAGCAGTTTATCAGCTAGTTCAAACAAGCACAGTAATCAAGTAGTAATTAATCATTAATTAAGTTGTACGGATACCTGGTTTAGTGCGGGTTGTCACAGAATATCCCCAGGATTTAACCTTAGATCTTCTATAAATTTAAACCAACCATCAGCAATACAATAATTTGGCCCAATCTTTCTAATACGGACTTCCCATTGATGATACTCGGATACATCAAGTATAACCATGTTATCCGGTAAACGATAATCATAATGTTTTGAAATAAAAGTATCTGGTAGAACCTGTAAAAAAATAATTATTACAATTTTATGCGTATTATGTTTTTTTAATAAATCGTAATAACAAAAAATAAAAAATAAAATGTATAAGAAAATTACGTACCGTTGGACTTTGTATAGGATTTTGAATAATTTTACAAAACGATTTTCCAAACTCTTTATTTGGATCATGAGAGAAGAGGTTGAACTTGAAAGTATGATCACCAAGATAGTTGAAAATCATGAAGAAAGATTCATGGCCGAAGTAGTTTAAAACCTCACACCATCCGTCCGTAAAGTAGAATACATCTTTTATTAATTTGATAACAACAGACCATGAATGCGTTTCATCAAATTTAAGACTAACAATTGAAGATTCTAACTTATTCATCCATATAAATCTACTCATACATATAGGTATAGCCTGAAAACCAAAAAACAAAAGGCAAATTACTTTTGAATAAAGGATGAAACAATAGGAATCGTTACTTTAAACAAATAATTCGGAAAGGTATGTACCTGTTGAAGGGATAGCGGATCAAGTATAGTTATGATAAAATTCGGACCATGACGATACATGTTAACCCAAACACGAAAAATCAGAAAGAAGACTAACAATCAAAGAGTACTTGCAACACATACAATGAAACAAAATATTTCGAGTATGTATTTATAAGAGAAAGTTGCCATATTATACTTAAAAATACGATTGAATCAAAAGTTGTTATTACTATTTATGTAAATTATTATTCAACTGAATATTTGTCAAAAAATAAAATTAATGTAAATGTGTACTAAAAATTTAACCGATTTAAAAAATCTGGATAGTTATCTATTTAATAACTACCTACTACTCGTAATTGTAGGAGCTCTAATATACGTGTGTTAACTACTGCTTGTGATAATATTTGTTGGACTTTCATCTTCTTAGGAATCTCTTTTCATATTTGTTGTATTGATTGTCAAAGTGTTTGTTATTTAACCTACATTGACAATGATTGTGAAGTTTCTTCCGTCTCTGCTGATACTGATGAATATAATCCCAAGACTTCCGTCAAAAGTTGTTACACAGTGCAAGGTTGTGTGTAAAGATTGGTTAGTCTATCTTTCAACACCTGAGTTTGCTATGAATCATTGTCGTTTCATGCGCAGATTAGGTGATCATAAGATAATTGCCGTTAACCGGTTATTGTGTGATATTCGTTATGTGGATAATGAATCCCCTAAATGTTTCTTAGGTGATAAAGTTCACATTCCCTTCACCGCTCATCCGTGCAATATTTTATTTCTAGCAAGTTTGGATGGGATGGTATGTGTTTGCCTAATCAATACTGGTGAATTGGTAGTTTGGAATCCATTAACTCGTGTGTTCAAGATGCTATCAAATTCTAATTCACAGGGTTTTTTTAATCCGAATCAGGATAGTCTTGGGTTTTGCGTCAGGTCTTCTGGTGATTACAATATTGTGCATATTAAACGGACACATATGATGTTGGCTGTTAACATTTATTCTCTCAGTGAAGGGTCATGGTCAACTCCAATGTTCTCAAACTATAGTCTGTTTAATGTTGACGTCTATAGTTGGTCTGTAGGCACGTTTTGTGCAAATTGTTTGTATTTCGTATTGACTAGGTTGTGGTGTGTGGGTAACGCATGTGTACTTTGTTTAGATGTTGATAGCAGGGTAATTTCTGATGTTGGATTCCCAGATACAATGGATGTGGAAGCTACAGGTCACTTGGTTAGTATTCGAGATCAACTCCATATGTTGGTTAGTATGGGATTCTATAGTGTGAATATGGAATTGTGGAAACTTGAAAATGAAAAGTGGTCAAAAGTATTTTTTTGTCCACCTGCTATTTCTATGCCATTGATGATTGGGTCGTCTGTGCACTATATCAACAGAAATAAGAAGTTCATTATAGTTCAAGAATGGGGTGATATTACTGATGTAACTGTAGAGGCAGAGGAAAAGCATGTTTTTTTGCCTATCATCTTTACTCAAGGTGTGAATGGATCTGTTTATTTTGAAACTACCATTTCACCAAATGTTTAGTTATGCTATTTTATGTAGTTCTTTTTTTGTTCTTCGTTGTTTTGATCAGTTAGTAATTGATGTTTGTGGTTGTTTTTTATGTGTGGTATAGTTTGTCACAATGAGATTGAATCTTTATGAATTAATGTGCTTATATTATCATGTTAAATATTCTTTGAGAGTGTATGATTTTAATATTTGCTTTGTGCGTATTTAATTATGATTACATGTGATTGTGGTTTAAAAACAAAAAGGTCTACAAAAAAAACACAATGGGCCCTTGGAGACCAAGCCCTTAGAGCAGCTTAGAAGCCCTTACCATTGTGCAGTTACATAGAATTAGAAACTTCCCACATTGTAATAGGTGCAGTTAATGATTAGTTTTTATTTGAATGATTTCTTTTAGTATAGTCATTGTGTTTTTTGAGTATCATTGTGTCATTGTTTTTCTGTTTTTTATATATTTGATTTCTTTTGTAGTTGACTATATTTAAATATAACATTGTGTAATTAATTCCTACTTTTTGCTGTCTTTCTCATTCTTTTTTAATAGTGGTTACATATTGTGTAGTTAAGGACAATTAGAAACTTCCCACTTTGTAATATGTCCAGTTAAGGAATAGTTCTTACTGGATTTTTTTGTTTTTGTTTTTTTGCTGGAATATTGTCATTTTATGTTTTGTTTATTAAAGTGTTATTGGTTTTCTGTTTTCCATATATTTGATTTTTTTTGTTGGTGTCTATTTTTATATATTGTATTGTGTAACTAACTTCCTATTTTTTAGTTGTGGTGTCCATTATTTTTCAATAATCCTATTATCATAAAAACAATATTTTTATAAAAAGTACAAAATAATATATAAAACCCAATGCCAAAAAAAATCTACGATGTAATTATTTTCACAATTGTAATAACATAATGTTTGACAACTAACAAAGTAATTTATAAAAATAAGATTAATTAATAAAAAGTATATTTGTGTATGTGATTGATTAAAAAGTATCTCCATATATGTGTATATGATTATCTGTAAATTAGAAACGGTTTCTAATATATATTGTTATTTAATTTTATTTACCCCCTATCGCCCATAGTGTGTGAAAACCGTTTACCACCACTTCTCGGAGATTTAGGAGGTTTTACTCACCTGTGTCAACTGTTAATTGGGGTAGTTTTTATGTAGTTATTCATTTTTCAAAGGAATCGCTTTTCGTATGTGTTTTCTTCCTCTTTCTATCAACGTCAGTATTTTTAATTAAAGTATAATCGTAAGTGAATATGAAGGATCTTCGATCTCTGTTAATATTGATGAAGATTATTCCAAGACTTCCGGCAAAGGAGGTTATACGGTGCAAGGCTGTGTCTAAAGAGTGGTTAGCCTATCTTTCAACTCCTGAGTTTGCTAAGAATAATTGTCGTTTCTTGCGAGTATTAGGTGACCAGAAAATAATTGCTCTTGACAAATCATCGTGTGCGATTCGTTATGTTGATGTTGCATCTCCTAGATGTGTTTTAGGCAATAATATTCACATTCCCTTCGATTGTCATCCATGTAATGTGATCTTTTTAGCAAGTTTGGATGGCATGGTATGTGTTTGCTTATGTAATACTGGTGATTTGGTTGTTTGGAATCCACTAACTCGTGTGTTCAAGATGCTGAGAAATTCTAATTATCAGGGATTTTACAATATGGATGATGATAGTCTTGGGTTTTGTGTTGACTCTGCTGGTGATTACAAAATTGTGCACATTAAACGCACTCATTTCAGGTTGACTGTTAATATTTATTCGTTTAGTGAAGGTTCATGGTCAACTCCAAGGTTCTTAATTGATAGTCCATATGATATTGCTGTTTATAGTTGGTCCGTTGGGACGTTTTGTAGGAAAAGTTTGTATTTTGTACTGACCAAATTCTGGTGTATGGGTAACACAGCGATTCTTCGTTTGGATGTTGAGTCGAAGGTAATAGAAAATGTAGGTTACCCAGATACATTGAGTGTGGAATCTATAGGTCAGTTGGTGACTATACGAGATGAACTTCATATGTTGGTTAGTATTGGAATGTGTAGTGTAGATGTTCAATTGTGGCGTCTACAAAATAATACTTGGTCGAAAGTGGTGTCTTTTGTACCCCGTGTGTTTATGCCGTTGATGATAGGGTCATCTGTGCACTACATTGATGGTAATAACAAATTAATTATAGTGCACGAATGGGGTGATGTTGCTCAGATAAATGTAAGGGAAAAGAAGATGCATGGTTATTTTCCTATCATCTTTACACAAGGCATTGTAGGTGCAAGCTATATTGAAACTGTAGTTTCACCACATGTTTAGTTATGGTTTTGTATTTAGTTGTTTGTTGTTATCATTGTGTTATATACATAGTATTATGTTTGTGGTTGTTTTTGTGGTTGGTATTTTGTTGTATATGGAGAATCAATATTCGAAATTAATGTGTTATTTTAATTGTTCTATTATGTTTATAATATGTTTGGTGTGTAATATTTTATGCCAGTAAATATAATCAACGTTTGTTTGTCATCGGTAGTTCTTTCAACACTTTGTAAACATCTAACTTTCATATATATTATCTAAGTTCATCTAATGGTGTTATTAATTTCTACGTTTATCAATTTACAAATAACTAATTCATTTTAAATTGTACCAATTAGATGTAAGATTTTAATTTACTATGTTTGACAATTCGATGTATGACAATACAAGAATAGTTGTAGCTTCTAATCACAATCGCATAAAAAAGTCATTATTATCTTAAATATGGAGACACTTATTTATGGAGACACTTATTGAGGTTCTTAATAGTTGGATAAGAAGTCATTATGATATTAAAATATGCAGTGTATTTGGATGTTGGAAATATTACCAATAAGACTTCTAATGTTGTATACAGGAAAACACAGCTAAATTTATAACTAATATGAACTTCGACTACCGTTTGCAAATTATAATTCTAAACAAAATATGTCATCCATGCCCTAATATACTAATAATTGTCATCAAGGTTAGACTACCAACCAACCAAAAAAACCAATAAACTGTACCAACATGTCCAACCAAAAACCATCAAATGATGACGACAAAAGGCATTAGTTTATATACGCAGACATCTGCATCATTAGCATATAACGTTAACTGTTAAGCTTGGCTGACTGCATCCACATGAGTCAACATGAGGAGGTTTGCTGATTCTACATAGGTTAAATGCATATTGTCACCCGTGCTAATATCATTTTCCTTTATGAAACTTGGCCACCCTTCAATCGCATACCTAAATCCATTTCTGTCCTTTTGTCGCTTAACTATCTTCGCAACTGTTTTCCCATCCATGTTTCTGACATTCATCTGATGCACCTTCTTTGTTAGCCTTGCCCTGTTTACAACTTCTATAGGTAATCGCTGCATTGATGTTAGAGTTAAGAAGTATATTAGCCGTGTTGGATATAATTGTCAGCAGCAACAAATATCAATTGTTAATTTTTGAATAAACATAATTCTGTACGTATAAATAGCCTCATGAATGGTGTTGTCAATTGTTCTCATTAAATAACAGAAATGACATACCATTCGATAATTTGCTTTCCTGTTGAATTGATACGCACCACTTTCTTGATCATAATTTTGATGTGCAACACGTTTTTCGTCTTCATTGCTTACCTTCAACGCCATCCGACTTCTTTTCCCGTTTTTGTTAACCTTATCATTTCAAACATGCATTTCCTTTCAATATATATATATATAGTATATATGTTAATGTATAAGAAATATTTATTGCAATATTTTGTTAACTTATGCTTAACTTACCAAACGATCACGTGTTTGTCGTCCAGTTGCTGACACAGTAGAATGATCATAAGTTGTACAGCATATCAGTTGTTTAGGTTCTTCAGATGTAGAATCGGATGCAATCTGTTTACCTTTCTTTTTAACCTGTTATTACAGCCCGTAACAATAAAGCAAATTAAACTACAATCGTCAACTAAGAATGTATAATAATATGAACAAATAACTTATCCGTTATTATGTTTCAAAGACTTACATCTTCTTTTGTCTGGTTGTTATTTCCTTCACTTACAAAACTCTTTCTTTCAGACTTCAACTTTTCTTTTTCAACACTTTTCTTATTCACATCATGTTTCTCATCATTCATCTGCATCCAAGATTTTTAAAATTCATTAACATCTGAGGATCAATATATTGTATTGTAAAAATATGTAAACTCATTACTCCAGTAATCAATTGGTTGATTGAGTCTTCTTGATCAGTAAAGATCTATTATACGATAACATCCGTAAATAAGTCGTATTGACTAGCAAACTATTTTAACTTACTTTAAATTACTTACAGAGTTGAAGTGTTCATAGTATGTGTGTTTAGGTATTTCAACAACTGAGCTGTCTTTAGTTGTCTCCTTCTTTCTAAAAACAACCTCAACTCCGCTACGATAAAGTGTCAAGTCAAACGATTCGCTGTCTGTTTTCATCAACATCAGTATATCACCTTCTTCTATGTTAATATATTCAAACATCTCCGGACACCCTTTAGCAAAAACGTAGCATGCATTTATTTTTTCGGTCTCAACTTTCCAACACTGACCTGCTGCGTATATGTTATAAGAATCTTTTACTGGCCAGTAACAGTGAAATTTGTTCACATAAGCTTCTGGAATGACCTGAAAAGTTGTGAATTATTTTATAAACATATATTCTTTTTTTCCATTTGCTGACAAGTATAACAAAAAACAAATTCCTACTAACATATAACTATACTTACTATGATCTTTAAATCTCCGTAACGGTTGACTGTCAAGAACGATTCATCACAAACGTTTTCTATGAAACAATGTATTTGTAGACATTTTTCTTTGATTATCCTCAAAACCAATAAGGTGTTCTTTGTCAATTTAAGACCTTTTACAATACTTATCCATCCATCAGTGACAACACTTTCACCTCTTACACTTCTCAGCCATGCTGTACAGCTTATTCCGCTTTCATGATTTATCGTTATCTTTGTCCGGTTCCAGTAATCTCCTCCCACAAGCTTTACAAACTCAATTGGTAATGCCTGTAGTTACATTTACTAATTTCAGTTTACGTAATGAAGTTTACACTTACTTATTGAAGTCATTACAGCATACCAGTTTCAATGATTTAGGGTTTTGTAATAGACACAGACAGGACGTAATCATTTTTGTATACCTGTGATATATAACATTTAATATTAACTGTTAGTATTAATACACAATGTGTTAAAATGTAATCTTATGTCATGAGAATATTATTCCTAATTCATAATGTGCAATAGATCTCTTCTGTATACCGTTTCAATATATCAGTAAATATATATATATTCGTAAAATATCTCTTTTAGCGTAATCGTACATGGGTTAGGTTATTTTGGAGCAACTTATATCTTATTGACTTATAAAATTTAATAAGTTGTGTTTATAGTGTTTGGGTTAGCTTATTCATGTTATTTTTGTGTGTTGAGAAGTTGTTTTTGATAAGTTAGTATTTGTAACTCCTCACTTATGACTTATATAAGTTAATAAGTACTTTTAGTGAAGGAACCCCAAAAATAAAAAAATTTATAACAGAATCATATGTTTTCATCTGTGTGTGTTTGGGATGCCTTCTTAAAAATGACTTATTAACTTATATAAGTTACAAGTGAGAAGTTAGAAATTGCGACTTCTCAAAAATGGCTTGTCAACACACAAAACCCTTTAAAATAAGCTAACCCAAACACTCAAAAAACAACTTATTAACTTTTATAAGTCAATAGGTCATAAGTTGCTTCAAAATAAGCTAACCCAAACACCCCCAATTGTTTGATTGCAACTTTTTCATATATTATTATCATTATAATGTAAACATTAGTTCGACAATGTCCATAACATGCAATACATAAGATATATATCAACTATACATAACATATGAGAGGTTGAAGATGATTGAAACCTAAAATCAGATTTGACGTCTACAAACAAGTTATTCGCCGCAGTAACCATCATATGTGGCTGATTAAGAATCTAACAGAGGTTTAGAAATCTAATAGAAATTAAACCGTTAAGACTTACAATCGGAAGTTACCTTTTTGTCGATCAAATCTTCGGCGGCGATGATCTTCAAGGAGATATGAAACGCCGATGATGATGAAGTTGTTTTGATTGTGATAGATATGATGTTGATTGCGTATCTTTTATTATCTTTTATATTTTATTGTTTGTTTAATTAAATAAAGAAATACTTGAATATTGTTGGTATGGATAGTGTTAACATTAGCCATGGTATTGCAACTGTTTCTATATATTGTGTTATTTGCGTCTAATTGTTGTGTTTTGCAACTTAGGTGGGTTTTCTATACATTATGTTATGTGTTCTTGTCATTGTGTTTACTTTGTATCCAATGGATGTTAATTTTATTAAATTAAATATAAAGAAAGATTAAAGAGTGAAATATGTATAAAATATTATACGCTACAATTAACACTTCCTAAGATTTCAACGACTCTCGCCTTCTTCCACGCGATTTCATTATTTCTTTTGTTTTGCAGATCGGCTAGGATTGTGGCAGATTTTCTGATCCTGTTTCAACAGTTGTGTGATAAACTCTTCTGCGTTGTTCTTGAAATCTGATGGGGGAGAGTGGAGGACTTCATCAAGTTATCCGATGCTGCTCCAGGTTCGCTTGTAATTGTTATCACTGATGATGCTGACTTTTCTGTTTAGTTCTTCATATGCTCCATTTTCTTCGAGCGACCATAGAGAGATTTGTAATTGATTTAGTTTATGTTGATCTAACTTTGATAGATCTCATCTATCTTTATTTGATGGTGTTAGCAATTGCTATGTTAATCAATTTAAAAATAGTTACTTAAAAATTTTAAATTGAGTGAATTAGATGTAAGATTTTAAGTTAGTACATATGACAATTCGATATATAAGAATATAAGAACAGTTGTAGTTACTAATCGCAATCGAATAAAAAGTCATTATTATCTTAAATATAGACATGGTTATTGATGTTCTTAATAGTTGGATAATAAGTCATTGTGTTTTTTACAATGGTTTGTGTTTTGCCAACGAAATTGTAAATTATAGTATATATTGTGTTTTTTTGCCTTTTGTGTAACATCCTTGGGAGATCCTGATAACATCAATTAGTTTTTTTGTATATGTATTCTGCATGTTTATGATTTATTGTATATTATAGTATACATTGTGTTTTTTTTGGTTCTTTTGTTATATACTTGTGAAATCTTGATAACATTATCTGCTTTTTTTTTGTATATGTATCCTGCATGTTTATCATTTATTACAAGTCATTATTATCTTAAATGTAGACACTGTTATTGATGTTCTTAAATAATATTCTCATGACATAAATATAATATACGTTTGGTTGTGTTGATAGTTTTTTTTAATACTTTTGTAAACATGTATCATTGATAGATCTCTTTTATCTTCATTTAATGGTGTTAGCAATTCCTACGTTAATCAATTACAAATAATTAATTAAATATTTTAAATTGTGCGAATTAGATGTAAGATTATAAATTAGTATGTATGACAATTCAAGAAGAGTTGTAGTTATTAATCGAAATCAAATTAAAAGTCAACATTATTTTAAATATAGACATAGTTATTGATGTTATTAATAGTTAGATAAGTAGTCATCGTGATATTAAAATATACAGTGAGTTTGGATGATGTTAATCATATATACCCGGACAGCGGACGGGTAAACTACTAGTTTTTACTTGTTACCTTTCAAGTATTTAAACATGTATATCCTTCCCAAGGATGGGTGTATTTGTATTTGTATTTGTATTCTTATACTTGTATATTTTTGCCATGTATTGGTGTCGTATTCCGGTGTGTAATTATACGTACGAAAATACGTATTTTCTTGTAATTGTTAAGTATTCTTATACTTAATTTTGTATTAATTTTCTGGAATAATATTTCTAATAAAAATTCACCAATATATATTTCCAAATATATATTTTAAGAAATATTACTTAGAAAAATTATTTATAATTTACCTTTGGCAAAAATATTTGTATTTCCATATATGTTACAAAAATAATATATTTTCAAATCTAACTTAGAAAATATATATACACTTATTTTTCACTCAAAAATAATATACTTCATGTTTGTTTGAGAAAATATATATTTTCTCCAAAAATAATATATCTTCTATTAATTCCAAGAAAATATATTTTTATTTACCAAAAAATAATATATTTTCTTCTTGTAAAAAATATGATATAAACTTGTAATAATTGTGAAAATCACATTTTCATTCACTTGGTGTCAAAAATATACTTATGAATAAATCTCCGGAATATTTTGTAAGTTATAGTCCTTTGTTCGGTTTCCCCAATAATTTGGGTGTAATTTGTATATTCATATTTTTGGAATTTTGGTAATATTTTGGATTGTAATTTCTTGGTATTTTGACGAGTTATATTATTTCAAGTCCTAAAATAATATAACTAATACACATAAAATACAAATAATCACACACATGGTGATATCTAAATATATATTTCCAAAATACATATTTAGTCACTTTTATTTATAAAAACCAACCTCCAATATTTATAAATTTTGTAACAAAGTTTATGGCAAACTTTATGTGAAAATCCATGGTTAGAAATATACTTGTAAATATTTGTTTAAAAATATTTTTCTAAGTGTTTAATTTTTAGAAATCTTTTGCCATAGTTTCCCCTAAAATGGTATAACAACCCTATAATAAACCGACACCCTAAAAATAATTAGAGTATCCCAATATGTCCTAAAATATACCTCGAACACGAAAACAGGGCCCGAATACCTTTATTTTTATTAAATTAATTAAAAATCAAATTTTTAATTGCTGTGGCGGGCCGCGAAGACCTACCCCTGGTCTTACGCGGGCCGCGACCAAGTGGACATGAGGCGCAGCCCGGTGCAGCCACGTGTCAACCACGCAGCGAGCCTACACCAATGACTGGGCCAGGCTAGGGCCTACCCAGCCTATGTCGCGGGCCGCGAAGGCCCCCTTCTTTTCTTACGCGGGGCGCGACAAAACTCCTGAGCAGCCCTATAAATAACAACCATCGGCTGATCATTCAAACTCGCACCAAAACTTTCCCTCTCTCGAAATTCTGAACAATTAAAGTAATTCTCGGGTATAATACCCCACTAATTAACGAAGTTCTGCCCCATTTTAAGTATCATAACCTAGGTTACGTATTAGATACGCTGCCCGATTGATCCAGGGTTCCGTAATGGCTGTCGTGGTTTTGCCCGACGTAGTCGTTGGAATGCCGTCTCAGGAAGGGTATTACTAATGTAAATATTGGGTTATTATACTAACGCGTGTGCATTTGTGTATTTAATAGATAATCACCAGGAAATCCTTAAGGAAAACCCTAAGACATCAATGTGAGTAATCCTCTTTTTGTGTAAACCTTTTTGTGAGTAATCTCCTTTTTACAAACTGTTTTTACAAAACCTCATATGATTAACATTATATTAAACAGTGATTGAGTATTTGTATTCTACAATTATTGTCGGTATGTTGGGGTTTTGTATACAAAATTTGTTACTACTGTGAGTAGTAACATGACCACAAGTCGGGTTAACAGTACCGTGGGTGGTAATTAAAGTAGATGGAAACAAATGTAATTGCGCGACCGCCCTCAATACTGTACAATGGTTTTACTTAACTTGATTAAACTGGGATTCGCTCACCAGTATTTCCCACTGACAAAATGTTTTTAAACGCGTTTCAGGTAAAAAAATGTGAAAGCCAAATAGAAGCCAGCTGGACAGCACTGAAGGATTGGAAAAGTGGCTATAAAGTTACCTAAAATAAAGTATTTAAATAAAATAGGGTTTATCCCTATAAAAATGTGTGTACTTGAAACTTGGGATTTTCCCATATGTTTGATATATTAAAAGTCTGGTATTTTACTCTGATAAAAATATTTCCTAACTACGATCCTGATGTGATTCCGCTGCCAAAATGATAAAAATCTGGATACCACCAAAACTGGCCACGACCACCCGTTCCCGGGTTGTTAGGGGACGAGGGTTGCGACAGAAGGTGGTATCAGAGCTAAGCCACTGATTCAGCCACAGAAGTGTTCTGCTGACACCAAGATATTATTCAAATTGTTAGGAAATTAATTAAGGAAATACGTGCATATCTGTATTTTATTATTGTGTGTTATTTGACTATTTGTTAGTTTATAGTATGAGCGATCAAGGACCCTCCGACGCCTATCGTCTGTTGTTCGGCTCACCTAGAAGCGAAGGCACCTTTTCACAGCCTACCCTCTCAGGGTATTTAGCTGACAATGAAGATGGGATATTCGTGTTTAAGGCTCAGTCTGAAGAGCCATTCCCTCCTAAAAAGAGAGGATGGTTCAGTAGGAGAGCACATGAGCGTAGGAAGAGAATGAAAAAGTTACAACACCAGCGAGTTCTAGCAGCCGCTAAGAGAGAAACAGATGATCACACCCAAGATATGCTTAATAGGAGTTTAGCAAATTTTCATATCTTAGTAACCACAGCTGCCGACCCAAACCTGGAGCAACTCATAGCCCCTCAACCATTACCCTTGTTTCCCACACAGCCAATGGAGATTGAAAATAACCCAGAAAACCAAATCCCAGCACCAGCCTTTGATCCCACTGAGATACCTAGAGTACCAGCACCCAATCCCTTAGAGCCAGACTACGACCTGTGGTTTGATGATCATAGGGATTATCAGCAACGCTACCACATATCAGAAGAACCCATGCCAAACCTAGCAGCTTACTCAGGTCTGAACCCTCTAGATCCCTATTATGATAATCATGAATACATTAGGGAAATCCTAGAGAATCCATATCCCCAGGAAGAACCCATGCCACAGTACCTAGATCCAGTACCAGCACCTACACCCCCAATGAGTGCAGAAAATGTGCAAGAACTCTGAACCTTCGGTGAGGAGATTTTAGAAAATAGTGACAGGATGAGGCAGATCGGAGAACGACTCGTCTGGAAGTACGACAAGCGTAATATGGAGTTCTGGATGAACCCATATCATTTGTAACACCCATTCTTATAATTCAAGGTTTAAGTATCATTTACGAAAAACAATCATGTAATTAAGATTACATATGCATTGGAAATTACGGTTTTATTAAAACTTTTTACAATTTAAAACTATACAACATATCATGTGTACGTTCGTCGTTTAACATAATAACGATGCATAGTGCGAAAGCTTATTTCTTGATCGTGTTCGGTTCTTCGTTGTGCTTGATCGTCCTCCGGTGCTAAAATTTTACCTGAAACTCATAAAACATGAGTTGGATTAGTCATACGTAACTTAGAACGTATTTAAACGGGTTCGCAATGCATTAACGGTTAAAATAAGCGATTTTCGCGAAACTGACACCTGCTCGCGTAGCGCCACTGACAGTCGCGCTACGCCACTGCTTGTTTTCGACAGAATGTTGTTTACAGATGCTGCAGATTCCCAGCACGACCTGATTTCACGGAAACGGCCATAACTTCTTCGTTATTGATCCGTTGTACCCGATTCTTTTTGCTACGCGTCCGTAATTTAATTCTCCATCTAATGGAGTTTAAATCCAACATCCAAGATAAGAAATTTTGAGACTTTTAAGCCTTCGACTCGTTACCTTTTTACCAAATTTTAACCCGTTTATGCATTTTATCAAACAAACGTATTTATTTGATTCCTATATCTCATTCACTTCTTCAAATTAATGTTACCTACTATTTTAGGTTCTAACCATAGGTTTATTACACAATTTAAACCCGTTTTTGCTCGTATGCTTATTTTGACCCGTTAAGGGTATTTAAGCACTTAAAAGCTTGGAATCGCTTTCATTCTTTTCTAGCATCTTATTCCTACATTTCTTATCAAGTAATCTTTCACTACAACTATATGTGTGTTGGATTTAATGTGTATATCAATATGCTCCGAGTTTTACCCCTCGGATTATTATTTTACGGCAAAGACTCAATTAGAGCCATTTGACTAACTTATTACATCTTTCACTTCTATACTTATTCTAAGTATTCATCTAATCATGAAATTCGTTTCCAAACAACCTTTAAGGGTTTTTTGTTCAATTTAGCCTACAAGGGCGTTTTGGTCAATTTTGGTCCTTTTACGACGAAGGACTCTCCCTTCAATTATTCAACCAAAATAGCACTTTTATCTACAATATAATTATGCATACCTGGCCCGGATCAACAAGTAGACCCGATTTATATCTCGTTTTCATTATCACACCATCAATGGTGACGCAATTATCCGATTTGCTAATCGGTCCTGTTAACATAAGACTTGACAACCACATTAGTCGATATTGTCAAATGGTGTTATCACCACCATTCGACCCGTTTGGACTATATGCCCTACATTATCTATTTAATCAAAAACATCATTTTTGATTTCTAATTCATACATCCATCCCATCCCGGATTTTATAACCATACCCTTTTTCGTTTACACTCTTTTCTTACAAATTCAACCCATTTCGGCTTACGCCATGGGTATCCTTTTAACTTCGATTTACATTAGTCAACACTTGACCAATTTCCATTTTCTCCTTTTTATCATTATTAGATTACACTACAAGGTAATCTTAACGGGAATTCATAATTTCTTAAATCATTACATGATTTATTTACCGTTTTGCCCTTTTTGCCATAAACCAAGGTTTTTATCATCTCTATATGTTCCGACTCGTATCGATCGAATAAACAAGTATTCTACATAATTGTGTAAGTTTCACTTACCTTGCATCCCGAATACGCTTTTCCTTTATGCTTGACTCGTTTGACCCGCTTCCATCCCAAGCTTCACCTAGCTTGTTAAGCGCCAACTATCATTCATCATTCACAAGGTTGTTAGATTAGTCATTCTAAATCATGACTTTCACACCTTATGAATCTTTGACTACTTTTCTTATTGAACTAAATCATAAATCATGAGTTTAATTCTTGTATTAAGACCCACTTCAAATCAAGTATGAACTCTTAACAATTCCCCATTTTGTTCAAGTAGTTCATTCATACAAGTTAGTATGGTGTTTATAAACACTAATACCACATCAATTTCATTAAATCATCCAAAAACCCATTTTTCAAGTCATGTATGATCAACACTCAAACTTGGAAATTGTTCAAGTATCTTGCATCAACTATCAACTATGATGATTTCTAGCATAAACATGTCATCATCTTCACTACACAATCAAAACCCACTTAGCACATAAGAGGGTAATTATCAAATTCCTAGTTTTAGTACTAATTCTTCAAGTTTTCAACTAGGGTTTGTTTCTAAGCATGAATTTCATCCTAGTTTCACCCAAACATCAATCATTCAAGCTTGAATTTCGATTTTCACAAGTTCATCAAAAATCTCAACTTCATAAACATCAAAAATTTGACATACCTTACGATCCCCACGACTAGGTGATCGTTGCTATGTATTCATGCATCGATTTTGACCTTGAATCAGGCTTCAATTTGATGATTTGTTGAGTTCTAGGGTTTGAGCTCTTGGGAGCACCCTCCTGGTCGATCTCCAGACACGCACACACACACCTTAGGTGTGTGTTATGTTATTTTTTTTATAAAACCCTTTTTCAAGTTATCCAACTTCGGTCCCTCACGTTTTGGTTTGTTATTAAGTAGGCTACAACCCACTTATTTCTAGTAAAAGTCCCTCTTATTAACTAGGTTAATTATCCCTAGTTAACTTAATGAGTTCGGGAAGTCATAACCCGTTTTATTTTAAGTCCCGTTAATTCGGGCTTCTTATAACATTGTTTTCTCAAGCATTTATTAAATTTTATAACTAATATTAGGATTGTTTGTCTAAGTCCTAATATTCACCGGGTAAATTTTACCACTAACGCTATTTTACCCGTTCATTATTATTAACGTGGTTTAATTACCAAACCCATTTTCGGGGTGTTACAAGTCTACCCCCCTTAAAGAGGTTTCGTCCTTGAAACCTTTTCTTACATAATTCATTGAGTTTAAACTCAATGTATTTGAGCCGAGAAATCTTTTAAACATTACTTATACTTTTTAACCAATCGTTAGTATTACCCGAAAAGTACGGTAACATATTTTTGGTTACTAATTGTCTACATATTTCATACGACATAGTGTAACTTTGAAATAACGTAATCTCGTTATTTCCACTAGTTTAGTTAACTTAGCGATATCCATCGCTTTCATATACTATCGAATTTCCTTATGAATCCGTTACTTTGACCCGTTTAAAGGTCTTTAGTGAAATCTTTCACCTTTAGCAACAATTTCTTTTGTTTTCAAATTCATTTATTCGGTTCAGTTATACCGAATCCACCGCTTACAAGCAACCAACTTACTTAAATGACCTTAACCGGTCTCACTAACTAGACTTATTAGTCCAGTTGCTTTTTACCGCTCGCTTGGTGATAATGTGATTCCACTTCACATTGCATTTCTTGACCGTGATCGTGTCACGTCATGTTTAATTTATATCAACCTTTCATTTTCGAAAATACCACTTTTTCGAATATATCGTCTTGCACCTATCGATGTTAAGACCCATACTCTTTGATATTTGTTATTTCCAAATTCGTCTTATAGTATTCATATTTGTTAAAACGTTGTTTCTTACTAAAACTGAATTTTAGTTTAACGTTTTTCCTTTTAACTATGTCAATTACTCATATTAAAGAAATTGACAACCCATAATTTATTCTTTTCCGTTCTCATTTTACGCGGGGAATCATAACTAGTTCCCTTGCTTTACACTATTGACCCGTAGGTTCTTTCACTTAGCCTCATAGGCTATTTCTTTAAATTTTTCACCTTTTTAAGGTGAGACATTATCAACTCGTTTCCTTCTCTTTATGACCCGTGGGTCTTTTTGGTCCCGTAGACCTTAACACTGTGTTTAATCCCGTAGGTTATGATGATCCCGTAGATCATCTTTTATTCTTGTCTATATTCAAATGTATATATACATATATAGCTTCAAGGCATCTCTTATTATGTTTGGAATCGTTTATTTTCTCTCTTGAACTTCAACTGACCTTGACCGTAGTCTAAGGCTTCATTTGTTTACTTCCGGACTAATCCTCCGACTTTATGACTTCTGACGTTATTTACGCGTCAGTTTGTTCTACGCTTA
Source organism: Helianthus tuberosus (assembly GCA_030545235.1). Lineage (NCBI taxonomy): Eukaryota > Viridiplantae > Streptophyta > Magnoliopsida > Asterales > Asteraceae > Helianthus > Helianthus tuberosus. Next base: position 112,403,257 of record CM060400.1, on the reverse strand, counting down.
CCGTTTCCCGGTTCATACTTATACTTCCATACAACCCATTACCCGGGTTCTTTTATCTTAACGTTCTTAACGCCCATAACCCTTTACATAGGTTAGTTAACATCTCACACTTTTACTTATTCAGTCCGCGCCTACTTACATTAGCAAGCGTCATCATTTATTTAATTCGTTTGACTTGTTCGTGTGAAATTTCATCACCGGTGAACGTCAAATTTCATTCTTTGTTCGACCCGTTCGACTTTTAACTAGTCGAACGTAATTTTTTATCAAAATTTATGTTTGCGAAAATTCTTGTCATCTTTTAGTCATGACTCATATTCCGAGTCTTTTGACTTTCTATTTCGCGTTCCTGTTTCTCAGTCTACGCATGCGTTTAAATCCTTACCCACCAACCGGGTGTTTTACCGAAGTCGTTATTATTGCAACCCTTACGGTATGCATTATGACTTCGTTTCGCTTTTATATTCCTACTTTGTTCTCAAATTTGGTGTTTTACAAAATCGGCCCGTTAAGAGTCATATTTGCATTCTCCGGGTTCGAGTGTAAGCACACCCCTCCCAATTGCATACCTTAATCTTTTTACATTAATCTTTGTCCCTTCACTCGGGCTCATCATCCTAATGTAATACGCTTCCGTCACCTGGCTGTGCGTTTACATTATTATCAAATATTTTGCTCATTTGACTCATTTGGGTACTTTTAAGTTAGTCCCATTCACCCCGCCCTTACTACATCGGATGTAAACGTGTCCGCCATAAGAAGTTCGTGGTATCATATGCCACTACTTACTTGGCCAGAGTAAGCGATTAACACATGACACACATGACCTTTTTATAGTTTTCACATCACGCCCTATGTAACTAACGCCTCTATTTGTTTCTCTTGGAAACAATATCCCGAATACATTTTCTATTCGGGTTTTTCCAAGTTTTTTAATCTACATATGCAACTTTCAATTTCTACTTATTTGTTGCATATTGCTATTTGTGCGATTATTTAAAATGTGCACCTGGTAATGTTTGTCCCGAAGGGCGTTCCTTGCCATTAACCTTGTTCGCGGTCGTTACGCGATTTAGTCCTCGGTGAGCATGCTCCTCTTGTCATACTTCGGACCGTTCCATCATCATATCCAGAATTCGTTTGACTCTCGTCGTCTTCAAACGCGAGTGTCCTTCAATTAAAACATTCACAAAAGTTAGTAACGTCAACTTCAATAATCGCCCGTATTATAATACAAGGTTTTTTCTACTATACGCGTCAACGCGCGTATTTTCATCAACCATATCGATCCTTTTAATTGGGGTAACGTGTATCACACGATAGCCCTATGTGTTGTTTACAACACTTTAGCATGCTACACTATTAACATACATGTACTTACCGGATTTGCGATCAAGCCTCGAACCGAACACCAATCTTTATTAAGAGCACAAGGTTTAAGTCCAAGCATAGTTTTCCCACCATACTTGAATCTCTTAAACCAAGGCTCTGATACCAACTTGTAACACCCATTCTTATAATTCAAGGTTTAAGTATCATTTACGAAAAAAAATCATGTAATTAAGATTACATATGCATTGGAAATTACGGGTTTATTAAAACTTTTTACAATTTAAAAGTATACAACATATCATGTGTACGTTCGTCGTTTAACATAATAACGATGCATAGTGCGAAAGCTTATTTCTTGATCGTGTTCGGTTCTTCGTTGTGCTTGATCGTCCTCCAGTGCTAGAATTTTACCTGAAACTCATAAAACATGAGTTGGATTAGTCATACGTAACTTAGAACGTATTTAAACGGGTTCGCAATGCATTAACGGTTAAAATAAGCGATTTTCGCGAAACTGACACCCGCTCGCGTAGCGCCACTGCCAGTCGCGCTACGCCACTGCTTGTTTTCGACAGAATGTTGTTTACAGATGCTGCAGATTCCCAGCACGACCTGATTTCAAACGGCCATAACTTCTTCGTTTTTGATCCGTTTTACCCGATTCTTTTTCCTACGCGTCCGTAATTTAATTCTCCATCTAATGGAGTTTAAATCCAACATCCAAGATAAGAAATTTTGAGACTTCTAAGCCTTCGACTCGTTACCTTTTTACCAAATTTTAACCCGTTTATGCATTTTATCAAACAAACGTATTTATTTGATTCCTATATCTCATTCACTTCTTCAAATTAATGTTACCTACTATTTTAGGTTCTAACCATAGGTTTATTACACAATTTAAATCCGTTTTCGCTCGTATGCTTATTTTGACCCGTTAAGGGTATTTAAGCACTTAAAAGCTTGGAATCGCTTTCATTCTTTTCTAGCATCTTATTCCTACATTTCTTATCAAGTAATCTTTCACTACAACTATACGTGTGTTGGATTTAATGTGTATATCAATATGCTCCGAGTTTTACCCCTCGGATTATTATTTTACGGCAAAGACTCAATTAGAGCCATTTGACTAACTTATTACATCTTTCACTTCTATACTTATTCTAAGTATTCATCTAATCATGAAATTCGTTTCCAAACAACCTTTAAGGGTTGTTTGTTCAATTTAGCCTACAAAGGCGTTTTGGTCAATTTTGGACCTTTTACGACGAAGGACTCTCCCTTCAATTATTCAACCAAAATAGCACTTTTATCTACAATATAATTATGCGTACCTGGCCCGGGTCAACAAGTAGACCCGATTTATATCTCGTTTTCATTATCACACCATCAATGGTGACACAATTATCCGATTTGCTAATCGGTCCTGTTAACATAAGACTTGACAACCACATTAGTCGATGTTGTCAAATGGTGTTATCACCACCATTCGACCCGTTTGGACTATATGCCCTACATTATCTATTTAATCAAAAACATCGTTTTTGATTTCTAATTCATACATCTATCCCATCCCGGATTTTATAACCATACCCTTTTTCGTTTACACTCTTTTCTTACAAATTCAACCCATTTCGGCTTACGCCATGGGTATCCTTTTAACTTCGATTTACATTAGTCAACACTTGACCAATTTCCATTTTATCCTTTTTATCATTATTAGATTACACTACAAGGTAATCTTAACGGGAATTCATAATTTCTTAAATCATTACATGATTTATTTACCGTTTTGCCCTTTTTGCCATAAACCAAGGTTTTTATCATCTCTATATGTTCCGACTCGTATCGATCGAGTCAGAAATTCATATTTTCTATATTATCGTTATCGCATTTATATCGTATAGAATAAACAAGTATTCTACATAATTGTGTAAGTTTCACTTACCTTGCATCCCGAATACGCTTTTCCTTTATGCTTGACTCGTTTGACCCGCTTCCATCCCAAGCTTCACCTAGCTTATTAAGCGCCAACTATCATTCATCATTCACAAGGTTGTTATATTAGTCATTCTAAATCATGACTTTCACACCTTATGAATCTTTGACTACTTTTCTTATTAAACTAAATCATAAATCATGAGTTTAATTCTTGTATTAAGACCCACTTCAAATCAAGTATGAACTCTTAACAATTCCCCATTTTGTTCAAGTAGTTCATTCATACAAGTTAGTATGGTGTTTATAAACACCAATACCACATCAATTTCATTAAATCATCCAAAAACCCATTTTTCAAGTCATGTATGATTAACACTCAAACTTGGAAATTGTTCAAGTATCTTGCATCTACTATCAACTATGATGATTTCTAGCATAAACATATCATCATCTTCACTACACAATCAAAACCCACTTAGCACATAAGAGGGTAATTATCAAATTCCTAGTTTTAGTACTAATTCTTCAAGTTTTCAACTAGGGTTTGTTTCTAAGCATGAATTTCATCCTAGTTTCACCCAAACATTAATCATTCAAGCTTGAATTTCGATTTTCACAAGTTCATCAAAAATCTCAACTTCATAAACATCAAAAATTTGACATACCTTACGATCCCCACGACTAGGTGATCGTTGCTATGTATTCATGCATCGATTTTGATCTTGAATCAGGCTTCAATTTGATGATTTGTTGAGTTCTAGGGTTTGAGCTCTTGGGAGCACCCTCCTGGTCGATCTCCAGACACGCACACACACACCTTAGGTGTGTGTTATGTTATTTTTTTTTTTTATAAAACCCTTTTTCAAGTTATCCAACTTCGGTCCCTCAAGTTTTGGTTTGTTATTAAGTAGGCTACAACCCACTTATTTCTAGTAAAAGTCCCTCTTATTAACTAGGTTAATTATCCCTAGTTAACTTAATGGGTTCGGGAAGTCATAACCCATTTTATTTTAAGTCCCGTTAACTCGGGCTTCTTATAACATTGTTTTCTCAAGCATTTATTAAATTTTATAACTAATATTAGGATTGTTTGTCTAAGTCCTAATATTCACCGGGTAAATTTTACCACTAACGCTATTTTACCCGTTCATTATTATTAACGTGGTTTAATTACCAAACCCATTTTCGGGGTGTTACATCAGTAACGGTGATAATAATAATAATAATATAATAATAAATATATATAATATGTGTATGAAAAAAAATAAATAATATAAAATATATATATATATATGTGTGTAATAATAATAATAATAATATATGTTGTAGTATAGACCACCTCATGGTTAGTGACGCATATTAGTATTGTAATTTTAAATTCCAGTTCTAGCTTGTATTAGATGCATAATATATAAGAAAGAGTAAGTCACAATGTTCGACGTTTTTTTATCAATATGTGTGTTGTGTGATTGGTTGCCTTAAATATTATTTTATGATATTAATAATTGGCGAATGTTTAAAATTCAGATGGACAACGAAGTGAACCAGGAAAACCAGAGTAACAATAACCCGGATAACGATAACCCGAACAATAACAATAATTGAAACCAAGTGGATAACAGTGTCATCCAACACATAGTGGTACAAGGGATAATAGATGCAATGCCATATATTATCAAAACGGTTAAGGAAGCAGATAATAAAAGTAAACGTGATAGTAAACGACCCACTGAACCTGAAAACAGCGTAAACAATGGACCCATACTTCAAGTGCCCATTCCCAAAAGAAGAAGAACCATGTCATATGGTTGTTCTTATAAAGAATTCTGGTCTTGTAAACCAATGGAATTCTCGGGCAATGAAGGGGCTGTTGCAGCTTTACGCTGGATAGAAAAGACTGAGGCAGTCTTAAAAATAAGCAAGTGTGCAGAAGAGGATAAGATAATGTTTGCTTCCAATATGTTAAAAATTGCAGCACTAGAGTGGTGGAATACTATCCTCCAGTCTACGGGAAGTGATAGAATTTACAACATGGAATGGGAAGAATTTAAGAATATCGTAGAAAGAAAAAATTGCCCTACCAATGAAAAGGAACAGATAGCAAATAAGTTCCTAAACCTTAGGATGACTGGGGTAGATAGTAAGGGTTATACTACATTATTTTTCGAATATGCTAGAATAGTGCCAACCCTTTCATCACCTGAACCAGTATTAATCTCCCGCTACATCTGGGGATTAATCAGTGAAATTAGGCATGTAGTCAAGGCAGGTAGACCTCATACCATAGAAGAAGCTGTAGAACTAGCAAACACCTTAACTGATGAATTAGTGCGTACACGAGAGGAGGATCAGAGGAGAAACCTAGCTCAAAGGCTTACCCAAGAGTTTCGTTATGGAAATTCCAAACGTGGGAAAAATGTAGGTTCTACCTCTACACCGTACTGCAAGGCTTGCAAGAAGAAGCATTCAGGAAAATGCTCCACTTACTGCAATTTCTGTAAGATACCAGGACACAAAGAAGAAGATTGCAGGAAGAAACCTAATAATGGAATGTGCTTCAACTGTGGAGAAAAAGGTCACATCAAGCCAAACTGTCCAAAACTAGCTCCAGCCACGAACACCAAGAATACAAAAATGCTAGAGCATTTGTTATGACTGCAGAAGAAGTAAAGATGATCCCGGATGTGATTGCCGGTACGTTTTTAGTTAATGATGTTTTTGCTAAGGTATTATTTGACTCTGGTGCAAACCAAAGTTTTATTAATACTTCATTTTGCAAACTTCTCAATCGACCATTAACTAAACTTCCGCAAGAATGTCTAGTAGAGACAGTAAATGGAAAAACCATTAAGATTTCTGAAATCTTGCAGGGAGCAAGAATAGAAATTTTAAATAAAAAATTTATTGCAAATCTTTACCCAATGAATCTGGCAGGATTTGATGTAGTATTAGGAATGGATTGGTTAATAGCCAATAAAGCCAGTATTTTATGTGATCAAAAGTCAGTCCAAGTAAATTCACCAAAAGGTGAAAAGATCACAATTAAAGGAGATAAGCCATCTAGATCCACAAAATTCATCTCTGTGATGACAACAACAAGTTATATAAGAAAAGGATCATTAGTGTATTTGAATTTCCATAATCACTAACACTAAAGGAAAAGAACTAAAAGATATTCCAGTAGTATCCCAGTTTTCAGATGTATTTCCAGAAGAATTACCAGGACTACCTCCAGATAGGGAAGTTGAATTTAGAATCCATCTGCTACCTGGAACAGCACCAATTGCCAAAGCACCTTACCGTTTGGCACCCGCAGAAATGCAGGAACTGAAGAAACAGCTAGATGAATTGTTGGAAAAAGGATTCATTCAGCCAACTTCATCGCCATAGGGAGCACCGATCCTATTCGTCAAGAAGGACGGATCAATGCGTATGTGCATTGACTGCCATGAATTGAACAAAGCCACGATTAATAATTGGTACCCACTACCGAGAATCGATGATCTGTTTGATCAATTGCAAGGAGCTCGATTTTTCTCGAAAATCGATTTACGGTCAGGATATCATCAATTAAAGGTACAGGAAGAGGACATTCCTAAGACCGCATTCAGAACAATGTATGGCCATTATGAATTTACTGTCATGCCATTTGGTTTAACCAATGGCCCAACCGCATTTATGGACATGATGAACCGAATATGTAAACCATATTTGGATAAATTCATAATTGTTTTTATAGATGATATTCTCATTTATTCTAAGAGCAAGGAGGAACATGCAAAGCTGTTAGGACCGGAGGCTCTCATGATTGTGTTTGTTTGTATGTTTAGAATGATTTGTAACCATGAAAACATGTAAAGTGCAGCGGAAATGAAAACAAACTTTGTAAACACAATCAAATGGAGAAAATAGTTTGATAAACAATTGCTTCTCATAGAGTCAAAAGATTTACAAATCAAAGCAAAAGATTACAGATATGCTTACAAACTAAACTCCCCCTCAGCCTGATGCCCCAAGGTTGGTTGCACACAAGATGAAAGGATTAGACATGAGGAGAAGAACTCGCTCAGTCAATCAAATGTAACAGTACAGGGTACTATTACATTTATAGGCAAACCAAACCACTGAGGATCTCAGCTGACGTCACCATGAAAGCGACATCTAACAACCTAACAACCTTTAACAACTGATCTATGACTACTGACCATACAGACACTGATTACATTCTAACTACTGATACTGATTCTTCATTCCACTGATGTAGTCAACCACTGATGTCTAGTATCAGTGCTTTCTTCAAAGGGTGATCAGACCTTGAATGGGCAGTGCTTTAATCCTTCAGCAGTGCTAGAGTTCCGTCAGTAGATTGAGCTTCAGCCTTTAAACTTCAGTAATACTTTAGAGTGGCCAGCAGTTGCAAGGCAGCAGTTGTATATGGACAGTGGATAGAGACTATCAGTTGTTATAAATCACTTTCAAGGGGAAAGCAAAGTGTAAACTGCTGCTTATTGTGAATCCTCTGTTGTGACCTGGTTTTGGCTTTACATTATCTGTTCCTCTTGTAGGGTTCAATCCCAACAATCTCCCCATGGAACAGATAATGCCAAAACCTTTCATTATTCAGGACCTTTATTACTCATCAAGAGTGCCTTAGCTTGTTCTTTGAATTCAGCTTCAAATTCCTTTGCACTCTGGTCATCCTCATCCCTACACAGTGAAAGTTCAAGGAGATCCTGCAAATCTTGAACACTAAGGCCTAGTGCTTCTTTCCTTGATATGTACTTCACATCGCCATTGGCTCTGACCAGAGTCAATACATGGGTCTTTTGATCAGAGAGCCACTTTAGTATTTTTAAACCAAATGGGTTTCTTGGGAGAGATTTATTTCCTGATGAGCTGGATGCATTTGGCCTTGAGAAAAACTGTAAAGCAGTATCTTGAACTTCAGACATTCTTTTAAAAGCTTCTTCTATGACTTTGTTTGCTGCAGCTATATCTTCTGCAACTTCTTTGTCAAGCAGCTCTTGTTTCTGTTGTTGATCAAGCTCACTGTCTGTGATACCTGCTGGTGATGGTTTGCTTACTACTTTGACCCTTTTGGCAAGGTCTTGTAGTTTTGCCAAGTTTTCTTTATCTGAAGCTAATTTCTTGGTAGCTTCTTCAATCAGATCATCTTCTTTATGCCTTTCTTTTCCAACAGTCAGCATTTCCTTCCTTTCTTTTCTCAACCTTGTAACAAAGGCTTCTGCTTTGCTGATATGCGTTTCAAAAGTCTTGACCTGTTCCTTTAGCTTTTTGTAGTCAGACTTTTTAGGAGTGTCCCTCCTTTTCTTAAGTCTTTCATAAGCTTCGTCTGTTTGCTGCTTGGTCCATTTTGCTATGGCACTTGCAGAATCCACTCTTGCATCTACCAACTCCTGCTTCTTTCTCTTGTATTCAGAAATAAGATCAGCTATGAGTTTCCTGTATTTATTCCAATTTGGAGCTGTCTTCTTCTTACTTGGATCATTTTTAACCTTTTCAATTCTTTTTGCCTCATGCTTTAATGCAATTATTGGCCAATCTTTGAATTCTGTTTCTTCAGCAGGATAGAACTTCTCTTTCATTATGTATGCAAGATATTCCTTCCTCAATTCATTTTGTTGATCTGCTTTAGGAGATAGACTTGACATTTCCATGTTCGGATCACTTGCATATTCTTTTATTTGCTTAACCTTGTTGAGCAGGAATTCTCTTCTTTTCAAAATGGCTTCATCGCCTTGATTCTTGCATTCAATTCTGGCTCTTATCCTTGCTTGTCTTACTTTCATTTCAAGATATTCATCCATGTCTTCTGGAATTATGAAACCTATGAGAGAAGGAAATTTCCTTTTTGAAGGATCATCTTCAGTATAAAATTGTTTCATTTCATTTTTCACAGCTTCTAATTCCAGTGGATACTTAGCAGCAACAGGATCATACTTTTCATCCGTATCCTGAGTTGTTTCTCTTTTTCGTTTGTGAAGCTTAGGAGGTTGTGATGTAAGATTGGTGGGAACAGTGGAAGATGACTGTCTAACAGCTGTTGAAACAACTGGTGTCTCAACATCTGTTGTCATTACAACTGCTGATATGTCAGCAGATGTTTTCTGCTTTTGAGCAGGGGATGAAAAAGGTGAGGTAGTTTTTGAGGGTGGTGATGAAGGTGGTGACTCATCATTAGGGGTGAAAATCCTTCTCCTTTTTAATGTAGGAAAGGCTGATGATGTTTTGGGTGGATCAGTGGTTTGTGACAGTGATTGACTGACAGTGGTTGAAACAACTGGTGTTTCAATCACTGTTGTCATTATAGCAGATGTTGTAACATCTGCTGTCTTCTGCTTTATGGCAGGAGGCAGTAATGATGGTGTAATTGTGGATGATGGTGGTAGAGCAGTAGTTGTGGTGGTGTAGGAAAGTGTGAGTGTTGATGTCATGGTAGCTGTTTGGCTACTGACAGCAGTTTTTGTAACTGCTGCTGTATCAGCTGTTTGGCTAACAGGTTTTGAGACCTGTTTTTCTTTTTCTTTTTCAGGCACAATATGAAGGCCATGTTCTATTCCCATCCTATTCATTTTTCCCAACAGCTTGTTATTCTCCCCCTTTTTGGCATTATCTAAAGGGGGGTTTACAAGAAATGGTATGGAAGAAGGAACTTTGCCAGAGGCACTTTGAATGCTAGCCTTTATAGCCTTGATATCTGCTTGAGTGTCTTTAAATCTTGATTCAACCATGTTGGTCAGCATTTGTACTTGAATAGCATGCTTTTTGTCAGCCATAAGTTGCTGTGCTTCAAGCATGGGTTGAAAAGTATTCCAAAGCTCATTTTCAGCAAATGCATGTTGTGCAGATGCTTGAGCAGGAACAGCAGTGGCTTGTGCTTTCTGAGCTTTTAAAATCTCTTGCACCATCTCCTTTATTTCAGCAACTGATTCTTCAAGTTTGTCAACTCTGCCCGTCAATTCCTGATATCTTGAATCATCACCTACTTTAGTAGGATCATCTGAATCCCCACCAGCAGTGGTTATATCAATGTGTGTCTTAGGAACAGAGTCCCAAAAATCACCCATTGATGCCCCTTGTTCTTGGTACTGGGGACTTCTTTCTTCAGCATTCGATAAACCTTTGATTGTACCAGTGGTTAGATCCAACTCACTGGTGGTTACCGAGGTTGCCATGGAAGAAATTGCCTTCAAGGGAGTCTTACTTATGAAACAACTGTCCAACTGAAGATCTGTTGATCCACCAGTTGTAGTTGCTGCTCCACTTGAACTACCACCGAGAGTTACTTGTAACTCAGGGGGTGTAACCTCCTCAATTGTTGCTGGGATAGCAGGAGTAGTAGCATCAGACCCAGTCACTTGTGGGAGTATACTCTCAGTGATAGGTGATAGAGAGGAACTGGTATGTGTCTGAGCTATAGCAGCTGCATGCAACAAAGGTAGCATGGATTGTGGCATTATTATTGGTGAGGGGATGGGAGTTGAAAGAGATATGTCCTTGGGATCAGGACTGAGGAAGATGGATCCGAGTGGATTCAGAGCTTCATATTGTGGTGTCCCTGTGCTTACAACCTGATCCTTTTGTGAGGATGCAGGAGGAGTTTTAGGCATGGGTTGAGATCTTTCTTCCAACTGCTGTGAGGAAGTAGCAGCAGTGGTTTGTGGTGACTTTTGTGTTGTCACAGGCATTTCCTTTGGGATCTCATCTTCCAGAGTTGCCTTTGTTTTGGGTTTGGTGGGTTTTTTGGATGTTTTTCTTTTGGTCTTTTTGGTGATGTCAGGTGTGGGTTTCAAGGCAGTGGTTGTGCTGCTTTGATCACCTGGAGCAGTGGGCTCAGCAGCAGATGTCTGAGGAGCAGTTGTAACTGCTAAATTCTGCTCAGGCACCTCTGCTTTTGTTTTTATAGGTGCCATCATCCTTGAAAATATTTCTTTTGTTAAGGTTTTTATTTGAAAATAAACACCTTGTTTAAGCAAATCTTCATCTTTCTTATCAAATTTTTGTAGAAAATAATAACTCAAAAATCTTGGAAACAACAAAAATGCTTTACTTTCAACGTTTTTCACCATGTCATTGAAAATCTCCTGGGAGTAGTTGTAGTCCTTATTATTCAAAATAGCGTAACCCAGGCATTGAATTTTCAATGGTATTTCGTTAAAAGATGTTGTTTTATTCGAAGCACACATCAGAAGTGTGTGAAATAAAAATCTGGGTGCAGATGGAAAATAACCCTTTTGTAGGGTATCTACCTTTGCCTGTTCTTCATAGCCCCTTTTCAGAAAATCAGCTTTTAACTCGTTTTTGTCAAAGGAGGCTTTACCTTTCTGATCATCGAGTTTGAAGTTTTCTGATAGTGATTGCGGAGTGATTTGAATCGCCGTACCCTGTATCGAGGAGTTAATGGCTACTACTTTATCATCTTGTTTGTTAAGAGTAGCATTTTTCCAGAACTCTCTCTGGGTTTGCAGATATATGGGGGCATCTACTGTCAACAAAGTTTTGTACTTTGATGTAGATATAGTGTCGAGAATGGAATCGAAGGTATGGTTGTTTGCGGGTTTTGTGAGTAAACCCAAATAGTTGTGAGATTGTTTGTATGGTATTTCGATGGTTTCTTCAGCCGTTTGAGCGGCCTCTGTTGAAGGTGGTAGTGATTTTGATTTTGATTTTGTCATTTTTGCGAAGAGGAACAAAGAAGGATTTTTGGAGATTTTGAGAAGAAGGGTTGGAAACTGCTATGAGAAGAGAATTTTGGAATTCAATTCGACAGTGTAAAACCCTGTTTGGGGGTTTAGGGCAGGGTTTTATTTAGAAAAAAAATGATCGCTGATGTGGCAGCGGTTATTACGATCTGAGGGCTAAAAACTGACCACGTGTCAAACACTGATAAAATGGATGAAATATGGAGAACAGTTGTTTTAAGGGCCACTGACGTATCAAGCATCAGTGGTTACAACGGTAAAAATTTTGGGCAGTGGATGATTTTTACTATCAGTGGATAGCATATCAGTGGATAAGACACTGATTTTGAACATCAGTGCTTTTCAAGAAAATGAGGGATTAGTGGTTAACTTTCAGCAGTGGACAGTGTTTAGAGATCAGACGTTGGAACAAAACAGTGGTTAGGGTAAATAGTACAACTCTGAAAGACAGGTGTTTCAGCAACAGTTTTGAAGATTTTCATTCAAGGTTTTGCCACATGTCAATTTTGAAAGACAGTGGTTTAGTACCCCAGATGATGAAAACTTTTTACTAAGGCAACTCATTTTCGTTTAATATTCAATTAACACATGAGTACCTTAGTAATTTAAGCACAGTTTGCAATCAACCTTTGATAAAAATTTAGGAGCAAACCTGAGTATGACATGATCATGACATATGTACCATTTTCTTTTGACCCATTTATGAGGACACTAATACCAAAAAAAATAAGGTATTACATCCTGACAGGAGCTGAAACTATTGCCAACAAAAACAAGCATAAGTTCCAAATATATTATTCCAAAAAAAAAATGAATAATATATCCTGGTTGTTTGAGAAAATCCTTTGAACAACAAAAATAGTTAAAGGATTTTCTGAGAATAGTATCAAAAAGGATCTGGTATAATTTCAATAGAGTATATAATCATATCATTCACAAGTTTTTGAAAATGGTCAGTGGTTTGACAACAGTGGTAGGAAACTTTTGGATACATTTTGACCACTGTTTGGAACCATTTTCTTTGTCAGTTGATTGCAAACCTGAGGACACATGGAGAAAATTTTTGAACATTTGTCTAGTCCTCTTTGGAGTTCATTTACTGGAATCAAAACCTTTTTCTGAACAGATAAATGCACATAGTTGCTTAATTACCATTATTACCCTAAACTTTGACTCATAAGTGTTTTATGTTTATACTATTTTTCTTTTGACTTCAAAAGTTTTGAGATAAACACACTTCTGAGTTTTTGTGAATTTCCTTAATGTATTTTAACAAAGTTGATTTTGTCCTTTTGAGGGACTCAACCTGTTTTTAACACATAAGATCTGAATGACTAAAGTTTTAATTCCCTCTTTTTGAGTTAACAAGACATCAATGTTTTATGAATCATAGGTTTTGTTAATCTGAGGTTCATACTTTAGTATTTAATGAAAAACATCACAAATTACACATCAACAATTGAAATTAATTTAGAAAATAAGAAGTAATCTCATAGTTTAACAAATATTTATTTCAGATCTAGAAGCCATGAGTGTTTTGTGCATAAATTCACTTGTTGTGTTAAATTTTGTGTGTCATATGACATCTTGGTTGATATACAGAGTTTTTGAATAACCATTTTGAACATGATTTACTCGATACTCTGTTTTTCAACAAAAATACAACCAACCTTAGTATCAATGAAAATGTTGAGCCGAACTGTTATGTCAAATTGATTGTTAGATCGAATTTGACTGTCCTGCTCTGATACCAATTGTTAGGACCGGAGGCTCTCATGATTGTGTTTGTTTGTATGTTTAGAATGATTTGTAACCATGAAAACATGTAAAGTGCAGCGGAAATGAAAACAAACTTTGTAAACACAATCAAATGGAGAAAATAGTTTGATAAACAATTGCTTCTCATAGAGTCAAAAGATTTACAAATCAAAGAAAAAGATTACAGATATGCTTACAAACTAAACTCCCCCTCAGCCTGATGCCCCAAGGTTGGTTGCACACAAGATGAAAGGATTAGACATGAGGAGAAGAACTCGCTCAGTCAATCAAATGTAACAGTACAGGGTACTATTACATTTATAGGCAAACCAAACCACTGAGGATCTCAGCTGACGTCACCATGAAAGCGACATCTAACAACCTAACAACCTTTAACAACTGATCTATGACTACTAACCATACAGACACTGATTACATTCTAACTACTGATACTGATTCTTCATTCCACTGATGTAGTCAACCACTGATGTCTAGTATCAGTGCTTTCTTCAAAGGGTGATCAGACCTTGAATGGGCAGTGCTTTAATCCTTCAGCAGTGCTAGAGTTCCGTCAGTAGATTGAGCTTCAGCCTTTAAACTTCAGTAATACTTTAGAATGGTCAGCAGTTGCAAGGCAGCAGTTGTATATGGACAGTGGATAGAGACTATCAGTTGTTATAAATCACTTTCAAGGGGAAAGCAAAGTGTAAACTGCTGCTTATTGTGAATCCTCTATTGTGACCTGGTTTTGGCTTTACATTATCTGTTCCTCTGGTAGGGTTCAATCCCAACAAAAGCATTTGCACACACTTCTAAGTTTATTGAGAAAAGAAAAGCTTTATGCTAAGTTTTCGAAGTGTGAATTTTGGTTAGAACAAGTACAGTTTCTTGGATATTTAGTCAATCATGAAGGAAATCATGTAGATCCCATAAAGATCGAGGCAATTACAAAATGGAAAACCCCTGAGTCACCAACTGAGGTTAGAAGTTTCTTAGGATTCACCGCTTATTATAGAAGGTTTATTCGAGATTTTTCTAGAATAGCCATTCCCTTAACTAAGTTAACCTGTAAATCTGTTAAGTTCGAATGGGGACCAAAACAAGAAGAAGCCTTTAGAATTCTTAAGCAAAGACTAACCAATGCACCCATACTAGCGTTACCAGAAGGAACTGAAGACTTTATAGCCTATTGTGACGCTTCTAAATTAGGCAATGGATGTGTATTAATGCAACGTCAAAAGGTTATAGCCTACGCCTCTAGACAACTTAAGAATCATGAAGAGAATTATTCAACCCATGATCTAGAATTTGGAGCTATAATTTTTTCCCTTAAGATTTGGAGACATTACCTTTACGGTAGTAAGTTTACCATTTTCACCGACCATAAGAGTTTAAGGTATGTCTTCGGACAAAAGGAATTGAATATGAGACAAAGACGCTGGATGGAGATACTTAGTGATTATGATTGTAATATCCAGTACCATGCAGGAAAGGCAAACGTAGTAGCTGATGCTTTGAGTCGAAAGTATCATGAAAAGCCAAAAAGAGTATGTTCTCTTAAATTAAATCTACCAGTAGATTTAAATGAGCAGATTAGAAAAGCACAAGAATCAGTAATAAAGGATGATATTGAAAAATTAAAAGGAATGATCAAGGAATTAGAACAAGGAACAGATGGAATTTGGAGATTCCATAAGAAGAGAATGTGGGTACCTAAATTAGGAAACCTACGCCATTTTATATTAGAAGAAGCCCATAAGTCTAAATATACGATGCATCCTGGAAATGATAAAATGTATCAGGACTTAAGAAAGAATTTTTGGTGGATAGGAATGAAAAAGGATATAGCAGCTTATGTTTCTAAATGTTTAACATGTTCACAAGTCAAAGCTGAACATCAGAAACCCTCAGGATTGTTACAACAATTAGAAATGTCAGTTTGGAAATAGAAATTGATAACAATGGATTTTGTTACCAAATTACCCAAAACAAGAAAAGGTAATGATACAATCTGGGTGATTGTAGACAGGCTAACCAAGTCAGCTCATTTCCTACCAATGAAAGAAACTTTCAATATGGAACAATTAGCTAAATTATATGTAAATGAAATAGTTTCATTACATGGAATTCCTTTATCAATTGTTTCTGATAGGGATAGTCGTTTTACCTCTCATTTTTGGGCAAGTTTCCAAAAAGCAATGGGAACCAAGTTGAATCTAAGCACTGCTTATCATCCTTAAACGGACGAACAAAGCGAAAGAACAATTCAGATAATGGAGGACATGCTTAGAGCTTGTGTAATTGATTTCGGAGGTAATTGGGACGATCATCTACCATTAATAGAAGTTTCTTATAATAACAGTTATCACACAAGTATCAATGCTGCACCATTTGAAGCACTCTATGGACGAAAGTGCCGAACCCCAGTCTGTTGGGCAGAAATTGGAGAAAAGTAACTATCTGGACCCGAGATAGTACAAGAAACAACCGAAAAGATTATTCAAGTCAAGGAATGATTAAAAGCAGCACGTGATCGACAAAAGAGTTATGCAGATAACAGACGAAAGCCATTGGAATTTCAGGTAGGAGATAAAGTTTCATTGAAAGTCTCTCCTTGAAAAGGAGTGGTTAGATTCATCAAAAGGGGAAAGCTAAGCCCCAGGTATGTTGGACATTTTGAGATTATTAGAAAAATAGGACTTGTAGCCTATCAGCTATAACTGCCCGAGGAAATGGCAAGAATACATGATGTATTTCATGTATCTAATCTCAAGAAATGCTTAGCTGATGAATCACTGGTAGCACCTCTTAAGTATATAGAGGTAAATGAACAACTTAAATTTGTAGAGAAGCCTCTACAGATTGAAGACAGGAAAGTTAAGAACCTCAAGCACAAGAGATTAGTTCTAGTCAAAGTAAGATGGGACTCCAAAAGAGGACCAGAATACACATGGGAACTTGAATCAGAAATGAAGAAGAAATATCCACACTTATTCCAGTAGACCTCAAGGACGAGTTCTAAAACCAGGTGGGGAGGATGTAACAACCCGAACATAAACCGACACCCTAAAAATAATTAGAGTACCCCAATATGTCCTAAAATATACCCCGAACACGAAAACAGGGCCCGAATAACTTTATTTTATTAAATTAATTAAAAATCAAATTTTTAATTGCTGTGGCTGGCCGCGAAGACCTATCCCTGGTCTTACAGGGGCCGCGACCGAGTGGACATGAGGCGCAGCCCGGTGCTGCCACGTGTCAACCACGTAGCGAGCCTACACCGATGACTGGGCCAGGCTAGGGCCTACCCAGCCTATGTCGCGGGCCGTGAAGGCCCCCTTCTTTTCTTACGCGGGGCGAGATAAAACTCCTGAGCAGCCCTATAAATAGCAACCATCGGCTGATCATTCGAACTCGCACCAAAACTTTCCCTCTCTCGAAATTCTGAACAATTAAAGTAATTCTCGGGTATAATACCCCCCTAATTAACGAAGTTTTGCCCCGTTGTAAGTACATAACCCCGGTAACGTATTAGATACGCTGCCCGATTGATCCAGGGTTCCGTAACGGCTGTCGTGGTTCTACCCGACGTAGTCGTTGGAATGTCGTCTCGGGAAGGGTATTACTAATGTAAATATTGGGTTATTATACTAACGCGTGTGCATTTGTGTATTTAATAGATAGTCACCAGGAAATCCTTAAGGAAAACCTTAAGACAACAATGTGAGTAATCCTCTTTTTGTATAAACCTTTTTGTGAGTAATCTCCTTTTTGCAAACTGTTTTTACAAAACCTCATATGATTAACATTATATTAAACAGTGATTGAGTATTTGTATTTGATGTGCCGTAAAGTGTTATATATATTAGGTGTATATTTTAAGCCCCTTTAACACTTATTTTTAGCCAAGTTTTAAATTTATAAAACACGATATTTCACTAACACTAAACACACATATGGGCAAGTGCACCCATCGTGAGCGTAGTATAGTGTTGGCAAGATACCGAGGTCGTCCAAGGACACAAGAGCTTTTAGTACCGGTTTATCCTCAACGTCTAATCAAAATAAAAAGGTTAGAAAAAAATGTTTTAAACTAAGAAAAATAAAAACTAACTAAAATGCTGAAAATAAAATAAAAAGAAAAACAGATAGACAAGATGAATCACTTGGTTCCGACTCGTATCTAGTGTAACCTTTGATTATTTCCGCACTTTTGCACATATTTAAGAGATTATCTTAGTTATTGTAGTAGGCCCCTCTTTTGAAGGTGACGTTACCCTCACCCCAGTAGTTTGAGTCAGCAAGGATACAATCCTAAAAGGGTGGATTATTGGAAGATAATTAATTAAGTTATTAATGCAAATTATGGTAGGCCCCTCTTTTGGAGGTGACGTTACCCTCGACTAAGTAGTCTGAGTCAGCAGGGATACAGTCCTAAATAGCCGGGTTATAGTATTAATAGTAGTTAACTTATGAGGGGATCAAAGAGTTTGGACCCCCGCCATCCAATACCGTTAAGTATTGAAGGAGGTCCTACTAAATTTGACCCAGGTCCATTGCAGGACCTCTAAACACTGAACAATGGCAAGACCTTTACCAAACCGTTACCTTAACCCCCGACCAGGTAGCCAACATACCTCCATATAGACCGTGGAGATATGAATGGTGAAAATCTTTTATTTTATATAGACAGTAAAATAATGCCAAGACACCACGGACAAACGATAAGGAAAGATCACCTTCAACATAAGCAACTAGTTATTAAAGTTATTAATACAAAACCAAATAAAAAGTGCAAAAGATTAGAAATAAAAAGTATTACACTAGACACTTTGTCTTCACCAAGTGATGTAAGAGACTTAGGCAAACATGGCCTTGATTGTCAAGAACTCTTACGATCAATCTTGGATCCCGAGACGACTCACACACTCTATGATGGACAATGGATGATGGTGGTGGATGATGGTGTTATGGTGGTGGTGGGTGGTGGATGAAGTGTGAGAGAGGTGGTGTGCCAAGGGATGAGTTGAAATGAAACCAAGCACTCCTATTTATAGGCTGAACAGAAGGCTGGGCACGGCCCCGTGTCCGCTGGACACGCCCCCGTGCCTGTCTGACATTCTCTCTCTTCATTAATTGTAATTCGCAATTACAATTAATGCGCCTGCTGTACTTTCGCCACGCCCCCGTGTTCATTGGACACGGCCCCGTGGTGGGCAATAGAAGCTTCTACAGGTTTGTCTTTAGTGCCAGGGTTGTCCATCCTGAGCACTGCCCCATGCTGAGCTGGGCACGCCCCGTGTCGGGCTGGGCACGCCCCGTGCTCAGCTGGGCACAGCCCCATGCTCAGCTTTCTTCTTGTTTTTGCTTTGGGAGATGCTGTTGAGGGGGGTCGGGCATGCCACGTTTGTTCCTTTTCTTGTATTTATGCTAGATTTAGCTGCCTTTTTGCTTCTTTTGTTAATTTGAGCTCATTTAATCCTAAAAATACAAAAGGAAGACAAAAGCACACTTTTTCCAACATTAGTACTAAAAAAGGGTTAGTTTTATGCCTCATTTGATGAAATTTATATGTTACATTTTGAACACATCAAATACCCCACACTTGAATCTTTGTTTGTCCTCAAGCAAAACTCTTTAATATGTGGCTATTTACACTCCCAAATGGAATGGGTAGAAAAGAAGGTTTTGGTCTTGTCGTAGAGTGTCGGGATTTCCAAGATTCTGTATTTAATTTTATTTTTATTTATTTACAATCCTATTCGTCATGATTTATTTAAAACTTTTCATAAGATAAATTACTTATTAGGGCATAACATGCCTCTTTAAAATTCTATTTATATACGAGTTCACATACCTCACGGGGATCACTCAACACTCGGCCGAAGATGTATTTTAGTGAATCACTCGAGAGCGGCATGGAACTTACTCCTACCATAGGCTTGCCAAGCAATCAATCATCCTCCTTTTTAACTATATACCTTTGTAAACATCAAGAGGACTTTTTGGGTGAAGGGTTAGGCTTGGGTTAAAGGTAGGTGGTTGGGTTAGTGGTTAGTAGAAAGGGCGAAAAAGCGTAACAAGCGTCGGTTTTCGAAAGACATTTTATTTTTGCAATTTTTTTTTATCTTGATGAAGCCAGTATTCAAACAAAGTTATTTTTGATGAACTTGCGTGTTTATTTATTTTGCTTCATCATCAACACATTTTTTTATTTTTTTTTTGAAAAGTCATACGAAAAACCGAGCTTGTTACTAAAACAAAGGGTGAAAAATAAAAAGGGTTTAGGTGGGTGAAAAGGTGTTTGGTTTGGGTTAAGAAATGAAAAGGTTTAGGCTCAAAGGGGCTAACTAGGGGGATTTTGGGTAGGTGGTAAAAAAAAGAAAAAATAGTGGTGTAGAAATAAAAAGGGTTAGTCCTAATGCCTCCATCATTTACTTACTCGGGTTTAAGTTGGTAAGGACCGGGAATGTATCGTCATGGCAAGTTCTAGAGTCGTAAGAACCAAGCGGCTATTCACACAAGAAACAAAAAATGAGCATTTAGTCAAATGATATGTAAGTGTATGCTCAATAAAGGCTCAAAACTCACTTTTGTGGGAATGGGTTTTTATGTGATCAAGTATATATAATCAAATTTTAACTAAGCTTGTCATGCCTTTTCATAATTTTCTTGTGTTGGTTCTTTTTGTCACGACGCTATCGGTTGTAAATTTGTAAAAATATAACCTTTTTAGAATTTTGAAATTCCCAAATTAAACCTAGACAAGTAAAAAAAATTGAAAATTTTTTGAAAAAATTTGGGGTGATTAGCGGTTCCAATAGAGTTTTGTGTAAGGCTTGTTATTAGGACTTGCAAGATTCAAGGTTTTAGCATCCCCCCCCCCCACACTTAAATTATACATTGTCTTCAATGTGTCCCAAAAATAAGTTTTTAGGCTGATTAAATGTGTAAAAATGGGTTAAAAACAAGATTTTATGGTACTGGGTAGCTGAACACGGGGTGGTGTTGGCTGAGCACGGCCCAGTGTCCAGACTGCCAGTACCAAAAGTAAACAGAAGGCTGGGCACGGGGGCGTGTCCAGTGAGCACGGCCCCGTGTCCAGGTACCTGAACTGGGCATTTTCTACAGAACCTTGGGCACGGGGCGTGTTGGGGTGAGCACGGCCCCGTGCTGAACTTGCTGTAATGAAGAAAAATCGTCGGGAGGCTCTGTTTTTGTGTATGGGGTGTTGGTTCAAGCTTCCCTTATCATCCTTCACCATCCCGAGTGTGTTTTATTCATGAAAATTAAAACTAAACTAGAAAATATAAAAGTTATACTAATCTAAAACTAAGGATAGTTCCGCGGAATGCCTCCGTGGTGCGCCACGTTTATAAGGGTCCTTGGCTAGACCCACCTTATCAGGTGGTTCTGGCTCATCTTCAATTAGGGGGTCGTCATTGCCGAATGGATATTTCATTGATCGCTCAAGGTCGACACTTTTTTTAAATGCCCCTAATTGAAGAGGTAGATTGTTGAACTTCCGGTTTTTCAAAGCTTCGTGAGTTTTTACAAATGGTCGTCCCAACACTAGAGGAGCGTCATCGAGGATGACAAAATCGGTCGGGATTACCATTTGATTTGTTTGAACCAATACATCCTCAACTATACCGATTGATTTTATTACTTTCCGATTGGATAGAAAAATGGGTATTTGAAGTGGAGAAAAATCACTAATACTTAATTTTTCGAAAATGTAGTTAGGCATTATGTTAACACAAAGATCTTTATCGATTGTGACATTACTAATAAACGAATTTTGAAAGAAACATGGAACCGGTGTAATGTTAATTTCAAATGGGTCTTCTTTTATTAGTGAGGTTTGATCATCAGTTAACTTAACACTTACCGTTTCGTCAATTTTAGTGTTAGTGTTTAACTCTTTTAAAAACTTAGCATGAGTGGGTACTAAACAATGATTTTCAAAAGAAGGTGACAAGAGATTAATTTCTTCAAAATTAGACTCTTCTTGAATTTTAACGTTGTCGGACTCACCTTTTTCGTTGTTTAACTCATGTGTCGGTTTTTCACTTATTTGTTCTTCCATTTTAACACTTTCAGTTATCTCTTCCCTTTTTAATTCTTCTCTTGCGCGGGACTCCTCTTCCCTTGCGCGAGCTTCTTTTATACATCGATCGATAACTCTAATGTGTTCTAATATCCTATCGGTCACTTCGGTTATAGAAAAAGAATCGGTATTTTCTAAGCTTGAATCCGGTTGTTCGATCCTTTGTTCCTCATAATACCCATATGAAGTAGATGGTTCGCACCATTGTTCTTCATTGTAAGTATATGATGGATAAGGGTCGTAATTTTGTTCTTCGTAATACTCATATGAGGTGGGTTGTTCACGCCATGGTTCCTCATAATAAGCATATGAAGGTGGTGGCTCATATCTTGGTTCCTCAAAGTATGAGTATGAAGGCTCATACCTTGGTTCATCAAAATATGAGTATGAGGGAGGAGGTTCATACCTTTGGTCTTCATAGGATGTGTATGAAGTTGATGGCTCGTACCTGGGCTCCTCATAGTAGGTGTATGAATTGGATGGTTGATATGAGTGATTGTATTGAACCGAGTGTGAGTTACGACAATTAGTGCAATAATTACCCCTATAATCATCCTCATCATAGTTGTAGTTGTAACCTCCTGAGTATTGATCCATAAGAATCACTCAGCAGACCACAACCAAGTCTCGAGATCAGAAAACAAAAATAAAAACGGAAACAGAGGCTGGACACGGCCCCATGTTCAGTGGACACGGCCCCGTGTTCAGGATCTGTATCTGGGCGTTTTAATTAAATTTACAGATTTCGTTGAGCACGGGGCGTGTTCAGTGAGCACGGCCCGTGTTCAAGCTTCTGTTACTGGGTGTTTTA
The DNA here is from genome assembly GCA_030545235.1 of Helianthus tuberosus. Lineage (NCBI taxonomy): Eukaryota > Viridiplantae > Streptophyta > Magnoliopsida > Asterales > Asteraceae > Helianthus > Helianthus tuberosus. The sequence continues at coordinate 112,380,582 of CM060400.1, read as the reverse complement.
TGAAAAATATGCAGCACGGCCCCGTGTTCAGCGAGCACGGCCCGTGTTCAACCTACTATAAATGCAAAACTAAACTAAAATGCAGAAAAATGTGGGCCCGTTTTGAAAAGGTTTTGAAAAACTGATTAGGCCGTCGATTTTAAGCTTTCCTAAAATCCTTGTGTCCCCGGCAACGGCGCCAAAAACTTTATGTGCGGTAAAGTGTTATATATATATTAGGTGTATATTTTAAGCCCCTTTAACACTTATTTTTAGCCAAGTTTTAAATTTATAAAACACGATATTTCACTAACACTAAACACACATATGGGCAAGAGCACCCATCGTGAGCGTAGTATAGTGTTGGCAAGATACCGAGGTCGTCCAAGGACACAAGAGCTTTTAGTACCGGTTTATCCTCAACGTCTAATCAAAATAAAAAGGTTAGAAAAAAATGTTTTAAACTAAGAAAAATAAAAACTAACTAAAATGCTGAAAATAAAATAGAAAAAAAAACAGATAGACAAGATGAATCACTTGGTTCCGACTCGTATCTAGTGTAACCTTTGATTATTTCCGCACTTTTGCACATATTTAAGAGATTATCTTAGTTATTGTAGTAGGCCCCTCTTTTGAAGGTGACGTTACCCTCACCCCAGTAGTTTGAGTCAGCAAGGATACAATCCTAAAAGGGTGGATCATTGGAAGATAATTAATTAAGTTATTAATGCAAATTATGGTAGGCCCCTCTTTTGGAGGTGACGTTACCCTCGACTAAGTAGTCTGAGTCAGTAGGGATACAGTCCTAAATAGCCGGGTTATAGTATTAATAGTAGTTAACTTATGAGGGGATCAAAGAGTTTGGACCCCCGCCATCCAATACCGTTAAGTATTGAAGGAGGTCCTACTAAATTTGACCCAGGTCCATTGCAGGACTCTAAACGCTGAACAATGGCAAGACCTTTACCAAACCGTTCCCTTAACCCCCGACTAGGTAGCCAACATACCTCCATATAGACCGTGGAGATATGAATGGTGAAAATCTTTTATTTTATATAGACAGTAAAATAATGCCAAGACACCACGGATAAACGATAAGGAAAGATCACCTTCAACATAAGCAACTAGTTATTAAAGTCATTAATACAAAAATCAAATAAAAAGTGCAAAAGATTAGAAATAAAAAGTATTACACTAGACACTTTGTCTTCACCAAGTGATGTAAGAGACTTAGGCAAACATGGCCTTGATTGTCAAGAACTCTTACGATCAATCTTGGATCCCGAGACGACTCACACACTCTATGATGGACAATGGATGATGGTGGTGGATGATGGTGTTATGGTGGTGGTGGGTGGTGGATGAAGTGTGAGAGAGGTGGTGTGGCAAGGGATGAGTTGAAATGTGTAACATCTGTGCTTGTAATCATTATGAACAGTTCTATTATCAATAAAACAATGTTATTTGATCCCAATGATTGTTTGGTTGTGTTTTACATTTTTCATGTTTTGACTTTTATGTAATTTCAAACTCTATAGCACTTTTTGGAGATTTATACGCAAACTGTTGCGTAAACGTAATCAGTTTGATGCGACAAATACTCCAGAACATCAACACATACTTAACATACCTTAAATAACCTTTACATAACTTAGAAATAAGTTTTGAAGGCTTTGGTATGACAAAAACAAGTTAATTCGCTTACAGGGACTAAACTTGACAAACTACGAAAGTATGCCAATTTGAACTATAACAGACATTCCGGAACATGACCATAAGTTAAACACACCTTAAATATCCTTTACATAGCTTAGAAATAGGCTTTGAGGTGTTCGGTGTGCTAAAATAAACTTTTGGGTCATTCAGGGACTAAAAGTGTCAAAAAAAATGCACAAGTTTGCATTTTCGCGCATAACTTACGGTCTGAATACATCCGGACATCCAAAAATTTATGTAAGCACTAAAATATTTTAGTTTAGTGTTTGGCATGAGAAAAATCCATTCGTCACGCAATTTGGATCGTTTTTAACGCTTATGCGCATTCCGTCGTAATTAACCGAACAACGCGATTGTACGGCTAAACGAACCGACATCCGGCATATTTTTGAGCATGTTTCATGTTCCCTATACTTTAACATCCTTGTGAAGCTTAAAAATGGGCTTGACGGGTGTTAGAAGTGCCAAAACACGACGATACGCGCTCAGGAACCAAAACTGCAAAACTGCAAAAAAAAAATATAAAAAAATAAATAAATAAATAAATGCAGCAAAAAGCCATTTTAAACATAAGTTAGCATCCCCTAACACTTCCCAAAGGTCAAGTGCCACATGTTAATCTCCTATGGTGGCCAAAATTAGTTACCACAACATTTTGACAAGTGTACGGCCTAGATCGTGCCCCCTTTTCCAAGAAGCGATCCTAACGGTTGTGGGTTTACTATAAATACCCAACCCATTTTCACTCATTCCTCACTAGAATCTGATCTAAAAGACTCTAAGTTGAAACCATTGTTTCATACCTGAGTTATTTGGATCTAGATTAGCATTCGGGGACCTTTCGTAAGTATTCTTTCGTTCTTTTATTGTTTTTCGAGTCTTTTCGAGTCTGAAAGTCAAACTTTGTTTGACTTTCTGCATTGACCAATTTATGGTCGATGCGAAGTTCGTTTGAACTTCATAACGTGAGCGTGATCACGATGGTTATAGTCCCTAGTGACTATACCTACTGATTACCATGTTATCTAGGCTCAGTGACGAGCCGTAGTTTCGGTCAGAATACGTATTCTTGCGTATTTTGTAACCAAACTACTCTTAGGTATCACAACCGTTTGTTGTGATACCAAACCTGTTTTCTAAACTTAGTTAAGCATGTTTTAACATGCTTAACTCGTCACTTTTAGTTTAGTGCTTATATAGGGTCGTAAGGTAAGCGATCTAAACAATCGCTTATACTTTCGAACCCGACCCGTTTGGTCGATCATTAGGATCCGACCAAATACATTAGGTGACCATAGTATATAGGGAATAACCCTCTGAGGTTATACCTTATGGTCGCTTCGTTTAAGTAGTTGTATGATAGGTAGTTTATATGCCTTAGGTAAATTACCAAAATACCCCTTTGATGCCAAAATTCGTTTTAAACATATATAACATAACTTTTGACATCTAAACTGATTTGACAACCATATTAGACATGTTAAGGCATATATTACTTGTCATAGGACTAGTTAGGCGGTCCGAACGCGTTTCACGCGAACGGCGCGTTAAAGTAGCATAAGCTACCTAAACGGGTCGTAATGGGTCACAAGCACTTAGGTTAGGTTTCATTTAGTATGTAGGCTTTGTTAAACCATACTACATGAGTTCCCATACTCATTTGGTTTACGATCCCTCATTCTATCCGATCCTCCGATTTAGGTCCGGTTCATTAATATAGTTACTTATATTAGGTGTCGTTTGATATTCCGCGATCTCTAGCATTGCTTGGTGGTTATCTTAGGACTCCTGAGCAATCTCAAGTGAGTACATAGACCCCTCTTTTACTGTTTTCCAAACATTTTGGGGTGAAACACATGTGCCTACTTGTTACTTTCATGCTTTCCTGTTTTCACATCATATACCTGCTATGTTTGTTAGTACATTATAGTACATGATTTCATTACGTTTCATGCTATGTATGTCCATTGTGTGCATATTTAGTACATTGTTTTACATTACATTTCTGCTATGTATGTTAACTGATAGCATGCTAGCACATTGATTTACATGACTTTTCTGCTTTGTATGTTAACTTAGCATACTTAGTACATTGTTTTTATATAACATGTTCACTTTTGCTATGACATTTGGTTTGCACAAACGAGACTATTATACGTTCATTAACATTAGCTACGCCGCTCGGTAGTAAGTACTGGTACCATAGGACTTGACAAATCCCATTCCTGACATCCCGGGTTTGTTTGGATGTAAGGAATGACTGAATCCGAATACAATTCTTTTGATAACCTTGACTGAAAGGGTTATCCGACTGTCTCAAGGCTTGAATGTATGCGTTAACTTACCACATAAATGTTTGTATCAATGTAACATGTATTACTTTGCGAAACATAACTTTTTGATACATTCAAAATACTTTGTTTTGTACATTTCTACATTTGGACTATTTGACAATACTTTACTTACAAGACATAACATTTGTTACACATTACTTGACTACTTTTGGACTATCAACATTTGACATGGTTTATACAAGGACTTTTGACAATTGGTTTAAACATAGACATTATACATTGTTGGTTGGTTAAGTGACTTAAGTAACGAAATGTGAGTAATATGATACAAGCATGGTGGATATGCCGCTGGTACTTCCTATATATAAGTGTTTGTATTATATTACATATCATAGCGTTATTTAAATCATTGATTTTGGACTTATACATTTTATACAAGTAACATGTTTTCACAAGACTTTGTTTTACAATACGGTTTATTTTATACAACTCATTTTACATGGTTATTCATTTAACCATACCTTATTCTTTTACTTATACATATCATCTAAACTTATTGTTTTTCAAGCGATTTACAAAACAAAATCAAATTACAAGGTTCATGACTAAACATTTCTTAAACTTAAGTCATGAATCCTATTTTCACAAAACCTATGTATCTCACAGGCATTTTTATGCTGACGTACCTATTTTCACATGTGTTTTCAGGAGCTTTTCCGTAGGATGACGATCATGACACTAGGGCGGACCTGTGCCTTAGAGATTTAAAACGAAGATAGACTATGTTTAATTATGTTAAAAACTCTTTGATTCCTGTTTAAAACAATGAAACTCTTGTGTTGATAAATAAATACAACTTTGTATGCCATGGTTATGAAACAATTAATTCTGTTACAACACTCCCCGACGTTTTCCGCCACGTTTTGTATGTTATACGTGGTCGGGGTGTGACAGAATGAAACCAAGCACTCCTATTTATAGGCTGAACAGAAGGCTGGGCACGGCCCCGTGTCCGCTGGACACGCCCCCGTGCCTGTCTGACATTCTCTCTCTTCATTAATTGTAATTCGCAATTACAATTAATGCGCCTGTTGTACTTTCGCCACGCCCCCGTGTTCACTGGACACGGCCCCGTGGTGGGCAATAGAAGCTTCTACAGGTTTGTCTTTAGTGCCAGGACTGTCCATCCTGAGCACTCCCCCGTGCTGAGCTGGGCACGCCCCGTGTCGGGCTGGGCACGCCCCGTGCTCAGCTAGGCACAGCCCCATGCTCAGCTTTCTTCTTGTTTTTGCTTTGGGAGATGCTGTTGAGGGGGGTCGAGCATGCCACGTTTGTTCCTTTTCTTGTATTTATGCTAGATTTAGCTGCCTTTTTGCTTCTTTTGTTAATTTGAGCTCATTTAATCCTGAAAATACAAAAGGAAGACAAAAGCACACTTTTTCCAACATTAGTACTAAAAAAGAGTTAGTTTTATGCCTCATTTGATGAAATTTATATGTTACATTTTGAACACATCAGTATTCTACAATTATCGTCGGTATGTTGGGGGGTTTTGTATACAAAATTTGTTACTACATTGTGAGTAGTAACATGACCACAAGTCGGGTTGACAGTACCGCGGGTGGTAATTAAATCAGATAGAAACAAATGTAATTGCGCGACCGCCCTCAATACTGTACAATGGTTCTACTTAACTTGATTAAACTAGGATTCACTCACCAGTATTTCCCACTGAAAAAATGTTTTTAAATGCGTTTCAGGTAACAAAATGTGAAAGCCAAATAGAAGCCAACTGGACAGCACTGAAGGCTTGGAAAAGTGGCAATAAAGTTACCTAAGATAAAGAGATGTTTATTTAAATAAAATAGGGTTTATCCCTATAAAAATGTGTGTACTTGAAACTTGGGATTTTCCCATATGTTTAATATATTAAAAGCGTGGTATTTTACTCTGATAAAAATATTTCCTAACTACGATCCTGATGTGATTCCACTGCCAAAATGATAAAAATCTGGATACCACCAAAACTAGCCGCGACCGCCCTTTCCCAGGTTGTTAGGGGACGGGGGTTGCGACAAATAGAGGTTTCCATACCTTGAAGGTATATCATTTTCTTTTGTAAATCAACACAATCAATCAACAATCTATACTTACCCATTTTGCCAAAAACAAGCATAAACTACCACTTCATGAACTTGAAAATTTACAAAAAAATTGTAGTAACTTTCTAGTGTATTTAGTAAGTCTTGTTACCCTTTAAAGTGTGGTTGATTCTTTAAAAACATCATTTTTGAAGAATATAGATCTTTACAACTTATAATCACATTTTCTAAAAATGTTTCTTCATGGATTTTTCTTGTCACATATGTGCTTCTACACTTTATTAACCACCAAAAATGAGGGTTATTTATTTAAGAACCAAGATTAAGTAAGACTTGTATTTTTAACTTGGTTTCTTGAAAAATCATCTTTGAAATATTAGATTAACAAGACTTGCATCCCATTTTAATCATCATTTTACAAGAAAACAATATATTCTTTCAAGTTCATGTATTTCATGAGGATGATCTATGAATCTTTAACACTTTCACCCTCTCATCTTGCTAGATTATGTTTTTAATCATGATCTAGCAAGATCATATGATGATCTACATCATTTACATAAGTAAACAATCATCAAGTATCACAACATTAAACAACATGATTTCTTTAAGATTTCTTATAATTTTAAGCTTATGTTCATGTTTCATCTTCTTGTTTCTTAGTGTTCTTCATGATAATCAACATGTATCATCTTTTAACCACTTAAATAAGATGTAAAATGAAGAGATTAGTGTTCTTACTACTAGCTCAAGGCTAGGGATGATCAAGAGAAGAAAAGAGGTGGATAAAAGCAAATGGTGGAGGTTCTTTAACTTCCGAAAGCTCCTAGCTTCGTTATGCACCTTCTAACACCCTTGTGTATGCTTGGAATGTATGGAAGTTTGATGAATGAAGGTGGTGTGAGGGGGGTTGTTCTTGGCCGTGAACAAGTAAGAGAGCAGAGTGGTGTGTTGGTGTGTGGTGAGTTATGAGAGGTTATGGTTCCCTTGGTTATACTTAAAATCCAATATCTCATATTTCCTTTGTATAATATGTCTAAAAAGGGCCAATAAGATCTAGTATTAAATTGAAAGAAAATCACAAGGTAGGGGCTATGTTGGGCCATCCTATAGGTGGGGGGGGGGGGGTATAGGCTAAGGTTTAACCATAAGTTATTTATTTAGGTTAGAATCCAAGTATTAGTTAGGGATCTAGTTATTAAATATTTATATAGGGTGTTATGATGTTCGGGGACCATAACTAGCTTGGTAATGTTAAAACAGTGCTTCTAGTGAAAATTTGGTGTTTCGGGTAGTGTCCGGTTGTTCGGTTGGTTACAGGTTCGTTAAGGAGCTAAACTATGCAGTTTAGTGTGCTTTATGTACCCTTTTATGACAGTTTCAATTACCGACACTTAGGAAAGCATTCAGAACCATTTAACCATATTTCTTCATGAGATAAGTGTGTTTAAATGCTGAATTTGCTGATTTTCTGCAGAATTCTGCACTTTATGTGAGTTTTAGGCACTTTCTGGCACTTAAACTATCTCTAAGAAGGCAGTTTTACGATCCTTACTTTCCTACACATTATACTAGTGTAATACTTGTTTTCTGGCTCTTTCTATGTTCCAACACATTTTCTATCTATGTACTGAATTTCGTCAGCACTATCTGATTTGTCTGATAACTGTGCTAACTGTATATCGTGCATCATTTGAGTCAATAAAGTTCTCATGCAATAATGATATGACATTAAACAATATGTGATGCACATGTATGTATAAAGCAATAATCAGCAAGCAGTTCAAGTCATTAGTTGTAATTCAGCACAGTCATTAAGCACTAATAATGGTTTAATAGTTGTACGGATACCTGGAATTTTGACAGTTGTCACATTCTCCCCATGTTAAGAAAATTTCGTCCCGAAATTTTAAGGCTTACTACTAGCAGCAAGGGAGTTGGGGAACAAATGCGGGTATTTAGCTTTCATGCGATCTTCACGCTCCCAAGTAAACTCTGGGCCGTGACACGCGTTCCATTTAACCTTGATGAGTTTAACACTACTCCTCCGAGTCTTGTTAACCTTCCAATCTGTAACCTCAATGGGTTCTTCAGTGAACTGAAATGTGTCTTCAATGTGAACTTCATCAGCAGGGATAACCACTGTTTCTTGTGTTGGACTTTTCTTCAGGTTAGATACATGGAATGTATCATGAACACCATTAAGTTCCTCTGGTAGTTCCAACTTGTACGCTATAGAACCAACCCTTTCTAAAATTTTGAACGGTCTGATAAATCATGGGTTTGACTTACCACGCTTCCCAAAGTGTGCCACACCTTTCCAAGGTGAAACTTTCAACAAAACCATATCACCCACTTCAAATTCCAAAGGTTTCCTTCTTTGGTCCGCATAGCTCTTCTGTCGATCACGAGCCGCCTTGATGCGCTCTCGGATCTGCATGATCTTATCAGTCATCTCTTGGACCAGTTCGGGACCAACCAACTGTCAATCACCTGCATCTGCCCAGCATAACGGTGATCGACACTTGCGTCTGTAGAGAGCCTCGAACGATGCAGCTTGAATGCTTGTATGGTAGCTGTTGTTATAGGAAAACTCAACCAAAGGCAGGTGAGTGTCCCAACTGCCACCCAAGTCCATTACGCAAGCACGTAGCATATCTTCTAACGTCTGAATCATTCTCTCACTTTGGCCGTCCGTCTGTGGATGAAAAACAGTACTCAGATTCAACTGAGAACCAAACGCTTCTTGAAAGGATTGCCAAATCCTTGACACAAATCGTCCGTCTCTATCAGATATAATCGAGACAAGCACTCCATGACGTGCGACTATCTCCTTTAGGTACAGCTCAGCTAGCTTACCTGTGTTATTCTTTTCTCCGATTGGAAAAAAGTGCGCAGATTTTGTCAAACGGTCCACGATTACCCAAATCGTGTCATGACCTCTGGGTTTCTTGGGAAACTTTGTTACGAAATCCATTGAGATCTGCTCCCACTTCCACATGGGTATCTCAGGTTGCTGAAGAAGACCTGAAGGCTTCTGATACTCGGCCTTTACCTTGGCACAAGTCAAACACTTTCCAACATAAGTAGCCACATCGCCCTTAAGTCTTGGCCACCAATAAGTAGCCACATTGCCATCAAATTTTGGTACATCTTATCCGATCCTGGGTGGATCGAGTACCTCGATTTATGAGCTTCATAAAAAATAACATCCCTAAGACCACCAAAAAGGGGAACCCAAATTCGTCCCATAAAACACAAGCTTCCTTCCGTGTTGGGTACCAACTTTTTCTCCATCCCACGGAGATATTCAGCCTTTAAGTTTTCCTTCTTAAGAGCTTCTCTCTGCACAGCACGAATGCGCAACGAGAGGTCTGTCTGAATAATCATCTCCAAAGCCCTAACCCTTATGGGCTTGATCCTCTCTTTCCGACTTAAGGCGTCTGCCACCACATTCGCCTTTCCTGGATGATATTTGATTTCACAATCATAATCATTTAATAGCTCAACCCATCGTTGCTGTCTTATATTGAGCTCTTTCTGATCGAATATGTGCTGGAGGCTCTTATGATCTGTAAAGGTCGTACATCGGGTACCATAAAGGTAATGCCGCCAAATCTTCAAAGCAAACACCACTGCGCCTAATTCCAAATCATGCGTGGTGTAGTTATTCTCATGAACCTTCAATTGGCGTGAAGCATAAGCGATAACCTTTTGTCGCTACATTAGCACACAGCCCAATCCCTGATGCGAGGCGTCACAGTATACCACGAAGTCATCGGTGCCTTCTTGAGCAGCTAAAAAGCTTCCTCTTGTTTATCTCCCCATTCGTACTTCTTATCCTTTTGAGTAAGGGAGGTCAGCGGCTGAGCGATTTTTGAAAAATCCTCAATGAATCTGCGGTAATACCCTGCTAAACCCAAAAACTGTCGGATCTCGGTTGGCGTCTTCGGAGTTTCCCAATTCTTAATCGCCTCAATCTTGGTGGGATCCACATGAATTCCATCTTCATTCACCATGTGACCAAGGAACTGTACCTCACGCAACCAAAACTCGCACTTTGAGAACTTAGCATAAAGTTTCTCCTTCTTAAGCAGCTCTAAAATAACTCTAAGGTGTTACTCATGCTCTTCCTTAGTCCGTGAATAGATCAACATATCGTTGATAAATAAAATCACGAATTTATCGAGATAGGGTTTGCAAACTCGGTTCATCAAATCCATAAATACTGCCGGTGCATTTGTTAAACCAAATGGCATCACTAGAAACTCGTAATGTCCATAACGAGTTTTAAAGGTAGTCTTTGGTATACTCTTTTCAGGAATCCGCAGCTGGTGATAACCTGACCGAAGATCGATCTTGGAGTAGTAACACAAACCTTGAAGTTGATCGAATAAATCATCAATCCTCGGCAAAAGATACCGATTCTTGATGGTTAACTTGTTCAGCTCCCGGTAGTCGATGCACATACGAAAACTACCGCCCTTCTTCTTGACAAACAAAACAGGAGCTCCCCAAGGCGAGAAGCTTGGTCTAATGAATCCCTTGTCCAGTAGCTCCTGAAGCTGCATCGAAAACTCTTGCATCTCTGAAGGCTCAAGTCGATAAGGTGCCTTGGCTACAGGCGCGGCACCTGGAACCAAGTCAATATGGAATTCGACTTGTTGTTGGGGCGGTAATCCTGGCAAGTCTTCGGGGATGACTTCAGGATATTCCCTTACCACAGGGATATCTTCGAGCTTCGGTTCTTCTGCTTCTTTATCAACAATGTGAGCCAAGAAGCCAACACATCCTTTATGCATAAACTTCTGGGCCTTCAAACAACTGATAATCTATAGAGGCATGTCATGCTTTTCTCCGTGCACTACAATCATCTCTTCATTCGCCATCGGGATACGGATAATCTTCTCATGGCATACGATCTCAGCTCGGTTACTCGACAACCAATCCATTCCAACTACTACGTCGAAACTTCCCAATTCTACTGGCAGCAGGTCAAGCGTAAACTCACGCTCTCTAAGCTCTATCACACAGCCTCTAACTACTTCCTTAGCTTCTATTAGCTTTCCATTAGCTAGTTCTATCGAATACGGAATATCTAACTTACTGGCAACCAACCCAAGTATATTCTTAAACTCTAGAGATACGAAGCTATAGTCGGCACCAGTATCAAATAGCACAGAAGCAAAATGTTGATTGATAGGGAATGTACCAGTGACTACGTTCGGATCCTGGCGACCTTCCCTAGCTCCAATGATGAATACTCTTCCCTGAGCTTGGTTGTTCTTTGGGCAATCCCGCTTGAAATGCCCTACATCACCACAGCCAAAACAACCTTGGCCGCGACCATTTCCATTTCCATTTCCATTTCCGCCCTGGTTGTTGCTTGCTCCACGGTTTCCGCTACCAGCTTGATTCCCGTTTCCATTCCGGTTTCCATTACCTCCCTGGTTATTTCTATTCCCATAATTGTTTCCACCACGGTTACCATTGCCGTTGCCTTTTCCATTTTCTCTCTGACCACCATTCCCACGACCATTACCTACCCAGCACGTTTCCTTCGAATGACCATTCTTTACATAGGTTTCACATTTCCTAAACCTACACTGGCCGACATGATGAAACTGACATACATCACATTTGGGCAGGGTGCCCACATATCCTTTTCCCTTGTTCTCCGAACTTGCAGCACCAGTCCTGACCTCGGCTGGTGGGTTAGCATCTTTACGCTTGTTAGTTCCACTGTTGTTTCCTTGGGTACCCTTCTTGAAATTCGAGAACTTCCTTTTGTTCTCTCCAGTCGACTCGACATGAGTCTCTTTCTTCTTATGCTCAGAGATTGAAAACTTTCCCAAACGGATCGCTTCCTCAGTCAAAGCCACACTCAAGTCAATGGCTTCAGTAATCGTTGGAGGCTTCGAAGTAGTCACCATGCTCAGTATTTGGGGTGCCAATCCCCAAATTAAACGTTCGACTCTCTTGAACTCTGGCTCTACCATGTAGGGGACAACTCGAGACAGATCATGGAATCTCTGCACGTACTCAGCTATCTTAGGACCATCTATTTTCAGATTCCAAAATTCGGTTTCCAACTTTTGAATCTCTGCCCTTGAACAGTACTTCTTGCGCATCAGCTCTTTCATCTCATCCCACGTCATAGCATACGCTGCAGCCTCACCTAGAGTCTGAACCTAAAGGTTCCACCATGACAGAGCTCCATCTAGGAATAGTCCAGAAATGTAAGTGACTTGATGCTCCGGCGCACACTTGCTCATTCGTAGCACATAATCTGTCTTCTCAGTCCATCTTACGAAGGCTACAGCACCTCCAGTGCCGTCAAAGTTCAGAGGCTTGCAGTCAAGGAACTGCTTGTAAGTACAACCTGTACAAGCAACATCATTCATAGAAAGCATTAGCAAACGCACATGGAAATGTCCAAACGTATTGTAATGTGTCTTAGGTGACTTAAACATTACCGTGAGGTGGGTTATTTCCTGAGGTACCTTCGCTGTGTTCAGAGCGTAGGGCCTCATGTTGTGCGATTGCTTGTGAAATCCATTCGTGCAGTTCTGCCTCTGTTGTGGGCAACTGAATGTTCCTTCGAGGAGGCATCTTCTAAAAGAAGATTGTATAGGTCAGGTCTTATTCGTATAATGACTATATAGTACGTATATAATAGCTTTTATCCTACCAAGCAAGCATATAGCATCACAATCATAGCACAAACATGTAAATCAACAACTTATTTAATGAGAACATGACGATTGAGCTTCCATTAATCATCGACCACAAATATTGTTACATGTTTTACAAGTGTATCATATCAAAAGGATCACAGGGTCACACTACCCTTGTCCAACTGACGTGACCGTGTCGTCCCGATCAGTCAAAAACCCAATTAAACCTAGGTAGCTAGGGTAAGTCGGGTATCGTATCCACAAAGAGCAGGTGGTCAGTATCGCACGACCCGTTCGATTAGTTAGACTATTTACAAACAATGTACAACGTGAGTATGAAGTTTGCTAATTTTATTTGTTCAATTGATTGGAAAATAAATCGGAGTGAACCGACAATGGGTATTATCTAAAACACTTGTGATTAACTAAAATTGCAACTAAAATACTAAATAGAAAGTTGAAACAAGAAATGAGAATACGGATCACACCCGGTTCGATAATTGAAAGACCTGAGTTCCTACATGTTTTAACTTGATTCAATTGCATACAGTGATTAACGGATTACTATCACGAAGCTTAGGTGCCAATTGTATCAACGTCATAGACAACGGACCGTAATGCACTTCGTTGCCTCGGACATGTAAATCCTAACTTACGATAAGGCATAAGTGCACAAATTCATTTCGCAAAGTCATAACTTTATCATCGTTCGAGAATTCACAAATTCAATTCAAATGCACGACAATTATCATAAGTTTCAAATACTAAACAATTTGTCACAAAACTAAATTAAAATACAAATGTATAAACCCTAGAAATCTTACAACATCTACACCGGGGTGAAACCGACGAGACTAGCCGCTCATGGTTGAATGGACGCGATCACAAGCTTGAGATAGTGATGAAGACATGATCGAATCCGAATCCGGTGTTGTGCGGATGATTAATGATGATGATGTGTGATGATTTGAGAGCCAAAACAACGGTGTACGGCTGCCTCCAGATCGATTCTCCTTTTTTTTAATGTTGTGATGTTTTTCCAAAACAAAGCCCACTCTCACGTGCCTTTCTTGTGCATCCCCATAAAGTCTAATATGTCGGCCCACTTAGGGCCCAAGTCTGCTGCACATATGATCCGTAAAGGCCAAAACTGTGTTATGTGGCTGCCCAAAAGTCAATGGTGATGATTTCTCAAAATCTGCCAACATAATTGTATATGTATGCGTGTATTTTAATGTTAGCCGCCAAAAACAAGTCCACCAAAAATAATGGACACGTGATGATGATGTTTTTTTTCTTTTCTGATATTGCTTCTTTCTTGCTTCTCCCAATTCTAATAGAGATATCATATTGACTTTGTGTTATGTTCAAAATATCATAATCCCCTTGCATGTATGCATGTATATATGATTCCCTTTTTCAAAGTCTGCACATGCATCTTTTTTTTTAATTAGTTTTTCAATCCCTTTAAATGCCTTCAACCCAACAATACATGCATCACCATATTATAACTGCCCTCAACCGTCGCCTACGGTTTAATACCGCAGGTTACGGTAGTAACCTTCTGTTCATTCGGTTGATTCTTGGCCGTAAATGACATTGTATACCGTAGGCTACGTTACTTGTGATGACTCCACTAAAGGCTTGATTTCAACTTTCACTTAATTACCCATAAGCCCCTAAACTTTGTAGCATCACATCTCTTAAATCTCCGAACTCTAACTTGACCCGAATCGACGACCGATCAGCACGAATCACTTTGCTCATCATCCTTGAACACTCTAACTTTGTCGGTTTAACCAGTTTAACCTGTAAAACTATAAAAACTCGTAGTTATTTTATTCGACACGTATAATTACTTAGAACCGAATAAAACACACAAGTTAAACACTTTAACGGTCGGTTTTCACTCTCTACATCACCAACAAGTCTATCAGTCTACAAAAGTCATACAATCAAAAGGTGGTCTCCAAAAGGCTTCACAAGCTAGGCTCAATAGTGGTGCTCTCATCAAAAGCAAAGCAACCTACATAAAACCAAAAACCAACTATGCCGATGGTGGTGGAGGAGCAGGTGGTGGAAAGAAAAGCAAGCTGCACACATGCGCAAGCTCCTCCTCAAGCTCATAAATATGACGCAACAGATAACTGATCTGCTGCTCGACAGTGAGAAATCGAGCATCAAATTCTGGAAAAGGAGTGAGTGGTGCAGGTGGATGTGAAAACGGAGACGATGATGAACGAGGGGGAACGAAAGCAGGCTGACAAGGATATGGCAAAGGACGCGGTGTCATCTCAAGCTCCAAAATCCTACGACTCATGATCTCATACTGAAGCTGAAGGGATAGAAGCAACTCATCCCGTGTATAACCAATAAACTGTGAGGGATGGTAGGGGTCCGAAATCGGCATGGTATATGGTGGGAACCATCTGAGTGGCTCATCCAGTGGTAAAGAAGTAAAAGGAGCAAAAGGTGCAGACTGGGGAATGTGTGGAAAAGCTACTGAAACATGAGGGTCATGACTAGGCTGCTGGCCTGAAGTGCCTTCCCCTGGACGGGGTGCGGGTATGTCCTGCAAGAATACGATAGGTAGATTGACACGATGGACATCAGACTCCACATGGTGAAAAGGAGCAACATCAGCGGGTGCGGGTGCAGGTGGAGGAATGAATGGCTCAATAACAGGAAGGTCAATGGGTGCAGGGACTGGATCAGGTATGAGGGGTGCAATGTCAGGTAAGCCAAATGGAACAGGGCCATGATCAAGCAAGGGCTCAGGATCAGCAGGTGCAACGTCAGGCTTATCAACAGGAATGAAATCTAGATCAAGATCAAGCTCGGGATCGTGTGGAGGAGACGGTGTAGCTGACATGGCTGTATCATCATCAGAATCAGTGGCATAGTATCGCAATCCAACTACCTGCAAAGCGGAATACGTCACAGACTCAAAGGAATCTGAGACAGAGTGCAAACTAGTGTCAGAGGAAATCTCAATAACAGGGATCTCAGGTAAAGGGCTAGCAACAACATCCTCATCTAGCTCTCCATCGCCATGGGCATCATCGGGAGGACCATCAACAAACAAATCAAAATCATGATCAAACAGATCATCAAGAGGCCAATCCTCAGGAGGGATGACCACTAAAGGAACAGGAGCGAGGATCGGTGCCACAATATGCTCACCATCGGGATGCCCAGTGATAAGATGATCGTGGACTGGAATGGGAATAACAAAAGGATCCTCGTCTGGGATACCATCAGCAAGCGGTAAGTCATCTCCAAAATCGGGTAACGCAAACGGCTGGAAGTCGTCGTCTGATAGCATATCTGGGTCGCTCTCAGTATCTGAGGTAAAGATCTCCGGCTCTGGTGCGATCTCGTCATCGGACACAATAGCCATCGGGTCATCAATATCGGATAATCCGCTCTCGGATGAAGACATAGTGTCTGTAACAGAACAATCATAACATATGCACATATATTAACCACTATCATTTAATATGCAATCAAAGACAATGTATCACGAAATCATGTATCCTTCCTAGTCTCCCAGACTAAACCTCCCAGTCTGCCAGACTAAACCACCTAGTCTCCCAGACTAGACAACCTAGTCTCCCAGACTAAACCACCTAGTCTCCCAGACTAAACCACAAAAGTAAACCTTGCAATCGTGTTTCGTGTCTTTCCGTTTGTAAAAATGTTTGTTTCCCTGAATTTGGGCGTTTCGTGTATGCAATGAAAACATGTTGTAAAAACATTTTCGTGAGAGCCCAAATGATTGTAGTCTAGACTCGAGAAGGAATCCTAGTTCGCTACAATCAAAGCTCTGATACCAAACTGTCACACCCTGACTTTTGCAGAAGAGTGATTATGTGTGACTTGCTTAATATTATTGCATTCAACCATAACAAACATCTATCTGATAAACTAAAGATAATCATCCATTAAATAAGTTTAAAATATCACAAACAACATTGTTTTCGGAATCCAACACCGACCTTAATTCCATATTACAAACCATGCAAATAGTTTTAGAGTTCCATAAAGACTCAACAAAAGACATTAATAAAAACCAGGTTTTGAACTATGCATCTTATCTAGGATAAGATGCACAATCCAAACCCTTAGACTACAGATGACATCTTTTATTCTCAACCTCACTTGAAACATCCAAACGCCCGCCAGATCCACATTTAATTCTGTAACATCCCGAAAATACAAAACTTTATATTAGAATTATAAAGTGTAAAATAAACAAGAATAAGCTAACTAGAATAAATAACCCAGTTAGTTAGGAGTCTTGTAGTAACACATGAATGAGTTAAAAAGCCAAAGATATAAACTAAATAAGAGTGGAGGGACCTAGGTTGTCAAAATTTAAACTTGTATTATCTAATTTAATAAAAAAAACAAAACCAAACACTCCATTAAGGAGGTCTGGTCGATCAGAGCAAGAGAAGGGCGACCCCCACCCTCCAAAAACCCTAGAAATCACAAATCCAAGGCATAAATCAAGTCCTAATCGAAATCTGATCATGGAATCGTGATCACCTTGTTAAAGGGGTCATAAGGTATGTCGAATTAGGTCATATTCATTCGATTCAAAGTTCATGCATGTGATTGAAATCGAGTGTAGAGCTTGATTATGTGTTGTAAACATGAAATTAGAAGTGATATAAGGTTTAGGGACAAACCCTAGACGATTTCTTGTCAAATTCTTGCATGATAATTGTATAGATCAAAATCACCATAATGGGTGATTAGTATGTTAGTAGAACTTGATGGACACTAGGATTAAAACTCTTGTTCTAGTGTAAACTGAAATTATGAGGAAAACTCTAAGTTGTTGATGTTAACATATAGACATGTAGTCTTATGGAAGTTAATTAGGGTGATAAACTCAAGTCATGAACTTGGTTTAGATCATGTAAAAATCTGACCCGCTAGGTGTTTGATAAAATGCCTAAAAGAGGGTTAAAATGTTAAAAGTTGGGTAAAACGCATATTTGAATATGTTAAGAAATAATGCGTTAAAGCTTATGAGAGTTCTAATCTTGTTATGAATTGAACTCTTTAGGCAAGGAATCCGGAACGTCAAGTGGACACGCCGGAGGTGATACCCGCGGAAAAGGTGTGCTTTAAAGGTACGTGGCTTAAGCCCCGTTAAATTATGTATAAATGTTTAGTTTTGTTGTAGTGTAATGGATGCGTTTGATGCGTCGTTAAAGTGGCGAACTACACTCGACCATCAAACAGGTCAAAGTAAAGACTTGGAATTTAGTTTGGCTAGTCAATGAAGTGATGGTTTTCACTAAATAGCCAAACGGGTCAAAATGATGTTTTTAAAAGAATCACGAGAGTAGAGACTTGAAAGTCTCATACTTCGTTAAATGATGAATTGTACCATACCAATGATTTGGTTATATTAATCTAAGTATAAGAACCCGGAATTTGGGTCAAACAATAGAAGTTAAATGAAAAAGGGTCGTTTGAAACGGAATGCTTGAATTCCGAAGAAACAAGTATTTAGCCCTAAGGGAACGCAAATCCATAGAATGGCGCGAATACACCAAATATATGAGCCCGGGAAATTGGGTAATTATGTCTAAAAGGTCTTAAGAATGGAAAAGAGGTGTTATGCACTTACACTAATGGGTTGGATAATTGAAATAAGGAAATTGTGAACCGATTGTCGGTATCTCAGTTTCCGCAATGTGAAATTTACATGGTTGAATCCGAAATTTTATTACGGACTCATAGGAAAAAGAATCGGTTAAAACGGACTAGCGAGTGAAAAGTTATGACCGGTTAAAGTTAGAATTTTGATGATTTTCGGAGCTGGGCAAAAATGCAGGATTTAAACCTGCACCTGCTGGAAAAAGCGTTCCCCCGCACCACGCGGAGGAACACATGAATACCCACGCGATACGCGGAAGCCGTCGCGAGTCGCGACGGATTTAACGTCTCCTGCCGCGACACGCGGGAGGATCAAAGTCAGAATTTTTATTTTCTTTTATTGAATTGATGCTGGAACTTGTTTATACGTATTATGTCAATGCCAAAACTAATGATTTTAGTGGTTTTGACCTTAGGTGACTATGGTGGGCTTCCGGATGGCGGTCAAGCAATGTCGAAGAACCGAACACGTATTTTGTAGCTTCCGCGTTAACTTAACTTTGTTTAGACAATGATTTTGATGTAAATGAATTATTAACCATGTCCTAAGTTTTAAACTAGTCGGTAGTTGACTAGTAGAAGTTACTTTAAACTTTCGTTTTGTACTTAACATGATCATGTTTGGTATTTCGAATTGAAAATCTTTTGTAAATTAGATTTTTAGTATAAACTCATGTAATATATTAAGTAATCTCATTATCATAAAAATGGTGTTACAAATTCCCTGAAATACATGTAGTTTGAAAACATCAATAAAAGTTGAGCGAGTTCATGTGTTTGTTTGTGTGTATGAATAAACCTTTGGAATCATTGAAAGTATGTATGTATGTTTGTAAACCCCGGTTTGAAAGCAACAAGGAAAACAAATCATTAATGGTTTGCAAGGCCATTAATATGTGTGACGCGATGCAGGAAGGCTCAAACCTAGAAAATTTGTCTCCGGCAATAAGACATAGTCACCTCATGGGCCACCCTGGTCCACATGGGTGTGGGCTCGCTACACCCAAATAGATCAATCACTCATGTCCCTCGGTCCTACAATGAGGATTAATGGTCTTAAGCTTTGTATCCACCACTCATATGATCTAGCAGTACCCTTCCTTAGCTAACCATACCACATATAAACGTTTGTAAACAGTTTGTAACATGTACTTCACCCCCGAAGTTATAAAAACTGAAAACAGTTAAGAGAAAAGGGGGACATGAATTCACGGTTTTGCGTTCTTCGTAATCAACTATAACTCAAAGCTTATCCTGGTGCACACGACTACCTACAACGTACTATGATCTATCAAACGAGCGGGTCGTGCCTTGACTTGGTATTAATTAGTGTCTTTGAGTTACGCTCTTTGTGTCTTCAATATTATTCCAAGTTATATAATTAGTTGTTAAAATAATAAATATTTTAACTTAAACTATATTTATTAAATTTTTGGAATAATAGTTAGAATAATATATTTTTACTTGTTACCTTTCAAGTATTTAAACATGTATATCCTTCCCAAGGATGAGTGTATTTGTATTTGTATTTGTATTTGTATTCTTATACTTGTATATTTTTGCCATGTATTGGTGTCGTATTCCGGTGTGTATTTATACGTACGAAAATTCGTATTTTCTTGTAATTGTTAAGTATTCTTATACTTAATTTTGTATTAATTTTCCGGAATAATATTTCTAATAAAAATTCACCAATAGATATTTCCAAAATATATATTTTAAGAAATATTACTTAGAAAAATTATTTATAATTTACCCATGGCAAAAATATTTGTATTTCCATATACGTTCCAAAAATAATATATTTTCAAGTCTAATCTAACTTGGAAAATATATATAAACTTATTTTTCACTCAAAAATAATATACTTCATGTTTGTTTGAGAAAAATATATATTTCCTCCAAAAATAATATATCTTCTATTAATTCCAAAAAAATATATTTTTATTTACCAAAAATAATATATTTTCTTCTTGTCAAAATATGATATAAACTTGTAATAATTGTGAAAATCACATTTTCATTCACTTGGTGTCCAAAATATACTTATGAATAAATTTCCGGAATATTTTTTAAGTTATATTCCTTTGTTCGGTTTCCCCAATAATTTGGGTGTAATTTGTATATTAATATTCTTGGAATTTTGGTAATATTTTGGATTGTAATTTCTTGGTATTTTGATGAGTTAAATTATTTCAAGTCCTAAAATAATATAACTAATACACATAATATACAAATAATCACACACATGGTGATATCTAAATATATATTTCCTAAATATATATTTAGTCACTTTTATTTATAAAAACCAACCGCCAATATTTATAAATTTTGTAACAAAGACTATGGCAAACTTTATGTGAAAATCCATGGTTTGAAATATACTTGTAAATATTTGTTTAAAAATATTTTTCTAAGTGTTTAATTTTTAGAAAATTTTTGCCATAGTTTCCCCTAAAAATGGAGGTTTCCATACCTTGAAGGTATATCGTTTTCTTTTGTAAATCAACACAATCAATCAACAATAAACAATCTATACTTACCCATTTTGCCAAAAACAAGCATAAACTACCACTTCATGAACTTGAAAATTTACAAAAATTTGTAGTAACTTACTAGTGTATTTAGTAAGTCTTGTTACCCTTTAAAGTGTGGTTGATTCTTTAAAAACATCATTTTTGAAGAATCTAGATCTTTACAACTTATAATCACATTTTCTAAAAATGTTTCTTCATGGATTTTTCTTGTCACATATGTGCTTCTACACTTTATTAACCACCAAAAATGAGGGTTATTTATTTAAGAACCAAGATTAAGTAAGACTTGTATTTTTAACTTGGTTTGTTGAAAAATCATCTTTGAAATATTAGATTTACAAGACTTACATCCCATTTTAATCATCATTTTACAAGAAAACAATATATTCTTTCAAGTTCATGTCTTTCATGAGGATGATCTATGAATCTTTAACACTTTCATCCTCTCATCTTGCTAGATTATGTTTTTAATCATGATCTAGCAAGATCATATAATGATCTACATCATTTACATAAGTAAACAATCATCAAGTATCACAACAACATTAAACAACATGATTTCTTTAAGATTTCTTATAATTTTAAGCTTATGTTCATGTTTCATCTTCTTGTTTCTTAGTGTTCTTCATGATAATCAACATGTATCATCTTTTAACCACTTAAATAAGATATAAAATGAAGAGATTAGTGTTCTTACTACTAGCTCAAGGCTAGGGATGATCAAGAGAAGAAAAGAGGTGGATAAAAGCAAATGGTGGAGGTTCTTCAACTTCCGAAAGCTCCTAGCTTCCTTATGCACCTTCTAACACCCTTGTATATGCTTGGAATGTATGGAAGTTGGATGAATGAAGGTGGTGTATGGGGGGTTGTTCTCGGTCGTGAACAAGCAAGAAAGAAGAGAGAAGAGTGGTGTGTTGGTGTGTGGTGAGTTATGAGAGGTTATGGTTCCCTTGGTTATACTTATAATCCAATATCTCATATTTCCTTTGTATAATATGTCTAAAAAAGGCCAACAAGATCTAGTATTAAATTGAAAGAAAATCACAAGGTGGGGGCCATATTGGGCGTCCCATAGGTGGGGGGGGGGTGTATAGGCTAGGGTTTAACCATAAGTTAGTTATTTAGGTTAGAATCCAAGTATTAGTTAGGGATCTAGTTATTAGATATTTATATAGGGTGTTATGATGTTCGAGGACCATAACTAGCTTGGTAATGTTAAAACAGTGCTTCTAGTGAAAATTTGGTGTTTCGGGTAGTGTCCAGTTATTCGGTTGGTTACCGGTTCGTTAAGGTGCTAAACTATGCAGTTTAGTGTGCTTTATGTACCCTTTTATGACAGTTAAGAGAAAAGGGGGACATGATATAAGTGTGTTTAAATGCTGAATTTGCTGATTTTCTGCAGAATTCTGCAGTTTATGTGAGTTTTAGGCACTTTCCGGCACTTAAACTATCTCTAGGAAGGCAGTTTTACGATCCTTACTTTCCTACACACTATACTAGTGTAATACTTGGTTTCTGGCTCTTTCTGTGTTCCAACACATTGTCTATCTATGTACTGAATTTTGTCGGCACTTTTCTGATTTGTCTGATAACTGTGCTAACTGTATTTCGTGCATCATTTGAGTCTATAAAGTTATCATACAATAATGATATGACATTAAACAATATGTGATGCACATGTATGTATAAAGCAATAAGCAGCAAGCAGTTCAAGTCATTAGTTGTAATTCAGCACAGTCATTAAGCACTAATCATGGTTTAATAGTTGTACGGATACCTGGAATTTTGACAGTTGTCACAAATCGATCCTAACAATTTGGAACTTACGTATGCTCTTCGATTTGAATTTCAGACCACAAACAATGAAGCCGAGTACGAAGCTTTGATTGCTGGACTCAAGCTTGCAAAAGAAATGGGTGTCAAAAGGCTTCAAGCCTTCACGGATTCATTGCTTGTCTCCAACCAAGTAAACGACAACTACATGACCAAAGAACCAGACATAAAGAAATACTGTGAAAAGGCCAAGGAGCTTATGAACTCATTTGAAACAATCATCTCTCCAAGAACTAGAAGTACAAGATGTCATCACCGAGGAAGGCATAAATTGGATGACCCCGTTGATCAAATTCCTCACAAATGGTGAACTACCAAAGGATCAAGTGGAAGCTGAGAGGGTTCGAATAAAATCAAGACAATATGTGTTGCAAGAAAATATCCTATACAAAAAGGGTACCTTGCACCATTGCTTCGTTGTGTCGGCCCGGAATAAAGTCAATACTTGATTAAGGAGGTTCATAAAGGAATTTATGGAGCTCATTTCGGCCCAAGGTCAGTAGTTTCAAAATTAATGAACCTTGGATACTTCTGGCCCACCATGCATCGAGATGCAAACCAGCAATTGAAGAAGTGTGAAGCCTATCAAATACATGCTCCAGTGCCAAAAAGCCTAAAGCATGACTTGGTTCCCATCTCATCTGCTTGGCCATTCAACAAATGGGGAATGGACATCGTTGGACCATTCCCCCCCGGCCAAAGGAGGAGTTAAATTCCTCCTAGTAGCGGTTGACTACTTCACCAAATGGCTGGAAGTGAAGCCGTTGGCAAAGATAACAGGAAAGCAAATCATTGATTTCGTATGGGAAAGCATCATTTGCAGATTTGGGTTACCGGGAGTATTAGTCACGGACAATGGTAAATAGTTTGCTGAGAAGCCTTTCAGCACATGGTGCAAAGAATTCCGAATAACACAAGTCTTCAGCTCAGTAGCCTACCCTCAATCCAACGACCAGGTTGAAAGAACAAATCGAAGCAATGTTGAGGGCATCAAAACACGATTGGGAAAGCATGATACCAATTGGCTTTAAGAACTCCCAAACGTGTTGTGGGCAATAAGAACAACAAAAAAAAACAAGTCACAAGAAAACACCTTATAGCTTGGTGTTCGGATCCTAAGCTATAATCCCAGCAGAAATAGGAGTTACAACAAAGAGAACGTTCAACATTGATCTAGTAGCGAATAAGAAAGAGACGATGTTGAACTTGGAACTCCTAGAAAAAGTACGAGATCAAGCAGCCATTCAAGAAGCAAGGTATAAACAAAAGATGGAATCCTACTACAATGCCAGGGTAAAGCACGAACGATTCAAGCCTGGTGACCTAGTCCACAGAAACAATGAGGCAAGCAAGAAGGAAAGCCAGGGAAAACTTGGTCCCAAATGGGAAGGACCATATGCCATCCTCGAAGCTCACAAAGGAGGATCCTACAAGCTAGCCAATTCAAATGGCAAAAAGCTTCCCAGGCATTGGAACGGCAAAAACCTTAAAAGGTTCCACGTTTAGAAAAACATGTGTTAGAAAAATTGGCAAAGTGTTGTTTTTGTTCCTTTGTAATTTGCACACTTTGATGAATGAACAATGAAGTTCTTGTTAAAACTTGTCTTTTTTATCCTATGATCAGGTTGAGAACCTAGCAAAAAACTTCATGACAAGGGTCATGTAAGGGGATGAGCTCCCAGGCCACGTCGCTCAATAGGTTCAAGGGTTTAATGAACCTATATAAGGGGTGAGTTCCTAAATCAATACAACTCCATGAGACTTATAAATTTTTCAAAAATAAACTTGTCTCATAGACGGGTCTGAGCAGCCTTCACCAAATGTTCCTTAAGCCTCAGAAAATTTCCTAAAAAACAAACCATAATCAACAGGCTTACGAACCATGATCAAGACAAGGAAAAGGGCAGATAGGATAAGTGTTATGTCTTCCTGTTAAAAATACCAATGCTAATTGACTGCAGCACTGAACCCTTCAAGGTATAAATAACATAAAGACAACACAAAATCAACAAAGACAATTACATAAACAAAACACAAGTAAAAAAACAAAACAACAACACAACAATAAAAGGTTGTATGCAACTTGGAACCAAAAATATACAGTAAAGCACCAAGTCACAAACATCAAGCAACAACCGGAAGCCTCGAAGGCTTCAAGCTACAAGTTGCTTAACCAAACTGCCTTACAAAGATATACGGCAACATAAAAAATCGCAACACAAGGCAAGTATTAAAAAGCTAGTAGCATAACATAAGAGCCCTAAGGGCCTTAAATACCCACATAATGTTTAACAAACAGTCACGACCAACAACCAAACCTTAACGGTTTGAAAACATGCAAATTGTTCAAACAACCACTAAGGGCTAACAACCATCAAAAGAAACCTTAAGGGTTTCTGCAAAACCTAAATTATTCAAAAGACATGAAAGACGGAAAGTTTAATTTGCATCACCAGCATCAGAAGGCTTCGATGCCCCAGCTCCATCATCCTTGGACTTCTTTGCCTTTTTCTTCTTCCGACTCTCACTAGTAGCCTCAGAGGCTTCAAGGCTTCCTTCCTTCGAGGCTTCATCACCAGCAGACATGGTTTCTTCACTATCTCCCGAGCATGATCGTTTTTTAGACAAGGACTCCAGCACTTTCTTACAAACAACCTCATTCAGACCACAAGGTTTTAAACCCTGTAAAACAGAAAGTGGCTTGTCAAAACACTCGGAAACCTCGCCCACAAAAGGCCAAGTCATATGCTCCATGTCCCGAGCAGAATCTTGAAAGACTTTAAGAGCCTGTGGTTGAAAAAGGGGAGATTTGTCTTGTGGTTCACCAGCCTCACAAGCTTTGTACCCAGCAACAAGACCTTGATGCCTTCCATGAACTAGCAACTTAGTATACACGACACCCAAAGCCTGGTTGAATTCGGAAGAATGAGGAAGGTAGGTGACCACTTGTTGAAAGCCATGCTCAATTAACCTCCTATTATCAGCCTTTAACACCTCCTGCTCCTTCAAAGAAGTTCTCTCCCGGACCTTCAAAGCTTCCAACTCCTTTTTCAAACCTTCAACCTCCACCTCATGCCTCGACGTGACCTCCATTTTCTTCACCCAAGCCTCTTCCTTTTTGGTAAAACCGTCAATCTCTTTCTTCATGGAAGCCATGGAAGCTTTCATCTTAACCTTCTTCTTCGTAAATTCTTCATATTATTGCACCCCTTTGTGAAAACGGGTAACACCCTCAGCCAACAAGGCTGAAGGGTTGCAAGAACTCAACATCAACCTGGAAATTAAGTGATCACCTTCCATCTCCGATATAGCAGCTCGGACACCAGGAGGGGAAAAATTGGCCAATACATATGCACAAACGGCAGGATCCTTGAAACTGTCCCCAACTTTGACACCCCAGTTAGGAACGTAAATCTCTTCAACACCGGACTCCTTCAAGCCTTCAACACTTTTGCCTGAGGAACCCTGGATAGCAGGCACAACACCCTTTTTCACCAACTTCTTCTTCTTTCCAGCAATCACCAACTCTTTTTCCTTTTCCTTATCTACACCACCTTCAGAAACCTGCTCAACGGACACCTCAATGTCATCACTAATATCAACAGCCTCTGAACCAGAGGGTTGACCAACACTTTTCAAATGGCGGTTTGACCGACAAGTAGAAACCTTATGGGTAGAAACCTTTGTAAAACCCTTAACGTTTGGAATGTTAACATAACCGGAACCTTCGAACCTATGCTCAGACCCCCTAGCAACGGCATCTTCACCAGGTGTAGCCGTAGCATCCTCAAACACGACATCAGAAGTATCATCACTCTTCACAAAGTCAAATGCAGACATAACTACAAAATAAACACAAACACAGGGTATAAGCAAACAGACTATAGGAACATAATAACACAACAGAACAAATGCATACCCTGACCATCTCTCATGAGCACTGGATCCTGATCAGGTTTATCCCACAATTAACTAATGCCCAACAACACTAGTAAATGCTCAGGAAAGGGACGGACCCTCAAAAAGGACACTCCCTGATGGTCTCAAGAAAACGAGTATTTATCTCAAGAGCAGAGGGTTTAGGTTCATCAAGAACGGCATCCGGATGTCTCTAGACCATTTTAAAAGGAACAATCTCATCCGAAACCCAGAAAAAACGGTCTTTCCAAACACCAAGGCTGGAGTCCATTGATGAAACCAAACAAGTGTCGATTTGGGACGTTTCGAATGTGAACCAATCACCATTTTTGGCTAATCGGAAGAAACGACGAAACGACAGAAGGGTTGGATCATACCCGGAAGCCCGACATAAAACCTCAAAATGCATAACCCTAGCCAGACCCTGAGGGTGAATATGACCAAGCGAAACACGGTAATATTCTAAAATATTCAACACAAAGTTTGAAAAAGGATGACGGAGATTCGAAAATTCAAAATGGCGACAATATAAAGCAACAGAACCATGAGGACACCGATCGATAGAAATATCACAACCCGGTGCAACCGGTTTAAATCTCAACCCAATGCCCCATTCTAAGTAAAAAGCTTCTACTTCTTCTTGGGTTAAAAGCGAGAACGATTTCGCTAAATCCTTACGAGCACCCATACTAACAGAAAATAAGCAGAGGAGATGAAATCGAAACTATCCTGGAAAGAGAAAGGGGAATGAACTTAGGAGGAAATGTGTAGAAGTTGTTTTCCTTCTAAGAGATAAAGGAAAAATAAATGAAAACGGATGGCATCATTACACGGCGGTTTATTAAACTGCCGCCTGACAAAAACTGCCACTAGTCACATCTTTTCAAAATTCAAAAACCAAAAAACTAAACTGATGTGAACCGTTTAAGCTCTCAAGCCTTGAAGCCTTTAAGCAAAATAAAACAAATGTACAAAAAAAGTCAGAAGCATTTGTGCTTACACCCCAAAAATCTCTGACTCGGGGGGCTGATGACGGGGGTAGCTAAAGCCTCAATAAAATGACTAAGAATACATAATAGCTTGAAGCGTTAAAAGGTTAAAGGGTTTAAAACCCGGGAACTAAGGTGAACAGCAAAAAGAACGTGTATAGTAATCAGTCACTTCACTGATTACTTAAACAACTCTCCCACAGCCGCAAAAGCAAGCATGTGCACATGGAACTCTCTTTTATCCGCGGGTCCGAATGCTTCAACCCCTAAAAGGGTAAGTCCCTCACTGCGAGCAAGATTCACTAGTCAAAGGTTTCTCCTTTGAGAAACCTCCTTCCCTATAAGATGCAGGCCATGACAAGCATGTCAAACATTCCAGAATCAACAGAACTCATCTTCACTCTCTGATTCTTATCCTCCCTCTCGAGAACTAGCTTCAAGCTTGTTTCTCTTCTTCACGTCAAATAATCAAACTTCTCCCATAATCACATTCTAGGCTGGTTCCACATCAGCTTGGAATTCAAGGAGAATAACAACAATACTAGTGAACCTCTCTCCACGTCTTGCAAACGTGGGGGGACCTCACGACCTACGTTAGGCAAACTTCAACCCTCGAAGCCTTTTGCCTAACTAGTCTAATCACTACTTCAGGTCTCATTCTTGTTGTAACAACAGGTACACTCCAACCAATCTTTCTCTCTCTCCTTAGCTCGTGGTCTAAACCACAAAGGGAAGCCCAAAAATGCATTTCACATGGGGAGGGAGGTGTAGTGCATGTGGTTTGGTCAACCACGAGACCACAACATATGGTCTAACTACAATATTCTATAAGTCTCCCCAGTTTCATCTTTTATTTTAGATATCGCTTGTTTTTTTTAATTAAATGAAATTTGAAAGTTTTCTATAAAAAAAAGTTGTGTCTGGTCGATTATAGGTGGATATGTAATTAAAAAACTTTCATCAAATTCCATCAATAAAAGAATTTTATGGGTTTCTTTGGTTCGTAAAATGTTTTTTTAAATGAATTCAAAATGGAAATGAAATTTATTCCAATGAAAATTTATGTTGTTTTATGGTTGTAAATGTAACTAGAATCTAAAAAAAGCAAATTACAGAGATATTCATAACAAAACTCATCCTCAAATGAATGATTTATTTATGATATTGGCTTTTTGAAAACTTTTCAACATTCCAATGGAATGTTTATAAATCTTTCATTAGACCGAAGGAAAGCTAAAATCCTTTGATTGATGGAAAGTTCCCTAATTCCATTTCCTTATTTACTTAGCAAACACAATTTTTGGTGAAATATTTTTTTTTTCGATTCTAACTTCAATTCAATTGAATTCAATAGAGGATCATGATATTCATACACGCATCCTTATTTTTACACCCCTAAAGCATCGTGCTTTGGCTAAAGCGCGGCGTTTAGGGTTTTTTCCAGACAAAAGGTGATGAGAATTTGATACTGTTGGATGTCTCTAGACCACTTTAAAAGGAACAATCTCATCCGAAACCCAGAAAAAACGGTCTTTCCAAACACCAAGGCTGGAGACCATTGATGAAACCAAACAAGTGTCGATTTGGGACGTTTCGAATGTGAACCAATCACCATTTTTGGCTAATCGGAAGAAACGACGAAACGACAGAAGGGTTGGATCATACCCGGAAGCCCGACATAAAACCTCAAAATGCATAACCCTAGCCAGACCCTGAGGGTGAATATGACCAAGCGAAACACGGTAATATTCTAAAATATTCAACACAAAGTTTGAAAAAGGATGACGGAGATTCGAAAATTCAAAATGGCGACAATATAAAGCAACAGAACCATGAGGACACCGATCGATAGAAATATCACAACCCGGTGCAACCGGTTTAAATCTCAACCCAATGCCCCATTCTAAGTAAAAAGCTTCTACTTCTTTTTGGGTTAAAAGCGAGAACGATTTCGCTAAATCCTTACGAGCACCCATACTAACAGAAAATAAGCAGAGGAGATGAAATCGAAACTATCCTGGAAAGAGAAAGGGGAATGAACTTGGGAGGAAATGTGTAGAAGTTGTTTTCCTTCTAAGAGATAAAGGAAAAATAAATGAAAACGGATGGCATCATTACACGGCGGTTTATTAAACCGCCGCCTGACAAAAACTGCCACTAGTCACATCTTTTCAGAATTCAAAAACCAAAAAACTAAACTGATGTGAACCGTTTAAGCTCTCAAGCCTTGAAGCCTTTAAGCAAAATAAATCAAATGTACAAAAAAGTCAGAAGCATTTGTGCTTACACCCCAAAAATCTCTGACTCGGGGGGCTGATGACGGGGGTAGCTAAAGCCTCAATAAAATGACTAAGAATACATAATAGCTTGAAGCGTTAAAAGGTTAAAGGGTTTAAAACCCGGGAACTAAGGTGAACAGCAAAAAGAACGTGTATAGTAATCAGTCACTTCACTGATTACTTAAACAACTCTCCCACAGCCGCAAAAGCAAGCATGTGCACATGGAACTCTCTTTTATCCGCGGGTCCGAATGCTTCAACCCCTAAAAGGGTAAGTCCCTCACTGCAAGCCAGATTCACTAGTCAAAGGTTTCTCCTTTGAGAAACCTCCTTCCCTATAAGATGCAGGCCATGACAAGCATGTCAAACATTCCGGAATCAACAGAACTCATCTTCACTCTCTGATTCTTATCCTCCCTCTCGAGAACTAGCTTCAAGCTTGTTTCTCTTCTTCACTTCAAATAATAAAACTTCTCCCATAATCACATTCTAGGCTGGTTCCACATCAGCTTGGAATTCAAGAAGAATAACAACAATACTAGTGAACCTCTCTCCACGTCTTGCAAACGTGGGGGGACCTCACGACCTACGTTAGGCAAACTTCAACCCTTGAAGCCTTTTGCCTAACTAGTCTAATCACTACTTCAGGTCTCATTCTCGTTGTAACAACAGGTACACTCCAACCAATCTCTCTCTCTCTCTCTCTCTCTCTCTCTCTCTCCTTAGCTCGTGGTCTAAACCACAAATGGAAGCCCAAAAATGCATTTCACATGGGGAGGGAGGTGTAGTGCATGTGGTTTGGTCAACCACGAGACCACAACATATGGTCTAACTACAATATTCTATAAGTCTCCCCAGTTTCATCTTTTATTTTAGATATCGCTTGTTTTTTTTAATTAAATGAAATTTGAAAGTTTTCTATAAAAAAAAGTTGTGTCTGGTCGATTATAGGTGGATATGTAATTAAAAAACATTCATCAAATTCCTTCAATAAAAGAATTTTATGGGTTTCTTTGGTTCGTAAAATGTTTTTTTAAATGAATTCAAAATGGAAACGAAATTTATTCCAATGAAAATTTATGTTGTTTTATGGTTGTAAATGTAACTAGAATCTAAAAAAAGCAAATTACAGAGATATTCATAACAAAACTCATCCTCAAATGAATGATTTATTTATGATATTGGCTTTTTGAAAACTTTTCAACATTCCAATGGAATGTTTATAAATCTTTCATTAGACCGAAGGAAAGCTAAAATCCTTTGATTGATGGAAAGTTCCCTAATTCCATTTCCTTATTTACTTAGCAAACACAAATTTTGGTGAAATGTTTTTTTTTTTCGATTCTAACTTCAATTCAATTGAATTCAATAAAGGATCATGATATTCATACACGCATCCTTATTTTTACACCCCTAAAGCATCGCGCTTTGGCTAAAGCGCGGCGTTTAGGGTTCTTTTCCAGACAAAAGGTGATGAGAATTTGATACTGTTGGATCGACGTGTGACCCTAACGAGTCACTCAGAAGAGTTTGCGATCTATTTCAAAGGCGGAATCAGAGAAATAGACGTGTAACAGCTTGATTCTCCTTAATTATCTTCTTATTATTGATTCCAAAGCTTTTACAGATCGTTTGACAAACTGGCAGCACCTCGGCTCTGAATCGGAAAAGTTACAAATGACCAAGCAACTCAGCTATTTATAATGGTGTTAATTTCGTTTGAAATTGGCCATGACCATTTCACACGAAATTACCAAATTTAATTTCGTTTGAAATGGTCAGTACCATTTCATGCGAAATCACCTAAAATCACATAAACCCTAGTTCTGATCTGCTGAGTACTGGTTAATCCTATCTAGACACAGGACTCTATAAAGACGAAGTTAACAGACATTTGTGCACCAACAGACTCCCCCTTGGATGTTGACGAAGTCTTTAGCATCAAATCTTCAGTCTTTAGTCTTTGTCTATCTTCTTGCTCTGTCCAATTTGTCTGACACTGTAAGCATTCTTCAATTCTTCTCTTCTTTTATCAACAGCTAGCATGAATCACAGAAACTGAATCTTTAACAACCTTCAAACTCCCCCTTGAATGTAGATCCAGAAACTGTATCTGACTTTTAAGTCTTCAGACTCCCCCTATCCGTTAGCTGGGATTTTGCTATACTGCTTTCAATAACAAACCTGTTACCTGCACAATCTCTTCCTTAACATAAGATTTATAATTATGACAATTTCAACTCAAATTTACTCTTTGACTTCATTTGTTGGTTTTATCAGAATTTAGAAATCCACTTAAGTATCCAGGTCCAAGTTAATGACCCTAAGTACTTAATTTGTCTACCAAGTCCAATTTAATGACCTTGGTTGACCTGAGACAAAGCACACTGACATTTTGTACAAAATTTTCAAAACACTTTTCTGAAAATCACAAGTTTCAATTTAATGAACTTGTTTTTGACTTTTCATTTTTCACAGGTTTAACAAAATTAGCTCACAACTCATCTGTCCAGTTCAGAAACTTCCTGCATCTGCTTCAAACTTCGAATCTGAAGATCAACTTTCCACTTTGGTTTGTCGGAAAATAAAGCAGAAATGTAAAATCTTTTTGGATTTTGAATAAAGTTTCTAAACTAGAAATGAAATACAGAAATAAAATGCAGTAAAAGTAAACTATTTACAAACATATTTTTGGTGAGCGTGTTAGGGAATCATATCAGCTATTCGACAAGTCACAAGTACCGTTAAGCTTTAATTTCATACTTAGAATTAAACAATTCGCTTAGATTGTCGATATACTGGTCCACTTAAATTCTCACACAAATTTCAATCTGTTCAGGATACGAATTAAGTGTGTTAAGAACTTAAACTCATTCATGTATCCCACCTCTTGAATATACTTCCGTATCCAGAACCCAATATTCAGTCTTACAGGTGAGTATACCACAGATGATATCTGTAAGGAGTTAAATGCGAGGGCCGTGAGAGCTCAGGCTATTGCTTTCGCAAAATCAGAGAGATGACGGCTTCGACTTTTTGGTGTGTCCCCTTTAGAGGTTCTTTTTTACAACAACACATGATTAGCATTTTGCAATGTTTCATCATTTTTTATGCTGAGGGCGGTGCTATATTTCAAGCAAGCGATAAAGTATTATACGGGGACTAGGCCATTGCTTCCACAATATCAGAAGTCCCGGGATAATACCCCAGATATCACTGAGTATAAAGACCTAGTATCTCAAAAAGAGGGATCTTTCAAACAAGATTTCAGGGGTTACCTATATATCCAAGTAGTGTTCCCCACGAAATAAGTAAGTAAAGATTTAGGTTTATATCCCGAACAAACCTACTAAATGTGCAAAAACCTATCGGCACATCATCAGCGAGACTGTTTAACACTTTTAAACTTTACATATCTTTAGCATACCGTAACTGTCATGCCAATGTACTATCATTTTCCCTTTTTACACAAGCTCTTTTTCAGTTTTCTATTGTTTTTGTATTTTGAAAATATCTCATGTTTTTGTATTTTTGAAATTTTTTACTGTTTTTGTATTTTCTGAAAATATAAACTACTCCCCCTAAATACCAAAACAAGTAAAAAATCGACAAACCATTGCAGATTGCTTCTCAACATCATCTACAGTGGTACCCTCATCAACGCCAAGAATCTCCTCCGACACCGATAAAAGCTTCATACCATTCAATTTTAAAAGATATTGAAAACGAGTTTTGTCAAACGCTTTGGTATGTAAATCAGCTTTTTGCTTGTCAGTGTGGATTTTCTCAATTCGTATCAACTTCTTCTCGAAACAATCTCGGATGAAGTGATGACGAATTTCAATGTGTTTCGTTTTAGCATGATGAACAAGATTTTTAGTAATGTTTATCGCTGCCTCATTATCAACAAAGATAGGGGTGTTAAGAAATTGCAAACCGTAGTCTCTCATCTGTTGCTAGATCCACAAGATCTGAGAGCAGCAACTGCTAGCAGATACATACTCAGCTTCACATGTGGATAAATCCACAGACGTCTGCTTCTTGCATTGCCAGGTAACCAATCGTGGTCCGAAAAACTGACACCCTGCTGTTGTTGACTTAGCATTAACTTTGCAGCATCCGAAATCGGAATACCCTTCGAGCGTGAAATCGCCTTCTCTTGGATACCACAACCCCAGTGATGGAGTTCCTTTCAAGTAGCGTAATATCCGTTTCACAATCACCATATGCGAAGCTCTCGGGTTAGATTGAAATCTTGCTGCGAGGCAGGTTGGATACATAATATCGGGTCTCGAAGCTGTCAAGTACATCAGCGATCCGATCATGGAACGATACAACATTTCATCTACCTTCTCTCCGGTGAGATCAGGGTTTATCCCATGGTTCGTCGCTAATGGGGTGGAAGCTGGAGTAGAACCTGACATCCCAAATTTCTCTAAGATATCATGAACATACTTCGTCTGATGTATGAAAATTCCCTTAGACAGTTGATCAACCCGAAGTCCCAAGAAGAATTTCATCTCACCCATCGATGACATTTCAAATTTTTGCTTCATAACTATTTCAAAATCTTTGCACAAATTTTCATTTGTTGACCCAAATATGATGTCGTCCACGTATATTTGAACTATCAGAAGATGTCCGTCGACTTCTTTGGTGAAGAGAGTAGCATCCACTTTGCCACGGATGAAGCTGTTGGCAAGCAGGTGTTGAGACAATGTCTCGTACCAAGCTCTCGGGGCCTGGTGTAAACCATACAGCGCTTTATCCAGTAAATAGACCTTGTCTTTGTGGATTGGATCGGTGAAGCCCGGTGGCTGTCCGACATATACCTCCTCTTTTAACTTCCCATAGAGAAACGCCAATTTAACATCTAGCTGATAAACTTTAAAATTTTTCCAAGATGCAAACTTTAAAATTTAACTTCCCATGGGTTCAATTTTTGTATGCTCAGCCTGCTAGGCTATACGTGGGGAATGACCGTATCGGGGCATTCACGGGGGTGCAGCAAGGGGATCCTTTGGGACCTTTGCTTTTTGCCCTAGCCTTACACCCCTTAGTGCTTCAGGTGCAGGAAAACTGTAAACTCCCCTTCCATGCTTGGTACTTGGATGACGGGACGATTATCGGGGACGCTATTCAGGTTGCTAAAGCTCTCGACATCATCGATTCGGAGGGTCCAGCCTTGGGGCTACGGCTTAATATTAGAAAAACCGAAGTATTTTGGCCGACATGCAACGGGGTGAAGGTCCGGCCAGGGCTTTTCCCCAGTGAGATTGGGAGGCCGGAGAGAGGTGTCAAACTGCTAGGAGGGGCAGTCAGCCGTGATGCCAATTTTATTAGTGGTCTAGTGGCTAAGAGGGCAACGCGTGCTGTTGACATTATGGGACACCTTCCCTTGTTGCGGGATCCTTAAAGTGAACTCCTCTTGCTTAGATCTTGTATGGGGGTTGCAAAGTTGCTATTTGGTTTGCGAATTTGCCAGCCCCCTTTTGTGGATGATGCTGTTTCATGTTTTGATAAAGGTCTTCGGGAGGCAATAGAAGACATTGTCGTATGTGGGGGTCCTTTTTTTGGTCAACTACAATGGCGGATCGCGACCTTGCCAATGCGGCTTGGTGGGTTGGGCATTCTCTCGGCCCGGGATGTGGCTTCCTATGCCTTTGTGGCTTCCAGGTCTCAATCTTGGGAGTTGCAGGACCACATCTTACGTAACAGTGGGGTTACTAACACTGATCCAGATTATGCCAACGCCTTGGAACGCTTGCATGAATCTCTACCTGACTTTGATCTCGGCGGTTTCTCTAACAAGGACACCGCCCCCAAAAAGCCACAGAAAACTTTGGCGAATGCCCTTTGTTGTCGAATCGCAAAAAGTTTGGGAGAAGATTTCCATTTGTCCCCCCGCCAGAAAGCCGTCATTGAATGCTTACAGATGCCTCACGCTCAGGATTTCTTAACTGTTATTCCTATTGAAGGTTTGGGTCAACGTATGTCAGCGGTGGAGTACCGGTCAATCCTTAAGTACCGTTTGATGATCCCCATGTTCCCGAATGATGAAACTTGCCCAGTCTGCCGTAAAGCAAGCCTGGATAAATACGGGGAGCATGCGTTACACTGTAGAGAGTTGTCGGGGTTTAAGTATCGCCATGACTTTGTTCGAGACACGTTAATGGATATTCTCAGACGAGCAGGGATCTCGGCAAAGAAAGAGGCACCAGTTAATTTTCTTACAGACCCGTCGGAAGGGAGGTCCACCCTACGCCCGGCTGACGTGCTAGTTTTTGGTTGGGAGGGCGGGAAACATGCTTGTGTCGATCTCACAGGTGTATCCCCCCTAGCCGGGTTCCGGGAAAACGGGTTTGTGGCGGGGCAAGCGGTACTGAAAGCAGAGTCAAAGAAGGTGGAAAAGCACGCGAAAGCTTGTGAGGATAATCAGCATGCCTTTGTCCCCCTGGCGTTTGACACGTTCGGCTCCTTGGCGCCGGAGGCAGTTCGGTTCTTGTCTAGAGTTCAGCGTGTGGTCCACAGCAACTTTTCGACCCCTCAGGGGCGAGGCTTTGTTTTTAGTAGGTTAGGATTTTCTATTCAGAAAGGGATGGCGGCGCAGTTTGTTGCTCGTCTACCTGCTATCCTTATGTAATTTGCCCTGATGATTGGAATGGAAACCTTATCTATAAGACAAAAAAAAAAGATGCAAATGCTAGGAAGATTCTGATCGCTTCTAGTCTAGCAACTGGAGCATACACTTCAGTGAAATCTATCCCCTCTTGCTGATTGAAACCCTGGACTACGAGTCGAGCTTTATTATGAATAATAACCCCTCGATCATCTTTCTTGCACTTGAACACCCACTTGGTGTTTATCTTCCTGTGACCATCCTCTTGCATCGCATTGACCCAAGAATCTTCAGTTAATGCTTCCTTGTATGTTCGCGGTTCAATCTGCGAAATAAAACAACTATGTGAAAACTCTGTTTGTAAAGAAGCAACTGTAGAATAAAAACAAGTAAGGCCTTGGTCAATTTGACGTCTAGTGAGAACGCCTGATTGTAATTCTCCAATAATCAGCTCTTCTGGATGATACGAAAGAGTTCTCGGCATCACCTCGCCTGGAACATCTACCTCTCCTTCCAAATTTGTAACATTCTGATTTGCACCTTGTTCACTGACTGGAGTTGTTTGTCTTGAAATCTGGATCTGCTCCCCCTCAGAATCTGAATCACCACGATCGAATATAGGTCTATCATCAGATTCTTGATTATCGTTGACTGCCGTCTGATTGTCAAGAGTTTGCTGAATATCGTCATGTTCTCCAGCATTACTAGGACCGGCTTCATCGTCATTTGAAGCTTGCCGTTGACGTCTAGAATACTCAGCTGGAAACCTTTCTTGTGATTCTTCATACTCTCTCAGAATATCCAACTAGTCAAAGAAATCTGGTTCTTCTTCCATGTCAAACGAATCCCACAGTGTATTGTAATTAAAGCGCCATGAGTCGCCTGGATTCTGCGGTGGCATAGTATAACCTTGACACTCAACATTATGCGCTTCAGTAATCCGCTTCAAGCTTGGAACAAAGACTCGTTTCAATGGACTTGAATATCCTACAAAAATTCCTTCAATGCTCTTTGCACCAAATTTACCAAAAGGCTCTAGAACTGTGCAGGGAGACCCAAACGGTTCAAGATACTTCAGGTTCGGTTTGCAGTTATTGATCAGCTTGAAACATGTCTTGTTGAATTTCTTCACTGTAAGAACCCGGTTGAGTGTATAGCAAGCGGCTGACACTGCTTCTGCCCAAAAGTTGACATGTAATTTCGAATCAGCAAGTATCGTCCTAGCCGTTTCAATTAGCGTCCTGTTCTTTCTTTCAGCAACTCCTTTTTGCTGCGGAGTGTAAGGAGCACTAAATTCTTGCAATATACCTCTCTCATCACAATACTCTTCCATCTTGTTGTTCTTGAACTCTGTACCGTTGTCACTCCTGATTCTTCTGATTCGAGTTTGATACAAGTTTTCAATCCTTCTGAACAACGTCATCAAACTTTCAAATGTTTCATCTTTTGTTTTCAGAAATGATACCCATAAAAATCTTGAGTAGTCATCTGTTACTACTAGACATTAGAGATCTCCAGTTATGTTTTTGACATTTACTGGACCAAAAAGATCCATATGAAGTCTCTCTAACGGTCTTGAGACTGAGTTGACTTTCTTTCCAGGGTGAGATTTCTTCTTTTTCTTGCCATTGACACAACTAATGCACTCCCCCTCAAGATGAAAACCTTTCACATGAACACCAATTACTAAGTCATTATGCACCAGGTGATTCATTTTTCGCAAGTGAATATGGCCCATCTTTCGATGCCACAATTGTGATTCTTTTTCCGTTGCTCTTGACATAAAACAGTGAGCCTGACCCGTGGTAGTAGTTTCTACACTCATGTCTAACACGTACAGATCGTTCACTCTAGGTGCTCTCATAATAACCCACTCTTCGGGAACAACAAATCCTGGTTTCAAGATCAAACACTCTTTGTCTGTAAAGTGCGTTGTATACATACGATCACAAATATGAGAAATACTAAGAAGATTGTTTTCAAGCTCGGCGATGTAGTTAACTCTCTCAAACGTGACAATTCCATTCGATAAAGTTCCTTCACCAATTATTCGACCACCTTGATTGCCTGCAAATCCCACATATCCTCCATTAAACCCTCTAACATCATACAGCAGGGTTTTCTTCCCTGTCATGTGCCGATAAGCTCCACTGTCCATAATCCAACGTGAAATAGATCTTGGAAGCTCCTACACATATCACAAACACTTAATTAGATGTTGATGCTACTCAAGCCTCTTTTGACTTAGGTAACTTGACATTTAGGTGAGTTTTTGAAGTGTAAAGTGGCGGAAAATTTTTGTCATTCATCTTTAAGCTCTCCTCAGATACAATCTCAACCTCTTTATATAGAAAGAAATCACTTTTAGAAGGTTGACCAGAAGATTGATCTTTCTTTGGAACATCTTTCTTCTCAGAAGTAATAGACTTTTGTTTTTTCAAGTTTCTCATAGTAATCCAAAGGTACATACATCTTCTTGGTTGAAGATGATGATTTTGCAATCTCAGACACCTTTGGTTTTGGAGAACTTTCTTTCTTTAGTTCCGATTTTGGCTTCCATGTTTGTTGAGATAACGCAACCCGTTTATAAAATTTGTTATTTTTAGTTACCACATTCTTTACGGATTCAGTTTTAGATTTTGTGATTTCATTTTTCAAAACTTTCTTCTCAACAACCATTGGAGCTTTGCCTTTTGCATCAACTTTCTTCTTCTGACTCTCAACAACTTCAGACTTAGGCTTTAAGTTGGTGCACTTTCGTGCAATGTGTCCAATTTTGTTGCACTTAAAGCATGTACGGGTGTCAACAACCCGACTTGTGCCTTCCGTCTGAGTTTGTGAGGCCTTTTTCTCAAAAAATTCCTCATTGGTTTTTGAAAAAATTTTAGATTCTTCATCAGAGAGTGAACTTGAGCTTTTTACAAACGCCTTTTTCTCGACAAACGTTTTGTTTTGAAAATTCTTTCTTTGACAATTCTTACCACCCTTATAACCACCCGACCATCTGTTTTGATAGTTTTTAGAAAAACGTGGCGGTACAATAGGTTTTTTATAGTAAGCTTTATCTTTTTCAAAATTTAATTGCCGTTCAGAATGTTTCAAACCTTCAATTTCAGACACATCAATTTCAATCAACTTGAACACATTTCTCAATTTACCAACATTCACATTCTGCAAAGGAAAATCTCGATTCGAATACAACTTATCAGATCCCACCATCTTGTACATCACAAGACTAGGTTCTTCATTTAAGTTGTTTTTGGATTTTGATTTTGGAATGTATTTGTCCAAATAGCATTCATCATCCTCAGTAGTGTCACTTTCAGACTTTAAAACATTTTCAACCATGCTTTTCACAACTTCAGATTGGACACTATCTTCATCAGATGATTTGGTAAATGTGACATCAATCGTGTCTGGAAGCTTAATATCATTTTCTTCTTCATCATTAACCAACCCTGATTTTTTCTTTGAAAAATTATTTAAAACTGGTGGTGGAACCTGATGAAACCCAACCCCAGTTCCATCCGAATAAACATCTTCGCCTGCTTTGTTCTTCCCAATTGGTTTAGGAACGATATGTTGAAGAACAAAACTTGCGGAGTTGTAACTGTTTAGTTTCAACTGGATGCGTTCAATCTCAATTTTAGCTTCTTGAAACTGAAGCTTCAACTTAGCAATTTCATCCAATTGTTGATTGATTAACTCTTCTTTAACCCTAAGAACACCTGAAAGTTGAACATTTTCTTTGTATGTCTTACCATTTCTCTCATCAGAATCTTTTACCGTGCCTTTTAGCTTCTCAAAATTTTATGAAAGTTGACGATTTTCATGAATTAAATTTTCATTTTCTTTCCTAATTCTTTCTACGTCACTTTTATCATTTTCGATTTTCTCAGTTAATTCTTTTACTCGTTCATTTGAAGTTTTTAACATTTTGTCACGGTTTAAGATCTGATTTTCAACGTCTCTGACTCTTCCTGTCAGTTCTTCAATCTTTTTAACGTTGAGGTAAGCAACTGTACTACAAACCTTGCAGTCTTTCATGCAATTTTTGCAG
This sequence comes from Helianthus tuberosus, assembly GCA_030545235.1. NCBI lineage: Eukaryota > Viridiplantae > Streptophyta > Magnoliopsida > Asterales > Asteraceae > Helianthus > Helianthus tuberosus. Next base: position 112,339,903 of record CM060400.1, on the reverse strand, counting down.
TCGCTCTCAGTTTTAGCTTTCTTACCTGACTCATTGATTGCATCATTCTGACCGACCGTGCTTTTGGACTCATTTCCAGAACCAGAAACTACCTCTAGTTCTTTTGCAGCAAGCACTTTGTCAGCCATCTTCTTCAAATTCTCACCGGTGAATTTTTGTGACGTGTCAATAATCCCGTCATCAATTTTCTTTGACTGCTGTTCTTTCTCCTTATCTTTGACTTTTTCATCAGCTTCTCCACCTCCCCACCATTCTCTCTGTCTGGATTCTTCTTCTTCAGCAATTTGTTTGGTGAGAGTTTCAACATTAAGAGACTTTGGATCAACAGCATTGTTTCCTTTTGGATCAAGATAACATTCTCTATCAGCATCCCACTTTTCGCCCTTTGTGCTTCTTTGTATATCTGACCGGCTCTAATCATCCTGTCTTAGGCTTTCATCTTTCTGTTGATATATTTCTCTTCTTCGTTTCTGCTATCTCTGAAAGGAACAACTTTTGTCACAAACGCATAGCCCACTGCATCCTCTTCTGGTAGCAGTTCACTCCAATCGTATCCCTCGTCATCATGAATAATAGCAAGAGCTCTTGATTTTTCTTTAGGGGTATCTTCAAGCTATTTCATTCTGGGAGGTTCGGATTTGTTCTGATGATAAATTGCTCTTTTGTAGTAATCCTCTCTGAATGGATTTGCAGTATCATCAGCAGGTGCGTTTCGACATTCACGTTTAAAATGTCCCTTTTGTTTACATCTGAAGCACGTAACCTTTGATTTTTCAAAACCAAGTTTTGTGGAAGGTCCACCAATAGAATGTCTGCTTGTAATCTCCATGAACCTTTGAGCTCATCTAACTGCACTAGCCTTACACCACCTGATATCAATCAACTCCATCTCTTCTGGGTCGATCTGATCATAATCCTCCTTGGTGAGGTTAGTGTTTCCAATCTTTCCTGCAAACAGGCTCTCGTATGATTAAAGGACAGATGCTAAAAACACCATTTGCTGCTTTGCGGATTCCTCACTAAAGTTTTGTGCATTCTTCAGATCCACAGCAATATTACATTGAAACAAATTCTTTGAAGCTGACTGTTGTTGTTGACTTGCAGCAGTTGATGATGACCCTCCATGATAGCCACCGCCTGGTCTTTCTTGACTTGTCATGTTTGCATTTTCTGCAGAGAAAGCTGTCTTTGGTGACACGGTTTTCGGGATCATACTTCCTCGATAATACAATTCTACATTCTGCTGGTACGAGGAGTTATTGACTTTGTTTGATTTCTTGATCTCCAGTTCATGACTCTCCAATCTTTTGATTGGCAGCGAGTCAGATCCTCCGACTTGATTGTGTTCTTCAGCATCAAGGTAAAGTATTGCCAGTCTTTATCATCCGGCAGCGAGTCAAACAATTTGTCAACCAATTCTTCTCGAGTATATATGACTCCATGTCTTGCAAGCTCCATCTTCAAATGCCCAAATCTTTCAATCATTTTTTACGCAGATTCATTTTTCAAACATCCAAACAAATCAAACTCCTTTTTAACAACTTCTTTTTGTTTTTAACTATCTCGGCACTACCCACACATTTCACTCTCAATTTCTCCCATAGATCTTTCGAATTTGTGTACTCAATCAATGATATTATGTCATCTCTCACAGACTGATGAAGTAATGCAATGCACTTTTGTTCAGCAACATATCTCTCTATCTCCTCGGTTTCTATTATATTTTCATAATCTGATCTTCCCATAGTAAAACCATTCTTCAACATCTTCCAACTTGGATATGCAAACACTTTTAGCCATTCTTCAAACCTTTTAGCCCATCTATTGTATTCTTCAATTGCCATTAGTTTTGGTTGGATATGCAAACACTTTTAGCCATTCTTCAAACATTTTAGCCCATCTATTGTATTCTTCAATTGCCATTAGTTTTGGAGGTTTGTTGTATGTTCCATATGCACTCTCCACACTCAAAGCATCAGACAGGGTTTTCTTTGCACTCGGATTTGAAACGTTTTCATTTGTGTTGTTTGATGTATCATCTCCGGTGTTTCCCGTGAAAGCAAACATGTCACTGAAAGGATTCATAAACTCATCCATCTTTACTTATCTGAAACAATCAACAAACACTTAGAAAATTTTTGGATTTTTAACAAAAACAGTTTCAAGCGAAATTAGTTCAAACGGAATCAGATTTCACGCGAAATAAGCCTTTCAAGCAAAATTACTTTTTCACACGAAATACCCAACTCAAACGAAATCAGGGTTTTCACACGAAATAGTGTTTTCAAACGAAATCACCAAGAGAAATCTAATTTCGTGTGGAATTATCTTGGTTTCAAGCGAAATCAAGCCAATTTAGTGCGGAATAGCTAATTTCGTGTGAAACTTTCAAACGAAATCTAATTTTGTATGAAATCAACACTACTTTCAAACGAAATTAGACACAAAAGCTAATTCCATGAGAAATCACAAGTGCTATTTCGAGCAGAATTATGATGACATCATCAAATCGGCCACCATTTTTTTCAAATTGATCCGGTTTTAGTTCGAATTTTGGTCCAATTCTTTCAAGGATTCTTTAAAACAGTGTTTTACTTGATATATGTGAAATTCAGTCAATTTTGTCCGTTAAATCTCGTTTAATTTTGAAAAGAAAGAGTAGAAGTGATGAAAACAAGCTGAATTGGTATGAACTCTTCTTCCTGAGCTATGATACCACCTGTTGGATCGATGTGTGACCCTAACGAGTCAATCAGAAGAGTTTACGATCTATTTCAAAGGCGGAATCAGAGAAATAGACGTGTAACAGCATGATTCTCCTTAATTATCTTCTTATTATTGATTCCAAAGCTTTTACAGATCGTTTGACAAACTGGCAGCACCTCGGCTCTGAATCAGAAAAGTTACAAATGACCAAGCAACTCAGCTATTTATAATGGTGTTAATTTCGTTTGAAAGTGGCCATGACCATTTCACACGAAATTACCAAGTTTAATTTCGTTTGAAATGGTCAGTACCATTTCATGCGAAATCACCTAAAATCACATAAACCCTAGTTCTGATCTGCTGAGTACTGGTTAATCCTATCTAGACACAAGACTCTATAAAGACGAAGTTAACAGACATTTGTGCACCAACAGATACGAGGTTTGATTTTGTACGAGGTTGTCAGCCGAGTCACGAGGAACCCTAAGGTGATGTGACTTTTAAGAAGGCAGACCATTCGACATTTCATTCAAATTCCAAATTGCAAAAGTGTTTCAAACAAACGCGTCTTTTGTTGTTTTAGTGGCGTTTCTTCAAAATGCAATGTCGTGGTTTAACAACGACCTTTTCGGTGAATACTCTAACGAGTCCGTTGTTCCAGATTCTTACGAGGGAACCGCTATTTCTGACTCATCCGAGAAACCGATCTCGTCCAACATGAGGGAAGAGGAGGCTGTCTCTGGCATTCGTTACCATGACAATACGGTGCAGCTGGACTTGAATATCCCTATGGAAGACTCGTACGCACAACACGGCTATTCGAATTACGGATACGAAGGTGAACTATATCCTCAGGCTGAATATCCATACGTACGGTCAGCCAAACTATCCCGACCACAGTTACGGTGGTGAGCAGAGCTATGTACAACAAGACTATTCTGACCACGGTTACAGTGGTGAGCAGAGCTTTGTACAGCAAGAGTATCCGGACCAGGGATAGGGTGGTGAGCAGAACTTTGTACAGCAAGACTATCTGGACTAGGGAGACGGTGGTAAGCAGGAGGATCTGTTAGTCGATGAGGAAGGCTCTTACCCAATTATAATTTCGTTTGATACAAACCAGACCTTTTCGTCACGTGATGAGTTGGTAGATTGGGTACAGAAGACGGGAGAGGACAATGGTTACGTCATTGTGATTAAAAGAGGAAATAATTTCAAGGTTTGGTTTCAATGCAGTCTTGGTGGGGAATATAAGAGTGTAGCTACAGTGAGAAAAACATGTAGCAAGAAAATAGGTTTCCCGTTTGAGTTGGTAGAGTTTACGGAATTAAATGGAAGTGTTTGGAGGATAGAGGTGACGAACCCGAGGCACAACCACAACCACATTCCCATTGAAAACTTGGAGGGTCACGCGTCTGCGAGGAGGCTTTCTTCGGAGGATAAAAGACTGATTGAGCAGCTGGCAGAGCAAGATATTCTAAACCGTAGCATCTGGCGTATGTTGACGAAAAAGAACCCAGATAAAAAGATTATTTCAAAAGATATACACAATGTTGTTCAAAAGTTCAATGCCGGAAAGAGGGCCGGAGAATCTCCAATGCAACAACTCAAAAACCTTCTTGTCAAAAAAAGTTCACTTATTACATACGTGAAAATGAGACCACGAACGTAGTTGAAGATATCTTCTTTGTCCACAAACTTTCATTTACTATGTGGTGTGCATTCTCGCAAGTGCTAATGATTGACGCCACCTACAAAACAAACTTGTACAATCTTTCGTTTGTGCATGTCGTAGGTATGACGTCGACAAACCAGTCATTTTCAGTTTCCATGCCTTAATTTATGTAGAGAAGACAGAAAACTACATATGGGGGTTGGAGGGGATCAAGTCTATGTTGGTGGACTGTATGGAGTTGTGTGTCATTATATCAGATAGGGACTTGGCGCTAATGAACGCGTGTGAACAAGTTTTCCCAAAAGCGTACAAGTATCTTTGTCGGTTACATATTCATCAAAATATTAATAAGAACAACAAGGAGAAATTTACTGAGAAGGAGTGGAAAGAATTTCTTCGTTCGTTTTCGAGATTGTGTGAGTCTTCGACAGAGGAAAAATACAAGTATAATTTGACAAACATTGAAGCACAGCTGAAAGAAGTTGGTCGTGGACGTGAGTATTTCTTACATAATTATTTAAATACTTTTTTACATACATACATACATACCTGACAAGTTATGGTTATATTTTTAGACGTTTTTGAGTATATGAAGAAATCCTGGTTGGATCTGTACCATGAAAAGTTTGTAGCTGCATGGACTTACAAAACACTTAACTTTCACCAAAATACAACTAACAGAGTTGAGGGCATGCATGCATTACTAAAAAGTCACCTTCCAAGTCATCGCAACATGCTGGTTAACTTGTGGGGTTTGTTGATCATATTGTTGTGAAACAATATGCGGAGATTAAAAGAGGTTTTGAAACAAGCCTTAAAAATTAATGAACCACCACAAGGTTCACCTCATGCTTGCAAATATACTTCGAAAGGTTCAATATATGCTATTGAGCTTATGACTTTCGAGCTGCGACTTAAGAAAGACGGGTTGAGAGCCTACGGTGCAACTTGTGGTTGCCAGCTTTTTATCAATTGTGGTTTGCCATGTGCTCGTCGTTTGAAAAATTTAGAAAAATACGGTATTTTTATCTATTGATTCTCAGCTTTTATGATTTCACTACCTAATTATCATATGTTTTCGTTCATAGGTCAGCAAATCCTAATCAATTCGATAGACGTGTTCTGGAAGAAGCTTGATGTAACAACCCTCGGTAAAATCAATACCCTTATTATATTTCCGACTTTTTAATATACTATAAAATGTCTCCATATGTCTTATATCATACCCCGTATGCGAAAACCGAGCCCAAATTATGTTATAATTTATAAAAATAAAATAAAAATATGAAATATAAGTTGAGGCGGGCCGCCTAGACCCACCCCAACATATCAAGCGGGCCGAATTAGGACCAGAGTTTGACTCCGCTGACTTCTTTAGTCAATGCGGGCCGCTTGAAATAAAGCTTATACTAATGCAGGCCGCGCGGACTAATAACACGCGATTGCACCAGAGGTCGACACGTGCGACATCATGTCAAGTCTACTAGCTGACTGGTCAAAGCTATAGGTGGACGTGGGCCGCCTGAGGGTTAGCCTTATCGGAAGCGGGCCGCGTGGAGACCAGATTACACAAGTATAAATAGATCGCATCAGACTTCGTTTTCCGTCGCTCATTTCTTTCTTTCAATCTCGAATTTCTGTGTAGTAGAAGTAATATTTTGGGTACTATACCCCTAATTAGCGAGGTTCTGCTCCATTGTAAGTATTATAACCCCGGTTTCATAATAGTTACGCTGCCCGATTGATTTAGGGTTCCGTAACAACTGTCGTGGTTCTGCCCGACGTAGTTGTTGGAATGCCGTCTCGGGGAGGGTATTATTAATAATTTCAAAGGGTTATGGTACTAACCAATGTACATTTGTATAAATTATACATTATACCCAGGAAACCCTTACGAAAAGCCTAAGACAGCAATGTGAGTTTATCCTCTTTTTGTTAATGTTTTTGGTAATGTTTTACCAAACCTTAATTGTTTTACTATGAAATTAAGCGGTGATTGAGTCTTTGTAGTTCTTCAATTACTGCCGGTATTATGGGGTTTTGTATACAAAATTTACTACGAGTAGTAGTAAGTCTGAATGACAGTGCATTACCATTGGACGACGAGTTAGCCAATGGGTAATTTGACCATAGCCATAGATCCGGTCGAGTGGCAAATACTGATTGAGTAATTGTGTAGAAATAAACAATGTGATCGCTCTCAATCCTGTTTTAATTGATAAAATGTTTCTTGATTAAACTGAGATTCACTCACCAGTATTTCCGACTGACAAATGTTTTTAAAACGCGTTACAGGTAACACAATGTGAACAGCCAATTAATGAAAAGCCAGCTGGAGAGCACTGAAGGCTTGGGAAAATGTGGCTATAAAAGTTACCTAATAAACGATGTTTTAAATTCAATAAAATGGGGTTTGTCCCTATAAATGTATTGTAATAAGAAACTTGGGTTTTGCCCATGTATTTATTAATATCAAGTATGGTGGTTTTACTCTGATAAACATTTCCTAACTACGGTCCTGATGTAAATTCCGCTGCGAGACTAAATAAACTGATACCACCAAAATCTGTGATCACGTCTGCCCGTTCCCGGGGATCAGGGATCGGGGGTTGTGACAGAAGGTGGTATCAGAGCCTAGCCACTGGTTTAAGCCAAAGAAGTGTTCTGCTGACACTTAAATTATAAAAATTTTGTGTTAGGAAATAAATTATGGAAATACATGCATAACTGTAATTAGGTATTATGTGTTATTTGACTATTTGTTAGTTTTCAGTATGAGTGATCAAGGGCCATCAGACGTGAATCGTCAGTTCGCTGATTCACCTCAGAGTGAAGGTACATCATCACAGCCTGCCCTCTCGGGGTATGTTGCTGATCAGGAAGACGGGATATTTGCCTTTAGAGCTAAATCTGAAGAACCATTTCCTACTAAGAAACGAGGATGGTTCAGTAAAGAAGCTTTTGCTCGTAGGAAGAGAATGAGGAAATTGCAACAGCAAATGGCTTTAGCAGCTATTAAGAGAGAGACAGATGCTCATACTCAAGATATGCTAAATAGAAGCCTAGAAAATTTCCATATCTTAGCTACAACTGCTGCTGACCCAGGTCTGGAACAACTAGTAGCCCCACAACCGCAAAACCCAGAACAACCCATGGAAATAGAAAACTAGGAAAACCAAGTAGAGATGCACGACTTTAACCCAGAAGAAATCCCCCGGGTACCTGCACCAAACCCACTAGACCCGAATTACGACCCCTGGTGGGACGATAATAGGGACTTTTTGCAACGTTACCCTATCCAGGATTATCCACCCATACAGAACATAGAAGCTTACCCAGGTATGGACCCTTTAGATCCCTATTACCAAGATGATTATATTAGGGAAATATTAGAGGATCCTTACCAATTTCATGAACTGTTACCCCTATATCAGGAAAATGTACCCCAGATTCCAAACCCAGTCCGAGAACCTGCACCCCCAATGAGTGCAGAAAACGTGCAAGAACTTAGGACTTTCAGGGAGGAGATCTTAGAAAGCAGTGAGAGGATGCGTCAGGTGGGAGAGCGTCTCGTATGGAAATACGATGAACGCAATATGGATTTCTGGATAAATCCATATCTGTGAATGTTAGAATGGAGGAAGCAATAGTAATAATATAATAAAATAAGATATGTGTGTACGGATGCATATTATTATTTTATTTCTGTTGGTAATGTAATTTCATTTATGTACTAGTGTGTAATAGACGCATAAGTATATGAAAAGAGTAAAAGTAGCAATGATCTACGCTTTTGACAAAACTGCGTGTCATGTTATTAATTATATTAATATATTATTCGTGATATTAATATGGGATAAATGTTTAAAATTCAGATGGCCGACCAAGAAAATCAAGTCAATTTGGATAATAACCCAGAAATCCAGAATGATAATATTCAGAATGACGATAATCTGAATAATGAGAACCCAAACAACAATAACAATGGAAATCAAGTGGATAATAGTGCTATCCAACATATAGTGGCACAGGGAATTATAGATGCTATGCCATTTATACTTCAAACTGTTAAGGATGCTGATAATAAAAGTAAGCATAGCAGTAAACGACCTGTTGAACCAGAAAATAGTGTGAACAATGGACCGGTACTTCAAATGCCTATTCCTAAAAGAAGAAGAACCATGCCTTATGGTTGTTCTTATAAAGAATTCTGGTCTTGTAAACCAATGGAATTCTCGGGCAATGAAGGGGCCATTGCAACTTTACGCTGGATAGAGAAGACTGAGGCAGTCTTAAGGATAAGTAAGTGTGCTGAAGAAGATAAGATATTGTTTGCTTCTAATCTATTTAAGAATGCAGCACTGGAATGGTGGAACACTATCCTCCAGACAAGAGGAAGTGATCAAACTTATAATATGGAATGGGAAGAATTTAAAAACAAGGTAGAAAGGAAATTCTGCCCACCCAATGAAAAAGAACAGATAGCAAACAAATTCCTAAACCTTAGGATGACTGGTGTAGATAACAAAGGGTACACAAAGCTATTTTTCGAATATGCTAGGATAGTGCCAACTCTTGCTTCACCAGAACCAGTATTAATCTCCCGTTATATTTGGGGATTAATTGGGGAAATTAGACATGTAGTCAAGGCAGCTAGACCACAAACTATAGAGGAAGCTGTAGAACTAGCCAATACATTGACTGATGAATTAGTCCGTACCCGAGAAGAGGATCAAAGAAGGAGCCTAACCCAGAAGTTGACCCAAGAATTTCGTTCTGGAAATTCTAACCATGGGAAAAATCTAGGTTCTACCTCTGCACCTTACTGTAGGTACTGCAAAAGAAAACATTCTGGGAGATGTTCCATATAATGTAACTTTTGCAAAATGTCGGGACACAAGGAAGAAAACTGCAGGAAGAAAGCTAATAGCAGGGTATGTTACAATTGCGGAGAACCAGGTCATATCAAGCTGAATTGCCCAAAATTTGCTCCAGCTCCAGATAACAAGAATACTAAAAATGCTAGAGCATTTGTTCTGACTGCAGAAGAAGCCAAGATGATTCCAGATGTCATAGCTGGTACGTTTTTAGTTAATGATGTCTTTGCTAAAGTATTATTTGACTCTGGTGCAAACCAAAGTTTTATTAATACATCGTTTTGCAAAATTTTAAATCAATCATTAACTAAACTACCACATGAATGTGTAGTAGAGACAGCCAATGGAGAAACCATTAGGATTTCTGAAATCTTGCAGGGAGCAAGCATAGAAATTTTAAATCAGAAATTTATTGCAAATCTTTATCCCATGAATCTGGTAGGATTCGATGTTGTTATAGGAATGGACTGGTTAATAGCCAATAAAGCTAGTATTTTATGTGATCAAAAGTTAATCCAAATAAATTCATCAAAATGTAAAAAGATCACAATTAAAGGAGATAAGCTCTCTAGATCTACAAAATTCATATCTGTGATGAAAACTGCAAGTTGTATAAGAAAAGGTTCTGTAGTGTATTTGATTTCTATAATCACTAACACTAAAGGAAAAGAACTAAAAGATATTCCAGTAGTATCTCAGTTTTCAGATATTTTTCCAGAAGAATTACCAGGACTACCTCCGGACAGAGAAGTTGAATTCAGAATTCACTTAATACGAGGAACATCACCGATTGCCAAAGCACCTTACCGTTTGGCGCCTGCAGAAATGCAAGAATTGAAGAAACAATTAGATGAATTATTGGAAAAAGGATTCATACAGCCAAGTTCGTCGCCGTGGGGAGCACCGATATTGTTTGTTAAAAAGAAGGACGGCTCAATGCGTATGTGTATTGACTACCGTGAATTAAACAAAGTCACGATTAAGAATCGGTACCCATTACCGAGAATCGATGATCTGTTTGATCAGCTACAAGGAGCTCGATTTTTCTCTAAAATCGATTTAAGGTCAAGATATCATCAATTAAAAGTACAGGAAGAGGATATTCCTAAAACTGCTTTTAGGACAAGGTATGGTCATTATGAATTCACTGTCATGCCATTTGGTTTAACCAATGCCCCAGCTGCATTTATGGACATGATGAACCGAATATGTAAGCCATATTTGGATAAATTCATAATTGTTTTTATAGATGATATTCTAATTTATTCTAAGAATAAAGAGGATCATGCAAGACATTTGCACGCACTTTTAAGTCTGTTAAGAAAGGAAAAACTTTATGCTAAGTTTTCAAAGTGTGAATTTTGGTTAGAACAGGTACAATTCCTTGGACATTTAGTCAATCATGAAGGAATTCATGTAGATCCAACAAAAATCGAGGCGATTAAGAAATGGAAAACCCCTGAGTGACCAACCGAGGTTAGAAGTTTCTTAGGATTGGCAGGTTATTATAGAAGATTTATTAAAGATTTTTCTAGAATAGCCATTCCCTTAACTAAGCTAACTTGTAAAGCAATTAAGTTTGCATGGGGAATAAAACAAGAAGAAGCCTTTAGAATTCTTAAGCAAAGATTAACTCATACACCTATACTAGCATTACCAGAAGGAACTGAAGACTTCGTAGTCTATTGTGATGCTTCTAGATTAGGTTATGGATGTGTGTTGATGCAACGTCAAAAAGTTATAGCTTACGCATCTAGACAACTTAAGAATCATGAAGAGAATTATTCAACCCATGATTTAGAATTAGGAGCTATAATTTTTGCTCTTAAAATTTGGAGACATTACCTTTACGGTAGTAAGTTTACCATATTTACTGATCATAAGAGTTTAAGGTATGTTTTCGGACAGAAGGAGTTGAATATGAGACAAAGACGCTGGATGGAATTTCTTAGTGACTATGATTGTAATATCCAGTATCATGAAGGAAAAGCAAATGTAGTGGCAGATGCTTTAAGTCGAAAATATCATGAAAAGCCAAAAAGGGTACGTTCTCTTAAATTAAATCTGCAAGTAGATTTAAATGATCAGATAAGAGAAGTACAAGAATCAGTAATTAAGGATGATTCTGAAAAATTAAAAGGTATGCTAAAAGAATTAGAACAAGGAACAGATGGAATTTGGAGATTCCATAAAAAGAGAATGTGGATACCTAAATTAGGAAATCTACGTAATCGTATATTAGAAGAAGCCCATAAATCTAAGTATACGATGCATCCAGGAAGTGATAAAATGTACCAGGATTTAAGGAAAAATTTATGGTGGATAGAAATGAAAAAGGACATAGCAACCTATGTTTCTAAATGTTTAACTTGTTCACAAGTTAAAGCTGAACATCAGAAACCCTCAGGTTTGTTACAGCAATTAGAAATGCCGGTGTGGAAATGGGAATTAATAACAATGGATTTTGTTACTAAATTACCCAAAACAAGGAAAGGAAATGATACAATCTGGGTGATTGTAGATAGATTAACAAAGTCAGCTCATTTCTTACCAATGAAGGAAACAATTAGTATGGAACAATTATCTAAATTGTATGTAAATGAAATTGTTTCTTTACATGGCATTCCTTTATCAATTGTTTCTGACAGAGATAGTCGATTTACATCTCATTTTTGGTCAAGTTTCCAAAAAGCAATGGGAACCAAATTAAAATTAAGCACGGCTTATCACCCACAAACGGATGGACAAAGTGAAAGAACAATTCAGACAATGGAAGACATGCTTAGAGCTTGTGTAATTGATTTTGGAGGTAATTGGGACGATCACTTACCTTTAATAGAATTTTCTTATAATAACAGTTATCACACAAGTATCAATGCTGCACCATTCGAAGCACTTTATGGACGAAAGTGTCGAACCCCAGTCTGTTGGGCAGAAATTGGGGAACAGCAACTATCTGGACCTGAAATAGTGCAGGGAACAACTGATAAGATTATTCAAGTCAAGGAACAACTGAAAGCAACACGTGATCGACAAAAGAGTTATGCTGATAACCGATGCAAGCCGTTAGAATTTCAAGTAGGAGATAAAGTGTTGTTGAAAGTCTCTCCTTGGAAAGGAGTGGTAAGATTCATCAAACGGGGAAAACTAAGTCCCGGGTATGTTGGACCTTTTAAGATTATTAGAAGAATAGGACCTGTAGCCTATCAGCTACAATTGCCAGAGGAAATGGCAGGAATACATGATGTGTTTCATGTATCTAATCTTAAAAAGTGTTTAGCTGATGAATCACTGATAGTGCCTCTTAAGGATATAGAGGTAAATGAACAACTCAAGTTTGTAGAAACACCTCTACAAATTGAAGACAGGAAAATCAAGAATCTCAAACATAAAAGACTAGTTCTAGTCAAAGTGAAGTGGGAATCCAAAAGAGGACCTGAGTACACATGGGAACTCGAGTGAGAAATGAAGAGGAAATATCCGCACTTGTTTCAGTAGAACTCGAGGACGAGCTCTAAAACAAGGTGGGGAGAATGTAACAACCCTCGGTAAAATCAATACCCTTATAATATTTCCGACTTTTAATATACTATAAAATGTCTCCATATGTCTTATATCATACCCCGTATGCGAAAACCGAGCCCAAATTATGTTATAATTTATAAAAATAAAATAAAAATATGAAATATAAGTTGAGGCGGGCCGCCTAGACCCACCCCAACATATCAAGCGGGCCGAATTAGGACCAGAGTTTGACTCCGCTGACTTCTTTAGTCAATGCGGGCCGCTTGAACTAAAACTTATACTAATGCGGGCCGCGCGGACTAATAACACGCGATTGCACCAAAGGTCGACACGTGTCGACATCGTGTCAAGTCTACTAACTGACTGGTCAAAGCTATAGGTGGACGCGGGCCGCCTGAGGGTTAGCCTTATCGGAAGCGGGCCGCGTGGAGACCAGATTACACAAGTATAAATAGATCGCATCAGACTTCGTTTTCCGTCGCTCATTTCTTTCTTTCAATCTCGAATTTCTGAGTAGTAGAAGTAATATTTTGGGTACTATACCCCTAATTAGCGAGGTTCTGCTCCATTGTAAGTATTATAACCCCGGTTTCATAATAGTTACGCTGCCCGATTGATTTAGGGTTCCGTAACAACTGTCGTGGTTCTGCCCGACGTACTTGTTGGAATGCCGTCTCGGGGAGGGTATTATTAATAATTTCAAAGGGTTATGGTACTAACCAATGTACATTTGTATAAATTATAGATTATACCCAGGAAACCCTTACGAAAAGCCTAAGACAGCAATGTGAGTTTATCCTCTTTTTGTTAATGTTTTTGGTAATGTTTTACCAAACCTTAATTGTTTTACTATGAAATTAAGCAGTGATTGAGTCTTTGTAGTTCTTCAATTACTGCCGGTATTATGGGGTTTTGTATACAAAATTTACTACGAGTAGTAGTAAGTCTGAATGACAGTGCATTACCATTGGACGACGAGTTAGCCAATGGGTAATTTGACCATAGCCATAGATCCGGTCGAGTGGCAAATACTGAATGAGTAATTGTGTAGAAATAAACAATGTGATCGCTCTCAATACTGTTTTAATTGATAAAATGTTTCTTGATTAAACTGAGATTCACTCACTAGTATTTCCGACTGACAAATGTTTTTAAAACGCGTTACAGGTAACACAATGTGAACAGCCAATTAATGAAAAGCCAGCTGGAGAGCACTGAAGGCTTGGGAAAATGTGGCTATAAAAGTTACCTAATAAACGATGTTTTAAATTCAATAAAATAGGCTTTGTCCCTATAAATGTATTGTAATAAGAAACTTGGGTTTTGCCCATGTATTTATTAATATCAAGTATGGTGGTTTTACTCTGATAAACATTTCCTAACTACGGTCCTGATGTAAATTCCGCTGCGAGACTAAATAAACTGATACCACCAAAATCTGTGATCACGTCCGCCCGTTCCCGGGGATCAGGGATCGGGGGTTGTGAAACTTGACTTCAAGTCGGCAAGGAGTAAGATTGCAGATATCAATGTAGACACAGAATTTGAAAAACTGAAACAACAAATCAATCCAACACTTCCTCAAGTGAAAAAGATCTACTTAGAAAAATTTAAACAAATAATCATGCCAAGCAACAATACCAAAAGACCTCATGTTATTCAAATGAACACCCGTGGTCGTCCAACATTGAAGACGCAAGAACAAAGGATAGCAGAATCTGCAAGAAAAAGCTCGTATATAACGTCGGAACAAAGTGGGTTCGACGCCTCATACGATCTTCCTCGTCACAGCTCGTATGTATCATCCCAAGACTCTCAAAGACAAAAAAAACAACAATCGCTTAACCTTCAACCTGATTTCCCAATGATCATGTTGGGTCCTAAGTCGGATATATTTGTCGGGTACTATGGATGTCAAATTCCAAAAGTGTTTCACCCATACATCTAGAAAATAAAGGATGTGAAACCAGATGGTCACTGTGGGTTTCGATCGGTAGTTGTGGGGTTAGGACAGAAACAAACAAAGTATTTGTCTATCCGACGATAACTTTTAATGGAGTTGCGTATGAATGAGGGTATTTGGAGGCAAGTTTTCGATTCGGAAAACGTAGGACATTATGATGAGTTGTTTAATAGGATAATTTTCATGGAGTGGGTAGAGCAGAGTCTAAAAATTATATGGTGATGCCTAAGACAAGATTTCTTATTGCTCAAAGATATGGTATGATTGTTCACACGTTCGACATTCGTGGCAACGACACAATTTTTCCTCTGTTGGGCGGCCCGGATGAAGCTGGGAAACCTCATCAAGTGGTTGTGGTTGCATACGTCCACGGTGGATATTTCATCCACGTAAAGATTGAAGAATCCTATCCAATGCCTCCCCCGGACTATCTTTGGACTTTGAATAGAACAGAGAGTGCAGCAGCCTGGCATGACTTATATAAGGATCGAATCAATGCATATCAAAGGATAATGCACACACCCACGAAGCTTAATGTTTTCCCAGATGTTCAAGATATAGGTTAAGTATTGTTTTGGTCAAAAATCAATTTAAGGATAATGTAACCAAAATTTGATTGTGAGGTAGAGTGCTTATGTGTATGAATAACAATGTAATCAAATTGTAAAGTAAGAATGACTATGAACACCAATATTTGTACGAGGAAAAAGCCCTTGATCCTTGGTATATCTCCGACACAACAAACCTTGGGTGATGTAAACTGCCGATCACCAAGTATATTGAAAGAATAAGTAGTAATCAAGTACGACTTTAGAAGATAATGAGCTCAATACAATTGAAACTAGTGTTTACAGTTTGAGTGTTTGCGAGAGAGAGTGAGTGTTAAGTGTCGTGTATGTTGTTGTTATTATTCCTAAAATGAGCCTCATTATCCCCTTTTAAAAATGGAAATAACAATATAACAAACAATCTGAAAATTGTGCAAGTATCCCCATGTTCTCCGTAACGGCTACACTCGTTCATGCACGTGCCAATTGAGAGCATATTCACCGATATTCCAGCATAGACCAAGTCCAATTTGTTAAACACATGCGAATACAAGTTTAAACATAGGATACAATTGTTAGTCAATATAAACAATAATAAGGATCCTTGATCCTCAGACTTCCTGCACCATCCATTAAGGATCAGTGATCCAAGCTAGATCTAAGGATATGTGATCCATAGTATTAAAATCCCCTAACAAGTATGTATAATTCTAATCCAATTAAATCAGTTATAATCCAAAAGTATGTTTGTGATTGTTAATGATCAAAAGATGAGCTTCTATCATGTGTCATGCCAATGTGAATGTCACCCAGACGACCCGTACGACCAAAATATGCTATAATACGAACAATAGAGACATAACACGCCATAACAAACAATTTACGCACTAAGACGACACTTACAGACAATCTACGCAATAATACGACACTTACACATGGTAAACGTCATGATACCGAATGTCACCGACATACCCCGTACGGCCAAAATACGCGATAGTACGGAACAATAGTGATAATAAACGTCATAATACGACATTTAATGACAAAATATGTCAATTACTGATCCCGTAGGACGTGTATACATACAACACGACGCATTGCACTATAAGTGAAATCAAAACAGAATCACACGAAATCATGGAATACGGAAAAACACGTGACTGAACTTATCTGGAACGTGCCGTATAGACCATAAACTTCCTAAAATGACTTATAATGACAAAATACGTCACGATATGACAAGTATAGGTGCGTTTTTGAATTAAAATCAATTTTTAAAAAATAAACCCCCCACCCCCCCCCCCCCCAAAACGCCACGCTTTGATCTAAGCATCGCGTTTCAGGTTGACACAATTTACATTTTTAACCCCAAGCGCAGCGCTTTAGGTCAAAAATGTAAATTTTGACACCTAAACGCAGAGCTTTGACCAAAGCGCGATGCTTAGGTACTGCGTATAACCCCAAAACGCGACAGCTTCACTCATATCAGTTCAAATTCAAACAAAAACACACACAAAAGGTGCGATTTACACACACTTGACGATTACGAGCTCGATTCAAGACCATTTTCGACAATCCAACTTCTATAAGGTGCGATTACTAGTCCCCAGTTTATGTACATTCAATTAATATGTTGTTTACATGTGTTTTGATTCGATTTTGGGGGTTAATTATCGGCCGCTTTGGGGTTTTTTGAAGAACCAGAAGGCCAAAGCGTGGCGTTTAGCCAAAGTTCAACGCTTTGGCCCCTAATTCTTTTTAAATTTTAATTTTGTTTTTAAAATTATAATATTGTTTTTAAATTTGTTATAAAATTGCTTTTAAAATTAAAATCAATTATTTTTAACTTTATTATTAAATTGTTTTTAAAATTAAAATCAATTGTTTTTAAATTTGTTAAAATATTGTTTTTAACTTTTTTTTAATTTGTTATAAAATTGTTTTTAATTTTTTTAAAAATTGTTATTAAATTGTTTTTAAAAATTATTTTTAAATTTGTTTTTTTTAACACACAGATATAGATATGGATATGGATACGGATTTCGACATGGATATGGGTTTATAGGAGGAGCAGGTCGCAATTGATCCACTAGACGGCCACGCGTATCTGACGTTCCCGTTGGCGTCAGATAGGCATGAGAGGTGCGCGAAGTTGCGCACCATGGAGATAGGGGGACATGTGGGGATTGATTGGGAGAATTTAGAGACCGTGGACGAGGTCGCGAGAGCGAGGGTGATAGTTGGGTTGGATACTCCGTTTGCGCGTTTGTTCCAGATTGCGATGGAGGACTCGTATCGTGAGATTACGGTCGAGTTTATATCATCATTATATATGCGCCGCATCCGGATGATTATGTGGAGGACCCGGACCATCTGGTGCACGAGATTACTTTCTGTCTGGCCGACCAGGAGTTTGGGATGAGTCTGCGGGACTTTGTCGTCCATTCCGGTTTGTACACACATGCCGAGCTTGATACAGATATTTACACACAGGGGGTTAGAGCCTTAGACAGGCAGACCCTTATTAGTATTTGGATGACTATTGCGAGGGTTCCCTTTGGGAAATCCTCGCAAAAGGCCACCGCTATCAGAGACCCCCTATACCGATACCTTCGCCGCATCATTGGGTTATCGATCGTGCCCCGGTTTCACAACTGGGACAAGGCCAACCTGGGTGACCTTTTTCCTGTACTGCTTATTACGGCCCCAGCCGTGCGCGCTCGCTGCGTGGCTGGCGAAGTACTTCACTAGCGCTTATCATAGGCAGCATCGCGATAGGCTCCACGGTGGGTCCTATGTTACCGCTATCGCGTGCTCGTTAGGGATCGTGCCCCCGATAGTGATCTGTTGTTGTCCCCGACCATTCCGTCGACTACATTAGGCGAAGCGTTAATCTCGAGCATGCGTTTGAAGCACACGTTTGACGGGATTGGTATGCGGTTTCGGATGCGCGATTAATAGGTTTTTCAGCCCGAGGTGTTGTGGGATGTGATCCCAATTGTTATTGAGGTTGGGACGAAGTACTAGCACCTCCGGCTGTTTAGGCTACAGCTCGGCAGGCTCAGCTTGAGGCTCTGGGTCAGGCTCAGCCTCCGCCTCCGGCTGATCACGTCATTGACGACGAGATCCCACCACCACCGCCGCCGCCACCTCCGCTCCCGCCGCAGTACCCACAACACGTCTATGCAGACCTGCCTCCTGCTGCGCATGAGGTGGCTCGGGACTTCGATCGACGCCTCCGATGTTCTAAGCGATACAAGATGTGGATAGTAAAGACGCTCATGGAGCTCCGGGCTCATACGGGATTGCCACCCCATCCACTGCCACCGTCCCCACCGCCAGAGGATCATCAGCTTTAGTTTTTATTTTGTATTAGACATTCAGTTGTACTTTTGTATTGGACATTCAGTTGTACTTTTGTTTTGTATGTACAAACTGATTATATATATATTTATGCAGTTGATCTTTTATTTACAGGATGTTTGTTTGAATTGTTTGCGCTTATTTCATACGTTTCTTTCACAACTTATTGTACAGTGTTTTAATTAAACATGTTCGTGTAATTTAACAAAATAAAATCGCTTAACATTTATAAAAACAGTGGCATAATGAAACGTATCTTATAAACGGCTGTTATAAATCAACTATTGTCGCAACCCCCGATCCCTTATCTGTCCCGGTAACGGGCGGACACGAACTCAGTTTGTTAAATTGGCAGCGGAAATTACATCAGGACAGTAGTTAGGAAATGTTTATCAGAGTAAAACCACCATAATTTATATTAATAATCACATGGGTAAAACCCAAGTTTCTTATTACAACATGTTTAAAGGGATAACCCCTATTTTATTTAATTTAAAACATCGTCTTTTAGGTAACTTTTATAGCCACATTTTTTCCAAGCCTTCATTGTGTTACCTGAAATGCGTTTTAAAAACATTTGCCAGTGGAAAATACTGGTGAGTGAATCTCAGTTTAATCAAGAATTATTAATTTAATTTAAATTTAACAGTATTGAGGGCGATTACAATGTTTATATCTACCCAATTACTCATTCAGTACTGTCAATCCTGACTGGTGGGTCATATTACACATTGGCTAACTCTTCGTCCAATGGTAACGTTACTCACATTTTGTATACAAAACCCCAACATACCGGCAGTAATCGTAGAATTACAAAGACTCAATCACTGCAAAATTGCATTGTAAAATAGTTAAGGTTTTGTAAAAACAGTTTACAAATAGGAGATTACTCACATTGCTGTCTTAGATTTTTCGTAAGGGTTTCCTGGTGATAATCTAAAATTTACACAAATGCACACATGTTAGTATAATAACCCATTTTAACATTAGTAATACCCTCCCCGAGACGGCATTCCAATGACTACGTCGGGCAGAACCACGACAGCCATTACGGAACCCTAGATCAATCGGGCAGCGTATCTAATACGTATCAAGGGGTTATAATACCCGTATATAAAGCCTACTATTCAGAAATTTGCTTAAGAAAGAAAGAAATGAACGAATTCAACTGAGATCCGATGCGTTCTATTTATAGTTGCTGATCTTGACTCTCTCGCGGCCCGCGTAAGAGTAGCCTAAGGGCTACGCGGCCCGCGTCAAAGCTAGTCAACGGACTAGCTTGTCCGGTTCATCGCCTAGACCCGCCATGATGATGACATGTGTCATCACCGGGCTGCGCCACTATCTTGATTTCACGCGGCCCGCGTTAACTTAACGGGGGTCTTACGCGGCCCGCTTGAACTTAAGAATCAACGAAATCAGTTTTTTAACCTTCATACCGCCCACGTAAGGTTGGGGTGGGTCCTACGCGGCCCGCCTCAACTTAATATTTCAAGTTTTTAATTATTTTTAATGTATTTGAGGCCCGTTTTCGCGTATGAGGTGTATTTTTGGACATATTTGGATATTTTAAAAATATTAGGGGTCTCGGAAAAATTATTCAAGGTGTCGGTTTCTTTGAGGGTTGTTACATCCTCCCCACCTTGTTTTAGAGCTCATCCTCGAGATCTACTGGAACAAGTGTTGATATTTCCTTTGCATTTCAGATTCAAGCTCCCATGTATACTCAGGTCCTCTTTTGGAGTCCCACTTCACTTTGACCAGAACTAATCTCCTGTGCTTGAGATTCTTAACCTTTCTGTCTTCAATTTGTAGAGGCCTCTCTATAAACTTAAGTTGTTCATTTACCTCTATATCCTTAAGAGGTACCATTAGCGATTCACCAGCTAAGCATTTCTTGAGATTAGATACATGAAATACATCATGTATTCCTGCCATTTCCTCTGGCAGTTGCAGCTGATAGGCTACAGGTCCTATTCTTCTAATAATCTCAAAAGGTCCAACATACCTGGGACTTAGCTTTCCCCGTTTGATGAATCTTACCACTCCTTTCCAAGGAGAGACCTTTAACAATACCTTATCTCCTACTTGAAATTCCAATGGCTTGCATCAGTTATCGGCATAGCTCTTCTGTCGATCACGTGCTGCTTTCAGTCATTCCTTGACTTGAATAATCTTGTCAGTTGTTTCTTGCACTATCTCCGGTCCAGATAGTTGCTTTTCCCCAATTTCTGCCCAACAGACTGGGGTTCGGCACTTTCGTCCATAAAGTGCTTCGAATGGTGCAGCATTGATACTTGTGTGATAACTATTATTATAAGAAAATTCTATTAAAGGTAAGTGATCGTCCTAATTACCTCCGAAATCAATTACACAAGCTCTAAGCATGTCCTCCATTGTCTGAATTGTCCTTTCGCTTTGTCCGTCCGTTTGAGGATGATAAGCTGTGCTTAGATTTAATTTGATTCCCATTGCCTTTTGGAAACTTGACCAAAAATGAGAAGTAAAACGACTATCTCTATCATACACAATTGATAAAGGTATTCCATGTAAAGAAACTATTTCATTTACATATAATTTAGCTAATTGTTCCATACTGAAAGTTTCTTTCATTGGTATGAAATGAGCTGACTTGGTTAGCCTATCTACAATCACCCAGATTGTATCATTTCCTTTCTTTGTTTTGGGTAATTTAGTAACAAAATCCATTGTTATTAATTCCCATTTCCACACTGGCATTTCTAGTTGCTGTAACAAACCTGATGGTTTCTGATGTTCAGCTTTAACTTGTGAACAAGTTAAACATTTAGAAACATAGGCTGCTATGTCCTTTTTCATTCCTATCCACCAGAAATTCTTTTTTAAGTCCTGGTACATCTTGTCACTTCCTGGATGCATCGTATACTTAGACTTATGGGCTTCTTCTAATATACAATGACGTAGGTTTCCTAGTTTAGGTATCCACATTCTCTTTTCATGGAATCTCCAAATTCCATTTGTTCCTTATTTTAATTCCTTTAGCATACCTTTTATTTTTTCAGTATCATCCTTGATTACTGATTCTTGTGCTTCTCTTATCTGATCATTTAAATCTACTTGTAGATTTAATTTAAGAGAACGTACCCTTTTTGGCTTTTCATGATACTTTCGGCTTAAAGCATTTGCCACTACATTCGCTTTTCCTTCATGATACTGGATTTCACAATCATAGTTACTAAGCATCTCCATCCAGCGTCTTTGCCTCGTATTCAACTCCTTTTGCCCAAAAACATACCTTAAACTCTTATGATCTGTGAATATGGTAAACTTACTACCATAAAGGTAATGTCTCCAAATCTTGAGGGCAAAATTATAGCTCCTAATTCTAGATCATGGGTTGAATAATTCTCTTCATGATTCTTAAGTTGTCTAGATGCATAGGCTATAACCTTTTGGCGTTGCATCAACACACATCCATATCCTAACTTAGAAGCGTCACAATAGACTACAAAATCTTCAGTTCCTTCTGGTAACGCTAATATGGGTGTATTAGTTAATCTTTGCTTAAGAATTCTAAAAGCTTCTTCTTGTTTTGGTCCCCATTCAAACTTAATGGATTTACAGGTTAACTTAGTCAAAGGAATGACTATTCTAGAAAAATCTTGAATAAACCTTCTATAATAACCGGCCAATCCTAAGAAACTTCTAACCTCGGTTGGTGATTCAGGGGTTTTCCATTTGGTAATTGCCTCGATCTTTGTTGGATCCACATGAATTCCTTCATGATTAACTAAATGTCCAAGAAATTGTACCTGCTCTAACCAAAATTCGCACTTTGAAAATTTAGCATAAAGCTTTTCCTTTCTTAATAAACTTAAAAGTGCGTGTAAATGCTTTGCATGTTCCTCTTTACTCTTAGAATAAATTAGAATATCATCTATAAAGACAATTATGAATTTATCCAAACATGGCTTACATATTCGGTTCATCATGTCCATAAATGCAGCTGGGGCATTGGTTAAACCGAATGGCATGACAATAAATTCATAATGGCCATACCTTGTTCTGAACGCGGTCCTAGGAATGTCCTCTTCCTGTACCTTTAATTGATGATATCCTGACCTTAAATCGATTTTAGAGAAAAATCGAGCTCCTTGCAGTTGATCAAACAGATCATCGATTCTCGGTAATGGGTACCGATTCTTAATCGTGACTTTGTTCAATTCTCGGTAATCAATACACATACGCATTGATCCGTCCTTCTTTTTAACAAACAGTATCGGCGCTCCGCATGGCGACGAACTTGGCTGTATAAATCCTTTCTCCAACAATTCGTCTAATTGTTTCTTCAGTTCCTGCATTTCGGCGGGTGCCAAACGGTAAGGTGCTTTGGCAATTGGTGCTGTTCCTGGTAGTAGGTGAATTCTGAATTCAACTTCTCTGTCCGGTGGTAGTCCTGGTAATTCTTCTGGAAATACATCTGAAAACTAAGACACTAGTGGAATGTCTTTTAGTTCTTTTCCTTTAGTGTTGGTGATTATGGAAATCAAATACACTATAGAACCTTTTCTTATATAGCTTGCAGTTTTCATCACAGAAATGAATTTCGTGGATTTAGAGGGCTTATCTCCTTTAATTGTGATCTTTTCACCCTTTGGTGAATTTACTTGAATTGACTTTTGATCACATAAAATACTGGCTTTATTGGCTATTAACCAATCCATTCCTAAAACAATATCAAATCCTGCCAGATTCATGGGATAAAGGTTTGCCATAAACTTTTGATTTAAAATTTCTATTCTTGCTTCCTGCAAGATTTCAGAAATCCTAACTGTTTCTCCATTAGCTGTCTCTACGAGACATTCTTGTGGTAGTTTAGTTAATGACGGATTAAGGAGTTTGCAAAATGATGTATTAATAAAACTTTGGTTTGCGCTAGAGTCAAATAATACTTTAGCAAAAACATCATTAACTAAAAATGTACCAGCTATCACGTCTGGAATCATCTTGGCTTCATCGGCAGTCAGAACAAATGCTCTAGCATTCTTAGTGTTCTTGTTGTTCGCATCTGGAGCCAATTTTGGACAATTTGGCTTGATATGGCCTTGTTCTCCACAATTGTAGCATACCCTGTTGTTGGCTTTCCTCCTGCAGTCTTCTTCCTTGTGTCCTGATATTTTGCAGAAATTGCAATAGATGGAGCATTTTCCAGAATGCTTTCTTTTGCAATGCTTGCAATAAGGTGCAGAGGTAGAACCTATATTTCTACGGTTGTAATTCCCAGAACGGAATTCTTGGGTATGCTTTTGTGCTAGATTTTTCCTTTGGTCTTCTTCTCTAGTACGGACTAATTCATCTGTCAAGGTGTTGGTTAGTTCTACAGCTTCTTCTATAGTTTGAGGCCTAGCTGACTTGACTACGAGTCTAATTTCTCCAATTAATCCCCAGATGTAACGGGAGATTAACACTGGTTCAGGTGATGCAAGGGTTGGTACTATTCTAGCATATTCAAAGAATAACTTTGTGTACCCCTTACTATCCACTCCATTCATCCTAAGGTTTAGGAATTTGTTTGCTATTTGTTCCCTTTCATTAGGAGGGCAGAATTTCCTTTCTACCATGTTTTTAAATTCCTCCCATTCCGTGTTGTATACCCTATCACTTCCTCTTGACTGGAGGATAGTGTTCCACCATTCTAAGGCTGAGTTCTTAAATAGATTAGAAGCAAACATTATTTTGTCCTCTTCCGTACATTTACTTATTTTCAGAACAGCCTCAGTCTTTTCTATCCAGCGTAGAGCTGCAATGGGTTCTTCATTGCTCGAGAAGTCTATCGATTTGCAGGACCAGAATTCTTTGTAAGAACAACCACAAGGCATGGTTCTTCTTCTTTTGGGAATGGGCACTTGATGTACAGGGCCATTGTTCACGCTGTTTTCTGGTTCAGTTGGTCGCTTACTGCTATGTTTACTTTTATTATTCGCTTCTTGAACTGTTTGGATAATAAATGGCATTGCATCTATAATTCCTTGTGCCACTATGTGTTGAACTTCACTATTATCCATTTGGTTTCCATTGTTATTGATGCTCGGATTCTCATTAACCACGTTAATGTTACTCTGGTTATCGTTATTCAGATTTCCTTGATTTCCTTTGTCGGACATCTGAATTTTAAACATTTACCCCATATTAATATCACAAAATAATATTTAATATAGTCAATCACATGACACGCATTTTTGCCAAAAGCGTCGATCATTGCGACTTTTACTCTATTCATCTATTATCCATCTATTACACACCAGTACTAAAATAAAAATTACAATACCAATTGAAATAGAATTACACTAATAGTAGTAGGCATCCGTACACACATATTATATTATTATATTATTATTACCGTCTTTACCAACACATTCATGGATATGGATTCATCCAGAAATCCATATTGCGCTCATCGTATTTCCATACGAGACGCTCTCCCACCTGTCTCATCCGTTCACTACTCTCTAGAATTTCCTCACCAAAAGTCCTAAGTTCTTGTACGTTTTCTGCACTCATTGGGGGTGCAGGTTCTAGGACTGGGATCGGAATCTGGGGTGCGGGTTCTTGATATGGGGGTGTAGGTGCCTGAAATCGGTAAGGATCTTCTAAGATCTCCCTAATGTATTCATCATGGTAATAGGGATCTAAAGGGTCCATACCTGGATAGGCTCCTATGTTCTGCATGGGTGTGTCTTCATGTATCGGGTAACGTTGCACATAATCCCTAACTTCATCCCACCAGGGATCGTAATTTGGGTCTAGGGGGTTTGGTGCTGGTACCCTAGGGATTTCTTCTGGATTGAATTCATGCATCTCTACTTGGTTTTCAGGGTTTTCTATCTCCATTGGTTGGTCATGGATTGGTGATTGTGGTTGGGGTGCTATTATTTGCTCCAGATTTGGGTCAGCTGCAGTAGTAGCTAGGATGTGAATATTGTCTACACCCTTATTTATCATATCCTGGGGATAGGAATCTGTCTCTCTTTTGGCTGCGGCTAGTACCCTCTGATCTTGTAACTTTTTCATACGCTTCCTACGCTCGTGTGCCCCTCTACTGAACCATCCCCTCTTTTTCTGAGGAAATAGCTCTTCTGACTGAGCCTTAAACACAAAGATTCCTTCTTCCGTATCAGCAGAGTACCCTGAGAGGGCAGGCTGAGAAGAGGAGGTGCCTTCGCTTCTAGGCGAACTAGACAATTGACGATACGCGTCAGATGGTCCTTGGTCTCTCATACTGTAAACTAACAAATAGTCAAATAACACATAACAATAAATATAGTTATGCATGTATTTCCATAATTTATTTCCTAACATTTAATTTAAAATTTAAGTGTCAGCAGAACACTTCTTTGCCTTAGACCAGTGGCTAGGCTCTGATACCACCTTCTGTCGCAACCCCCGATCCCTTATCTGTCCCGGGAACGGGCGAACGCGAACTCAGAATTTCGGTGGTATCAGTTTATTAAATTGGCAGCGGAAATTACATCAGGACCGTAGTTAGGAAATGTTTATCAGAGTAAAACCACCATAATTTATATTAATAATCACATGGGTAAAACCCAAGTTTCTTATTACAACAGGTTTATAGGGATAAACCCTATTTTATTTAATTTAAAAAATCGTCTTTTAGGTAACTTTTTTAGCCACATTTTTCCCAAGCCTTTAGTGCTCTCCAACTGGCTTTTTACTAATTGGCTGTCACATTGTGTTACCTGAAACGCGTTTTAAAAACATTTGTCAGTGGGAAATACTGGTGAGTGAATCTCAGTTTAATCAAGAATTATTAATTTAATTTAGATTTAACAGTATTGAGGGCGATTACAATGTTTATATCTACCTAATTACTCATTCAGTACTGTCAATCCTGACTGGTGGGTCATATTACACATTGGCTAACTCTTCGTCCAATGGTAACGTTACTCACATTTTGTATACAAAACCCCAACATACCATCAGTAATCGTAGAATTACAAAGACTCAATCACTGCTAAATTGCATTGTAAAATAGTTATGGTTTTGTAAAAACAGTTTACAAAAAGGAGATTACTCACATTGCTGTCTTAGATTTTTCGTAAGGGTTTCCTGGTGATAATCTAAAATTTACACAAATGCACACATGTTAGTATAATAACCCATTTTAACATTAGTAATACTCTCCCCGAGACGGCATTCCAATGACTACATCGGGCAGAACCACGACAGCCATTACGGAACCCTAGATCAATCGGGCAGCGTATCTAATACGTATCCAGGGGTTATAATACTTACAATGGAGCAGAACTTTGCTAATTAGGGGGGTATAATACCCGTATATAAAGCCTACTATTAAGAAATTTGCTTAAGAAAGAAAGAAATGAACGAATTCAACTAAGATCCGATGCGTTCTATTTATAGTTGCTGATCTTGACTCTCTCGCGGCCCGCGTAAGAGTATCCTAAGGGCTACGCGGCCCGCGTCAAAGCTAGTCAACGGACTAGCGTGTCATCACCGGGCTGCGCCACTATCTCGATTTCACGCGGCCCGCGTTAACTTAACGGGGGTCTTACGCGACCCGCTTGAACTTAAGAATCAACGAAATCAGGTTTTAAACCTTCATACCGCCCGCGTAAGGTTGGGGTGGGTCCTACACGGCTCGCCTCAACTTAATATTTCAAGTTTTTAATTATTTTTAATGTATTTGAGGCCCGTTTTCGCGTATGAGGTGTATTTTTTGACATATTGGGATATTTTAAAAATATTAGGGGTCTCGGAAAAATTATTCAAGGTGTCGGTTTCTTTGAGGGTTGTTACATCTATAACCGGTACACTCATGTTAAACTACTGTTATAAATCAACTTTAAATTATATATGTCTTATAAAAATAAAACACAAATCTACAACAAAAAAAACACAACCAAAACTCAAATTTTTCCACCAAAACCCCAATTTTTCCACCCAAAAAACAAACACACCCCACTTTTTCCACCAAAAAAACACACACCTAAGTGCTTAGGCACAAGGTTAACAGAAAAGGTCTGACAGATTCAGATCTTGTCTGTTGGTTTTACATCTAAGCGCTATGCTTTCGGTGTGTGTAAAAAGCCAACAGGTGTGTGTGAATAACCAAAATCAAACGCATACTAAGATTCCAAAGAACATTAACCAAGGTTTCTGCTAAAAAAATGAACAATTTGCTAGGGAAATTTTCCTACACAATTATTTTTGTGACAAACATTGACACACATTTACGTCATATTTCATACATACAAAACTCTAATTTCGTAATAAGTTTGTGAAGCATATGACACAACATAAAAAGAAAACCTTACTTAATTCACATTGCGTCACAAATTTATTGGAAATAATCTAAAAAAAATATTATTATTGTTAATGAACTATACTTTTATGGAATAATTTACAAGACTTGTGACACATTTTTGACAAAATGAAAATAAACAATATTAAATATAAGTATTAGTAAAAAATAAATATATTTTGTATACATTAGTGACAAAACATTTTTTAGTAAAAAAACATGGGTTCTATACTTCTATCAGAAATGGGAAATAATAATCTATCTATTAACACATAAGTAACAATTACCATTCGTCAAAAATGTGTAGCAAAGAAAGAAATAAATAAAAAATTTGCCTTTTGTCCCAAAGGTGTCACAAACTAAGAAAAATAAATAAATAAAATTACCTTTCGTTAGAAATATGTAGCAAATAGAGAAAAAAGATAAATAAACAAAAAATGTATTTTTGTCGCAGACATGTCACAAACTAAGAAAAATAAATAAGTAAAAATTATCTTTCTTCGAAAATGTGTCACAAAGTAATAAAAGGTAAAAAAACAAATGACCTTTCGTCGCACAAGAAAAACCAAAAGGTAAGAAAAAATATTTTTTTTGTCACAAATAATAATAAATAATATTAATAACTTTATTGCATGTGCAAAGGGCGCCCATGCGCGCATGTGCGAGTTAGGGTTTCACAAGTACACTAGTGTGTGTTTCCAAGGCAGAAGTGTCCCACTTAAATATAAGTTTCATCTATTCTTTTGTGTGGGACAATGTGTCACTTTCTCATTCGGCTTTAAATATTTCAGCATTCAATATTTCATACATCAAATTTTGAATATCGATATCTCATTCATCTTATCTCCGTTTTGGATGTGGTTTGGTTCATTGCGAAGCTCTTCCAACATAGAACACAAACCCACAAAGAAAAATATATATTTACCTTAGTTTCTAATGTATATTTATAGTCCAAAATTAGGAAATTTGCATTTCCTATACTTGTGAAAATTGCTATTTTCACAAAATTTCCAATAGATACCACAATAAAAGCTCCTCAGTTATGTCCGGCCATAGCCTAGTCGCCATCGATGTTCAGAAGTGTCTTAAATATTTTCCAGTTTTGGCATTTCTCTTTCTTGATCTTGACAGCCTCCGTATAAGACAACCTCTTCATGTCTTATGTTCACAAAAACAGAATCCATCCATGTAGCAAACTGCACATTGATCAACTGTGTGTTTTATTATATATTGTCTCCACTCACTGGACTTAGATTTGACGTTTCAACACTTGTTTGTTTGTAATATTAATGCTTGTTTGTGCTGAGCAGCTTCCAGATACCAACTCTCGGTTGATCTTGGGTGTGTCATGTCCAGTGAAAGAAAGTATGGTGCGAATCAGTCGTTGGTTTCTAGCAAGTCAAAATCACAACAAGTCGTGGAGGACGTTGGTGGCGGTTCGGAATATGGGCAGCACAAGGTGTCTCATATAATGGTGGAGAGAAACCGAAGGAAGCTGATGACCGAACACTTGAGTGTTCTTCGTTCACTTATGCCTTGCTTTTATGTCAGAAGGGTAATCATCTAAACAATTTTTTTTTTTTTTTTTTGGATTGGTAGATCGAGGTGGTTTAGGATTCAGCTAAGTTGGCTACCCTTAACGAGTGAACTCCTTAAGAGTTTGGTGAAATATTTACTTTACGGAGTTCGCTTGTCAACTTACTGAGTTTTATGTTCATGGCATTACAGCCTAGTGAAGATAGATATGATCGGATGGTTCCCCTGATGGCACGATGATACTCCAGTGGGGTACGTCAGCGATCCAAATTTTCTGTTAAAAAAAACTTACTGAGTTCTATTGACATACCTAACTCCAAAAAAAATGTTAAAACTTGCATGAGTTATGTTGCATGGGTAGTGAACTATCTAGAAATACAATAACTTTCAAGTTTAGAAAAAAAGGTCTACAGAACTTGGCTAAATCATAAACAACCTCTACCAATCCAAAATATTATTGTCTAAACACATAATTAGGTACACCACTGATAGCTGACTATATTGCATGAAACTTTTAGGGTGATCAAGCATCAATAATTGGAGGAGTAGTTGATTACATCACTGAATTGCAACGAGTTCTTCAGTCCCTAGAGGCAAAGAAACGACGAAAAGTTTACGGAGAACAAGTAACACACCATTGGATTGATTCAAGCCCTCGAAGACCAAGATCGCCACTTAGCCCTAGGCCAAGCGTGCCGATTAGCCCTAGAACCCCGCAGCCAACTAACACATACAGGCCGGCCACTTTTCCTCCATTATTCATAGCACCATCACCTGCTAATTCTTTCATAAGGTTAGACAACTCTAATGAGCTCATGGCTAACTTGAGGTCACCCATTGCTGAAGTTGAGGTGAAGTTTGCTGGTGGTAATCTTCTTCTAAAGACCTGCTCGAATCGAACACCTGGCCAAACAACAAAAGTAATCGCGGTTCTTGAAAATCTATCTCTTGAAGTTCTTCATGTTGACATTAATGTTGTTGATGAAACTATGGTCAACTCTTTTACCCTCAAGGTAAGTCAAACGTATAAATTTTCAGCTTTTTTGGATGTTTTATGAAGTTTCATATGAATTGCATGCATGGTTTTAGTGCATATCACTTAAAGAATAGTATTGAGTAATACTCACATTTAGGTTATATAAATAGATAATTGCAACAACTTATTTGTGGTCATGCAAATGAGTTTTATAAAAATCTGTAAATTTATTTTCACAATTTATATACGAGTTTCAAGAAAGTGTTAACATTTTTCTGACACCTAAATAATTATCTTTTAAGAGTTTGTTTCAATGGTTCTTTAACATTGTTTATCATTACTATAGTTCAAATCCAGGCAAAGGGGTTTTAATACTAACTTAGTGATACGACATACTAACTATTAACCCGGTTAGCGACATCCTAACCGTACGCTGTTAAAAAAATTCATTACTATAGAGGAAAGGTTAATTTGTCCTCATCCTACTCTCCCAAACTCTACCAATAACTTGCTATGAGTAGAATTTTGTTGGGTACTTTTGTTTGTTTGTATCATTACTATAGTTTAGTTGTCTGATCTATTAATTTTGTTTATTGTTAGATTGGAGTTGAATGCCGACTAAGTGCAGAGGAACTTGCTCAACACATTCAAAAGACCTTCTTCTAACCTTTACTTACCTTCATGTTCATCCTCAATCTCGATCCTCACCCTCCTTGTCACACGAATCTTGCATAGAGGATGTACCCGTTCCACCCACGTTATGTTATATACGTTCGACGCATGTTAGACATGATGTTGAAACATTCAAGAATGTGAACAAAGAATAATAAAGAAAAGCAGTTGTAAACATTGCACTTGATCACGCGTGCTGCTCAAAACCCTAATAAACGCCTTCAATTTGGATAAAACGATTAGAGTTTGGGTCGATTAACTTAACTTTTGTATCGTCCTTAAACTTTAATATATCGATTTCTAATTTGGCCGTCGATTAGTTTAACTTTTGTATCATCCATAAACTTTAATATGTCGATTTCTAATTTGGCTGGTATGTAACCTTTGTGTCCCTCAAACTGTTGCACTTTAATTATCATCCTCATATAAACTTCAGTGGTAGGGTTTGAAATTGGTCATACAAGGCCGTCTTTGAGGGGTGCGGGGTGGGCGACGGCACGGGGCCCAAACTCTTCGGGGGCCCAAATCTTTTTTATCTTATATAGAATTTACATTGTATAAGCTAGAGTGTATATATGTGCTGAATTGAAAGATGACACAAGAAAGCTCTTGTTGGGGTGGTTATTGCCTTGCTTAGACAACAAGGAGATGCGAGTTCTAAATTCTCTATTTTTATTTTTTAGTTTTTTAGCTGTATATGACATTTAATGACTAATTTTGTCAACTACATATTTTCCTTTAATTAATAAATTACTAACTACGCTTAGCTAAAAATAACTATTTAAATTACTTTCACATAAATTTTAGTGATTAAATAATTGATGAGTTTATAATACATGGAAATTTCCGAATAGGGCTAAAAATTTTATCTCGTACAGGGTCAATTTGTTTTTTGTTATTTTCGGAGACGACCATGTGGTCATATATACATTAAAGTCACATTGATTATTTATTTTGAATGGTTGCAGAAATAATGCAAGAGGACATGTATATATAGTGATATAC
Organism: Helianthus tuberosus; assembly: GCA_030545235.1. NCBI lineage: Eukaryota > Viridiplantae > Streptophyta > Magnoliopsida > Asterales > Asteraceae > Helianthus > Helianthus tuberosus. The sequence continues at coordinate 112,307,738 of CM060400.1, read as the reverse complement.
ATTAAAGATTCGTACACTTATGGTGGTATATAGCTAGGAGGGGTGTGCCTATAAGTGTAGGACAATACATGCATGCATATCTTCAATTGTGAATACATCCATAGTCCATACATAATATATTGGACTATTGGTTTGCAAATAACTTTTATTTATTACTTAAAATGATAAATTAAATAGGCACAAGCTTGATTGCATGTATTGATGCGTGTGTCAAAGATTAATACACTTGCAATCTTGCACAGCTTTTGATTTGTTTGATGTAATTTGTCGATAATACATTTTATTAAGAAAAGCTAAATCAAGGGATCATGTAAGTGTAGAAAAGAATGTTTGAACTCAATCCCTCGATTAAAGTAATCACTACTATTTTACGATACATAAATCAGAATAGGAGTGGGTTTTCATAACTATGCTCAGAATCTTGAGAGTGTAAACTAAAGTGATTATTGTAAGTACGTAAGTAACGTTATATGTCAAATTTGAAGTGAAGGAACGTTTAATAACGGTCATATTTGACCAAGTTTGAGTCTTTAGTTTGTTGAGTTTTATTTTGAATAAGTCCAGTAGTCTGTTCCACCTTTTAAGGTGATTAGTTGGTTGATTTGTTTTGCTTCTCGAGTCATGTAAGGCTATATATAGCCAGTTTCATTTCATGAATAAACATCACATTCACAGTGAGTTAATTTGGTGCTATTTAATACACTTGCAATCTTGCACAGCTTTTGATTTGTTTGATGTAATTTGTCGATAATACATTTTATTAAGAAAAGCTAAATCAAGGGATCATGTAAGTGTAGAAAAGAATGTTTGAACTCAATCCCTCGATTAAAGTAATCACTACTATTTTACGATACATAAATCAGAATAGGAGTGGGTTTTCATAACTATGCTCAGAATCTTGAGAGTGTAAACTAAAGTGATTATTGTAAGTACGTAAGTAACGTTATATGTCAAATTTGAAGTGAGGGAACGTTTAATAACGGTCATATTTGACCAAGTTTGAGTCTTTAGTTTGTTGAGTTTTATTTTGAATAAGTTCAGTAGTCTCTTCCACCTTTTAAGGTGATTAGTTGGTTGATTTGTTTTGCTTCTCGAGTCATGTAAGGCTATATATAGCCAGTTTCATTTCATGAATAAACATCACATTCACAGTGAGTTAATTTGGTGCTATTTGGTTACAACAAGTGGTATCAGAGTGAAACTTGAGTGATCCACGAAACAGAGCAATCGAAATGGCTGAAGGAAACTCGTCGCAAGGCTTCATCATTCCCAAGTTTGATGGTGATTATGACCACTGGAGTTTGGTCATGGAAAATTTGCTTCGATCAAAGGAGTTTTGGCCCGCTGTTGAAATCGGTTATGAAGAACCGACAGCAGGAGAGCAGGTGTCAGCAGCAAGAAGGAAAGAACTAGATGACATGAAGCTTATCGATCTTAAGACTCGGAACTATTTGTTTTATTCGACCGATAAAAACATCCTAAAGACCATTACTCAGAAGGAAACAACGAAGCAGTTGTGGAATGCAATGAAACTGAAGTATCAAGGGAGTGCACGAGTCAAAAGAGCCCAACTACAGAGGCTACGGAGAGATTTCGAAATGCTGGAAATGAAGAGTGAAGAAACAATAACAGGATATTTTGGCAGAGTGATGACTACGTCAAATGAGATGAGAAACAATGGTGAAGATATGCCAAACGTGAAGATAGTGGAGAAGATTCTTCGAACTTTGACTCGAAATTTTAATTCTATGGTCTGTTCGATTGAAGAATCAAAAGATCTGGATACCTTGTCTGTTGATGAACTCCAAAGTTCATTGCTTGTGCATGAACAAAAGTTGCAGAGGAAGGAAGGTGATGATCAAACACTGAAGGTTGATGAAAACAGTCCAGGAAGGAATAGAGGACGAGGTAGAGGATATTTTGGAAGAGCTAAAGAGGTCGTGGCCGAGGTCGCGGGCGCGACGGCTTCGATAAGTCTTCACTTGAGTGTTATAAGTGCCAGCAAACTGGGCATTTTCAATACGAATGCCCACAGTGGGATAAAGGAGTAAACTTTGCAGAGTTCGATGAAAATGAAGAACTGGTGTTGATGGCTTATACGAAGGAAGAAGTTGCTGAAAACAAAGGTTACTGGTTTCTTGACTCGGCATGCCCTAATCATATGACAGGTATGAGAAGTTGGTTTACACATCTTGATGAGAATATCAAGCATACTGTGAAACATGGAAATGGTTTGAGGTTGGCTGTAAAGGGAATTGGTGATGTTCGTTTTAAAATAGATGGAATCACACAAGTCATTACTAATGTGTATTTTGTGCCACAACTAACATCAAACCTTATTCGTGTGGGGCAGCTTCAAGAGAAGAAAGTAAAAGTGGTCATAGAAAATAATGAATGCAGCACTTTTCATCCACAAAGAGGGCTGATTATAAAGTCTAGAATGACCAAAAATCGGATGTTTGTAGTTCATGTCAGTAAAAGGGAATCACCCAGTCAATGCTTGCAAGTAAGTGAAGAAAGTAGCACACACACATGGCATAAAAGATTTGCACATGTTAATCATAAGGCAGTCAGAACAATGCAATACAAGAATATGGTGAGAGGATTGCCTCGGGTATGTGGGAAGACAATGGTGTGTGAAACATGCAACATGGGAAAGCAAAGCAGAGGAATAATTCCAAAGCAAGCCAACTGGAGATCTACTGAAAAGCTGGAATTAATCCACACTGATCTGTGTGGACCGATCAATCCTACCTCTCAAAGTGGAAAACGGTATGTTCTCGTTTTTATTGACGATTTCACACGGAAAACATGGGTCTATTTTTTTAAACACAAAAGGGAAAGCCTTGAAATGTTTCAAATGTTCAAAGCCTTGGTTGAAACAGAAATGGGTACAAAAATAAAAATGATACGAAGTGATCGGGGGGGTGGGGAGTTCACATCAAATTCGTTTAATGAATTTTGTGAACAACATGGAATTCAAAGGCATTTAACGGCTGCTTACACCCCTCAACAAAACGGGGTGGCGGAGCGTAGAAATAGAACTCTTATGAATATGGTTCAATGCTTGTTGATTGAAAGAAATGTACCCAAGCGTTTCTGGGCAGAGGCATCCAACTGGGCTTGCCATGTGTTAAACCGATGTGTTACCATGACCTTGGATGATAAGGTTCCTGAGGAGTTGTGGTATGGAAGAAAACCCAATGTGGACTATTTCCGTGTGTTCGGTTGTGTAGCTCATGTGCATGTCCCTTCATAGAATAGAACCAAACTAGATGCACGTAGTCATAAGTGTATTTTATTTGGGGTTAGTACTGGCTCGAAGGTGTATAGGTTGTATGATCCAATACAAAAGAAGATTGTTGTTAGTAGGGATGTAGTATTTGAAGAAGATAGGAAATGGGATTGGGGAAAAGAGAAGGCAGAAGATCTGGTAATAGAAGAAGAACCGATGACAACAATTGTTAATGCTGAAGAAGGTGAGGTGGTTGGAGCTGAATCATCTAATCAAACTTCATCAAATCAAGCTGAAACTTCTGCTGCCAAGAGCAAACAGGATCATTTGATCAAAGACAAACTAAAGTTCTAGCCCCAAATGTTACGGAAGAAAACATAGTGGGTCCATCAACAAGAGTCAGAAAATAGCCAACATGGATGCAAGATTACAATAGCGGAGAAGGTATCTCAGATGAGGAAGATGATGTTGGATTTGCTATGTACAGTTCATCAGGAGATCCAACATCATTTGAAGAAGCTAATCAAGAAGAAAAATGGGTAACGACAATGAAAGAAGAGATTAATGCTATTGAACGTAATAACACTTGGGAATTAGTAGATGTTCCTAAAAATGTTGTGCCAATTGGAGTGAAGTGGGTTTACAAAATGAAGTTCAATGAAAAAGGAAATGTTGAAAAATTTAAGGCACGCTTAGTAGTGAAGGGGTACTCGCAACAAAAGGGAATTGAATACGACGAAGTCTTTGCACCCGTAGCTCGTTGGGACACTATTCGAACCATCTTGGCACTTTCAGCTCAAAGAAACTGGAAGGTGTTCCAGCTAGATGTGAAAAGCGCTTTTTTGAATGGGGGAGCTTAAGGAAACAGTGTATGTTGAACAACCGCTGGGATTTGTTTAAGAAGGCGAAGAGTCAAAGGTGTACAAAACTGAAACGAGCACTATATGGGTTGAAACAGGCTCCGAGAGCCTGGTTTAATCGCATAGAAAGGTATTTTAAAAGAGAAGGTTTTAAGCAAAGTCAGTTTGATCATACTTTGTTTATTAAAAGAGTATGGAACAACGTTATGGTGGTTAGTTTGTACGTAGATGATCTGATATATGCAGGGAATAATGTAATGATCAGTGAAAGTTTCAAGAAGTCTATGCAACATGAATTCGAAATGACAGATCTGGGTTTGATGAAGTATTTTCTCGGGGTTGAAGTGAAACAGTCTGAAATGGGAATCCACTTGTATCAAAGGAAGTATACCAAAGAAATACTTGAAAGATTTAGAATGTGGGAGTGAAAGTCTGTTAATAATCCCATAGTTCCTGGTACTATTTTAACTAAGGCAGGAGTAGGGGAGGATGTGGATCCTACTTACTATAAGAAACTGATTGGCAGCCTGTTATATGTTACTGTTACAAGACCAGATCTATCATATGTGATAGGTTTGTTATCAAGGTTCATGGCCAAACCTAAAATGGAACATCTGCAAGCTGAAAAAAGGGTGCTGAGGTATCTAAAAGGCTCGCATGATTTTGGCTTGTTTTATGCAAGGAAGTCTGATATGAAGCTCAAGGTATACACCGATAGTGACTACGCTAGAGATGTAGAAGACAGGAAATGCACTTCAGGATACGTATGTTTGTTTGGTGGAGCTGCAATCAGCTGGAGTTCGAGGAAACAAGAGATAGTCACGTTGTCGTCTATTGAAGCAGAATATGTGGCAACAACCACTTGTGCTTGCCATTACAAGTGGTTAAGGGGCTTAATGGAAGATCTGGGTGAAAAGCAAAGTGGAGCCATTGAAGTATTCTGTGATAATACTTCAACTATTAAGTTATCAGTCAATCCAGTGATGCACAGACGCACCAAACATATCGATGTGAGGTTTCATTATCTACGTGATTTGGTGTCACACCCCGACCTTCCACGTGTCACCGGTGGGCCCGGTGGGGAGTATCGTGACGTGGTTGGCAACATAATAGTCAAACAACACAATATATAAATGCACAGCGGAAGCAAAAGGTAAATATATTACAATCCGAATATAAAGTAATATCAAGTATTACAACGGAAAGTAAAGGATCCACAGGCGGATCTTAAAACATAAATATTGTTCAACAGACTTTAGACGCCTAGAACTTGTAAGATTCCTTATTAACGTCCTGAGCAGCTTCCAGCCTATTTACGTACTTGTACCTGTCACTTAGACTTTTGAAAATACGTCAAATTTCACTGGTAAATACACTCAACCGACTCATTTGAAAATGTCTATGAAAAATTGGTTTAGGTGCTCAAGGCACGAAGATGTTTTGACACTTTGATTAAAATGCACAAGGCAAAATTAATCTTTTATACTTGGGATAAACTATATTTCATGTTATCAGTTTTACATAACTTGCTCTACATACGGGGCCCGGTTCTATGCCGGTTCCAGATTAACCGACACACCACTATTCCCTTATTGGGAATCCCTTATTGGGTATAATTAATTAATAAACATATGGCATCTGTCAGGTGTATGCCTACACCCCGTGCTTAGGTCGTGGCCATTGCAAGTTAATGAGTCAAGGATATTCAGGACACGGTCGCATTAATCCCCAATGCTTCAGTCAAGCAATACGAATTAAAAACAGGTTATTTGGATTTCCGACTTATTGGTCTTTGAATCCCATACCTGACCATGCGGTATTTATATTACCGTATCCCAAGCCCGTAATAGGGAAAATAAGTTAAGGGTATTTACCTGAGCTAGCTCCTGTCTTAAATAGCAAGAATTATAATAACTCAGTCGTATTTACTTACGTAAGCGTAGGTACAATTTACCGGAAGGCTCTAGTCTGGAATGATGGTATAAATAACCAATTAGAATGCTAACGGGTCTTTAATTAAGCACAAGCTTAGACCGGTTAGTTTTGAAGAAAAATACGGTTCAAACGCACGATAGGGCGAAGACCGTTTTAGAATGTGATTTAGATCCGACAAGATTGAAGACTTGCCTTATATGGTTAATCTAGGCACATTCTGAATTTTGGGGTAAAACCGATAAGGTGTGACCCGTTTCGGCTAATTTATGTAAACTAGTTGCATAAGCCGAACCGAACGCGCAAGAGGCGTAACGGGTAATCATAAGGGTCCTAACCAGGTTTCCTAAGTTAATATGCCTCAAATATGTTGTGATATCAGTAGGATACCTTCCATTATGCCCAAATCGAATTTAAACACAAACTATGCCTCGTAGGGGTAGTTTGGTCATTTATAATGTTATAAAAGAGTTTAAGTATTAACCGGAGTTATAGGTCTGATATAATCATCAAAAATACATAATTTGATAAGTTATAACAGTAGGGTATTGTATATATGTGAAACTTATCAATTATAACCAAACTATGCACCATAGGGGCATTTTGGTAATTTCACATAAGTCGTAAAGCTCAAAACTGAAGTCAGAGTTAAACAACTTTTGCTTACTGTTAATATCTTATAATTTACCTAAAATATCAGTAGGTATCAACCCTTGTATGTTTAAAATAGTTCTAGTACATACTATGCGTTAAAAACGCTTAAAAAGGCAATTCGGGTTCTATATACAAATCTGATATTTTTATCATTCCAGAAGGTTTAAAATAATGTATTTATCATATAAAATCAGTAGCAAAAGGTTTGGGGTCAAAAAGATATGTAAAACTCATTTTATAGCCCGAAAGGGCAAAACCGACAATTACCGAATTAAGCTTACGACTCTAAGTTATGCTCAACCTAAAATTTATTAAAAATATTCAAAAATCCCAAAATAATATATTACATCAGTGGGTAAAAAGTTTGATATCAAAAAGTGAGTTTAAATAGGCTATATGCTAATTACGCCGTTTAATTAACATAAAGCTTTCAATTTACGCTAATGAGCATAACTCTCAAACTACACCTCAAACTGATGTCAAACTTTGGGTACAAGTTTATAAATCAGTAATTAAGGTTTCTACACTTTTACTTTTTCAAAAATCACGTTCTATGGTGAAAAGGGCATAATGGTCAACTTATAGGCAATTAACGGAATCATGCATATTAATTGGTTAACTAATGAACCATGGTGTATAATCACAGAGGGTTATACTAGCATGTAACCTGGTCCTAAGGAAGCTCTAAGGCAATTCCAAATCATACTAAAATGGGTCAGAACTGAAGTCAAAGCTTTGCGACTTTCGGTTCTGAACCGGGTCTAAACAGTAAATTGTCGGGTTGAACATGTTTAGACATGTTCTTACACTAATTACCAAGTTATATTAATGATCAAACAGGTTGTATGTGTTCTACATTGCTAATCATGCATAAATTAGAAAATAAGTATCCTGTTGACTTTTTAATAACAGGTTTGACCCGACATTTGACCTAGTTAGAGTGGGAATCAGGGGGAACCCTTTTAAGGGTTTATTACCCACATAATTACCAACTTATAACTACTTTCAATTCGACTAATCACTGGACCATTAGTGATTAATCGCTAAGTCAACCGTTAATTATGACGGTTTGACTTTTAAGCTTAAACTAAGCAAAAACTTAACTAAAAAAGGATAAGCAAACTTACTGAAGTCCTATGCTTGATTAGTGATCACTTGAGCCTGCTTTGGAGCTCCAGAAATGATTAGAAAGCTAAAGGAAGGTGTGAAGAACTTGTTGCAACCTTGCCCCTTTATATAGTGCTCAAATCTTCATGGATTGTTAACAACAAGGTCTACCATTGATGTTTGATCACTAACAAGTGTCCCTAAATGTCTAGGGGTCGTTTAGGGGTCAAGCAAGATGAGGAAAATCGATTTAAGGTCGGTTAAAATGGCTATGGCAGACAAGAATCCAAGAAAATCCAAGAAAATAGGCATTCTGTCCAGATAAGGCCGTCGCGTAGCGCGACGGCATATGTAGTTAGTGCTCGCGCTACGCGAGCGTGTGTGATCCAGCCAAACCAATTTTCCATTAATTGCAGTTTTGGTCCCCGGTCCTTCTAAAGGTCGCTTTCACATCTTGTTTTGCACAATGAGCCCTCTAAATTGACTTATAAGGCCTTTAAGACATTTACCCACTTAGTTTAGTCCTCGGTTAACTTTATTGTTACCCGAAAAGTCCTAAACTTCATCGTTGGCGCTTTTAACCCCTCGCATACGAATTTGATCATAACTTTTTCATACGATAACGAAACTTTATGAAATTTATATCGTGCATTCTAGTGAGCATAATTAACCGTTACAAAGCTTCGGGTTTGTCAAAAGGTCACTCAGAGGTATAACTTAAACATGTTGACACATTTAACCCCTGTAGTTTGTAATCTCTCACTTTCTTTCATATTTAGCTTCGTATGATCCATGATTTATTCGTCGGAAGGTATGAGCATCATGTAGGGTTAATGTACAATATATTTATCCATTGTTGACGTTTTGAACCCTTATTTTCACATAGTTTCTTTGTTTGTCAACTTTAGTCCCTCTAAAGTATTCTTTCACACGTTCAAAGCTTATGACACGTGTCAATACATTATTGGACGTAAATTTTCGAGGTGTTACATCCTCACCCCCTTAAAAGAAATCTCGACCTCAAGATTTGTTAAAGTAAAGGATGTATTTTCTGCCTGATATTGGGCTTAATCTTCCCCGGTACCTTTTGAGCCTCTAAGGCACTCCAATTGACCTATATAATAGGTACATGTATCTTTTTGGAGCTTCTAATCCTGTCGATCCTTAATCAACACAGGTTGCTCATCATATCATAGATCTGTATATCATTATGTGATAGTGCTTCTTGACTTATTGGCGAGACACCTCCTTCAGTCCCTAGTGTGTAAATGTATTGCGAGCTCCGCCAAGCTCCTTAAATAGGTTTTAGCTTATAAGCTACTTGATCTTGGTACATTCGATTTCCTTCGAATGTTTCTATATATTCAGAGCTTAACTAGCCTGATAATTTAACAAATTTGGCACACCCTTCCTGGGTGATTTCTTTTGTTGAACCTTATTCTTTAACAAGAACTTAGGAGGGTTGCTATTTTCATAAATCTTTGATTTCCTACCGTATACTGGCAACTTACAACCGATTATGGATTTGTATGATCTTACTTGTTGTTTTCTAGGCAACTTTCAGATCCTGATAATTGGACTTACCAATTCTCTACCTAATAATAGATGTTTCACATTCCATCTATACAAGGTCTCAAAAGGAGTAGCCTTGATACTTATATAATAATTGCTATAGAAAAACTTATTTTATGGTGAGAGGGTTATTCCAACCACTGCTTAACTAATCTCAAAGAATAGCTAAACCTTACAGCTAGTCGAACCAAACGACGGTCCTGGCAGGTAATAGCGATTCTTAATTGTTGCCTAATTAGGGTTGCGGTAATCAATGCATAAGCAAGATGATCCGTCTTTCTTATTTATATAACTCGGAGTTCTTAGAACTTCGAATTTTGGCTTTATGAAATCTTCTCTAAAAACTAATCGATTTGGCTCTTGGTTCTTCCTATTCCGTTGATACTAACAGATATAAGGCTTTTACAATAATTGTAGCCCTAAACGGGATGTTCATTCTAACATCCACTTGCCTCTCAGAAGGTAAACATGGTAATTCTTATAAAGAAGATAATCATGCCACACACAGAGACGTTAGAGATGTCTGTATTCTCAGGCTTTTGGTTCATCTATCGATGTCGGTGTCAGATATATGACACATTCTCTTTACCAATGCAAGGATGCCCTAAGTAGAGATACTTATAAGGACATTTTATATCGGATATCTTCTTTGAATACTACTAGTCAACTTTAGTACAATATGACAATTGGGATATCTCAGGGGTTCCATGCATTAAACCTCCATACTGATCAGACATGGAAGCAATCTATGGGACACACTAGGATACGCCAATCCTCATATGGTACTCTTATCAAACATAGTTTGGCATTCGCAGGCGATATAAAATAATGAGAAAATAATAAAATAAGGTAATATATATTGTCGTACTCTTTTTGGGGAAGAGTACTCCAGATTTTTGTGAAAGGATTATCTCCGAGGATGGGAGAGAGGGTCATTAAAGATTCCATTGGTAAATTATACCTTATTTTTAATATCTGAAGTTCTTATGAATGTAATCAAAAGCTTGCTAAGCTCATGGTTTACTAAAGGTTTATTATCCATTGCATTAACGTAAAATACTGAGCAGATACAATCGATGCTAAAAGGTAAAGACGTACCTAATGCTATTATTGAGATGCACTGTCTCTGGCATTCAACCGTTAGTTTAGGCGTTTTCTTTCTTATCCATTGATGTGTGTAAAATGCAACATATAAATTACATCAAATGAGGCATAAAACTAACCCTTTTTAAGTACTAATGTTGGAAAAAGAGTGTTTTTGTCTTCCTATTGTATTTTCAGGATTAAATGAGCTCAAATTCACAAAAGAAGCAAAAAGACAGCTAAATCTAACATAAATACAAGAAAAGGAACATAAGTGGACTGCCCGACCCCTTAACGGCATCTTCCCAAGCAAAATAGAGAAGGCAGAAGACTGAACACGCCCCGTGCACAGCCAGCACGGGGCCGTGCCCAAGAAGCAGCAGAAAAGACAAACCTATAGAAGCTTCTATTGCCCACCACGGGCCGTGCCCAGTGGACACGGGGGCGTGGCGAAAGTACAGCAGCCGCATTAATTGTAATTGCGAATTACAATTAATGAAGAGAGAGATTGTCAGACAGGCACGGGGGCGTGTCCAGCGGACACGGGGCCGTGCCCAGCCTTCTGATCAGCCTATAAATAGGAGTGCTTGGTTTCATTTCAACTCATCCCTTGGCACACCACCTCTCTCACACTTCATCCACCACCCACCACCACCATAACACCATCATCCACCACCATCATCCATTGTCCATCGTAGAGTGTGTGAGTCGTCTCGGGATCCAAGATTGATCGTAAGAGTTCTTGACAATCAAGGCCATGTTTGCCTAAGTCTCTTACATCACTTGGTGAAGACAAAGTGTCTAGTATAATACTTTTTATTTCTAAACTTTTGCACTTTTTATTTGGTTTTGTATTAATGACTTTAATAACTAGTTGCTTATGTTGAAGGTGATCTTTCCTTATCGTTTGTCCGTGGTGTCTTGGCATTATTTTACTGTCTATATAAAATAAAAGATTTTCACCATTCATATCTCCACGGTCTATATGGAGGTATGTTGGCTACCTGGTCGGGGGTTAAGGGAACGGTTTGGTAAAGGTCTTGCCATTGTTCAGCGTTTAGAGGTCTTGCAATGGACCTGGGTCAAATTTAGTAGGACCTCCTTCAATGCTTCACGGTATTGGATGGCGGGGGTCCAAACTCTTTGATCCCCTCATAAGTTAACTACTATTAATACTATAACCCGGCTATTTAGGACTGTATCCCTGCTGACTCAGACTACTTAGTCGAGGGTAACGTCACCGCCAAAAGCGGGGCCTACCATAATTTGCATTAATAACTTAATTAATTATCTTCCAATAATCCACCCCTTTAGGATTGTATCCTTGCTGACTCAAACTACTGGGGTGAGGGTAACGTCACCTTCAAAAGAGGGGCCTACTACAATAACTAAGATAATCTCTTAACTATGTGCAAAAGTGCGGAAATAATCAAAGGTTATACTAGATACGAGTCGGAACCAAGTGATTCATCCTGTCTATCTGTTTTTTCTTTTTTATTTTATTTTTCAGCATTTTAGTTAGTTTTTATTTTTCTTAGTTTAAAACATTTTTCCAAACTTTTTATTTTGATTAGACGTTGAGGATAAACCGGTACTAAAAGCTCTTGTGTCCTTGGACGACCTCGGTATCTTGCCAACACTATACTACGCTCACGATGGGTGCACTTGCCCATATGTGTGTTTAGTGTTAGTAAAATATCGTGTTTTATAAATTTAAAACTTGGCTAAAATAAGTGTTAAAGGGGCTTAAAATATACACCTAATATATATAACACTTTACCGCACATCAAGTTTTTGGCGCCGTTGCCGGGGACACAAGGATTTTAAGAAAGCTTAAAATCGACGGCCTAATCAGTTTTCAAAACCTTTTTAAACGCGCGCACATTTTTCTGCATTTTAGTTTAGATTTGCATTTACAGTAACCTGTACACGGGGCCGTGCTCGCTGAACACGGGGCCGTGCTGCAGAAAATTTTTAAATACCCAGTAACAGTAGCTTGAACACGGGCCGTGCTCACTGAACACGCCCCGTGCTCAACGAAATCAGTAAATTTAATTAAAACGCCCAGATACAGATCCTGAACACGGGGCCGTGCCCACTGAACACGGGGCCGTGTCCAGCCTCTGTTTCCGTTTTTATTTTTGTTTTCTGATCTTGAGACTCGGTTGTGGTCTGCTGAGTGATTCTTATGGATCAATACTCAGGAGGTTACAACTGCACCTATGAGGAGGATGATTATAGGGGTAATTATTGCACTAATTGTCGTAACACACGCTCGGTTCAAAATAATCACTCATATCAACCATCCAATTCATACACCTACTATGAGGAGCCCAGGTACGAGCCATCGACTTCATACACATCCTATGAAGACCAAAGGTATGAACCTCCTCCCTCATACTCATATTTTGATGAACCAAGGTATGAGCCTTCTTACTCATACTTTGAGGAACCATGATATGAGCCACCACCTTCGTATGCTTATTATGAGGAACCATGGCGTGAACAACCCACCTCATATGAGTATTATGAGGAACAAAATTACGACCCTTATCCATCATATACTTACAATGAAGAACAATGGTGTGAACCATCTACTTCATATGGGTATTATGAGGAACAAAGGATCGAACAACCGGATTCAATCTTAGAAAATACCGATTCTTTTTCTATAACCGAAGTAACCGATAGGATATTAGAACACATTAGAGTTATCGATCGATGTATAAAAGAAGCTCGCGCAAGGGAAGAGGAGTCCCGCGCAAGAGAAGAGTTAAAAAAAGGAAGAGATAACCGAAAATGTAAAAATTGAAGAACAAATAAGTGAAAAACCGACACATGAGTTAAACAACGAAAAAGGTGAGTCCAACAACGTTAAAATTCAAGAAGAGTCTAATTTTGAAGAAATTAATCTCTTGTCATCTTCTTTTGAAAATCATTGTTTAGTACCCACTCATGCTAAGTTTTTAAAAGAGTTAAACACTAACACTAAAATTGACGAAACGGTAAGTGTTAAGTTAACTAATGATCAAACCTCGCTAATAAAAGAAGACCCATTTGAAATGAACATTACACCGGTTCCATGTTTCTTTCAAAATTCGTTTATTAGTAATGTCACAATCGATAAAGATCTTTGTGTTAACATAATGCCTAACTTCATTTTCGAAAAATTAAGTATTAGTGATTTTTCTCCACTTCAAATACCCATTTTTATATCCAATCGGAAAGTAATAAAATCAATCGGTATAGTTGAAGATGTCTTGGTTCAAACGAATCAAATGGTAATCCCAACCGACTTTGTCATCCTCGATGACGCTCCTCTAGTGTTGGGGCGACCATTTGTAAAAACTCACGAAGCTTTGAAAAACCAGAAGTTCAACAATCTACCTCTTCAATTAGGGGCATTTAAAAGAAGTGTCGATCTCGAACGGTCAATGAAATATCCTTTCGGCAATAATGACCCCCTAATTGAAGATGAAGATGAACCACCCGATACAAGTGAAGAAATTGACCACTTTGTTGAAGAAGAGGTCGCCATAGAACAAACTTTTAAGGTTCTTGATCGAAATGAGCAACCAAATAAGGAGTCTCCCAAAGACCCACCACTTGAGCTCAAAGAACTTCCAAAAGGTTTGGAATATGCTTTTCTAGACAAAGATGGTAATTTACCTGTAATTCTTTCGTCTAAATTAGATAACTTAGAAAAGGAAAAATTAATTAACTTTTGAAAAAACACAAAAACGCAATAGCTTGGAAACTTGTAGACATAAAAGGAATTAGTCCTTCTATGTGCACACACAAAATTTTGATGAATGATGACTACAAATCGGTCATACAACCACAACGTCGAGTAAATCCAAATGTTCAAGAAGTGGTTAAAAACGAAGTCATCAAACTACTTGACGCCGGACTTATCTATCCTATCTCTGATAGTCCTTGGGTGAGTCCTGTTCAAGTAGTTCCAAAGAAAGGAGGTATGACGGTAATAACTAATGAGAAAAATGAATTAATACCAACAAGAACCGTCACAGGATGGAGAGTATGTATAGATTATAGAGGATTAAATGAAGCAACAAGAAAGGATCACTTTCCTTTACCCTTCATTGATCAAATGTTAGAAAGACTATCCGGTCATAAATTTTACTGTTTCTTGGATGGTTTTTCAGGTTATTTTCAAATCCGATAGCACCCGAAGACCAAGAAAAGACAACTTTCACATGTCCCTATGGAACTTTTGCTTATCGACGCATGCCGTTTGGTCTATGTAATGCCCCCGCAACATTCCAACGTTGCATGGTAGCCATCTTCCATGACATGATAGAAAAGACAATGGAAGTCTTTATGGACGACTTTTCTATCTTTGGGGATTCATATGACCAATGCCTCGATAACCTTGAAAGAATGCTATCCCGATGTGAGGAAACTAACCTCGCCCTTAATTGGGAAAAATGCCATTTCATGGTAACGGAGGGAATAGTACTCGGTCACAAGATCTCAAGCGAAGGAATGGAGGTGGATCGAGCTAAAATAGATACCATTTCTAGATTACCACCTCCATCCTCCGTACGAGCTATCAGGAGTTTCCTAGGGCATGCCGGATTTTATAGGCGGTTTATCAAAGACTTTTCTAAAATTTCTAGACCTCTAACAAAATTACTTGAAAAAGATGCTCCTTTCATCTTTGACAATGATTGCAATCAAGCATTTCTCACCTTAAAAGAAATGTTAGTTAATGCACCTATCATGATAGCGCCTGATTGGAAATTTCCTTTCGAAATCATGTGTGATGCTAGTGACTTTGCAGTTGGAGCTGTCTTGGGACAAAGAAAAGAAAAGCATTTCCACCCAATTTATTATGCTAGTAAAACACTTAATGATGCACAAGAAAATTACACAACAACTGAAAAAGAGTTACTAGCTGTGGTATTTGCTTTTGATAAATTTCGTTCTTATCTTGTTCTTTCTAAAACTATAGTTTATACAGATCATGCAGCCATCCGATATCTCTTCAAAAAGCAAGATGCAAAACCACGTTTGATTCGGTGGATTCTACTCCTCCAAGAATTTGACATTGATATCAAGGACAAAAGAGGAGCAGAAAACACCGTTGCAGATCATCTTTCGCGCTTAGAAGACCCAGCTTTGGAAGCAACCATGGATGAGCAAATCAACGAAAAATTCCCAACTGAGTCCCTGGAAATGGTGGAATATAAGGAAGAACCATGGTACGCCGACTATGCTAACTACCTAGCTAGCGGTATAGTCGCAAAAGGGTGACCACATCATCAAAGAAAAAAATTCTTTGCCAATGTGAAACACTACTTTTGGGAAGATCCATATCTTTTCAAAATGTGTGCCGACCAACTCGTCCGACGATGCGTACATGGTAGTGAAGCACGAAGAATTCTCCGCCATTGTCATGAAGGTCTATACGGAGGACATCATGGTGCTGCTAGTACCGCACGAAAGGTATTTGATTCAGGATTTTATTGGCCAGCCATTTACAAAGACGCCCAAAGTCTTGTAAAAACATGTGATGCTTGCCAAAGAACAGGTAATATTTCTTCCAAAAACGAAATGCCACAAAATGGCATTCTTGTTTGTGAAATTTTTGATGTGTGGGGACTCGACTTTATGGGACCTTTCCTACCATCGAAAGGAAACAAATATATACTTGTGGCAGTAGATTACTTGTCTAAATGGGCCGAGGCCGAGGAGTCGTGGTAAAATTTATGAAAAAATTATTCTCTCGTTTTGGCACACCAAAAGCTTTAATAAGTGATAGAGGTACCCATTTTTGCAACCATCAACTCGAAAAAATTTTAACAAGGTATGGGGTCTATCACCGGGTCTCAACAGCATATCACCCTCAAACCAACGGACAAGCCGAAGTGACTAATAGAGGTTTAAAACTAATACTTGAAAAAACCGTAGGGATAAATAAAAAGGAATGGGCTGATAAATTAGATGATGCTTTATGGGTTTTTCGAACTGCTTATAAAACAACAATAGGTACAACCCCATATAAGCTAGTTTATGGAAAAAGTTGTCACTTACCAGTAGAAATTGCACACAAAGCCTACTGGGCAATCAAAAATGTAAACTTAGACTTAGAATTTGCCGGTAAAAAGCGATTTTGTCAATTAAATGAATTAGACGAGCTTAGGAATTATGCATACTCAAACTCTGAAATTTATAAGGAAAGAATGAAAAATTTGCATGACAAACATATTAAACCTAATGAATTTCGGGTAGGAGATCTAGTTCTTTTGTTTAATTCACGACTTCGATTGTTTCCTGGTAAATTAAAGTCTAGGTGGTCAGGACCTTTTTCCATCACCCATATTTTTCCACACGGTGCAGTAGAAATTAAATCTTGAAATGGGCCTCCATTTAAAGTCAATGGCCAACGGCTGAAACTCTATCAAGGATTCATTGAGGATGAAGAAGAAGAGATCTCGTTTCAAACGGTGGAGGAATAAAAACATCATGCCTGGTAAGTTACGAACGATTGGGACAACAAAATAAAGCGGTAAGTTTTCTAACCATAGCTTATGGGAAAAAGAGGGCACTCACACGAGCACTTAATCTAAAAAAAAAATCAAAACCTCGCTCGGCACAAGGCCGTGTCCGCTGGACACGGGGCCGTGTCCGCTGGACACGGGGCCGTGTCCGCGCTGCAGTCGGGATAAATCCCCTTTTTCAAAACAGTTACTTCATTCCACACGCCCCGTTTCCCCGAAAAAGCTCGGGTTTCCGGCGATTTTTCGCAGAATTTCAACGTCTCCTATCGCTCTAACAACATCAAGGTATGATTCTATCACTTTTAGTAGTTAGATTAGTTACTTGCATGTAGTTAAAACACCAAAAATTTGGGGAAAATCTAGGGTTCTTGAAGATTATCCGGATCGAACCTCAAATTTTTGTTTAGATTTGTTTGCATTTAGTTAGATTCGTGTTAGGGGAAGTAGATACACACGTATTGTTCATAGATTCACCTGATTTCTCATAAAAACCCCAAACCCTTGTGCTTGAACCGAAAAAGATAAAATTGATAGGGTAAACGGGATATTTTGGGAAAAACGGCACTTAGGGTTTCATTTTCGGGGGAAACCGCACCTATTGGACCAAAAATTTTCAAGTTTTCGAAACCGGGTCGAAAAATGGGATTTTTGAGTAACAGACCCCTGGACACGGGGCCGTGTCCGCTGAACACGGGGTCGTGTCCAGCCCACTGTTTGCAGTTTTGTCCGAAAATATTTCTGTTTCGTGCTAACTTTTGGTGTATTCTTGCAGATGGCCAGGAAGTTCACAAGATTCAACGCCAATGAACTCGATGCAAGAGCTCGATATGAAATTCTTCAAACAAGGCCGGAGGAATACCCGAGGCAAGCTTGCACGGAATTGCTAACCATGGTGAATCAAATTGACCGTTTCAACAACATTGTTACGGGACCACTCAGAGTCGCCCTAACAACTCGGCTCCGTTCCGTCCACGAATGCACATTGGAATTCTATAGCACTTTCACATTCAACTCGAGGTGCGACCCGTTTGACAATGACGGGGTAGCTTTCCGATGTGGCGGAACGAAGTATTCGATCTCTATGGCACAATTTGGGTCGATTATCGGGTTGTATGCGGAAGAGGATGCGGGAAACGAAGAAAATACTAGGGGAATGAGAGAGGTAGGTGACAACGAACGCCAAGCCATGTGGGCTCAGATTGGAGAAGGGTTCTACAATCCGAGCAGCACTAAGAGTACAAAGCTGAGGGATCCGCTATACAGATACATTCATAGGCTCCTCGGCTACTCTCTTAGCCAAAGGCATGACAGTAGTGGTGTCGTTGGGTTAAGAGATTTGGTTGTCCTCCACTGCATCCACAACCGCAGGCCGCTCGATGTTCCGTTCCTCATGCTTCGAAACATGCATCACAACCGCCTTGCTAATGCGCCAACGCCTATTTTCTTTGGGGGATGGGTGTACCGTCTCTTCAAGCACTTTGCTCACATACCTAGGGCATTTGAGAGGAGCCCATGGTCGGGTACAGTGGATATTAACATATGCCGCTCAATGAACCTGATTTATGAGGCAGAAGACGGGACGGTAACCTTCCAAAGGATGCAATTTCATGCATGGAACCCGCAAGAAGCGCTCGTCCTCCCAGCTCCGCAACATCATCAGTACCAATACCAACCCCACGGTGATCCGGGCCAATCATCCTCCTCGGGAGGCGGTTTTCCTAACTTTCAAAGTTTGCATGATTTACTGCAGGAAAACCTTATGTGTACTAGGAACACCTATAACATGGCGAGCAACACCTACCACCGGGTCGGAGCTATAGAAAGAAACCTATCCGAGATCCAAGACGATGTTGGATACATAAGAGACCACATTGCACGCCATGGAGGGGATGATGACGATGATGATGATGACGATGCTATGGAGTAGGCAAGAGGAGCAGAGGAGGAAGCGGTTGATTGGTGACTACCCAGGTTAACCCTTTTTAATCTTGGACAATTGATGGCCTGCGTGCCAAATGTTGAACAATTTACTTTTCCTAACTTCTTTTATTTTCTGCATTTTTTTTTACTTTGACATGGATGTTAACTTTGGTAAAAGTAGGATGTTTGTGTTACTTGGTGTGGTATTAAGTGATGAAACATGTACAAACCAAGGATTGAAGTGCTAAGCCTCAGCACTTATAGGGCCAGGATGGAAAAAACCGGGAGAAGAAACCTGTTTTTCAGGTTTACAGACTGTCCACACGGGGACGTGTCCAGCCAACACGCCCCCGTGCTCACCTCCCAGACCTGCTGTTTGGTTACTGTCCTGCAGATTTTTGCCAGACACGGGGTCGTGTCCACTCAACACGCCCCCGTGTTCACCTTCTGTAAGTTCTTGTTACTGGCACCTGAACACGGGGTAGTGTCCACTCAACACGAGGTCGTGTCCAGGTTACCAGCAACACAAAATTTTGCTTTTTACACCATTTTACACATCTAATCAACCTAAAAATTTATTTTTGGGACACATTGAGGACAATGTGTAATTTAAGTGTGGGGGGGATGCTAAAACCTTGAAATTTTGCAAGTCCTAAATACAAGCCTTACACAAAACTCTATTGGAACCGCTAATCACCCCAAAAAAATTTTCAAAAATTTCATTTTTTACTTGTCTAGGTTTAACTCGGGAAATTCAAGTTCTTAAAAAGGTTATATTTTTACGAATTTACAACCGATAGCGTCGTGATAAAAAGAACAAACATAAGAAAAGTATGAAAAGGCATAGCAAACTTAGTTAAAATTTGATTATATATACTTGATCACATAAAAACCCATTCCCACAAAAAGTGAGTTTTGAGCCTTTATTGAGCATACAAATTTACATCTTTAGACTAAATGCTCATTTTTCGTTTCTTGTGTGAATAGCCTCTTGGTTCTTACGACTCCAGAACTTGCCATGACGATACATTCCGAGTCCTTATCAACTTAAACCCGAGTAAGTAAATGATGGAGGCATTAGGACTAACCTTTTTTCTTCTACACCATTATTTTTCTTGTTTTTTACCACCTACCCAAAATCCCCCTAGTTAGCCCCTTTGAGCCTAAACCTTTTCATTTCATAACCCATACCAAACACCCTTTTACCCACCAAAAACCTTTTTCATTTTAACCCTTTGTTTTAGTAACAAGTTCGGTTTTTCGTATGATTGAAAAAAAAAATGTGTGTTGATGATCAAGCAAAAGAAAATAAACAAACAAGTTCATCAAAAATAACTTTGTTTGAATAAAAGCTTCATCAGAATAAAAAGTTACAAAAATAGAAAATCCTACGAAAACCGACACTTGTTACGCTTTTTCACCCTTTTTCTACTAACCACTAACCCAACCACCTACCTTTAACCCAAGCCTAACCTTTCACCCGCAAAGTCCTCTTGATATTTACAAAGGTATAAAAGTTAAAAAGGAGGAGGATTGATTGCTTGGCAAGCCTATGGTAGGAGTAACTTCCATGCCGCTCTCGAGTGATTCACTAAAAATACACCTTCGGCCGAGTGTGAGTGATTTCTCCCGTGAGGTATGTGAACTTGTATATAAATGGAATTTTAAAAAGGCATGTTATGCCCAATTAAGTAATTTTTCTTATAAAAAGTTTTAAATAAATCATGACGAATAGGATTGTAAATAAATAAAAATAAAACTACATAAAGAATCTTGGAAATCCCGACACTCTACGACAAGCCCAAAACCTTCTCTTCTACCCATTCCATTTGGGAGTGTAAGCCACATATTAAAGAGTTTTGCTTGAGGACAAGCAAAAGTTCAAGTGTGGGGGTATTTGATGTGTGTAAAATGCAACATATAAATTACATCAAATGAGGCATAAAACTAACCCTTTTTAAGTACTAATGTTGGAAAAAGAGTGTTTTTGTCTTCCTTTTGTATTTTCAGGATTAAATGAGCTCAAATTCACAAAAGAAGCAAAAAGACAGCTAAATCTAACATAAATACAAGAAAAGGAACATAAGTGGACTGCCCGACCCCTCAACGGCATCTTCCCAAGCAAAATAGAGAAGGCAGAAGACTGAACACGCCCCGTGCTCAGCCAGCACGGGCCGTGCCCAAGAAGCAGCAGAAAAGACAAACCTATAGAAGCTTCTATTGCCCACCACGGGCCGTGCCCAGTGGACACGGGGGCGTGGCGAAAGTACAGCAGGCGCATTAATTGTAATTGCGAATTACAATTAATGAAGAGAGAGATTGTCAGACAGGCACGGGGGCGTGTCCAGCGGACACGGGGCCGTGCCCAGCCTTCTGATCAGCCTATAAATAGGAGTGCTTGGTTTCATTTCAACTCATCCCTTGGCACACCACCTCTCTCACACTTCATCCACCACCCACCACCACCATAACACCATCATCCACCACCATCATCCATTGTCCATCGTAGAGTGTGTGAGTCGTCTCGGGATCCAAGATTGATCGTAAGAGTTCTTGACAATCAAGGCCATGTTTGCCTAAGTCTCTTACATCACTTGGTGAAGACAAAGTGTCTAGTATAATATTTTTTATTTCTAAACTTTTGCACGTTTTATTTGGTTTTGTATTAATGACTTTAATAACTAGTTGCTTATGTTGAAGGTGATCTTTCCTTATCGTTTGTCCGTGGTGTCTTGGCATTATTTTACTGTCTATATAAAATAAAAGATTTTCACCATTCATATCTCCACGGTCTATATGGAGGTATGTTGGCTACCTGGTCGGGGGTTAAGGGAACGGTTTGGTAAAGGTCTTGCCATTGTTCAGCGTTTAGAGGTCCTGCAATGGACCTGGGTCAAATTTAGTAGGACCTCCTTCAATGCTTCACGGTATTGGATGGCGTGGGTCCAAACTCTTTGATCCCCTCATAAGTTAACTACTATTAATACTATAACCCGGCTATTTAGGACTGTATCCCTGCTGACTCAGACTACTTAGTCGATGGTAACGTCACCGCCAAAAGCGGGGCCTACCATAATTTGCATTAATAACTTAATTAATTATCTTCCAATAATCCACCCCTTTAGGATTGTATCCTTGCTGACTCAAACTACTGGGGTGAGGGTAACGTCACCTTCAAAAGAGGGGCCTACTACAATAACTAAGATAATCTCTTAACTATGTGCAAAAGTGCGGAAATAATCAAAGGTTATACTAGATACGAGTCGGAACCAAGTGATTCATCTTGTCTATCTGTTTTTTTCTTTTTTCTTTTATTTTTCAGCATTTTAGTTAGTTTTTATTTTTCTTAGTTTAAAACATTTTTCCAAACTTTTTATTTTGATTAGACGTTGAGGATAAACCGGTACTAAAAGCTCTTGTGTCCTTGGACGACCTCGGTATCTTGCCAACACTATACTACGCTCACGATGGGTGCACTTGCCCATATGTGTGTTTAGTGTTAGTAAAATATCGTGTTTTATAAATTTAAAACTTGGCTAAAATAAGTGTTAAAGGGGCTTAAAATATACACCTAATATATATAACACTTTACCGCACATCATCCATCCCAGACTTAGCTGCTCCTTCCTTGGCAGCCTCAGGACAATTAGTACTGATGTGGCCCTTTTCGCCACAGCTGTAACAGTTTGCATTCTTTATGTCCCTACATTCGTGGGACTGGTGACCAGTTCTTTTGCAGATGCCACGTTGCTTTATCTTTTGGTTTGATCGACACTGTCCCAGTGTCTTCTGTTGCAGGATTTGCATGTAGGCTTCTTGTTGGAATCATGTTGGTTATTGTTGAGCTCGGATTTGCTCTTCTTAGGATTCTGGGAGTTATCCTCCTCCCTTTTACGCTTCCCATCTTCAGAGGCCTTGGCAGCCTTGTTTCTAACCACATCGAGTGTGAGAGATAGCGACGGATCTGCCGCTGACCTGAATGTAGTAGGTCTCAATGCTTTTACACTTGCCTT
The DNA here is from genome assembly GCA_030545235.1 of Helianthus tuberosus. Taxonomy (NCBI): domain Eukaryota; kingdom Viridiplantae; phylum Streptophyta; class Magnoliopsida; order Asterales; family Asteraceae; genus Helianthus; species Helianthus tuberosus. Next base: position 112,284,838 of record CM060400.1, on the reverse strand, counting down.
TATTTCCGGGGCTAGTCCCCCAATAAAGCGAGCTATTCGCTTTGGTTCCGGTGTGATCAAATAAGGAACCAATCGAGACTTGGTATTGAAACTTGTAAGGTATGCTTGACAATCTAAGTTCTCCATGACTAATGTCAAGAATTCAGTCTCGATCTTCTCAACTTCATGTTGAGGACAGTAATTTTCTTTGATAAGAGCAACGAACTGATCCCAAGTCATGTTGTACAAAGGGATCTTCCCGGTGGCTTGAATCAACGATCTCCACCAGGCTAAGGCCTCACCCTTAAATGATTGCGACACAAACTTGACCACATCCCTCTCATCGCATCCGCTGATATCCACAACTGTATCCATCTCATCTAACCACGTCATACAATCTACAGCTCCTTCCTCCCCAGTGAAATCCCGGGGTTTACATGAAACAAAGTACTTGTAGGAGCAACCCTTATCACGGGGTCCTTGATTCAGTATGATTTGTTGAGACGGATCACTGTGATGATTAGAAGAGTGGCACTCGTCATCTTCCTTCTTGGGTTCATCCTTCTTGGAAGGAGGCTTCGAATGCGGCGTAGATAGGGTCCTACTCCAAGTCCCACTATACTCTTCGTACTGCCGCTCTAAGGCCTTTGTAACTGCGTCGTCTACTAGCGCTTTTAGTTCAGCACCCGTTAAATTAATTCGGGCTTTATCATTGTTCTCCACTGGGTGGCTATTAATTTCATCTGAGCCAGCCATCTAATTGAACTGTTACATAAATCAAGGACAATAGTTTACTTGGGAGTTTATTATGGAATTGTCTTTTATGGCAATTCATTAACCATGGTAACGGAGACCATATTTGGTTAATTTATTAATCACATTTATTTAGGATTTCTATTATAATTTATCCTAATTATAAAAACAATAACAGTTTCACTAGTGGCACGAAAGGCCTAGTCACATGGACATTTATAAATTATAAGCTATGATTTCAGAGAATCAAAGTATTGAGGTTTGAATCATAGTTCATTACCTTTTCTTGACATGGAGTTGTAGGCTACCACTGTCTTTAGTCTCAGAGGACGTTAACTATAGCCCGTAGGCACTTCCCTTCTAAGGGATATTTATGGTATGATCATCTTTTCAGATGTTATTAGTCGAGATCTTATGGATCCTACCGACTATTATGTTTGGACGTGTTCCAATATCTTTAGACAGGGGTCAAAGACCACCACTGTCGTTGTCTTATTGGACAACAAGTTTAGCCCGTAGGCACTTCATCACTAACGGATGTTTATAATATGATCATCGTATTAGATGATATTAGTCATGATCACATTGATCATATAGACTATTAGGCTTGAGCATAGCTCACCACCTTAGACAAGGAATCATAAAGATCACAATGTCAGTGTCTCAGATGGACAATACATTATAGCCCGTAGGCGAAACATCTCTAAAGGATGATTATTTCAAATAAGGGAATTTAGATTAACCCCCTTTTTAAAGATGGCCTGTGTGACTTTAACGATTCACAGTTTACCAAAAATGTTAACATACTTACAGATGTTAACAGGGACTGGAATCTTTTGGATAGGTTTTACCGTCTTGGCCATGTCTGCAATGACATTTAGGCTAGGTTTTACCATCTTGGCCATGTCTGTATTGACATTTAGGCTAGGTTTTACCATCTTGGCCATGTCTGCATTGACATTTAGGCTAGGTTTTACCTTTAAGATTCCTTTAATATTTAACGCAGAACAAACCTAAATTGAGGTGTTAACAAGGATCTGAATCTAATTGTGGAACTACCGTCTTGGTCCTGTCTTAAAATGACACACGGCTAGGTCTTGTCTTTTTTTTTTAGATTTTGCCATTTTATTATAATGGTAGATCTTATAATATAGGGATGATATTTTTAAATAATATCGTTCCATTAAAATTTAAACAAGTATGTGGTTGCCCTAAACGGGGCTTCTAACAGAAAAATGACTTGCCTATGCAAGAGCTAATCAGAAAATAACAAAGGAGCCAAATAAGGACAAATAAAACGAATTAGACTTTGTCCTATGTTCTTGTCTAGACTCTAGAATGTGCAACTGTGTAACTGAGATTAAACACAAAAGACTAGTGTTTAATTCACTCAGTGTTGGCTCTGATACCAACCTGTCACACCCCGACTTTCCACGTGTCACCGGTGGGCCCGGTGGGGAGTATCGTGACGTGGTTGGCAACATAATAGTCAAACAACACAATATATAAATGCACAGTGGAAGCAAAAGGTAAATATATTACAATCCGAATATAAAGTAATATCAAGTATTACAACGGAAAGTAAAGGATCCACAGGCGGATCTTAAAACATAAATATTGTTCAACAGACTTTAGACGCCTAGAACTTGCAAGATTCCTTATTAACGTCCTGAGCAGCTTCCAGCCTATTTACGTACTTGTACCTGTCACTTAGACTTTTGAAAATACGTCAGTTTTCACTGCTAAATACACTCAACCGACTCATTTGAAAATGTCTATGAAAAATTGGTTTAGGTGCTCAAGGCACGAAGATGTTTTGACACTTTGATTAAAATGCACAAGGCAAAATTAATCTTTTATACATGGGATAAACTATATTTCATGTTATCAGTTTTACATAACTTGCTCTACATACGGTGCCCGGTTCTATGTCGGTTCCAGATTAACCGACACACCACTGTTCCCTTATTGGGAATCCCTTATTGGGTATAATTAATTAATAAACATATGGCATCTGTCAGGTGTATGCCTACACCCCGTGCTTAGGTCGTGGCCATTGCAATTTAATGAGTCAAGGATATCCAGGACACGGTCGCATTAATCCCCAATGTTTCAGTCAAGCAATACGAATTAAAAACAGGTTATTTGGATTTCCGACTTATTGGTCTTTGAATCCCATACCTGACCATGCGGTATTTATATTATCGTATCCCAAGCCCGTAATAGGGAAAATAAGTTAAGAGTATTTACCTGAGCTAGCTCCTGTCTTAAATAGCAAGAATTATAATAACTCATCCGTATTTACTTAAGTAAGCGTAGGTACAATTTACCGGAAGGCTCTAGTCTGGAATGATGGTATAAATAACCAATTAGAATGCTAACGGGTCTTTAATTAAGCACAAGCTTAGACCGGTTAGTTTTGAAGAAAAATACGGTTCATACGCACGATAGGGTGAAGACCATTTTAGAATGTGATTTAGACCCGACAAGATTGAAGACTTGCCTTATATGGGTAATCTAGGCACATTCTGAATTTTGGGGTAAAACCGATAAGGTGTGACCCGTTTCGGCTAATTTATGTAAACTAGTTACATAAGCCGAACCGAACGCGCAAGAGGCGTAACGGGTAATCATAAGGGTCCTAACCAGGTTTCCTAAGTTAATATGCCTCAAATATGTTGTGATATCAGTAGGATACCTTCCATTATGCCCAAATCGAATTTAAACACAAACTATGCCTCGTAGGGGTAGTTTGGTCATTTATAATGTTATAAAAGAGTTTAAGTATTAACCGGAGTTATAGGTCTGATATAATCATTAAAAATACATAATTTGATAAGCTATAACAGTAGGGTATTGTATATATGTGAAACTTATCAATTATAACCAAACTATGCACCATAGGGGCATTTTGGTAATTTCACATAAGCCGTAAAGCTCAAAACTGAAGTCTGAGTTAAACAACTTTTGCTTACTGTTAAAATCTTATAATTTACCTAAAATATCAGTAGGTATCAACCCTTGTATGTTTAAAATAGTTCTAGTTAATACTATGCGTTAAAAACGCTTAAAAAGGCGATTAGAAGCCGTTTACGGGTTCTATATACAAAGCTGCAATTTTTATCATTCCAGAAGGTTTAAAATAATGTATTTATCATATAAAATCAGTAGCAAAAGGTTTGGGGTCAAAAAGATATGTAAAACTCATTTTATAGCCCGAAAGGGCAAAACCGAGAATTACCGAATTAAGCTTACGACTCTAAGTTATGCTCAGCCTAAAATTTATTAAAAATCTTAAAAAATCCCAAAATAATATATTACAACAGTGGATAAAAAGTTTGATATCAAAAAGTGAGTTTAAATAGGCTATATGCTAATTACGCCGTTTAATTAACATAAAGCTTTAAATTTACGCTAATGAGCATAACTCTCAAACTACACCTCAAACTGATGTCAAACTTTGGGTACAAGTTTATAAATCAGTAATTAAGGTTTCTACTCTTTTACTTTTTCAAAAATCACCTTCTATGGTGAAAAGGGCATAATGGTAAACTTATAGGCAATTAACGGAATCATGCATATTAATTGGTTAACTAATGAACCATGGTGTATAATCACAGAGGGTTATACTAGCATGTAACCTGGTCCTAAGGAAGCTCTAAGGCAATTCCAAATCATACTAAAACGGGTCAGAACTGAAGTCAAAGCAAAAGTCAAAGCTTTGCGACTTTCGGTTCTGAACCGGGTCTAAACAGTAAATTGTCGGGTTGAACATGTTTAGACATGTTCTTACACTAATTACCAAGTTATATTAATGATCAAACAGGTTGTATGTGTTCTACATTGCTAATCCTGCATAAATTAGAAAATAAGTATCTTGTTGACTTTTTAATAACAGGTTTGACCCGACATTTGACCTAGTTAGAGTGGGAATCAGGGGGAACCCTTTTAAGGGTTTATTACCCACATAATTACCAACTTATAACTACTTTCAATTCGACTAATCACTGGACCATTAGTGATTAATCACGAAGTCAACCATTAATTACGATGGTTTGACTTTTAAGCTTAAACTAAGCAAAAACTTAACTAAGAAAGGATAAGCAAACTTACTGAAGTCCTATGCTTGATTAGTGATCACTTGAGCCTGCTTTGGAGATCCAGAAATGATCAGAAAGCTGAAGGAAGGTGTGAAGAACTTGTTGCAACCTTGCCCCTTTATATAGTGCTCAAATCTTCATGGATTGTTGACAAGAAGGTCTACCATTGATGTTTGATCACTAACAAGTGTCCCTAAATGTCTAGGGGTCGTTTAGGGGTCAAGCAAGATGAGGAAAATCGATTTAAGGTCGGTTAAAATGGCTATGGCAGACAAGAATCGAAGAAAATCCAAGAAAATAGGCATTCTGTCCAGATAAGGCAGTCGCGTAGCGCGACGGCATATGTAGTTAGTGCTCACGCTACGCGAGCGTGTGTGATCCAGCCAAACCAATTTTCCATTAATTGCAGTTTTGGTCCCCGGTCCTTCTAAAGGTCGCTTTCACATCTTGTTTTGCACAATGAGCCCTCTAAATTGACTTATAAGGGCTTTAAGACCTTTACCCACTTAGTTTAGTCCTCGGTTAACTTTATTGTTACCCGAAAAGTCCTAAACTTCATCGTTGGCGCTTTTAACCCCTCGCATACGAATTTGATCATAACTTTCTCATACGATAACGAAACTTTATGAAATTTATATCGTGCATTCTAGTGAGCATAATTAACCGTTACAAAGCTTTGGGTTTGTCAAAAGGTCACTCAGAGGTATAACTTAAACATGTTGACACATTTAACCCCTGTAGTTTGTAATCTCTCACTTTCTTTCATATTTAGCTTCGTATGATCCATGATTTATTCGTCGGAAGGTATGAGCATCATGTAGGGTTAATGTACAATATATTTATCCATTGTTGACATTTTGAACCCTTATTTTCACATAGTTTCTTTGTTTGTCAACTTTAGTCCCTCTAAAGTATTCTTTCACACGTTCAAAGCTTATGACACGTGTCAATACATTATTGGACGTAAATTTTCGAGGTGTTACATTTGGTAAGTCAAGATGAAGTTAAGTTGGTGTTCTGCAATATGGAGGATCAGCTTGCTGATGTGATGACGAATCCGGTCAAGTTAGAAGGTTTTATCAACTTCCGAGAAGCACTTGGAGTCAAGGAGATAAACTGAAAGAGTCTGTTCAGTTTAGGGGAGGAATTGAAGTGAAGGAACATTTAATAACGGTCATATTTGACCAAGTTTGAGTCTTTAGTTTGTTGAGTTTTATTTTGAATAAGTTCAGTAGTCTGTTCCACCTTTTAAGGTGATTAGTTGGTTGATTTGTTTTGCTTCTCGAGTCATGTAAGGCTATATATAGCCAGTTTCATTTCATGAATAAACATCACAATCACAGTGAGTTAATTTGGTGCTACTTGGTTACAACAAAATTGACTTAAAAGAGGAATGGAAGAATATTGCAAGCTTGATTTGAGATGAATTCAAGATAAAAGGTTAAGTGGACTATAACTAGTCAACTTTTATGATGAAATTATAAAAATAGACCGATGAAAAGTTTTTTTAAAATAGACGAGACTTGCGGAAATAAACATAGTTGATAAAAAAAATAAACAAGGCTTTTCAGCTTTTCAAAACTAAACCAGCCATCCATCCAGGGTGTGACACGTAACCTTAGTCGGCAATTAGCCAACCATTTAGCCGGTACTTTTTATCAGAAGTGGGCACTGGATTTTAGGATTTTCAGAAGTGGGATACCCTAATTAGCCGACACCCTTAGCCGGACAACCTTTATTGACATGTGTCTTGTTACTCGTGTCGGCTTAGCCGATACTTTATAATATTGTTTAGCCGGGTAAGCCTGCTAAGAGTATCGACTAAGCCTAAAAGGGCTGGCTTGTAGGGGTTTCCTTTGATAAAGGGACCTACAGACGGATCAATGATATGTTGGCACATGGCATTTTCAAAGGAAACGACTACATAGCCATTTTATGAGGAGAAAACGTCTAGCTAGACATTATCTTTTTTTAGGGAAACAACTATGTAGTCGTTTTGTGAGGGGAAATCTAGGTACACATTACCTCTAAAAACTTTTAGGGTTCAACAAAAATGGCTAGGGTCAAGGAAGACGGCTGAGCCCTAGACGTATCCTTTTGATTATATCATTTTCTTTTACAAAACGTCTACGTACGCGTTTCCCCTAAAAATGCCATCAGAGGAAACCCCTACAACCTAGCCCTTTCAGCCATGTGTCACTTTCGACCTCATCTTGTTTTTTTTTTTTGTGTGAATCCCCTACACACCAGACGCTTTCTATGTTTATTTTGGTTTGAGTAAATTACAACTTGCGTCCCTGTGGATTACACTATCCAGCATGTTGAGCCCCCTAACTTTTATTTTTACTCATTAGAGTCCCTATGGTTTACTCTTCCCTACATATTGACTCCCCCGTTAAACACAGTAAGTATATTTCGTTTGTTAGTCAACGTTGACCGCTAGCAAGAGGGGTAGTATGGTCTTTCACACTCAAACCTTTACCTAAAAACCCCAACCCACATAATGTGCCCCCTAAATCGCTTCTTCTCTAAGCGGTTGCGTCCTTTCCGCCTTCTTCTTCCTTTCTCTTCCCACTTGTCTTCTCTGATCATTACACTTGTTCTCTAGTTTCGATCATATCCCACCTCCACCTCCACCTCCATATCTAGGCCCAATCATCTCCCAAAACCGTCTCGATCATATCTTATTTTCAAGTACGTACACAACTCCCCACCAATCCGCCATCTCTGACCACCAATCATCTCCTAACTATCATACATGCCTTCCCTCAAAACCAACGCTAGTGTTGGCACACAATGTATCAGAGGTAAGTGTTCAATCTTGCGTATTTGTTGTTATGTGAAATTAATCATAATTTAATCACCACTTTGAACTTGTACTTGGAATTGTGTAGTTGGGATTAGGGTTAATGCATCCATACGATACCTTGTCATGTGTTTGAGGGTTGTTCTAGTGTTTTGGAACAATGCTACATTCGAGGTCATCTATAAATGAGATCGGGATGATAGAATTGAGTAGGGTAGTTAGATGGTTAATGATGTGCTAAAAGTAGTTCAATTAAAACTAACTAAATTACTCTATTCTAGACACTAAGTAATACTCTAGACTCTCTAAAACTCAACTAAACTACTAACCGGCAAGTGAACCGATCGACTCTGGTAAAGCTAAGTAAGTCCAGAAATCGAACCCACATGACTCTATTAAATTACGTTAAGTAGACTCTCTAGACTTAAGACTGACACGACTCTAACCGTTTTTATATTTTTTTAGAGCGGGGGGGGGGGGGTGCTCTAATATCCTAAGAATGCAATTTAATTAAAAACTAATTAACGAAAACAACTAAGATGCAAGTGGGACATGGATTTAATTCAGATGATGAAATATTACCTAGACTGGAATCCCAGATGCTGACAGTTTTCTTTCTATCAAATACTAGTTATTATGGAACCGATATCATAAATTGCTAAACCTAAAAAAGAACCGAGCAGGACCCCCAACCCTTCTCGGGAAGAAACCTATGGAACTCTAGAGGCTGTTAAGAATACCGGTGTTATCTAGATTCCATTTCGGTTATCTAAGTGTTTTATGAAAAGTACCTTAATATGACCAACTCCCTTACGGTATGAAAGTCTATGGTGACTTGGGTTCTTGATTCGACTCAATAGACAAGAATTGATAAGGAAACTAAGATGGACTCCCTATGAAGTCCTACCTAGCAATTTACCAACCTAGACCTACCGATAATCTCGCACCTCTCTGTTGTTAAGATTAGTAAAACACCTAGACCTACTCAATTAATGAATATCACTTCTAAGGTATATCGGCCGATTAACCAAACAAATCACAAACGCAAAGTTAATGATCTAGCATAATCCTATTACATGAAAGACATTCACCAAAGATCATGCGAAACAATAAAAAATAATTAAACAAGTCTAAATATACACAACGAATCAATGATCAAGTTCTCTACTTTAGCATAAAAATCCATAAATAACATGCATCCAAATAAAAACCAAAACTTCAACATTCGTTCATCACAATCTAGGTAGTTCAAGGTTTTTAGCCAACAATCATGTTCAAGAAAATCAAATCACAAAGTATGATCAAAGAATTCATGGATGAAGTATGAAGAAACTAGAAACGGGAAGACAAAATCCGATGTATCCTCAATCTCATGTCTTCAAGCTTCTAACCGATGGTTCCTAGCTCGAAAAACCTCCGAAACCTTGATCTCCAAGCTCCAAAATTCGTCCAAGAAAATTATAATTCGTCTCTAGGGTTGGACATCTTTTTAAATATGTATATATAGGTTTCCCCAGCTCGCTCAAGCACGAAACTTTCTGTTAAAAAGGGCTTCTCGCAACCTACTAGCCAACTCTTCCTTCACCTCGCGGGCCACGAGATGATCATTAAATCAACCCGGTCAAAAGGTCAGATCGCAAAGCACGGCACACTTCCTTCCTCCTCTCGCGAGCCACAACAGGACCATTTCCTTGATTTTTGTGCTTTTTCAACTCCCGTTCTCCCGATCTCGTTCCGGTTCTCGGTTTCTTCATATTTTGGCTCGTTTTCCGCCCTTTTCAGCAATAATTAACACCCGAGACCTGGTAAACACAAATGGATCAGCAGTAAAACATTCTAAATAAAAGCCGAATAAAAACTAACTAAAATTATACATATTGTTCATGATAATGGATGTATTTTGCAATACGTCATTTGACTATATAGTTTAGTTCCTGACTAAGTAGATCGAGTTTTTTGTAATGATCTATTTTAACCGGGGTTTTTTTTTTTTGTAATGATGTATTGTACTCGGGTGTACATGTTAATTAATAGATGGTTATGTTTAATTAATGGATGATGAAATTCTATGTGTAACTTAGTTAATTAATGAAATGTTTGCACAAATGCATGTTCATTAGAAGTATGTCCATGGTTTGTAGGAATGTATGTTCATTTAAAACAAAAGTATGTTCATGTCATGGTTTGAAAGAATGTATGTTCGTTTAAACACAAGTATGTTCAGTTCATTTAAACATAAGTATGTTCATGTCATGGTTTACAAATGTTCATTTAAATAGAACTATATTCATGGTTTGTAGGAATGCATGTTTATTTAAACAGAAGAAAGTATGTCCATTTAAATAGGAATGTATGTTCATTAATCTATGTTACTTATTTAAACAGAAGAAAGTATGTCCATTTAAATAGGAATGTAAGTTCATTAATCTATGTTACTTAGTTGAATGTATGTTTGCAGGATGGTTTGCATGAATGTAAGTATGTTCATAGGCTTGCATACTTAGGACCATTGCCTTTTCTTTTCTTGAGTGGGCTGCTTTGTTGCCAGCAATTGGGCTAAGTCCGAATGTAGGTTCATAACATATATTAATGGTTTGCAGGAATCTATGTTCATTAAAAGAGAAGTATGTTCATTTAAATAGAAGTAGTTGATTGAATGCATGTTTTGCAGATGGTTTGTAGGAATGTATGGTGTGCAGAATGTGTGGTCAGTGTAGTGTGTATGGTTGTTGCAATACATGGTCACTGCAATGTACATGGTTACATAATTTGCATTATGGAACTAATTCATTGATTTCTTTATGGGAAAATTACCAAAATGTTGGTTGTGTAAGATTAAATATTTATTTATTTATATTTAATCTAGTAGCCATCATTATCATTTATATAATATAGATCAAAATATATTAATAACCTATTAATAATTAGTTGGTAATTGTTGATGGACCATATTACCCTTATTAACTAATTGGGTTTCCTCTTGGGTGTATATATATGGAGATTATTAGAGAGGTAAAGGGTTAGACAGTCACACAATCACACAACCCTCATTAACATCACAAATCGTATCTCTCTCTCCCTAACCGATTCTGCCCTAGTCTCGGTTCATCACCATCATCACCTTACACCCTAAGGAGGAACCAGATCAAACTGACAACTATGTCGAACTCCGTGGCTGCGTCTCTGACTGGATTCTCTACTGATGCAATCAAAGGTATGTTATTCATGTTTTCCCTTATGTTTAAACAGAACTGATCAACATGTGGTATCAGAGCATATGTTGATAAATCAGTTCTGATTTTGTATCCATTATTCTGGGATTAAAAATCTGGAAAACGAAATTTTAAAGCCTTAAAAGTTCATGGCTGTTTCGGTTTTACTTGTGCCGAAATCAATGTTTTTTTAATAAACGGGTGCATAATCATGTTACCCGAAATCATAAAGAGCAAACTAATATCCGAAATCTGTTAACAAAAGTCATAAAATTCAGGTTTCGGAACCTAGAATTATGTTTTATTTTTTAGGGTTCATTGCTTGTTCTTAAGAAAACTCGAAAAATTCCCTAAGATTTGGAATATAATTTGGATTAGTGGATGTTTTTCCAATGTTTGATCTTAATTTTATCTATTAGAAATTTCAAAAACTGTTAATAGATTTCAGTTATTATTTTCGAAATATTTGATAAGTTTAGATCAAAAATAAAATAGGAAACATTATCCCAAAAAAAAAATCCCTTAAATTTCGAGTTTCAGTTATCACAATAAACAGCCTTAAGTGGGTTTCGAAATCATAATCGCACAAGATCAGAGAAAAAAAAAGGTCTGATCGCACAAGACTTGTGGATCGCACAAGACTTGTGGATCGCACAAGTCATTACTGATCGCACAAGTTATTGGGCCTTACTGATCGCACAAGTTATTGGGCCTTATCGATCGCACAAGTCATTACTGATCGCACAAGTTATTGGGCCTTACTGATCGCACAAGTTATTGGGCCTAACTGATCGCACAAATTATTGGGCCTTATCGATCGCACAAGACATTACCGATCGCAAAGGCATTACTGATCGCACAAGACTCGAAACCTCATTATTTTTTAAGCTGTTTAATGTGACCTAAAATTTTTATACTTAATTAATTAATGAGGATCAAATAATGTTTTACAAAACCAAACTAGCTTAACTTGAATGAGCTTCTAATGTATCATTTCTGGCCAAAGCTGATTTAATACATTTATTTATTGTTCAAGTATTATAAAAAGCTATGTTGAGTATGCATTACACACGTGAAATGTCTTAATTCTGGCCAAAGCTGATTTAATTCATTTATGTTTAGCATGCTTGACAAGTGCATAACTAAAGTGATTGTCTTATTTCTGGCCAAAACTGATTTGTCACGATTACTTTGCACACATACTTAAATGATTACACTTCTGGCCAAAGCTGATTTATCTTCATTCAAGTAGAATTTTACTAAGTCTATTATTTTGATGTTAGTAATAGACATATCACAATTTCTTCACTTAATGATCCTTATATTAATGATCCTTAATTAATTTTATGATCATTTCGTCTGTCTTATTCTTAGTACCCATAATTTTACTCACTATAATTTACTTCTACACACATCTCATCCACTCTAATTCCTAAACCTAAAATGTTTGCTTTATTTAAAGTTTCTATTAGAATTAGCTCTTAAACTAAATCCTTGATTATTTCTTAAGACACAATAATCCTATTGCTCTCTTCTGATAAAGATTATAAAGAAGAAAATTAGAGCATGATGATTAGGACAAATTGAACATGATGTCTCTTATGATAATCAAGAACTTTCTAACATAATGCTATCACTAAAGTTATTTCAGATTAAGTCTTTCCTAAGGCTAATCTCTTATATATGGAATAATCACTAGAACTCCTAAGATGCATGCCTTCTTCTTTTATAATTCTAATCTATAAAGTTAAGTGGTATATGTGAATACATAATAATGTACAATACCATGACCCATTAAGTTAAGGGCTTACGCATGGAAATAAGTACATTTTCTAGTACATTACATATTAAGTTTTTCACTTGTACAATTTGATGTCTTATAAATCAACTATAACACTCAAACATACCAAAGTATAATGAGTGTGTTGATAAGCAACATATGTACAAAGAAATAAATGTTTGAAGCTGGAAAAATAAGTTGTTACTCACCTTACAACCACTTAAAACCTTAAAAAGAGGATTGTTCTAAGATCCATAGACAAATTACAAGTGTTAATTCCACCTCTAAGGTTCTTCAAGGGAAAAATCTCACTGCATAATTATGTCATTAGACTAGACATAAGCAACGAGACTATCCATTATTCTAAAGAACAGTTGGATAAGTTAACTAGGTAGTCACTTACTAAAGATGTTTAAGTCTGTTAATTTTTAATATTCCAATGAACACATGATTAGTTGACTCTAGTTTTGAACGTTTCCTTACCAGAACTCGACAAATAACTAACATGAGAGTTAGTGACAAAATTAATTGTTAAGGCTATAAGAACCATAATAAGCAGTCTTCTAACAAAGCTTTTCGATACCTTACATATTATGAAAATTAATCGGAATGCAGTATCATTACTTAGGCTATGTCATGAAGGTTGTGAGGTTTACATAACCAACATAAAGTCACAATTATCTTAAACTCTCATTTTATTTGTTCTAAATATCTGGATTGAAACATTATTAAGATAACACTAGATGATACCTTACATTTTCACAACTTTTGTCATCATGCAAATGAAACATTTGACAAAAGGAAAATGAGACTTACAAATTTCATCCATTATAACCAAAATTCATGAGATATCATGACATGGTTAATGAGGATGATTTTTCATCTAATCTCATTCTAAGTGATTTTAAATTATGTTGTTAAAGCCCTAAATATGATTTGGCTTAAGGCATAAGTATGGGTCCATCATAAGTCATTCATTGACATTCGTGGAACTTATTCCAAATGGAATATTTAGACATAATTCATTTATCATTTAAAGACTATTTACTTGTATCTAAATTTTGTCGTATATGGCCCACGGTCTTATAAGAAATCTACTCATATATATGTGCTTAACATGATTTCTATTAAATATGTCCCTAAGTTTTTGTGACATCTGGACATTAAGGAAATCAAGTAAAGTCTAACATATATATATGATAGGTTCCCACGTCACATACCTAATTGAAACTTCTCTTGTAGCATTCTAGAGATATTAAAAGTTCAGTGGGAGCATTAAGTGTCTTAATAATAACTTGCAATAGTTGCAAGAGGTGGGGAGTGAAAACTTTATATTACTTCAATTTACACCTCTTGTACAAGACACTGCTCCATCTTGACACTGTTCTATCATAACTTGTCTCCTTAAAATCTAATGCTACTCTTACAAAAGTTTCATTGTTGCTTAATTGTGGGCACACTTAGATTTCTTATCTAAACTAACATAATCCTCAACAAGAGAAACTACAATGACTAACGTCATTAATATGTTTTCTCTAATTAGAATTTTGTTTTGGTCGTTAAATATTGACCCTAAGTATGCTGAGTTCCTAAAGTTTTCTAAGGTCAGTGGGAGCAGTCAAAGTCCTTATCATGACTTGCAAGGAATACAAGAGGCGGGGGGAGAGTGTCATTAAATTTCACTCCAAATTTAACTCCGATTACACCTCTTGTACACCAATACTGCACCAACTCTTACAAACTTAGAATCCTGAAAATGATAGCAACATAATCAAGAGCTAATCCATAAAACTGAAACTTCTAATAAACCTAATAATCAACTTAGGAGGTCATCTAGGTTTAAAAACCTACTAACTTTGATGATTACATAACTTCCCTAACTGAAGTTGAAATGGATTTTGGAAAAGTTTATTGATCCTATCTCTCCTAATTAAGCCATTAGCGCCAATCAATCTTCTAAATGGAATAAAACAGTTTTCTAGTAAAACTGATTTTATGTGTTCGCATAACGTTTGGGATTTGATTGAATAACCTAAGAGTGTTCATAACTAAACCAAATCCTGATATAAACGTTAAGACACAAAGAAGCATGATTGATTGTCGAAGGTTGTACTCAGGAAGAGATAAATTATTAAAGAATCTTTATTACATATCTAACAAAAGATTTCTTTTAGGATCATCACTGTTCTAGTAGCTTATAATAGTTTTGAGCTACATTAAATGAACATTAAAACAATTTTCCCTAACAACTGGCTGACATATTTACATGTTCATAAAACAACCTGAAAGTTTTAAACTTAAGGTTAAAGAACAGTTTGTCTATAAGCCAATAAAATCCATGTATGGTTTAATGCAAACATCATAATGTGATGAAATCTTAACACAATTATTTTCATCAACAACCAAGTGGAATAATGTACCTACCTCAAGATGAGTGGGAGCAACTAAGATAAACTTGTCTATATAGATAATATTCTTTTGACAAGTAGATGTTACATAAGTCAAAGCATTGTTAACACAAACTTTGATATAATAGATCTCAGAGATATCTCTTACATAATAGATATCATAACATGTTGAGATAGACCAAATGGGACATTACTTCCGTTCCATAAATTTAACATTAAATTGGTCCTTACATATGTAACAAACAAAACTGCTCTCCTTTAGAGGATAATAGGATAAATGAGATTATTTCTTACGCTTCATTAATTAGAAGCCTTATGTAAGTTTAAGTCTATACTCGTTTAGATATTACTCACATTGCAACACACTAGAGATATCTAGATTAATGTGAAGCATTTAATAGAGTATTACAATATCTTTAAAAGAAATGAGAGACTATATTTTAAAGAAGAAGTGAGAATTAAAACCGGTTGATTACTCTAACTTTGTAATATTCAAAGATGACAAAATGTAATTTCGGGTATATCTTTATGTCAACAGACAAAACCTATCTCATGGAGGAGTCATAATACACTGTTATCAACAACCTAAGTTATAACGACATAATATAGTCACTAAATGTTGTTGGAAATTTATCAGTGGACTCATGACTTTATTAACTCCATATAATTAATATATTGAAGACTTATTGTGATAAAGTCAGCTACCATGTCTCCTTGAACAGTAACAGTTCGAGAGGTGCTGCATTAAATTTCGATACGCAATTAATAATTCGTTTATGAACGAATTGAGGAAACTAAATATTTGTATCGAATACATTCATGATATGCTTAAGGATCCTATAATTGAAGGTCTATTACCCATAAGTCTTATTAAGAGTGCACATAAAAGAGACAGGTTTTAATTGATGACCATGTACAACTGCATATCGTACTATGAATGACTAACTATTAATCAATTTTCCTCATCAGTTTGATTTTGTATGTCTCTTACATATGTTCTGCCGGTGTAATGACATATAGACAACTATAAATACAAATCAAACGTTAAAGGGCTTACTTATTTTGATCATAACTGTTAGGTTTTAAATTAAGGCTATAGTATGACTAATGGGGGTCCTGAGTCGCATAATGATTCAACGGCTGTATTTCTCTGCTATAGTACTTGTTTAAGGCTAAAATGAGTATTAACTTCTGATCAGACTAATCTAATACTCATGATAAATGATTATTCGGCTAAGTGGGAGAATGTAAGATTAAATATTTATTTATTTATATTTAATCTAGTAGCCATCATTATCATTTATATAATATAGATCAAAATATATTAATAACCTATTAATAATTAGTTGGTAATTGTTGATGGACCATATTACCCTTATTAACTAATTGGGTTTCCTCTTGGGTGTATATATACGGAGATTATTAGAGAGGTAAAGGGTTAGACAGTCACACAATCACACAACCCTCATTAACATCACAAATCGTATCTCTCTCTCCCTAACCGATTCTGCCCTAGTCTCGGTTCATCCCCATCATCACCTTACACCCTAAGGAGGAACCAGATCAAACTGACAACTATGTCGAACTCCGTGGCTGCGTCTCTGACTGGATTCTCTACTGATGCAATCAAAGGTATGTTATTCATGTTTTCCCTTATGTTTAAACAGAACTGATCAACAGGTTGACCAAGTGACTTTTCAATTTTGTCACATTCATGCATCCTTGGAACGTCCTCACAGCCTCGGAAGCGTCCGCCTATCACGTTGAAGCGCCCGTTTCCTTTCAATCCGGCACGTGTCCGACATGTTGAAGTCCCCCTCCGTTACCAAAATGTGTCAGTCACCGACGCATCATAACCATATACTTTTTGATGCGTCCCTGTGTACGTTTCCGAGGCTTGGCCGACGCTTCCAAGGCTTGGCCGACGCTTCCCGAGGCTTGACCGACGCTCCCCCGAGGCTTGGCCGACGCTTCCCGAGGCTTGACCGACGCTTCCCGAGGCTCGGCCGACGCTTAAATAATTAACGAAAAAAGGGAAACTAAAAAGCCGTTTAACTTTACCGTTGCACACATTTACCCCACTATATAAACCCGTTCACTTATCACTTATCACCACCCACCGTTTTCAAAAGTTTGCAAACTTTTCTCAGCCATTTCACTCTAACAATTCCGACGCCGTCAACGACCCGAAAATGGCCAACTCCTGGACTGACGTTGAAGATATTGCTCTTTGCGAAGCATGGGAGGAGGCCATGATCGATCCTCCACGACGAGGACACGGTGGGCTCTGGGTTCGTGTTCAACAGATTTTCACCCAACTACGTGGTCCGGACCACAACCGGACTGTTGACGCATTATCCTCCAGGTTTCGTGTCCTGTGGTTGGAATGTGAGAGGTTTGATCGATATTTCAAGAAAGTGGAGACAAAAATGTCGGACCTTGGTGAGGACGATCAGAAGGACGTGGCCCTCGTCAACTACCGTCATGACGAGGGACATGAATTCAAACATGTCTTGGAGTGGAAGGCTATTAGGATATGGTTTTAGAGTATTATGTGTTGTTATTTTTGTTTTTATTTTTATTATGTTATGTTTTGATGTTTAATAGTGTTTAATATAAAAAATTTTGACTCCGTTAACATGCTTATAAGTTGAAAAATTGGGACTAAAAAATTTAACTAAAAAATAACATGTTTATATCGTTTAAAAATAACATGTATGTTAACGGGATCCCATGTTATAATGTTTATAAGTTATAAAAATTTGACTCCATGAACGAGATCCCATGTATGCACAAATATACAAAGCTGCGTCTTTGCCGACGCTTCCGAAGCTTCACGGACGCGTTAGCAAAACTGAGGCGGACGCTTCATCGAACACGTGTCGCTTGAAAAGAGAACGGACGCTTCAACATGACAGGCGGACGCTTCAACATGAAAGGCGGGCGCTTCCGAAGCTGAGTAGTCCTTCCAAGGACGCAGGAGGGTGACAAATTTAAAAACACTTTTGATCAACCAACATTTTGGTAATTTTCCCTTTCTTTATTGATGTTTGGATGATTTGGTAAACATTTATGTGCTTTTAACTATCTTATTGTTTAAAGGCCTAATAATAAAGTAAAATTTGATGTAAGTTGATTGCAAATTGGGTGCATGAATGTAAGTTGATGAAGGTTGAGTGGCATGTTCTAATTTGGAGGAAAATACAAATTTGGTTGGACGGTTTTAAACTGTAGGGACACATTGTTCTATGAGATAAAACCATGGCATTTTGGTCCTTTTCACAACATTTAACAAGAATATTTAACCGGTGTTTAATGGAATGACTCAAAATGTAGTGAAGTGTAAACCATAGGGACTCATAGAAATAAAAATAAAAGTTAGGAGCTCAACATGCTCAACGGTAACCACATGGACTCAAGTTGTAATTTACTCTTTTGGTTTTCCTCGTGTTCATTATGGTGATTTCCCCATATAATAAATAACAAACGAATTAGTTGCTAACTAAAAGTTAAACATGTTATTGTTTTTTTACTATTATTTTTTTAGTTAACTTTTTTAATAAAGAAATACTACACGAAGAGCAAAATAAAAGAAACGAGAACAAAATATTGGTCTCACACAACCATGACATGTGACGCAACTTTTATTGTTAAAAAAATATAATTTATATATAATTTGTGTTGTATTTATGGTTTAGTTTATATATATTAAAATTTATTAAACTTTGAGTTTAGTTTAAACAAGCCAACGAGCCATCTAGTTAACGTTGGCCCTTCAAACAAGCCATCATGAGCTTTTTAAACAACCTTAGGGTGGAGGGAGTTGTTCAATCACTTTAGGGTGTTTGAGTTATTCTCTAGCCAATAATATCATGTCATGTCAAGTCCATATTTCACTCTCCATTTTGAATGGTGTTGTTTTTATAAAGAAAAGTTGATTTTTTTTTATAAACGGCTAGTTCCAACGGATAGGTAACGGCTATCTTCCTCAATCAATCCCACTCAAACAATCGGTGAATACTCACCGCACAAGACCCTCACCGCTCACCGATTAGGAGGCGGCTATCATTCACCGATCGGTGAAAACAAATCCCCGAAGGGGTCACCGCCACGACACCGACCAGCCTTATATCCCAATGATAAAAACTCGATGCACAAAGTTACCAGCTAATTTAGTCGTAGTGTTACAAGAAGAGGCCAACTATTCACAGGAACGTTTTATCAAACATCTATTAATATTCCCATCATCTTCTACGACCCAACTAACCCTTCGGGCCCTGAGTTCCACCCGTGAGTCAAACCAATAGTTTGAAAACAAGCCCATTACGTGTCAAACTGACAGCATGACTTGATAGAATATTCAACACCTCCATGCAAGGCTCCACGTACCCATGTCTCGGGAACGTAACCCACATGTCTCCCTGTCTTTTTCTAACCACAGATTCCAACAGAAAACTAGATTCAAACCAAACCAAACCAAACCAAACATGGTGAAGCTGGCGACGGCGCGTGAGTGTAGAATGTACGGGCAGGGTCTGACCCGGAACAGAGCAGAGTACATGAACGCCGGAGTTTACGTGTGTTCAACTATTATGTTTATATGTGGGTTCGTTTTGTTGCTGGCCAGGCAACCACAAGTGGGGCTTGTAATGCTTTTGATTGGGTTGACGTTGATAGTAGCGGCGAATGTACACGATTTGATCGCGCATCTGGCCGGTATCGATTACCAGATTGGGTTGATGGAACTGGATATTCAGCTTCCGCTTGTGGAGGTGGCTGTGCCGGTGGTTCAGGCTTTGGGTGGTGTTCTTTTCTTTTTGGGTATTCTTTTCCTTCTCATCCAGGTATTATTATAAGGGTGATACTATTCCCACCCCCCCCCCCCCTAACTACTAATTACACCCCCCTATTAAAAACGTCACATCCATCAATCATCCATCAATCACTTGGTTTTGTTTCTAGCCTATTTTGTCTTTTTGTTGTCTTTTTTGTATATTTTAGTGTTTTTTTGTTTTTTTTTTTTTTTTTTTTACAAACTTTGGGTGTAAAAAACTACCCCCTCGGGCGCGCCGTTTGAAATTTTTTTTTTTACGAATGTTGTTATAATATACGGATCTAGTTGTAAAAAAAAAAATCGTGGTCAACGCCCCTCCGTGGTACGTGGTTCCCGAGGGGGTAGTTTTTTACACCCAAAGTTTGTAAAAAAAAAAAAGAAAAAACAAAAAAATAATAAAAACACCAAACTTTGGGTGTAAAAAACTACCCCCTCGGGCGCGCCGTTTGAAATTTTTTTTTTACGAATGTTGTTAAAATATACGGATCTAGTTGTAAAAAAAAATCGTGGTCAACGCCCCTCCGTGGCACGTGGTTCCCGAGGGGTAGTTTTTTACACCCAAAGTTTGTAAAAAAAAAAAAGAAAAAACAAAAAAATAATAAAAACACCAAACTTTGGGTGTAAAAAACTACCCCCTCGGGAACCACGTGCCACGGAGGGGCGTTGACCACGATTTTTTTTTTTACAACTAGATCCGTATATTTTAACAACATTCGTAAAAAAAAAAATTCAAACGGCGCGCCCGAGGGGGTAGTTTTCCATGCGTATGTTACACGCATACATAACGTGTTAGGTGATGGAAATTGTGGGTTTCGGGCGACAGCTTCTGCTCTCGGGTACGGTGAAGATGAATGGTTATTTATCCGGAGATCACTGTTGGAAGAGCTACTCGAGTTTAGAAATAAGTACACTAAGGCTTTCTTAGGCTCATTCAAAGATGTGTTCACGTCCTTGGCTTGGTCAGGATCGGGGTTTGCACCTGAAAAACACTGGATGATTATGCCAGAGGCAGGATTCTTGATTGCGAACAAGTTTAATGTGATCGTTCATTTTTTATCTCAAGAAAAAAGAAACAGTTCTACTTGTTTTCCGCTTTGGAGAGGCCCTCACGAGTTCCCAGAAAAAAAAAATTTCAATTGCACACGTGAACGGTAACCATTTTATAATGGTAGAATTGCAAGGAGAGTATCCAATTGCCAGCACAAACAACCTATGTATAAGTCTTGGATAACACAACCTGCTACATTTGGGGGGTGTATCGATTAAACCTCTGTATGTAAATTATTAAATGATAATAATTTTGTAAAAAAATACTTATTTTTATATAGCTTTTGTTACAGCTATAAATATAATTTGATAAATTATAACAATAAAAACTAATAATAAATACTATATCATTACTACTACTAATAATAATAAATATAATAATAATAATAATACTAACTAATTAAATAATAAACAAATACTAATTAATAATAATAATAATAATACTAACTAATTAAATAAATGAATAAAAAAGACAACAAAAAGACAAAATAGGCTAGAAACAAAACCAAGTGATTGATGGATGATTGATGGATGTGATGTTTTTAATAGGGGGGGTGTAATTAGTAGTTAGGGGGGTGGGAATAGAATGACCCTATTATAAATCCCATCACCGGTAGATTAACTGGCAGCTAGGCTGGTTGTTATTTGGTTTCAAACTGATTAAAATGATAATAATTAGAGTGAATTTAAAGGATTGTACTTTGTCTTTATACCCATCATACGCCTTTATGTTCAAAATTGACGACTTTTGTCCTTTATGTTTTCATATCATTCACGTTTTATCCTTTAGGCCTAATCCAGTTTAAATTTGGTCATGTGCCATTTTTTTCAATTCACAGGTTGCAGAAGCTTTGAGCTGTAAATATGCAGTTGAACTTACCTTTGAATTGACAAAAAATGCCCTCATGTGCAAAGCACATAACCAAATTTAACTGAAAAAACTAACTGGGTTAGGCCTAAAATACAAAACGTGTATGATATGAAAACATAAAGGACAAAACTCGTCAATTTTAAATATAAAGGATAGCGTCTGAAAATAGGTATAAAGATAAAGGACAATTCTTGAAATTCACTTTAATAATTAAATGGGTTAAAAGTATATGGGATGAAATTGAAACTTAAAAAAACTCACAGGGCAAGAATGCCTTTGATACAGTAAAAAAATTAAAGTTGTGAAATGCAAACTGGTAGGGGTGTCTTTATTCGTTTTACAAACCGATTAAACCAAACAAAAACGTTTAAAATCGAACAAAATTACATATTCGGATTTTGGCATTAGATTTCCATTTTTCGGTTTAATAAATTTGAATAGTTAAGTTTTGTCATTTTGGTAGAACTAGTTTCGTTATACAGAACGAAACGTAACATAAAAACGTTAATCCATGCACACGTGTTGCGACATGTTAAATCACAAAAAAAAATAGACTGAAACTTAAAATATTGAAAACAATAACTAACTCGACTTAGGGCACGCGTGAATGAGCTTTTAAACCTCAAAATAAGATATAAAATGTTGAATCTTATTTAACCGCTATTTTTTCATTTTGTTTGATATATAAAACACATTTGAAAGTGTGATCATTAATTCATAATCAGCTTATATAAATAGTATTTTTTTTTTTTTCTTTTTTGGAGTTAGTTGTTACTTCACCAAAAAAAAAAAAAAAAAAAAAAAAAAGAAAAAATAAGAGATAGAAGTTGGAGACAACATGGACTTAGCTAAAAATATAAGGGAGTGATGACTGATGACCAATAAAAACAAACAAAAATTGAATAGTAAACATGTGAGAAGAGTAAATTTTCCTAAATAATCGAGGGTTAATTATTTAGCATATTCCCGTTTTCGCTGGTTCACGAAAGTCAAATCCGCTTCTTGGCGGAACTAGTTCGGATTAGGAACCGGATTTTGGGGAGGGAAGTGATCAGCTCAGTTCGTTTTGGTTCAAATTAACAGCCCGCTATGAACCGAATTTTTTTTTATATAGTTAGGGGCCTAAAATCTTTAAAAAAAATTGCACCTCTAAGAAAAAATTCTTGGGTCCGCCACTGCCCTAACCAGTAATTACCAAACCAGTTTCAATACTGGGTTTCGGTTCAGGTTGGTTTGTTGTACACCTCTACGTGTAGGTTGATCTATAACTTTAGCCCAATTATTTCTAGCCCGGCCCAATCCAATAACGGTAAAAATATAAAATAAAAATATCCTGTTTATTCGGTCAAATGCTGTTTTGAACCTTTTGAATTCAGTTTGGTTTCGGTTTGGAACAAAAAAATTTCAAACCAACGCGATAAACACATGGATTTTTTTATTTTTTTTGCAGAATGTTTATATGACCGTTTTCTGTTTTGTTTTTTATTTGATGCAAATTGCAGGGAGAGAAAGGATACCATCATCATAGCAGGCTCGAGGCACACGTGATGAACATGCTGATCGCGGGTTCAGTGTTATGGGTGGTCGGTTCGATCTTAAATTCATGTCAGATCTATGAGAGAGCCGATGGTCATGTTCAAATCCTGCAACAAAGTGTCCAAATCCCGTTTCTAACGGGAAGCTTCTTATTCATGGTGGGTGCCATCCTCAACAGCCGTGAGCAAGTCGGATATTTACGCCATGGTCTGCATCTATTGGTATGTTTCATTAGTTTGCTAAGTACTTTTTCCTTAAATTAATCATATAGAAGTAGCTCATTAATTTCAATCTATTTATTTCGAAACGGGTTAATTTGGATCAAAATTCAATACATTTTTTTTCATTTCGTGTTTTGTGCAGAGAAGGACTTGGATTTGGATTGGTATGTTTGCGAGTTTGTTGTTACTAATAGGGGGTTTAGCAAATGTGGTTAAAGTGTTCAAGATGCTCCAAATGGATAGGCTAAGATTGGAGAAATTACGAGGTGGGGCCCAAGAGAGACTCGTCAGAGTACGCGAAGGGCAGACACCGTTTCTTAGAGAAGAGCGAAGAAGGTGGCCGAGGCAAGTAGAAACCACCCCAGAAACCGCCACCGGAACAAACTCCATACAAGGATGTTCTTGTTGGTAAATCCTAAGACAACATGATATGCAACCTTCTTGCATGCCTCATGATGTTTTACATACATTTGGTATTATGGATTATTAGTCATTTTACTTGATATGCAAGTTACCTCACAATGTGTTATGAATATTCCTACCTGCTAAAATCGTTCACAACTAGTTAATATTACGGAACCAAAATTATATCCAAATAACGCGACATAGTATATTTATTGTTGAATATGATAAAGGGGTTCGTTTAACTCTTAACGAATAAACAAGAAAACAATGTCTTTATTCACGCTGGCCTATTAAAAAAATATATGTGAACAAATGAATGAACGAATGAATGAATCGTCGAAGTTACCATATCTGTTATTTATCACACGCTTCAGCTTTGGCATCATGTCTTGGTTTCAGTCGAGGTTAACGACTCGGGTTTGGGTTTGGATTTAGAAGTGGAATCATGATAAAGCTTCACTACTATGCAGGTGATATTATCTGCACTTCCACAGCTGAAAGCAGTCTCTATCAACTTTTTAGCTGCTGCTTCAGGTTCCTCTTCAGTTTGTGCAAGTGAAAACCGCATCCTAGTCCGCAAGACATACAAAAAAAAAGTTATAATAGTATTGCCAAACACCCTTATGATCATCATCTTGATGACAAGATATAAATAGTGTAACTACCACCACCACCATGACATACATCATTAGGTACTACATCCCAGAGACCATCACTAGCAAGAATTAGCATTTCAAGTTCTTCCCCAAGCTCTTGTTCCTAAAAAAAATAGCAAACAAAACCTTAGCCATGCACAACAATTCACCATTAATGAAGCCAAAACCTTAATCTTTTTTAACCATGAGAATTTGTTGTCGGATGACTCATGAGACCCCACCAATACCCTACTAACCGATGGGATTAGTAAAGCTGGGTTCGAACCTAAGACCAGTGTTAGACGGACTCGTAACAAAATCTTAGACCTGATTTAAGGCTAACCTGGATGTCGGGTTCTGCAACAACAAATTGCTTAAGCATGCGGTTTCCAAAAGCACGGGACATTGCTAGAACACCTCCAACCCTCCAAGTGCCTAATTAGCATCAACAAACAGTCCATACAAAGAACATAACAAAAGGCACAGCACAATTCATTTACAGAAAACCAGAATTACCTGCCCACATGACAACCCCACCAGCATTTTCAATTCTCTCCCTTTCATCACTTCTATTTGGTTTATGATCCTCAGAAAGAGGGATAGCTGTCAATTGAGAGAATACATTGTTCAGTGTTTATGGACATTTATCAAGCTTTTTGATA